>CM061263.1:51745000-53108125 GCA_030848825.1 Tadarida brasiliensis
CTTCACTGAACCTGGGTTTAGTCATCTGCAAAATGGGCATAACGATACCTGCCTCAAGGTCGTGCAGTAACCACCTAAACCCCTACAGCCTACGGGAAAGCTCTGTTCAGTCACCTAACACGGGGCACACAGCAGTGGATACAAAACTGCAGTCTGTCCAGCTGAATTCTACTGCATTGAATGATGGGAACAAATGAGATATGTTTGAAAGCTCTTGGTAGGGATTTAGAAAATTTGAGTTAAATCTGGATTTGAATCTGACTCCCCTACAGTTGTAGAACCTGAGACCCTGGACCGGATTTTATGATGTGGCCCCCAAGTTCCAATCGTCTCCTCCCAACCTCCTCCCAACCGCTTGGAGCCAGCAGCAGCGGACCTCTGTCTGCCTCCTCCCAGTGCCCTTCCCCCAGCCCAGACCTCCGCCTCTCCCCAGCCAGGCAGCAGCCCCTGTGGCCCCTCTGGGGTGGTGGGCGTCCCAGTGTCGGCACAGCCAGGCTGGGCCCCTCTCCAGGGAAGGGGCTGAAGAGTGTGAAGGACTGGTGTGTGTGACTTTGTTTATTTTCTCTGAAGGATCCTGCCTGAGCCCTGCTATAAAAATAACCTGCCTGGAAACCTCATCTCTGAGGGGGAGAAAGAGGCTTTTGTATCCAGAGAAGTGGCTCTAAACGGCCTCCCAATACCTTGCCTCAGCCCCAAGCATCAAGGAAGAGCTGGCTAAGGTGATGAGGAGCCAGGCCCAGTGAGAGGGGTGCGGGGCCCCTGCTGGTAGAGGGCAGTGGGGGGAGGGGAAGGGGAGAGGGAGGAGGGCAGGGGAGGGGAGGGAGGAGGGAAAGGAGAAAGCACTGCTAAACCATCTCCCTGCCTGCTGGACCCAGGAAGTTCCTAAGGAGGAACAGAGGGAGAGAAAGAGAAAAAGAAGAAATCAACAAGAGAAAACCCAATGGAGATACACTGGATATCAAGAGACAAAGAGGCCAGGAGACAGAGGAAAGTCAAGTCCAATAGAGAAGAGAGACATGAGGAGGAGGCTGAAGTCAAAGGAGAAAGAAAACAGAGATGTTCACCCAGAGTGATACAGACATCAAGGGATCAGAAACTGCAGATGTGTTTCCAGATGTAGCTAAGGGTTTGGTCCCATTCCCGTGATTCCCACTGTGTCCCTCCACTGAGGGAGAAGGCCTGAAGGGTCAGAGCTGGTCTCAGGACTATTCCTGCCCAGCTGCATGGCCCAGCTCCCACTCTGGCTCAGGCTGATTCAGGTTTCTCAAGGTAATCCTCCCTAAGAGCAAGGTCCAAAGGCAAGAAGAGAATCTGCAGGAGCAAAAGAAAACTGGCATTGGATTCAGGAGTCCTGGGTTTGAATCCTGTCTCTCTTCTTTAGCTGGGTGGTCTTGTACAAACCATTTATAGTCTTCCAGGCTGGTTCTCTGACCTGTAAAAATAATTAGCCCCCCTCCCACCACCAACACATCCCAGAGCCATTGGGCAGATCCCTGGAAGGGTCTCCAAATGAGCTCTCAATTGTCCAATGCCAGGGAGACAAAAAGAGCAGATGACCCATTCGGACACCTTTCTCCAGGCACTGGCAATGGGCTGGTGTTGACCTAGAAGTCATCAGAGCCTTGTCTGCCCTGAAAGCTGCAGGAGAGGCTCACTCTGCTGTACAAGGTCAAAGAAAAGACCACAGCATCAGCCACTTGGAGAAGAGGAGATGCCAGGGTTAACTATGTACGTGAAGTCCTTTGCTGTAAGAAATCTCCCATAGTTTTTCGTCATCCAAACTTGGGGTTGATCCATATAGAATCAGAGTTTGGTAGAACACAGGCCATTAAGGACACCCTTGAATCCTGTCTAGGAGGGAAGATTGATCTCTCCTGGGATATTTATAAGGCCGGCAGGTGACATACTGGTGGGTGTTGAGTGACATATTTCAGAGGGGAGGCTGGAGCTGGGGTCCATGATGCCTAAAGCAACTTTTGGAGGCAGAAATTAAAATGTGGAGAGACTATAAAGGAAGCTCTACTTTGGGGACAAAGAGCCAGGCGGCACAGCTGTCCACTGAATCTAGGAGAGGGCTAGGGAGCTACAGGAGCCATGGTCAAAAGCAAGCTGTTGGCACTACAGGGGCTAAAGGGTTCCCAGTGGGTGAGGCTGAACAGTGGCCTCAGAGAGAGGCACAGGGAGTGAGCTGCAGCCACACGGCTGCTGTGAAATCGAAAGGAGTAGCCTGGTGATGCTGCTGAGAGTGGACCCCAAACCAACCCTCAGACGTGCATTTGAAAGTGGTTCATGGCATGTGCTAAGGATCTCATTACAATAATAGTTAATGAAAGAATGGTTAGCACTTACTGTGTGTCAGGCCCTGCTCTGAACACTTTACATGCAGTATCGCACTTAGCCCCTACAAGTGTCCTCTGTAGAGGACATGGTGGTTGCCCCCCACTCCCGTCTGCCACACCCCACCCCCACTGTGTAGCAGACTTGCAGGTGGTAGGGTTGGCCCCAGTTCCAGCTCCTGGTGGATCTGGGCCAATCAGGGTAATCCCGTCATCCGTGCCAGGGGAACTCCTTCCGTTTGGTCCAAATGGAGTATAGGGCAGAACTTGATTTAATGAGGAGGAAAGAAAAAAACTTCTCTTCCCTTTTTGTGTTAGACGGTGGTGTGGGCAGGTAAGAGGCCTAGAACTGCTGATCTTAGGACCACAGGTGAGCCATACCGAGGATGTGCCAACTTATCAGGAAGGCAAAGCAAAGAGACTCACAGAGACCAAGCTGAAGCCCTGATCAAACGATTGCTAAAGTCCTCGTGCTTTTCAGTGATGGGAATTAATAAAGTCCATTATTGTTTAAGAGAGTTGAGTTGGATTTTTTTTTTTTTGTAACTTTCAACTAAACCGTATGCAGGATATGAGGCTGAGGGAAATTAAATAACTTGTTCAAAGTCAACTAATATGCACAATAAGTGAAAGAGCCGGGATTCAGACAAAGGCAATGTGAACCTACAGCCTATGCTCTTACAGCAGCATCCACAAAACGACACTGGCTGCGTACTGACCGTACTCTCTGTGCTTAACCACTTTTCACATCGCCTCAGTGCATCTTCACAAAAGCCTCTGGAGATGGAAACTACTATTATCCCTATTTTTACAGATGAGGGAACTGAGGCTAAGGAACATGCTCGCCATCAGATAGCTCTGAAGCAATGGAGTGCAATAGAATCCAGGTTGCTGTGATCAGGATGCTGGGCCCTCTCTCCAACCTGGTGGACAGAGCTGCCCAAGAGTGACCTGGGATGGCCTGCTCCACTCCCTTTGAGGATGAATTGATTTCCAATTTCTCTGTACAGGTTGGTTCTCTCTCTCCATGGAGACTGCACAAATAATTGAGCACGAAAAGGAGAAAGGAGGTCAGTTTTTGCCCGATAGTAGGAAGAGAGTTCCTATTGTTCCAGCAATGGAGTGGGCTGCCGGGGAGAGTCCGAGCTCTCTGTGGCTGAGGCCAGCGGCCAGGAGACAGCTGATGTGTGCCCAAGGCAGACGCTGGGCTTAAAGGAAAGACCAATGTTCCACACTCCTGAAAGCCCTTCCTTCCCTGCACCTCGGTTTCCCCATCTGTACAGTGGTTTCCCAATCTGTACAAGGACTAGGTGAGGACTGAGGTCTCTTCCAGCTCTAGCATTCTTGAATTCTGGAATTCCCGGAGGCAGGACTCCAGGCCCCAGGGTCTGGCTGGGAGAACAGAGAGCGGCTGTTTGGCCAGACTGGTAGAACAGTGGGGCTCATTGAGCTGGCGGGTCCCTGAAACAGAAACAGCCAAGCGGTGCACGCAGAGAAGATAAATTCATCTGTGGGTCTGGTGAGAATACCTGGAAAAAAATGCAGTGCTGTCTAAGGAGAGCCAATTTTCAACTAGTAGGCTGTGACAGTGTGTTCCAATGATGGAAACAGCACACTGGGCCACATTCTGCCCTGGCCGGGAGGAGATGGGGAGCTTGGAGTAACAGTCCCCACTGACACGATAGGGACTAAAAAGCCCTACCTAGTAGGGCTCCCTAAAGTGGCTTCCACGTCTCCTGGAGGTCTCATGGGTTGTGTTTGCAATTAGCAAAGGGAGTCCTTTCAGAAATTTGCCTTGAATTAAACTTAAACCACTGTTGTTCCTATAACCCACAGGTGTGTGTTTCGGCAACCTAGAGACTGCCCTCACTGAGTTGTGAGGCCAGAATTAGACAGGCGGCCTGGCATCTCCTTTCTGGGTATATTTGGGTTGGCCCAGAGTCTACGAGGTGGACAAGATGCCATCATACAGCTTCTGGTGGTCTCTCCAGGATACTCCCTCCCCGGGCACTCTGATGATGACTAATGTTGACGTAGTAACTGTTTCCAATGTGCTTAGGCATCTGGGGTTCCATTCGACCTTCATTACAAGCCAGTGAGGTAGACAGTCAGATAATCCTACACTCATCTTAGAGAGGAGAAGATGGAGGTTTTGAGAGGGTAAGCCTAAGGTCCCACGGGTAGCAAGCAATGGCTCTGGGGCTCGAACCTAAGCCCTTTGGTCCCAAATCCTACGCCCTTTTCCTATGGCACACTGCCATCTCTCCACTGCAATTTTTGAGGCTGGGGAGGGCTGATTCCTGCAGGGTGGGAAGAGGCCTGAGGGGGAGCAGCAGGTGAGTGCCAAGCAGATGGCAGGAGCTCCTGAGGAAGGCGCTCCATGAGGGGGGCCCACATCAGCAGGGGGAACAACGCCTGCCTGGGACCAGCCTCATGCTCTCCCTTGAGTGAAAAAGGGGGGCAAGGAAACAAGGCCACAGAAATGGAGACTCCTGCCAACTATAAGTCATAGTCTTCCCAGGCTGGGGAAAGGCAACAATGACTGCCATCCCCACTCACAGGAAGGAGGTGGAGCCCAGATCCAGGGTGGTCGAGGCAAAAGAGGAAGAATGGAGCCTTAGGAGCGTCTGCATGGGGACCAGGAGAGGAGCTGGGGCTTCCCCCGATCCCCACTCCCTAGGGAGCTAACCCCACCCTCCCAAACTCCTGAGGGCTAGGGTGCCTTCCTGCATTCTCTGGTTCCTTCTAGACTTCCCCCTGAGGACAAAAGGGCTGGAATTAAGTTCAGGTGTGCTCATTAATAATACAACTGGCATGATTTCCCATCTTCTCTGCTCCTCTTGATCCCAGAGGCTGAAGGGGGCAATGGAAAGGATTTTGGAAACAAGAGAATTGGGGATCAGTATTCACAAGTGGTTGGGGGAATTCTGAGCCCTAACAGCAAATCCATAAGACTTTGCAAAAATCTTAATATACAAATAAACAGCAAACGAGTCTTTGATTCTGTGTCTCAAAAGAAGTAAGCCGTTTGGTCATCTGGGGAGCAGCCAGCATACAGCCCCTCCACTCTGATCCTCCCTGACACAGTCCCTCCTGTCCACCCAATCTCCCTAGAAGTCCTGCCCCTGGTCCCTGAGCCACCCCCATGGTGTGATGGGAGCTGTCTTTTCTCTGGGTGAACAGAGGGCGGGAAGGACTGAAGAGCCCCACACGTGGTTGGAGCAGTCCGAGTTCCTGAGGATGGAGATGGAGGACCCTGGGGTGGAGAATTCCCTGTAGAAGGCAGAGCAGTGAACAAAGAGGCCTTTGAGCCAGCCTTGGTGGAAAGCCCTGAAGAGCCAGTCTTCGGCCCAGCCTCCTCACTGCCCTCATACCCACAAGGAAGGGCCGGGCGGACTGCTGGCTGTGGCCCCTTCTCCCCAAAGGGGATTCCTTATGCAGTTTGTGCCTCAAATTCTCCAGTGTGGTGCCCAATTCATCTGAAATGTCACCAGAGAGGAAGTCACCTCCTCCATGTCCTCTTAGTTTTTCTCTTTTAAGAGCCAAGATTTTGGAGTCAGACAGACCTCCTTTCTGTTAATTTCTACTGCTTACTGGTCAAGTGAGCCTAAACAATTCTCAGTCTCCCCGAGCCTCAGTTTCCTCGTCTGTAAAATGGGAATAATGATTTTATTCACTTAATTGGTTGTTACACAATGCCTGGCTCATGGTAAACACTCAGCAGACAACTATATCATGATTATTATTCCTAATATCCACCCCATCCTCCATTCAATTTCTCCTTGACCCTTGCTGGGCCTGAACCTCCAGCCTGACCCAGTCTGACCCTGTCCCAGAAAATGGGTCCATCAAATGTAAGAGCCTCAGCTGACCCTGAGCCAGACTCTTCATGGAGGTGATGGGGTGCACAGTTCCCCAACCTGGGGCAATACTAGTGGGGGTCATGTGGGAGAACTTTAGGCACCAGGTACAGGGGGAGGTTGACACTGACCTTAGATGATTCAGTGGGCTTACAGTGGCCATGTTTGCATCACTTACAAAGCATTTAACTCATATGGAGTTCTGGAATGTCTAAGTTTACTGGTTCTTAAGTTTTGAGGGAGTTTAAGGGACCTATGAGAAGCTGGCTAAACTTATGAAACCTCTTTCCAGCAAAATGTAGAATCCTACATGTTTTGCATATAACCTCAGTAGGTTTATCTATGAACCTCAGGTTTAACCCTACTCATCTCACAGATCAGAGACTGAAGCCCAGAGGGGTTAAATAACTTGTCTGAGGACCCCCAGTTTGCAGGTGGTGTAGCTGTGATTTGAAGCAGACTTTAATAGTCATCTCTTCCTTCACTGGAGGGAAATGCCTCCATCCTGTTCTTTGGCTGAGATTGTGTTCCCCTCCCCTCCAGGCACTGGGAGGCTTTGCAAGCCCACAGTGGGCTCCCTGAGGTCCTGAGGAGGTTGTTCAAAGGTTAATCCAGGTGAGTCCAGGGTTGGGAAGAAGAGATTGAGAAAGGCAAAGCCAGAGCCCAGGTTAAGAACCAAGAGCCCCCTACACGTGGCAGTGAAGGGTTAACAGAGCTGAGTGTAGCTTTGTGCGTGTGCTCCAGAGCAAGGTTGCTTGTGCAAAGGTGCACGTCTCTCATTGCGTATGTTGGTGCTACAGGACCAGGAGCGCAGGCCAGCCTGGGGGAGAGGTGCCACAGTGTCCTGGTATGAATGGGCCTCTGTCTCCAAGGCTGTGTGAGCCTCTGTGTGCACAGGTCCCATTAACTTGCCCTCGGCCACATGTGGAAAGGGGAGGAGAGGCCCAGAGAAGCCCAGACCACTCGGAGTCCTTCTGATTTGAGAATGAAGTAGAAGACACAGAAGAAAGGAATTATAGAGGCCCAAGCTCATATATGAAGAGTACACACACACCCCTCTGATGCCCTGCATGAGCCTTCTCTTCTCAACCCCACTGTCAACCTCCTGTTACTCATCTGGGTGCTTTGGAAAAAGAATCTTCAGCTAATGTCCTAACAGATTCTACAGGGTGGACTCCACTTGCTTTTGTGGCTGTTGCAGCTGCGTGTCTGAGTCTGGGTACAGCTTTTCCTTCCCCTGCCTCACCTGCAGCTCCTGCAGAGCACGCTCATACCTCCAGCCCAGCCAGCAGGCCTCATTGCACCCTTGTGCCTTAATGGACAAGCTTGGCTCAAGTTCTGTCCTGAGCCCCATGTTTCCACTCCCCCCTCTAGTCCCCTCTGGGCCCATGTTGCCCTTGGCTATGGCTTGTTTAATGGAGCAACTCCTGTCTGGGAGCAATCCAGAGCCCAGGACACAGGGAGACACTTGTCCAAACTTGCTATTTTTTTCACCAAAGGAGTCAAACCACAGTGATGGGCTCAGTGGCCTGGCTGGGCACCTTCCTCGTCTCTCCAACCACTAGCCTGGCCTCCATTCCCCTCGCTGGCCCTGATTACCAGGGGCCTCTGGTTCAGGACTTCTAGTTACCCATTGGGAGACCTCCTCAGTTGGAGTCTGGCCTCCAATGTGAGGGGAGAAAGGAGATCTGGGATCTGAGGAAGCAGCTGAGGCTGAGAGAGATACCCTGGGGACCAAAAGCCAGCCCAAAGAAACCAGCAACTATACCACATTCATCCTGTTCCCCCACTGCCTGGCACAGAATCGGTCCTAAAAGAGTGAGTGAATGAATGGTCAAATGGATGGATGGATGCGTAGATGGGTAAATGGTAGATAGATAAATAAATGAAGGCTCTTAGATACAAGTAGACATTCTGATAAAAACCTAATCTGGTTCCTTGGTCCAAACATGGGAAAGAAGGAAGGAGAGACCCAAGTCTAGAAGGTGCAGCCATTTTATCCCTGAATCTAAAGGAAGTACCTCAGCCTAGATCCTGTTGAATGTCTTTGAGACTTCCCTGGAGGTCTAGTTGGATGAAAGCAGCCGTTTCTCCATCCTTACGTCCATTCCTCAGGCTCCTTCTTGCACAGGCGTCGGTGCCTGCTAGGAACGGTGCGCTGCAGCTGGGCTGAGGAGCACTGAGTAAGGTGGAACGAGATGAGCTTCAGGCTGACAGGCGCGCCACGGAACAGGACCCTGGACAAAATGTTGTGTGCTTGGACTAGAAGATGGAGGATATTTCCAGCACCTAACACACGGGTCTGGCATATAGCAGGCACTTATTATTTATTGAATGGATGAATAAAACATTTCTATGTCCTCTTCTCCCTGGCTTATACACCAAAATCATTTTCTAAGGGGTATATAGATTCTCAAGAGCTCTGGACCACTAAGGACCTTCCTCTGGGGTAGAATGAATCTGGGTCAGCAGCCCTGCTGAGGGGAAAGGGATAATGTGTGCATCTACACCCTCTCTACTAACTGTCCTCAACACTCCCCTCCCCCTCCTCCAGCCCCACCATTGACCAGGAGGGAGTACCACAAATCTGCTGTGTGTGTTTGTGTGTGAGTGTTTGTGTGTGTGTGTAAGTAACTGATGGTCACAGGCTCTGGCAAAGGCCTCCTCACCCATTGGCCAGGGCATAGCATGATGTATGGGGCTGAAGGGTTTGGTGGGTGAAGGCTGTTCCTCTGGTGGGGAGGAGGAGGGCTTGACTAATCAAATAGGAAGCTCCACACCACCAAGGCCAGACGGAACTATGGGGTTCGGAGACCCCATTTACAAGTCCTGTTCCCCCAGGTCAAACCCAACAGATCTTTTCTGGTGCTGAGATTTTCATGGAAGGAAATGCTCAGGGCTTCTTAGGGGCCCTGCTGCTGGGAAGTGCTCTGAAGTTTGATCACTGTTCCCCCTGCAATCTGCCTCAGGAGAGTCCCGGCAGGAGCCTTCCACTGCGTAAGTGGGAGCTTATCCACGAGCAAAGCTGAGTTAGACCTGGAAGGCCTGGGTTTGGAGGCCCAAAGGCCTTGCTTCTGGTCTGAGTTGAGTCTATTTTCTGAGCAGACACAGAACTGTTGGCTCAGGGCCGGCAGGGAAGGTCATTGAGAGCCAAGGGAAAACAATTAGGAGTAATTACCATCAAGAGAGGCCCCCAGTGAGGGTGGGAAAGGCCAGTCTGTTTAAGAGGAAGCTGAAAGTGGCAGCCTGATTTTGGGGAAGAAATCTGAGAGAGAGGGTGGAGGGAGGCTTGAGACTGTGTGTCTTTCTTCTCTAGTAAGAGAGAAGGACCCCTCCCCCTTCGACTCTAGCTGGAACTAAGTTCCACCTCTCCAGGGGCACTGGGTATGGAGGTGGGAGGGGGAGCAGGAGGGCACAGGGCTGTGCATTCCTGAGATTCTCACACCAGCCAGAATGGAATGGCAACAGTAACTTCATACTGAGGGGACAGGGCATGAGACGCAGAAGTGAAAAGATCAAATGGAACACTGTGGAGCACCAGAAGTGTCTTCACATGTCCCTGCACATACACAGGCTGATTGCTGAGGCCCTGCGGGATGACCTCCACATGTCCCTGCACGTACACAGGCTGATTGCTGAGGCCCTGCGGGATGACCCTGCGGGATGACCTTCACATGTCCCTGCACGTACACAGGTTGATACCTAAGGCCCTGTGGGATGACCCTGTGGGATGACCTTCACATGTCCCTGCACGTACACAGGCTGATTGCTGAGGCCCTGCGGGATGACCCTGCGGGATGACCTTCACATGTCCCTGCACGTACACAGGTTGATACCTAAGGCCCTGTGGGATGACCCTGTGGGATGACCTTCACATGTCCCTGCACGTACACAGGCTGATTGCTGAGGCCCTGCGGGATGACCCTGTGGGATGACCTTCACATGTCCCTGCACGTACACAGGCTGATTGCTGAGGCCCTGCGGGATGACCCTGTGGGATGACCTTCACATGTCCCTGCACATACACAGGCTGATTGCTGAGGCCCTGCGGGATGACCCTGCGGGATGACCTTCACATGTCCCTGCACATACACACACTGATTCCTAAGGCCCTGTGGGATGGTCTGGATCTGTGTGGTGTCTCCCTACTTCCTACCCTCCCAACCCTTAGCCCTTCCCGTTTCTGGGTTGGAATCAGAGGCCTCACAGGAAAAGTTTTGCTAATGTGGGCAGCCTAGGGCTAGGGAAGAGAGTGGGAGGCAACAAAAAAAAAGGACAGTTGGGGAAAAGGTTGTCGAGGGGTGAAAGGAATTCCTTAGTGCCCCTTTCTGGAGAAGCCAAGAGGAAATGAACCTAAAGGCAGAGGGACCCTGCCATTCCCCTTGACCTTCCAAACTAACGTGAAGGGACAAGGATCTCAGTCCTGCTCAGGGATTGGACTTTGCGTCTCGACAAAGGTTCTCTAGGTTCACACTGGTAGGGCCCCATGATGTCTAGGTTAGGCACTCGCCCTTGTGACATGAAAAATGCTAGCTGTGTGAAGCAGCAGATCACAGGGATTTTAAGGGCTTTGAAGACATAGGCTCTTGGTTTGAAGTCCCTATTTCTGTCACTGACAATCTGTGAGACTTTGGGCAAGTTATTCAGTTTCTATGCTACCCATTTTTTCATCTGAGAAATGGGGATAATAATGGTACCTACATCATACACTTGTGGGGATTAAATAGGTAGTGTATCTAAAGTGCTTGGCACATGCCCAGCTGGTGTGGTTCACTGGCTGAGTGTTGACCCATGCACCAAGAGATCACCAGTTCGATTACCAGTCAGGGCACATGCCCAGGTTGTGGGCCAAATCCCCAGTGGGGGGCATGCAGGAGGCGGCCAATCGATGCTCTCTCTCATCAATGTTTCTCTCTCTCTCTCTCCCTCTCCCTTCCTCTCTCTCTAAAATCAATAAAGAAAAAAAACATATAAATTGCTTGGCACATAAGGCTGGGGACCAAGGCCTCAATAAATGCTTACTCTTATTATTAATGCTATTGGAAGAAGATAGCTCTAACTGCTAAGTGGATGATGGATTTGAAGCCAGAGACCCTGGGGAGGAAACAGTGTAAACCAGACATGAGAAAATGAGGACTTCAATAGGTGCAGGCTATCAAAATGGAAGGGAGCACAACTCAGAGATGCTGAGAAACAGTAATTCATTCACTCCAACAATTCCCGCCTTCATCTGTCCTAGGCACCTGGGATGCAGTATGAACAGAATAGACATTTTAGTGAGGGACAGACAAAACAAGTGAATAAATAATACAGTCAGATATCAAATGCTACAGAGAAAAAATGAAGGTAAGAGAGCTAGGGAGTATAAGAATTGGGGTGTGGAAATGACATTCCACCAGAACCTGGGGGAAGTGAGGGAGTGAGTCAGGAAGACATCTAAGGAAAAGCCCTCTAGACATAGGAAGCAGCAAGTAGAAGGGTTGTGAGGTGGAAGCTTGGTCTGTCAGACAAACACCTAAGAAGGCCTGTGTGGCTGAGACCAGTGAGCCTGGGCACAGTGGTAGGGGATAGTGATGGGAGAGGTGGTGGTGGGGGAAGGGACCGTGTAGGGCCTCTTAGGCCATTGCAGGCATATATCATTGGCTGGTGATGGGCTGATGGGAAATGGGGCATAGGTACACAAGAGTTCAAGAAGAGTGTCTAGAACACAAGTACCCTAAGGAACACCAGCCCCATGCGCATTGCCTTTGTAGCTTGTGCAGCACCTAAGACCAAGCAAGGTACTCAGGGAGCAGCTGGGGAGAGGCAACTCTGACTCTGACTCACAGCCGGGCCCAGGCCCCCACTGTGAGGGCATTTTCTCCCCATCTGGTAATAGACATGCAGACCCAGACATGTTCATATTCAGGAACTAGAATATAGGGTGGCTTGAAGCTTTTCCTACTCACTCCAACCACTTTCAAATGGCTGAAAAATCTTAACCATGCCTAGAAAAATGTTAGAGCTCAAGAATGTCCTGGAGACTACAACGGACTCTTCTAACTCAACACCGATAAAACCATCTCACCATCATAGTGGGAGATTTCTCAGAAATTGGTGCTTTCTTACGTCTTATTCTTTGGAGTGTGAGCTGTACAGTTGGAGCAGAGGGAGCATTTCTTTGAGGTTAGATTACAAGGAGAAGGGGTGCAGGACAGAGGCAAGGAGACAAAGGATGCTGTGAGCAGGGTGGGTTGGAGTGCTGACTGGTGTGTTTGGCTCAGGAGGGCTCTCTGGCCAGCTCCACAGACAGACCTGGTTTTAAAGAGTGCCAGGGAGCCAAGGATTTGCATGTTATTTGCGTTCAGGATTCAATTCCAGGTATGTGGAATGAAGTGAATGAATGAACAGCATTCAGACTCCTGGTTAAGGGGTGGACTCAGGAATCCAGACCACACCGAGGACCCAATCACTGGTTCAGCTTGGATCAGGAGACACAGACACAGGCAGAGACAGAACAAACAGTGAAAGAGACAGTCTTAGAGAGACAAACACCATTGAGTCTTTTCTACCAGGGAGTTTCCAGTCAAGGCAAGAAAGCAAAATCCACAGAATTTATTTAAAATAAATCACGTTTTAAAAACCAGGGAGTCACACACATACAGATTGGCAGACAGAGGCAACATCATCCCTGACTTATCTCCACCTCTGCCTATCCATCGCCCACCTCCAGCTTCACATGGGACCATGTGCCTCAGTCTACCTTCTCCATAAGGTACATTGCTCAGTGTCTTCCTGGTCTCCCAAATAAGTTAAACTATAAGGTCCTTAAGGACAGGCAGCTTTTATTTCCTTGGTCAAACCATCTCTTCATTCCACCCTTCGGGGTCCCCAAGCTCAGCACTTAAACATGCTTATTAAACACCTAGGATAACGGGTTCCCCAGAAATATAAGGCAAATTACCCTCCAGGAACTTAGCTCTGGCTAAAAGACTCGAAAGAGGTAGCATGTACAACAGTCCACTTAAAGGACAAGGCAGACAGAAATGGACCCACAATCTTAATGTATAAGTGATGTACAATAAATATCACTGGAAATAAAAAAGATGAAGAAAATGACATAATAGAAATATGTGTGGACAGAGAAAAAATACTTTGATTAGCCCCTTGGGATAGAGGTTGAGACCTCCAAAGGGTATGCTGAACTGCTGAGCAAGGCATTTTGGGTAACGGCAGACTGGGGCATTAGGTTTGGGACCGGAAATGAACTGCTGGGGGTCACAAAGGTGGTGCAGCCTCACTGCAGGCTGCCAGGAGTGGCCCTTCTCCCCCAAGGCCTACAATATTGCCTTTCTAAATGAATGTGTGAGTTACCCCTAACTCCTCCCTGGCAGGCCAGAGAGACAGTTTACACTCCTGGCTTGGGAAAAAAGCACCAAATCATTCACCTGTGCTTAGTGATGACGTCTCAGTCCATTCGTGATGTAAAAGGCAGATTACAATACAAACACCATGTGGCATTATATTATTTTCTGATTATAAAAGCTGCAGATGTCCAGGTAAGAGATGTTAAGAGAATGTGATCAGAAAAGGCTTCAAGGAGATGGGATTTGGGTGTGTGCTCTGTAGGTACTTGTGAAAGGAATAAAAGAGTAATTAATTCAATGAGGGGCACCCAGCAGACTGCAGACTGGGCTCCGCGTGCACACATCTCTCCCCCTCAGGGCACTTACGTTCTGCGAAGGGTGAAAGGACAACCTTCCGAAGTCAAGCAGTGGATGAGAATAAAGAAAAGTTAGTAGCTATGATCTGTTCCATTAGCATAAGACTGACCTGGCCCTTAACTCTAAGACCAAGCTAATGATAACATTGGCCTTTAACTCTGAACCTCTACCTTGACCGATTTCTATTCCAGGCAGCACTGTGGTCCTTGCTAACATTTCAGAATCTTAGACTTTGACAAGACTCTGGATAGTTGGTTCAACCCCTCACAACTGGAATTATCCCTATCCTGTCCCTGACAGGCAGAGGCAGCTTATATGAACATTTCCTAAAGGTTCACCCTCTAGCTCAAAGTTTCCTAGTTTCCCTTTTCTACCCCCCAGGGGATACATGTGTAAGTTCTCCCTTATTTTAATGGGGGACCAGCATGACCCCACATGCCCTTATGCCCTTCCCTCCCTCCAAAGCTGGGAACGGTAGTTATGGGCTCTTAAGAGAATAGATGTTAGGATTCAGCACAGGTGAAATAAGGCCCTGGACTGGAAGGAACTGGGCTGAGCCTTACTTGTCCATTCCAAAATTTTAGGATGAATTTGAAGCTCTCAATAGACTGTTCTAGGGAAATATGGCAACTTTCTCATGAGCTCAGCATGTAGCCTATTTGAGTCAACAATAGGGTCTGATAGTCTTTCACCTCCTTTCCAACTCTCTGGGGTATGTGAAGTCACTTCTCCTTGGCCCATCCAGGTACAGCGAGGGAGAAAACAAAGCCCACCTTTCTTAATCTGGCAATCCATATCTGAGAGCTGGAAGGATAGCAGAGAAGGACCAGAGACTGAGACACTACAAACACTGGGGCTCTTATATGAACCCTCTCCCTCTCTACCCATCAGAGCCTTTTATGGGCACGTAAAACCAGGTGGTGATGGGCAGGCTATGGGATGGGGTTGCTGGAAGTGCTCTTCCAGGTTACCTGTTTCTACCGCAAGATCACTAAAACTTGGGGCTAATATTGCTAGGGACAGTGGGTAGATGCTAGTGTGATTACAGAGGCTAAAGAGAAAGTTGATATTACAGAGAAGTATGAAGCATTTCATATGCAGAAGAGTTGATTTACACAAAGTCCACAGGCTAGATGAGGAAAAAGTACTAGTGTCCAACCCCAAACAGGACTCCCAGGAGCAACAGTGGGTCCCAGATGACAAATGGGATGGAACTAACCTCGGACTATGTTTTTCAAATGGGCAGGAACGGTCTGACTTTCTCTGTACAGGGCCCAGGAGTGACTGCTGGATTATGGTTTCTGTTGAAGGTGCAATGTCTGGCACCTAGAGCATATCATCTCTCAAATATTCCTTTTTTAGGAGAGGTAGGTTAACTATGAGCACCGAGCACAGGGGAGAGAGGAAAATAGGAGAAAAGAAAAGCAATAAGGCTTATTTACTTGAAAGCAGGTTAAACAAGATATTGGAAACTTGCCCTTGGCCATGGAATACAGGAATGTCTTCTTTTTTTCCCCTGGTCATCAAAGCCCACCCTTAAATGAAGGCAAAAGTAAGTTTCCAGACACTGGTTCTGCTCTTGTTGGCTGGCCCTCTGGAAAGAATGGCCCACTCTAAGTTTATATTTGGGTCCCACTGAGCCATCCATCCAGGCTACAAGCTAGGTCTCAGCTTGGCTCACTCCTACCTGAAGGGTGGTCTCCGGATCACTAACTCCTACCTGTATAAAACTGCACTGGTCAGAAAGCAGGGGCCAAGTTCAGACCGGCTCAACAATTCCTTACGTATTTTTCAAAGTGCTTTTGTTGCATGTTTCATTTTCTGCTATACATGGCAATAAATATTTGTTGCTTTAGTCTGTATAAAAAGTCTGTGAGGGAGGTAAAACAGATGCTATCCAAACAAACAATAAATACAGAAAACTATCTTGTTCTGAGTCCCCCAGATAATTTTGAGAGAGCCTGAAAAACTCAGGTTTTTTTGATTCACAGTCCAAATCTATACCATACTGCCGCCTTTCAAGTTGTCACTTAAATACATAAGTACCAAGAGTCGACATTCAGGAGTCCTGCAATGAGGAGTCACTGCTTTCTAAAAGAGAATGTGAAAGGTCCCAGCAACTCATATATAGGAAGCTATTTATTTCCTATAGAAAACACACACGCAGAAAAAAAAGGAAAGAAAGGAAGAAAACAAACAAACAAAAGGTGGTTCCCCCCAAAAAAGGCAGGCAGTTATGAAAAGGGTAGGACATCTAGTTGCTGGAGTGGAAACAGTAACATTCAGTTAACAATGGAATATTTAAAAAAAAATAGTTTTCTTTTCAAATTGTAACCTGTGGTAAAACATAGAAAAATGTACTAAACAAGCTTGGTATAAAACAGAGTAAAATATTCAAATAAGCCCAGGGAGAAAGCACAATGCTGGAAGGGATGGGGTACAAGGGAAGAGGAGAAAAGATTTCATACAAAACTACCTATTACAATACAGAAAAAAGTATAAAACGTTCCTATTTTGGAACTTAAGTACAAAAATGACACTGGCATTGGATCATTTCACTATCTAGCCTGAGGAACACTCAGAGGGTGGGGGAGGTGCTAAAAAGAACAAAAGGAATAGCAGTATTTTAATCTCAAGTTGATCAGTCCAAATTCCACCCGTTTTCCAGTTGAAAATCTCACCTCCCTCTGTAACCTCTATCCCTAAGCCAAAGTTCATCCAGGTCTCAAATATTCTGTTAGGAAGTCCACAAACACCCTACACATAGGGCTGGGATCTGTGTGTGCTGGAGCTAAATTTGGAAAATGGAAATAAATCTACAGGCTAAAATGGTGAACACATTCAGCCTTTAAAAAAAAAAAAAAAGCATATCCCTGTGAAATATATTATATATATATATTAATAATATATATATATTAAATTCTCTGTGGTTAGAAACATATTTAAACTAACTAGCCACAGACCAAACTAGACTTGCATTCATCCAATGCTGGAATTTTATGCTAAAGACTGAGGTCCTTCTTCTTGGTCAGAAGTAGGTGGCAGTAAAAGTGGTGCCTTGTTGCTCCACTAACTGCTCCCTGGGTGGGTCTTCCCCATATCATGTGTTGTGAGCACATGTAAACCCCTGCTTTTAAGGGAAGGAGACTGCCTGGGACTTTGGGGTCCATCCAGGGCTCATTTGTTGTACCTCTGAATAGGAGGAGGCTACAGATGATAAAACAGCCTTGTATAGAAGCAGACAGATTTTACAGAGGGGCATATAGATAGGAAAAGTCCTAGAGGACAGACTTTTATGCATGTGCCCCAAAGTCCAGTTTACAGTCACTTTCCTAACGAAACATCTTGAAAACCATGTGTGTATGTTATGTGTGCGTGTATATGCTGGTGGTTTTTATCCCTAGCTTTTGCCCATGCCCTTTCCTACCTCTTAGTAAGGCCTAACAACAAGATTTTATATGAAACCAAGAGTCTTTCCAAGCTTCTCTCAGCCCCCTAATTAGGGACTGAGTGAGGCTGGAGCCCTTTGAAAACAAGATGGCAGAACTGAAGAAGTGGAAAGCAGTCTCTCTCTTCAGCTTAGGGATGTCCCTCACCCCTTTCACAGCACCAAAGTTTCTTTGCAAAAATAGTATCTGAGATACAAAAGGAAAGGCAGATGTGCTTGTGAATGCATCTCGCCAGGGCCTGGTCCAGGATCAAGGGCTTTACAAGGATAGAGGGTTGGGAGCAGCTGTTTCCAAGGTCTCTGGCTGTAGACAATAAAGAGCTGGTCCCCCACAATGTCAATGTCTCCTAACTGAGACAGTCTTCACAAGAGCTTTCGGTGGAGGATCTCCCAGACCATCCGCTTCCGGAAGTATGGCATGTGTTGCTGTAGGGACACAGAGACACTCTTCACTTTCATTTCTTTAATCCAGACCCAACACTCCTTTCCCCATACTCCTTTCCTCCTTGAGGTTTTCAACTAAAACAGTCTCAGTTGTACCCTGGCCGGTTTGGCTCAGTGGTAGAGTGTCGGCCCAAGGACCAATGAGTCAAGGGTTTGATTCCGGTCAAGGGCAGGTACCTTGGTTGCGGTTGGTCCCTGGCCCTGGTCAGGGTCATGGGGGAGGCAACCAGTCTATGTGTCCCTCTCACATCAATGTTTCTCTCTCTCCCTCCCACTCTATCTGAAGATAAATAGAAAAATATTCTCGGGTGAGGATTTAAAAAAAAAGTCTCAGTTGCATTTCTGGTCTTTAAAATTTCTCATTCTTGATTACATGTGATTTTTCCCCTTTCCATTGCTTTTTTCTATTGCTATTTTCTTTCTTTCTTGTTTTTTTGTTTTGTTTTGTTATGTTTGTTGTTAACCCTCACCCGAGGATATTTTTCCATTGATTTTTAGACACAGTGGAGGGGAGGGAGGGAGAGAAATATCGATGTGAGAGAGACACATCGATTGGTTCACCACCCCCATCCCCTGCCCGCCCCCAACGACCCTGACCAGGGCTGGGGACAGAACCTGCAACACAGGTATGTGCCCTTGACCAGGAATCGAACCTGCGACCCTTCAGTCTGTGGGCCAACAATCTAACCGCTGAGCCAAACCAGCTAGGGCTCTATTGCTATTTTCTATTGTGGCCTTAGACGTTTTATTGGACATTGCCTGGCATCCCCAGGCTATACCTAAATGCCTCCAAAAATTTTGTGAATAATATCTAGCAAGTCCTCTACATTGAAATCTTAAGAGAATGTAAGATCTGAGGCCTGAAAATCTAAAAGCCACTTTTTAGAGGAGGTTATGGGAACTGCAAGTGTCAGTTCCACCCAAGGGCTATGGTGGAGAAATCCGGTAAAGCCATTAATTCAGACAGAAGTAAAGAATTAGTTTAGGTTAGCAAAACCTGACTGCTAACCAAATAAAGGGAAAATGAAGAAAATGTGCTCTGGTCCCAGTTTTCTGTTTCTGATAGGATTTGAGGTAGGTAGGGGAGATGAACAAAGAAGGTTTTGCTATTGACCAGGATTCCTTGACTTCAATATGTGATACATGGGAACCCAGGATGTGGCCTATTATCCTTCTTTTTCTTGTGATGTGGCTGGCAGTAACCACCAGTGTTATAAGCTATAGGCTGAAGCAGAGCCCTCTAAGCAGAGCTAGTGGAGAGAAAAACACCTATCGGGCACCTGGAGACAGGGTAGACACAGAGCTCCCTCCCTCAGCTCACCTGTGTGAAGTTGATTGGTCTGTCTTTGGTAATGCAGTCAGCATATTTGCAGGCAAACATTCCACAATCACTTCCATTCATCTGCTGTGGAATTTCCTGAAAGACCAAGAACAAGGAAAAGGTGACATTTTGCCAAGATTCCTTCCTTCTTATTAAACTAGAAATAAGAACCAAAGTATATAAATTTTACAGGTTTCCCTGGATTTTGAAGAGATGACCCTTGTTCCCCACTCAGAACAACACTGGCTCAGAGAAAAAATATAGCATCTCAGTTAAGCCTGTGAACTTCATGTTAACCATACAAGAAACTATCTCAGACTTCCATGGCACCTAAGAGTGTAAAAACTGGTCCCTCCCACTGGGGCCAAACAATCAGCAAACATGTCCCACAGGAGTAAAAAGCTTAGCAAAATAGCTGGGCATTTAGAAAACCTAGTTTTACATAAGAAGCACATTACCAGTTTTCCCACAAATATCTTCCCCCAAGGAACCAAACAACCAAGCTGAAGTCAGGCCAGACACCAATACAGAAGGTCCCTGGGAATCAAGCAGTAAAGTCCTTCCCTTCCCAACCACCCTCATGACAGGAATTTGTATTTCATCAAGATAAAATGTACCTGGCTTTTCTTGCTGAAGAGCTGCCAGCCATTGGTGTCAAACTCTTTCCTTTTCTTGTCAATGCTCTCTTGCTTTAGGTATTGCCTGAAGGTATTGGGAGAGAATGAGAGGAACTGTGGAGAACACGGATGACTGCTGCCACCCGAAGAATGAAGCTGACCATCCTTAGGAAGAGTTTTCATATACGCTTCTGAAGAAAATAGTATATAAAGCTGGGTGGGGTATCGACACTGCTAAGCCTCCTTTGGAACTCCCACAATTCACACCCACCCTGTCAACCCAAGAGAAACATGATCTCTGCCTCGGATACTCAGGTTCTTCTACCTACTGTTCCTCCTGAGGAATGAGTTTTGAATTCTGTTCCTTAGTTTATATGGTCCTTTAGAATTCAATCTAATGGAAGAAAAGTTTCTCTAGCAATATCGAACTATTTATTTACTATTTTTAGCCTTGAGTCTCCTCTATAAGACCCAATCCAAATCAACAATCTGTTGTGTACACCTCATATAGAGCACTCTTCCTAGTGCAGACTGCTCACCATTCTGGAAGTTACCTACCAGAGTGGTACAGTGAGGAATAAGCATTTTAGAAAGAGAAACAGATGGGGTAATAGAGAGATTTGCATTCTGGTTCCCAGTTAAGTCACTAATTAATAGGACTCAGGCAAATCCAAATCTGTGGGTCTTGGTATCTTCATTTGAAAAATTAGGTTATGATTTTTAAGTAGTTTCTATCTATATGTATATACCCACTCTATATTTTAGTGCACTAGGACAGTAATTGTCTCCATTAGGGCACATATTTGGTATTATTACATTATTATTAAACTTAGATGTAAAATATCCATTCTTACTTAATATGAGAATTTTCCTTTATTAATCAGTCCACTGAAGGTATAAAAGAACTGAGTTCAATGGCTGGAAAACAATATACACTGACACTGGACTCTTCTGTCCTCAACTTCTTACTTACAAGAGGATCCTGCAGGCTTCATTGTTTATCCCACCCATAGAGTCATAATAGGTAATATTCTTCTTTCTAAAGTCCACAACCTGGGAACAAAAAAAAATTGTGTTTATAAAATGAATAAGACTGGTTTCTCAGCTTTTCCCTTCCCTGGAACTTGGAACCTTTTGCCAATTTCCTGTGAAATCATAACAAGTATGATTATGAACTGTGCATCATACCTAATGCTTAATCTGCAGAAGACAGAAGAACAGGGGAATATGTACATAGAACTATGGTGGGGGCTGATCAACTGGTGGCCCCATTAACAGCCCTTAAAACTTTTTTATGTATTCAGGGTCCCCACCTACAATGTGGGCAACAGTGAAGACACATGTTCTTCAGAGAATGTAAGTTGACTGAGATCATTTCCACAGTTTCAGAAAGATGGTAACAGATTCTGGGTGTCATTTCTTTACCTGGAAAATTCCCTTTGGTGTTATGCTTTTCAAATGCAATTCAAAACAGAGTGTGAAATAACTCTTATACTTTCATTAATACATTAAGTTAATATATCCATGTTCTCAGAGTCATAAAAAAATATTAAATTACCAAGGATGTAAGGCAAGTCATAATTAGGCAGAAATTAATAATCACAGGATTTGAATTGGCAGCACCATTAAAAAGTCACTTTTTTTTTTTAGCATGTTTTGATTAATTGAGCTGAAGTTTTATTTTGATTCTCCTGCCTTGTAATTTATTGATTTTTTTCCCTTTATTGATTTTAGAGAGAGACGAAAGGAGAGTAAGAGAGATAGAAACATCGATGAGAGAGAACATCGACTGGCCGCCTCCTGCATGCCCCCCACTGGCGATCAGGCCCACAACCTGGGCATGTGCCCTGACCGGGAATAGAACTGGTGACCTGTTGGTGCATGGGTCGACGCTCAACCACTGAGCCACACCGGCCAGGCTGATGTTCTTAAAGACAGTTCCAAAATTGTCAAGCATGATCTAAGTAGAAGTGAAGGAAATAAAGAATCAAACTTAAAAAAAAAAAAGTCCTCTGTAGGAATCCCTCTACAAGAGGGAATTGTTTTTTGTTTAAGGAAATACCTTGAAGACACATGTAGGTTTTAAAAGATGGGACAGAGTCTGAAAAAACAGATGCAGTGGAGGAATTATTAAATTGCTCTACATAATAAAGAGAATGGGAGTGTAAAAATTAATAAAGTCACTCTTTCTCCCCATGCTTTGCCTTGAGGCTGCTTAGACTTATAACTCCTTTTAAAATATTTCCAGAAAACGAAATCCACAGCTTTCTTCAAAGTCTAAGTATCTCTCATTCTTGACAGAAAGTTCATTGATCTATCTCCAATTTTTAGCCAAGTAAACATTACTCTTCTCTCAATCATCTAGCGAAGATATAGAATGAATACTCCCTACCCTCTATGTATTCTATAATTACATACAGTTCTTTTAAATTTTATCAAAAACAAATGGGTACTCACAGCAAGACACCAGTGCACTCCCAGGTGAATGGGCACCAAAAGAATGTCAACAGAAAATACATCCACTTTCTTTGTCCAGCGTTTCACCGCCTGGTAACCAGCTGTTTTTAACTTAGTGAAAAAAAAGGTATTAAATGCATGTACACTTGGCAATCCCTTCTCTTTACTTCGCTCCATCAGCATATTCATGTAGAAATTGATGATCTGTGGGAAGAAATTATATGTATTAAACACTCAGGCTTTTCATAATAGTTGTGTTGTATGAAGGAAGAGCAGTTGCTGTATTGTACAGCATATGCTATTGTTTCCTGATCAATTCAATTAAGACTTTAACACCCAACAGCTGCATGGCCCTATATCGAATTCTGACTAGAAGGGAGGCTATAAACAGTGCGGTGATTCTAAACAGTAAAAACAAAAATCTGAGATTATATATATATAAGGGTGTTGGGAATACATATGGGCCTATGCTGGCCAGAAGACTGAGGATTAGGTCAAAAGACTGCAGAATGAGGAGGAAGGGATCCTTGAAGGTGAGACTTAGAGGAAAAAAAGGAAGGAGGACAAGCAATTTAATAAAGCACATTAGCAGTTACTGGGACTGTGTGAGCAATTTATATAAATCCTGAGCTCAGGTAGAGTCTAGTGTTAACAAGGCTAAGACCAAGAGTTCAGTTCTTATGTGTGGGTCACCTGGTTTTACACAAAGATAGAAAACTTTGCTTCAATGCTAAAGACTGTCTTTTAGCCTTTAAGCTATCTTGCAGAGGCAAATTGTTTTGGTTTCAAGCAGACTCGAGTGACAGGATAAATCATCAGTTATACTGGACAAAGCACCTATAAACTGACAGTAGCTCAGCAATGTCACCTTTTTTAAATGCACACTTGAATGTAGTATGAAAACCAATATAACACAAGACCTGAAAGTAAAGTCACACACAAGAAGAGCAAAGTAAGTTCTCCCCAGAATCTGTATGGTTAGCTTTCTCATTTTTGTTGATTCCATTTACGCCTTCAATGTCAAGTATGAGTGAAAGAAATTAAAATGCTTGATATGTGAGATATGTGATTCTTTCTGTTAATGAAACAATGTGTTCTCTAATAATGACTATGCTGTCTATGGTTCCTTGAGGTCCAGGACTCCTTGGTACTAAAGCTTGAAAGTTACTGGGCCGGAAGTTACTGCATACTTACTTTATGTGGTCAGATGAGGCCAGGTCAGTGTCTGTCAACTGCAAGGAATGAATGGGCTAACTGATCCACAGCTTGGAAATATGACTAAGAAAACAGGCATATTTTTCAGAATGCTTTTTGGGGAATGGGAAAATGCCCGCGTCCTTTGACAAATATTTACACACTAGGATGCCAGAGCAATGAGCTACTGCCTAACAGTAGGCAACTACATACCGGGCAGGCAGCAGGGACCACTGCCAGGAACACACCAGAGCATGGTCTAGACTAGAGAAAGGGCCTATAGATGAGGATGCCTAGGCAGTTGCAGGGAAACCACACTTGCCATGAGGCAGAACTGAGGGGAAGAGGGAGGAGGGGACAGGGGACGGCTGGGGTTGAAGAAAGACACTGTTCTGTCTGCATCTCTGAATACTGAGGAATAGGTCCAGCAGGCTCAGAAGACTCAGGTTATGGCTAATTCTCTGTCTAGTATGATGCTCAATAGATAACTGGAACTGTTATTTTAAATAATAATAATGAATCAAGACACAATTAGGATCATAGATTTCTCAGTCTAGGCTTCCAGTCTAACTCTGCCCCCAAGGACAATGGTGCTAATGATGCTTCCAGGAATGAAGGCAGCCAGGAATACAGGAGGGTCTGCCCAGCAAGCACAGATTTCTAGGCTATCAACTACATTATATAGTGAAAGAAAGTCAGTAAGAAGGGATTAATTCCTGGTATTCTACCTATCCCACAATATTAGCCATTTTATGAGGCTAACCCCTTCAATCCAAGGGGTGACCTGCCAGTCACTGTAAGCCAAACCTTCCATGGGGCAGACAAGTTATATATTTTAACAGGCAATAAGGACTCAAGGGAAAGGTGGAAGAAATCAGGCAGAGAGATAAGGACAGCCAAGCACACGAAAGCCAAGGAGATATTTCTTCCCCAGATGCCCATAAAAGTAATTATGACCTTTGGAATAATTACCCTGAAGTACAAAAGGATGACATAAATGAATGTCATGCTACACATGATTATCCTAATTTTTAGGAGGAAAAAGTTCTAGACACCAATGAAGTTTAGCTGGACTTACACAGCCTGAGGTGTTTGGTTTCTTCTTTAAACAAAGAAAAGAGTGAACTATAAAGCTAAAGACCAACCCAGCTCAACAGAAACAGAGACCCAGCAATCAGGATACCTAACACTATCTGTTTCCTTTGAGAATCCCTCTTCCACTGCTTTAGCTCTGCCTCCAACCAACGTTTCTCCACTGAGAGGGAAATGGCCTCCTCCAAAGTCAGTTTATTAATTAGCTCTAAGAAGTTTTGTGGGTTCATTTTCATTTCCCCTGTATCCCAGTAGGAGAGAGCATGGTGGCCTCAATGTTTCCTCCCATTAGCTGAGAATATGTAATCTGACATCTGAGGCAGAAATTAGATCCAAGTTTCCTCTCCTCAGTTTTTCAGCTATTACTTTGTCCAAATGAGGAAAATTGCCATAGTTCAGCCAAGACACAATCATACCAAAAAAACAAGCTAGGGGTTAGAGAACAAAAAGAATTCTACATGTCACCTCACAGAGGAGGGCTGAAGATGAAGGAAAAAGAAATGAGAGAAGGGATCACAGTGCTTAAGATGAAAAAGAAACAGTGATGGTCGGAGCATTTGCTTGTACTTTGTGAAGACACGTGTCCCTCCCCTCCCATGGAGAGAGCCTTTCTGCATGCAAGACTCTCTTAGCTCCAGAAGGTCTTGAATTCCCTTTGAAATAAGGGGCTAAACGTAGCAAATTAGCCCTGTGCCTCCTATTTGTTTTGCCAATATATCAGCATCTGAGGACAACTGCCAGTGTTGGCCCACTTGTCACTCTTTTTGGGACCCACACTTGCCTCTGCTCGCTGTGGCTTCTGGTGCCTAAGGAGCTACCCTTCCTGCTGCCTTCACAGCCTTGGCCATGAGCGCCTGCTTGTCTATGCAGTCCTGTTTGGGGTGGGATGGTTGTTTATACTGTCTTGTTCCTTTTGTGATTTTATTTGAAGAGCGGCCAGGCTGAAGCTGAAAAAGAGCTTCTCTTTAAAAGAAAAGCCTACAATGTTTTCAAACTAAGGACTCAATCCTTTTCCTGTATGTTACCACAATGACATAAATGGCCACTGCTATTTGTATCTGCCTTCGCGCTCAGTAAACCAGCCAAACTATTGTTTTCTCATGCATTTAGAAGTAAAACATCTCACTAACAGTACAATCTTGACTTTTAACCCTTCCCAATTTTACATTCTGAACCCTTCAAATTGGCTTAGGGAAAAAAATGTTCTAAAAGTCCTGAGCATGACAGTGCTCCTGGGCACAGACCAAGGCAACTTTTAGGGGAAACAAAGCTGTTTTTCTTCCTTTACCTCTCTTTACCAAGATTTTTCACCTTGATCTTCAATTCTGATTTTTAAATTAAATCTATCCTAGTCAATCACAAAGCCCAAAAGACTAACCAAGCAGCAGCATCTGAATATCATGAGTCAGAGGTCATTCACTTCTAATATTTAACCTAATAATATTATCAAAACTCAAAAGGCAGACTTCAGGAAAAGTTCTATGTATTGCATCCCTCACTGTGAACATGTACCCAAAACTTTTCTCACATGCAGATTTAAGCAACAAATTATTAGAATTACTGCTAAAGCTTTAGAGAAAGACAGGTAGGCAGGCAATACCTATTTTTATGGAGTTATAACAACTCTAATTATGATTCTCCGTGTTATCCCACATAAATCACTGGTTAATTAAAAGAACTAGTTCTGCCCTGGCCGGTTTGGATCAGCAATTAGAGCGTTGGCCCACGGACCAATGAATGGCGGGTTCAATTCTGGTCAAGGGCATGTACCTCGGTTGCGGTTTGTCCTGGCCCTGGTCGGGGTTGTGTGGGAGGCAACCAGTCAATGTGTCCCTCTCACGTCGATGTTTCTCTCTCTCTTTCTTCCTCTCTCTCTCTCTCCCTCCCTCCCTCCCTCCCACTCTACCTGAAGATAAAATGGAAAAATATCCTCGGGTGAGGATTAAAAAAAATGAACTAACTCTATTAAGAAACACTTTAAAGAAGTAAACTATATGATGTGAAATCTACCAATGACTCACATTAGAAACACTAAAACTTCCCTTCTGATCATTTTATTCCACATGTAAGAGTACAGAGCATATGGTAGACCCATCAGATTACCTTAACTAATTTATCTTATTTTGTCTAGTTTTTCCCCTTCTTATGCAATCAGTTTTTACTCCTTAGGGAAAATTTATTCCCTGTTCTAGGTTTGTCTAGTTGGACTTAATGTTTTGCAAGCTGTTTCCTTTCTTTACTGAGAATCACTTAAATTTAACTCCTCCTTGGAAATAATTAGAAAGCTGTGAAAACTATCAACTTCCCATTTCCATCAAAGATCTGTGTTCTGAAAGTCAGAATGCTAGACAGAGAGTTATGTGCTCTGATTCTACATCCTGATTTTTCAATAAAAATCAGGTGACCTTGATATACATCCCTTATAAAGTCTTCTTACTTCTCCACTGTCAATCAAGGAACAAGACTTTCTCTACACACAAGGCTACTGTGATGCCAAATAGCTAAGACATCTCTTTCCTTTCAGAGATGAGACTTAACAAAATAGGCAATTAGTCTGCCTGGTTAGCTGTGTCATTCATATAGTTACAATCTGCTATGTAGAATCTACCTTAATTCCTCCTGCACTCCCTCACTCCCCATATTTGTTATGAGTCTTTTCCTCATGGCCTTTCCCCCGCTACTAAAGTTAGAAATACAGTATCCCAACAGTCTAATGTTTTTGCATTTTGGAAACAACCTCTGCATGTTATAAACCCCACAGTACCTTGTTTTATTTCTGCTTTACCTAATTGTCTTTCAGAGATATTACAAAGTGAGAGCATTTCCACTGTTATTCATTCCTTTGTGTAGATTCAAATTTCCACCTCATATTTTCCTTCTGCCTAAAGAACATCCTTTAATATTTCTTTTTTTTTTATCCTGACCCGAGGACACTTTTTCATTTTTTGTTCAGATAGAGTGGGAGGGAGAGATAAGAAGAGAGAGAGAGAGAAACATCGATGTGAAAGGGACACATCGAGTGGCTGCCACCCGCACAACCAACCAGGGCCGGGGACAAACTGCAACCGAGGTACATGCCCTTAGCGGGAACCGAACCCGGGTCTCTCCGGACCGCAGGCCGACGCTCTAACCACTGAGCCAGACCGGCCAGGGCTAATATTTCTTATAGTACAGGTCTGCTGGTGATGAATTCTCTCAGCATTTGTTTGTCTAAAAAAGTATAGCCTTCACCCTAACCAGTGTGGCTCAGTTGGTTGGAGCATCATCCCATACACCGAAAGGCTGCAGATTTGATTCCCAGTCAACACACACAGCTAGGTTGCGAGTTTGATCCCGGCCCCGGTCGGGCTGTGTATGGGAGGCAACTGATCGATGTTTCTCTCTCACATTGATGGTTCTTTCTCTCTCCCTTCTCCCCTCTCTATAAAACAAACAAACAAATAAATAAATAAATAAACAATTTAAAAAGTATAGCCTTCTTTTTGAAAGATATATTTGCTGGGTATAGAATCTAGGTTGCCAAGTGTTTTATTATTATTATTATTATTATTATTACTACTTCAGTACTTTATTTTAATTTTATTTTATTTTAAAAAACCACAAAGGTTGTTTCCAAGGAAGAAGGGGATGTGGTGCTGTGCTCCTCCCCTCTCCCACCAGGTATGCTCCTGGGGGAGAGAGAGAGCCTACTGGAACCTTTGTTCTGAGTGGTTGCATTTTTATTTTTTTAGAGTGGAAGGGAAACAGAGGGAGGGGGAGAGAGAGAAAAACATCAGTTGGTTGCCTCCTGCAGGACCCCAACCAGGTTTGGGAACTGAACTGCAACCAAGGTACGTGCCCCTGACTGGAATCGAACCCACGACTCTTTGGTCTGCCGGCCAATGCTCTAACTGCTGAGCCAAACAGGCCAGGGCTTCCTTCAGTACTTAAGATATAACTACATTGTCTTCTGGCCTACATGGTTTCTGAAAGATCTTTGTTCCTCTGTATATAATGTGTATCTTTTCCTCTAGTTGCTTTTATTATTTTTCTCTTTATCACTGGTTTTCAGCAATTTGATTATTATATATTTTAGTGTGGTGTTTCTTCTACTTGGGGTATGCTGAATTTCTTGAATTTGTTGCTATAAATTTTCAAATTTGGAAAATCTTCCACCAATGTTTCTTAATTTTTTGTGACACCACTTACACTCTACCTTTCCTTCTGGGACTCCAATTACATGGTTAGACGGCTTGATATTGTCCCACAACTCACTGATGCTCTAGTCATCTTTCTTTAGCCTTTTTTTTTAATTGTTTCATTTGGATGACTCCTTTGCTATATCTTCAAGTTCATTAATTTTTTTCTTCTGCAGTGTCTAATCTACTGTTAATTCATATACTGTCTAATCTCATGTATGTTTTGATTCAGATATTGTATTTTTCATCTCTACAAGTTCAATATGTGTCTTTTTAAAAAGATTTTTCTAAATATGTTTTGATTTTTTTTTTTTTTTTTAGAGAAAGAAGGGAGAGAGATAGAAACATTGATGTGAGAGAGATACATCAATCAGCTGCCTCCTGCACACCCCCTACTGGGGATCAAGCCCACAACCCGGGGCATGTGCCCTGACTGGGAATTGAACCGGGACCTCTCAGTTCATGGGATGACGCTCAATCCACCGAGCCACGCTGGCTGGGCTGTGTCTTTTTTTATATGGTTCATTTCTCTTCTCATAATGTCTATTTTCCTTTAACTTCCTGAACATAGGGAATATGTTTATAATACCTGTTTTGGTATCCTTGTGTGTTAATTCTATCATTTTTTGTCATTTCTGGGTATTTCTAGTGATTGTTTCCCTTGCTATAAGTTGTATTTTCCTTCCATTTTGCATGCCTGGTAATTTTTTATTGGATGCTGGGCACTGTGAATTTCATATTGTTGGGCTTTGTTACTAGAATTTGTTGTTTTCCTTTAAATATTGTTGGGCTTTGTTCTGTGATAGTTAAGTTACTTGAAAGTTTCAAGCTTTTAAGACTTGTATTTAAGCTTTTTTACCAAGGGCCCAGAGCAGCAGCCTTTATTCTAGGGCCAGTTTGGCCCCAATCCTGAGGCAATACCCTTTTGAGGACACTACTCAATCAATGCCCATGACTTTTCCATTCTTTCTGGTTGGAACATGAATTCTTCACACCTGTGCTAGCTCTGAGGGGAGGGCTCTGCACATTCATGGAGCTTTCTCCTTGAACAATAACCTCCCCTCCAGTATTTGACCTCAGAAATCTTAGCCACTTTGGCCTTCCCAAACTCTGAACTGTCTCCTCCTCTCAGCAAGATTTTCAGGCACTGCTAGGTTCTACCAGCTCTCTGCCCCTCAATACAGCACCCCAGTAAGCTGGGGAAATCATAGGCTCATCTCTTTCATTTCCTCTTTCAGGGATCCAATGTTATCCAATGTCTGAAAATTGTTTCATGTTTTGTCTAGCTTTCTAGGTAAGTTGAAAGGGTAAATCTAATCTGTTTTATTCTATCATGATCAGAAGCAGAAGATCCATTTACTTGTATGCCTAAATAATTTCCATATATTTCTAAGTTTATCTGATACCTTATAAAACAACTCTTAGACCCTCTAAGCAGTACCATTATCAGGCCATAGAGAAACACAAAGCCCAAAGCAGTCCTCTCCTCAGGATCATTAACCTAGTATCTTCGAGTTGGATTCCAGAAGCTATCCAATTCAATCTCTAGAAATTAATAAATAATTTCTAGTATTGATATCCATTTAAAAATATTTCCATTTGTTTCTTGATTGTGACTTTCAATCTACTTTGTAACTAATTCCTCCTCTCTTTAACCCTGTCCTCCTTTCCTTAATTAGATATTTCCATTAATAACTAATCACCAGAAACAATATAGAAACCCCCATCTACAATGTCCCTGATGCTATCAGCCTTCCTTTCAGATTCTTTACAAGGCAGCCAGTCCCGCCCTGGCCAGTTTGGCTCAGTGGTTAGAGCATCGGCCTGCGGTCCAGAGAGACCCGGGTTCGGTTCCCGCTAAGGGCATGTACCTCGGTTGCAGTTTGTCCCCGGCCCTGGTTGGTCGTGCGGGTGGCAGCCACTCGATGTGTCCCTTTCACGTCGATGTTTCTCTCTCTCTCTCTCTTCCTCTCTCTCCCTCCCACTCTATCTGAACAAAAAATGAAAAAATGTCCTCGGGTGAGGATAAAAAAAAAAAAAGGCAGCCAGTCCCCACATTTCATTTTTGAGAAGTTTCATTTTCTTAATAGTAAGGTAAAATGTCAATCTTGTCAATCATTAGTCCTTGAAGCTATACACCCATATAACTATTCACTCATATAAAAATCCATTCATAAAAACCTATTTAAAAGCCTATTTATGAATAGACACTGTGGCTTATTCTTCTTTCAGAGAAAGGGTGACCTAATGGTTTTCTGTACATATCCCAAACATAAAACCCCTGGATTTTATTTTCCTTATAAACTAAATCTGATCCATTTCACTTCTAGGGTCTTATATTCCTTGTCTAAAAAATAGTAAAAATAATTTTTCAGGTACCTTATTTTGGAGAAAGTTTTAATGCAGCCTATAAAACTGACAGGAGATACAAAAGGATGAGAAATGGTTATTAATGAAAATATCTATTTGAGGGAAGAAGAATAGGATTGAAGACTGAGAGTTCACAATTGAGAAATACACTTAAGTATTTCTAAATGAGTACAAATACTTAAAAATACCTACTAATTCCCCATCGGAATGTTAGCTTCTAACAGGCAATAACTTTGAAAGGCTGAGAAATGAGGTACTTTGAAAATGGTGCTTTTTAAAATGGTTCTCATCATCATCATGGACACGTGAATTGGCACCTGCTTTCAAGGTTACCATTGTTCTGAACTGAGAAGACAAGTATTCCCTACAAGTTATGGGTAAGCTTGACAGAGATAAAGTAGACAAAGAATCTTTCCTTCCTTCATCTCTTCTAAATAATGTAATTTCCACTAACTTTGCTTACTAAAAATCCAACCTCTGATGGGCCCAAGGAATGGAAAATATGTCCTGATGAATGCTGCCTCTGTAAGGGATCTCACTGAGGTAACTGCCATAGTAAACAGCAAGAACTCAGCTCATAGCCTACTCATTGCTGCCCCCTAGAAAGTTTTGTATAATTTACAGCAAACAGTCTATATTCCTGTAGAATTACTGACCCCTTCCCATTTAGCAGCAGCAGGCAAAAAATAGCAAGAGGCCACAGATTAATGTCTCCAAATCAAAAACACTTCATTGGTGGATACTTTTGACTGTCCTTGATTTTCATTTTACTCTTTGATTTGGTAAGCTCTTTTTTTTTCTGTTATTTGATCCAATGTTCTAATATCACTATTCTGAGCCAAAAGAAGCAAGGGTGGTTTCCCCTAAAGGAAGACAGTATCAAACCACATCTTCCTTACTATTCTTGGTCAAAGATATTATTCAGGGACTGATGAAAATTTGTATCTTATAAACTCACCAGTTTATAAGAGAACAAAGTGAGGCCAGCTGGCCCCAGAAAAAATCAACATGCTAGGCATGACATATGGCTCTCAAATTCCATACATCTAATCTTAAAACAGAATCCAATTTAAGATTCTGAGGCAGTATGATATAATGCATAAGACCCAATGCGTGGGTCTGAATCCTGGCTCTGCTATTTATTAGCTATGTAACCCTACAAGGTTCTTAATCTTTCTATACTATGTTTCAGTTCAGATCAGTTTAAAGACTGTAGTGTAATCAATTTACTTAAAATAATTAGAACTCTCAAAAGCTGAGGGCCATAAATTTTTTAATCCAATATATCAGATATTTAATAATATAACTTTTTCAATGTCAGTTTTAAAAATAGGCTATTTTAGAAAGCTTATAACTAATAACCTAAGTGACCAAGAATAATTAGAGATACAAGGGGAAGTAGAAATGGATTCCTACATGGAAAATATTCCTTCATGCTGCAATATGGTCAGCTATTAAGTATTTTCTCTGAAGATGTGAGCTGCATAAATAGGTGCCTTAAAGACAGCAACAATACTAATGAGTGAATGTCCTCTCCCCAGTGTCCAAATTGTCAATACATTAAAAGGTTAATCAGCAGTTCTCAGACTTAAAAGTATATAAAAATCATCTGAGATGTTTTTTTTTAAATGCGTATCTCTACCATACAGCTTCATACTTATTCAGGAGAATTGAGAAGCCTATGACAGCTGATTCTGATCCAGTTCATCCAAGGACCACACGTGGAGAAACAGTGAGGTAGTTCCTTGATTTAATTTTCAGTTAATGTTCACTTACTATTTGAATATAAAAATGGGTGCAAGATTACCTCATCATTGAGCCAGTTCAGATGGTTTAGAGTTTGAATATCTTTGCGTGTAATGGTCAAGCGGAATGCTTCACTCAGGACTTCATCCTGGTTCCCATTACGAAATACATTCTTTATTTCTTTCTCCATTTCCTAGAGATGCAAAAGGTGTCAGAGATTAAGCATACAGGGCTTCAGACACACCAGATTTCTCACCAAGCCCACACAATACCCAGACTATTTATCATTAATCAGCTGTTTACTTCTAGCATTTTGGTTTCTATTCCTTCCAGTAGTAATCTCCCTGATTACTTCCTTCTATGCCACCTTGTCCTCCCCTTCTCTTTTTCAGCACAACAGTTCAGACCCTGTTTCACATTATTCCTGCTATCAAATTTCTAAGTCTGTGAGAAGACCTAATTATATTTTTGATCCAAACAATTTCCTGAGAAATAGAATGTTTCCCAAAAGGTAGGAAGAGCTAAGTAAAGGTAGTTTCTTTTATTTCTTTAAAGGTAATCTCTTTTAGACACATTTTCCTGGATTTTTGCTGTTGCTGTTCTTTTTTAAAAAATATTTTTTCTTTATTGATTTTTAGAGAGGAAGGAAGATGGAGAGAGAGATAGAAACATCAATGAGAGGGAACATTGACTGGCCGCCTCCTGCATGCTCCCCACTGAGGATCAGGCCCACAACCTGGGCATGTGCCCTGACCGGGAATCGAACTGGCGACCTCTTGGTACAGGGGTCAACGCTCAACCACTGAGCCACACTAGCCGGGTTGTTGTTCTTTTTTAATATAAAACATGGAATCCAGCACAACTATAATACATGTGTTATATTCACCAGCTATGTGAGTTTTCCAAACAGAAGACTGGATTAAGGAACCAATTACTTTAAAATGTACACAGACTTCATGTATTTTCCAAATTTTATACCATGATTTTATTACTTATAAAACTAGTAAGCCTCAGCTTACTGCACATGAAATGAAACACAAATTTATTAAATGCCTTTATAGTGAAGTTGCTAAAAGCCACCCATAATTCTTTCCTCAATGTTCAATAATCATTTAAAAACAGAGCCAAGATTGGGCTGTACAAATTAACGCTGGAGTATGCAACACAATTTCTTGTTTTAAAAAAATTTTATTTTTAAATTACAGTTTATATTCAATATTATTTTGTATCAATTTTAGGTGTACAGCTTAGTGGTTGAACAATCATATACTTTACAAAGTGTTACCCCTGATATTTCCAGTCTCCACCTAGCACCATACACAGTTATTACAATATTCTTGACTACATTCCCTATGCCACACTTTACCTCCCATGACTATTTTGTTTTTTTGTTTTTGTCTTGTTTTGGTTTTTAGATAGAGTGGAAGGGAAGGGGAGAGAAAGAGAGAGAGAAACATCGATTAGAGAGAGACACAACAATTGCCTGCCTGCCTCCTGCACGACCCCCACCAGGCCCGGGGATCAAACCTGCAACCCCGGTATGTGCCCGTAACCAGAAATCGAACCCACGACCCTTTGGTCCACAGGCCAATGCTCTACCTGCTGAGCCAAACCATCCAGGGCCCCATGACCATTCTGTAACCACCAATTTGTACTTCCTAATACCTTTACCTTTTACACCCAGCCCCCCCAATTCCTCTCCCCTCTCATCCAAAGCATTCTTTCTAAACACAACACTTGCTAGTGCAGGAATTTATATTATGTAATTTACCTCTGTGATTTCAGGAAATTCATCTTCACTGTCAGTTAATTTACGATCTTTTTTTTCTGTTTCTTGGGCAACTGTGACAGGGATCTCCTTTTCAAGAGGTACACGAAGACGCAATTCTACTGAATCATGTACTGAATGTTCCTGTTCTTGCAATCTCTGAAATCGACAGAACTTCAGAATAAGTGGGATAAAGAAATATGCTCTATGTAAACTGAGCAGCAGTAGCTGGACAGACCAAGAACATCTACCACTTATCATACAATGCTATGGTACCTCACTATCTTGCAATGACAACAGCTTTGACTCCAAATACAGGTAACCTTCCAAATTAGTTTCAATTTGGATATGCTATTTCTGTATAATCTTATCCCAATTTTTTTTACCTGGTTTTGAAGCTGTAATGCCAGTGCTTTTTGCTCTTCAATCTGGCGCCATCTTTCCCGTGCTCGAGAATCATAAACACTAGTTCTAGGAAGTGAAAAGGAATGTGACACAAATGCAGACCACTCTTAACATCAGCCCATTGTTGATGTACATTGAGCACTGAATATAAAACTCTCATATACAAAGTCTAAAATCATTACACTAACTTATCACTATACTTATATTTTAAAACAAAGTGAGACCACATGGTGTTAATGAAATTTTCCTACTGTTTTTATTGAAATAATGAAAATTATTAGTTTGTTGCCAAATGTGAACAGATGACTTTTGTGGATACTTGTAAAAGAGTAGTTCTTTATGGAGAAAATTAAGCTTTATTTTGGAAATCCAAAAATGAGACTGAATCCCAAAGGAGAAAATAATACAGAATATCATTGAAGTTTTAATTCAAATATTGTATTTATAAACCAAAAGGAAAAATATAGGTTTTTTTCTTAAAAAAAAAAAAATCAAGACCAGGGGTTTGGATAATTTAACATGAGTTCTTAAACCTGGAGACTAAAAGCTTTTAGTAATTTTGCAAACTCCAGAAATAGAAATTAGTTAATAAATTAGTTTTATCAATATGAAAATAAGGGCATTTGTTTTCCTTTCTTTATAATTGCTAATTTTGAAATATTTTTCCAATTAAAGTTAGTTTCAACAATTATAAACTTAATAAAGTTGAGCATAGAAATGTCCTAACACCAATAGAATTAAAAAACCCAATAACTTAAAAGTTGTTTTATAAATAGGGAGTTTTTACTAACTAAACATAGGTAGGATGATTGGCTACTTGATTTCTTCTAACTAAAGTTAGGAAGTGATAGAGAAGAAAAAGTGATACCAAAAATAGCAACTTACAATTCTTTGATCCACAACTCTGCCTGGAAAAAAGTAGGACTATGGGTGGGAAAAGAAAAATGTGAGTAGGAGGCTTATGAGAAAATTCAAATATTGTCAACAAGAAAACCAATCATTTAAATAATTTGCAAGAATGCTTTACAAGTATGGAATAAATACAAAGACCTATATTACATAAAATTGTAACTGGGAACTAAAGAAATACAAATGAGTCATTTGCATACATATTAATTTTTCTTTATATAATAAAATACACTTTATTAATTGCATTACAATTGATTCTTACAGAATGCATTCCTTGATTTGTCAAGCATCTATATCCACAGCAACCTTGTGGTGGCAACTGACAAATGAGTATAGGTTAAACATGCATGGTGGTTGATAGTTTCATTTATGTTAACAAGTAAGATGAAAGTAACAAGGACACATGTCATAACTTCACTTCAGTCATTTGTCAATAATAATGTGAACAGCTTCTTTGTTAAATCAGATAATAGTTTTTGAATATTGGAAGAATTTATCTTCAATCTTTTGTGCTATTCACAATGTAATCACTGCAGACATGACACACTTTTAATTAGCATTGACATTTTCTCCATCACTTTCTTAAAATTAGTTCATCAACAAAATAATAAGTCAAGCCCTGATTTGTGATGTGGGAATTTTCCATGATGTAAATGTTCCCACCATGGCCCACTTCAACCTACTAACGTGACATCACTGAATGTACAGTTGGGAAGAGATGCATAGTAGCAAGCACATCATTCTATAGTATTTCCACCATACAGATATGATACATGTCAATAACCTTGAGAACATAGATAGCAGTAAAATAAGTAGGAAATGATGGCTTTTAAATACTTATTACCTTTGTTTTCAACATAATTTATATAATTTTAAGTTTATATAATTTAATTTTGAAATAGTGGCTGTGTTTAATAACTAGCTCTCAAAATTGCTGAAAATTTAAGTTACCTCTTATGAGCTGCTGTGAGCTCATAAAAGAAGCAGCTTGACATTTTTTAAAAAAGTATATTTGGAACAACAACCATATATATATATATATATATATATATATATATATATATATATATATAATTTTTTTTTCTTTTCCAACCAAACTGAAGTAGATACTGTAAATCCCCACCCACACAACAGTCCATATCAAACAGCTAATGAGTCAATGAATGAACCAAAACAAATACTGAATAGGGTTGAGTTTTCTGAATTTGCAGACAGGAGACTGGGTTATGTCCCTGCTTTTATGCAGGAGCACCAATATGATATTCAGGTACGTTTTCATTAAAAGCAACTCTTCTAAGCAAGAACATAGCAGTAACATGCCTGACAAATGTGTCCTGCCTCTGGACGTCAGAATGAAGAGGGATTCCTTAACAGATGAGGTCAGATCCAACAGAACAGGTGTGCCCTCATGTCTGAGAAACTCTTTATGACTCATGTTCTTGGTCCAGCTCTCGGTTTTGCATTAGTAGATATTCTGACATGCAAAGCTACCCCTCTTGTGTTGAATCCTACTGATTTCAGCAAAACTGTTCTTGTATTTGGATACACTCCAGTCAAGAAACCTTTCTGAATGCAATTGTCATGTGATTGTTTCTTACTTTTCTGTTTTCTTCTACACCTGTACTATAAAAAGATGACCCAGAGTTCAGCAGAGAAATTAAGTTTAGCACAGCTCCTTACTTGCATGAGACCAACATTATGTGAAAGAGTACATACATCACTTGTCTAGATACAGACACTTAAGCTAGAATATTACTCTTCCCAAATGGTTCAGATTGACAGACTTGTTAATAATTTAGCCAAATCTTATAGGTTCTTAGATTTCTTCTTGTCAGTCTACAATCAAAACATATTCAACCAACCAATGAACAAAACAGAAACAAACTCATACACAGAAAACAAACTGATGGTTGCCAAGTTGTGGGGGTAGGAGGATGGGTGAAAAGGTGAAGAGATTAAGAACTACAAATTGGCCATTACAAAGCAGTCATGGGATGTAAAGTACAGCAAATATAGTCAATAATATTTTAATAACTGTGTATGGTGCCAAGGAGGCACTAGACTTATGGGGGGAATCACTTCATAAGTTATATAAATGTCTAACCATTATGCTATACATTTGAAACTAATATAATATTGAATGTCGACCATAATTGGGGGGAAAAAGCAGCTTGACATTTTTTTTAAAGTATATTTGGAATAACTATATATATATATATATTTTCTTTTTTTCAACCAAATTGAAGTAGATACTATAAATCCCCACCCACACAACAGTTCATATCAAACAGCTAATGAGTCAATGAATGAACCAAAACAAAGAATCGACAACACAACTCCATTCCAAAGATGTGAGAGCAATTCTATTAAGTGCCACTCTTACTGACAACCTACATGAATAATACTTAGCAGAGTTGCAGGCATGTTAACTGCATGACCTAGGGCCTCTTGCTCTTCTCAAACTTCATCTCCTTGCCAATCCCTAAATGAAGGATCTCTCACAGAAACAAATGGAAGAGTGAATTCTTTTCCAAAGAAAACTTTTACATACGTAGAACAAGTACACAGAGCATCAAGTTGGGAGTTAAGAGACCTGGAACTCCTGGAGTTGTCCCTGATTAGATTTTGTGACTTTGAGCAAGTCATTTCCATGAGACTTAGTTTTAGGATTTGTAAACTCTGGAGATTAGAGTCCCTTTCAGTTCTTAAATCTCTGTGATCTGTCCTAGTGAAGATAAGAACAAGGGCTCAGAGGGTAGGCCTTGCTCCTTAGCCTAACTCTTGAGAATTAGTATTCCTAATCATCCTTAGGCTGGGGTTTGGCAATGAAAATGCTATTCTATTGCCTCCCCACCATCACTGAGGTTAATAAAGGGAGAACATAAGAGGAGGTGGCCTATCCCCTTGGTGCAGTGTACAAGTGACATCACCACCACCACAGAAAGCCACAGAGATCTTTGGTAGCAGTGAGGGGCTACTTAGTGTATCATACTAGTGTATGAGAACACATTTTATTGCACAATATAAAAAGTTGACAAGAATCACCCAGAATTCCACAGTATTGGGTCATGCTATTTAAATTTATCTACTTCCCATATTAGAATATAAACTTGATGAGAACAAAATTTGTCTTCTGAATTTACTACTGTATCCTCTGCACCAAGAATAGTGCCTGGCACATAGCAGGCACTCAGTATTTATTGAATAACTGAATAATGTAAGACAAGCACTTCTCTTCAATGGATCGAGTTATCTCCTGGCTTAGGAAAGCAAAATGCAGGCAAAAAAGTAAAATCTCTTTTCTTTTTTTAATTAATTTATTTTTGTTATAGATGTTTCTCCTTTTCCCCCCCAGACACCCTCTTTCCATTCCCGTCACCCCCCCCCACACACACACACACACACAGAGCATTGTTGTCTGTGTCATTGGTTATACTTATATGTATTAAGTTCTTTGGTTTGTCTCTCCCCCCCTCCCCACCCCGGTCCCCACCTCTGAGGTTTGTCAGTCTGAACCCTACTTCTATGTCTCTGGGTCTATTTTGTTCATCAGCTTATTTTGTTCATTATATTCCACAAGTAAGTGAGTGTCTTTCTCTGACTGGTTTATTTCGCTTAGCATAATACTCTCCAGGTCCCTTCATGTTGTCTCAAATGATAAGAGATCTTTCTTTCTTACAGCTGCATAGTATTCCATGGTGTATATGTACCACAGCTTTTTTTATCCACTCATCTATTGATGGACACTTGGGCTGTTTCCAGATCTTAACAACGGTAAATAGTGCCACTATGAACATAGGGGTGCATATATTCTTTCTGATTGGTGTTTTAGGCTTCTTAGGATATATTCCTAGAAATGGGGTCACTGGGTCAAATGGCAGTTCAATTATTACTTTTTTGAGGAAATATCATAGTGTTTTCTATAGTGGCTGCACCAGTCTGTATTCCCACCAGCAGTGTACTAGAGTCCCCTTTTCTCCACACCCTCACCAGCACTTGTTATTTGATGATTTGTTGATGGCAGCCATTCTGGCAGGTGTGAGGTGATAACTCATAGTTGTTTTAATTTGCACCTCTGATGATTAGTGACGTTGAGCAGTTTTTCATATGTCTCTTGGCCATTTGTATGTCCTGTTTGGAGAGGTGCCTATTTAGGTCCTCTGCCCATTTTTTAATTGGGTTCTTTGTCTTTCTTTTGTGGAGTTGTATGAGTACTCTATATATTTTGGAGATTATCCCCTGATCTGATGTATCATTGGCAATTATGCTCTCCCATACAGGGGGCTCCCTTTCCATTCTGATGTTTGTTTCTTTTGCTGTGCAGAAGCTTTTTAGTTTGATGTAGTCCCATGTATTAATATTTTTCCTTTGTTTCTCTTGCCTTAGGTGTTATATCGGTGAAAATTCTGCTGCATGTGATGTCTGAAATTTTGCTGCCTACATTTTCTTCTAGGATTTTTATGGATTCACGAGTCACATTTAAGTCTTTTATCCATTTTTAGTTTATTCTTGTGTACGGTGTAAGTTGGTGGTCTAGTTTCTTTTTTTGCATGTAGCTGTCCAATTTTCCCAACACCATTTATTTAAGAGGCTGTCTTTACTCCATTGTATGATTGTATTGCTATTGATCTCTCCCTTGAAGTCCTCCAGAAGTTTTTTAATACATTTTGGTGCTCCTATATTCGGTACATACATGTTTACCAGGGTTATATCCTCTTGTTGGATTGATCCTTTTAATATTATGTAGTAACCTTCTTTGTCTATTATTATGGCCCTTGTTTTGAAGTCTGTCTTATCAGATACGAATATTGCTACACCAGCTTTTTAAAAATTTCCATTTGCCTGGAAAATTTTTTTTCATCCCTTAACTTTCATCCTGTGTGAGTCTTTTGTTGTGAGGTAGGTTTCTTGTAGACAGCATATGTATAGGTCATGTTTTCTTATCCAATCAGCTACCCTATGTCTTTTGATTGGAGCATTTAAGCCATTTACATTAAAGTTATTATTGACAGATACTTACTAGTTGCCATTTTAATTTTATGCCTGTGTTCTTCTCTCTCTCTCTGTTTATTCTTCTTACAACAGTCCCTTCAGCATTTCTTGCAGTGCTGGTTTGCTGGTAGTAAATTCCCTTAGCTTTTTTTTTTTTTTTTGTCTGTGAAGCTCTTTATTTCACCTTCAATTTTGAATGATAGCCTTGCTGGATAGAGTAGTCTTGGATTCAGACCCTTCCCTTTCATTACTTTGTATACTTCATGTCACTCCCTCTGGCCTACAGTGTTTCTATTGAGAAATCAGCTGAGTCTAATGGGAGCTCCCTTGTAGATAACTTTGTTTCTCTCTTGCTTCCTTTAAGATGCTTTCTTTGTCTTTAATGTTTGCCATTTTAATTATGATGTGTCTAGCTGTGGGTCTTTTTGGGTTCATCTTGCTTGGGACTCTCTGTGTTTCCTGGACTTGTGTGACTTTTTCCTTCACCAAATTAGGAAATTTTTCTGTCATTATTTCTTCAAACATGTTCTCTATTCCTTTCTCTGACTCTTCTCCTTCTGGTACACCTATAATGTGAATGTTGTTATGTTTCATATTATCGCAAAGCTCCATTAAACTCTCCTCCTGCTTTTAATTTTTCTTCCCATTTGCTGCTCTATTTGGGTGCTTTTTTTCTACCTTGTCTTCTAACTTGTTAATTTGGTCTTCAGCTTCTTCTAATCTACTACTGAATCCTTCTAAGGTATTTTTCATATCAGCTACGTCATTCTTTATTTCCACTTGATTTTTATTCATAGCTTCTACCTCTTTTTTTAGGCTGATGGAGTTCCCACTGAGTTCTTTATAATTCTCATTAAGTTGTTTGCAGTTCTCACTAAATTGTTTGAGCACCCTTAAAATAATTGCTTTGAATTCTTTATCTGACAAACTGCTTGCTTCCATTTCATGTAGTTCCTTTTCTGGTGATTTCTCCTTTTCTTTCATTTGGGTGTTGTTTCTTTGTCTCACCATTTTAGCAGTCTGGTAGTTCCAGGCCCAGTGAGGGATGTCGGGATGTGTAAGCAGGTTGGTGTGTACCATCAAATAAGGCTGCTGTGCCTCCCAGACTGTTTTGGTGCATGGTGCCTCTTGCCTGCTCTGGGTCCTGGAGGACTGACAACTGGCGGCTGGTATTGGTCTGTTGTGGTAGGCACAATTGGGGTGCACAGGTCCAGCTGGTGCGCTGCTGGGGTGCATGTGTCCAGCTGGTGTACTACTGGGGTGCATGGGTCCAGCTGGTGCGCTGCTGGGGTGCACTGCTGCCTGATGGGGCTCAGCTCCTGATCAGTCGCTGCTGATGCTGCTGGGGGCAAGTGTCAGCACCCAGTTTGCACTGCTACTGCTGCTGCTGTTGCCAGGGGGTGCTCTCAGCTCCCAATCCTCTGCTGCTGTTGGGGGCTGAGGATGCTCAGCTCCTAGGACTTTGCTGCTGCTGGGGGAGGGGCTCCACTCCAAATCCACTGCTGCAGTTGTCCAGGGCGGATCTTGGCTGCCCAAGCCTCGCTGCTGCTTGGGCTGGGGCGCCACTCCTGATCAGCATCTGCTGATGCTGCTGGGGATGGGTCTCAGCTGCCGATCTGCACTGCTACTGCCTGGGGATGGATGTCTGCTCCCGAACCTCTGCTGCTGGGGGTGTATCTTGGCTCCCAAGCCTCAGCTGCTGTTGAGGGTGGGGCTCCACTCCTGCCCAGTTACCACTGCTGTGGGGGAAGGTGCTGGGCTCCCAAGCTGGTGCTACTGCTGCTGGGGGTGGTGCTTGGCTCTGATAAGGCTGCTGCTGTTGAGGGTGTTGCTCTGCTCCCAAGCTGGCTCTGCTGCTGCAGCTGTGGGAGATGGTGCTTGATTCCCGGCTGGTTGCTGCTTCCGTAAGCAGGTACGTTGACAGCACCTCTACTGTGCCCTGATCTGCGTTGACACAGTGGGTTCCACTGGTCCGATGGTGCAAGGCGCACTGGTGGACTAAGGTCGCTGGGCCCTAGCTGCTCCCTGCTGCCTCCTCTCAGAGAAGACCAGCAGATCTTCCAAAATGGCGGGGCCTTCTGGCCACGCAGGGAGAAGCACCCTGACAATCCACTTACCAGGTAGTAGGGTACTCCCTAATCAACAGCACCAGAACCCTCTGCCCCACATTTCTGCACTGCTCCGAGGTTGCTCATCCATGCTCACGTCCACTCACATTCTCAGCCTTGCTCCGGTCCTGCCCGTCACCATCTTTTCAGGAACATCTCTTTGCTTTTCAAAGAGATTATACCTTGTTTCTCACATAATTGAAGCATACAGTAATAATAACTACAACTATTTACTGAACACCTACTTGGTGCTCTGTGAGTAAAACTCTGCTCTAGGTGTATTACATATGTCTCACGATAATCCTCATATGTTAATTAAACCTCAATTAACAGACAGTAAGGAATTATTACTCATACTATACAGAAAAGAAAATTGAGGTCCAGAAGGATAATTTGTCTTGGAAGAACTAGGATTAGAAACTATGTCCAATTCCAAAGACTGTGTTCTCTATTATTGTAAAGTGCCTTTTAATAAACCAAAGCATTAAACCAAAACAAAGATGATGAGTACTTGAGCTACTCAAGAGAGTACTGCAGGCTTTCTAGGAAATTCATTTATTTAACAAACATTTATTTACTAAGCACCCATATCATGTGTCAGGCACTATGATTGGCCCTGGGTGATAAATGCAAAGGTATTAGTAACTAACAAGGTACGGGGATAGAAGTGCTTGAGGGAAAGACTAATGCTACTTAGAGACGTCAGAGAAAAAAATAACCCCCAAGTCAGATTTTAAAAAGCAAAATAAGAGTTTAACAAGTGGACAATGAGAAAAAGGAAATTCCAGGCAGAAGGAACAGAATGTACAATAGCACAGAAGCATGAAATGGCATGGCATACTCTAGGAAATAATGGCAAATTTTCATTGCTGGTAGGAGATTAAGAATAAAGAGCCAACCTGGAGAGTATTATGCTAAGAGAAATAAGCCAATCAGAGAAAGACAAGTACCACATGATCTCACTTATTTGTGGAATATAATGAACAAAAAGAGCTGATGAACACAGAAAGGAGTACAGTTCGGACTGACAAACTTCAGAGGAGGGAGGTGGGGGGAAGGGATGAGATAAACCAAAGAATTTATATGCATATAAGCGTAACCAATGGACATAGACAACAATGCTTGCGGGGTGGGTTTGGGGGGCAGGATAGGGAGGAGGGTGTCTGGGGGGGAAAAGGAGAAACATCTGTAACAAAAATTAATTAATTTAAAAAAATAATAATAATAAAAGAAAACAAGCCTAATAATAATGGCTATTTTGGAACTAAAAAAAAAAGAATAAAGAGCCAATCAACCAAGCCTGTGAGAGTAAACTCCAATTTCCATAAACAGCATTATCCAATCAGCTTTACCCAATATAGCATTTCTCCTTCCATTTCATTCTTCAGTTATCACTAGGAGAAATCCTCCATAAAGGAAAGGCAGACTTAGAGAAGAACCATTACAGAACTGAAAGCAGTATTTATAGGAGATCAACTTTTTCCCTAGAAAGAATACCTCCTTTTGTGTAGTACATGTGGAAAAGTTTCATAAGTGCTTTATCTGTGAGTTAATCTTCACAACAATTCAAGAGTAAGGTATTAACACTAGCATTTTATTGACAAAGAAACTAAAATTCAGAAGAGTAACTTGTCCAAAATTACATGAAGCCTGAAAAAGGCAAGATCAGAACCCAGGTGTGACTCAAAAAAAAGAATCCAAACTGTAAAGTCTGCTTGAGAAATTATAACAAAGAATTTTTAAAAAATATCTAAGTTTAGAACATTGAGGGGAGCTGCAAAGAAGTAAGGGAACTGAGATGAGAAAAAACATTTCATTATCCTTAATCTTCTCAATGGAAAACTGATACTATTACCACTCTAGCAATTAAATTGCTAAGGCCATATATGGCAAAAACATAGCAATCTAAGTAGTAACCTATTGGATTACAGAGGAAGAAGTACTTAATACCTCCCTGAGGAATCAAGCTTCATATGGAAGATCACATCTGTATTGAGCTTAAGAGATAAGAAAGCAACTGCCGCCAAATAGACAAGCTGAAGTAAGAAAGACATACCAGCAGAAAGAACACTGAATGTGAAGGTAAGAAAGTACATATCATATTATAGTATGATATAATAAATACATGAAAGAGTCCCATATTTCCACATAGCTCCTTCTCTCACTTCCATCATGTCTCTCAGCTGTCCCTTTATCAGAGACTTGCCATGACCATCCTAGATAAATAGTGCACCCCCACCCCCGTCTACATATTACCCTGTTTTATTTTTTTTTTTCACAGCACTTATCACCAACACATATATATGTTTATTTGTTCACTATTTGTCCCCCATTCCTCCCCCTTACACCTCTTACAACTAGAATGCAAGCTCCTTTTTTTCTTTTTTTATCCTCACCCGAGGACACTCTTCTATTTTTTGTTCAGATAGAGTGGGAGGGAGAGAGAGGAAGAGAGAGAGAAAGAGAAACATCAATGTGAAAGGGACACATCAAGTGGCTGCCTCCCGCACAACCAACTAGGGCCGGGGACAAATTGCAACCGAGGTACATGCCCCTAGCAGGAACCGAACCCGGGTCTCTCTGGACTGCAGGCTGACGCTCTAACCGCTGAGCCAAACTGGCCAGGGTAAGCTCCTTTTTTTCTTATTAATGCAAATTTTATTAGTGTACTTTTAAGCAAAAATACTAGATAAACTGCATATAATATAATCACCATATGACTATCACTTTGAATCAGTATTGCGGATACTCCTAACTACTTAATTATTTTCAAAATATATTCCAATATTTTAATTATGTTCAGTTAAGTGTACTTGAATGTTTGCAGCACTCTGCTTTATTTATATTAGAGGAAAAGCATCCTAGATGAACTTGTTCTGGCATTCTACAATTTATGCTTATACATCTCTAAAACAGATTTATACATAGCTATCAAATGGTTACTCTGGCTATGCTAAATTTTAAAATTTTATCTGAATTTGACTATAATGTACCACCAAAATAAAATTTATTTGTTTCTTTATATTAGGAAGTATCTTATCTGATTATTCACATTCAATATTTGCAGACTACTAACTAGAGCTGCACAATCTTTTTTTTTTTTAATTTTTTAATATGTTTTTATTGATTTTTTTTTTTTAAAGACAACAAGGAAGGGAGAGAGAGATAGAAACATTGATGTGAGAGAGACACATCGATCAGCTGCCTCCTGCACGCCCCTCACTAGGGATTGAGCCCGCAACCCAGGCATGGGCCCTGACCAGGAATCGAACTGGGACCTCTCTTGTCCATGGGGTGATGCTCAAGCCACTGAGCCATACCGGCCAGTTGAGCTGCACACTCTTTAATTAAATACAAGTATGTACATTTCAAGTCATCCATCCTAATCCCCAGTTCACTCCACCCCTGCCACATTCCTAGAAATACTCCAGACTTGGAGGAATCAAATTCTCTAACAGCTAAAGGGTAAAGAGCAAAGGAAACTGTATCAACTTAGAACAATACCATGAATGCAAACTGCCTGAGTGAAGAGATTTCATTTTGTTCACTACTGTTATCCCCAATGTCTGTCCCAGCAATTGGCACAGAGTTGAGTAGGCTACTAATAAGTACTTGTTAAAGGAAAGAATGTATGATTGGAAGCGAGGTTTATGAAGAAAGTGCTTTGTATACCATACTAAGAAGTTCGGGTTTGATTATCTGTCTAATAAGCCACCCTTGGGGGAGTTTAATAAATGAACAACTGTGCATTTTAGAACACTCTGGTTGCAGAATGAAAGACGGACTAAAGAACAATGCAAAAAATAGATTAGAAAACATGGTGGAAGATGGAATGAAGAACAAAATGGAAGCTGGAGAAAGGAAGACCACTTAGAAAGTCATTCAAATAATTCAAACAACACATCACAGGTCTAAACTGAGGCAGTTTTAGTTTTATATTACGTAACTCATAATAAAGAAACTGTAATTAAAGAGAGGGGGGAAATATGTTAATAATGTCCTTTTTCCAAAGTTTACCTGGGAGCTGGAGTCTGGGAATCTTGCACTTTGAGTAAAATCACAGAGTCTGATCCTAAAACAAGAAACACAAGAACATATCATTACTAATAAAACTCCACAGTTATACATTCTAGATGTCTGTGTTTTAAGTTCCCATATTTTGTTACACTCTATTTTCATAAAAACAACAACAGCATAAAGACAAAAATAAGGTGGAAGAGAGAGAGGCAGGTCCATTTTCACTGAGGCAAGAATAGGGCTCAGTGAAGAGACTGCCCCATAAATAAAGCAGTCACTCTGAAATACAAGTATACATAGCTTCAGCTTCTACTGCTGGGCTGTACTTGTTCCCTGTGGTTCCTCTTTCTGTTCCTGGGAAACAAGCATGCCTAGATATCTCAAAAGTCTTTAGCATGAACTACCATAAGACTGAATAAGGTGAAAGAGCAAAGGGGAAGGAGAGGGGAAGGGGAAGAAGTAGGAGAGTGGAAGGGAAGGGAAAGCAGAAAGAAACAGCTATAGGAGAAGTAGCAGAGTAAAAAAGTACAAATTTTATCATTCTATTATTTATTTTCTGTGTTGATAAAGGCAAGAATCATGTCCTTCTAAAGCACTATGATTAAAATCTTCTTTCGGAAAGTTATTAAATAGTACAAGGAAAGTAACTGAACAGTCGATGTAGTACATCTATCCCTGTTTAGTTGTATCTAAGCATCTGCCATACAATAATGTATGTTTCTGAGGTTAAAGGCTTTTTTAAAAAAAATGACAGTTCTCAGTAAATCACCTCACAAATTTAATACAAGTTTTCATGAATATGTGTAGCTATATAATGATACCACCAACAGTTTTAATCCTCCAGTGATAATTTTAAGAAAGTAAGGAATAGATTTTTTTTTAAAAAAATCAAATGATCTGAGGAAGGAGAGATGGAACTATCAAAAGATCCCTAATGTCTAACCACTTAACCTAAAACTTGTTGTAAGTTATATACTAAGAAACAGAATATTTTCATTAGCTGAAAGTTAAGTAGAAAATTCTTTTTGTTTCCAAAACTTGCTGACAACCCTTCTAAAATGTATAAATCCATTATACAGGGTTTTTCGCCCTGGCCGGTTTGGCTCAGCAGTTGGAACGTCGGCCTGCAGACCAGAGAGTCCCGGGTTCGGTTCCTGCTAAGGGCACGTACCAAAAAAAATTGGACATTATACAGGGTTTTGTAAGTATTACTTGATTAAGAATTTTTACTTCAATACTTAATTGATGTTCTAAAACTCCCAGAACATCAGAGTACAGATGACACTTCAACGACGTGGGTTTGAACTGCGCATGTCCACTTATATGCGGATTTTTTTCAATGAATACTGTAAATGTATTTTCTCTTCCTTATGATTTTCTTTATAACATGTTTTCTCTAGCTTACTGTATTGTAAGAATACAGTATATAATACATATAACATGCAAAATATGTGTTAATCGACTACTTATATTATTGGTAAGGCTCCTGGTCAAAAATAAGCTATTGATTGCACAGGGTAGGGGCAATCAGTGCCCCTTAACCCCCCACGTTGTTCAAGAATCAAATGTACTTTATCTTTATTGTAAAGTACTAGAGACAGAGAAAGTACGGAAGTCACCGGGCTTAACATACTTGACTCTAGATTCTGCCTAAGAAGTTAACATTTTAAATACTATATAAAATCATTTGCACATCTCCATGTAAGAAAAAACGTTACTTATAGGTTTACTGGTAGCATGGCTAAGTGAATTATATGTACTTAAGGTAACTATATGTTATTAAAGTTACATGTGCATTACAACCTTGTGTTATAATTCACATAGTTCCAATAAATTGGCTATTAGGAAATATAGTTAAATTATATTGAAAATATGGTATACAATACCATCTTTACCTTTGGATTGTGTATCTGAAGCTGATAAGTTATCTGGTTGATGTGGAAGAGAGTGGTGATGTTGGAGCTGATGGAGAGGATCAGAATCTTTGGATTCAAATAAAATATCTGGAGTATAAGATGATAAGGAATATCCACTGTGAGACGGTTGTTCCTGGGTAGTCAAAATGCTGGCAGATCCACATGATGAAGTATCAGAGCCAATAATCTGAGCTGCATAAGAGTTTCCATTTTTAAACAGTGGGTCTTGCAAAGTATTCCTACTGGAACTAAGACAACGAGATCTAGCAAGAGAAGAATATATTTCAATATTATATAACACATTTAGAATTAAATTCATTTGAAATATGTTTCATGACTCACAGGTGTAAAGGAAAATGTGTGGTGGGTTTGGCTACAGAAAACTGTTTCCCCGTGACCATCTGTAGCAGCTGTCTGTAAATCTCTCTTTCTTCTTCTTGAACTGTCTATAAAAGAAAAAAAGAAAAAAATCTTAAACACATCTAACAAGGCAAGTGTTTCCAAAAGTAGCATCTAGATTCCCAGAAGCCCTGCCAAAGCTCAGGCAGAGTCCTCAAGATGATTAAGAATTATGGTTCATTAAGGATACTCTAGAAAATTATAAAGTATATATAAGAGGAGTTTAGTGAAATAAATACCAGATATATTTTGGAAAATTATAGGGCATATATGTAAATAATAGTGCAGAAAAGCTGTAGGATAAGAAACCAGAAGGCCAACAGGCAACCATTTCTGAGTCAATTGATAGAGTCCCAGAAATAAAACATTTGAGTACCTCTAATTAAGATGCCAACAAAACCCTTGATTCTTGATACCTGCTAAAAAAATCACAAGGAAGTAACCTAAACAGTCAAGATTTGAGTGGTGGTATTTTGCTAATAGTTTTCTATTCTATTATTTTTAAGAATGTATTTTTCAGGGATGGTTTTCATCTCCAACACATATTTATTTATTTTTCTTAACTCCCAATACTGAACTTAGGGGAAAGCACATGCTCCATAATATTCATTCATTCATTTATTGACTTAAATACTGACTATACTCCAGTCACTAGAGATACTACACTGAATAAAGTTCCTGCCCTTGTGGAGCTTACATTATAGTTAAAGGATTGAAAAACAAAACAAAGAAACTAGTCAGGAAGTATTAACAAACTTAAAGATAACAGAATAATAGAAAGTGATGGAGGGGCAACACTGGGAACAGGTAAGACTTCTCTTAAATGGTGATATTTCAAGAGAAACCTTAATCAAGGGAAGAAGTCAAAGAAATTTATGAGTATTCCAGACAAAGGAACAGTAAATTCAAAAGCCCTGAGACAGGAATGTGCTTTGATGTGTTCAAGAAATAGTATGGTCAGTGTAAATCAAGAGTATTAAGAAATGAGGTCACTTAGCAGAAAACCAGATTACATAAGGACTTGTAACCATGGTAAAGGATCTAGCCTATACAAATCCCCTAAGGCAATAAGCTGCACTCACTAAATAATATGCCCAATACTTTTATTTCCCTTTAAATCTTATATACAGTTTAATACAACCACCAAGCTTCAAAAAATAATTATAATACTTTGTGCCAGGGCTAGCAGCATCTTGCACTCTGCCATTTCAATGTTGAATAAACATTTTATTCAGCTACAAATAACTGTTAAAGGCAGATTAACTAAGCAAAGATCTATGCAAAGTTACAGACTAAATATTTTCTTCTTAAATCCTTTTTGGCTAAATAAAAATTTCAATTACCTTGTTAGTATAATGTTACCGATCTAACAAGATAAACTTAGAACTGTGAGGCAAAACAATTCCTAAAGAGAAAGTGCTATCCTTAAATTTGACTGAATAGTTGAGTGGTAAGACAAGATAGAACTAGTTGAGGCCATTTGGTGAAAAAACAGACCCAAGAGAAAAAGAAGAAATTTGTAATGTTCTCTTTGAAGAAAATAAAGCCCATTATTTTAACACTTAGACATTAATATTGTATTCACGATGATGACAGTCCTCTTTTCTAGTATCTGTGATGCAACTGTCTACAGAATTGGGCAGGCATTTCAGTGACAACACAAGAATTATAATGGTTAGAAAAAGACAATTACCAGGTATGAATTAATATCAATGACCAAATCTGTAGTTTTTGGCTATTCTCGTGGAGAGGAAATGAGTATTTGAGAAACTAATTTAAAATCCACAATGAAAAGAAATGCCTCTTTATTAAAACCTAAATTGGTCTTACAAAGATTCTTTAAGTAGACAGTCTGTAGATTGTAAGAGATGTTAACTCTTAATTAACCAGTCATTTTAGTTCATTTCTACTGTCCCACCAAACTGTTGTAACAGGTTACTTTGCATATAAAGAGAATGTAAAGAAATTGTTTCATCATATAAAGACCTCAAGAGAACACCGAGAACAGTGAGACAGAAAGGACCTTTGTTTGTGGTACCCTAAACACGTCAACTGTAAAAAATTAAAAGCACTTCCCTCCTCCCTCACATCACATAGCAAAATGTTTTCTTTGAATACATTTTCATATTTATAAATAAAACATGAAGAACCAAGGTGCCATTAAGTAACGCAAATTATGAGAAATCTAGATTAATTCAATATAAAAAAACTGATTTTTAAAAATCAATTTAACACACATGAAGTCCCTCACAAATCATTTTCCCCAATAAATATATCTTCAAAGAAAAGCTTCTGTCTGAGCCTACACAACCTCACAGTCATTAGACAATATAAAATAAACAGGGATAAAAGTTCCATATGCCAAATACTTAACTGAGGTCTCTCTTCAAGCCTCCTCATACTTTCAATTTAAACTAATTTATGGCTTAAAAAAAGAAATTACAGGAGAAAGGTTAAGAACTTTTCATTGTTCTATGTTAATTTGGAGGTCACAAGAATTTATCATTTTAAAATAAATAAATGATGCAAGGTACTTTTCTTTTTTGGGCTTCATTAAAACAAAAAATACTGGGTATATTATACTTCATTTCAGACAAAGAAAAGATAGTCTAGGCAACTCTCAAAAGAACATATATAACATCTGACTTTACCAAAAGAAAATGTAGAGTTAAGTCACTTGAAACTGCAAACACAATCCTTTTTTTTGGAGTATCTCATACTACAAAGTAAAAGAAAATACCATTTTCTGTACATTATTTATTAAACTTTTTTCTTTTGAGTAAGAAAATTAAAAGGAAAGAAAGCAACAATTGGATGATATGTTAAAGTAAAGAAAGTTGGCTGCTATGTTTTAAACCTATAAAGAACCAAGTAAAGTTTAAAACAGGATAAGGGTAATTAAGATGCTGAATTCTATTTTTTCTAAAAAGTGACAAAAATTAATTGTAAAATTATAAGTTTAACAGAGAACACAAAATAAATTTTACAAAACTAGTAAAGCCTTTTGTTATAAATCACCCAAATAACTTTATAAGTTCCCTCAATTTTTATTTTGTGTAAAGTAATAGTTTTATACTATATAAATTCCAAGTATAAAAGGTATATAATTCAACAATTTTGTTTTTATAAAATTATTCTTGGTTTATAAAATTATTATATAAAGTATATATATATATAAAAAAGAATAAAAGCATCAGTGGCATCTATTAAGAAAGTCCAATACCTTAAACTGTTGCTCAATATGTTGCAGAAAAACAGGTCTGGAAGCAACACATAATTGAAAAGAAACTGCTTGTGTACTTACCATTTAACATTCTTACTGTCCCCTGATATTTTCTCTTTCCTAAACAGAAATTCACATTCTCTATAATGGTGCTAATCGAATCTTCTGTGATAATGGAAATGTTCTATATCTGCTGTATCCAATATGGTAGCCACTAACTATAAGTGGCTAATGAATACTTGAAAATGTAGCTAGTGTGACTGAGAAACCAAATATTTATTTTATTTACTTAACATTAATTTAAATAGCACATGTGGCTAGTGGTTACCCTATTGGATAGAATAATACAGTGGTTTTCTGTATTTTTTATCCTCACCTGAGGACATTTTTCCATTTTTTGTTCAGACAGAGTGGGAGGGAGAGAGAGGAAGAGAGAGAGAGAGAGAAACAATGATGTGAAAGGGACACATCGAGGGGCTGCCTCCCGCACAACCCAACCAGGGCTGGGGACAAACTGCAACTGAGGCACATGCCCTTAGCGGGAACCGAACCCGGGTCTCTCTGGACCGCAGGCCGACGTTCTAACCACTGAGCCAAAATGGCCAGGGCGACAATACAGTTTTTTAATGGTGCCCTTGAGTCAGCCATCAGCCAAGTGGTAGTACAGCCACCACATGCATATTTCCAAATTCTTTTTCAAGCATCCTCTTCAAATCCATGTTATAAGACTAAACAGTACAGTGGTGACATCATCATGTTAATTTTACAGATGGCTTCATATTCCTGAAGGTGATGGACAAATCCAGCAGTAAGATTAATACATAATTTTCCTTCTTTAACATAAGCAACTGCACCTCCCTTGGAGATCCTAACATTTCCATGGAAAATAACTTTTCCTCCAGTGTGTAATCTCTGATCAATAAATTATATAGTCCTGGGAAAAAAGTATTATATTCTAATCTGGATTATCTGTAATATCTAAGACTAAATATCTAAATAATCTGTTGAAAGTCTGATTTCATAAAGTCTGGTCCAATATTTTGTCTTATTCATATTATATGGGTTATTCCATGTACCACCACTTTTCAGAGCAGACTACAGACCTAAAAACAAGTGAGACAAAATTTCCTTTATCTCTTATTTCATAGGATAGGTTCAATCCCTGGCATCTTCTTAACACTGTAGAAGGAAAAGGAACCCTAGCTTCATGTCCTCCATTGTCCCAGCCTATGGCTTGGTCAGCCCAACTCCTCAGGCTAGAAGTGGAGGCAAAAGGAGAAAGGGCTGGATGGTTCAAAGGACTGTTTGGCTTGTGAGTGAAGGGTGGGCTTATGATGAACACAGAAGGGTCCTGGTGATCGCAGGGGCAGCCACACAGGGCAGGGGAATGTTGGAAGGCCTGTATCCAGCTGCCATGCTACTGCTGTCTCCTTCCCCACAAGCCTCTCTTACCCCATAGGCTGCCAAGGCTCCAGCAGAAGCATAACCCCCACAACTCCAGTAATTAAAAAAAAAAAATTATGTATGCAAGAACTAATACATACATGTTACTAAATTCAATAATACAAAAGGTACAGTGAAAAATAAGTCCTTTGAACTGTCACTCAACTTGTATCACCAACTCCTGCCAGTTTCTTGTCTATCCTTTTTCCTACTATGATTTACTAGTTCTGCCACCTTCTGCTTGAATATTTTAGATTCCATACAAACTTCAAACCAAAACAATGTACAACATTTTTACTAAGTCACAAATAATCAAGTCCTGCCACCTAAGAGATCTTTATTACCAAATTATACAATTATTCTTGACTCCACAATCTGTAAGCTCCAGTGGGCAGGAACCACATCAAGAGGTTGTATAACAGAAAGCACACCAGACTAAACTCCTTCAGAAGACCTGGGTTGCAAGCTGGCCAATTAATAGTTGTATGACCTCTGACCTTTACTTTCCAAATCTGTAAAACATGGCTATTACCTCATTTCTACCTATATCACAACGTTAAAAAGATTCAAAACAAGAAAACATGTAGAAAGCACACTGGAAATGCTAATGCTATATAAATGTAAGGTCATTATTATTCATTTGTATCTCCACAGCTATTCGTCCAAAGCTGATGAGATGCATAATAAATATTTAATTGAACAGGTATAAGCAAATTTCCTATTATATAAATTATATGCTATATTATAGTTACAGAATTTATTTTTACCTTTAGGTTTACTGAATAAATATAACCCAACTATCAAGAGAATATATTTCTTTTGGGGAAAATCTATCATCTCAAAGATCTGACTCATAAAGAAAGGATATAAATTATTTAGCTGGCTTCCTGATTTTTCTTTTATATTGAGGAAGAACTCTCCTAGTAAGAAGGGTGGGTATTTTATCAAATCCAGCAAAGTTAAGTTTTTCCACATGAAACAAGAGTTTAGAAAGGGTCCAAAAAGGAGAGAGGAGAGATAGTTTGAAGTATGAGAAACTATTCAGACAACAATGAAGACTAAGTACACTGTCCAACAGGAATAGAAGATGGTAAGAAAAATAATAAAGTCCTACACTAAAATATGTCTTTAATTTCTTTAGCACAGATAACAGAACTCAAAAAGAGTAAGAAAGAAAAATCATACAAAAGATTAAGTAAATGGAATGGTTAAAAAACATCTAAATTGGAGGGCACAAGTGGCTGAATGTAAGGAAAGATTCTAACCATAGCTTTGTTGCAGGTTTTCCTTACCTCTTCTGCTGTACTAACATGCCGCCTCTGCGTTTTCTTGGGGCTCAAAAGGTTTCGACGACATGAACCACTCCAAGACGGACTTGGAACAGATTTAATAGGAAAAGATTTTTCATATGCAGACACATGGCAGTGATGGTTTGACTTTCCCGTAAAAGTATTTGATAATCCACTAAAAAAAAGTTTGTAAGGAAAGATAAGAACAGTACAGTAAGAAAAATCTAACCCAGAGACTATTTTCACTTTCAAGAAATAACAAAAATAAAAAATTAACAGGCAGAATGACAGATGTACCACTTAAGGGAAATATACAAGCAATGAATGATACATGGGTTGCTGCACCAGGTTCTGCCACTTAAGAGGTCTTAGATTTCCAAACTATATAATTATCAAACACCTAAAAGTACATGTCTTAGCTTCACAATTTATAAGTTCTTTTAGTCAGGAACTATAGACCTGTGTGGTATAACAGAAAGCATATATTAGACCTCTTCAGAAAAGCCGAGTTCTAGGTATGCTAACATACACAATACACTTCCTTTTTACTCCCCACAGTCCCCTTCCCCAAGCCCTTTGGAGGGAATTATTTTAAGATTAAATATGCAGAGATGGATAAAACCGAAACCTCTCAACTAAGTTTTTTTTTTTTTAATCATTTTGTTTAATCCTCACCCGAGGATATTTTTCCATTGATTTTTTAGAGAGTGGAAGGAAGGGGGAGAGAGAGTGAGAGAGAGAAACATCGACATGAGACACATCGATTGGTTGCCTCCTACACGACCCTGACTGGGGCTGGGGATCAAACCCACAACCAAGGTACATGCATGCCCTTGACTAGGAATCGAACCTGCGACTCTATGGTCCACAGACTGACACTAACCACTGAGCAAACCGGCCAGGGCTCAACTAAGTTTTTAAATTGAATTTTAACATTTCCTAGAACACCAACACAGGGCTCCAATCCTTCATTAAAAACAACCAGAAGGGCCCAGCAAGTGTGGCTCAGTGGATTGAGCGTCGTCCCATGGACTGAGAGGTCCCGGTTCAATTCCTGGTCAGGGCACATGCCTGGTTTGTGGGCTCAATCCCAGTAGGGGGCAAGCAGGAGACAGCCGATTGATGTTTCTCTCTCACACTGATGTTTCTATCTCTCTTTCCTTTCCTGTCTCTCTAAAATAATCAATAAAAACATATTGAAACAAAAAAACAAATAAAAAAAAACAACCAGAAACAACCTTCTTATTAGGCTTCACCACTCTGAGAACTCTCCTCTGAAGGAGAATTTTGTTTGGTTTCTTTATGTTATTTGTATACCAAATAATGGGGAAAATTGGCAGAAAAAATATTTTTTTAACTCAAACCCAGCCTTATCTTTAAGGATAGGTAAATGATTTAAATTTTTTTCTACATGCCCTTTCTCATCTACCATTACCAAGCAAATTTGAGGTACTTGCTATCAACATAATAAATTTTCTTCTTCTTTTCTTTTTTTTTTGCTAAGAATGCAAAATAGAGCTACATAGCTGACTAACCTGAATTCAATAAAATTAACTCTTTAAATCAGTACAAGTGGTCTGGGCCCAAATGAATCAGACTAGGTCTAAAGAAAATAAAAAGAACATATATTCTAACTCTTCAAACTCTAATGGTTTCTATGTGTGTTAGAGTGGAAAAAGGAACAAGTACTCAGAATTTCAGAAACTGGCTTATCTTCTTAGGATGGGTGGATGCAGCTAGGAAAAGATGGCAAGGGCAATATAATTTGTTTGGTGAAGATATAATGAATTCCCCTCAATGTCTTTTATATTTATGACTCCTAGAGAGTGTGTTGTATTTGTGTTTTTAATAAAAATGATTCTTTTTTTCTAAAGAAATAGTATAAGGACATCTTGAAATGCCAGAAAGCAAGGGTGCTAACAACAATGAACAAGGTTGGGTCAGACAGAGAAGTAAGCTTGAGCTCCCACTGGCTAAAGTTTCGAGAATGTGAGTATTTAAAAAATGATTGTGCTGGCCAGTTTGGTTCAGCAGTTAAAGCATCAGCCCACGAACCAAAGAGTCTCGGGTCGATTTCTGGTCAAAGGCATATACCTCGGTTGCAGGTTCGATCCCTGGCCCCAGTAGGGGTCATGCGGGAGGCAACCAATCAATGTCTCTCTTTCACACTGATGTTTCTCTCTCTCCCCCCCCCACCCCCTTCCTCCCACTCTATCTAAAAGTTAATGAAAAAAATATCCTCGGGTGAGGATTTTTTAAAAAATGGTAACAGTAAATTGAAACACACTAAATCCATAATGACACTAAAAAAAAAAAAAAATTCATTTGAACCACATAAAGTGGCTATTTAAAAAACTTACCTACTTTGAAAATTGGTAATAAAAAAGATCTCTAATCATATATCCTGCTAATGAGGAAAAAGAGCTCTCCTTTAGCAGAGCACTAATAAATAAGTGTAGGAAAAAATGATAAAATTAGAAAAGCATTATTTTATTAACTCTAATAAAAGTATTATAAGCTCAGAGGGGGTCCAAAGGTGTAAACTTTCTGTTATAAAATAAATGTCACGAAGATGTAATGTACAGTGAATACAGTTAATAATACTATATTGCACATCTGTTTGTTTTTTTCTTTATTGATTTTAGAGAGAGAGTAAGGGAGAGGGATAGAGAAATAGAAACATCAATGAGAGAGAACATCGAATGGCTGCCTCCTGCATGCTCCCCACTGGGGACTGGGCCCACAACCTAGGCACGTGCCCTGACCAGGAATCGAACCAGCGACCTCTTGGTGCATGGATCGACGCTCAACCACTGAGCCACTCTAGCCGGGCCTATATTTCACATTTGAAAGCTGCTAAGATTCGATCTTAAAAGTTCTCATCACAAGAAAAACAATGTATGTAACCACGTATGGTGATGGATATTAACTAGACTTAGTGTGGTGATCATTTTATTATTGAATCATTCTGTTGTACACCTAAAACTAATATGTTATATGTCAATTATACCTTAATTTTTTTAAAAATTATAACCAGATAAGGATTATCAATTGAGATTAGTAACTATTAGAGTGGTGTGAAACTGGTCCTTCATATAATGCCAAAGTACCATCTTTTAGATTACATTCTAGTCACAAGGGGGAAAGAAACCTAACTGTACAAATAAGGACCAGACTGTTATCTCCCTAATCCAAAGGTCAATCCAGCATCACTTATGAAAGAAGAACCAGACAGTGTAGGTTTCCTAATGTGAAATAAGGAAAAGCATCACCTTTTATTCAAGTCAAAAATCCAGTTTACAAAAAATACAGAGGCTAGAGGACAAAATAAAGATACTATGAGGAAGAAATCTGTCAAATCCAAAAAGTGAAACATTATGCAAAAACAGTCATGTCCTTAAAAAAAGGCTGTTCTAGACTGTAAGAGACGTAAAGGCAATAACTACCAGATGTTATCTTAGATTGAACACTGCTTTGAACACATTAGCTGTAAAGGACACTTCTGGGTCAACTAGGAAAATTTAAACTTAGGTACAATACAAGATAAAATTTATTAAATGGAAAAAAGAGATGATTGGAAAAGCAGACAACAAAAGAGTATACACAGTATCAACTAATTATTATTTTTTTAATGTGTGTAGCCCTGGCCGGTTTGGCTCAGCGGTTAGAGTTGGCCCGAGGACCAAAGAGTCACGGGTTCAATTCCGATCAAGGGCACGTACCTCGGTTTGTCCCCGGCCCTGGTCAGGGTTGTGCGGGAGGCGACCAGTTGATGTGTCCGTCTTGTATCGATGTTTTTTTCTCTCTATCTCTTTCCCCCTCTCTCTCCCTCCCTCCCAGTCTATCTGAAGATAAATAGCAAAATGTCCTCGAGTGAGGATTAAAAAAAAAAAAAAAAAATGTGTGTAAATGCAGAAAAAAATATCTGGAAGGATATGTGATAAAATATTACAAAGGTGATTTCTGACTGGTGGGAATGTGAGGCTTCTATTTTTTATTTTTGCTCATCTGTATTTTACAATTTTTTACAAAACACATGTACTGTTTTTATAATAATGTTACTTTAAAATTTAACAGTACGGCATTGTTGAGTAAAAAAAGTAATCTGCCAAATGATTCATATAGAATATCCTTAATGAAGACAAAATAATATTATACACTTCTTAGCATACATAGCATATACTATGCTATATATAAGTAAGAGTGAAAGAACAAGCATAGGAAAAGGTTTGGAAGGAAACAACCAAAGGGAGGAGAATAAGATTATGGGTAGTGGTCACAGGTTTGTCTTTAGCTTTATCAGTAATGTTTTAATTTTTATAATGTGAATGTATTAATGAATTCTGGAATAATTTTTTAAAATATTAAGAAGTTGCCCTGGCCAGTTTGGCTCAGTGCTTAGAGCGTTGGCCTGCGGTCCAGAGATAGCCGGGTTTGGTTCCCGCTAAGGGCACATACCTCAGTTGCAATTTGTCCCCGGCCCTGGTTAGTCGTGCAGGAGACAGCCACTCGATGTGTCCCTTTCACGTCGATGTTTCTCTCTCTCTCTCTTCCTCTCTCTCCCTCCCACTCTATCTGAACAAAAAGTGGAAAAATGTACTCGGGTGAGGATTAAAAAAAAAGAAGTGGGAAAATGCCCTGGCTGGTTTGGCTTAGTGGTTAGAGCGTCGGCCCTTGGACCAGAGAGTCCTGGGTTCGGTTCCCACTAAAGGCATGTACCTTGGTTGCAGTTTGTCCCTGGTCCCTGTTGGGGTCATGTAGGTGGCAACCACTGGATGTGTCTCTCTCACACTGATGTTTCTCTCTCTCTCTTCCTCCCCTCCCTCCCGCTCTACCTGAAAATAAATGCAAAAATGTCCTCGGGTGAGGATAAGAAAAAAAAAAAGTGGGAAGATGATCTTTTTAAAAATATTTTTTCTTTACTGATTTTAGAGAGAGAGGAGAGGGAGATTGATAGAAACATCGATGAGAGAGAACATCGACTGGCCACTTCCTGCATGGCCCCCACTGCGAATCGGGTCCACAACCTGACCTGGAATCGAACCTGCGACCTCATGGTGCATGAGTTGATGCTCAACCAGTGAGCCACACCAGCCAGGCGGCAAGATGATCCTTGAGAGTACTGACACATGTTTCCAGAGTCTATGTGCTGATAATCATAAAATAAAAGCCATCTTACTGGTTTCAATCATCACCAGAAAGCTTAGCCTTGACTAAGCAGGAAATTAAATGGTATCACATTCCTAAAACTCATCACCAATGTAAAGTTTAAGAAGTCATAAATACTACTTTAGCCTGGCTGGTATGGCTCAGTGGTTGAGAGTCGACCCACACACACCAAGAGGTTGCCAGTTCAATTCCGGTCAGGGCACATGCCCAGGTTGTGGACCCAATCCCCAATGGGGGGCATTCAGGAGGCAGCCAATAGATGTTCTCTCTCATTGATGTTTCTATCTCTGTTTCCTTCTCCTTTCCTCTCTCTCTAAAATCAATAAAGAAAAAAATTTTTTTTAAATAAATAATACTACTTTAAAGAAGAAATATTTTACTAACATAATAAAGCGCCTGACGGAAAAGTTCCTAAGCCTGATTTCATCTCTCTTTAATTATCAGTATAAGCTTGGTGAGGGAATAGATAAACTAAATAGGATCAAGTTCTTTGTGACTATTTTCTAACAGAAGTAGCTTAGGTCTAGCAGAGTGAGGCCATGAGGCGCAGAGCTGCCTTGGTTTAAGTCAGGTCTCTATTATGTGAGAGCTCACATGTGCTAGTTTCTTTGCTACTGAAGTTGTAGAAATTGATTTTCACTTTGAGATTCATAATAGCTATACAGATCCTAAAGGGTCCCAATATACTCATATCTACCAAGATTTCTCTCAAAACTCTCTCCTTTAATGATAAAATTTGGCTGTCACCAAAATTCAGCACCAAGTAAATTAAAAGCTGAAAGTTTAAAATGGACTTGTCCATATCTCTATGGTTCAAGTTCAAAAATGGTGTTACTCTTTATAAATGTCAATGTAACAACTACCTTATAACCATTTTCTCTTATATCACAGGAAGGGCTTGTGAACTAAGCAGCCAGAATACCTACCTTGAGGTCTTTCGGGTTTCGAGGTAAAGACTTCGGCTGTTTCTTGATTTTTGTGAAGTTGAACTTGATGCTGGAGTGGAATTTCTCCACTGGCCATTTGCATTCTGGCCAAAGGTTCTTAAGTCTCCTGAGCCAAGAAAACTGTCTGAGGAAGGGTTATCTAAAGGAATAAAAGTTTGAATACATTAAATACCTACAGTGGTTCTCCATGTGATTGCAACCATGTCCAACATTGTATTCTAAAGTAATGTGGCATATTACCATGTCTCTCATGGAAGATCCCAGTCTCAACTGCCAGTAAAGTCTGCAGTAAGGGAACTTCTACAAACTAAAATTGATTCAGCCATACTAACCTGAAAATTGTTGAAGGAGCTGAATCCTGCCACAGCCATGTGCCTTATCTGCATCAATGTGACTCCGTGGTGTCCACCAAAAGTCAACATTTTACCCCAACTATATCTTGCAAGCACTCCCAGGCCTGGGCCTGAAAGAAGGTAGGCCAGACCAGTAAGAAAGCAGGTGGAGGGCCAAGGAGAATTGTAATTCAAATGAACAACAGTTATTGCTTAATAAGCAGCTGGTGTCTCCTGTTTTTAATTACCATGTTCACAACTCAGAGACTCTCTAAGAGCAGAGATAACCTAACTGCTGCTTAGGCCAGCTATGGCAAGAATGACCCATCATGTGCATCTGGTTCTGATATGGTATCCTTCAGTCACTTAATGCCATAATCAACAGACATATCGATACTCCAATGCTTGAGGCTACAATCAGGCTAAATAAGAATTATTTGTTTATTACTTGAATTTTCTGACTTATGGCTTACAAGCAGGGGTGATAAATACTTCCAAGTTTCAGCTAAGAGTAGAATAATTTCTATACCCTCCTCTCCTAATCATCAAGACTGGACAATTTAAAATAATGCCTTCAAAATAACTTCAGATATTATGCTATGGAACTCTGAGGAGCACCAGTGGAAAAATGAGAATGACAATTCTCTACTTCCTACTTTTTTGGTCTGTCAACATCACATTGAAGATCCTCTTTCAAAGCATATTACTATAGAATTTTGCACATTATATACTTATGTTATTTAAAGTATTTAATGTAGCTTTTGATACTTTCTCCAGAAACTAAGGCAGCCAACAAAAATATAAGTTTTGTATTGTGTTGCTTTGTTGTTTTTTCAGTTGATCAGGATTATCAGGATTCAGGGTAAATAAGATATAAAAAAAGTAGCAGTCAGGGGTGGTTTTAGTACCAGTTGATTCACCAGTGGACAAACCTAATCTAATAATTAGATTTACTTTCAAAATGAATTATAATCTTTCCCCTTGTAATCATTACCTACTCTTAGCATCTATTACCATTATTTTCAAGATAGAGACATGAGGCTAATGAAAACAAGTCTCATTAAAGGACCAGAAAATTATCTTTAAATTAAATGCAAAGTAGTAACAATAGAAATTTTTGTCTCTCACACTTTTTTGCTAAAATTTGATTAGGGAATGATCTAACTAGAAATGTCTACCAAAAAATGAAAATTACCCTGATAGGTGTGAAATTTGAGACTAAGTATAAACCAGAGTAGCCTTCTCAAGGGCATGTGACAGAGACTTCAGCTTTAAAATGCAAAGGAAGGCACAGAATCAAGCAGTCTGTTTTAAAAGAATAAAGTGGTTCCATCTCTACAAAATGAAATCACTGAACAGTCCTCTATTATTGATATGATCAAACAAAGCTAGAGAGGGACCAATAGGGGATTGCAGACTCTCATTTTTTGGTGATGATTTAGCCTGGTATTCTGTCATCATTAAGAAATGAGACTGCCTATGCCACAAATAAGATTATTTATCATGTAGATACACACACACATAAAACTATAAGGAAATACAACAAAAATTTAATTTTGGTTGTATTCCAATAAAATGATGGGTACTTTTCTACATTTCTCTATTAATTTTCCTCTAGGACAGGCAATACTTTTAGGAAATAATGAAATAAACTTTGTAGCTTTAAAAAGTGTATCTGCCAATCACTTACTATGAAAGTAACTAATAGTGGTTCCTGTTAACTTTAGGATCTATTTAGTTATTATAAATAGCAAGATGCTTTAAATCATCTTACCTACTAAATGCCAGTTTGGCAATCTAATTTAACATTTTTCCAAAGAGAAGATGTTGAGGAAGATTCTAAGTATGAGCAAAATCATTTCATCTTAGTCTACTTTTCTTTGTTTAGGGTTGAAAATGTTTTAATTTTCTTTTCAATTGTACTCTTAAGAAAATCAAGAGGTCCTGAAGTCTGACCAGCAACTAAGTTATTAAAGTGAAAGTGCTGCATTTTCTCTGCTTTCTAATTAAAAAAAAAAAAAATCAGTGTTTTTTAATCTTAAATGGATTAAGAAGCAGATTTTTAAAAGCTTGATATGCCTCTCTGTCTCATGACATTGAGAAGGCTACTCTATATGAAGAGGCAGATCCAGTAAAGGAACAAACAGAAAGCTCCAGACCCTACATTCTAAAGTTTGGGGCTTTCCTGTGTTTGTTTTCATTTTGGTGGAGGAAAGGATAGCAAGGCGAGAGAGGAGACAAATACCAATACAGTCAGAATGAGAAAACTAAGGCAGGTAAAGCTGGGACTCATGTCTAGCCCAATCAAAAGGTAAGGCTCAAAGTGACTGACCACAGAAATCAATGTGGAGATTATCAGAAAAGAATACATCCAAAGGAGATAGCAGAGACAAAAGTCTATAGGATATGCAATGAGTTGGAATGAGTATGACAAAGAAACAAAGTTTTAAAAATTACATAGTAAAAAGTAGATTTTAATTAAAGACTTTATTAGAAGAAAAAAACAAAAAGACTTTATTAGAAGAAAAACCTATACAGACCCTTGGCATTCAAGATTTAAAATTCTGATTGTTAGGGAGTAACGTTGGAGGCCTGTGATGTGCCATGTTTGTTTTGTGAGAGACTAGATGGAATTTGGCAGAGGTAAATTGCTTCAGGCTATAATTTAAAGAATAAATCTAATAGCTCAGCATCCACATTTCAATGTGGCTTTACTATTCACTGTTGTTATTCTCTCTTCATCATCATGTATACAGTAACTATTATAGTTTTTTCTTTCTTTCCCTAAAAAGATGGCCTTTAAATAAGAGATAAAATGTCAGTTTTAGTTTAATATGAGGACCAACTTGTGGTATAAGGACAAACATGGGAAAACTGGAACTCTCAAGAATCATGTAACTGAGATGAAAGCCAGGAGTCTGGTCAAATATCACTACAGTCAAGAACATGATGATTTGAGATGACCTCAGATATATCCTTCGTGAGTATTAAGGATCTACTGAAATTTTTTTTAAAAATACGCTATATATATGTTTTTAAGTCATGTGATTTATAATAGCTGAAATGACAAGGGTGAAGAAAACCTAAACCATAGGGAAAACAATAAAGCAAATGAAGGCAGAGGCCCATTATCCTAAACCATAGCCCCTTGGGTTCAGTTGTTTCTAAGTTTAAAATTTTGGAATTTTAGAAAGATAACCTGGAATACACTATGTAACACTTCCAAGTATAATCTGAATCAGGACGCTGTAATCACACATATTGATATATGTGCATAAAATGTGTAACTATTTATATTTACAGAGATATATAAAAGACAAAATATAAATAGTTTCATGTTAGTTCATGTAGCTTTTGCCAAGGAATGAATTCAGGTCAGGTCAAGTTTAGGTGCCAAATGAATTATGAAAAAAATTTTTGGTTTTCAGAGCCTTTTGGATTTTGGAATTGCACATAAAGAATTGTGAATGTGTACATCAATTCCATGGATTATTAGAAATCAACAGAAAAAGGTAAATATGAAGAATCATATATAAACAGATGGAGAGTAAAAATAAAAATATTGAGCTAAAAAAAGATGATATGTAGCAAATCATACAATGTATACTATGCCTGTACACACAGGTAAAAATAAGAAAAGGCAACAGAGTTAAGGAAGAGCTGAATTATGGTCAAGAGATTTTAAGTATAATTTTCTCTATATAACTATTTATTATTGAGCAATTATTTTTACCTAAAAGCAAATATTCTGCTCAATGGTAAATTAGCATATGAAATTACAAGGAAAACAACCTGAGTTCAAATGGAAATACTAATGATCTGAGTTCATTATCCACTCAACTGTCCTTCCCCTAGGATTAATAATGAGCTATCAAACGAGATTTCAGGCTCTGCTCATCAGGAAGGATTTTTCAATAATAATGATGACAAAGTTACTTTCACAGCAAATTAACTAATTTTTCTATACAAATTATGCACATACTATGTGGAGACCACTTCCCATCCCAGGAGAGGAAATCCAGTGCCCAGGATAAATTACCACCCACCTAAATGACATTTAAATATAATATAAATCTAAAAGAGCATCATACTAACGTCTTTTTAGGGGAGGAGATCTCATCTTGCTGACAAAGAATCCTGAGGAAGCCAAATAACAACAATTATTATTTGCATTTCATATTTATTATCTCAATTTACCCTTACAAAAATCTCACTAAGGCAGGTTCAACGGTGTTACTAATATTCCCATATCTGTGACAAGGTGAGGAGATTGAAGCAGGAGGAGTGAAAAGACATAGAAAAACACTAATATCTTCCTGGGTCATACTGCCAGGAAGCTAACAAAGAAAAACTCTCCGTTTCCCCAAGACAGAGCCAGAAGATCTTTGGAAGTCCAAACCTTAGGAAGGGAAGATGCAAAGTCAGGAAGACCAGGGGCTAGAATAGCCTAGAGAATGCTGACTTCTGTCATGGATCACAAGTTGAATAGACAAGCCCTTGAATATGCAAGCATGGCTGTGGCAGGTGCTAGATAGAGACATGTAGTTAACATTTCCTGCCCTGATGGAGGGATAAACTTGGGCAGAAATAAATTTTCAGAATTCAGTGGTTTCAAGCAGAATAGAAGTAAGCTAGCTCTGAGCTTTAAATCAATACAAAACAAATAACCTTTCCATCACATAGATATAGCTTTAAAAAAAAAAAGAGCTGTAGTGCTTTTTACAATGACATAATGAACGAGGAGGAGAATGGATTTCAAAACAACTTTTCCATTAAAAAATATTTAGTTGAGACTAGATTAGTAAAGTATCATAGCAACCACAACCACACACACACACACACACACACACACACACACAGCTGATTAAAATGATGTTTTAGTGGAGAAAATGCTATGTTGCTTTTGACAATGCTTTCATACTTTTAGAGATGGTAAACACAAGTGATACGCTAGGAAGAAATCTGAAAGGTATAAATGTCTTGACTCCAAGTAATGTGTCATACCTGAGTAATAATTGGGACTATAAGCTGCACTTCTTGTAGAACATGTGTAAGATCCGTCCAAATTACCTTGCCTGGAAGGTAGTATCTAAACAAAGCAGAAGATTTTTCTTAAGTCATACTTTGACAATAAAATAGAATATAAATTTACACCAGAAAAAATGTATCATTAAACAAGATTATGACATATTTCAGAATTCGATACAGGGTGAGGCAAGAGTAGGTTTACAGTTGTATGTGAAACAGTTTATTCTTGTATTATTATTAATTATTGTATTATTTTCCATCTGAACAACTGTAAATCTACTTTTGTCCACCCCTGTATAACTAATTTATATATATATAATAAAATAAACAACATACTAGTAAGAAAGGAAAATACACAATCTAATAAAATGACTGAGGCATCAAGGGGAAAATTGGGCAAAATATCAGTTATACAACTTAATTCAAAAAATGCTCATTATAAGGTAAACATGCATTTAGCATATCCTGTTCTGAAACTCAATGTATCATATATCAAAAAGGCAGACAAAATCAGCCCAGCCGGTGTGACTGAGAGGTCAGGGCACATGCCCAGATTTTGGGCTTGATCCTCAATGAGGGGCGTGCAGGAGGCAGCCAATCAATGTTTCTCTCACACATCGATGTTTCTCTCTTTCTCTCTCTCTCTCTCTTCCTCTCTAAAAAAAAATCAATAAAAACAAAAAAAATTTTTAAATAAAAAATTTTTTAATTTTTTAATTTTTAAATAAAAAAAATTTTTTTAAAAAGCAGACAAAATTGACCTGGTTTTGATTCTTCTGAAAACATTACAGAGTTTTTAATCATGGGTGGTACTGCACCCAGTATAAATCTGGAAATGTGTGAATATGTATTGTTATTAAAATAATTATTGGGGAAAGATGCTGCTGGTATATAGTACAGAGGGGCCAAAGATGCTAAACATTCTGCTATGCTTAGGCCAGATTCACACAGCAAAGAATCACCTCATTCAAATTAGTAATGGCTTTGTACTGAGAAAGACTGCTTTATTAATATTGCTCCTCAAACTTTAATGTGCATATAAATCAGCTGGAGATTTTTTAGATTCTTATTCAGTAGGTATGGGGTGAAGCCTGAGATTCTGCATTTCTAACAAACTTCCAGGTGATGCTGATGCTGTTGATCCTTTGAGAATATAAGCTTTATAGCACAGAGAAATCTCAGAGCTGCTATATAGTTACAAATATACATGTCCCATTTAATGCTCAGCAATTTTAAGATACTAGTTTAAAACAACACAGATCTGGGTATTGGTAATTGTAATATTCAGAGGAATAATAAAGAGTTTTCTCAAAGGTACTATTGTCAAAGAATTCACACATAGCCTGGTTCTTCTCTTAACTTTAATATATTAAACAGAATTCCAAACATTAGAATCCTTTGATTCTAAAAAGTTTATATATATATGCTTGTACTCTGGAGTTTGGCATTTAAACTATATAAGATGAAAACTTAAGACAAAATAATTCATTAATTGAAGGAAGAAAATTATTCCTAACCTGATGGTCAGCAAGTGAGAGCTGGTCCTCTGGAAAACCTGTTTGTGACAGGAGATGGGTTTTGAATATGGAGTTGTGGTTCACTAAAGTTACTTCTCCAGCGTCCATCCTCATCCTATCAGCAATATCATCTGGGGAAAGAGTCTGTATTAGTTCAAGTCCAATAATTCTTTAATAACTACTTTCCTATAAACCAATCTTTTCACCTAATAAAAGTAATTTCCAGCCCTGGCTCAGTTGGTTGGAGCATCATCCCATACACCAAAAGGCTGCAGGTTCGATTCTTGGTCAGGGCGCATACAGGAGGCAATCAATAGGTGTTTCTTGCACATCAATGTATTTCTCTCTCTCTCTCTCTCTCTCCATTCCTTTCTCTCCAAAAATCAATAAATACATGTCATCGGGTGAGAATAATGATGATAATAATAATAATAATAATAATTCCCAAAGACCAGCCCTACAGTTAAATAAAACCTCTACTTCATAAATAACCAATGGCAAAAAAAATCTCAAAACTGTCAAGAACTAAATTATAAGTTTTAAAAATGATGAAACTTTCCTAAAAGAAATTTTTGAATGTTTTAACTATAGAAAAAAATTTTAATTATAAAAATAGGGAAAAAATTTCACAGTTCAATAAACACTTGTTAACATTAGTGTATTTCTTCTGTTTTAGCTCAAAAGAGTACTTTCAAAATTAATCAACCTGAAATTTTTTTTCTTCAGAAAGCAACATTTATTCACATGGCTCTTAACAGACATCAGCTCAATCACTGTAATATTATGGCAGAATCTTACTATCTAACCACTTTTTGAGACCTTTGTTACTTTGTTATAAAAGAGCTAGAACAGAAACAATTGAGAGTAAGGGAACTCAATGACTTACAATATCGGCAATGAGAAAAAAGGGAAACAATGACCAAGAGAGAGAAAGTAGACAAAACAAAAGGAAAAAACAGAAATGTAAGAGAGACTAATGTGAATTTAAAAGAAGCAGATGAACTGTTGTAAGGTCTAACTGTATATATATATATTCTTTCTTTATTGATTTTAGAGAGAGAGGGAGAGAGATAGAAACATCGATGAGAGAGAACATCGACTGGCCGTCTTCCACATATCACCCACTGGGGATTTGGCCCACAACCTGGGCATGTGCCCTGACTGGGAACCGAACTGGCAACCTCTTGGTGCATAGGTCAATGCTCAACCAATGAGCCACACCAGCCGGACTAACTGTATATATTTTAAACCTATTCTTTTAATTTTTAAATTTATTTACTGAGTTTAGAGAGAGAAGGAGAGGGAGAGAGAAACATCAATTTGTTGTTCCACTTATTTATACATTAATTGGTTGACTTTTACATGTATCCCAACCAGGGATCAAACCCACAGCCTTGGTGTATCGGGTCAATGCTCTTACCAACTGAGCTACCTGGCCAGGGCTCTTAATCTATTTTAATATGGCTACTATTCCTGACCTTATATTGACCCCCTTTACACACATAAAGTACTGTGAATAGTGGAAAATGTTCCAATCACAATTAATTGTCAGTGTCACTAGCTAAATAAAACTTAAAATTTACCTTAATCAAATTATTTATCATATAGAAGGAAGTATAACATAGTACTACAGGACAAGGACTCTGGAACCAGGCTGCCTGAGTTTAAATCCTGGTTCTTCCAGTTATAGTTGTGTGACCCTAGCAAGTTTCTTAACCTCTGTGTCTGAGTTTCCTTGTCGATATAATGGGGATAATAATAGTAGTTATTTTGTAGGTACTATAGGTACACTTGTAAGGTGATTGTAAGTTAAATAAATATATGTTAAGTACTTAGAACAGGGCCTAAAGTAAATGTCTGCTAGTGTGTATTTACCTTTTTCAATACAATGAATGAGAAAATGCTTCCAAACAGTACTACAGACAATGTCTCAACTAAAAGAAAACTGTCTGGTATACTGTATTACATAATTAATATGAGATCTCCCTTAAAATTATTAAGCTCAAAACTGCAAATATTGAAAATGTTAGGAAAACCCATTCTTTCATACCAGCTTAACTAACAGAGTAACCAGAAGGAGTGAATGACTACTTCATAGTCAGTCTTACCCATGTCAGGTCTTTTCACATCACTGACTTAAGCAGAGACACAAAGCCCTACAACAGAAGACAGAAAACAGAAATGTTACGTACTGAAATATCTCATCTAATTATAAAACAGGAAACCACTCAGAAGTGACATTTGTATTTTTAGTTGAGAAAAATATAAGGTGATAAGGAAAGTTGATTTGATGGGAAGAGAATGAGAATTAAAACTAGCCTGAGGTAGTTCCAAACATTTCTGCAATCTGTACTATACTAAACAGCAATTATGGACTACCCACAGAATCAGAGAATAAATATTACAGCAAGAAGCAAGTTGGGCCTGGCCAGTGTGGCTTACTGGTTGAGCGTCAACACATGCACTAAGAGGTTGCTGGTTCGATTCCCAGTCAGGGCACAAGCCCAGGTTGTGGGCCCTATCCCCAGTGGGGGCATGCAGAAGGTGGCCAATCGATGTTCTCTCTCATCAATGTTTCTATCTCTCTCTCCCTCTCCCTTCCTCTCTCTCTAAAATCAATAAAGAAAAAAAAATTGTTTTTGAAACCGAAAAAGAAAAAATATTTTTTAAAAAGCAGCAAGTTGGGAGATCCAACCCTTTGGAGATTAATTTGCATTTGGTCATAAAGTTGGTTAGTGACTGAAATTACAACCTAGTAATTATTCCCAATCACTTGCTCTTGCTATTACTTCAAGCTAAACCGTTCCATGAACAAGTGACAGAACAAGTGACCTATTAACACTTGTCTTCCATACGTGTTTTACTGAGCAGCTAAATATAAAGCTATTGATATTCTGAGGACAGTCAAGGAATACGTCACAGTTGTACTAAGTACTTTCTCCCCCATCATTAATCAAACTGCTAAAATCCAAAGCCCTTTTGCTTATACGAAATGATTTCCTTATCTGATGGATCTAATTTTCCCAGAAAAGGAAGTTAAAAGCCTAACTGCTTGGAATTAGGTTAATAAACATACTCTCAGCACATATGCTTCTTGGCAGATTTCCAAGAGAAGAAGACTAGGAATGAAAATAGTGACCCTTATGTTACTCATAATTCTACCACCATTATTTTTTAAAAGACTGAATACTTCATCAACTACATAGCAATATCAGGGCTTCAATCTACTAAGGAGATGAGCTGATGATAATAGAAGTATTCTCTATGGTCACAATAACAAAGTGCACACAACAAAGAAAGGCTGCTTCAGCTTTTCTTGGCATAGCTACAAACTAAGCAAGAGTAATCACCTGATTTACTAGTCTTGTCAGCGAGGATTTCCAAAGAATTTAAGCCTTAGATTTAGGCTTTAAATATGTTTGCAAGTGCTCAATTTAACAAAAGGCTTCTATCTGGCAACTCTCCCAGTTACTCTTTCCCCTTCTTTCTTTTTTAATAAAGCAGAGTTCCCTGGGTCTCAGATTAAGGGGGAAAATCCCATCAGCTAACAAACTAGTAGTAGCGTTTCCACATTTCACTCTATCAGACCATTTCATAATTGTCATCACTAGCATTTTTTAAAATATTATTTTATTGATTTCTAGAGAGAAAAACATAGATGAAACATCGATCGGCTGCCTCCTACACACCCCCTACTGGGGATCGAGCCTGAAAACTGGGGATGTGCCCTGACCAGGAATGGAACCTGCAGCCTTTCAGTGCACAGAACGATGCCCAACTGAGCCACACTGGCCAGGACATCACTAGCATTTTTGCTGTATTAAGAAGAATGCCAATTTAAAATCCTGGTGCCCAGCAGAACAATCCCATGTTAACTTCTTTTGCACTGCTGAGACAGATGTGAAAAGGGAAGCAAACAAGAAATCAAAGAATTTTAGAAATTATGTCCAGAGAGGTTAAGTGACTTGCCTAAAATGACACAGAGGAAAGGTAAAACAAAAATCCAGGTATCCTGACTTCCAAGCAAATGTGCTTTCAACAAACATCACAAAATTTCTCATCCTTTAACATATCCTCAATTCAAGAATTCATACACTTCAGCAAGATAAAAGTAATCCCTAGGTAACTCTGAGTAATCTATGCTGTTTATGATTTTAATAATTAAAGCCCCAAATTTACATTTTAATAAGAATATATCCAGCTTCTTCAGTGTGCTTATGGTACTTTCTTTTTGCCACTTTGTAGTAACATTGGGAGAAGGGATATTTAACCTCAAGATTCAACATGAAGTAGTGGATCTGGAACCTTGGATGCCACCAAACTCTTGCAAGCGTGAACATTTTTTCCTATTCTAGTAACTCATTTCCTAGTTCACATTGGTCATTTATTTTACTGAAAGAACATAAGTAGTTACTGATATTCAAGTGAAGTCAAGTTAGTAACTGAGCAGAATAGGAAATCTGAAAGAAAAAAATGGCAAAGTCCTGACAGTAACAGAATGTAACAAGTATGATAAAACATTTATAAGCTTACATGCAAAGAGGTGACTATAAAAGAGAATGTTTAAAGCTATGAAGTTACTAGAAAGTATATACTATAGGGAACCACTGTACAATTAATTAGCTTTATCCAGAACCAAGATGTGATTAGAACAATTCATGATATTGAAAGGGTGTGGCAGTGATCATGTGAATCACCCTACTCTGAACTCTGGAAAACTTTGTATAAGATACAATTTGTACTATATCATCATGTTTTTGTTTTTTATATTTTTACATGTATTCTCTCCCAATTAGACTCTAACACCTTAAACACTAAGTATTCAACTTCTTTTATACACAAATATTTACTGTACACCAATTACATACAAGGTACTGGGGATAAAAAGAATAAGCAGGGGCTGCTGAGAAGCTCACTGTCTATGGCAGGAAGTCAGATCCATAAACAGATACTTACAGCAAGACAATAAAACTGGTGCAGTTGGTAGGTGTGGAAGTCAGGTAAAGAAAAGGAAAGACTTCCAAAGCAGTAGGTAAGTTACATCATCTTAACCTAAAGTAGCAGAACCTGTTTTTTAATCCCTTTGCTCCCTCTAGAGTTAACTCATCAGATGAACTATATGAAGACCATCTTTGCAGTTGCAATAATTAACTGGAATCAGGTAAAAATGAATGAGGCCTCCAAAATGGAAGTGGGGGGGGGGGGGGACAGAAGGGAATCTCTAAATTGGAAGAAAGTTAAGAAATCATGCTTAAAGAGATGCTTAAAGTTGAACTGTAAATGTAATTTCAAATTTAGTGTAATTTATCTTTCAATATGCTTTCTTAACACAAATTATCTTTATAAAGAATAAAGATTTAGGAGACGATCCGGTCTATGCCATCCAGAATATCCCAATTAGAACAAGGACCCTAAGTCAAATAGTTGGTAGCCTATAAAAAGCTTTACACAAATTTTATAAGAATCACCACCACCCCAAATATAGTAAGTGTACCAAACATGGTGTGAAATGACTTTAACAAGGCTGACTTGAAAGTGATAAAGGAGCAAGTTACTGCCAACAAGATAGTGCAAATACTGCAGAGGCACCGATAAACAGAAATCACCAAGCTCGAGAGAAGCTGGGCAGATATCCAGAGAGACCACGTTAGGGTACATACACCAAGAAAGAGACGGTTCGAGCGAATTACCAGAAGGCGATGAGCCAGGTAAGCAACTGTGGCAGTTAAGGGGATTTTCATAACCTGGGCAGGAGGGTCCAGACGTTTCTTTCTGGCGGTGGCACCAGCGATATCGCATCTCAGGGGGATACCACAGAGTAAAAGAGTTGGAGAAATGTTTACGTGAGACGCAGAAGTAGTCGAGAGATATCATTCAGGTCTCAAGGAAGGCGGGAGAGGAAGCAGGTGTAACAGAAAGCTGGTCTTCCCGGTGAAAACAGCTTTTCCGTGAGAGATGACCCTGCTCTGGCGGGAAAGCCCCGAAATCCCTACCGGCCTGTTCCCTCACAAGGAGAGCTGGGTGCTGAGACGAGGGTTGCCCTAACGGAAGGGAGACCACGTCCCCACCACCCAAGAGAAAAAGGCCTGAAGGAACGGCCTCGGGGAGCCTAACGGCCGCCGGCCAGCCCGCCGCCGGCGGACAGCATGGGGGAGGGGAGGTGGTCCCAGGGGGCGGGGCAGAGGAGAAAGCGCCGTCCCCACAGCCGTCCACGCTTCCGCCAGCCCAGCCCAGGTTGCCGGGCCTGAAGCAGCACTGCCTCCGGCCCAGGCTCCCTCCATCCTCACCCCTCCCCCAGCTTCCCGCCGCCACTCACCGAACCGGAACCGGCTGCTATACGAAGGAGTTTCCGGCCGGGCGCGGAACGCAAAACCCGGGAACGGCCGCGAGCCGGAACCGCCTCCCAACACCGGAAGAGCCGCTCGGTGGCTGCGGAGGAAGGGGGTTGGGCGGGAGGTCAAAGAGCACAGTGAAGGACCCGCGAAACGCCTGCGCAGTACGGCGAGGCCTCAGAAACCAAGGAAGCATCTAAGGCTGTAGTCATAATTTCTCTGATCCCCTTTCAGTTTGGACTTTTTCTTGTTCTCGGAATACTGTTAGTGTGCCTTTCGTCCTTCGCTTTTCTCTGTCCCCCCGACTCCCTCACCCGCCTTCTTCTGGTTCCGCTGGGCGATTTTTGCTTACAGCTCTGGTTTCCATGGCAGCTTTCTCCGTTGCCCTTCATCTGCGGGAACCTGTGGCCACCTTGGCAGATGTAGACCTGAGAGCTAAATCGAGCTCAGGCTGTGTTTTATTGAGAATCACAGAACGTTAGTGCTTGTAGAGGTTTTTGGAGATTTCAGAGAAGTGAAGTCATTTCCCAAAGTTACAAAGTGCATAGTAGATCTGGGATTAGGAATCAAGTTTCTTAACTTCCTGTACTCTGCACCACATCATGCCTGATTGGCAGGGGGGGAAAAAACTAAATAAAAGCTTAGGATTGACATAGGTTAGACTTTAAACATGTAGAAATTTCCAGAACTCTAGAGGAATTTGAAACACAGGAGTAGGTGTGAGGAAGGCTATTGGGGGTCCACCAAAGATCTACTTTTCTAAGTAAAGAGGAAAGGACCATAGGGTCTGCCATCAGAAGACCTAAATGGCCCTGGTGTTGTTCCTGTTACTGAATTGATTAACCTGTAATCTGTGCCATTATTTTTAGGAGAAAATAATGGGAAGAAATATGTTTGTTCAGACTTTTAATCAAGCCTCTCAACTCTGGGCCTCTGGACTGAGAGCCTGTCTAGAAGTCTAGGAGAAATGCTTCCGAGTAGATACTCTAGACCCAAATGACAGCCACAGTCTGAGCTCAGACTTGACGAATGGAAGCCTCTGGAGGCCCCAGCCTTTTAGCTCCTCTTAGCAGCTGGGAAAAGGAGGCACTTGCTGAATTCAGGGGATCTTGCTCTGTCAAATGTATAAAAGTAGATTATTTGTATCACTTCATATGCTGAATTTGGGACTGTCAGGTCGCAAGGCCTGTTAGTACTGAGTATACCTGGCCCATGTCACTTTTGTCCATCTTAATCATTTCACATATCTGTTGATTTGGATTAAACTCTCTATTTCTAGGAGACAGCCATGCATAAAGAGGAATTGCATCTGAAATTTTTCATGTGTGTGATTCAATCTCGCCAGTTAGTCAGGACTCCTCAGAGAACAGGTACTGTTGTCTCCTGAATGGGTTCTCTTGAAGGGAGTCTCAATACGGAATGTGAGACTTACTAGTGTAAATTCAGGCTTTAGGGGTCAACTGGCCGTGTTTATTCCATTCCCACTATGATAAAATATTTGTCACTCAGTCATGTTTTTCCTGGTACAAGTATCAGGTGAGATTTTGGCCTGGTATGTGGGGATGAGCCCTAGGCAGATAAGGAGGGGAATTGAGAGAGAATGAAATTTATAGTACATGAGCTGGTAGTGGATTTCTGGTCCTTTGTGAATTATTTCAATCTTTCTGGGCTCATCTATGAGAGTCCTTGTTGCCATTGTAATTGACACTCCAAAACCTGTAAAATAAAGAGTCCCAAAGAAAACTGGCTTTCTCTTCCACCCCAGTCTCAAAGAATCTAGTTCTGTATTGTGCTTTTCCCCATTTATGTCAAAGGAGTAGAACCTTTCTGAAGTAAGATAGTTTTTGAGAAGAGTCATCATTTTTCTAATTTTTCACTGGATTTATGGGAAAATAGTCCTGGACAGCTGAGAGGCATAGAGAAAATAAAAGTGAATAAGGAGCACTCTCTTTTCTGAATCCCACCCTGAGGGTGACCTAAAGATATTGTTTCTCAGCTGAGGAAGCTTCAACTTCCGGCTTGCTCATACAAAAGCCACCACCTGAGACAGATGACTTGAAAGAGACTATGGATGATCCACACACCATGGAAGGCATACCTGTTTTGGAAAATGGTGAGGCATGTGGTTAAACAAGGGGAGGGATGTGGAAAGGAGTATTGGAAAGTGAAAAGTTTATGCATAGCATTATAATTTAGGTTAGACCTACCCAAATTGAAATATGAGTTAAAATACAAGGGAAGAACTGTGTGTGTGGCGGAGGGTGGGGGGTGGAATTCAGAGAGAGATCATCTTGGAAACTGTAAAAAAAGGGACAGTTCTCTCTGAAGAATAGCTTGATTTAGTCAATAGTAGTCAATTGGTGCCCTGATAATTGTAAGCTAACAATGTGGTTTATCCTGTTATCAGTAAACTCAATGTGTCAAAATGTGAAACTTAAAAATGAATTAGATTAAGGAGTTACTATATTGCAAAATGATTCCAAATATTGTAAAAAAAAAAAAAATATTCACCTTAGAAATCATTTAATAACAAATTTCTCTTGTATATTTTAAGTAGTGTTCAACCCATAAGCAATTTATATGAAACTTCAGAAACACATCTCTGTGTTTCTTCTCAACTTAAATATGTTTATATTGGAGTCAGTTCACTGCAAACATTTATTGAGTTCCCACTATGTGCCTAGTAATATACTAGAAATGATAGAGAGATTATAAATAAATATATATGAATGACATAACCTTGCCATTGTCCCAATAGTTTACATTTTGGAAATGCATTAAAGATTATTTAGTCCAACTCTTTATATTTTCAAAAGGAATTCAGGTCTAAAAAGGTTTTCATCAAGGAGTTAAATTCGTTGTAGTAAACACTCCCAGCACTTGTGAAATATATAACACTATTTATTCAGTAATTTTTTGAGCATTTACTATTTGAAGTCATTGTACTAGGCTCAGTAAGAGATGAGAAAATGAACTAGAGACTCTGTCCCCCAGGAGCTGCTGATTAGGGCATAATAGGAGATAATGTGTAAGTTAAAAGCTTGATTACTTTGGTTCAAAATGTTGAATTTCAAAAGTGGATGTCACAGTTGCCAGAAGCAAAATCTCAAGGAATTGAGAAAATGCTCTGGAGAAAGGCAGTTTTACAGCTTATTTTATACATTAGACTCAAAGGAAGAGCCATAAGAGGATGGGGTCGTACATGAAATTCATTGGTGGTAGATTAGGGAGGCAGGAGAAAGCAAAGCCAGGACATCTCTGAGACTGCATAAAGAGTAAAATGGAGAGACACATTTTTTACATTGGTGAATATAGAATGGATAGGTAACAATAATTACAGCACGTAGAGATGGCATTCAGGAGCAACATAACAATGAGGTGTTCTGTGGTCTCTGCTCTGGTGGTGTGGGTATGCCCTGAGGGGTCTGGAAAAGGAGATTACTTTGACATTCCAGAAGTATGTTATTTTAGAGGCAAAAAGACAATAGACAGGCTTACTTAAGTAAAGATTGACCTTTGTCAAGGAAGCTACAGGCCTAGGATGTGACCACCTGCCATGAACCCTTTTTAGTTAGGAATTTTTATGTTCAGACGATCTGATGTGGTTACTTTTCAGTCTCAGAGTTTGTAGAGCCTGCCATACTGGCCTCCCCTGAGCTTGTCAGGTTTAGTATATGGCTCCTTTTTGGTCCACATATGGCAAGTGAGTGTGTGGTCTGTGTCCCTGTAATCATTTGCTTTCCCCATGCTTAAAAAGCCACTAGGTACACCAAATAAGCCCAGCTGGTGGCCTTGTCCTATAGTTTCTCAAATTTGTATAGATTATTTTTTAATATTTATTTATTGATTTGAGAGAGAGAGAGAAACATCGATTTGTTCCACTTATTGATTCATTCATTCATTGGTTGATTCTTGTATGTGCCTTGAAAATTTGCACACACTGTGTAAGGCATTGTAAACAAAATAGGTACTTTGCCCACCCTCATGAAGTTTATCGTCTTGTAGGAGTAAGATAGTAATCACATAATCACACACATGATTAGATATTTGGAATGGTGCTAGTATAGTGAAGGAAAATAGTACCTACCATGTAGTCAGAGTGTAAAACAGTGGACCTAATCTGGCCTGAGAAGTCAGAAAAACTCAGGAAGACCTGAGAGATGAGTATGCATTAGCCAGACAAAAGAGGTAAGAAGAGCTTTCTGAAAAAAGGGACAATAGGCTCTGAAATGAGAAGTAGTTTGGCTCATTGGAGGAGTAGAGAAGGCCCGTATGACTTGAATGAGAGGAAGAGTAGCTGGAGAGTGAACTATAAGAATTGTATTAGTGCCAAATCATGCTATACCTTCTTTCTAGGTTTTACCACTCCCAAGCTATGGAAAATCACTCAAGAGCAACAGGATCTTTAAAGAGGATCATATTTGTGTTTTTAAAAGGTCACTTTGGGCCCTGGCCAGATGGACCAATGAGTCGTGGGTTCAATTCTGGTCAAGGGCATGTACCTTGGTTGCGGTTCATCCCCGGCCCTTGTCGGGTCGTGCAGGAGGCAGCCAGTCAATGTGTCTCTCTCACATTGATATTTCTCTCTCTCTCTCTCTCTCTCTCTCTCTCTACACCTCCCTCCCACTCTATTTGAAGATAAATGGAAAAATATCCTCAGGTGAGAATAAAAATATATATATATCACTTTGGCTCCTGGGTTGAGGATGGATTGGAAGGGACACGAGTAATTACCTGCTGTGGTGGGATGGATAATGCCACTGCCTTGCTCCAGTTCTTGAATCTAGGCAATGCAACTCTCTTGGCGGAGGTGATCCCAGAGCTACTGATTCCAAAACACCCCAAAATCCTGGCCTGATGTTCCTCTGCTGCTGTTACCAGCCTGAAAAATTCATAGGGACTCCCTCTAGGATGTTCTGCTCCTTGCTCTAAGTGAAGCTATGTATGGAGATGCTGAGCTCTAGTGGAAAACATTTTGTTTTTAGTCATACACCTGGCAGGGAAACAGCTACAGCCTCTGTTTTCTCCAACTCCCTGCCAATCAGTATAGACAGCTCTGTCTGTACTGTGATGAGGCAAGCTGTGTGTGTGTGTGTGTGTGTGTGTGTGTGTGTGTGTGTGTGTTTCTGGCCTATAGAGAATCAACTCAACTCCCAACATAAGGAAGGCATTTGGTCCTGAATGGGGGCGCTGCAAGTTAATGAGTCACCTATATCCATAACCTTTGTAAAGAAAGGTGCTTAGCATTTCCTGATAGCCACAAGGGGGTGGGGGGCAACTATCTCTAGCACAAAGGCTCAGGGGCAGCTTTGTGGGCCAGGTTCTGGACCAGTAGGCCCAACAGCTATCAAAAGCCTCTCTTGCCCTGGCCAGGCAGCTCATTCAATTAGTGCATTGTCCTGATATGCCAAGGTTGTGGGTTTGATTCCCAGTCAGGGCACATACAAGGAGCAACCAATGAATGCATAAATAAGTGGAACAACAAATCCCTCTCCCTTCCTCTTTCTCTCTCTAAAAAAAATCAAATAATTTTTAAAAACCTCTCCTGTGCATAAACCTCTCCTATTCACTGATGGGCAACCGGCCTTGGTTGGTAACCTGTGACTCATTACTGGGCTGTAAATGAAGGATCATGCCAAGATAGTAGTGCTACACCTGTCTGCCCTCTATGCCACAGCTTCTCCCCAGAAACAAGATCTTACTATCATATTCTTTACTTCATATAGGCTTCCTGTCATCAGCATTGCCCATACTCCCACCACCTTTCTGTTCCTTTGACAGTGTGCTCACACGTAGATGGTTTATGCAGACTGGGATGCAGTTACCCTAATATTGTGAGTGATCTAACATGTAGAGATGATTGCTCCCCACAGCCAAAGTTCCTTCTAAGTAGGTATACTTGCTTTCTGCATCAGAGATAGGATTCTTTATATATAGATGCAATATTATAGTGATCCAAGAACCTGTATTCATGCTGAAGGAAAATCAGTGGAAGTTCTGTCTCTACCAAGATGGCCTTAATCTCAACTTTGAGCTTCTGATCCCAACCTTCCAGGACCAGCTCCAGAGAACTTGGGTTTTCCTAAAGCTGAAACTCTCAGGGCTCTTATAATGTCAACTGAATTGGGAAGATCATTGAGTGGGAAAATAGCTTTACAGATGCTTGTCTTATAGTCAAATATGCAAGGATACCAGTAGACCTAGGAAACACTTTTTTTTATCTTTCATTGATTAATAGAAATAATCTTATGTATCCTCTTGGACCACCCTAACCTGAGAAGCCCCCTATTAAACTACCTCTCAGTTAACCCTGGGAAATGTATTTTGTTGTTAACCTTCACCTGAGGATATTTTTCCATTGAATTTTAGAGAGAGTAGAAGGGAGAGAGAGAGAGAGAGATGTGCGACACATCGACCAGTTGCCTCCTGCACGACCCCGACCAGGGCCAGGGATCAAACCTTAAACCCAGGTATATGCCCTTGACCCGAATCAAACCTGCAACCCTTCTGTCTGAGGGCCAACACTCTAACTGCTGAGCCAAACTGGCCAGGGTGACCCTGGGAAATGTATATTCCTTGGCCCATATGCTTACTAAACAGCTAAGCCTTCCACATTAGTCTTGATGAGGTGTTAGCAGATCTGAAGTAAAAGACTCCCAGGATTGTCTTACATCATGGTTATTTGTCTTCTCTGCTCTGATATACCAAAAGTTTACTTCTTTATAGGGAAAGAAAAAGATTATTTGTTCCAAGCTGGAGGCTGCATACCTCAGCTTAAGAGTTTGTTTACCTCTGCTCTAATCAAAACTTGAAAGTAGTGCCTTCAACCCTCAATAAGGGTCATGTTGTTATCTTTGTTACCTGTGATCTCTTCCCTGAGCTAGCTTTCTCAAGAAGTTGATCCTAATTGGTGGAAATGACTCCTTAGGAGCCATCTAGGCCTTTGAGACTTGCATATTATTCTTAAAGTGATGGTGTTCCTTGGACCTCCACAACTTGGAACAGTGGTTCTCAAACCTTACTGTGTATCAGAATCACCTGCAGGGCTTGTTAAACCACATTGCTGCACCCCACCCCACCCCCAGAGTTTCTTGGCCCCAGGTAGGGCCCAAGATTTGCATTTCTGACAAGTGTCTAGGTGATGCTGAATCTACTAGACTGGAACTGAGAACCATTGTCTTAATCCAGTGCCCTTTGTCAATAACTTTAGTATCAGTGGCTGGTGGAGGCTGCTGTCTCCAGGGGTCACCCTATCCCAGCTAGAGCTAAGGATGACTCTCCAGTGCAGACAATGGTTTCATACCTATGTCCAGGGTCTGTCCTCATGGAGCTTACATTCTAGTGGAGGATGATAGATAATAGTATATTAGTCAGGTAATGACTAGATGAGATCCAAGGCTTGTATAGAAGTGAGAAGACCGGATAGGTATTTGGTTCAATACAGAGACAGGCCCATAGCTAATTGCTGCATGTGTTTCCAACATCAATGCACCACGTCATGGTAGCCCATTTAAAATTTCTAGTCCAAAGGAAATCTTGGTGATCTTCTGGTATGACATTCCTGATTTGTTTCTGCGTCAGAACCTTTGCACTTACTATTCTCCCTGTCTGAAAGCTTTCCCTCCAAATGTTATCATAGTTTTCTCTCTCTTCAGACCTCTTAGAATGTCACCTCAGCTAGGTTTTTCCAGTCCAACCTACTTAATATAATACACTTGTTGCTCTACCTCTTTGCTCTGTTTGTTTTTCTTCAAAACACTAATTTATTATCTGCTTTCCTCACTAGCTGCATGAGGACAGATGGTCTTATTTCCCAATCCTGGATCCTCTTGAGTCCATAATAGTGCCTAACATGAATTTATTGACTGAATACATGAAACATATAATGTGCTATTTCCTGTTTTCCCTGGTTAGAGTCACACCTGGATGACTGCTTTGCCTCTTCTCATTCCTAAATGTCCTGGTATACTATCACTACCATAATCAACACCATCTTCATCTTCTCATCACAGTGGTCTAAATATAGATCTGTACCCATCCATGGTCATTATACCATCCCCGTGGTAGTGAATGGTCTCATGAGTATGGCATACAACATCTTCTTTATTGTCCCCCATCTATGCCAGCCTTTGGTGATCATTGTCAAAGAGACCTTCTATTCTCATGAACTACTCAGCTTCCTGGCACTAATGTCTAGTTTTATCTTGGTTTGGAAGCTACTGTCCAAAGCTCTCTACATCTTCATTTACCTATCCTCTACTTACAGGGTTAATGGTCAGAGCATATGAATCAGGTACTTCAGAATGTCTCAGCTGGTTTACTATCTAGCTTCTGCAGAATTCTCTTTAAACATATTCTTATATTTTTCTCCTCCAGAATGCCTTCTATTGTAATATAATTTTTGCCCCTACTGTTTGCCTGCCTGGACTTCATGCCCACACCCTAATAGCTGACTAATACCTAGAGTACTCTGGGAAGCCTAAGAAAACCTTCTTAATGCCTTCCTGTACACTGAGGATCAATGTACAAGACTGTGCCTTTCATTGTTAAGATGTCATTTGGCTCTCCTTTGTGTGCATTAACTTTACCTTACATGCTGAAAACAGGAAGACCTCCAGCAGCTAGTACAAGATAGAAGGAATGGTTTGCTTTAACCCCATGGCCTCCTGGGTCCATCTGACCTTCTTGTGGGTTCAGTCCTTTTCCCCCCTCACTCTCTCCCAAATTTCCTAAACCTTGACGTCAAGAAGAAAGCTGATTATATTTTAGACAAAGTTCTAGACTTCCAGCAGTACCTTAGCTAATTCCTATATTTGAGACATTAGATTGGGTGTAAGTCTTCTTGAGAAGCCTATCAGAAGGCCCCATGTTCTTTTCCCATGCAAACCCAGAATATTTTAGCTTTCTCCTCTGGAGGAAGGGTTCAGGGTATCCTTTTCCAGCCCCATTAAACCATACCAGCAATGAAAACAACCTTGGAATGAGTACAAATTCAACTACTGGCTTAGTTTGGTTGCCTTAAGAATTTGATAGTACCATCTCTTGTTTGACTATCTAATTTGCTGCTTTGCTCTTGTGATTCCTGGTCCTCTAACTCTGCTGAGCTGTGAATCTTACTCCTGACACTCCTCAAACACACTACCTTGTGTGGCAATATTTAAACCCCTTCCTCAGCCCACTCTTCCTTAATCACCATACTGTGTTCACCTATAGGCTTAATGTACCAACACCCTGGCTTAAGGGATGCTTTTCAGCCTCTCCCATTGGAGAGATGAAGATTAGGCAAATACTGTATTTTCTAGAACTGCATAGATCTCAAACATTCTCTCATCATCAGTCTACCATCAAATTACGCATCCAAATTTTGATTCATAAGTCAACCATAGCTAGCTAAAGTACCCATTCCAAGTTGTTAAGGTTCCTGAGAAACCATATTTGTAATTTAAAAGTTGTTTGAGCCCTGCCGGTGTGGCTCAGTTGGTTAAGCATCATCCCATGCACCAGGAGGTCACCAGTTTGATTCCCAGTCTGGACACATGCCTGGGCTTGCAGGCTCGATCCCCAGCAAAGGGCATGCAGAAGGCAACTGGTCAATGTTTCTTTCATTGATGTTTCTATCTCTCTCTTCCTCTCTCTGAAATGAATAAAAAACATATTAAAAAAATAATAATAATTAAATAAAAGTTGTTTGATAAGCAGAAAATTAGGGAAAAGTGAAATGTATGGTCTTGGAGTTTAGGAATAAAATTAAGGAAAATCCATTTTTAAGGAGCTATGATTGTTTCATCATATCATTTATCTCTCTAATGCTGGAATATTTGTATCTTACCCTTATCTTTCTCTCAAAGAATATTAAATAAACACTACCAAATTCATACTATCTAGGTACGATACTTTTTACTCCTTTTACCCTCAACTAACATATTCATGTCATGAAAACTTGATACCTTACAATTGTTAATTTGATTGTTGATTTCTTCAGTTATATCCCAGGTTCAATGAAATGTAAACTTCCTATGAACCTGTGATAGTCCCTCTAAATTATCAATTTCTTGACAGCTTATTATACCTTCATATTTGGCACAGTGGCTGGCACATAATGACTCCTCAGTAAATACTTGTTAAATGTATGGATGAATTAATAAATAGGGGTTTCTCAATATTCTTATAAGGAAGACATTTATATCTATTTCGTAATGTGGCGTATTTCTTCCATTAGTTATTCTTTTTATTTTTTAGTTTTTTTTTTTTTCTTTATTGATATCTAGAAAGAGAGGAAGGGAGAGAGAGAGAGCGACAGAAACATCGATGAGAGAGAACATCCATTGGCCACCTCCCACATGCCCTCCACTGGGGACCAGGTCCACAACCTGGGCATGTGCCCTGACCAGGAATCAAACCGGCGACCTCTTGGTGCATGGGTCAACGCTCAACCACTGAGGCACACCGGCCGGGCTCCATTAGTTATTCTTTATTTTGTGTTGGATTTTACTAGCTTAACTCTCAGAAAGTAACATCCTCAAGTTTGGAGCTTGCTCTAAGATGACCATAGGAAACACTTAAGTACTTCTGAGAAAGTTCTTTTCTGGGACTACCACCCCAACTGACCTGAAGGTTCCCTAAGTGACTTTTGAGGTGATATACCCTAGATTTGTGCTCATTTAGTTTTCTAGGAACTCATGGGGATGATTGATCCTGAACAGAAAAAGGGATCTAAAGAGTCCAGTGTCTTGGGCTATGAGTAATTGAATGACATTTCCTTGCCTTCACATAATTAAGGTATATTTATTAATGCAGTAATTCATTAAGAACATTTTCAATGAAGACACGGGAGTTGGTAATGGGTAAAGGGAGGAAGAGAGATGGATTGCATCTCCAATGTTGGAGTTACAAACCCCAAAATGTATGGAGAGCTTTGTCAGCTTTTACTTTTCCAAAATTTTAAAGCATCTTTAGTGAGGTAAAATTTACATATCATAAATTTTACCCATTAAAAGTATATAGTTTGGACTTCCAATTTCCCATGTAAGGAGCTCAGAAGTCACCACTCCATCCTAACAAGCAAAAGTGCAATGACAGACAAATGGACAATTCTTCTCAGATCCATAACAGAAGGGAGGACATAGGGCAAACTGCTGACCCCAAAATGAGAGAGACAACAGGCAAATACAGTTCATCACAGCTTACTGGGGCAGAGCCCCACCAGCAGAAACTTCCTCAGGAAAACCTGAACTGTAATTGACAAATTGTTGGAGGCTCAGTGTGGACAACTCTAGGAGTTAAAGCCTTGGAGACCAACCAGTCAAAGGGAGGTCTCCAAAATATTGTGAGATTTTTCTTCCATGAGCTTGACCAGATTCCCACAGTAAATAGAGAAAAAGCTCCTCAGGCTTCTGGCAGGGAGAGGAGAAAAGGAGCTATTTTGAAATATCCCAGAGCCATCTGTCCTTCTTAAGAAAGCCTGTCCTCAGGGAAAACTAGTTAAGCAAAACCTAACTTGCTGGGGTATTATCAGAGACTAACTGACCCAAGGAAGGGAAATACCCAACTCTAGCCGACTTTAGTCAACCTGTCCCACCTAAAGGGGGAGAAAAAAAAAATCTGAGAAACAGTCGTGGCCCTGGCTGGTTTTGCTCAGCGGTTGGAGCATTAGCCTGCAGACCAAAGAGTCATAGGTTCAATTCCAGTCAAGGGCACATGCCTGGGTTGCAGGTTCAATCCCCAGCCCCGGTCAGGGTCATGCAGGAGGCAACCGATTGATGTGTCTCTCACATGGATTCTTCTCTCTCTCTCTCTCTCTCTCTCTCTCTCTCTCTCCCCCCCCCTCCATCTCTCTCTCTCTCTTCTTCCCTCCCACTCTATCTGAAGTATCTGAAGATAAATGGGAAAATATCCTCAGGTGAGGATTTTAAAAAGAGAGAGAGAGAAACAGTCCTGAAGTTCACAATCCAGAGGCATAGGCTCACTAAAAGGCTGAGACCTAATTATAAGACTATAGAATGCGTCCCCTCCCCCTACACCTTACAACCACATTACTAAAGGTCGGCACTTCCTTTACCTAGCACATCATGTCTGGCTAACAAGAAAAAATTACAAAGCATATATAAAAAGGCAAAAAAAAACCCACAATTTAAAGGGATAGAGCAAGAATCAGAATCAGACATGGTAGGGATGTTGGAATTATCAGATAGGGAATTTTAAAACACCTCAGATTAAGATGTTAAGGGCTCTTATGGTTAAAATTGACATCATGCAAGAACAAATGAGCCATGTAAGCAGAGAAATGGAAATCCTAAGAAAGAACCAAAAAGAAATGCTGGAGATAAAAAATACTGTAATGGAGCCAGGCTGGTGTGGCTCAGTGGATTGAGCATCATCCCATGAACTGAGAGGTCCCGGTTTGATTCCCGGTCAGGACACATGCTGGGGTTTAGGGCTTGATCCCCAGTAGGAGGCATGCAGGAGGCAGCCGATCAATGTTTTTCTCTCACATCCATATTTCTATCTCTCCCTTCCTCTCTCTCTAAAAAAAATCAATAAAAACATTTTTAAAAAATTTTTAATACTGCAATAGAAATGAAGATTGCCTTTGATGGGCTGCTTATCAGTAGACTAGGGATGGTTGAAAAAGAATCTGAGCTAGACTATATATCAATACAATCCTCAAATATCAAAAAGCAAAGAGAACAAAGACTAAAAAAAACAGAACAAATTACCCAAGGACTATGGGACAATGACAACATGTATAAAATATATATAATGGGAATACCAGAAGGAGAAGAAAGAGAGAAAAGAGCAGAAGCAATATTTGAAACAATAATGACTAAAAACTTCCCCCAGATTAATGTCAGACATCAAACTACAGATCATGGAAGCACAGAGAACATAAAGATAAATACTCCCAAAAAACTATACTTAGTCATATCATTTTCAAATTACAGAAAATCAAAGATAAAAATGCTAAAAGAAGCTGAGGGTGGGGGGAATCTTACATATGGAGGAACAAAGATAAAAATTACATCTAACTTCTCAGAAACCATACAAGTAAGAAGAGAGTGAGTGAAATACTTAAAATGTTGAGAGAAAAAACCAGACTTCTGTACACTGCAAAATTACCCTTCAAAAGTGAACAAAAAATAAACTTCTCAGACAAACACAAATTGTAACTTATTGGCAGTAGATCTTCCTTGCAAGATATGTTAAGAGAAATTTTTTAGAGAGAAGGAAAATAATATAGGTCAAAAACTTGGATCACATAAAAAAAAAAGAAGGGCAAAAATAGAATAAGTAGAGATAAAAAAAAAAAAACCTTTTATTTTTCTTATTCTTAATTGGCCTAACAGATAACCGTTTATTCAAAATAATAATAATGTATTTGATTATGTATACTCATGTATATATTATATACATATGCTTATGTGTCTTTATATATAAGTGAAATGAATGACAGCAATGATACAACGGCCAGGAGGAAGGAATTGGGATTATTTCATTATTACAAGATACACTACCCATGAAGTGGTGTGGTGTTCTTTGAAAGTGAACTTGCATTAGTTGTAAATGTACATTTCAAACTCTAGGGAAACCACTAAAACCAGTAAACAAGTGTTATTGATATGCTAAGAAATGGAATCCTATAAAATGCTCAATTATAACCATAAAAGGCAGAAAAAGAGTGGGAGGCAAAAATAGAAACAAAGAACAAAGGCCACAAGTAGAATACAGTAATGAATATGGTAGGTATTAATTTTATTTCAGAAATCACATTGACACCAATTAAAATACAGATTGTTGCCCTGGCCAGTGTGGCCCAGTGGATAGAGCGTCAGCCCATGCACTGAAGGGTCAGGAGTTCAATTCCTAGTCAAGGGCATGTACCTAAGGGTTCACTCCCCAGCCCTGGTTTCTCATATCAGGTTTCTCTCTCTCTCCCTCTCTCTCCCCCTCCTTCCCTTCCACTCTCACTAAAATTCAATGGAAAAAATGTCCTCAGGTGAGGATTAACAAAAAATAAATAAATAATACAGATTGGATAAAAAAATTTAACCAACTATATATTATCTTCAAGAAACCCACTTTAAATATAAAGACACATACAGATTAAAAGTAAATGGATAGAGAAAAACATACCATACTTACTCTAATCAAAAGAAAGCAGGAGTAGCTATGTTAATTTTAGACAGATCAGACTTCAAAGTAAGAAAAGTTATGAGGGACATAGAAGGGCATTACATAATGATAAAGGGGTCAATTATCCAAGAAGACATAGCAATTCTTAATGTGTATGCACCAAACACAGTGTCAAACTACGTGAGGCAAAAACTAATAGAACTGCAAGGATAAATAGATGAATCCACCATCAGAATGGGAGACTTCAACACCCTTCTCTCAGAAATGGACAGATCTAGCAGACAGCAAATAAGTAAGATCATAGTTGAACTCAGTAGCATCATCAATCAACTGGATATAACTGACATTAATAATTCATCCCACAACAGTAGAATACACATTTTTCTCAAGCTCACCTGGAACATTCACCAAGATAGTCCACATTCTGGGCTATAAAGCACACCTTAACAAATTTAAAAGAACAGAAATTATACAATGCCTACTCAGGCCACAATGAACTTAAACTAAAAGTCAATAACAGAAAGATAACTGGAAAGTCCTTAAATATGTGGAGATTAAACAACATGCTTCTACATAACACATGGGTCAAAGAAGAGATCTCAAGAGAAATTTTAAAATATTTTGAATTAGACTTCCGGTCAAGATGATGGCGTAGGTAAACAAGGTACTCGCCTCCTCCCACAACCGCATCAGAATTACAACTAAACTACAGAGCAATAATCATTCAGAACTGCCTGAAATTGAGCTGAATGGAAGTTCTACAACTAGGGAATTAAACAAGAAGCCACATCAAGACTGGTAGGAGGGGTGGAGCCCTGGCCAGTTTGGCTCAGCAGTTAGAGTGTCGGCCTGCGGACCAAAGAGACCCGGGTTCGAGTCCAGCCAAGGGCACATGCCTCGGTTGTGGTTCATCCCCGGCCCCGGTTGGGGTTGTGTGGGTGATGACCAGTCGATGTGTCTCTCTCATGTTGATGTTTCTCTCTCTCTCTCTCTGCCTCCCACTCTGTCTGTAAATGTAAAAATATCCTTGGGTGAGGATTTAAAAAAAAAAGACTGGTAGGGGTGGAGATGAAGAACGGCTGGTCCCACACCCACATGTGGCAGATAAAAATCAGGAGTGATATCTTGGCTGTGGAGGTGCCCCCTGAGGAGTGAGGGGTCTCAGCCTCACATCAGGACCCCCAGGCTAGGGTTCCAATGCCAGGAAGAGAAGTCCCCATAATTTCTGGCTGTAAAAATTCAGCAGGGTATGACCTGGCCGTGTAGCTCAGTTGGTTAGAGCATTTTCCTGACACACCAAGATAGCAAGTTCGATCCCTGGTCAGGGCACATACAAGAATCAACCAATGAATGCATAAATAAGTGGAAAAACCAAATTAATGTTTCTCTCTCTCCCTTCCTCTCTCTCTAAAATCAGTAACAAATACAACTAAAAAACAAACAAACAAAACAAAAAAGCAGTGGGGATGGAGACTGAGGAAGATGAAGCCTTTTAGAGTCCCAGGCAGTTCCTCTTAAAGGGCCCATGCACAGACTTACTCAGACTCACTTGCTATAAGCTCCAGTGCTGGGGCAGCAACTTGAAAGGCACGAGGGATGCAAGGGAAGAAACTGAGTTGTCTGGCATCAGGGCGAGAGCTGGAGGGGCAGTTTTCTGCCAGAATGCTGGCATAAGACAATGTTCCTTTACTGAGCCCTCCCCCCATAGAACAGGGGGCACCATATCTGAGACTCCATAAACCTGGCTCACACTGTTTGCCCCACCTGGTGATTCCCTGAGGCCCTGCCCCACCCAACTTTGGGCCCACCCCAGCTGTTGCTAGTGACTTTTCCTTTTGAATGGCTTGTCTTGGCTTATGCTTCAGATTTTCCTAAAATCTCTCAAACAAGCAGCATCTGACCTCAGTGAGCCTCATACCTCTGGTGAAGTGGCCCCAGGCCTGGCACTAGCATCAACTGGCCTTGGTTCACAGCTTAGCCTCACTGGAGTACCTCCAAGTCCAGCACAAGTAGCAGCCATCTGCATATTGCTTTGTAGCTCATACTGGGTGGCACCTGGGCAGAACACAGGCCGTGGCTGACTTGGTTTGCACCTCTTGGAAGGTCCCAGAGCCAGCATACACAGTGGACAGCTTCAGACCATGTCAAAGCACCATCAGCCAATCACTTGCACAAGCTACACACTCAAGGAGTAGACTCCTGGGCACCAGAGCTCTGCTGAAGTAAGTTCTTCACTGTCTGGTGAACCCCAGCTCAACTGATCTTCAATGGTGGTTGGAGGTATGTGGTTGGTAGTCACAGTCAGTTCTTGCAGCAGATCAGCCTGGGGGTAAGTTCCTCCCACTGATGTGCCAACAGCAATCAAGGCTCAACTACAACAGAAAGTTGTGCACAGCCCACACGGGGGGTAAGGGGACACACCTCGAGTGCCTAGTGCCCAGCTTGGGTGACTGGGGAGGCTGTGGCACTGAACCCTACAGGATACCTACTACATTAGGCCACTCTAGCAAGCCTGGAAGATGTAGCAGCTCTCTCTACCTAATACAGAGAAACAAACACCAAGAGGCTGCCAAAATCAGGAAACAAATAAACATGTCCCAAATGAAAGAACAGAACAAAACTCCAGAAAAAGAACTAAACAAAATGGAGACAAGCAATCTAGTAGAATCTAAAACACTGCTTATAAGGATGCTCAATAAACTTAGTGAGAACTTCAACAGCTTAAAGAAGGACATGGAAACCATAAAAATGAACCAGTCAGAAATGAAGGATACACTAACTAAAATGAATAATAATTTACAGGGGATCAACAGTAGAGTACATGGCCCTGGCTGGTTTGGCTCAGCGGTTAGAGCGTCGGCCTGCGGTCCAGAGAGACCTGGGTTCGGTTCCCGCTAAGGGCATGTATCTCGGTTGCAGTTTGTCCCCAGCCCTGGTTGGGTTGTGCCACTCTATGTGTACCTTTCACAGCAACGTTTCTCTCTCTCTCTGTCTTCCTCTCTCTCCCTCCCACTCTATCTGAACAAAAAAATGGAAAAATGTCCTCGGGTGAGGATAAAAAAAAAACAAAAACAGTAGAGTACATGAAGCTGAGTATCAAATCAGCAATTTGGAATATAAGGAAGCAAAAAACATCTGATCAGAACAGCAAAAAAGAAAGAAAGAAAAAAGAATTTAAAAAAAAACAAGGATAGTATAAGGAGTCTCTGGGACAACTTCAAGCATACCAGCATTCACATCATGGGAGTACTGGAAGGAGAAGAGAGAGAGAGAGAAAGAAATTGAAAACCTATTTGAAAAAATAATGACAGAAAATTTCCCTAATTTGGTGGAGGAAATAGACATACAGTCCAAGAAGGGCAGAGAGTCCCAAATAAGATGAACCCAAAGAGGCCCACACCAAGACACATTATAATTAACATGCAAAAGGTTAAAGAGAAGATAGAATCTTAAAAGCAGCAAAGGAAAAGCAGTTAGTTATCTACAAGGGAGCGCCCATAAGACTGTCAGTTGATTTCTCAATGGAAATTTTGCAGACCAGAAGGGATTGGCAAGAAATATTCAAAGTGATGAAAAGCAAGGACCTACAACCAAGATTACTCTACCCAGCAAAGCTATTATTTATTTATTCATTTATTCATTCATTCATTCATTCATTCATTCATTTATTGTTAATCCTCACCCATGAATATTTTTCCACTGATTTTTTTAGATAGAGTGGAAGGGAGGGAGGGAGAGAGAGAGAGAGAGAGAAACATCAATGTGAAAGAGACCTATTGATTGGTTACCTCCCACTTGGCCCAGGGCCAGGGATCAAACCTGCAGCCCAGGTACATGCCCTTAACTGGGACTCAAACCCCAGACCCTACAGTCCACAGGCCGACCCTCCAACCACTGAGCCAAACCAGTCAGGGCCAAAGCTATCATTTAGAATCAAAGGACAGATAAAGAGCTTCCCAGACAATGAAAAACTAAAGGAGTTCATCACCACCAAACCAGTATTATATGAAACGTTAAAGGGTCTTCAACAAGAAAAAAAATGATAAAAAATATGAACAATAAAATAATAATAAATACATATCTATCAACAATTGAATCTAAAAAAAAAAAAAACACCCAAAATAAACAAACAAGCAGAACAGAAACATACTCATAGACTCATAGATACAGAGAACATTTTGATGGTTGCCAGATAGGATTGGTGGGATGAGTGAAAAAGGTGAAAGGATTAAGAAGTACAAATTGGGCCCTGGCTGGTGTGGCTCAGTTGGTTGGAGCATCATCCTATACACCGAAGGGTCATGGGTTTGATTCCTGGATTAGGGTGCATACTCAGGTTACAGGTTTGATTCCCCCATCAGGATGCATATGGGAGGCAACCGATCGATGTTTCTCTCTCATATCTGTTTCTCTCTCTCTCTCTTCCACTCCCTTCCTCTCTCTCTGAAATCAATGAAAACATATCCTTGGGTGAGGGTTAAAAAAAAAACAAAAAACAAACTAGTAAAAATTGGTTGTTACAAAATAGTCATGGGGATGTGTAAAGTACAGCATAGGAAATATAGTAATAATATTCTAATAACTATGTATGGTGTCAGATGGGTGTGAGATTTATTGGGATGATCACATAGTAAGTTATGTAATGTCTAATCATTGGGCTGTACACCTGAAACTAGTATAATAATGTATGTCAACTATAATTAAAAATTAAAAATGATAACATAACTTCTTTTAAAATTAAAAATAATATTTTGAATTAAATAAAAATAAAAACACAACTTATAAAATGTGTGGGATGCAACAGAAGCAGTGCTTAGAGGGAAATTTATAGCACTGAATGCATATGTTAGGAAAAAAGAAAGATATAAAATTAATAATCTAAGTTTCCACCTTAGAAAAAACAGAAAAAGAAGAGCAAATTAAATCCTAAGTAACAAGAAGAAAGGAAATAATAAGAATTAGAGCAAAAATGAATAAAATTGAAAACAGAAAGTTAATAAAGGAAATCAATGAAACCAAAAGCTGATTCTTTAAAAAGAGCTATAAACTCTATAAAAACTTAGTCAAGCTAAGAAAAAAGGAGAGAACACAAATTACTAATATTAGTAATTAGAAATTAAAAGAAGTTACATCACTATAGATCCCATGGAAATTAATAGGATAATAAAGGAATACTATGGACAACTCTATGCCCACAAGTTTGATAACCTAGATGAAATGGATCAATTCCTTGAAACAATCTGCCAAAACTCACACAAGGAGAAATAGACAACATGAATATACCTATATTTATTAAAGAAATTTAATCAGTAATCAATTACCTTCCGAAAAAAGAAAGCAGCAGGCCTGGATAGGTTTAATGGTAAATTTTTAAGGAAGAAATTTTACCAATTCTCTACAATTTCTTTCAGAAGATAGAAGCAGAAAAGATACTTCCTAACTCTGTCTATGAGGCCAGCATTACTATAATACCAAAGCCAGACAAAGATATTACAAGAAAACTACAGGTCAATATCTCTTATGAACATAAATGCAAAAATCCTCAAAATATTAGCATATCAAATCCAAAAAGTATAAAAATAATTATACACCAGGACCAAGGGGATTTATCTCAGGTATGCAAGGCTGGCTCAACATACAAAAATCAATTAATATAGTCTACCATGTAAACAAACCAAAATGAAAAAACCACAATATTATATCAATGTATGCAGAAAAAGCATTTGACAAAAATTCAACACCATTCATGATAAAAAAAAAAAAATTCTCAGTAAAGTAGAAATACAGGGGAACTGTCTCAACTTGGTAAAGACTACAAAAAACCTACAGCTAACATAACACTTAATGGTGAAAAACTTGAAGTTTTCCCACTAAGATCAGGTACAAAGTGAGAATGTTCCCTCTCATCACTCCTTTTCAACATTTTACTCGAAGTCCTTGCTAACTCAATAAGGCAAGAAAAGGAAATACAAAGTAGATTGAGAAGGAAGACATAAAACTGTCTTTGTTCACAGATGATATGATCGTCTATGTAGAAAATCTGTAGCAAGGTTGCATGATAGGTTAATATGTGAAAGTCGATTGCTTTCCTATATATTAACAATGAACAAGTGGAATTATAAATTAAAAAGAGAATACCATTTACATTAGCAATCCAAAAGTGAAATAATTAGGCATAAATCTCATATATATATATATATATATATATATATATATATATATATGATCTTTATGAAGAAAACTACAAAATTCATGAATGAAATCAAAGAACTAAATAAATAGAAACATTCCATGTTCATAAATAGGAAGACTCAATATTGTCTAGAAGTCAGTTCTTCTCAATTTGATTTACAGATTCAATCAATCCCAGTCAAAATCCCAGCAAGTCATTTTATGGATATCAACAAACTGATTCTAAAGTTTATATGGAAAGACAAAAGACCCAGAATAGCCAACACAATATTGAAGGAAAATTAGGTGGAGGCTTGACACTACCCAACTTCAAGACTTACTATAAAGCTACAGTAATCAAAACACTGTGGTGTTGGTGAAAGAATAGACAAATAGATCAATGGAACAGAATAGAGACCCCATAAATAGACCCCATAAATGTAGTCAACTGATCTTTGACAAAGGAGCCAAGACAATTAATCAAAGATAGTCTTTCCAACAAGGGATGTAGGAACAATCTGACATCCATGTGCAAAGAAATAAATGAATCTAGATACAGACTTTATACCCTTCACAAAAACTAATTCAAAACAGATCATAAACTTCATGTAAAATGTAGAACTATAAAACTCCTAGGAAGATGACATAGGAGAAAACCTATATGACCTTGGGTATGATGAAGCCTTTTTACATACAACACCAAAGACATGTTTCATGAAAGAACTGATAAGCACAACTTCATTCAAATTAAAGTATATAACTTAATGTTTTTTTTAGTATATTCATAGAGTTGTGCAGTCACTCTAAGTTTAGGAAAGTTCCATCATCCCTACACACACACACACACACACACACACACACACACACACACACACACACAAAATCCTGTACTCATTGGTTGTCACTCCTCATCGCCCTGCAGCTCTGTATAACTACTAATCTACTTTCTATCTCTATAGATTTGTCTATTCTGGACATTTCATATAAATGGAATTATATATGTGGTCTTTTGTGACTGGCTTCTTCCACTTAGCATAATGTTTTCAAGGTTCATCCATGTTGCAGCATGTATCAGTACTTCATTCTTTTAATTGCCAAGTAACATTCTATTGTATAGATACGACACATTTTATTCATCCATTCATTAGTTGGTGGACATTTGGGCTGTTTTCATTTTTTTTCTATTATGTATAAAGCTGCTATGAATATAACTTTCTGTTTAACATTTTGAGAAACTGCCAACCTTTTTTCCATATTGGCTAATATACAAGGGTTTCAATTTCTCCACATGCTCTCCAACACTTATTTTCCTTTTAAAGTAATAGCCATCCTAATAGGTGTAAAAGGGAATCTCACTGTGGTTTTGATTTGTATTTCCCTAACAATTAGTGACATTGAGAACCTTTCCATGTGCTTTTTGGTTACTTGTATTTCTTTTTTTTTTTTTAATCCTTACCCAAGGACATTTTTTTTTTTTTTTTTTTTTTGCATTTATCTTCAGATAGAGTGGGAGGGAGAGAGGGAGGAAGAGAGAGAGAGAAATATCGACATGAGAGAGACACATCAAGTGGCTGCCACCCACATCACCCCAACCGGGGCTGGGGATAAACTGCAACTGAGGTACGTGCCCTTAGCAGGAACCGAACCCAGGACTCTCTGGTCTGCAGGCTGACGCTCTAACCACTGAGCCAAACCGGCCAGGGCACTTGTATATCTTCTCCAGAGAAATGTCTATTCAAACCCTTGCCCATTTATTTTGTTGTTGTTTTTTTTAACTTATCTTTATTGTTCAATGTATTACAGATGTCCCCCCCTTTTTTTTTGCCACTGACCCCCTTCTCCCCAGTCCCGCCCCCCTCCTGCCTTCCCCACATTGTTGTCTGTGTCCATTGGTTATGCATATATGCATAGAAGTTCTTTGGTTTATCTCTTACTGCCCTCCCTCCCCCCTTCCCTTTGAGATTCATCAGTCTAACAACCAATTTGTACTTCTTAATTCCTTCATCTTTTTCGCCCATCCCCCCAACCCTTCCCATCTGGCAAGCAAAAAAAAGTTATCTGTATCTATGAGTCTGTTTCTGTTCTGTTTGTTCATTTTGTTTGTAGATTCAATTGTTGACAGATATGTATTAATTGCCATTTTATTGTTCATATTTTTGTTCTTCTCCTTCAAGAAGACCCTTCATCATTTCATATAATACTGGTGATGAATTCCTTTAGCTTTTGCTTGTCTGGGAAACTATATGGCCATCAATTCTAAATGATAGCTTTGCAGGATAGAGTAATCTTGGTTGTAGGTCGTTGCTTTTCATCGTTTTGAATATCTCTTGCCACTCCTTTCTGGCCTGCAAAGTTTCTTTTGAGAAATCAACTGACAAAGGAGCTCCTTTGTAGGTAATGAATTGCTTTTCTCTTGCTGCTTTTAAGATTCTCTCTTTGTCTTTAACCTTTGGCATTTTGATGATGATGTGTCTTGGTGTGGACCTCTTTGGGTTCATCTTGTTTGAAACTGGCTGTGCTTCCTGGACTTGTATGTCTGTTTCCTTCACCAAGTTAGGGATGTTTTCTGTCATTATTTTTTCAAATAGGTTTTCAAATTCTTGCTCTCTCTCTTCTCTTTCTGGAACCCCCATGATGTGAATGTTAACATGCTTAAAGTTGTCCCAGAGGCTCCTTACACTGTCTTCATTTTTTTGGATTCTTTATTCTTTTTGCTGTTCTGACTGGGTGTTTTTTGCTTTCTTATATTCCAAATCGATGGTTTGCTTCTTGGCTTTACCTACTGTACTATTGATTCTCTGTAAATTATTCTTTATTTCAGTTAGTGCATCCTTCATTTCTGACTGGTCCTTTTTTATGTTGTTGATGTTCTCACTAAGTTCTTTGAAGTTCTCACTAAGTTCCTTGAGCATCCTTATAACCAGTGTTTTGAACTCTCCATCTGACTGATTGCTTATCTCCATTTTGTTTAGTTCTTTTCCTGGGGTTTTGTTCTTTTCTTTCATCTGGGACATGTTTCTTTGTGTCCTCATTTTGGCTGTTTCCCTGTGTTCGTTTCTATGTATTAGGTAGAGTTGCTATGTCTTCTAGGCTTCAAAGGGTGGCCTACTGTTGTAGGTGTCCTATAGGATCCAGTGGCACAGCCTCCCTGGTCACCCCAGCTAGGCCCTCAAGGTGCACCCCTAGTGTGAACTGTATACCCTTCTGTTGTAATTGAGGCTTGATGCTGTTGGCACATCAATGGGAGGGATTTATTCAGGCTGATCAGCTGCAAAAATTGGATGTGCCCACTGACCACTGGCCTCTGACTCCCTTGGAGGATCAGCAGTGTAGGGGCCCAACACACAGGGCAAGATTTACTTCAGCAGGGTTCTGGTACCCAATGAATCCACTCACTGAGTGTGTCATTTGTGGAGGTAGTTGGGTGGTGGTGTTTCGATGTGGTCTGAAGCTGTTCATTTGGTGTGCTGGCTCTGGGGCAAGGTCAGCCACTGCCTGTGTTCTATCTAGGGCCACCAGGCATAAGCTACAGAGTGATCTGCCAATGGCTGCTTCTTGTGCTGGGCTTAGAGGTGCCCAGGAAAAGCCAAGTTGTGAACCAAGGCTGGTTGCTTCCAGTGCCAGGCCTGGGGCCACTTAACAAGAGGTATGGGGCTTGCTGAGATCAGATACTGCTTGTTTGACTGATTTTAGGAAAATCTGAAGTGGGATCCAAACAGGCCAATCCTATGGTAAAGCCTTTGGAAACACCTTGGGTGGGCCCAAAAGTTGGGTGAGGAAGGGCCTCAGGGAATCACTAGGGTAGGGCAAACAGTGTGAGCCAGGTTGCTGGAGTCCCAGATATAGCAGCTGTCTGCCACCCTGGGGAAGGGCTCACCAAAAGAACTAAGGCCTCCCACAGCAAGTCTGTCCAGGAGAAAGCTGGCCCCCCAGCTCTCACCCCAATGCCAAACAACTCAGTTCTTCCCTGTAGGTCTCTGGTGCCTTTCAAGCTGTCTCCCCCACACTGGAGCCTAGAGGGTGTGAATCCGAGTAAGTCCGTGTGCAGGCGGGCCCTTTAAGAGGAACTGCCTGGGGCTCCAGTATCCTCAGCCTCCCTCAGCCTCAGTTCCCACTGGTTTTACAGCCAGAAGTGATGGGGACTTCTCTTCCTGGGACTGGAACCCTGAGCTGGCACCTGGTGTGGGACGGGGACCCCTCACTCCTCAGGGAGGACCTTCACAGCTGAGGTACCCTCCTGATTTTTATCCGCCACACGTGGGTGTAGGACCAGCCTGTCCGCGCCTCTGCCCCTCCTACCAGTCTTGATGTGGCTTCTTCTTTAATTTCGTAGTTGTAGGACTTCCATTCATCTCGATTGCAGGCAGTTCTGAAGGATGTTTGTTCTGTAGTTTAGTTGTAATTTTTATGTGGTTGTGGGAGGAGGCAAGTACCACGTTTACCTACACTGCCATCTCGACTGGAAGTCCTTATTTTGTTTTTGATATCACAATTTTTAAATATTTCATTGAACAGGATATACTTTTAAAATATTTTCTTTATTGATTTTAAAGAGAGAGGTAGAGGGAGAGAGAGATAGAAACATCGATGAGAGAGAACATTGATTGGCCGCCTCCTGCATGTCTCCCACAGGGAATTGGGCCCACAACCTGGGAATGTGCCCTGACTCGTAATTGAACCAGCAACCTCTTGGTTCATGGGTCGACGCTCAACCAGTGAGCCATACCTGCCAGGCGAACAGAATATACTTTTTAGATTAATGTACTTTATTTGTTAGAGCAGTTTTAGGCTTACAGAAAATTGAGCAGACTGTACAGAGTTTCCATATATCCCCTCTCTCCTCTGCTCAGTCTCCCCTATTATTAACATCTTGCATTACTGTGGTACATTTGTTACAATTAATGGACCAATATTGATACATTATTATTGACTAAAGCCCATAGTTTACATTAAGGTTTACTCTTTGTATTGTACAATTATATAAGTTTGACAAATGCATGATGTCACGCAATCACCATTATAACATCATATAGAATAGTTTCACTGTCCTAAAAATCCCCTGTGCTGCACGTATTCATCCCTCCCTCTCTATTGCTCCAAGCCCTTGGCAGCCACCAACCGTTTTACTCTCTCTACAGTTTTGCCTTTTCCAGCATGTCATGTAGTTGAAATCATACAATATGTAGGCTTTTCAGACTGGCTCCTTTTACTAAGCAATATGTATTTAAGTTTCCTTCATGTCTTTTCTTGGCTTAATGAGTCCTATCACCACAGGGGTCTTGCCTCTTGGTACTCCCGTTCCTAGCTAGATTTTCTGTATTTTCTCTGGATGCACCAGAGAAAACAGTTTGTTTATCCATTCAACTTTTGAGGGACATTTTGGTTGCTTATAGTTTTTTGCAATTAGGAATAAAACTGCCATAAACAGCTTGTATGAGTGTAGTTTTCAACTCATTTGGGTAAATACTTAGGAGTGTAATCACTGGATCATGTGGTAAGACTATATTTAGCTTTGTAAGAAACTGCCAAACTGTCTTTTAAAGTGACTGCACCATTTTTATTTCCACCAACAAAGAATGGGAGTTGCTGTTGCTTCTCCACATTCTTGTGAACATTTGGTACTGTCAGGTTCTTTTGTTTGTTTTTCAGTCATTGTAATAGGCTGTAGTATATCTCACCATTTTAATTTGCAGTTCCTGAATGACAGATGATGTTGAGCATCACTTCATATGCTTATTTGACATCCCTAGTCTTCTCTATTGAGGTATCTGTTCAGATATTTTGTTCATTTTTAAATTGGGTTATATCTCTTTATTATTGATTTGCAAGAGTTATTTATGTATTCTGGATATTGATCAGTCCCTTATCACATATATGAGTTGCAAAATTTTTCTCTCATCCTATGGGTCGTCTTTTCAAGTTTTTGATGGTAACATTTGCAGCACAGATGTTAATTTTGTGTAGTCAAATGGTTTTATCTCCTAATCACTTTGTGGCCATAGGGTGCAGGGGCAGAAACAAAAGCAGGAGGAAGGGCAGTAGAAACTGCAAAAAGAGAGAAAACTGTGGAAAGGCATTGACGCAAAGACATGGGCGGAGCAGAAAGAGGAAAGAGGATCTGAATAAAGGATGCGCCTCTTGCTCTGGGAGTACTTGACCAATGTTCCCAGGGTGGAGCCTGTTTGCCTTGTGGTCCAACAGGTATGCTGGCTTCACCACAAGAATCCTGCATCCTCTTCTACTGCAGACTTAAGACGGGGCTATCCCGGCAGGGGGCTTGCCTCTTGGAACCCCCATCCCTATGGAGTTTTTCTGTATTTCTCTGAGAAAGATAACGTACAGGTAAAAGGAGTGTTTGCGGTTCCTAAATACCAGTGTTTAATGTTCCTCAAGGGCAGGGACTCTGTTTATTTATCTTTTCATCTCTCTGCGCCTAAAACCTGGCACACAGCCTTCCAGTAAGTGTTCGTTCCAAGAGTGGTGGAGGTGGGAGCCGATGGATAGGGCCCGAGGGGGAGGTTATTGTGCGTTGTTGAGGATGCTCGAATGACAGGAGTCTCGGGCTAAAAAACAAACAAACAAAAGTTGTCTCTGCTGACAACAAGGGAAGCAACTAAATAATTTCTGATTCCCACGGTCTACAGAAGCTGACGGCTCCCGACATAGATATGGGGGCCCAAGAACCCTCTGGAGAGCGGTGCCACATCCGAGCGGCGTTCTTAGGGGGAGGAGAGAGGGAGCAGCAGGGGGCGGAGCCTCTCGGCGGCCATCCGCCAGTGGAGGCTGGGAAGCCTCTCCTCTGTCCCCTCCCCGTTGCCTCCACCTGGCTCCTCCCCGTGTTCGCCCAGCTCCCCTCCGTGCTCCTCCAAGGACAGTGTGCAGGAAAGCCGCGTCCGAGAAGAGCTAAAACAAAAAGGCAAGAGGGGCCCTTGGGTAGCGAGCGAGCGAGGGGGACGCTGAGAGCAACGTGGAAATGAACGTTCTGGGAGGAGGCGGTGGGGAGAACGGAAAGGAGCGGCAGGGAAAAGAAGAGGTGGTGTGGTATCAGAAGCCAGAGCTGAGAGGGGGGATGGGTAGAGCAGTCTTGAGGAACCAACTCCAGCTCCTAGGCTCCCATCCCTCTGCTCGCTTGGACCGCCCAGTTCCCTGGGAATCAGGAATGGGTGGGAGGTGCTTGGACCTCATTGCCCTTGGCTGCCGGGCTCCTGTCCTGGCACTCATCCAATTCGAATCAGTGCATCTCCCTTCCTCCTGCTTCTCTACACACGTGATTTTATGTTGAGGTTTTAATATGTCTTTATGTTTACGTATGTGTCACTGTGGACCTATAAAGGATGCTTATATTTGAATCTGCGTGCATTTCTGTGTCCTGTGCCCAGGTAACTGTCTTAGACGTGCAGAAGAATCTGAGCGGTTCTTTGCGATCAGCACTACTAACCTTGCTATGGTGAATTGTCTCCCTCACTGAAGCCTCTAGGAGTGGAAGAAGCCTCCAAGTATGGGTTTCTATCCATGATGAGCTCCCAGAGTGAATGAGAAAGAAAAAACTCAGGGGAGAAGGGACCAGTATACTCATATGTTTTATTCTTTTCTTTCCAAATTTTTACCTCCCAATTTGCACCAGCCACTTAGTCCTTCCTTTTTTGAGAACAGTAGAAATTTGGACATGAACACTAGTTAAATAAGAGTGGTCTCTATCAATGTGTTTATATTTCTTTCAGTATTTGACACTATAGGCTTTCTTAGGTCCTCTTTGTATCTGTATGTGTTAGAACTACAGAGAAAATGAAGCTGTATCTGTATATAAATATTTAAAATTTTTCATAGATTTGTGTGCATTTTGTGTTCATCAGTTCACTAATGCTTTCAACAAGTATTTACTGAACTCGTTATGTGCATAGACTTCGATAGGCTTTGGTAGGCTGTGGGAGAGCTTTAAGAAATGAACATAATCTCTCCCCAGGGGAGTTTTCAGTCTAGTTATGGGAAATGCCTTTAGTAATCATTTAGTCCAGGGGTCTGCAAACTTTTTCTGTAAAAGGCCAGATGGTAAATATTTTAGGCTTTGCAGGGCATCCAGTATCTGTCACAATAATCTCTGCTCTTATGGCACAAACGCAGCTGTGGCTAATATGTGGAAGAATGAGAGAGATATAGACACTGAGATTTCAATTTCATATATTTTTCACATGTCATGAAATTATTTTCTCAACCATTTACAAATGTAAAAGCCTTTCTTAGTTTGCTGCCATACAAAAACAAGAGAACGGCTGGATTTGGCCTGTGGGCTGTAATTTGCTAATCCCTGATCTAGTCTAACCTTCTTTTCAATACATAATAAGCAATTAAAATACTACATAAACTAGTAATTAAGTTCTACATGTATGATCCAGTTCCAGACAATATGTTATTAGAGGAGGTCCAAAAAGAAGCCCCCCTTGACCTGTGGTTGTCAGTAAAGGTTTAATAGGTTTGATAGGGGTACAACTAAGACTGATCTTAAATGATGGAGTGGGATATTGATCTGTGGAAAAGGCTCACAGATCAATAAGGAACTGCATCGCCTTCTGGAAAAGGAATGCAGTGATCCCAGGCACAGAAATGGGGAGGAGCAAAGTAATGTTCAGTGATAATGAAACAGAGGCTTCACAGAAGCAAAGGTTGAAGCTCTGGGTAAGGGCTAGATCATGGAAGCTTTGAATGTCAACCCAAGAAGTTTGGACTTTATCTGTCAGCACTGATTATATGAAATATGTCTGTGAATCTTTGTCTCTTAATAACGCTCTGTGTTTGTGTATATATGTCTTCATGAATGTCTCATCGCATACATTTTATTGGCATGTATGTGGATCTGTGTGTTTATGTGACCTATGTCTTTATCGGCAGCTACCCTATTTTCCCAGATTCACAGCAGAAACATGATCTGTGCTTAAAGGTCACCACCCTCTGTTCATGTGAATGAATCCTCTCTCCACTGAGGCCTCAGGGGTCTATGACCTTCCTTTTATTTTGTGTCTCTAATAGAGTGGACAAGGGAAACACACGGAGAGGGAGACCAGCTATTGTGGTAGGCAATTCACGTGGAAAGAGGCAGTGAGGATAGAAGAGAGGGTGATAATAAGAAGGGAGGAAAATAGGTTTTGTTTTTATTCTGAGAGTAAGGAGGAGATACTTTTTTTTTTTTATCCTCTCCCGAGGACACTTTTTCATTTTTTGTTCAGATAGAGTGGGAGGGAGAGAGAGGAAGAGAGAGAGAGAGAAACATCGATGCAAAGGTGACACATCGAGTGGCTGCCACCCGCACGACCAACCAGGGCCGGGGACAAACCGCAACCGAAGTACATGCCCTTAGCGAAAACCGAACCCGGGTCTCTCTGGACCGCAGGCCGACGCTCCAACCGCTGAGCCAAACCGGCCAGGGCAGAAGGAGATACATTTTAAAATAAAAGATTTTAGCCTGGATAACTGAGAGAGTGATGGTTCCATTGGCATTTTATGGATATAAAAGTGTGTTTTATGTGTTCCTTTGAGAGAGAGAAGCCCTAAAGACAAAAAATGAAGGTGTTCACATGTCACGTGCACATATCTGTGTGTGTGTGACAGTGACTTTGTGTTACTCTTTTCATTTGATAGTATGTAGTTTGAGGGGCAAGGCCTGAAGACAAAGGATCAAGAGATGTTAAGGAGGCGAAGAGCCTGAGCGGGATGGGAAAAGCCATAGAAAGTCCCTAACCATTCCTGAGCCTGACACTTTAACTTGCCCAAGCTCTAATGTACCTTTAAACCTTAAACTCCAGTTCCCTCTTAGCCTAATTCCATAACACCCAACCCTAATCTTAACCATAATCCAACCTACCTTCAATTTTCTGCTTCCACTTTGCTGGGTCTCATCTGATTCCTATCCTCTGCAACAGCCCTTCCCTTCATTAAAACTTTTTTGCTTTATTGATTTGAGAAAGGGGAAGGGAGAGGGAGAGAAAGATAGAAACATCAATGAGAGAGAACATCGATTGGCTGCCTCCTGCATGCCCCGCACTGGGGATTTGGCCCAGAACCTGGTTATGTGCCCTGAGCAGGAATAGAACTGGCGACCTCTTGGTGCATGGGTCTATGCTCAACCACTGAGCCACACTGGTCAGGCCCTTCATTAAAAGGAAGGAATCCTTAAAGCTAACTTAACTTTCTCCTTCCTTTCTCATTTCTGTCCATTCAACAGCCCTTCTCTTTGACCTTTGCTTATTCTCCAAATAGGCTCCAGTTGGAGGGCTTAGCCAGGACTTTTGCAGTCTCGGGCTTGATTACTGTGACATTTCAGCTTGTCACTCTACAGGGGTGTGGCTCTCTTTTGGAAGAAGTTCAAGCTCTCAGGCTGCAACACCCAGACTCAGTATAGTGGGAGAGGCTGACTGAAGTGGCTCGATCCAGTTTAATAGCTGTTTCCAGAGCTCGTTGCACCTTGATCCTGCTGTGCCTTAACTGATCACTATCTTGAATTCTAGAGTGGATCATGTCCAATGAAGAGCACCATGCAGCCAGAACCCTGGGGGTCGGCAAAGCCATCGCAGTGTTAACCTCGGGTGGAGATGCCCAAGGTAAGGAGGAGGGCCCTGCTTGGTTAGTGACAAAAAACAGGCCTGGTGGTCCCCTTCCAGTTTCTAGACTCCCCTTAACCTGTAGAATGAACCCCTATCCTGCTACAGATACACACTGGAATCTTGGGTTTTCCTAAAAATCCCTGGCAAATCTAAGTTCTCAAGTGCTTTGGATTTTATTTTCCCTACTTTTATTTGCCTAAATCTTCATAAAACTTCTTTCCAAATTTCTCTAAAGATGTGGGTCCATTTTGGTCCTTTGGCACCTAAAAGACTGGTGTTTTCTCAAAGAACACTGGAAAGGAAGGAAGTGACGATATAACATTATTGAGAAGGCAGTAGGTGGATTCACTTCAAGTACATGGTAAATGATGGGAAAAGGAGGAGACCCAGAATTGGTATTTGGTGGGCTCCAGCTAAAGCTTCAGGATCAACTCAGATGTCTGCAGAATTCCTGCCCTGACCAGGGTCAGGCACCTCACTCTTACAGCACATGTCCTTCTGCTAGGCACAGTGCCGCTTCATCTTGTTTTCTCTGGCCTTCCCCACCCCCCTTCCGCCCCTTTAGCCCTTGAACACACACAACCGCAGCAGTTATTCAGTGCAGATCCATGGCGGGGGTGGGCAGGCGGGCAGAAAGCCAGAGAGAACCCATTTCTGGGTTGTGTTTAAGAAACCTGGGAGTCAGAAAAATCAGGTGTATGGAAAAATGAAGTGGGAGATAGGGGATGTGTGATTTATTTTATTTTTTTCCTCCTTTGATGATCTTGTATATTCTAATTTAGTACACTGAAGTGAGGCAGATTCTCTTTGAAAGGGATACCAGGACAGGGAGACTAATGAGAAAGAGAAAGAAAGATATTTCAGCGAGTCTCCCCTTCCTCTGCACCACTCTCCCTAGGCTTCCCAAGGCTTTGTGTTAAGCACCCACTATGTATAGAGCCCTGTCTCATAAGTTGTAAAGATGGTGATTTCCTTTGGGAACTTACAGTTAATGAGAAAAGATATCATACGTTATAGAATTCTTATGTAGGGCACATAAATAACAATAATCAAGTGCACTTTAACCAAGTAGAATCCTCCTATATAATGAAATGATAGACCCTGGTTGGATTAACCAGGGAAAACTTCACAGAGTAGATTTCAAGAAACTGAACTCTTCATTCAGCTAAAGTGCTTAGAACAGTGCCTGGCACATAGTAAGTACTCAATAAAGGTATTACTAATTAAATAAAGTGAATAATTGAGCATCTGCTGTGTGCCAAGCAGGATGCTAAGCACTAAGGCTACCTTAATGAAGAAGTCACACATTGTCTTTGCTCTTGTGATCCTTCTTATTAGTATGTTAGTAGAGCTAGACTTTAAGCACCTTTTTAAACTAATGTGTATTTAATTATAATTGTGATATATGTTATGAATAGGAGAATGCTAGAATGAGGAAGCTGAGGAGGAGAGCACAGAGGCCTGAGTTTAGGAATAGTGGTTAGGTTGGGAATGCAGAGCCCAGGTCAAAGCTGTAGAGACTGTTGACCTGAGAGACTCTGCAAAGAATCCCATGCCAATACTGAGTTCTTCAACATAAACTTCGGGTGTTGATCCTAAAACCTTGCTTGGTAGGATGGCCTGTGGAATTGGATTGTCAGATTATGGGAAGTCAGGATTTGTTAAAAAATCCAAGTGAGCTACAGCTACACAGTTATGAAATTATGAAAAAGAACAGCTCTCTGGAAAGGGAAAAAGGTAAAAAAAAAAAAAGGGGGGGTGTTAGGATTTAACGTGGGTCTAAGAGCAGCAGAGCCCTTCCAGCATCTGATACTGTTCAGAGAGACCCTCTTATTCTAGAGATGACCATCACCTGCTTTAAGGGAAGGATCATCTTTCATGAAGGTGGGGGCTACTGACAAGCTGGTTTCTGGTGGGCCCACCTAGGGCAAGGCCCATGGGATTGTGTGACAGAGTCAGTGTACCCAGGGGGATATCCCACCATGAGTCCACATAACATCACAGGTGCATGGCAGTAGGGACTGATAGTGGTAGAGGATGAAATTCTAAGAAGCAAATGAAGCAAGGGAGCAAAAAAGAAAAATCAAAGTAGAGCTGAGAGGTCCCAATGGAAGGAGCAGCTCAAATACAGAAGTGGCCTACCCAGAGATAAGTCTAATAGTGCCTAGTTCTCGCAGGGTGAGAGCACAGAAGTGTGTTTTCCCTGGAGGATGGGGCCACATGGGAAAGTGAGGTTGGGCTCTGTGAAATCCATGGAAGCCACAGCTCTGTCATTCCCTGAGCCTTAGCAAAGCTAATAACCTCTTAAAGTAGAAGCGTGGCCAGGAGTGAGACATCCTGAACTCAAAAGCTGGGTTGATTAAATACCAAATCCTAATTCCCTTTCCAGCCCCAGTCCCCCTAAACCATAGCACATCTGGCCTTAGGAAATCGGCATATTCTGTCAGAAAGGACCTCAGTCATCTGCTCTGGCTCTCTGTCTTCAGACAGGCAGTCCATTTTAAATGCATATTCATTCTGTTTTTATAGGTTTACAAGAATAGGGATTCTATTACTGCTGTTCCAGGAGTTATAATTTTCAATGACATTCATCAGAAAGTGTAATTCATGTCTAACGAACATTTATTCCTCGTATTTGGAATTAAATAATTTTTTTCTTATTCAAAGTTCAGTTAAGGTAGAAAGAAACTTTTTAGCATCCACTTTCAAAAAGATAGTGACCAAGTCATTTATTAATGTGGTTATTTTTGTTTTTTCCTGTCTTATCTTGTAGAGACCCATTACCCATAGTTCTTCTCTCCAAAGCCTCTTTGCAACAGGCTGTAATTGGAGACTCCAAACTGCATGCTTCTGATATTCTCTAGAACCCCTCCTAGCTGTGCCCAGAATACCCCCTGGATGGTGCCTGTAATCTTATCCTTCATCTTGCTTCTAATAGGTCAGACAGCTGCTCTAAGAGGGTTATTTAGGACAACATGGAACACCCAAGGAGAGCCTGGCCAGGGATGGCCTGGGGCCAGAATAGGCAATGAAATTGGCTAGCAGAGCCCATAGAATTACTGGGACTCCCTGGTATAAACTATCTATACATCCCGGTCTGTGATTTCTAGAGAACTAGGGGTTTGAGACTCAGGTCCAGGAACTTAAAGGGGGTCCTAAAACTCGATTTCTAGGAAAGTATTCAGATATCCAATTTAGAGGCCGGAAGGATGACCACTAGAGGTTGGTAGGGTTGAGGTAAGAAGAAGGCGGGGGAGGAGAGAAGAGAAAGAATCTTCTTTTCTTGTGGGATTTTTCTTCTACGCAATGGACTTGGATATTTCGTGCCTGCCATCTGTTGTTTGCTTTACACTGAAAACTTTTTAAGCCATTTGTTTTTTTGAAATCTTTTCTCGCCTACTCTTGCTCAGCTTAAGAGCAGGAAACAACATTCCAAGCTATACATTTCAGAAGAATGTTTTTCCTTATTTCTTAAGATTACAGATTTGTACCCCAGAACTCCAGGCACCCCATAGAAAATCCCATAGACCTTGTGGAAGTCTAGAAAATAAATAATAGTTTCATTATCTGTCATGAACTTATTGAGTTAACTTCATTCATCTTTCCTACAGCACTGATGGCTTTGTGTTGACTCTGACCTTGTTCTTTTCATCCACACAGGCTTTTCTTAAAGCTTCTGAGATGCCCCCTCCCTTCACAGATTTTTTTCACTTTTGATTCCTTCGATTTGAGGGTGTTAACTCAGATTTCTAGCCTTCATGGGGCTTTGCCTCAGTGATGTCATAAATGTGTTTTGATATCAGTGCTCCCCAATGACCTCTTGTTGGCAAGCCTAACCTTGCAGTTGTTATTTTATTTTATTTTTTTAAGTTTCTTTTCTTTTTTTTCAATTTTTTTTCTTTATTGATTTTAGAGAGAGAGGAAGAGAGATTGAAACATCAATGAGCAAGAACATTGATTGGCCGCCTCCTGCATGCCCCCCACGGGGGATCGGGCCCACACCTGGGCATGTGCCCTGACCGGGAATCGAACTGGTGACCTCTTGGTCGATGCTAAACCGCTGAGCCACACTGGCTGGGCAGCAGTTGTTATTTTAATTATCAGAAGCATTTGACACTGTTCCCACTTCTTAAAACTATCCCCTATGGCTTCAAAGGCACTGCTAAGTTTTGGTCTCCTTTTGTCCTTCTGGTTGCTCCTTATAGTTTTCTTTATGGATTCCCTCGCCCCCTGCCCATTCCTTCAGTGTTGGTTTCCCTCAGGTTCCATTCCTTGCCCTTTCCCTTCTAATTCTTCATATTCTCTTGAGACAGTCTCTTCCAAGTTCACATGATGTCCCACAGGAACTCAACATGTCCAAATATGAGTGTATCATCCCAACTCCTATCTTCCCAAATCAAAACCTGCCTCTGCTCAGTTAATTCCACCACAGTTTTAACACTTAGTGAAAATCAGTCATGGGCATTTCCTTCTTCTCCAAACTTTGAAATCTAATCACATTGCTGATTAGATATAAGTCCTGTTGCTTCTGTTTCCTATGTGTCTCCTGTCTAGTACCTCTGTTTTGTCACAAATGTCACTCTCCTAGTCTAGGACCTCATCATTTTTTGTCTAGGCTGCCTGACAGCCATCTAATCCGAGTGTTATCTCTCAGTCTGTCCTCCACGCTGCTGCCAGAGTGATCTTCTGATACATCAATCTCATCCTGTCCCTCTACTCTCAAAATGCTTCAACAATTCTCTATAGTCAGCAACTTTTTTTTTGGTCACAGACCCCTTTTTTTTTTCTTTATTGATTTTAGAGAGAGAGGAAGGGAGAGGGAGAGAGAGATAGAAACATTGATGAGAGAGAACATTGATTGGCCGCCTCCTGCATACCCCCGACTGGGGATTGGGCTCACAACTTGAGCATGTGCCCTGACCGGGAACCAAACCAGCAACCTCTTGGTGTATGGGTTGATGCTCAAGCATCAACTGAGCCACACTGGCCGGGCTGTTACAGACCCTTTAATAATCAAGTGAAAGCTGTGGACCTTCTCCCAAAAGAAATGCTCATGCCCACAAAACCATCACCCATGGATCATTAGTCAAACACTGGCCTACAGAAAGAAGGCCAGGCTTTCTCATGTGGCTCAGAGGTGCCTGCTCACCTGTGTAGCTTCATTGCTCATCACTTCCTATCTTATGTTTTATTTTTTATAATACTGAATTACCTAAGATTATTTATTGAAACTCACATTTATTCGTGTTATTCTCCCTGCCTAGAACACTTTCCCCCAGATTGTCCTTTAGGTCTCAGCACAAATGTTATCTTTTCTATACAGCCTTCCCAGACTTCCTCCTGGCAGCTGAGGTGCTCTGTCTCCTTGTTCCCTCTGCACTTGGTACAAATCTCCTTCGTAGGGATTTATATTGTCACCATGTTATAATTCTTCACAGGTCTTGAGGACTGTTACTAAGTCCTTTATCACTGTATCTCCAAGCTCTATATTCTTCTCTGCTGTATCCCCAGTGCCTACATAGTGCCAGGAACATGATTGGCATTCACTAAATATTTGTTCAATGAGTGAGTAGACCTCCAGTGTGATTTGGAGCTTATAGCCATGTAACACCAACCTTTGTCAGCCTGAAAAGCAAAACAACAACCAGAAACAGACATTCTGGTCTTTTTTATTATCTTCCTTTCCAGATAGCTTTGGGTTATGCAGTAGTTCGTGATGAGTTTTAGTCTGGTGCTGCAGATTTTTCTATCGTTGGCTTCTCTAGTGCTCACTGGTAGATATTTCCCCAAGTAGAGTTAAGGACCATGTGACTAGATTTTAGATTGAAACGAAAGTATGTTCTGGAATATCTTGTATAATGGTTCACACGAAGTTGATCTCTTTATATGATTCCTTGAACATCGCCACGAGTCCCTCCTTACATTATAAGCCAAAGGATCTCAGCTGTGTGGTACACATTGGAACATGCACCAACTCAAATGACACTGAAAAGCTGTATAAGTATGGAGACAGGTCACTGATTTCAGAGAGTGACGTCTTTGTCCTGAAGAGCCTACCAAAGCTGTATGTACGTCTAGATTCAGTGCAGAAGGCAAGGAAAAACCGAGTACTGCCATTGGGATTAGGAGGGCATAGCATGGAGGTCAGTAATGTTGGTTTAGGCATTTTAGGACTTGGATTCAAATCTGAGCTTCTTTTTTCTTTGTTTGTTAATTAATCCTCGCCCGAGAATATCTTTTCCATTGATTTTTAGAGAGTGGGAGGGAGGGAGGGAGGGTCAGAGAGAGGGAAACATCGATGTGAGAGAGACACATTGATTGGTTGCCTCCTGCACACGCCTCTACCAGGGCCCGGGACTGAACCTGCAACCCAGGTACATACCTTTCATTGGGAATCAAACCGGCGACCCTTCGGTGCATGGGTTGATGCTCTAAATACTGAGCCACACTAGCCAGGGCTCAAATCTGAGCTTTCTAAGAGTACTAGCTCTGACCTTGACCTCTTAGAGTTTCAGTTTCAAAAATCTGTAAAATGGAGGCAACTCCAGGGTTGTGGATAGGATTGAGATGATGTTTGACAAGCACTTAGCAGTGTCTAACACAATAAGCATTCAGGGGTATTATTCCCCAGATTGCCCTGGCAAGGAAAGGTCTTAGGAAAGACAGGATTTGGGGGGAGGGGAGAGGAAGGCGGGTATCTGGAGCTACATTAACACTGAGTGCAGTAATTCAGTGTTAATGGGGAGGCCAGAAGACTTGGATGAGAGGAGTATTCTAGATTCAGAGAAAAGCCTAGGAAAAGGACGGTCTCATGTCTTGGATTCCAGGGCTGCTTTTCTTAGGAGTAACCTGTTTCTAACTTCTTTCTTTCCTCCTACAGGAATGAATGCTGCTGTCCGGGCTGTGGTCCGAGTTGGTATCTTTACTGGTGCCCGTGTCTTCTTTGTCCATGAGGTTGGTTCTCTACTTCGTTCTGCATTTCTTTCTCTGTTGTACGCTTAACCTGACCCTTCCCTCTCCCCACTTTCTATTTCCTTACCTCCCAGGTCCATTACTGTGTCTGATTTGTCTTGGCCCCCTATCTACATGTGTTACTCCTCCCCACTCCTGGCTTCAGTAATGATGGTGGGACCCAGGGATCTGCAGACTGGGTCCTCGTGTTGCCTGTTCAGTTTAAAGGAAGAAGTAACTATCCTTCCTCCTCCTTCCCAAAGCGGAGAGAGGAGCTGAAATGAGTTAGTCTTTCACAGCAAATTGAGTATATCCAGAGATAGAGCCGTAGGAGGAGAGAGTCTCACTAGATTTCTGTGGTTTGCCTACCTTTCTGAGGTTCAAATTCCTCTTTGTTTCCCTCCTTTTTGTTTCCTCTTGTTCTTTGTCACTCTTCTTTAGGTCAGGTCTAGCTGTCTTTCTTCTCTTCAATTTACAGTCTCTTTTCAAGTCACATTCCTTTCCCTCCCTCTAGCATCCCATTTTCTTTTCCTCCATTGCTACCAAAACCATCTGTTATCTAGTTCCCCTAGGAAGCAGATTGGAGGAAATGGGATGAGCTAAGAACAAGAGGAATTACGATGAAATATTAGAGAGGACATCAAAAATGGGAGAGACTAGAAGAGGGTATTGAACAAGTTAAGATAGCCTTCCTTGGACTGTGTTGAATAGAGGAGTCTCACAAGTATCCAGGAATCTGTAATGGGAGCAGGTGACTTGATTCTCAGAGAACCTCTTCCTAGGGATCCTGTCTTGATCCTGGGAGTTTAGGGGAAGCCTAGCAGAGACTGAATGGGTGTAATGTGCCCCACAGGGTTATCAAGGCCTGGTGGATGGTGGCGATCACATCAGGGAAGCTACCTGGGAGAGCGTTTCGATGATGCTTCAGCTGGTACGTTCTAGAAAATGCCTGTTTCATGTCTGTGCTGTCCTGGTCTCGTCCCTCTCTGTGTTGGGCTCATGGTTTCCCCAGTTCCCCGCCATGTGGTTTGACAGGAAGGGATTCAGTGACGAGGCCAGGGCTGTGTTTGCCCTTTACTCTTTGCATTTGAAAATATCACCCAGGTTTCCTAGAGCGGGAGAGGGAGTGGGATGTCATCATGGGACAGTTTGCTCTGTATATAAAGGTCACAGGCACAAGTTGGGGAACTGGCATGTAAGCAAGTCCTGCTCTGGGGTCACGGGGAAGGTCTGGTCCTGAAAATAACCTTACCGGAGGAGTAGAGCCAAAGCCAGAGTAGGGCTGAAATATGCTAGTCCTCATGTGATGGTGATGAGGTGACCTGAAACCGGACCATTAAGGGAGGAAGGAACCCAGAGAGCCTTTCAGAGTTAAAAAAACAAAAGCAAAAAACAACAAAATAAAAAACTAAAAATACCCCAATCATATCCACAACCCTTTTTGCTACATTCTTTAAGTCATTATGTACCCATTTTTATGATTTACTGAAAAATCTACAAATTACATTTGTAACTCCGCTCTTTGTCTCAATGCCCTACAAATCATGGAAGAAATTTAATGTGCGGTGCTTAGCGACAGTTCTGTACAGGTGATGGTGCCTGCCATAAAGTGGTCTGGGAATGAGCCAGAAATCTCCATCAGTGCCCCAAAGTCCTGGCTATCAGGAGCTCATATGATTTTTGAAAATAAGTATATTAACCTCTCGTGGGGTATCTGTAAACCCCTGAAAGTTAAGGCTTTCTGTACCCAAAGCTATTTTTCCTATGAATAGCTGGGTTTTTTTTTGGCTCTTTCTACCAACACCATAGATCCCAAGGAGCGAAGGGAAAAGATTGTCAGTGCCTGGTCACCATTAGAAATCACAGTGTGGTAGAGAGGGGAAAATATTACCAAGCACATTGGGATGGACACAATTCAATAACGTTAGGCCAGTAGGGAGACTTTCTAAACAGTGATTATTTCAAAAGCCAACAGGCATCTGTGTATTGCCTTGATCTCAGGAGAATCACTTTGATAGCAAAGCCTTCAAGCAAATGGGTTGATCTTAGCAGCCTTCCAGGAGGTGCAGCAGAATGGAGGGATGATGCTGTGACATCCCAGCTGGCATTATTTCCCCTCTCCTTTAGAGGGACAAATGACTCTGAAAGATGTCAGTGAACCTCCCAGGGAGCCATGTGGTTATGTCAGTCCATCACGGTGTTGGAATAGGGGAAATCTGAGCATGTTGAGCCCAAATTTGGCTGTGTCATCTGCGAGCTGACTTCTACCTCTTCTCCAAAGGGAGGCACAGTGATTGGAAGTGCCCGGTGCAAGGACTTTCGGGAACGAGAGGGACGACTCCGAGCTGCCCACAACCTGGTGAAGCGTGGGATCACCAATCTGTGTGTCATTGGGGGTGATGGCAGCCTCACTGGAGCTGATACCTTCCGTTCTGAGTGGAGTGGCTTGTTGAGTGACCTCCAGAAAGAGGGTGAGACATTGTTCTCAGCAGTATTGTTTGTGGGTGCATACTCACCCCTTCCCTCCCATTGGAGAAAGTCATTACCCAGACGAAACAGGCAGTCTTTGCCCTCCTTTTTCTGCCATTGCTTACAATTCCCGCTGGCTACAGTCCCTCTCTCTGGTCGTCTGCTCCTTGGCATGCCAGGCACCTCACCTAGGGGCTCCTGGGTTGCTTTTCATTGTCAGGTAAGATCACAGCTGAGGAGGCCAAAAAGTCCAGCTACCTGAACATCGTGGGCCTGGTTGGCTCAATTGACAATGACTTTTGCGGCACCGATATGACCATTGGCACTGACTCTGCCCTGCACCGGATCATAGACATTGTAGATGCCATCACTACTACTGCTCAGAGGTAAGGGGTGGGGGGAGGCAGCGTAGGAGGATGGCAGCTGGGACAGGCTAAAGGGCTATGGGCTAGAGAAGATGAAAGTGTTTGAGCTATGGTGACTATAATCACTAGTTTTCTGAGGCTAAAACACATTTTAAACTAGGAATTATCCCTAGAGCACCGAAGTTGCACTGCTCTCGAAATGCCGTAAGATTTGCTTTTTGCCTCTGTCTAGCCCACTGTCCAAACTTGTAGCTCTGAGGTCTTTAATACCTCTGGAGTCTCCCAGACTGAGACAAATCCAGGGAGCCCCAAACCCGAGCCACCCTTTCCACCCACATCATAGAGATTGTAGAGGCCATTACCACCCCTGCTCGGCGGATAGGGGACTTGGAGGCAATGTGGGAGAATGGGTGACTGAAAAGGTAACAGGCACCCCAGGGGAATCCTAGAGGATTCCAGGTTGGTCTGGTCCTCTCTTCTTCACTTCTTTTCCCTATCTCTCCTTCCCTTCCCGGCCCCATCCCTTCTCAGAACAGAGCCTCAGTACCGACACCTTTTACTGCTGTGTTTCCTCAGGCCTAGGAAGGACACGCTGTGGCTAACGTGTTTCTCCTAGGTCTGCCTGTTCTCAGGAAACCTGCTAAGGCCTAGCAGCATAAATATAGCTTCCAGAGAGGTCACGTGGCCTAAATGTGGGTGGCAGCTGATCTTGGCCTCAGGGACACTTGAATGGTGTAAGTGTCTGTCTCTTGCAGCCACCAGAGGACGTTTGTGCTAGAAGTGATGGGCCGGCATTGTGGGTAAGACCCCCATCTTGACTTGTTTGTTCCATAGACCCAGCGGTAGCCCTTTCCTCTTCCATGGAGAGTCCAGAGGGGCCCCCCAGTGGAAGCAGACCCGGAGGTGCACATGCAGCTCCTGGTGTGGCCCCTTTCCCCATCTCCACTCCACCTCCCATGCATGCCTCCATGTGCATGTGTGTACACGCATCTACGTGCACAGGCACACACGCATGTGAAAGAACAGACAGTGCTCTAGGTTGGAAGCTACTGTGGAAGGTGAGCATGAATAGAAAGTGCTCTTCACGGGCAGAATCTCACTGAGAAGTTGTGTCAAGGGTGCTCTTACCCTCACCCCAAGAATGAAACTGAGGGTCCTCAGTGCTTTCACCAACTCTGGGGACTGGCGAACTTGTCAGGTACAGGTACAGCTCCTAGTGTGATGCTTCTGGTTCTCGTCTAGATACCTGGCCCTTGTCACCTCTCTCTCCTGTGGTGCTGACTGGGTTTTTATTCCTGAATGTCCACCAGATGATGACTGGGAGGAACACCTTTGTCGCCGGCTCAGCGAGGTACTGGCGTTTTTTCTTTGCCCTTAAATAAAACACAAAAAACCTCTCCCTGTTTCACTGGTGATCCATGTCCCCTCCATCAGTTTCATTCCACTGACCATTTTTCTCTTTGGGTTTGACCAGACAAGGACCCGCGGTTCTCGTCTCAACATCATCATTGTGGCTGAGGGTGCGATTGACAAGAATGGGAAACCAATCACCTCAGAAGACGTCAAGAACGTTAGTATGAATGAAGTCAGAGATGTCTTGAACACCTTACCCACTCCTGGCCCCATTCCCTAGTGATTTCTGAGTCTCCCTGAGTCCTTCCGCAGATCTCTCCCCAGGTTTCCTGCCCCCTGGCTCCTCTCACCCAGGGATCATTACAAGATAAGAGGATAAGTTTGCCCATGTTTTATCTACATCTGTGTTTTCTCTCTGACTCTGTATATCCCTTTCTCTGTTCCTCTCTTGGTCTTTTCAGCTGGTGGTAAAGCGTCTGGGATATGACACTCGGGTCACTGTGTTGGGGCATGTGCAGCGGGGTGGGACACCGTCAGCCTTTGACCGAATCCTGGTAAGTCTTGGGGCTCGGTGGCCCTCCTGCCTTAGAACCCTCAACTTTCTGTCCATCCCCTGCAGGACTGTACTTCACCAGCACAGGGCCTTAAACCACTGGTCTTGCTGTCCCGCCACCAGCCCCTGGACTGCAGTGGCCTTGACCCATTCCCCTACATTCAGGAGTTCTCTTCTGTTGCAAAAAAGGATGGGAAACTGTATGCTCCCCCAGTGGTGAGGGCCAATATCTTAGGGCTATGAGCATTAGTGAAGTTGTTAAGAGTTCATCTCAGACAGTGAGTGTGAACCCTCTTCTCCCACTTCCAGTGGAAGAGAGGCAATATCCCTCCTTGTTTTACCAATAAGAAGGGAATATTATTAAGCCTCATTGATCCCCTTGGCTACTCTAGTAGACATGTTTCTTTGGAATCAAGTAGAATCCTTGGGGTTCTAATGGCAAAAGGATGAAGAGTCATGAAGCTTTAGATGAAATCTGGGTAGGGAGGTAAAGCCCAGTAAGTTCTTGGCTACAGTTCTTAAATGTGGAATTCTGCCCTGTCAGTTGGAAAGGGCGTTAAGTGCCCTGGTTCCCCAGGCCAAGCCAAGACGGGGAGGCCTGAACAGACTGTCTTTGCTCCTTGGGTTCCTTCAGGGCAGCAGGATGGGTGTAGAAGCAGTGATGGCACTATTGGAGGGGACCCCAGACACCCCAGCCTGTGTGGTAAGCCTCTCTGGTAACCAAGCTGTGCGCCTGCCTCTCATGGAGTGTGTCCAGGTGGTAAGTACAACTCCAGCGCCTCTTTCTAACATTCCAAACCCGTCCCTGAGCTGGAGCTTATGGGGAAGGAGCCCAGCTCCAAGGCTGCTGGGACAGGAGCAGAAGGAAGGCAGCATGGTGGAGGGAGATGTCTGCGGAAAGGACAACAGTGGGCTTTGCATAGCATCTGTAACCTCTCTAACTAAGCCTCAGTTTCCCCATCTGTGAAATGTTTCTGAAGAATGGGAGACTATGTCTTTCCTAGTAATGAGATCCATTATCTCATGATGTCCAACCTCAAACCCTTTCATCGTGTCTTTATTAGAAGAGAAATGCAAACTTTATTAGAAGCAGGGGAATACTGTTAAGGTCTGGTTAGGTAGCTTATATCTTTCTCTGATTTCTACCCTGAACATGTTTCTCTGAACCAACATGAGGTACTAACACTCACCTGGAGGTTGTTGTAAGGATTGGAGGGAAGATACGTGAAGGGTCGATGCAGTGCCTGGAAACGGGTGTGCTCAGGAAATGCTGTGGCTCTCAGGGGGCATCACTGATGCCACAGAGGGAACGCTGTGGCTGAGAGCAGAGGTGTCTGGCCCGAATGCCCAGGCTGGCTCCCACTTCCCGGCCTGCTTCTCTCTGAGACTCGGGAGTCCCAGCGACCTACAGCAAGACTGGCCTAGCCTTGCTTGGAACTGTATCTCTAAAAGCCCCGGAGCTAAAGCACTGGCTCCCAGAGCAGAAGTTAGTAGTTGGGAAGCACATGGCTGGGATCAGCTTTTCTCCCTAACCAGGCCATCTGTAGGGTCGTCTTCATGCCCTCACTAGTTCAGAGGCTGCTGTGAGGCTGGGCCCTGGGTGTGGAATGGAGCAAGATGCTATTTTATCTGTGAGCACTGCTCCACTCTGTGCATATCCTAAATAGAGCATTGGGTCAGCCTTCCATTGCTGCTCATTACTCAGAAAATTAAGGGGAAAACAAAAATACTTCTGTGAAAGTTTGGGGGGCATTGAAAAGGTGGAGTGCAGGGTGGGCAGGACCTCGTCACAAGCCCAGAGATGGGCAGTCTCCCCTGGGATGGGCCTCCAGCTATACAGACTCTGCCCTGGAGTCGTGACTGTTGCTGTGCTCCTCCCTCAGACCAAAGATGTGACCAAGGCCATGAGTGAGAAGAAGTTTGACGAAGCCCTGAAGCTGAGAGGCCGGTGAGGAAACGACCAGAAGCTGGCTAGCTATAGCACTGAGATGCCAAATGAAGCCAAGAGTCAGCAGAGCTTCTGACCCAAAATATGAGCTTCTGCCTCTTCCCCTGATAGTCTCTGCACACTTTCTTCCCAAGAGAATTAGTTGTGCAGTGCCCAGGAGGCTCAGTTCATCCCAAGGGTGCCCTCCCTGATACTGGCCTTCTATAATCTACTATTTCTCTGTGTGGAGCCCAGCTAGATTATAAGTTTCTACAGGCAAGGAGCAGTCTCTTGTGCTGAGCCTGGGAGAAGAGTGCCCAGGAGTGTTGGATGTGCCCCCTTTGCAGCCCCTGCCCAGTCCCTGCTCTTACCCACTTATGTCCGTAGAGGTTTGCCCTGTGGAATTTCACACTGGGAACAAAACTTCAGACCAGATCCCATTGGCTGCTAGCCTGGGGAATGGACTGAAGGCACCTGTCTCTGTACTTTTTACAGGAGCTTCATGAACAACTGGGAGGTATACAAGCTTCTGGCTCATGTCAGACCCCCAGTGTCTAAGGTACTGGCAAGTTCTCCCTACTTGACCCTCTGCCGCCCCAGTCTCCCTTTATGAAGTGCCTCTCCCAGGTCCTACCGCCTGCAGCCTTGCCAACTTTGCCCCACTGTCACCTTCAGTGCCAAGTCCCTGGCCCAACTAAGGTCATTTTCTGTTAGCCACCCCAGACACCAGCCCTGCGTTCTCAGTGTGCCCTGGATATCTTTAGCCCAAGATCCGTGTCCAGTTCAGGGCTGACAAGATAGCATGCAAAGAATGGGAAAGAGGGCTCAGGTATTATTTTCTCTGGGCAAATCTGGGAATAGTCACATCTAAGTGTGTTTAGGCCACCTCTTCCAGTGGAGGAAGTCACCTGGGCTGCTTAGGCAGATTCCTGGGTCATTCCTCCAGAGGGGAGTCAGATCTGGGGCAGGGCCCAGGAAGAGGCACATTTAACAAGTAACAAGCTCCCTAGGTAGATTTTGATGCGAGTGGTCCAAGGACCTCAGTTTGGGAAATGCTGCCCTGGAAGGTCTTCGTTCATTATATAATGACATCTGGGATCAGGGACAGCAGCTTTATTTACTGATTTGTGATACAGAACTTTGCTCCATTGAATGAGGGAGCCAGCTGTGTGGGCATTCCCTGAGAGAGGGGTGTGTGTTCTCAGGCAGATGTCCTGATTCAAGGACCACAAGGGACTTCGTTCAGCTTCCTTACTGACCCTCCCTCTCTGCTTCCTTCTCCATAGACTGGCTTGCACACAGTGGCCGTGATGAATGTGGGGGCCCCGGCAGCAGGCATGAATGCTGCCGTTCGCTCCACTGTGAGGATTGGCCTTATCCAGGGCAACCGAGTCCTGGTTGTGCATGATGGCTTCGAGGGCCTGGCCAAGGGTCAGGTACAGGGACTGAAAGGAAAGGGGGTGATACTCTGGGGCCAAGGAGCAGCCATGGGGGATAAGTGTAGCAGAAGCCAGCTATCTGTTCTCTTTTTGTCCCCTGTCCCTCACTACCTTTCTCTCTCAGGGTTTGAGCAGAAGTAGATATTCAATTTTAGGACAGTAGGAACAGGCAAGGGCCACTGAAATGAACCCTTTGCGAGCAACATATTTAATTGTCTATCCCAAAGCTCAGCACAGTGCTTGACATAAAAGTAGGTGCTCATTATTTGAGAATGAACAGTAAGGGTGGAAGAGGTTCAACAAGGTGGGGAAAAGCCAATCCCTGGTGTTCTTCCAACCAGAGGGGTGTCAGAGTGGGGTCAGAACTCAGGTGGTGTCAGTCCACGACGCAGACCTGTGTGACCTTTCCCTACAGATCGAGGAAGCTGGCTGGAGCTACGTTGGGGGCTGGACTGGCCAAGGTGGTTCTAAACTTGGGACTAAAAGGTAAGTGGCATTACAGGAGCACCCCCTCCTTGTTACCCCTTAAAGGTGTCCCTTGGGCCCTGGCTGGTTTGGCTCAGTGATTAGAGCATCAGCCCACAGACCAAAGAGTTGTAGGTTCGATTCTAGCCAAGGGCACGTACCTCGGTTGTGGTTCATCCCTGGCCCTGGTCGGGGTCGTGCAGGAGGCAACCAATCAATGTGTCCCTCTCACATCGATGTTTCTCTCTCTCTCTCTCTTTCTCTCCCTCTCTCCCCCTCCCACTCTTGTGAAGATATTTGAGAAAATATCCTCGGGTGAGAATTAAAAAAAAAAAAAAGGTGTCCCTTGGAATGTGGGCATCAGTTCATCAGGTCCGGGTCTGCTTGGACCACTGGGATTCTACCCCCTAAGCTCACAGTTGCCCATCCAACATCTTTTAGCAGCTCTGGCAATTTCAAGCTCCGGCGTGTGCTCTTGGACAGGGGTGGGGTTGGAAAGAGGGCACAAATCAAGAAATTATAAGTGAAGTGTCCTCTAACACTAACTTTTCTCTCCCTCGATTTTGCTGTCTCTTCCCCACATTTCATTATCCTCCCTTCCCACCCCCACCTCCACCCCCCTCCACTCCTACCTGCCCCCCTCCTCAATCAACTAGGACTCTGCCCAAGAAGAATTTAGAACAGATCAGTGCCAGCATCACTAAGTTTAACATTCAGGGCCTTGTCATCATTGGGGGCTTTGAGGTGAGTTCCCTGCCGTTTCTTCCTCTCCCTCCCACCCTCTCAACTTCCCCTCTCCCCTCATTCCCGCCCCTGCTGCTGTCTTCCCAGGCTTACACAGGGGGCCTGGAACTGATGGAGGGCAGGAAGCAGTATGACGAGCTCTGCATCCCATTTGTGATCATTCCTGCCACGGTCTCCAACAACGTCCCTGGCTCAGACTTCAGCGTGGGGGCTGACACAGCACTCAATACGATTTGCACGGTGAGAGCCCGCCGCCACTGCCTATGCCTCTGGCTAGGGTTATAAGCCCTGGACTGAATCTGGTCCTGGAAAGTGAGGTATATTTTTTGTACCAACCAAGTGGCAGTGTTTGAAAAATGCTTCTTCGAGCCCAGACATTTGCACAGACTTTTTTTAACCATGCATATGGTGTTCAGTCTCCTCACCTGTGAGTCCTCTAACTGAAAATGCGTCAGGACTCTGCAGACCAAATGTGTTTTTTTTCATTTCTGAGGTTATACAGCCTAATTTCCATACTCTGAGCAACGGAAAGAGTAGGTACACCTTCCTTCCCAGGAGCGAAGCTCCTCCGTGCGCTTGGCAAGTGTGCCTGCCGTTCCTGGGCCCTGCTGGCCTGGGGAGGAGATAGTTCCAGAGTTAGGTTATAACAAGGGCCACAGAAGTGACAAGAATCAGATCCCTGACCCTGTCTTTCTATGACCGTGTGTCTTTGCAGACCTGTGACCGCATCAAGCAGTCAGCAGCAGGCACCAAGCGTCGGGTGTTTATCATTGAAACCATGGGTGGCTACTGCGGCTACCTGGCCACCATGGCAGGACTGGCAGCTGGGGCCGATGCTGCCTACATTTTTGAGGAGCCTTTCACCATTCGAGACCTGCAGGTAGACAGCCACCCAGTGCCTGCTAGGCAGCTCGCCCCTGCCCCAGTCTGTCCCCACTGTCCCCACAGCGACCTGAGCTGTGGGAGCTCAAGATGAGGACAGAGCTGATCGGTCTGTGGAGTCCTGCGAGAGGCTGCAAGGAGCACCGAGCAGGCGTTCCCCGGTGTAACCACACGCACGACCACAGTGCCGTTGGAGCATTCGTCTGGAAGGGCGGGTGCTGCTCGGCCCTTTATGAGTGTTTTTCCTTTTACCTTCACAACAGACATGCAAGGGAGATACTATCTTCATGTTACAGATGAGAAAGGTTTAGAGGTTAAAAACTTTCCTAAACTCCTAACTGAGAAAGTTGGTGATCTTTTTACTACCTCACGCCGCCCTTCTCAGTTTCCCTTGCTACCAAAGTGGACTCTTCTCATTCCAGTTGTGAGGAGGGAACACCCCTTCACCTCCAGCGTGAGGCTCTGACCCCTCTTTCACAGAGGGACCTTAAGATCCTTTGCCAAGATCCCAGCTCACTGGAGGGAAAAAGAGCCACACAATGGAGGGGGTGGCAGGTTGAAGGAGCTCCTAATCCAAGACTCCCGCCAGCACCTGGCAGGAGTGGAGGGTGGGACTCTTTCTCTCCTACCCCCAACTCAAAGCCCATGTGAAGGAACTGGTTCCTCCCAAGTGAACCAGTGCTGCACATACAAGCATCTCACTTAGGGACCGACACTGTGAGCACAGTCAGCCCTCCGAGGGAACCAGAAACCTCTAGAAAGGAAAATTGAGAAGGGGAGAAAGAGGGCTGAAAACTGGCAGTCACCACAGCTGTTCCAACTTTCCTTCTTACAGCTCTGCCTGTCTCATTGGAGTCTTCATTTAAATGTCAGTCTGCACTGAGCTCCAGAAAGGAATCAGGCCCAGTTCAGGCCCAGGTGTAAACAGCTCTCCTCCAGGTCCTTCTCCCTCTGGGAGAGGCCTGGCAGGGAAGAGGTCTCTGCACTTGCCCGGCCTTATCCACTCCCATCCAGGCTCAGGATTTACTGTTTCATTTGCAGGCGAATGTTGAACATCTGGTGCAAAAGATGAAAACGACTGTGAAAAGGGGCTTGGTGTTAAGGTACCTCATCTACGGTTTGTTCCTAACTGAAGAGAGAATGGATCCATGGTTGGGGCACTGAGGAAGCTGTGGTTACAAAGGCAGAGAGCCTGAACCACAGAAGGAGACGGAAGAGGGCAGAACAGAGTCCACAAAGGCAGAAAGGGGGTGCCGGGTTGGGGAGACAGACAAAGTCACGGGCATTTGGTCTCTACCTGGCAGGAATGAGAAGTGCAATGAGAACTATACCACTGACTTCATTTTCAACCTGTACTCTGAGGAGGGGAAGGGCATCTTCGACAGCAGGAAGAACGTGCTTGGCCACATGCAGCAGGTAGGGGAGACGCCCCAGTCCGCTCTTCACCAGACAGCCATACCCCACCAGCCTTCGAGGCTCCCACAGCCTCCGATGTGCTGGAGGCTGTCAGTGCTACATAGAGGACGAGCCTGCATTCTTTTTACAGGTAGAACCAAAACATCTTTACCCTGGAAACGGCCTTAGAGGTTATGTGGCCCATTCTCTTCATTTAGGGCAGGGTTTCTCAGCCTCGGCACTATTGCCATTTTGGGCAGGATGATTCTTTGTCATGATGGCTGTCCTGTGCAAGAGGACAGTTTAGCAGCATCCCTGGACTCTACCCACGAGATGCTAGTAGCACTGCCACCCCGAGTTGTAACAAGTGAAAAATGTCTCCAGACATTGCCAGTGTCCCCTGGAGGGCAAAATTGTCTCCAGTCAAAAATCACTGATTTGCAATGAAGAAAATGAGGCTCAGAGAGGAGAAATAATTTTTTCAGGGCCATTCGTTAAGTTTGGATGAGAGCCAGAATGAGCTTAGTCCATTGCTCTTCCCAGCACACACTTCATACGGAGCCTGTAGAATGACTGCAGGCACCTTGCTGCTGTTGGGCTCCATCTCCACTAACTGGGTTTCAAGGGAAAAGGACTTCCTTTCTACTACGACATCCAGTCCCCACATTCAGTCCCCACCCAGAGTAGGCCTCACTCACTAATGGTACCAGTGGTCTGAGACCTCTCCCATCCCAAATGTCCCTAGCTGATGCTATGTAAGCATTGACCTTTGACCTTTCTCTACCCACAAATGAATTCCCAGTATCTCCGTTTGAAGGAGCTTATCAGCCCATGCAGGAATGGGGTACTATTGTATTAAAGCATAAAGTTCCTGTTTTTCCTTCCCACTTTCCCACCTACTTTCTCTTAGTTCAGGAAAAATCTACATGTTTCATATATTCTGAGGTGCTACCAAGGGCATCCAGACTGGGCCACAAGGAACACGTTGATGATGACTGACAAAAGCTGCTAGGTTGAAGCGGGGTGGGGAAGTGGCTGAGTGGCCAGCAACACTAGAAGTACACGAACAGGATCTGGCAGCTATGGAGCTGAAGAGGCCATTGTGACACCAGTCACCCCTTTAACTAATTAGTAACTCTTATACCTGACAAATGGCCAAGTGTGCCAGGCCAGCTCACCCTGGTTTCCAGAACTATTTCAGGACTTCCTTTCATAATTAGATTTCTGGATTCTTCTTTCTGGCTCTAAACCTGGGGCCCACTCTTTCCTCTTTCTCTGTGTGTTCAGGTATCTCTGCTGCTTATCTAGAGTCCTTCCCTCTGTAATTTTTATTATTCTTTTTCTAGGGTGGGAGCCCAACTCCATTTGACAGGAATTTTGCCACTAAGATGGGTGCCAAGGCTATGAACTGGATGACCGGGAAAATCAAAGAGAGTTACCGTAATGGTAGGTGGGGTAAGAGGATGAGGCCCCTCCACAGAGGCCGGCTCCCCAGTACAGAAGCTGACTGACCACCCCTCATTGCAGGACGGATCTTTGCCAATACTCCGGACTCGGGCTGCGTTCTAGGAATGCGTAAGCGGGCCCTGGTCTTTCAACCAGTGACTGAGCTGAAGGACCAGACTGATTTTGAGTGAGTACATCATTTTCCTGGAGTAGTTCCCTCCCTGGTAGTTTCAAGGTCTGCTTTTCCCAACCTGCTCACTGTCTTCAGTCCTTCTCTTAGGAATAACACCTGTAGTGGTACCTACTTAAGATCTGATACCCGTGCCCTAAACCCTGCCTCTTTTGCTCAACTTCTTCCCATAAGCCTTTGATAGAAGTTGATAGCGCTGCTGAAAGATTAAATCATCATCTCATTCCTCTGTAGGCACCGCATCCCCAAGGAACAGTGGTGGCTGAAGCTGAGGCCCATCCTCAAAATCCTAGCCAAATACGAGATTGACTTGGATACCTCAGAGCACGCTCACCTGGAGCACATTAGTCGGAAGAGGTCTGGAGAAGCTCCTGTCTAAACATCTTTGGAGTAAAGGGAGCGGACTGTCAGATCATGGTCAGCTCACCGCCCCCCAGATAGACCCAAGTCCACATATTCTCAAGTGTTTAGCTCGTTTTTCATTAGGTTTCCTTTTATTCTGTAACTGCAGCCAAGATCAGCTCTGGCTAGAGGGCAATGAGTGAAAGCTCCCTTTAGATAGAATTTATCAAGACTTCTACCCAGCGTCATCCATCACACAGGCTGGGCTCCTCTAGATTTCAGTTACTCGGTTAGAATTTTCCTAAAAATAAGCTTTATTTATTTCTTTGAGATAACAAAGTCTTGATTCCTCTACTACGTTTGCTACAGCGACAAACAATAACTACACTAATAAATGCCAACTGGTCACTGTGCTTTTGGATCTCCTGTTATCTTCACAAGTCAAATGTAGCACTACCGGACAGAACCTGGAAAATGCAGCCCGTGATCAGCCCATGGACTCCTGCAGCATCTCCTGTCTCTGTACACAGGGTTCTAGAACATAGTACACTGGTCCTCACCTTCATCCCGCACTGGTTGCTCCCTGCATCCTCTGCAGCCAGTACGATGCTCCAGTCTCCCTTAAGCTAAAGTTTTGTTTCTCCTCTTGATCATATACCTATTACCCAGAGTTGCTTTTTTCCAGCCCTCTCATGATCTCTACTCCTCCACTGACAACCCAGCGTTCTCCCTTCTCAACTATTTCCCTTTACTCTTTCCTGGATGAAAGCCAGACTCCTTTTGTGGGGAAACATATATATTTGGAAAGCTTGGGAAATTGAGACACCTAGTCTGGAACCTGGTTTGGTTGCAATACTGTTTTGGAAAGATGTCAGTTCTTATTCAGCTTAATTTGTTTTCTGTTCCATAAAAACAGCTTCTTCCTCATTAGCCAAGTGCTCATGCAATGCAGTTGGTCTTCAGGATTGGGACTACAAATTATACCCAAAATGGTCAGGGTGGTGCCCTGTCAATGCCAGGTTTAAGCTTAGCCTCCAATAACCAGATCCTGGCTCTCAGCACAGGCATACATATTCCTCCCAACTCACAGTTTCCTCACCTGCTTAATGAAGCAGGAAGAAGGTTCAGGCTGACGGGTTTGGAAGAAGAGATTATCTCTAATATATCACTTTTGCTGGCTGTCCAATACCCTAACAAAAGACCTAAGTGTAGTGACTGAGAAGGCTTATCAGGGTCCAGAATTAAATGCTCTTTGTACAGGAATTAACAATAAATATCAAGCACTGTTATCACTGAATCTTCAAAACAGCCTATGAGGGCAGGGGAGTGACAGCCCCATTTCAGAGATGAGGACACTGGAGCTCAGGGTGATTAAATAATGTAGAGAAAAATAGGAATAGCAGAAATTGCCAAAGTTGCTTTTAGAACTGTTTATTTTTTTAAGTAAGCAAAAACACCAATAGCAAAAGGGCAAAAGCAGATATACTTTTCCAAATTAGCTGTGTCAGCAGATTGTTCATTTTTATTTATAGTTCCCAATTTTTTTATTTTTTTTTTAAAAAAAGGGTTTTCAAATTTGCATACAGGTCATTTAAGATCAATAATAACTTGATCTAGTTTAGGAACATGAAAAGGAGTATTGTTGACTAAGTATTGTTCACTAAAACAGATCTTTTTTGGGTAGGTGGGCCATCTCTAAAAAAGCTCTCACAATGCTCTTCCCCCAGCCCCCAACTCCATCCCCTCCACCAATGTCTTGTATAGATCAGTAAAGAGCAAATTTTCCAAAACAACTGAAAGAAAAATAACTCCAAGCCTTTAGCAGAGTGAGCTTCATACAGGGACTGAGGAAGACCCACGGGAAAAGGCAGCCCAACTCCTCCCCACTAGAGCAAACACCTTGTCTATGGTGCAGGAAATGCCTGTTAAGCCATTAGAGCAAACTGGCTTTCAGGAAGAGAAAGAAGTGCATTAGAAGAGAGTTCTTAGGGCTGCTTAGAACCTGCTCTCTCTCCTACTGTGTGGAAAGCAGCAAGACAATCTCTCTGAAATAATATTGCTGAATTGCTGTAATCCTTGGGTACAACCAAGGAAAAGAGGCAAAGACTGCTATTTCTTTTGATGGTGAGAAAGAGGGCCAGTCTCTTCTGAATGCCCCATGATGTGGCACTCTAGGGCTACCATCCAGCCCAATTCTCAATCTGCACACTATTTGAGGCTGTAGTACCTTCATCTTTGGGCCACAATGTTTGCTGGAATTTTCTTAAACTTCACAGATCAATTAAAATGATTCTAGAGAATTATTCTGAAATATTAATATGTCCCCAAAGGAAAACCAAACACACATTCCTTAAGTACTATGTACTTGTCATCTTCCTAGAGAAATTTAGGTTGCACTGTTGACTTATTCCCTAAAGGGCGTGGGGGGGGGGCGCAGGGGAGGAGTAGGGGGAGACCTCTTTGCAGGGTGCAATATAAACAGCCAAGTAAACAGAAAACAAAAGTGAGAGATTTTTTTGTTGTTTGGTTGCTTGGTTTGGGGAGAGGAGATGGTGTGGAGGTTACTGTTGTGACATGTTGCCTCAAAATATAGACCACACAACAGGAACAGCTGCTTTTCCTGTTTTCCAAGACAAAGAGACAGTAGTGAGGGGGAAACCTCACCCAGAGTTGCCTGTGTGATGGTGCAAACGTCTCCAGGCTATTCTACAAGCAGCAGGTATTCCTTCAGAGAAGCTGGCAGTGGAAGACCCTTCACTGCATCGGGCAGATATTGCAGTCCCAGGCTGCGGCGCACAGCATAGCGAGACAGTGTTTTTAGAGTTCCTGGAGCTGAGCACAGAACAGTCAGTTTTTCGCATAGCTGCTGGTCTCTGGCCACTTCTCGTGGCATGGTGCCATTTTTCCTTAATTCAAAGTGTCCAACAGCTCTGTGGAGGAGCTCAAAGCAAGAGTCCTCTTTCTCAGTTCCAAGTCCCCTGACTAGTAGAGCCACCAGGCGGGAGATGGGTGTCTGACCTTTTAGGTTGATGACTCTGACCTCTGCACCATAATCAAGAAGGATGCTGACGCTCTCAAGATTTCCCTTCATGGCAGCCCAGCTGAGTGGGGTGTCATTGTTGTAATCCAGGGCATTGACAGAGGCCCCACTCTCTAGGAGGGCCCGCACACATTCAGCATTGTTCTTAAAGGCTGCCCAGTGAAGTGGGGTGTCTCGATTGCCATCCAGTGCATTGGGGTTTGCACCATACTCCAGTAGGACCTCCACACAAGCCTCATCCTTCTCAGCTGCATAGTGGAGGGCTGTTCGGTTATAACCATCCAGGGCATTCACCTGTAGAGAGGGAGGAACTACATTATGGTAGACAGACTACTGAGGATGGTAGGTGGGTAAAGAAGCTTGCTTATTTATCCACCACCTTTGCTTGTAATGCTCCGAACAAGAGGGTCAATCAGCAATTCTCATGGGGCCTTGGTGACCAAGGTAGAGATATGACAGGAGCTTAGGAACAAACAGGAAAAGATCTGTTCCCAACCAACCAACACTATTATGTGCATTGATTGGCTGGCCTGCATTATTTAGGTGATTGCTGCTGCTTTTATTCATTACTCACTAGAATCTCTACCATAGAGTAAGGTTTAAAGAAAGAGAAGATGAAGTCTAAGTCCTTGTAACTACTCTGAAAGGCATTTATTGGAAAGCAGCTTGAATATACTAGCCAGAGGAAAGGTTCTGGATTATTTTACTTATCCCGACTCACTCTATCCTGTGGCTAAGGGCAACCAGAATGAAAAATGAGGCCAAACAAAGCTCTGCCCATGTAGCTCTGTGTGCTCTTTAGCCATACAGAGAAGCTCATATTGTTCACCCATGTCAGCCCTTTGCAAAAATATGCTGTGGAGTCTCAAGAGAACCTGGATGAAAGCATGTGGAGGTAAGAGCCCAAATCTCCCAATGCTGGAAAAGTAGCTGCTTGCAAAAGATCAACATCACCTATAATTTTTTAAGGCCACAAAGACTTCAAACCCCAAATTTATATGTAGTATATCTTCCTCCATAAAATGCGATAAAGAAAAACTGAAACCTTTTTAACTGAGTTCAACCTTCTATTTAGCTAAACACTATCTTTTTCCCCCCAAGATATTTTCACTTTCATCATTGACATTAATCACTATCTTTCATTTCAGGGCCACTCACAAAAATTATGGAACAGATAATGACAGCAGAGAACAACATGGCTACGTAGAGCTCAGATGCTGGGGCTGCCCCTTAGGCTAACTGCCCAGTGTGTTTGGGGCCTGCACAACAGCCTCATGGCATGTAAGACTCAAATTAGTGCCTCAGCATGTGCATGTTAAGAATGCTCACCAAGAGTCAAAACTAATATATTTATTTAACAAGCAGTTAGCAATTACTACATGCCAGTTTTCTAAACACTTTACGACCTTATAGAGACACCATCAACATCCCCATTTTACAGATGTGGAAACTAAGGCAAAGAAAGGTTGAGATAATTTGTTCAAGGTCACACAGCTGGAAGTGACAGCTGGAATTCAAATTCATGAAGTCTGGCTCCAGAGTCCATTCTTTTAATCACTCATTATACTATGCTGCCTCTTGCTAATGCCAACATAAATTAATCCATAGTTTTTATGTTAAGATAACACATATCAGAAAGAAGACAGAAGCAAGATATACTAAAACAGAAAATAATTAGTGGCAGAAATAGCACCAGTAGCCCAATATTGAGGAAGGGGTTGCCGCCTGGTATTTATCTCCCAGTGATGGTATTAAAAGTGCACCTCTGGTAGCAGGTCTCACATTGTTTAGATTTAATCAGAGTTGAGGGACCTCTGCACTTATAGCTCTTGGACAGTCAACAGGCAATAAAAGGATTAAATGGAAGGCTGGGAGAGAAAGGAGATAAAATTTCTTCTTCCTGGACAACTTAAAAAAGAAAGGCAAAGGAATGAAATCCTTAGGATGATTTTATATATTTGCCATTATATTTTGCTTTAATATTGGTCTATGCCAATGTTACCATGAGCTAGAAGGTGGGAAGAGATGGGAGAAGAGAGAAATTTTAAGAACATGTGAAGCTCCAGTCTTAGTGAATCATTAATGTGACAGTGTTAAGAACATTACCTCAGCTCCTTTTTCCAGGAGTAACTCCACACAGTCAGCATCGGACACCATGCAGGCACAGTGCAAGGGCTTCAGTGTGCCGTGGGTGCAGTTCACATCTGCTCCCTACAGCAGAAGGAAACTTCAGTCAGGGTGCTCAGCTCTGGCTCATCGAGCAGGACGAAACTCAGAACTGAGTCCAGGGGGAAGAGGGTTCCAAGTCTGTACTGTGAACAGACTAATGGTCCCAGTTTCTATTCTTATTAATGAAATAATATTATGATGTGAATAGCCAAACCAAGCAAAAACACAGGAGATGAATAAAAGGGACTGTCAATTCCTTAAATCAAGTTATTTTTCTCCACCAGATAGCCTGCCAGAGGTCATTTTGACATCACTAAGGACATAACCTGATAAGTAAAAGTGGTGGGAACCTTATGAGGCAGGAAAGCTGAAAAGCTTTCTATGATCACCATGCTCTGAAAAAGTCAGGAAAGTGAGACTGTCAGACTGAAGGCAGCAGAACAAGCACACTCTTTTTGCCATTCAACAGATGACCATCACTAATAGTAAAGTCATCTTAACGTCATCTTTTTGTTTACAAACATTTTCAAAGTAGCCTCTTAGTATCAGCATTCTGTGCCATCTAGACCCTGCTGGTACTTATTTTTCAAATCTGATCAAGGAGATGGAGATACCACAGTCAGACCAAAGTCACTGAATGACTCAGCAGCAGAGCTAGAATTAGAACATGACAAAATTTCTACTGCGGAGTCTTCTGATACCACTTTTGCTGAGAACGAGCTAACATTGTATGACTTTTCTTCTCACTACTATGGCACACAACTCTGAAGCAGCTACAGAGCTCTAGGCTGTAAATAAGGATTCTACAGTTGTTAAAAAGAATGTACAGAAGTAACCATTTGGATGCATTTTCTAGTGATCAAAAAATTACCCTACAACTTCTCTTAAACAAGAATAATATACAGAAATAGGTATCAGAGACCTTCTAGGATACAATAGTCATGTAACAGAATTACTGAACAGTAGTGGTTAAATATCAGATATTAAAGTGTTTTCTTAAGTCAAAAACTACCATGCATTTTAGGGGTTGATACTATTCTTTATAGAACTAGAAGTGGTAGCTATTGTAACGATAGAAAGCAGGTGACATTTCTCCATGGAATCATTATAAACCACAAGGATTTGAAAACCACTTCTGCTTTCCTGGTCTCCTTCCTCCCCAGAACAACATGTAGAAGACTCTGAGCTTGCTGGATCCCACAGGCACCATATCCAGATAGAGATTTCACAAAGAACACGAGACCACGGTCATCTAGAACATATTTCCTGAAGGAAAATATCAGATGCTCAAAGTGAAAAGCAGAGGGGAAAAGTAGCAAACAATAGGGAACATATAATACATTTAAGAATATTGTAAACACTCTTTGTGATCTTGAGCTGAATCAAAGCTGCAAATCTGTACTCTATTAGAATTCTCCAGGAACCTTCCCACTTCACCTCCCCAAGAACTGTTGTGTCAATAACAGCACACTCACCCCTCTGATGAGGTCCTCTACATTATCATGTGGGAAGGAACGAATGGCAGCGATTGTTCGGATTAAGCGCTCTGAGAGAGAGTATTTGCTCTGAATGCTCTGCATAATATACCACATACTGGAACTCATCAAGGCTCAGGGTATGTTCACATGCTCCAAACTGCCTGAAACAAAGAAGTTTTAGGCATATACAATATCACTGAGCATACCTGTCCTTAGGGGTAGGAGTTCTCTGAGGCCTTCCCAATACTAAAAGCAGATTTTAAAGAAATTAATGATTAATTAATATCATTTTCTCTTAATCATAAGGAAAAAAATTAATAATAGTAGCGTAGGGAGCTGGGTAAACTTGGACACAAATGACCAGATCCTTAAAACCTCAGTCTACTCTCTGACCTACACTAGCACAAGATTTCCCCAGGAGGCCCAAGAACCCCATGGAGCTCCATGTGGTTTAAAACAAGTGTACACAAGAAGGTGATTTTTTAAAGGCTGAAGATGCCACAAAATATTTTTTCCTCCTCTGAATTTTGTGGTCTTTCTAATCAGCACCACCTTTAGGTTATTTGTTGTATTGGGAATTGCAGTATAGTTATATTCCTACGGCTTCTCCATCTAAATTGCAATCATTTGGAAGGCAAGATCCTTGTCTTCCACTTCTTTTTCCCTTGTCCACAGTCTTACAGAAAGAAGGTATTTCATAATTATTGGTTTATTGATTGACTAAAGGGCATAGAAGTGATTGTTACCTGTGAGAAGAGAGTAGAAAAGGCTAAGGAACAAAATACATTTTGTTAATGACAAAGCATCTGTGAAATTGTTAAACTATTTTCATCAAAGAAAAAAATGACAAATATTTGAGGTAATATTCTAAAATAAGAAAGAAACGCCCAGCCAGAGTGGCTCAGTGGTTGAGCATCAACTCATGCACCAAGAGGTCGCCGGTTCCATTCCCCATCAGGGCACATGCCCAGGTTGTGGGCCAAATCCCCAATGGGGAGCATGCAGGAGGCGGCCAATCGATGTTTTCTTTCATCAATGTTTCTATCTCTCTCCCTCTCCCTTCCTCTCTCTCTAAAATCATTGAAGAAAAAAAATTAAAAATAAATAAATAAAATAAAACAAGAAAGAAACGACTGGCCGGTGTGGCTCAGTGGTTGAGCGTCAACCCATGCACCAAGAGGTTGCCAGTTTGATTTCCGATCAGGGCACATGCCCAGGCTGTGGGCCAAATCCCCAGTAGGGGGTATACAGGACCCTCTCCCTCTCCCTTCCTCTCCCTCTAAAATCAATAAAGAAAAAAAATTTTTTTTAATAAATAAAATAAGAAAAAAATGCAAAAGTGCAACTCTAGAGTCATCTATATAACATCAGAAAAAAATTCTAAGTTCACACCAATGACACGTGAAGTTATAGGAAAAGAAGCAGATTTGAGCGCCAAATGAATGAAAAATTTTAGTAACTTGCCATTTGTGACAACTGAGAAATAGATTTGGCCAAATATATGTTGAAACCACAAGACAGAGAGCTCTAGGATGAAAGAAGAAAATAATACAGTATACTTCAACTCAACTATGAAAAAAGTTTTGGCTGTATAACAGCCATATACTAGTTGGGAAACATTAAAAATTACAGCAAACAAGGTGGAACATTGCAATGAAAAGGCATATATCAAGAATTGTAGAGAAAATAGAGTATGCAGTGTCATCACTATGTGTGTTTAGAATCCATGTTCTTATTAAATTATAAGTTCCTTGGGGGTAAATATAGTGTTATTTTCAATAGTGCCTGGCACATGGCAGGTACTCAATAAACATTTGTTGAACCAATGAAAAGCTTATTACTTTGGATCTTTAAAAATTCAAGACTTGCTCGGCCAGTGTGGCTCACTGGTTGAATTTCGACCCATGTACCAAGAGGTCACCGGTTCAATTCCCAGTCAGGGCACATGCCCAGGTTGTGGGACCGATCGCTAGTGGGGGGCATGCAGGAGGCGGCCCATCAATGTTCTCGCTCATCGATGTTTCTATCTCTCTCTCCCTCTCCCTTCCTCTCTCTCTAAAATCAATTTTTTAAAATATAAAAATAAATAAAATAATAAAAATGCAAGACTTGTAATTAAACATGTTATGCATATGATGATTACTAAAGGAAAAAATCCTAAAATTATTTTGGTAATTTCATACTATGTAATTTTTTATTTTTAAGATAGAGTATCCCCTCATACATTATGAAACATATTATAAATTCTAATAGTTTCTGTTTTGCTAATCACTAGCTATTTGTCTGTTTAAAATATATACAGTATTAATTAATAGAATGCAAGTTAAAATTATTCAATTCATAGGTATCAATGATTCAAATTGGGAATTTTCTCCCCTATGTTATTATGAATGTTTTATATGTCTATGAAATTTTCTAGGTAGTTCAGAATTGGCATAATCTCTCCAACAACCACTAAACTCCTCAAAGACAAGGGTCTGTATCTTATACTTCTTTGTTGCAAGGAAAAAAGAAAAGGCAGAGGTGCATTTGAGTCAGAGAGTCCAAGAATGGAGGTAGAAGACAGGGCATCTAGAGTGGAAGGCTTAGACCAAAGTGAGGTTCTGTCAACCAATTCTGGGCCATGATAAACTGAAGATGCTAAATAAACCCTGCAATCATTTTAGGGGCGCTACTGGAACTCCTAATTCAGACTGTGACCAGTGGTCCTCTCCTACTGCCTCCAAGTTCCTGGTGAAGACTAAAACTCCGGGGCACACTGACTACAGTTCACTGTCAGGAAAGGTCAAGGAAATCTAAATTCGACCTGTCTCTGGTCAGCAACCGTGCACGGTTTGACCCCCAAGTGACCCCTTTTCTCTCCTGGAGCTGAAAGCCCTCTCTCCCCCGTTTTCTTTCACTTCGGATCCAGAGAAAACACCAAGGGGTTTTTATTGCGAAGCTAGAAGCAAAGTGGGAGAGAGGCGACATTCAACAGCTCTAGTGCTAGTGAGGCCCCGGCTTTCGCCTGGGCGGGAAGACCCTTGGCCCGGCGAAGGCACCCCAACCCCACCGCACCTGCTGGGGGAAGGCTCGCGGCAGCTTTGTCTCGCCGAGACTCGGGGGCGGAGGGTAAGGGCACGAAATGCGAAGACCTCAGGGGTTACCTTCCGCGTGTGCTCCCCCAAACCGCAGCAATCCCGGTAGGGACTGGGGGAGTCGCGCAATCTGCGCCGCGGGAGCCCCAAAGGCGGACCAACCCCCGCCCTCATCTCCCAAAGGCCGGGACGAGGTCTCAGGCTCGAGGGCTCGCGGACCCCGAGCGGGGAGTGGAGGAAGCGTTACTGGGCATGGTGCCCCGGCGAGGGAGCCTGGATGCAGGCATTCCCGCAGCGAGGGCCGCACTCACCGAACCGTGGGGTTGAGCTGGGTCGTGAGAGCCGCTGTCAAGGAGTGACCCGGAAGCAGAAGTTGTCACTAGCGGGCTCCTCTGTTTACAGGACTTAAAGAGCTACTAGGATGGGCGCGTGCGCACCGACCAGTGTCCGTGGGAGGGACGCGCCTGCGCAGACTCGTGAAGCAGCCTCGGTCCTACCCAGGCCTAGCTAACGGGTCACTTTCTCTGCTTGCCCGGAGGCTTTGCGCGCAGGCGCAATGTGGCGCTTTCGGCCGCTGCAGCGGGGCTCGGGTCTGCGCCGGTGGGGGCGAAGCTCACTCGCACGGCTGTCGGGCAGACTCTGTGGGGCCGCACCTGCCTAGATCAGGCCTGCTGTGGGTCCATTCCTGCCCCTCCGCTGCCTCCCAATGTCTCCATCTGAGATCCAGGCTGGGCACCTCGTTTCCAGGTCATTCCCAAAGTCGCTACACTGGTTCAGTTGTTTAGGAGACTGAACTGTTAGTAAGAAGTGTCTTTGGCAAATAAAAGAGACTTCCAGAATTATTCATAATATTGGAACACATTTATGCTCCTCAGAACCCTCCTGGATATTGTCAGCCCTCAATCAGAAGGAGCTATACCAAAGATAAACAACCACCTAAGAGATGCAGTAGCTCAGATGTTGAGGACTGAAAAAGAGGTACATGCTGACAATAACTGGTCCCACCAAGGGAGATGCTGACGCCTCTCTGGCGTACTTTCCATATAAAGCACAAACATTTCGAAGCCAATGGCACATAGTGATGCCTATAAAGAGTGAAGCAGCCCACACAGATCTACCTGGCAGCCTTTTTAACCAGGAGTGCCCCAGCACCCACTTTCTAAAGCTTGCTGTAAGCAACAACATTTAACCAGTTTGAAAGCAAAGCAGGGCTTGACAGTTCGTGTACATCAGTGAGGGGGTGGCGAACTGGAAACGCTCATGCCCTGTCTGAGTGTGCCTCCTCTGAATTCCAAGCGCAAAGGATTTTTGCCATGCAGGAATGTGTCCCCACCTCCCACCACTCTGCTATGGTAAGATTGTCTAATCTTTCGAAAGAAGCTGAAATCCAGATTTTTGAAAAGTGAATTCTCCCAAATTGCAAATGTTGGCAACTTTTTTTTTTTTTTTTTTTTCAAGAATCGTTTTGCAGGCAGTATTCAGCCTGCAAGCCACCAATTCCAGACTCTGGATTAAACACTGCTTTGGTTGTTGACAGCTCTGTAGGGGAGTGGTTTAGGGCCAGCCCTCTGATTAGGAGGGAGTCTGGAGACTTGATTTGAAGCTGTAGCTACATATTAACTACATTGTTTTTAATTAATAGATTTACTTGGGAAAGTTTGAAGAGACCTGAATGCTATCATGTGGAAGCTAGAGTTTCTCATCCCCACCCACCAAACTACTCAAAGGTGTTTGATCAAATCAGTGAACTGAAAATGGTTTGATTCTGTGCCCATTGCTTCTAAACCAGAAAACTATATTAAGGCTCTAAAGAACATTAAACCTCCAAACATAGGGCATGCTGATCCCAAATGGAGGAGTTATCTGTGAACCTTAGTCTTTCCTGGCCACCAGCAAGGACAATCATAAGAAAAATCAAGCCACCGACATGTCTTGTCCAGACCTAACCTCGTTTCCATCAGTACCTCTCAAATTCCCAGTTTTGTGTCCAGAACTGTGTGACTCACATTAATAGCCCAGTGGTATATTCTCCCCTGGACCCTTTGGATCCTACTTGGCTGGGGAATTAATGAGGTGAGAGGCAGAGATGTAGTAAATACTGTGGGCCCAGGCCTGCTAAGTCTCCCTCTCTCCAGCTCAAGGTGATGCTCTGATTGACACCATCCATACCTTTCTCAAAGTGGAGCACAGCTTCACCCAACTGACCTATTGAGGGGTTGTTGACTACCTCTCTGGCTTTCATTTTATTAAGTCTAGCTCTACTGGATCTACTGCTCTGCCACAGAGAATCCACTGCACAAAAGAAGGAGGTCCCCACCTGTACACAACAGAAATGATAGAGTCTAAAGGACTCAGCCAAAGAAAGTACTGCATCTGAAGAGTGGCATCTGTCCCTTCTCTGAGGTCCCATGCCTTGGCAGCTCTTATTCAATGTCATGTGCCAACCAATGTCATGGTAGAAAGAAAAAACATAATACAGAAACCTAGTTTTTGTCCTGGCTCTGAGATTGGTGGTTATTTCATTCAATTTGGGGGGGCAAAGGGGGCATCAGTATTCTCATTTGTAAAGTGAGAGCATGGGCTGAAGTAATCTCCAAATATCCTTCTATTTCTATAAATTCTGAATCTACCTAATTCCTAAGCAAAAATTCCTGCTTCCAAAATTTTTACTCCCTAGTTTAAATAAAAACAGTTTTATGGCTATTGCAGCACTAATATATTAATGGAACCTGTAAAGGCTTAATCATAAGATGACCAAGTCTATGTATTTTCTGTTACATTTTTGCCTCTTCTGGCTCCTTGTTTCTAAAACAGAGTAAAGACACTGGTGATTCCCAGCTGCCATTTTTAAATATTATTTTAAAGATAAAATGTTTAAGCATGCAAAAAAAAAAAAACCCTAAAAAGAATAGTATGATCAATTCATTATATCCATCACCTATGTTTAACACATTAACATTTTGCTAAATATTTTAAATCTAATTTTTTTGTTTCTCTGTTGTTTTGTCCAACTTTAGGGTTTTGAAATAAACTACTCAAACAATGTCCACAGTTCCCCCAGCTTTGGGGGAAATTTTTAAATGAGGTTTGATTTGACATCACATAACTTTTCTAAAAACCCAAGCTATTTTATGTTTATTTATCTACCTCTTCCTTGAAAAAGATGGAATCTGCCCCCCCCCCCGTGTTGTTTCATCTCTTAAAATTTCTTGGCTGATAAATGCTAGAGTATATAAATTCTGGGAAACTCCCAGATTGTTATAAATAGAGAATGATTAATTTCCCAGGGAGTGATAAACTAGGCTATCCATGCAGATTACTTTATAGTGTTTCTGACAATCCACTGGGCAACCAAAGGAGATTTCAGATCCATTAATTCATCCATTAATCAAACATTCACTGGGCACCTACTTTGTGCCAGGCTCTCTGCTCAGCAGTGCAGGGAAGATAAAGATGGAAAGACATTCCCTTTCTATCAAGGGCTACAAGACATTTTTGTAAATGGTTAAAGATGATTAATTTGCAATTAAAGATGATTATTTCAATGAAGTTTTTATGTACAAAGTCAACGTTGAAGAACAGTTCTACTTCATAGTGAGATCAAGATAGCGTACAGAGGGGAGGGTCTGCGAAGATGTTTCCTGGGGAGACATTTGCTTGTGTCGTTGAGTCCCCACTCCTCTCACACCCAGAGGGAGAGGCAGTACTTGTGCTGTTCCTTCTCCTCAAGTCTAGAGGAGCTTCTGTGGGACTAGAGAGCTTGGAAATTGTTCCCTATAGTTGTAAAACAGAACTGCACTGACTCTCACCTGTAAACTTAAAGAAGGCAGTAACCACAAAGCAGAGGTGGCTACATCGGGATCCACAAATACTCCCAGATTTGGTCGGGATGACGAATGAGTGAATATTTCCCTGGACCTGATGTGGGTCGCATAGAAGACAGTCAGCATGGGGTTGCCTTTGGTCTATTCAAAAGGGCTGTCTGGAGGCATGGAGGGACGCAGTGACCAGAAGTTAGAGATGAACACAGAACAAGCAACCATCTGTGTCTGCCTAGGACAAAGGGACTCAAGTGAGAGGTCTCTGATGATAGCAATCTCCAAAGAACCTTTAATAGCATTCTACAGAGGCAACTTTAACCACCTGCCACACCCAGGCAGTACAGACCCATCTTATCAAAACAGAACCTCCCTGTCCTCTCAGCCGTCCAGCCTCCTTACACTTTTACACAGCAGATCAAATGGCAGTTAGCTAGTGGGGGTGAAGGTAAGCTGGGGAGAAAGCCGGAGGCAGGCAGTTACCAGCCACAGGAGGCCTTATGCAGGGGAGGAGGAGAAGGAGAAGTCTTAGACTAGTACTTTAGAATGGCAGTATTTGGTTACCATCTTGGACTGGAAACATTCTATTTACTAAATCAAGACTCTCTTTTTTTACTTAAAGCAACTGTCAATTATAGAAAAATGAACTAAAAAGTCAGGGAATTTTCTCAAATTTCCATTCAGGGGCAGGGGAAGATGATCACCTCCTAATAACTATTTTTAAAAGATAGTACAAGCCAAAAAGTAAAGGTATATTTTGATCACATCCCATGAATCTTGCATTTAACATTCCAACTTTGTCTTTATATATTTTAGTTTATTTCTGTTCACATTTTGATTATAAGTGCTTCCATAAGTTTTTTTATTTTTAATGTGTTGTATCTCTCGTAAGACTTTTTTCATTATTTTTTCTTCTCTCCCCTGCTAACTCCATTCTGTTCTCAAGAAGGGTTCATTAGATGGTGTTGATTGACAGTACAATTAGTGTTCCTATTTTCAGACCTTGGCATAAAACTTGAACTAGAAATCTGGTGATGATGTTTTGTTTGTAATTATTGCTGCCATCACTGTTCAGCCTGTGTTAGTACCCAGTCTCCGCCAGTAGATGCCATCGAGCTGCCCAGGTTACAGACCTGCGTGCTTGCTCTTTGAGCATTGTGGCTACCTATTGGCCACAGGCCTTTTTGGGGTGAAAAACCCCTTTCTTCACCTGCTGACTCCAAACCCTTTCCTGATTTGAGTGCAATCCTCTGGAATGACAATGTGCTGGAGGAGAGGAATTCTGCCTTGCAGCCTCTCTGAGTGGTTACAGGAAGCCTTTCATAACAGTTCCCTGGGTTCTGGCCAGAGCTCATTAATTAGTCTTCTGTCTACAAAGGCTTCATCCCTCTTTAGGGGCCACTTTGACTAATGCTGATGGCAAAGTTTTCCTGACACCCTTTCTAAAGAAAGTAAGAAGAAGCGATTCTTCCAAAGAAGCTCTTCTCCCATCATCAAAGAAAAAGAAAAGAACCAAAAGCAGTTTGAGATATTATTAGAGCAAAGGAGAGAGAGGGGACTCAATCAAAATGAACAAAGTTAGGTGAAAAATAAGATCCAAGTGCCAGACTAGTTGAGAAAAATAAGCTTTCCTTCATTAATATAATAGTGTATTTCCTCTTTACTTTGAACTTCCTCGATTTTTAGGGCTATTGCTTATAGCATATTCCTTATTTTAGAAACAATGTAGTATTACGTGAACACCATCAGGACCAAGGTTCCATTTGTGATCTTAGCTCTAGTCACTTTACCTGTCTAAGCAAGTTACAGTATCTAAGTTTTTGTTTACTGATTGTACAACTGGATGAGAGTAACAACACATGCCACCAAGGGTTAATTTCACAAAACATAGAGCACATTTGTGGAGAGTGATGTTGCATACTATATAAATGCTGGTTCTTACCTATGTCATCTTTGTATTATTTTATATTTGTTCAAGGAGGTTACCAAATATCTAATCTTCCCAGTTACATTGTAAGCACCTCTGAGACGGGGAACTTAGATTTCCTGCACATACCCACCGCCACAGCTTTGTTCCAAACTCACACTAGATATTGAATAAATGCAGACTGAATTGAACTGAAGTGAACTTCCCTCCCGAAGACAGGAAGAGTGGAATGCCTCTATGTACTCGTCCTGAGAAAGAACTCCGAGGCACATATAAAAGGAAAATCAAAAGGGAGCTTTGCAAATAGAGCAAAAGAAAAGAAAAATCAAGTCCAAAGAAATATAATGTCAGCCTCATGAGATTTTTTATACACTTAAATTTTGTCCTAGAGAAAGTAATTCAGCCAAGAAAAGAACAGTATTAATGTGCAACAGGGGTAGTCTCCCAAGACGTGCCGTCAGGATTAAACAAGGACTTCTTTCAGAAACTGCTCAGAGGCAGACTTGCTCTCAATATTCAAACTCCATTCTTTCTTCTTCCCTTTAACCTTCCCCAAGGCTCAGGGAAACTTATGGAACATTGTTTTATGTTTTTAAATTAGTTTTTCATCAATAGTTTATTATTTTGGGGGCCCTACAAGTTCACCTATATTTTTCACTATTCAAATAATTTTGAAAGATTTTGAGACTTCATAGAGAAAGATTGAGGAATATTGAAAAAAAAATTACAGTAAAGATACAAATAACAATGTTAATGATAGTATTTAAATTACATATTCATGGTACTATTTTTCCAAGAATGTGGGCAATTATAGCTAAATTTCCTAGCAAATCAAGACTGAGTAGACAAATTCAAGCAGGAGAGATTTTAAGATTGTTCAAGGGAGGAAAATTAACAGAAAAATGTCACTTGCCTGGTACCAGTGGTGGTACAGACTGATCTGGAGAATTCTAGTAGCAAAGAAATAATTTGATTCTCTGAATCAATTTCAGGGGCTTGAGAATCAAGTTATGGTTTATCTCAGAATTTTGCTTGCTTGAGTCCCATGATATTTCTAGTAGGAGTGTGTCTCCCCCTGGAGGGGAAATAGAGCATTTGTTCCTTCAGGCTTCTTGCTCAGAGTTGAATAGTAATTTGTTCTTTGTTCATTCATTCATTCATTCATTCATTCATTCATTCTTTCATTCAACAAATACTTACTAAATCCTATTACTGTGCTGTTCATCATGATAGATGCTGAATATCCAGCTGAAAATAAGATCAACATAGTCCTTGCCTCCAGGGAAATTGTAGTTTAGTGTGAGACAACCACTAGCTAAAGAATCACGTGCAGCGAGTGGGCTTGCCAGCAAATGAAAAGAATATCCAAAGACTCCAAGAGGAAAAGAGCTTAGGACATTGGAAGAAGAGAAAAAGGCCAGAATAAGGAGGTGGGGATAAAAATTGAGGCTGGAAAGGTAGGGATGCTCCAGATCAGACAGGGTCTTCGGGGACATGTTAAGGATTCTAAATTTTATCCAAAAAGACCAGGAAGCTATTGGCAGGTTTTATAATAACGTCTGTGTTTTAAAGGACCACTTTGATTTTCTGATAAAGACTGTATTATAGAAGGGGAGGAGCAAGGATTGAAATAGGGAAAACAGAAGTTAGGTGATCTAGGCAAGAAATAATGGGGGCTTGGACGAAGGTAGTGGCCATAAAAAGGGAGAGAAGAGGGTGAATTTGAAATAGTTTAAGGTAAGAATTGATAAAACTTGGTGATTTATTACAAACTGAAGATGAAGGGGTACAGATTGCCAAGAATGAGTCCTAGATTTTTGCTGTGAGCTCCTGGATGAACTGAGGAGCCATTTACAAAGATAAGAACTGGAGAAGAAATGTCAGGGGGGTGGGGCAGGGGAGAAGGAACCTGATCAAAGATCAGTTCATCAAATATTTATTGAGGCTACTACTATATGGCAGGCACTATATCTGGCACTAGACACTGGAAGTTAAAAAGTGGAGGCAGTGCAGGATTCCTGTCTGCAAAAAATTTTTGGCTAACAGAGTTGTCCTTGAATAACTCTTGATATCATTAATGGATTACGTCAATACAATGTATCTATGCAAGAATGAACAGTGTCCAGAAGGAGCCCAGAAAAGAGGCACCATCACACAACCTGGGGGGTTCAGAGAACTTTTAGAGGACATGATAATTGAACAAAGTCTAAGGATTAGAGGGAGTAAATATGATAACAAAAGTTGGGAGGGGTTTATTCCCCCCTCCCCCAAGAAAAAGAAGGAATAGTTTATTTAGACCAGCCATTCTGTTGAAAAAAATTAAAATACTGGCTAGATTTTTTAAAAATCTCCTTAAAAGTATCCAAGATAGTTTCAAATGGGATTCTTTAAAGACCTATAATCCCAAATCTATTCCAAAGCACAGAAAAATGACAACTTCAAAAATTCTTTGATAAAATATAACATTAAAACTAAAATTTGAGAGTGCACAAAAGAGAAAATCACATGCCAATTTCATTCATTAATATCAATGCAAAAATCCTAATTAAAATATTATCAAATAGAATCAAACAGCATTGTATGTCATGACCAAGTGGAAATTGTTTCAGAAATGCAAAGATGGTTCTATGTTAGGAAATACATTAATATATTTAATAATTATATATTTTTAAAAGGTCTCGCAATTACCTCCATAGTGCTGGATAAAGTTCAAGGTGTATTCTTACTAAAATAATTTTCAAAAGAAGAATAGAAGAGTATTTTCTTAGCATCATAAAGCATCCTGATTATCAGCATCTTACTATTTTAATGGGAAAACACCAGAAGCATTCCTGCTAATATCAGAAACAAAACAAGAATGTCTACTATTACTGTAACATCTAATATGGTGTTGGAAGTTATTTGCCACAGTAGTGCTACAGAGAAAAGAATTAAATGTATGAAAACTGTAGATAATATGATGGTGTGTCTGAAAAATGAAAGCAAGTCGATGGAAATCGACTGCAAACAAAGAGACTCAGTAAGGTAGCAGGACATAAAAACGATTTACAGAAGGCTTCATGGATGCAAGGAAGAGTCAGTTAGAAGATAACATCGAAGAGAACATCAACATCCCATTTGTAATAGCAACAATAATTACAAAACTTCTAGGAATAAAATAAGAAACATGTAAAAACCTGAGAAAAACTTTATTTATAATACTTCCCAAAGACACAAAAGTGGAATCAAACAAATGAAAGATACAAGTAAATTTTTAAATTTAATATAATTTCAATAAAAATTCCAACAAATATTTTTGCTTGTTTTTAGTTAGACAAATTGACTTTTTTATTTTTTACTTTTTATTTTGAAATTATTATGGACTCACAGGAAGTTATAAAATAATATATGGGAAGGTCTCCTATATCCTTTGCCCAATTTCCCCCAATGGTGACATCTTGAATAACTATGTCCAATATCAATATCAAGAAATTGTCATTGGTAAAATTCATAGAGCTTATTCAGGTTTCATCAGTCATATATGCACTCATTTGTGTGTGTATATAGTTATTACAATTTTGTCATATGTGTAGATTTGTGTGACCACCACCACATAATTAAATCAAGATACAGAATTTTTCCATCATCATAAGGCTTCTTTGCATTATTCCTATGTAGACAAATAGATTTTTAAGTTCATATGTAAAAAATAAACAAGAACTTCCAGGAAGACACTAAAAAGAGAAGCAATAAAGAAAGACTGGTTTTATCAGACATCTAAAATACTCTAAAGCTTTCACAATTAAGACCATGTAGAATCAGTACATGAATGGACAAACATATTAAGGGAACATTAGAAAAAGTCTATGCATCAATCAAATACATAAAGAAATTTAATATATGACAAAGATGTAATTTTAAATAAGTGTTGTTGAAACAACTGGGTATCATTTGGAAAAAAGTAAAATTGGATCCATAATTTATAATGTATGCCAAGATGAACTCCACATGGATCAGTTAACTAAATATAACAAAAATGAAAACCCTACAAACTATAGAAGAAAATACTGGTAGATTTCTGTATAATAGACCCATGGGGGTATACTATAGAAAAGCATTTCTATGACTCAAAAATCTAGAATCAATAAAAAAGTGATAAATTCTATTACATAATTTTTTTTTTAATTGCATGGCTCCAATACCATAAGTAAAACCAAAGAGAAATGATTCACTGGACAAAATATTTGCAACTATAGCACAGAAAAGAGTTAATCTCTTTAATATATGAAGAGCTTCTAGAAATAAAAAGACAGAAATCCAGTAGAAAAATAAGCATAAGACATGAACAGATGGGGTTTTAAAAATCGATGCAAGTGGCCCAAAAACAGTAGAACAGACTCAACCCACTCAAAAAAGAAAAATAAATTACATTACATCGAGATATCATTTCTTACTGTGTTGTCAAAAATCCAAAAGTTTAAGAGCACATTTGTTGCCAAAACTCTGGAGAAAGAGACTCAGTGATATGCTTCTGGTGAAAGTATAGAATGATACAGCCCTTAAGGAGGGGAATTTGGTACTATCTAGCAAAATTACAAATAGATACATTCACCCTTTAACCCAGCAATCACATTTTTTAGGAATCTATATTAAAAGTACATTTGCAGGATTAAAAAGCTGTGGTACATTTACACAATACTATGCAGCTGTAAGAAAGAAAGATCTTCTACCCTTTGAGACAACAAAGAGAGACCTGGAGAGTATTTTGCTAAGTGAAATAAGCCAGTCAGAGAAAGACAAGTACCACATGATCTCCCTTATTTGTGGAATATAATGAACAAAATAAGCTGACAATCAAAATAGATCCAGAGACATGAAAGTAGGAAACAGACTGACAAACCTCAGAGGAAAGGGGGATGGGGTGGGTGGGAAGAGCGAATCCAAAGAACTTATATGCATATATGCACAACCGATGAACACAGACAATAGTGTGGGGAAGGCAGGAGGGGGGTGGGAAAGGGGAGGAGGGGTTAATGGGGGGAAAAAAGGAGGGACATCTGTAATACTTTCAACAATAAAGATAACATAAATAAATAAAAATTATGGCGTTTAAGAAAATATTACGTTTGGCCCGGACGTTGTGGTTCAGTGGTTGAGCGTTGACCCGTGCACCAAGAGGTCACTGGTTCAATTCCTGGTCAGGGCACATGCCCAGATTTCGGGCTCCATCCCCAGTAGGGGCCGTGCAGGAGGCAACCAATCGATGGTTCTCTCTCACATCAATGTTTCTATCTGTTTCTCCTTCTCCCTTCCTCTTTCTCTCTAAAAATCAATAAAAATATATTTTAAAAAATACTTTTGCACAAATTTGAAATGATACATGCACAAGGTTATTCATTGTGGCATTATTTTAATGGCAAAAGACTAGAAATACACCCCCAAATACCACCAACAGTGAGGAGTTGAACAGGTAAACGAACTATTTCTATGTGTTGCTGCAGTATATTATGTGAAGTGAGGAGCAGAACAGTGTATATGGGAGCTACTTTTGTACAAAATGAAACATTGAAGGATAACCCAGAAACTGGTAACAAATGGTTATTATAAGAGGTGAAGAGGAGAAACTGTTATCAGGGCATAGGAATGGAAAGGAGACTTGGAGTATGCTCTTTTATGACAAACATCACATGAATTCACTTATTTGTGGAATATCATGAACAAAATAAGCTGATGAACAAAATAGACCCAGAGACATGGAAGTAAGGAACAGACTGACAAAGCTCAGAAGGAAGGGTGTGGTAAGGTGGGAAGAGATAGACCATAGTACTTATATGTATATATGCATAACCAATGGGCACAGACAACAATACTGTGAAGGTGGGGGGTGGGGTCAGGAGTGGGGAGGAGGGGAGGGACATCTGTAACAAAAATGAATTAATTAATTACTTTTAAAATTAATTAATTAATCAATTTTTAAAAATAGACTTTAGAATCATGTAATTATATTACATATTCAAAAAGTTGATTAAACCTAAAAGAGTAAAAAGAGCAATCCCTAAAATTGAAAACAAATGAAATAATCCTAAGTGTATATGAGACTGGTAACATAACCAAAGAAAGAATTATTTAAAATGACTTTTGAACACAGGACTTTGTCCTTTAGTGGGATATATTCCAAGAATAAAACAAACTGCAAAGAAATAACTTCATTGTGTAGTTTTATTGTTAGTACTAATACTGACATTGTGAAAGTGTTATATGTATGTTATAAGATAAAGGCAAATAAGTTCAGTGTAAGTAGTAATAAAAATGTAAAATCAAATAATTTAAAATTTTAGTTTTTAAATTAAATCTGTAAACTACAGGTATTCTGAAGAAAGCAATAATCTCACTGAAAAATATGAATAAGCTAAATAACTTGGAGCTATGGATGAATCTCTGAATGAAGCTGATGACATATAGAACCCTGATACTGAATATGTAGATTGTTCTTAATTCTAAGCATTACACAGTTATAAGAGACCAGATGTTTGGAAGATAGGGAATATAATAGTCCTCTATGAAGAAAATTATTTCAAGTCATAATTTAAAGAACTTTAAATATTTTTGCTTTCAATCAAAGGAAATGTGAAGGAAATATTTTTCACTGATGGCTAGGGGATCTCTGTGTAAAACCAAAAAGGGCATTCTTCAGAATTATATCTGGACCACATGCAAGCATTAATGTGCATGAGAGTGCAAGCTAGCCTTTACAAGATACCTGTTTGGAAAAGAAATGGGGACACACATTACAGAATTTCACCAGTGTGTCTGATGGAATTTTGACTGAAGGGGAAAATCCAAGAAAACTTGTATTTTCTCTACTTAAAAGAATTAAGGCCTTTCTTTATCTAAAATAACTACCATTCTCTGGACACCCAGATTTTCAACTACTCACCGGAAATCAAGTTTAATATTTAGAAAACAAAGTTATTCTTGGAAATATTTCACAAAGTTAAATATTTTCTTTTGCATTTTTATGAAATTCATTTTTTACTTGGGATAGAAAAAGGAGCGAGATAATTACAAGCAGATTTTAGGCTGCATTATAGAAATCTTTCCAAAATTATGGATTGTGTTAGTTAGCTTAAATGTCAGCTGTGGGAAAATATTCAGACTCAGGGTTGGGCATTGCTTGGAAGGTCTTGTTTTCAAAGAAATTGACAGCAAATATGCAGAAAGTGGGCCCACTATGAATACCATCTTACCAGACAAGAAATAGTATCATTGTTTAATGCATTTGGAAGAATTTCAAAAGTGTGAAAAATTGGAAAACTTCAGGAACTTGCTGCAAAATATTCATTAAAGAAATTAGTTGAAATGTGCTTGTTTCTGGAAATGAAGGGCAAAGAAATGAATAGCAATGAAAGTTTCAAGTCAAATTTTTTATATAAAGCTACTTTTTTGAAAAAAAATTTTCTTTATTAATTTTTAGAGAGAGAGGAAGGAAGAGAGAGAGATAGAAACATCGATGAGAGAGAACATTGACTGGTGCCTCCTGCATGCCCCTCAGTGGGGATCGGGCCCACAACCTGGGCACATGCCCTGACCGGGAATTGAACCGGCAACCTCTTGGTATATGGGTTGATGCTCAACCACTGAGCCACACCAGCCAGGCTAAAGCTACTTTTATTCGAGGAGAATTATATTGCTTGGGTAAACAGTTTTATTTTGTAATTGAGTCTAATTTAAATATGTATAATAGTATTGTGAGTCAAAGTAATACTTCAATAATGTGGCACAAACCCTGGTCCGTTTTGCTCAGCGGTTAGAGAGTTGGCTTGTGGACTGAAGGGTTGCGGGTTCAATTTCTGGTCAAGGGCATGTACCTGGGCTGCAGGTTCGATCCCTAACCCTGGTTGGGGGTCGTGTGGGAGGCAACCAATCGATGTGTCTCTCTCACGTTGGTGTTTCCCTCTCCCTCTCTCCCTCCCTTCCACTCTCTCTAAAAATCAATGGAAAAACATCCTCAGGTGAGGATTAACAACAACAACAACAAAAATGTGGCACAAGTTTAATATTGAATAAAATCAAGATTATCAAATTTAAAAAATAAATGAGCCCTGGCCGGTTTGGCTCAGTGGTTGGAGCGTTGGCCTGCGGACCAGAGAATCCTGGGTTCGGCCCCCGCTAGGGGCACGTACCAAATAAATAAATAAATAAATAAATAAATGAAATTTAAATTTTTCCTGAGGAAAATATAGCTAATTATAGACTATAAATAAAGATTAGAGAACTTGAAGCCTAGAAACTACTCAAAATGAAGCACTGAGAGAAAAAAGATTGAAAAAGAAAGGATCAGAGTAAAGTGATCTGTGAGACACATCAAGCAGTTTAACATACATGTAACTGAAGAGTCAGAACAGCTGGAGCTAAAAAATATTTAAAGAAATAATGGCTAAAAAAATTCCAAAATTTGAAAGCTCAACGAAATCCAGGCGGAATAAACTCAAAGACAACCATGCCAAGGCACATCATAATCAAACTATTTAAACCAAGGATAAAGAAAAAAAAATTCTAGCCTAGCTGGTGTGGCTCAGTGGTTTGAGCATTGCCCCATGGATTGAGAGGTCCCGGTTCAATTCCCCAGCAGGGCACATGCCAGGGATGCAGATGGATGTTTATCTCTTGCTTGGAAGTTTCTATCTCTTTCTCAAAAAAAAAAAAAAAAAAAATCAATTAAAACATATTTTTTAAAAAAGCAAGAAAATCAAAGAATTCTAAAATCAGCCAGATGAAAAAAGATGTATTACATATAGAGCAGGAATTGGCAAACTATGGCCCAAGGTTCAAATCTGGCCCACCTCTTGCTTCAGTAAATGAAGTTCAGTTGGAACATAACCCCATGCATTCATTTATGTATTTGCTATGGCTGCTTCTGTGCTATCATGTCAGAGTTGAGTAGTTGCAGCAGAGACTACATTGCTTATAAAGTCTAAAAGATTTACTATCTGGCCCTTTACAGAAAAGTTTGCCATCCCCTGCTATAGAGGGACAAAGAAAATACTGCCAGCAAATTTCTTTAAAAAGCTATGCAAGGCAGCCAGCTGATGAGGCTCAGGGGAATGAGCATCATCCCATGGACTGAGAGGTCCTGGGTCAATTCCTGGTCAGGGCACATGCCAGGTTGCTGGATCAATCCCCAGTAGGGGGCATGCAGGAGGCAGCCAGATCTACGTTTTCTCAATGATGTTTCTATCTCTCTCTCCCTTCCTCTCCCTCTAAAAAATCAATGAAAACATATTAAAAAAAAAAAAGCTATGCAAGGCAGAAGCCAAGGTTAACCCAGAAGTTTTTACCAGCAAAAATATCTTTCAGAAATAAAGGTGAAATAAAGACTATTTTAAACAAAAGATAAAATGCTAAAGGAAGTTCTTCAGGCAGAAGAAAAAAATAATAGATGAAAATTGAATCAATAAAAGGAAGAGAGTGTGAAAGGTGATAAATATGTAGGAAAAATATTAAAAATATATTTCTCATATATTTCTCAACATAGATTTGTTGTTCCACTTATTCATGCATTCATTGGTTGACTCTTGTATTTGCCCTGATGGAGATCAAACCCACAACCTTGGCGTATCAGGACGATGTTCTAACCAACTGAGCTACCCAGCCAGGGCTTTTACTCACATTTTAATCTCTTAAAAAGATAAATGACTAAAGTAAAAATAATGAAAGTGCACTTGGAATTTTAGTATATGTAGAAGTTACATGTGTAACAACAAAAACACAAAGGACAAAAGGGAGAAAATGAAAGTATGTTGCTGTAAGGTTTTTACTCTATTTGAAGGTAGACTGTGATAAGTTAAGGGTGTATCTTGTTAAACTCTTGAGCTGCATTGTCCAATAAAGTAGCTACTTGCCACATGTGGCTATTAAAATTAAAATTAGGGAAAATTAAAAATTCCATTTCTTAGTCATACTATCTATACTTCAAGTATCAAATAACCATATGTGACTAGTGATTACACATACTTGACAGTACAGATATAGAATAATACCATCTTCACAGAAAATTCTATTGGAAAACACTGCTCTAAAGAAATAATAGCAACAACAATAAAACAAAGCAAAAGAAAGAGAAAAGAAGAAGAGCTAAAGAGGAAGCATTTAAAAATTCAATTAGTCTAAATATTGGAATAAGAAAAAAGAAACAAAAGATGAGACAAACAGGAAACAAATAGCATGATTATAGATTGAAATCCAATCTTATCAATAATTATAATAAATGTAAATGGTCTAAACATCTCAATTAAAGGGTAGAGATGATCAGGTTGGACAAAAGTAAGACCCTAAGTGTATTCTGTCTATAGGAAACCCACCTGAAATATAAAGGCACAGATATGACAAAAGAAAAAAATATACCATGCAAACATTAGTCCAAACATATCTGAAGTGGCTTCATTAATACCAGACTAGTAATTATTACAGCATTGAATATTACCAGGCATAAATAAAAGCCATTTCATAATGGTAAAGCAGTCAATTCACCAAAACGACATAATAATCCTAAATTTTTTTTATTTTTATTTTTATTTTTTTATCCTCACCTGAGGATACTTTTGCATTCATCTTCAGGTAGAGCGAGAGGGAGAGAGGGAGAAAGAGAGAGAGAGAAACATCAGTGTGAGAGAGACACATCAACTGGCTGCCACCCACACGACCCCAACCGGGGATGGGGACAAACTGCAACTGAGGTACGTGCCCTTAGCGGAAACTGAACCCAGGACTCTCTGGACCGTGGGTTGACGCTCTAACCGCTGAGCCAAACTGGCCAGGGCAACGTTCCTAAATTATTAAAGACATAATAAAAGAGTTTCAAAATATAAAAAGCAAAACCTAACAGACATGGAAAATAGATAAATTCACAAATATAGTTTAAGTCCAAATATTAATTTTTTATTATTAAATATAAATGGACTAAATGCTCTAAATAAATCACGAAGGATGCCACAATGGATAAAAAGCAAAGCAAAATGAAATCTGACTATATGCTGCCTACCACTAAAAACACTAAAAACTTAAGGAAACTTAAGTACACTAAAAACTTAAGGAAACTAAGGATGAGCATAGAATGGAAAAAGATATATCATGCACCCCATCCAAAGGAAAGCTGGTGCAATTGTATTATAATAATATCAGTCAAAATGAGCTTTAAGGCAAAAGCATTATTACTGAACAAGAAAACCACCTGATAATGAAAAATGTTCAGTTCACCAGGAAAATATGATAATTTAAATATGTAAATTATATTTACAGTATAGCACCAGAATATATATAGCAAAAAATTATCATAACTACAAGGACAAATTCACAAACATAGTGGAAGATTACAATAACCCCTTCTAAGGAATTTGTAATATAAGTAGACAAAATCACTTAGGATAAAGATTTTTATGAACAGTTTATAAATTTGTTTTAAATGTACTAATGGAAATATCTAAACATTGCACTCAACAAATGCAAAACACATTCTTTCATGATGCATATATGCAAATTTTTTTATGAACAAAAATTTGTCCACTGGGCAAGTTTTAACAAATTTCTAAAGGTTGAAATTGAACAGGAAGTGTTCTTCAACTACTGGATTTAAACTATTGATCAATAACAAAAAAGACAATTAGAAAATTCCCATGCTTGGAAATTAAGAAATATTTATTTATTCAATAAATATTTAATGCATACTTATTATGAGCTGGCACTGTTCTAGGCACTTGGGATTATATCAGAGATAAATTAATAATTAAAAGTCTGACATAACCAAGTGTTGGAGAGAATGTGAAGTAATGAGAATGTGTTACCCTGCTGGTGAAGTGTAAATTATTACAACCACTTTTGAAAACAATTTGATATTCTCTAGTAGAGCTAAAGGTAAGCAGGCATACCCTATGATTCAGCTAGTCCATCCATACATATAAACTTTGGAAAACTTCTGCACCAGGAGACATGTACAAGAATATTCATAGCAGCATTGCTAGTAATAGCCTAAAAATGTCCGTCAACCATAGAAAGCAGATACATACATGGGAGTATATTCACACAATGCAATACAGTAGAACAATGAAAATAAACAAGCACAGGTACCCCAACAACACTGATGACTTTTACAAATATAATGTGAAAAGTAGCAAAACACAAAATAAATTCTGTGATTCCATTTATATAAAGTTTGAACGAATAAATTCATTGTAATACCATCTATATAATGTTCAGAAACAGGCAAAGTTACAGTATATTGTTTAGGGAAATATAAATATGTGATTGATACACTATAAAAAAGGAAATTATTATCAAGATAATAATCAAGATAGTGTCTACCCTTAGGAGGGTGAACACTCCTGCTAGAAAAGGGGGAACTTCGGGTGGTGGAGAGGAGGAAATGCTTGCCGTATTCTGTTACTTGACCTGGGTAGTGATTATACAGGTATTGTCTTTATTCATTAAATTGTACATGTATGTTTATTTACTTTTATATATTTGTGTTATATTTCAGAATTAATAAAGGTCCAAAACAAAAGGAAAAAAAGTCGAGAAGCATGAATAAAAGTATGGAGGTATGAAAGTGTGCTGGGGGTATGGGAATTACAAGTAGATTTGTGCATCTGGAGGGTAAATAGTGAGACAGAAAGGGGTTCAGAAAGTGGGGCTGGAGGCTATGGGAAGCCTTTGGGACATTTTAAGCTGGGTTGTAAAAAGACTCAAATCTGAATTTTAGGTAGATTCTTCTGGCTGCTGTGAGGAGATGGATGCATGGGGGAGGGAGGAAGGGTGTTGGAAAGCCTGAAAGGGAAACTATTACAGTCCTCTAGGCATGAGATAAGAAGGACCTGAAGTTTGCTTGTAGAAATGGGGAAGAAGAAATGGACTAGAGAAGTAACTGTGGGTATCAGAGATTATGATAATCTTCCTCTTTTGAAAAACACACAGTCATTTCAGGATTCTTTCAAGTTTTGGGTTGTGGTTAAAAGGTGGGCAGTAGGGTGTGGAAATATGAAAATCTATTTTCTCTCAAGATAAACTCAGACAAGTAAGACTCCTTCCCAAATGTCAAGGCCTCACTCTCAAGAAGTCCTTTCAGAAATCTTACTTCAGTGCCTCACCTGCTTCTTGCCCTCATAGTGAAATCAGGGAATGATGTTGTTCCCTATCTTCTGTGCTGGTTTGCCTCAGAGCTAAAAATTTACTGAGAAGTTCTTTATCGTTTTCCTTCTCTCACACACATTTATTGATTATTTCCGTTCTTCCCTGGACTCAAATTCCAGCCCTGGCATCATCTACAAGCTCCATCTCCATCGTTTTAGAACCTTTCTCCATCATCACTCTTTTCTATGAAATTCATGTCCCCCTAAACACTAATAAAAGTTCACAAGAATGAAACAGAGAGGCTATGTCCTACAGGCCTCATTACAGTTTAAACACCAGAGATATCAATGTTCTAATAGTGTGAAATTGTGGGCAGTTTATTATGTCACACCTGAAAATGTCTTGGGTGCTACTCATCATTCTGTTGAGCAGCAAAAGTGACTAATGCCATTAATAAGAGGGAATTGATTTTTAACAACATATGAAGCAACTAGAAGCAGGTGTGTGCAATGGAAATGGACAAACTGGGATGAATAGGAGATTGGATCACCCTCTAAGGGGAATACAGTCCCAGTTTAATGCATTCAGTCTGGGCAATCACTAGTGAACTTCACACTTACCCTCTGTTTCTTAGGGACCCAGGCAACACTGTAGAGAATAGCAAGGTCTTGAAGTTGTGCTGCTAAGGTTGTTTAAAGGTTAACCTCAATTCCTGGAATATTGTTTTTCTGATCTATGTTTGATGTTTGGTTTTAATTTGGTTTTACTATCCTGGAAAGACTGATCTTTGTATCTCCTATGTTATATATTTGATCAATGTGGAGAACTTTTGTTGTTGTTTGGTTTGGTTTTAGAACAGAATTAGGGAAGGCACAAGCAAGGGACAAAAAAGGCCTCGGTTTTATTACAGGAAAAAGTATCCTGGGCTACATCAGTAGATGAGTGGATAAAAAAGCTGTGGTACATTTATACATGGAGTACTTTGCAGCTGTAAGAAAGAAATCTCTTACCCTTTGAGATGACATGGAGGGACCTGGAGAGTATTGTGCTAAGCGAAATAAGCCAATCAGAGAAAGACAAATATCACATGATCTCACTCATTTGTGGAACATAATGAACAAAATAAGCTGTCAACCAAAAGAGATCCAGAATCATGGAAGTAGGGAACAGACTGACAAACCTCAGAGGGATGAGGGGTGAGAAGAGATGAATCAAAGAACTTATATGCATCTATGCACAACCAATTGACATGGACACCAGGCTGGGGAAGACAGGAGGGGGGTGGGAGCAGGAAGGAGGGGGTCAATAGGGGAAAATGGGGGACATCTGTAACACTTTCAACAATAAAAAAAATAAAAATAAAATAAAGATCCCTAACCAAAAAAAAAAAAAATACATATCCTTGGCTAACATTACCCTAAATTACTAGTCTACCAGTTCAGGAACTCAATGGGAAGAGAAACAGTATCTTTAAAGCACAGTAACCTTTCTATTTATAATATCTCTTTCTCAGTTAGCTACCAATCTTATAACCAGTAGCAGGGTTTTGTTGTTGTTGTTGTTGTTGTTGTTGTTGTTGTTGTTGTTGTTTTTAGCCTGTCTCTAGTAGATTAAGAGTCTAAATCAGGAGTTTTTCTCTTTGACATATAGGATGGGGATACAGGCTTGGCATTATACCATTCTCAAACAACACTGAAGGTAGGGGAGAGCATGCAGTCCTCTGATCTTGAGTTTTGACTTTCTATTTTGCAAGAGGTGAAGACTTCCATGTGTCTTATAGTAAGTATTCCTTTGTTGAAAAAAAAAAGCCACCAAAAGGGCTGTTTAATTGTGTGAACATAAGCCATGGATCACCAAAGTAGATGGTTGAAATTAAAGAAGCTAAACTGCTATGATAAGGCAGAGTTGAGCTCTGCAGATCACATGTCCTTATGAAAGATGTTTCTTTTTCTAGGTATGAACTCAGGTTTCACTCATCCATTCACCCATTCAACAAATATGTATTGAGCCATTGTGCCTGGCATTATTCTAGGTGTTGGAGATGTGGCAGTGAACAAAACCAAACCCCTCCTCTAATGGATCTTATACCCTAGTTGGAGGTAAAAGACAATAAACAAACAAGTAAAAACATAGTATAACAGCTGTGGAAAAGAATAAAGCAAAGTAAAGGGACTAGAGAGTTCTGGAGTGCAGGGGATCCTTGTGCCTTTAGGTGGAAAAGTGAAAGACAATAAACAAACAAAGCAGGCATTGTGCCTATAAACTCTGAACAACTGCTTGATCACAGGAAATGAAGCTATTTTCATGCATGACTTCTTAGGACATGGGCTTCAGAGTCAGGTAAAAAAGTTGAAGAAAGGGCTCTTCTCACTAAGTTGCAGTACTTTGAAGATGTAGATTACACTTTGGGGACTCTGTCCATGATACCATCATGAATACTAGTGTAGTCCCCATTAGCGTGTGTGGAATAAAACTACAGAGCACCCTCACAGTAGCTGCTCAAGAGCAGCTGTCAGTGCCTTGCTGGCCTTGGGATAGCACCGTGTAGCAAAGGGGAAGTGGCAGAAACCACTTTCGATGATATTTTTAGGGCCTCTGAGAGGCACGAAGAGAGCATAAGTAGATGTGTTACTAAGAGTGAGAACTACAAAATTTTGTATGAATTTCTACAATAAAATACCAGACTTCCTCTAGATATGACAGGTGAGAAGTAGCCTAGAAGTTAGCATAAGTCAGTATTAAGGAATGCTAAATTTCTAAAAATTCTTTTAAATGGAAGGTATGTCTGTCTGTCTGTGGAAGACATACCACACAGTCCATATCCTACTCAGATACTTGGACATAATTTTCTCTAAATTGAACTGATACTCTGGGAGAGGCCATTTGTCAAGCAAAATTGCCCCATGGTACCAGAAATTATGAATGTTCTCAGATGGTGTAGCATTATTAATGCCTGACGAAGATTCTGGCAACTTTCTAGGGGCAGAAAATAAATGAAGAGAATGGAGGGTGGATGAGGCCCTGCACCAGGGCTCTGAATGCCTCTGTATGTGTAGCCAACTCCCCCAAAATACTTAGACTTGAACTAGGCAGAGCGGCACAGGATAAATGACTAAACGTGCCCTGAAAGGGAAAACAGCCTCTGCAGGTGTTGACACAAGAGAAGGTGTTGCAGTGGGCAATGCAGAACGGGAAGCTAGAGGGAACACCAGCAAAACAGGTTCATTGGAAAGACAGGTTATTCTCAGTGGAAAATAAGACTGCGTAAGAGTGTGGAACGTTCCCTGGAATTCTGGTTCTGAGTAAAGTTACTATGGAAGAGAAAGAAACAAGGGTGGGGAATGTCCTTTAGGACTCCTACAAGTAGTTTGAGGACACAGAGCAAGCAACTGGAAGACCAGTTCATGCCTTAAGTGAGGGTGTGTGTGTATGGCTCAACTCCTGGCCAAGTCTGTGAGACACTAGAGTCTCTCAAGAGTGTGGACAGTGGACCCCCTCTCCAGTCAGAGGCTCATAAGGGTTCAGAGTCCTTGCAAACTACCATGCCCATTTCTCTTTATACGTGTGAAGGAAATGAGCAAAGAAGGTTGGCAAACCTTCATGAGAGGCAAACCACCCTCTCATACTGAGAAAATGTAGTCTAATACGTAAACCCACAGCAATGAGTATTCTTAGCCTCTCAATATTTCTTACCCTCTAGGAAGGACCCTCTGTCATTGACAGCTGGGGCTCCTGACACCTGTGCAGATCAGGGGAATTGGACAGAAGCAAAGGAACTGAAACAAGGACAGGAGTTTCTTCCTGCAGAAGAGAAAAAGAATATATCCAAGAAGTGAAGGGAGGGAGGGGTGAAAAACAAGGGCCCGGCTTGAGAGAAAGCTTGGAGGTGTTTGGGGAGAAAGAAGACAGAATAGTAGACTGCTATACCATAATGTGTAAGAAGAATAGAGGACAGAAGTTTAAGATGTTTTTCTCTATGCTAAGAATGTAAACTCCTGTAGAATTTTCCAAGACTATAATAATAATCTAAATTGCTTTTTAATTCTTTTTGGCTATTGGCTGTGTTTCTTTTGAATGTGGTATCATGCTGAGATGGGCCTCAAGGCAACTCAGCTTCATAAAAGATGAATTTGGGGAGTATTGTCTGGGATTGCAGACCTCAGATGCAGTATTCTAGATCTAAACGAGTCAAGCCAGCATCTTCATTATGATTGTTGCATTCATAGCACAAAAAGTACACAAACTATATAAAATAAAGATGAGGTAAAGTAGACACCAGACAGAGGAAAATGGCAGAGTCTACTAAGAATCTTAATTTTAGTGAGAATGTGATGTTTGGAACTAGGTGTACCTGATGGAGACCTATGTCTATGCAGCATGGAGTCTCTTTCCCTCCTTTGCCTGTGAGGCTGGAATAAGGAAATAGAACAGCTAGGTGATTCCTAGAAGGTAGGAAAAGAGGCCGAGAGTAAAAGAGGAGTGTGTAGGGGTTGTTTTTTCTTGCTATATGGCATACTTGGTATGTGTAAATACTCTAGCGACATGACCAAAGTACCTTTTTGCTTGGGAATGGACCCATTCAATAAACCCTAGGGCATTGGTGTCCAGAGGACCCAACCCTGTAACCTAGCAAGCTTACTGAGGTTCTGCTTCACTCTAATGTGTTCTGCATCTGTCTCCCTTATTTTTTTTTAAGACGAGGCCCTTCTCCTATTCTCCCTTGTCTTATCATCACCTAGAATTCCTAAAATAATCTGGTTGTGAATCTGATGCACCAATTGTCTCTTCATATTTTCAAGTCCTGCTACTAGTCCACTCCCCCAGTTCCCACCTACCCTTGGCTCTCAAATGTCTGACCTGGAGCTTGACTGGATCGGCCACACCCCTTGATCTCTGCATCTGTTTCCCATGTTATTTCCAGCTTCTCCAATAATTTCCCCTCCCTCTAGGCTCATATCCCTTATACTCTCAGTGGACTTCATGCTAGCACCTCTGGGCAGCATAATGTAATCTTATGCTGAAAGCCTTGACATACATGATATCCTCAACAATAGTGGCAAAGGGCCTTGTATGATGGCATAATCTGGCTCCTACTGTTTGGGGGCTATGTTTAATGTAAGGTTAAGGCTAGGATGGGAGGCCCTACACTGGGGATAGGATCACTCCTTGTAGATAGAAGGCAGAAACTCACCTGAAGGGTAAGGGAGCTGGCAAGATGAAATCATCCATATTCAAGCGCTGGTCAAGAGATGTGAAGTAACGACCCAAGCAAAAAACCTGCAAGTCATGCCAGTCTTTTCTGCTTATAGCAGAGCTCTCCAGGGAATAATGAACAGCAGGGTTGAACCTGCAAGCCCTGAGAATATGCTTGCTATAAATATGACCAGAAATTTGTGCTGTGTAAGCTCAGCTAGTTGACTGTGTGTGTGTGTGTGTGTGTGTGTGTGTGTGCGCGCGCGCACGTGCATCTTGTCTCTGTTTCTAGTTTTCCTATAGTGTTTTTTTGTTTTTTGTTTTGTAAAGTGTTTTTTGTAAAATACCAGGCCACATTGGCTTGCTTAGGGAAACCAAGAAAAAGCATTTTTTTCTTCTTCTCCTGAGCTTTAGGAATAACCTGTGGGGCACATTGTAGAGGTAGGAGTGATATCCAAATTAAAAGCGCCAAAAGTTTGTGGAATGAAGTAAGTAGGAATGAGCAAGCAAATAGGATTAGATCATTTGTTTTAGAAAATACAATATTGTAGGGGTTTTAATTTGTTCATATAAAATCAAATTTCTAATAGCCACATAATACTTTATTACATCAGCAATACCTTAGATGAAACATTCTGCTATTTAGGATATTTCCCCAGTTATTTCTATTTTAATAGCAGTAAGACAGGCCAGATAGCTCGTTAGTGCTACAAAAGTTCCTCTGGGCCAGCCCTGTTCTTCATCACTAGAGTACACAACCAGGGAAACCCACGGTAACACATTTGCTATCCTTGAACCACTAGTATACAAAACAGATAACCATCCCTAGCTCTTCCCCTTCGTGGGGTGATATAATTTGTGTCTCTTCCCCAGATTTATTCTTGTGAACTTCATTTTCGGTTTCTGATCACTTGGCTTCTCCAATTTACTAAGGTCATTATTAGTAAGTATACTGCTGCCCAGGTGCTGTTTGCTTTTCAATCTAAAGTCATCTATAAATAATGTTAAATTCAGATTTTCTTTCCCCTTCTCCCCTCCCACTCCACCCCTTGGCAGGGAAAGGAGTTGTCACAAAGGTTGAGACACTCAGTGTATGTCTTTACCTGGACACTGGGTCTGCCCAGGGGGAATTATCTTCACACACAGCACCCCCCCCACACACACACACACACATCCAACCCTTCCACACACTGGCAACAGTTCTCCCTTCCACCTATTAGCTGATGTAGAAAGTTATTCAGAGTTAGTTTTAACATTATAAATTGTCCAGTCCAATCCCCTAACAAACCAGGGAATTGATTTATTCAAGGTCTCTGAATTAAGAGGCAGAAACAAAATTGAATTCAGGTCTCTTAAATCCACTGTGTAGGCTGGAGGGTTATGGATGAGGGAAGGGACATAGTGATTCCTGTTATTCACTCAACAAATGTACTGAACATTTACTTACTAGATACCAAGCACTATTTTAGGTGTTAGGGATTCCGTGATGGTGACAGAGGGCGCGGAAGAGACAAAATTCTCTGTCTATGTAGCTTTCATTCTCAAAATTTAAGTACTTTGTCTCACCATACTGGAAAAATTCCCAGTACCCTGGGTAGGAGTGTTTGGATCTCCTATGGGAGGGAATCCCATCCTTTCTCTGTTCCTATGCTATCTACGGCAAGAGGGCTGATTTACTGCAGAAACTCGAGAGGCGGAAACCTCCGGGGTGCCCTCCCCTGCTTCTGCACCTCCTGGGCCGGGCGGGGCGGGCTCCAGTGCGCCCACCACGCTCCAGCTCAAGTCTGGGGTTATTGGTATCCGTTTCTCTACCTTCCCTGCCAACCGCTGGAGGACAGAGAAGCGAGACTCGGCTCTAGTGCCATCCTCTGAGAAAGGATTGCGGGCAGGTTAAATTCCTATCAAGGCAGTCGTGCTCAGTGTCTGGCACCCCGACTCGGAGAGGGAGGGACGACCTCTCCCGGATCTAGGGGTTTATGCAGCAAACTGCTCTCTCATGCTTTCCTAATAAATATTGCAGTCAAATGCTCTTTCCAGTCCCAGAGGAGGCTACTGCAGCGTCCCCTCCCCTCCCTCCCCACCCGCCCCACCCGCTAGCTCAGACTCCAGAGCCTGGCTGCAGCTTCCCAGCCATTCTCCCTTTTCTTCTCCACTTCCTGCTTGCCATGGAGACACACGTCATTTACGTGCCATGCGTCGCCTTGGAAACAGGGGAGCATCGGTGGCGCGGTGGAGAGACCCGCCCCTGCCGCTCCAACCACACTGGCGGGCGCTGCCCGTTTATAGCGGAGGGGAGTCCCGAGCCCGACCCGCTGCTGGCCTTGGCCTCGACCGGGGCTCCTCGGCAAACGCTTCTGTGACCCAGGGAATCGGCGAGCATTTGCTGCTCCCGGCACCAAGAGGGCGGCGCTGACACGAGCGCAATTCCAGAGGCGAGGCAGTGCAGGGCGCTTTGGCCCCGGGTGAGCGGGACAGACGCCGGCCTCGGGACTCTCCTCGGCTCCGCGTCCTGCGGGCTCTTCCGGGCCTCCCCGGATCCTGCCACGCCCTCCGCCCGGATTCAGCTCCTCACGTCGGCTCCCCGCCCCTCTCGGAAGCCTCCTCTTACCTCGGCTCCTCCCGGTCCCTCCCGGGACCTCTCCCCACCCCTCCCCTCCCCCATTCCAGGGGCCGGGCTGGACCGGACCCAGCGTGGCCACCGCCCGCTTCTGCCATTCAATGGAGGACGGTCTGCTGGAGATCATGACCAAGGACGGCTGCGACATGCCGGCACCTCTGGAGGTGTCCACCGTGCCGGCCGTTGGGGACGTGATCTCCAGCGAGTACAACGGCGGCATGAAGGAGCTAATGGAGCACCTGAAGGCCCAGCTGCAGGCCCTGTTTGAGGACGTGAGGGCCATGCGGGGGGCTCTGGACGAGCAGGCCTCGCACATCCAGGTGCTCTCAGACGACGTGTGCGCCAACCAGCGGGCCATTGTCTCCATGTGCCAGATTATGACCACTGCGCCCCGCCAGGGCGGCCTGGGCGTGGTCGGCGGCAAGGGGAGCTTCCCCGGCGCCCCCCAAGAGCCCGAGACCCCTTCATCTGGGATCGAGGACAGCGGTTTGCTGGGTCGCGATCCTGAGGACGAGGAGGACGACGATGAAGGAGAGAAAGAAATGCCCCGTTCCTCCACACCCACTAGTCCCTGTGAGCGCTCCGAGAGCCCCTGTGCTGGTCTCCTTGTGGGGGACGGGCCACTTGTGGAGTCCCTCGATCTCCCCGACATTACCCTGCTGCAGCTGGAGGGCGACGCCTCCCTGTGAGGGGACTCCGAGGGGCACTACTTTCCCGAGCTGGCTCTGGGTTTCCAAGTGCATGACGCGAGTGGACTGAACGAGCGCGGTGCAGCACGCTTCACTCCAACCGCGGCTCGTGTGGGTCAGGCAGACAGAGACTCCTTGAGGAAGGCTTTATAGGGTGAAGGACTTTGGGAGCATCAAGAATTCTTTCTGCCTAACCAAGCAAGACGTAGCAAACTGCAGAAAGGTGAGGTTCCGGGAGAGGAAGCGCCCATCTCTGGACTCCCATCCATCCCCTACCCTGTCCTCCCGCCCCCACCCCAGCCAACAGGATAACCCCTGAATTGTGTAAATAAAATCTGCTTTTTCTATTCTGAAAAAGGACTTATCTAGGACTATGGCAAATAGTCTCTAACGATTTACGTAGAAATTAAAGAATTGGGGTATTCTGTTCTGGCAACAGAAAAATTCCCCTTCTGCTGAAATCCAAGATATTCAGCGCTCTGCAGAAGCCTCTCCCCTCACAGATCTTTGCGGCTGCTGATTGGTAAAGGAAGCTTGAGGAGGGAACTGCAGCCCTAGGAATCTAGGAGAATGGGGTTCCCAGGGCCCCTGGGCTGGGAGGAGCTCGCTATGAATGTGCATGAAGACAAAATAGCTCAACCTCTAGGATTTTGCATGCAGAGCGGATCCTGCCTTGTCGCTGACTACATCTGGAATTGCTTTTTCCACTCGCTGGGACTTATAGAACAAAGAGCCCAGTTCACAGGCAGAGACTTTGAGGTGCTCAGCAACAGCCCAGATTTAGGGGACATTTGAGGGACTCTTGGGGGCCACAGTCAAAAACTGTCTCTCTCCTGGCTACACCTGCTTAACTTCAGTCCCTTTTCCTATCAATATGTCCCTGCCCGCTGCTTCTCGGTCTTGCTTCCATAATGTCTTGTGTGTGTTCTGTGTGTCCACTTGTGCAATAGTGTGTGAGCCCTGAGGGGCAGGGCTTGTGGCTCTGGTGTTAGGTTCAAGGGGCTTCAGACCCTTCTGTGAGCCCCGGGCTATCATGGCACTTTCCCCTCTCCTTCCCTCTTTTCCCCACAACCAGGGCATGGAGCATGTGGCTGTCCTTAGGTTCTTAACTGGTGTGCCTCCCTCCCATCTCCTCAAGTGGTGACTTTGTGTGCCCTTCCTCCTCTGTGTATTCCTTCTCAATGCTTTTCTTGGTGTTAACCTTAATAAAGAGGCGTCATCTCCCCTCCTTGCTGACTGGTATTAGGGGGATGTCAGGGTTGGGTGTAGTGGGAACTGCAGGGACCATGCCTTCCCTCCTCTCTCCTTGCTTCCAGTTCCAAGGAGTTGACTATACCTGCCCTAGTCAGGACAGGCACTGCCCACTCTACCTGCTTTCCTTTCCATCCTGGACCTTGACCTCCAGCTGGATTGGAAAAGGATAGGCTACGTGTTGAGACTCACAGCTAACAAGGGTTTTAGTAGCCAGAACTCCAGATGTGCAAGAGACTTATTTTCAGTGAAGCACCTGGCCCCTGAGTCATGGGATGGCACGGCACCTGTTTCATGTGAGGGTTAGGGAGGGGGTATTGTTTGGGAGGGATTGCTGGGGATCTCTGTGAGCAGAGTGACACATCACAAAGGAAATGGCAATAACTGCCTCAGGCCTCTAATGGAGAATGCCTTACCCTAGGGAGCTCAGACTGACATCAGCTCTAGTCAGCTCCCTGGGGCATTGGAGACTTCCCAAGGCTGTCCCAAACAAAATTTAGAAGAAGAATGAGCTGGGGTGGTGTGTGTGTGTGTGTGTGTGTGTGTGTGTGTGTGTGTGTGTTTTCTTGCTGCTGGTTGCTGTGGAGAGGTGGAGAGAGCACTGGAGTCACAGATCTGGGCCTGAATCTCAGTTCCAACACTGAATAATTGCTTGAGACTTAGTTTCTGCATGTGTAAAATGGGAACAAAAAGTTTTGGGGGAGAAAAATGTCTAAGACTCCTCGGAAGTCTTGTGCAGATGTTAGTTTTCTTATAAGTAGTTCTGGAATGGGTGTGTGTGTGTGTGAAAGGTAATGACTGACTCCTCTGGGAAAACAAAACTACCTAGAGAAGGTTCTAGAAGCTGTCCGTTTATATAATATTTCTTATCTAAAGAACTCTCATCCTTCAGGATAGTTTAGTAAAGGGGGATGGCAAGATTCCCAAGCTGACATAGACCTTTTTGTCATAAATGTCACACAGTTAAGGGTCAAAAAGTTCTTCGGGGACAGCCCTGTACACATAGGATGACCAAGGAAGCCCTGATTGTGCAGTGTTTGGGGGATGTGGTTGGAGCCTCTAAAGAGGGCAGCTATATTAGTGGGGACGTGTCCCTGGGAGGAGGCTGAGAGATAGGTTCCTATTGTTGTTCCAGTATTTAGCACCAATAACGACAATGATAGCTATCATCTACGGAGCACTTCCTATGTGCCAGACACTGCCCAGTTTTATCTCCCAACCACCATATGAAGTAGGCAGTATTACTGTTTTCACCTAACAGTTCCAGAAACAGACTCCAAGACTTGATCAAGGTCACACAGCTAGTACTGGGCAAAACCAGGACTTAAAGAACCCTAGATCGGAACCACACTGCTAATTGCTCTATTATTTGGATCTTCAGAGAAGAAGATCCTTTATCCCCCAATTAAGAGTCTAAGAGTCCTGAAAAGGAAATAATGTTAGTTTTAGTCCCATTTTATCTTCTCATTTGGAAGATGAAATTGTAATTCAGGTTTTGGTTAGTGACCCTTCTCAGAGTCCAGAGGATGATAATACAGTAATGACATCAAGAAAATAGCCTTTTAGACCCGATCCTTGAGAGGAATATGTTGGTGCTCCCAGAAACTCCCTGACACAGCTCCATTCTTGTGCCTCTTACCATTCCCTGTGGCTCAGATTCTTCAGTCTGACATGAATTCCAAGGCAGCAGAGACTCAATCTCCGTAGAAAGTTCTGGTTGAGCCCTTTAACCCTAGACTCCATTTTGGTTCCCCTTCCTATACCCACTGTCATAAATGTATCATCAGTCCCTTAGCCCAGGACCTCCTAGAAGTTCTCCACTTACTCTAAGTCCAGATAGATAAAAACCTCCCCAGAAAAAGCAACTCTTCAGCTTTCTTCAGTCACCTGCACCAGCATTCATAGGGATCCAGCACAGGTTGATCTCCCACCTTCTCCTTCCTCCCTATTCCCCATTCCCTTCTTGCATTTCTTCTTTGGAATGATCCTGATTAGTGAGTTTCAGTTGACATTCCTAACCTGGGACTCACTACAGGGTCACTATTGAACTTCAGGGGGCCATAGCCCCTTCAAATTGAATGCAAGAGTCATGTAAGTATGTACATTCTCTAGAGAGATCTATTATTTAAACTTAATTCTTAAAGGTAAGAATTAAGTTTTAAAAGTTAGAAGCACTGAGCTAAAGGGTAAAGAGACTTTTTAACTTAAAAAATACCAAGGAAGAAATGATTCTGCCTGAACTGGTACTGTATTGATCTAGCAATACCCCCTTGCCTCCTGGGGCTTCCGGAGTATTTCCACGGAATGGAAATCTTCGCGTCAATCTGATTACTCACCACCTACTCAACAAATTCAAATTATGTTGACGCCCATTAGAAGGTGCTAAGGATCTTCTAATATTTGCACTCTGCCAGATCACGGCTGAGATATAGATGTGAGGAGAAGATCCCTTCCCCAGCCTTGTGCTGCACTTCATGTCTGAGCCCAATGCAACACTGAGTGTAATTCATCATAGTTCTTTCTTTTTCTGGCACTCCTGCCTCTCAGTGGTCTAAGGGAACTCTCTCAGGATGAGCACTCAGTCTCAGACTGCAAACACATACAGCTCTGTAGAAATATGCTACAACTTTAGCCTGGTACAACTAAAATCCATTCTAGAGAAATAGTTATTTCTCAAAGACTGGCCTCCTACATAAATGTGCAGTTTTGGGTGTGGCCTCAGTATTACCACAGAGTATGATCTCTGCTTGATATGTATAATGAAATAGCTTACCCAGAAGTTTTCTCAGAAATAAGGAAGAGTTATTTTCCAAATATATTTAAGTCTATATTTCTCGCAAGACAGAAAACAGCTTGCATCTTTGAAAAGGCAGGTTTTCCTAATCATCTTTTGCGATCTACATGCCTAGGAATAGAAATTCAGCCAAGATACTCTGCTACGGTAAGAAATGATATAAGACAAAAGGAGCATTCTTTACTCTTTATCCCAGCTACCATCCCTCCCCCTCCTATGTCCCCACCACTCCTGCCCTCCCTTCTAGAACATTTGCAGTGGTGAATTCCCTCGGAGCAACACAGCCTTTCCGCTTGGAAGCACTGTGCTTGTAGGAGCCGGCTCTGTAAAGAATGCTGTAATGGTGCCACCTGGTGAGGAACAGAAACATTACAAGGGGACCCTCAAAGTGAATTTATGCCTTTCACTTCAGCGAGCACTATCAAATGCTTACTAAAGGCCTGGCTCTCTGCCAAGTAGTGGGTGGCAGGTACAGAAGAGGAAATTAAATAAATAAAATGTATTTGAAGAATATAACAACCAACTGCAATAAACTAGTAGGTCTCCTCCAGCTTCTTACACACCTATAATCCTGAAGATTACTCTTCCTAAACCACAGCTCTGAACATTAATTCTCAGAAATCTGCATCATGTCTCCCTTACATCCTGAATTAAATATAAAATCCAGTGGTTGGGGGAAGTCAAGATCTTCCCTAATAAGGCCTGGCATACTTTTTACCTACACATTTCATTTCCCAGGTACATTTTTCTAGCCACCATCTCATCACACCTAGTCAGCTAGAAATGATTCCCAAGGGCATCCCAGCCCTGTTACTCTCCGGATGAGTGGACTGGATGAGTCCCCCCGGCCCTTGATTTTATTTCTCTTAGTCTTCCCAAGTGCAGTCAGAAATAAATTTCTCACCCAGAAAAGTAAGTTCTGGAACCTCAGTCACCTGCACCAGCTTCTCATGGGGGGTCCAGCAAGGCTGCTTTCCCCTCTCCCCTCTCTTATGCTGCCTGGAAATGGGAAATCTCCGGAAATCATATGCAAAGCTTTTTATTATGAATTTGTGCTTTTGTTTCTAGGAATAGGGTTCATAGCTTTCATCAAATTCTTAAGTCTATAAAGCCAAAGAGGTTAACAAACTCTATAGTCCAAATATGCTATTCACCATTTCCCAGAAATGCCCATTTTTCTGATGTTTTTTGTTTTTTGTTTTTTGCTCATTCTCTTTACTCTTCCTACTCCATTCCATCTCTGCCAGTTGGAATCCTACCAGTTCTTTGAGGCCCTTCTCAAATGCTACTTCCTTCATGAAGACTTTCCTAATGTGCTCTCTTCCTCCTTTAAATGCTCAAATCTTTTTGTTTGTATCTCTTTGGGGGGCAATTACTATATATTTACTCTTATTATTATCTATGTTCTTATTATTCCCCCTTCCAGATTATGAATATCTTGAGAGCTTGAACTGCTTTCTCATTTTTGTGGTCTCTGAAGTATTGACCTTATTTTATTGACTTTAAGGCACCATTGATTGTGTGGCACATCAATATTTTAGAAAATAAATTAAGAAAAAGTACTGCCAATTAAACTATCACTATGCTTTCTTATCACATATTTCAAATTTTCACTCCTGTTTAAAGAGCTCATTTAGACTTATTTAGAAAGAAAACTTTTTCATATCACTACAATGCATACAGATTTAACTGAAAGTCATTACAGTATTCTTATAATTTCTTCATACTAAGCCTGACACTTGTGAACTACTTATTGATTCAGAGTTGTTGCTGTCAGTACCTTTGCATGCATTTCTATTTTCTGGGCCATCGTAGTGTTAGTAAAGCAGCATTTCTTGGAAAGAGCTTCACTATTGTGTCTGGGAGTTTCTTCCAGGCCACAACATCTATTCTGCACGTTTTAAAGCTAGGACTTTTTTTTTAATCCTCACCCGAGGACATTTTTGCATTTATCTTCAGACAGAGCGGGAGGGGGAGAGGGAGGAAGAGAGAGAGAGAAAGATCAACGTGAGAGAGACACATTGACTGGTTGCCACCCACACGACCCCAGCCGGGCCGGGGACAAACTGCAACCGAGGTACGTGCCCTTAGCGGGAACCGAACCCGGGACTCTCTGGTCTGCGGGCCGACGCTCTAACTGCTGAACCAAACCAGCCAGGGCGAGCTAGGACTTTTTTGATCTTGCCAGAAAGTGTTCAAGGAAGATGTTCAGATAAGAATCAAGTCTAATATTCCTTCAAATGATCTTTAAATGGTTAATTAAATGAAACATCAACGGATTGTAGATTTTCTGTCATGCCACCTAGAGTGACAACTAGGCCCAAGCATGTGCAGGCAATGATAACTGTGTCATAACTGCTGCTTGGCCAACAATAATTGTAAGCTGAACTGATTATTGTTTATAAGATACATCCCACTTCAGAAATGTTAAAATGTGGGTGGGGGGTATCTGGAATTAATTATGTCAGCAGCAAGGGAACTTTCTCATAAGCAGAAAATAGGTATTTAATTGAATCATAAATATATAAATAAAAAATTATAGGATTTTAGAGCTAAGAATAAAAATAATATGTCACCATCTCTTAGAATCTTCAAAAATGCTATTGCTGAAAGAAACCTTAGTGATGCTCATATAGCCATTTTATACATAACTCAGATATCCGAAGAGACTGCCCATGTCTCAGAGATCTGCTTAAATTTGGCCCAAATTCAATTTCCAAACTCTGGGAATTCCACAGCATTTCATACAATGTCTACAATGTCTACAATGTCCTGTGGTTTGTTTTGCTTTTCTTCCCTCTGCATCCATGCAAGCGGCCGCAGCTTACTCCTGATCAACTCTAGGACACGTGAAACAGCACTTTCACTGTTTTCAGTAAGGACTATAACCCTACTAGCATTTTAAAATTTTTGCTGCAGACTTGAATTTTTAAAGAGAGAGGGGAGTAGTCACAAGGAAAGTTCCCACTGAGGACTTTACACCCTTCACAGACACCTTTACCCGATCCTTCCTATACTCTCTTCCTCCTGCCTACTCCAGAAAAATGAACACATTCTTTCTCGTGCTTTGAGAAAAATAGTTTCCTCAAATTTAGTTCCCTGGGTGGGGAAAATTTACCTTATTCCTACCACTTTATCAAAAAGTGGTACTTTTTATATATAAAAAAAGTACTTTATAAAAAAATATAGCCTTCTTCTAAGAGGATTTACAGTGAATAAATATTTCATTGCATATATGTAAAGAATAGATGGGGTGACGTCGTACCCACGGTTGCATAGTTAATGACAGCATTGGGACCAGAATCCTGTTTGTCTCAATCATGTAGATCAGCTGTTTCCCACTGCCACCCCCATTGAGTGCACCTTACTCTGCTATAAGTGGTTACAATATGATAAGGAAAGCAACAGTGGCTTAGATTCAGCTTTGGGAATAAAGAAGGAAAGCCATATTTTATTTTAGAGCAGACAAATAATTCTTACAAGCATGATGATAAAAGACATCCAAGAAGGGAACCACGACTGAGTCAATCTGCCAGCAAATATTTACCAACTGCCTACTATGTCTCATGAAAGGTGTCAGGCACTGAGGTGGACTCCAGGAAATCACGGTACCTTCCCGGAGTGGCTCACAGTCTAATGATGAGGGATGACATTGAATCAAGACACAGTGCTTCTCAGAATATTGAAGACAAAGTCTGTTTTCTGTTAGCATTGTTAACTGGATTTAAAGAACTTTAATTTAAAAATGGGAATGGTGTGTGTGCGTGTGTGCTGGGGACCAGGAGGTGAGGATGACAAGATAAAATGGAGACGAAAAAAGTTTAAAAAATGCTGAGAAAATCCACAAAATTTTATACTACAGAGGACATCAAGTATAACATTGGAAGAAAAGCAGTAGCAGAGGTATCCTGTAATTCTCTGGAAAAAGTAAGTAGAAAGGGTTTGGGGAAAGAAAAGTACTTATGGCCTCTACACCAATGCACAAGCTATAGGAAATATACAAATAGAACTTGAGACTTTATACAATGAGGAGAATAAAAACTCACAGATATAAAGAAATTTGGAAGGATGAGACTCATGCCTGAAACATGCAATGAAAAAAGGTGCCATACATTGTTCCAAAGAAACAGAACTGGGTTCTGATGTGCAACTGGAAAATAATTGCCAGTCATGTGATACACACCATATGTTTATGGGGAACCTGCAGTTCTGAGACAGAAGCAGCTTCTTTGCTGTGGTCAACAGAAAGTCAGCCCTTGTCCTCAGCACTTCCAAAATTCAGAAAGAAAAGGAGAAAGAAAAGGGCAGGGAGAAAAGAAAAGAAAGAAAGAGACAAAAGGAAGTAGGAGGAACAAAATAAAAACAAAAAATAATAGAAGGAAAGTCAGAGTAGCACATTACTTCACAGAGCTAGTCTTGTATGGGATGATATATTCTTGAGAGTAGAAGCAAGAAAGGAATTATTTAGGTGAAGACAAAAGAGAACAAAAGAAGTGATATCAGTGTAAAAATGTGGTAGAGTCCGCCAAAACATAAACTGGATTATAGATCCCATGAACAAATAAATGAAACTGGTACAAAGCCAAGTCCCAAAGTGAGGGGAAAGTTGATTTGATGTAATCTAATTCTTCAGAAGGAAGAGGATGGCAGAGCAGAGCTGCAGTTCTGGATCTAATTCTGACCCACAAGATGGACTTGATTAGTAAAATGGGAGTGAGGAAAACCTTGAGAGAAAGTAACTATGCCATTTTGGTTCTTCCTAATAGTCAAAGGGATAAGGTGAGAGCTATGAGGAGCCTGACTTCAAAGAGTTAAAAGATATGATTTTCACAGCCTGAGACTATATGGGAGAAAAGGCTCAAGGACGATGGGATTCTCTTATGAATGAAATTCAGTCAGTGCAATTACTTTGCAGTTCAATGAAGAGGAGTGGGTGGAATGACTACAGGGACCTCTCCAATGAACTCAGATTTAGAGATGCCAGGCAGATGTAGGCATAACTAAGAGAGTAGCAGACATACTCAACACTTTCAAAAGCACAAACCATAAGGCAAAACTGAGGAATTTGATTACAAAACAAAGAATTATACTCTGTTAAACGCACTAGGGACAACGTTAATAGGCAGATGGCAGATTGAAGAAAACATTTGCTTTGTCTAAAATTAACAAGGATGTAATATCACCCTAGAATATGCATGGAACTCCTGCAGTTGAACAAGAAAAAGACTCTAACTCAATAGAAAAAAAAAGGGGGTGCAAAAGAAATCAATAGGCAATTTATAGACTAGGAAAAAGGTAATATGTGTGTGGAAATTTAATCAAAACCATTAGTAATCAAATGCAAATTAAACCAACAATGAGTTGTCAGTTTACACCTATCAAATAAGCAAAAATTAGAAATCTAGATCATTGTAAATGTTGTCAGGAATGTGGAAATATAGAATCTTGTACTGTTGCAAGATTGTTTCCACCACCTCTGGAAAGCAATCTGGCATTACTTGGGCACATTAAATAGACTCACACAATATAGCCAAGCAATTCCTTTCCAAGTAATATAAAGTAAATTCTTTACGAGTCCAGAAGGGGCTAACACGAGGATATTCACTGCAGGGTTATTTGTAGTGCCACGGAGTTGGAGGCAATGTGTGTGTTCGTCACTGGAGGAGTGGATAGGTACCACATGATGAGTGCACAGACATCAATGTGAAGTAACAGATTTTTTTTTTTTTTTTTTTACTTTATTGATTCCAGAGAGAGAGGAAGGGAGAGGGAAAGATAGAAACATCGATGAGAGAGAACATTGATTGGCCGCCTCCTGCATGACCCCCACTGGAGATTGGGCCCACAACCTGGGCATGTGCTCTGACCGAGAATTGAACTGGCGACCTCCAGGTGCATGGGTCAACGCTCAACCACTGAGCCACACCGGCCGGGCTGAAGTGAAAGATTAAATGTTAGCATCTGGCAATATGGATGGAGATGAAAAACAGTGGTTAGTGAAAAAATATAAGAATGAGACATAGCTCCATAGTTTTGAGTACATTTAAAAATAGATGTTTACAAAATAACTATTTTCTGAGAGCATATTTAAACAGAAATAACACATTAAGCACTTTAGAAAATTGCTTATTGTGGGGGTCGGGGCGGGTAATGGGAGGGGAGATAAAGGGTATAAAGATTTTAAAAAAAGAAATAAAGACAAAAAACAAGAGGGCCTTTTCTTGCAGGAACCAATGATGGTGTATTATGAACTGAGGAGTATGATGAACCCAATCCTTCAAGGAACAAAAAGTTCAAAATAGAACAGCAACACAAACACAAATATATCAGCACCTAGAACATGAATAGAATAGCACTTAAAAGAGGAAAAGCTGGAATGAAAAACTCGCAAAAAAGGGACAGCAAAATGGGTTTGTTATTCCCAATAAGATATGCAAAGAACAGATAAGTGACACTCAGGGCACATGAGGTGCTATTTACAATCAAAAGGGAGAAAATAACATTTTTGGAGGCACTGATTTAGATGTTTGAAACACTTTATCTAATTTAATCCTCATAACTACATTGAGGTATGTATTGTCTTAGTTAAGACTTGTTTGGTTGCAAGAAATTAAAACCCATCTGTAATAGTTTTGAGGGAAAAAATGTTTATTATAAGGATGCAAGTTTATCTCACAAAACCCCAAAGCAAGAATGCAGCTGGGCCACCCAGGCTGACCAAAACCAGGGCAGCCATTATCTCAGGCTCTTTGTCTGGCAATGCAGCCTTTTTATCTCTGCTTCCCTCTGCGCTCTGACTTCAATCTATCCTTCCTGTCTTCCTACTTTCTTTGCTTTTTCATACATGGAAAAAGATAACTGCTCCATAGCTTGAGTGTCTGCCTGTTGCAGCCCAGAAATGACTATCTCCACTGCATACCAATTCCAAATTCCCGGGAAAGAGGATTTAATTGATCCAGTTTAGCTGCACTGATTGTGGTGATGGTGGGGGGTGGTGTCTCATGGTACTGACTTGGTTGCCATAGCTCACCTCTATGAGAGGAGAAGAAGGTTCTTGGAGAATGGGCCATGTACCCTGGCATTCTCTAAAATGTCTACCACAACTAATTGGACCGTGGAACTTTGCCAAATGAATGAATGTTTGAATGACATGAGACACAGTTTTGTCTAAATTCAAAGCCCATGCTCTTTCTCCTACATCATATAGCCTTCCAAATGATTCCATTTGAGATAATTGTTTCTATTACCCGAGAAAAAGAGAATGTTCTTGTATCAGGATAGTCCCAGGAAACAGATGGCATACTCGAATTAGGATAGTTTGAGGAGAGTTTAACAAAGGATTATTTACAAAGGTGTGGGAAGGGTGTAGGGAAATCACACAGGGGACATGGTACCCTGACTCTCATATTAGAGGGACTAAGCCTGAAAAGGTCTTGAGAGCTGGTGGTTCCAGAACTTAGAAATAAAGAACTATCCTGGGTTGATCCCTTTCCCACAATTTTGGCCTGGGCTGTGGTAACTCTAGGGCCTGGTCTCACACTGCTTGGTCTCACAGCCTCCAAACACAGATAATGGGAGCTGGCGGTTCCAGAGCTTAGAAATACATAGGAGAACTAGGTAGAGAGCACCAGCTGACAAGAGCTGAGATCTTAGCTAAAGGGACTCAAGTGGGCTTGCCACAGCCCCCACAGGGAAAGAAACTGATGGTTAAATACCTTAACCTCACACTCCTACTTCCTTTTGATCTTCAGCCTATGCTCCTAATTGACTGAACCTAATAGAAAGCCAGAGGTGAGGGAATCTGTTAACATGGTCCACGCAGGTCAGCCTCTCAAGCCCAGAGCTAGGTGAAGGGGTTGAGGGATTAATCTGAAGAGGCAAACAGATATCTAGGTCTTTAAACTGGAAAATAAAAACAAACACGTGTAACCAGATTGGAAGTCCAAAAAGATGAGATTTAAGTGTTTCTAGAAGCTCTATGGGGGGCGGGGGGAACACTTCTGACCCCTGGGCCCTGTAAGGGCTGAGAAATCAGTACCAGTTAATATCAAACGTCTCACCAAATTAGCCTGACCAAATATAGCAGGCTGATTTTAAAGTTGATAATTGTGTATGGCCCACAAATGATGTTATAAATATCCAAATGGCCCTTGGCAGAAAAAAGGTTCCCCACACCTGCTAGATGTTTAGTTTTTATGTCCTGGGTAAACCGTATTTTTATATATTAAACCGAATATTTCAGCTGAAGTCACTAATTAATAATAGGTGCCTCAGGGGCTTCCTTGAGGGTTCAGGGCTCTGGACGCTCCTTCTCCACTCCTATCAGAACAGCTTTGCTTTTATTTGGTTAATACATCTGGATTCTGCTTAAGATTTCATTGCGGACGCTACAGCGCCTCCTATGGCCAGGTACTGTGCTGAGGACTCAAAAATGAATCAGACTAATCGGGAAGACGGCGAAGTAAGAGTACAGTGGCAGGGAAACGCAGAGGAACCCAACAATTACGCAATTCGCTGAAAAGGCGGCGGGGGGCGGGGGGCGGCTATCACCTGGAAAGAACTAGGACAGGGATCCGAGGACAAGGCTGGGAGCTGTGGTGACTCGATGTGATTGGCAGGATCTCTGCTCAGGCCTGCCTCCGGCTTTGCTCTGCACCATCCCACCCTCCTCACAAAGGGGCCCGGCATTTCAACAATTCCATTCGGCTGGGAGGGGATCCCAAGCCCAGTGTCCGCTCTCCTGCGGGGGAGGGTGACAGCCCAATCTCCCAAAATAGCTGGTTTCCCCGGGTGGTCAGGTTAGCGCAATCCCGCCCGGGCGGGGCGGCCGAGGAGAAGGCACTCATTGGCTGCCACAGCGGTGATCCGAGAGGTCGTGGAAGGCTGATTGGCCGCAGATTCTTAGCGCCCCCCACGTCCCCCTCCTCTCCTGGTTGTAACTGGGTCAGGGCCCACCACCTCTTGGGGAGTTTGGGTAGCCCGGATCGTGGACATGAGGAACGACTGGGAAGGGTTGCACTTTTCAGGGGAGCTTCTGGTTATTTATTGCATGGTTTTCGCGTCCCCGTGGGCTCTTTGTGTACCTCCCGGGCCCTGGGATCAGGGCAGATGCTGCGGCAAGGGAGACGCGGCCAGGGCGGCGGCTTCCCGTGCGTGAAAGACCCCCACGCGCCGGTTCCCGCCTGGTGGGAGGCCAGGACCTTGAACCAGAATGTGCTCGCCCTTGAGAAGTTGTAGGTCACAAAGCCTGATTTTCCAGCATTTCCGTCCCTTGCTACCCTCCTCCTTCCCCGTCGAACGCACCATTTTAACGACAAATAGGCGGTTTTTGCCTGGAATTACTCGTCCCCGGCTTCTAACCCCTATTCCCCCGTTTTCTATCTTACAATTCACTGCTTATTCTTTAAGGCTTAGTTCTAATATCACCTTCTCGGTACAAAGCCGGCCCCATTCTTCAGGACAGTTATTCGATGACCTCCCCGGGAATGCTAGCTTTGAAATCGGTGTCCCAGTTAGAATTGCGGCTATGCCACTAGAAATGCGGTGTGACTGAGCAAATCATTTAACCTCAATGAGCCTCAGCTTTGCACCTCAAAATAAAGGTAATGCTAGTACTTCGAAGGTTTTGTTATGATTAAATGTAAAGTTGTTAGAACATAAGGGCTTAATAAATGTAAGCTGCTGTTATTATCTGCCCTCCCAATGTACTTTGTATAGGCCTCGTAACATTTGCCCTTTGTATTACCATTATTTGTTTTTGTCTGCCCTATTAGACTTGGAGCTTAAAAGCTAGAACTGTGTCTTGTTTATGATGTCAGCATACAACAATGCTGGACAAATTTATGCTATGAAATTATTTCTCATAAAACTTTTTGATTTTTTTTACTCCTCATCTGAGGATATTTTTCCATTTCTCTTTAGATAAAGTGGGGGGTGGAGGGGGAGAGAGAGAGAGAGAGAAAGAGAGAGAGAGAGAGAGACATCAATTGGTTGCCTCCCCAAGGGCTCTGTCGGGGTGGGGGACAGAACCGCAAGCTAGGTAGGTGCCCTTGAGCTGAATGGAACCTGCGACTCTCCCATCTGCAGGCCAACGCTCTAACCGCGGAGCCAAACCGGCCAGGGCTCACAAAACTTTTTAAAAAGCACCCTTTCCTCTTGTTTTCCTTTATTCCCACTCCCCACCCCCCCCTTCATTTTTTTCTTTTAAAGGCTCGTTGAGACAGGACTTTTCAAACTTGGAGAAGAAACTGAGATCTGAGGGGGAAGAATAAGTACTTTCGTTCTCCATGGTGACCAAGATGACCTTAACATCTCTCTTCTTCTTTTTTTAGAGAGAGAGGAAGGGAGAGGGAAAGAGAGATAGAAACATCAGTCGGCTGCCTCCTGCACGCCCCCTACTGGGGACCAAGCCGGCAACCCAAGCATATGCCCTGACAGGGAATGAAACCATGACCTCTTGGTGCACAGGACTGTGCTCAACCAACTGAGCCACTCTGGCCAGGCAAGCCATGTTTCTTCTTGGCTACAGGCCCCTGACCTCCCTTTTCTCAGAGCTTGTATAGCAATTGCAAATTCCTTTTCTGCCCCTTCGAAATGTATACAAATCTCCTTAAAAGTCTCTAGCCCGTTTTTAGACCCAGGGAATGTCTTTCTCAAGGACCTAGAAGCCATCCCTTTGAAATGTAATCCTCAAGGAAGATAGCCCCCACATTTCCTAGTCTCTGTGGGAGGGTAAAAGCATAACTTCAGTGGATACCTTGCTCCAAATGTTCAAACAACCTCCTGTAAACGTGCTTTTCATTTGGGTAAGATCAATCACCAGACACAGGTGGTCTAAGGAGCCCCCAACACCCCCCTCCCCTTCCACCCTTCCCGACCTCAACACAGTAGCTCTAAAATTCCAGCAGAGTTGAGTTCAATCTCCTATTGGCAATAGTCTTAAAGTCTTTCTTGCCTGTTTAACTTTGCCTGGTGTAATTTTTCTTTGATAATGGAAATCTTTAGGTTCTGTGCTTATTGCTTCTTCTCAGTTACAGTGGTGTCTCATTTCTTCCACCTCTCCAAGAAGTGCTTCTCATATGTCCTCTGATATCTAGAGATTCACCAATTTGGACTCAAGAGATAACACTTGATGGAGTGAAGCTACTGCTTAAGTCATTGCAGAGGGTAGTATGTGACGTGAGGATGTGGAAGGGGTAGCACATCTATTTGAAGGCATCCTAAATGAGGTGCAGTCATCTTAGGGAAGTAGTACCAGAAAATATAGAACGGACCTATTCCCTTTTCTTTCTTATCTGTTATGAATGTGGCATGAGAAAGATGCAGTTTTCAAAGGAAGAGAACAGCTGAGAATATAATACCCTCTTAAGGGACACTAGGTTTGGTTAAGGAGAGAAGCTAGAGGAAACCAGAGAGGTCAGGGTTGTAAATAGAAAGGCTCCTGCAATGGTGGAGGTAGTGTGGAGAGAAATTCCTTAAAGTACAGGAAATGAAATGGATCCATTTAAGATGAGGAGGGAGGGTGGAATAGGATTGAGCTGGAATGAAATGAAAGATGATTGAGAACAAGGAAGGCAGTAGAGAGAGGGAAGTTAATTTGGGGTATGAATAATGGAAGGAAACGGGTAGTCTGAGAAGCTTATTAGAGGTACTTACTACTTGGATCTAAAGGGAAATATCAAGCAGTCATGTTACTTAAAGAAACTGAAGGATTTAGTCCGGCCGGTGTGGCTCAGGGTTGAGCGCTGACCCATGCACCAAGAGGTCACCGGTTTAATTCCAGATCGGGGCACATGCCCAAGTTGTGGGGCAAATCCCCAGTGGGGGGCATGCAGGAGGCGGCCAATCGATGTTCTCTCTCATCAATGTTTCTCCCTCTTCCTTCCTCTCTCTCTAAAATCAATAAAGGGAAAAAAAATTTAAAAAGAAAGAAAGAAACTAAAGGATTTAGGAGAAGGGGTTTGACACACTGGCCTCTCCCACTTGCCCTTCCTCAACAACACATAAACATAAACAAACTGAATGCAGTGTTGGCAATTCAATGCCTCTCTTTTTCTTACTTCTTCCCCTATTTTTTTCTCATATAGGAGCAGGGTGGATGAGGAATATTCAGGACATGAGATTAGAATGTGAGAAAGAAAAGCAGACTGAAATAAATTGAAAGAAGAAAAAAGTTTACTCCTAAATGTATTTTCAAAACACAGGCTGGGAATAGCATGTCAAATACAAATACAGTGAAATGGAATTAAGTGCACTTATGTACTTATCGGATCCTATTGGAGAACTTAGAAGAAAAAAGCTCAGGAAATTCTCAAATTCTCCAGAGGAAAGTCCCAGAGAAAACAATGCTTGAAGCCAAGTCAGATAGATGAGCATTAGACATCAATAGGATCTTCCAGGTCTGATGTTAGTAGAAAGGAAGCTATGAATGTCCTTTCTTGGAGCCTTTCAGCACTGGCGAGCTACCCAGCTGTTAGGGCTAAAGGAGGGAGCTTCCCCTCTAGGGGTCTTGCAGCTAGACAGACTCTGCCTGGGCCAGGTTGGCCCTCCCAAAGGCCCTTACCATGGCCCCCTTCATTTCCTTGTTTCAAAAATTATAGATGATGGGGTTGCCCATGGGGGTGATGATGGTATAGAGGAGGGAGAAAGGCTTGCCTTTGTCAAAGCCGTGTTTGCTGCGGGAGTTCATGTATGAAAACACGGCCAAGGTGTAGAAAAAGGTGACCACAGTCAAATGGGAGGTGCAAGTAAAAGAAGGTTTTCCGCCTTGGCCTGTTTGGCTCAGTGGTTAGAGCGTCGGCCTGCGGTCCAGAGAGACCCGGGTTCGGTTCCCGCTAAGGGCATGTACCTCGGTTGCAGTTTGTCCCTGGCCCTGGTTGGTCGTGCGGGTGGCAGCCACTCGATGTGTCACTTTCATGTTGATGTTTCTCTCTCTCTCTCTTCCTCTCCCTCCCACTCTATCTGAACAAAAAATGAAAAAATGTCCTCAGGTGAGGATAAAAAATAAAATAAAATAAAAAAAGAAGGTTTTCCTCTGGCCTGAGGAGGAGGCTCTGCCGAGAATGGAGGCCAGGATGAGGGCACAGAAGATGACAATGAGCACCATGGGGCTGAGCAGCACCATGATGGCATCGACAAAGATCACCCTCAGACTAAATGAGGGTGGGGGTGGAGGGATCTCCACAAGAAGACTTTATGTGGTTGTCTCTACAAAATGGACCACAAAATGTCATATAATCACCAGAATGCCATTGATCAATCCAAAGAACCAGGCATTACCAGCCTTCACACAGACCTGCTGGCTTATGACCTGAGCATAGCTAAGTGGATGGCAGATAGCAACGTAACAATCATTGCTCATAAAAGCCAAGAGGATGCACTCTGCCACACCCACACCCAAAACCAGATTCATTCGGGTCAAGCAGGAAGCAAAGAAGAGAGTGCAGTTCTTGACCACCAGGTGGCTCAGCATTTGTGGTGGTGATGAAGCAGATATCTAGGAAGGATAGGGGGCCAAGGAAGACATACATGGGGTTCAATCTGGGGTCTGTCCAGGTGATGAAGATGATGAGGTCATTCATGGCCATGGCAAGGCTTGTAGAGGACTAGGAAGAGGGCAAAGAGCAATGCCTGCGTGGAAAGGGAGCTCTGCTCAAAACCCACTAGGATAAACTCTGTCACTGTGATTCCATTCCTTAGGTCCACCATCTGGGCCTGCTTGAGGAGGAAGGACAGGTGAGATGGCTGTGTATACGTGCTACATACTTGTGTAAAAACAGATTGGGGGCAAAGGAATGAAAAGGACAGGAATTTCAGTAAACTCCCACATGCATCAGCAGTGTTGAGGGCACTGAAAATGCTGGGCTATTGTAGTCTGCGATAGTGGAAACATATTATGAGCCAAGGGAGATTCTATTGTACTTTGTGTGGATCAGGCTGTACATGAAATATTGTATCCAGTCTGGAAGCTCTACTTTAAATGATAATCCACAACTGGGATTATGTTCAGAGACAAATAAGATGGTGAAAGATCTAGGAACCATGTGACAAACTATGAGGAAAACTTTAAAAGGAAGACTCAGGGAGAATCTGAGAAGTTCCTTTAAATGTTAATGGGTTTTCCATCTAGAGGAGAGAATTTACTTTTTCTGTGTAATCTCAATGAGTAGAACTTGAACCAGAGAGTAGAAATATCAGAGAGAAAAATTACTTATATTTCTAATTATACAATTTCTTTGTTCTTTTTTTTTTCTTTACTGATTTTAGAGAGAGAGGAAGGGAGAGGGAGAGAGAGAGAGAAACATCGATTAGAGAGAACATCAACTGGCTGCCTCCTGCATGCCTCCCACTGGGGATCAGGCCCACAACCTGGACATGTGCCCTGACCGGGAATCAAACCGGCGACCTCTTGGTGCATGGGTCGACGCTCAACCACTGAGCCACACCGGCTGGGCCTTTGTTCTTTTAACTATGAAAGTAATGCCTGCTCATTATAGAACATCTAGAAAATACCAAAAAGCAAAAGCAAAAATAAATAAGTATAAAGAATCACCCAGAGAGAAACCACATCAATATTTTAGTTCAGATCTTTTTAGTAATTATTTTTCTACGTTTAAGACCAACACAAGGCCTGAGTGGAACCTGCCACAGGAACTTCAGTGTGAGGGAGAAGTGTATCTTCAGGAAGAAATGCAGCAATTACAGCTGATTCCAGACTAGGGGATCTGCCAGAAGTCCAATAGTGAGAAAGTAAAAAGGATAAAAATTGATTTCTTATTTAAATGGAGAACTGGGAATAATTGCATTCCACCCCACTTTACAGCCCCAACTAGTTTATTTATTTAATAACTGTGTGCCTACTATAATCCATGTATTGTGCTAGGGGTCAGGGATATAAAGTCATGCCTAAGAACTTCTTGCATGACCTCATGGGGAGTATACCATATCCCAGGTCATTAGGTCAGGGGGATAAGTAACAATATAGAGAATCTATATAATTTATGGAATATTAACAAGGAAGAATACATTTATAAGCAAATATATTTCAAACTCTTGTCACCTCCATAGAGGGAATGTACCCTTTTGAAGGGTCATGGAACATTTTCAAAATAATATTGATATGTTAGAGTGTTGATATAAAGAAAACTTAAGTGAATTCCAAAGAGCCAAACAGTGCAGATGATATTCACCACACTGTAGACATTAAAATTCTTAAATTTCTGTATAAAGGAAGTTTCTTAAAAATATGTTTATTTTCTTCCCTTGAGGTATGAGAAAAAGAGTATAGGGGTCAGTTTGTGTATGGGATTTTTCTTAAGAATATTATATATCATCACATTGTATATGTTAAATATCTTATACTTTTGTCAGTTATACCCCAATAAAGCTGAAAAAAAGTCTGTCACATCCAAGTGGAAAAAATATTGTTTTGTTGGTTTGTTTTTATCTTTATTGATTTTTAGAGAGAGAGGAAGAAAGAGGGAGAGAGAGATAGAAACATCGATGAGAGAGAACATCGATTGGCCTCCTCCTGCATGCCCCCCACTGGGGATTGGGCCCACAACCTGGGCATGTGCCCTGACTAGAAATTGAACCAAGGACCTCTTGGTGCATGGATGATGCTCAACCACTGAGCCACACTGGCCGGGCAAAAAATATTGTTGTTGTTTTTTTTAATTAAAGAAAAGATGTAAATTCTTACCAAAGAATTTAAAGAATTACTTTAAATTTAGAATGTGTTGTTTTGATAAATTGCAAATAACATTCTTCTGATCAGCAGGGCCACCAGGAGTGTCATGTAGTTTGCATGAAGGGAGAGTGAATGCTGAAATTCAGCCTGTGCTCAATTTACCAAGCTGTGCACCTTGACAAGGGCCTGCATAAATTCAGGGGAAGTGGTGCCTTTTTCTAATCGTTCCCTAGAGAGAGTAAACTTTTGTAATTAGCCCATATGTGTTAGGTAGGGAAGCCCTGCTGGTCAGGAAGATCTGGCCATGTGAATATTTAGATTTCAGCACTTAAAATTTTTGTCTCATTTGATTGATGAAGTCCTAAATGGACAATAAGAAATAAGCTTGGTCCAGCCGGTGTGGCTCAGTGGTTGAGCATTGACTCATGCACCAGGAGGTCACAGGTTCGATTCCTGGTCAGGACACATGCCCAGGTTGTGGGCCTGATCCCCAGTGGGGGACATGCAGGAGGCGGCCAATTGATGTTCTCTCTCATCGATGTTTCTATTTCTCTCTCCCTCTCACTTCCTCTCTCTCTAAAATCAATAAAGGGGGGGGGGGAAGAAAAGAAATAAGCTTGCCCTGGACGGTTTTGCTCAACGGTTAGAGCATCGACCTGTGGATCAAAGAGTCTCGGGTTCGATTCCAGTCAAGGGCACGTACCTCGGTTTTGGTTTGTCCCCGGACCTGGTCGGGGTCATGAGGGAGGCAGCCAGTCAATGTGTCTCTCTCACATCAATGTTTCTCTCTTTCTCCTCCACTTTATCTGAAGATAAATGGAAAAATATCCTCGGGTGAGGATAAAAAATAAATAAATAAAAGATAAAAAAAAAGCGTAAACCTAAGTGTCCACTGACAGATGATTGGATAAAGAAGATGTGTCAATAGACACTTAGGTTTACATATATATATATATTTATTTATATATAAAGTGAAATATATATAAATACATATTTACATATATATTTCATTACATATATATATATAATGAAATACTACTCAGCCATAAAAAAGACAAAATATTGCCATTATGACAACATGGATGGATCTTGAGAGTATTATGCTAAGTGAAATAAATCAGATGGAAAAGGACAGAAATTCTATGATTTCACTCATATGTGGAATATAAAACAAAATGAACAAACTAACAAAACAAACAAAAACAAACTCAGAGATACAGACAACAGAATAGTGGTCACCAGACTGGAAAATGGGTGAGGAAAGGGTGAAGTGGGTAAAAAGGATCAAATATATGGAAATGGAAGGAAACTAGCCTTTGGGTGGGGAGCACAAAATAGAGTATACAGATGTTGAATTATAATCTTGTACACCTGAAAATTATATACTGCTATTAACCAATGTTATCCCAAAAAATTGAATACAAATACAAATAAAAAAGTGAAATAATTACAGCTACAAAGAAAATAAAAATAATTATGCGACAGTACTCTGCAAATCCTCATGACAATCGATTTGAAAATCTAGAAGTAAAGATAACTTTCTAGGTAAATATAAATCACTAAAATTCATTAAATAAAAGATAGAAACCCAATTAAACTAATATCCTGAGAAAAATTAAAGAAATGTAATAGTTCTGAACCTTGGTTTCATCTTATAGTCACTTGAAGAGTTCTAAAACGTCCCCATGCCCAGGCTGCATACCAGAAAGTATTGAGAGGGACTCAGGCATCAGTGGTTTTAAAATCTCCCCAGGTGACTCCAATGTGCAGCCAAGTTTGAGAACTATTCAGCTAGAGAAAGTTGACCAAGAACTCCAGGCCCTGTTAGTTCCACAAGTTCTTTCTAACCTTGCAGCAATGAAATATTTTTGAAGGCTACTGAAACTATAAGAACAGAAAAAATGCCCAGCTGGTGTGGCTCAGTGGATTGAGCGTTGTCCCACGGATTGAGATGACCTGGTTAGATTCCTGGTCAGGGCACATGCCTGGGTTTTGGGCTCAATCCCCAGTAGGGGGTGTGCAGGAGGCAGCCGATCAGTGTTTCTCTCATCCATGTTTCTCTCTCTCTTTCCCTTTCTCTCTCTCTAAAAAATCAATAAAAACACAGAAAAAATGTTTCCTAGTTATAAAGTCATCAAACCATTAATACCAAAACCTGAAAAAGTACACAAAAGAAAATTGTAACCAAGATAATTTATTAATAATGATGAAATAGGCAAAATAAATGATAAGCAAATGGAATCCCTCAGCATTAGAAGAAGAATGCAAGATGACCAAGTGAAATTTATTCCAGAGACTTAAGGTTCTTCTTATATTAGGAATTCTACTAATATAAATCACCATATTAATATGTCAAAGATGAAAAACTTTTAATCAATAAGATGTTAAGACGTGATAAAATTCAACAGTGATATCTGATTTTAAAATCATTAGTATAATAGGACTAGAAATAGGCTTCCATGTCATAATTTAAAAAGTTATCTAAACTTAAATAATCATAATACACACTATGTGTTAGGTATTGTTTGTTCAAAACAATACTATGGAGTAGATAGTCTTTTTTTATTTTCATTTTACAGATACACAGAAAGGGTCAGTAATTTGTCCAACATCACACATTAAGAGTGAAAGTGGAATTCAAATCCAGAATCTGATTCCAGAAGCTGTCAACTACACCCACAACTTCAGGCTTTGGATACCTTACAAGCACTAACCAAAGCATTTGACGAATTAAAGGTGTGGTGTGTTGGTAAGTGTGTCACAGATGGCTCTGGGAGGTGCATCTGATTGTAGCATTGGCAGTTTCTACAGTGTAAACATTGCCACTGTGACCTATTTCAAGCTGGTTATGTGACACCATTAGACATGGAGTTAGGAAAGGACACACACAAGGTCACTGTTATATGGTTTTCCCAACCGCACAAAATAATAGATGTAAATAACTTTGGGAGCATACTTAGTAGTAAGTTTACATATTTGTTTATAGTGGCTGTGTTTAATAACTAGTTCTTAGAATTCTTGAAAATTTAACAATTGGTTCTTGAGAGCTAGTACCAGCTGGCTCCAGCACACCATTGGGGTGAAAAGGAAAGAGCAGAATTATCATTATTTGCAGAAGGTATTTCTAGAAGTAGGATGAATTTCTCCCTTTCTATGTGTCTGTCTCAATCTATAAGGAGGCCAGAATTTCTACTTAGACTTTGTTCATTAGGAGAGAATAATGTTATAGAAAACATTTCTGACCTCACTTCACCCTAGAAGTAACCTAAATGTCCCTCAGCTAGGCACTGGTTACATATATTATGATACATACATAAAATAGGACAATCTTGTGGAAATCATGTCTTACCTCATTCTGTTGCGGTGGCTGGAAATGGCCTGTTTGTCACCAAATCACTGCAATAGGTAAGAAAGAATCTTACGGAGCCTGAGGATGAGCTACCACAGGGAGGACGTCTGATGCTGGGGTCTTCTCTGGAAGAGACAGTTTATATAATGCCTCACGTGAAATCTCTCGAATCATTCCAGTGAGTGTCTACGTAGACAACTAAATAAGCACATACATTTTAAAAAATTCAACATATATAATACCCCTGGCCAACAGGCTGGTCAAATCATCCCTGAAACAAAGAATTATATATTATAAAGGGGGTTGAATCAGAAGAACACTGAAAAGAAAGCTTTAAGATGTTTAGAAAGAATATTCTGGGAAATGCCCCTATTCAAATGTGGTGACTAGCTGGTCCCCAACTCTCACAAGACAGAACAATAGGAAATGGATGTACGTGCAATAAGAGTATTAGATTAGACAAAAGGAATAGTTTATTAATGATTAATTACTTTATTAATTTCATGAAGGATTTGAAAGCATCAGCATGACTGAGCAAACAAGTAATGAAAAATCTTTTCTGTGGTCTTTGGAAACAGGACAGATTCCAGTGCATCCAGTCTTTCAGCTCAGAATCGTCCAAAAGCAAAGAGTGGCCTACAGCCCATGATTCCTTCTGTGTTTGCTTTCTTATTCAATAGCATCAAGATACATCTACTTATTTAAGCGGGAGACTGGGTGACCTCTTCCACTTCTCTCTCACTTATCTCCATATCCAATTAACCTTTCATTCTCTCATTTCAACCTCCCTGATCCCCTTTATGCACCCTGTACTCCAGTTATTTACCATACACAAATCCATTCATCTGTTCACTCAGTTTAATTTGGTGCCTACTATGCACACACTCTACTTCTTACCCCCATGCCTTTTACACAGACCTGGTAATTTTCTGTGTACTATCCTTCAGCACTATTGGCATCTGGTGAATTTTTTCTCATCTTTTGTGATGCAGATCACATGCCACCTCCTCAGCAACGCTTTCCCCAATAAACTAGCATCCCACACAGCCCTTGCTTTTAGTGGAAACAGCTTACTTTTTTAAGAAGTAAGTCTTTTGATCCCATTATTTGCTCTTTGAGCCACAAGTGCTATGGACAGTTTATATAAAGCCCCCAAAATAATCAGGAGGATTAAATTGGCTTTAAAATAGATACTTCTTGGCAATAGACCAATACTGAGATATTTAACAATTTTATCACAGATTAGCTAAGAAATAAATACTAAATATAATTGATAGAAATAACAAATACAAAATAAAATTGAAAATAGGTAAAACTGTACATAGTAAAATTTGGACCTGGGAAAATGAGACTGGATACAAATAATGCCCACAAAAGAAAACTCACAGTAGCAGAAGCTATTATGGTAAAAACTGATTTGGACCAAAGACTGATATAACAGAACTGTGTTGATAAGTTAAATATAAGTAAATTAGTCTGGATTAAAACATTTTCAGTATTTTTATTCACAGCAAAATTGGAAATATTTTAAGTACTATGCTAGAAAACTGATCAAGGAATTACTTTGGGTTATGGAATTAATTATTAAGAGTAATTTCTTATCAAGAATGTATTGGTGCTGGTATAATTCTGATTTAAATGTTTGTATTCATTAACATAGAAGCAATCCCAGAGCAACATAGTGAGGGAAAAATAATTACAGGATCATAGTGGTAGGACAAAAATATCTACTGGATTTTAAATATAGAGTAAGCTTTTCATTAATAATTTTTTAAATAAGTAAATGAATATTTAAACTGTGATTTTTGTTGATCACCCTCTGTATAACCCATTAACTGAAATCTGACTGAAATTCAAATTTATCAAATTGAAATATGTAATACATAATTAGATTGTTTATTCCTCTTTGAAATATTTGCATTACTTTGTGTATTTCTCCTTTCTATTTAGCTTTCTTTTGAGGAATTTTAAATTCCAATTTATCTATGGACATTCTGCCTTAATTTCAAATAATCAAATTACATTCCATTAATCAGAAAATGAGAGCACTCAATATAAGTCCATCATACAGAGAAAAAAGAGACAACTCTTCCTTTAAAATTAGAGAAACCACCATCATAACATTTAATATTTCTTCATTATTCCATTGATCCTTTTGTTTTCCAAGAAGGAAAGAGAGAAACTTTAGGGCAAGGGAGGAGAACAGAGAAATGTAAATTAATCTCTTTCCTTTGGTTTGTTTTAAGAAAGCAACTCTATCCCTGGCCGGTTTGGCTCAGCGGTTAGAGCGTCGGCCTGCGGTCCAGAGAGACCCGGGTTCAATTCCCACTAAGGGCATGTACCTCGGTTGCAGTTTGTCCCCGGCCCTGGTTGGTTGTGCGGGTGGCAACCACTCGATGTTTCTCTCTCTCTCCCTCTCTCTCCCTCCCACTCTATCTGAACAAAAAATGAAAAAGATGTCCTCGGATGAGGATAAAAAAATTAAAAAAAAAGAAAGCAACTCGATGCTTCACACCACAACCTATACAATTATACAAGTATAGTTGTATAAAAATTCTTTTCCTTTTTATTGAATTTATTGGGTTGATATTGGTTAACAAAATTATACAGGTTTCAGGTGCACAGTTCTACAGCACATCATCTGTACAATGTGTGATGTGTTCACCACCCTAAGCAAAGTCTCCATCCATCACCACTGACCCCCTCTATACCCTCCTCCACCTGCCCCTTCCTCTGCAATCACCACACTGTTGTTCGTGTCCATGGTTTGTTTTTCTCTTTTTTTTCCTTCTTTTTTGTTCAATCCCTGCACACCTGCAGCCCTGCTCCCGATAGCTGTCAGCCTGCTCTCTATCTACAAGTCTGTCTCTTTTTTCTCTATCTTGCTTTTAGTTCATTTTGTTCATTAGATTCCACATATAAGTGAGATCATATGGTACTTGTCTTTCTCTGACTGGCTTATTTCACTTAGCATAATGCTCTTCAGGTCCATCCATGCTGTGGTAAAGGGTAAAATTTCCTTCTTTCTCTTTTTTAAAATATTTTTTCTTTATTGATTTTTAGAGAGAGGTAAGAAGAGAGAAAGATAGAAACATCGATGAGAGGGAATATCGATGGGCCGCCTCCTGCATGCCCCCCACTGGGGATCAGTCCCACAACCTGGGCATGTGCCCTGACTGGGAATTGAACCAGCGACCTCTTGGTGCATGGGTTGACGCTCAACCACTGAGCCACACCGGCTGGGCAGATTTCCTTCTTCTTCTTCTTCTTTTTTTTTTTAATAGCCAAATAGTGTATAAAATTTTGAATACATTTCAAAAACCCACAGAAAAACCTGAATAGAATTGAAGCTGGGTATAGTGGAATATCTTGAAGAGAAAGAGCCTTCCTGAATTATGATGATTAACTCCATAAAGGGTGATTTTTTTTTTTTTTGAGAAATATCATTATTGTATAAGAACAATGGCAAAACTTTGTCTTTACCGCATTTTATGAAGCTCTGGTGAAGGGACCAGCTGGAGTTCAGGTCTGATGGCTCAGCACTGTTACTGATATCTAACAGATGGTAGAGAGGTGTAACTAACAGGCTATTATGCACAACTCACAAAAGCCTGTGTCTTTTTTCAGGAAATGGTAAACAAAAGTTCTTTTTAATTGAACAAGTTGGTTTTATCGACTTGTTTTAATGATGGAGAATGTACACTGTAATGAACCCTGAGTCAACTCAGAAACAGAGTATAATTATGAAAGGATATAGGGCTTGGTCTTACGAGTCTGGGAAGGTTAAAGAAAGTGGGCTCTGCCCTAGATTGGATGCTGTCAGGAACTGGGGCTAATTCTTTGGAGCATTTTATTTATTTATTTATTTCCTTTATTGATATTAGAGAGAGAGGAAGGAAGAGAGAGAGAGAGAGAGAGAGAGAGAGAGAGAGAGAGAAACATCAATGAGAGAGAACATCAATTGGCTGTCTCCTGCTTGCCCCCAACTGGGGATTGGGCCCATAACCTGGGCATCGGGAATCAAACCTGCAACCTCTTGGTGCATGGGTCCACGTTCAACCACTGAGCCATACGAGCTGGGCTTTTTTTTTTTTTCACTAAATCATTCCCTTGCTTTCAAAAAGCAGAATAAAAGTGTAAACACACACACACACACACACACACACACACACACACACACACACAACCTTGAATGCTCTTAAAAATCTCCCACCAAATACTTCTGAGAATCACATGAGACCCGAGAAAGAGAGATCGAATGAGTTTTTCCAATACTCTTCTTTTTTTTCTTATTAATTAATTAATTAATTTTTATTACAGATGTTTCTCCTTTTTCCCCCTTTGACACTCTCCTCCCCACTCCCATCCCACCCCTTCACAGTATTGTTGTTTACGTCCATTGGTTGCACATATATGCATATAAGTTCTTTGGTTTATCTCTTCCCGCTCCCTGCCCCCTTCCTCTGAGGTTTGTCAGTCTGTTCCCTACTTCCATGTCTCTGGGTCTATTTTGTTCATCAGCTTATTTTGTTCATTATATTCCACAAATAAGTGAGATCATGTGATATTTGTCTTTCTCTGATTGGCTTATTTCGCTTAACATAATACTCTCCAGGTCCCTCCATGTCGTCTCAAAGGATAAGAGATCTTCCTTACAGCTGCATAGTATTCCATTAATTCTTTGGAGTATTTTAGTCATTCTCTTTTTTTAAATTGAATTTATTGGGGGTGATATTGGTTAATAAAATTGTATAGGTTTCAGGGGTACAATTCTACAATGCATCATCTGTACATTGTATTGTGTGTTCACCACCCCAAGTCAAGTCTCCGTCCATCACCATTTATTCCCCCTTTATCCTCTCCTACCTCACCCAGAAGTTCTTAATTTTAATGTAGTCATATTTAAGATTGTTTTATGATTCGCACTTTTTGTATCTTGTTTAAGAAAATTTTCCCTATCCCAACATTATGTAAATATTCTAATTATCTTCTCACGTTTTATTGTTTTGTTTACCAATTAGATCTAAATTTAAATGAAAATTGTTTTTGTATATATATCAAGTAGGAGTCAGATGCCACTTTTTTTTTTTTAATATGGATAACTAGTTGTCTAGGCACCACCAACTGAAAAATCATCCTTTCCCCACTGCTTTGCAGTGCCACCTGTTATAAATCATGTGCCATAAATGTGTGGATTTTATATGCGCATAATTCTTTTGTCTGTTAGTAAAGATAGTTTTTTAAAATATGTTTTTATTGATTTTTTAGAGGGAGAGGAAGGGAGAGTGTGAGAGAGAAATATCTATCGGCTGCCTCCTGCATGTCCCACAACCTGGGCATGTGCCCAGACGGAGAATTGAACTGGGACCTCTCAGTCCATGGGACGATGCTCAATTCACTGAGCCACACCGGCCAGGCAGTAAAGATAGTTTTAATTCTTTTCTTTTGCTCTTTAGGTCTTCAACTTCTTTTTCATGCCTTATTGCACTAGCTAGAAATCCAGTATAATACTGAATAAAAATACAGGGTGTGGCAAAAGTAGGTTTACAGTTGTGAGTATGTGAAACAAGAGTTTATTCTCGTATTATTTTCCATATAAATAACTGTAAACTGACTTTTGCCCCACTCTGTACTGAGTTGAAATAGTTTTTTTGTTCCTCATCTGAAGAAAAAAGTTTTCCATATTTTGTCTTAAGTGTGATATGAACTACAGGGTTTGTTTTTTGTTTTCTTGTAGATCCCCTTTGTTAGACTGAGGGAATCTATCTTCATCTAGCATTTACAATTTATTTTCTCAAGGTCTGCAGTATACCTCTAAAGATTTTGTAAATTTCCTGTGTTCCAATGGTTATCTTTTCTTTTTGTATGTTCCTTCTTTCTCTTTTTTCCTTAGGTTAGCTAGTAGTTTATCTATCTTGTTTCAAAGAAGCAGGATTTTCACTTAAGTAGATATATCCTTTACTTCATTAATTTTTGCTTTTATCTTTATTCTTTCTTCCTTATGCTTTGTTTCTCTTATTACTTCGTTGTTCTAGCTTTTTAAATTAGGAATTTAATTGATTTACTTTTATTGATACAAGTGTTTAAAGCCAGGAAGTTGTCTTTGATTACTGTTTTAAATAAACTTCATAAGTTCTTAAAGGTAATGTTTTCATTATAGTTACTTTTTAGAAATTCTGTCACTTTGATTGTATGTCCATTGTCACCCAGGAGTTGTTTAATATAAGGTTTTAAACTTTTTGGGTGGAAAGATGTTATTAAACATTTCTAGTTTTACTATGCAGTCATGGGAATATTCTGAGAAATGGGAATATTAACTTAACAATGGGAATATTCTGAGAAATGTGTTTTAGGCAATTTTGTCCTTGTGGGAACATCATCATAGTGTGTACGTACACAGCCTTACATGGTATAACCTATTACACATGTAGGCTATACGATGCCTATTGCTCCTAAGCTACAACCCTGTGCGGCACGTTACTGTCCTCAATGTTATAGGCAATTGTAGCACAATGACAAGTATTTGTATATCTAAACATAGAAAAGGTATAGTAAAACATGGTATAAAAGATAAAAAATGGTACACCTGTACAGGGCACTTACCATGAACGGAGCTTGCAGGACTGAAGTTTCTACGGGTGAATGAATGTGAGGGCCTAGGACATTATTGTACACCACTGTAGACTTTATAAACACTGTACACTTAGGCTACAACTTTATTTAAAAATTACTTCTTCAATAATAAATTACCATTAGCTTACCATAACATTTTTACTTTATAAACTTTTAATTTTTTAAAAAACTTTTCAACTCTTTTGTAATGACACTTAGCTTAAAACATAAACACATTGTACAGCTGAACAAAAATGTTTTCTTTCTTAATATCCTTATTGAGTTTTTAACTTTTTACTTTTTGTTAAAAACTAAAACATAAACGCACACATTAGACTGGGTCTACATAGGGTCAGGATCACTAACATCACTGTCTTCTGCCTCTACATCTTGTCCTACTGGAAGGTCTTCAGGGGCAATATCAAGCATGGAGCTGTCATCTCCTTTTTCTGGAATACCTCCTGAAGGACCTGCCTGAGGCTCTTCTGAGGAGATGTCACTGTTTTCAGAAATATGTCCACAGTGGTTTGCTTCATTTGTTTCCTTTTTTTTTCTTTTTTTTTCTATCACAGATTGGCTTGTAAGCAGATAATGCACCAAGGACATGCCTCTCTATTAATGAAAACCTTTTGGTGTTGAGATCTATGTCTTCAAACTTTTGAAGAAACGTGTTGAGGTCTGCAAAAGCCTCTCCTAAATCTTTCACTGTGAAATTTTCTTGGGAGTTATTCTTCTTTGTTTTCTCCTGCAGTTTTCTTTTCTCTTACCTCTTCTTCAACTATGTTTTTCTGTTCCAGTTCCAAACACTCCTCATTAGTCAGTTCCTCAGGAACCCCTCAGTATGATCCTCATCCACACCCAGGTTAAAGTTGTTTCTCATCTCAAACATAGCCTTGTTGATTTTTGCAACCTCCTCGTTCTTGGAAAATCCTTTGAAGTCATGGATGAACCTCTTGAGTGTCTTCTTCCAGGTGCCATTCATACACTGACAACACCAAATGCTGATGAGGATATAGAGCAACAGGAACTTTCATTCATTGCTAATAATATGCAAAATGACACAGCCACTTCAGAAGACAATTTGGCAATTTTTAACAAAATTATATGTACTCTTTCCATATGATCCAGTCATTGCATTCCTTGGTATTTACCCAAATGAGATGAAAACTACAAAAATGATACAGATTCAGTTATATTTTTATATATATGCTTTATTCTCTTTCTGATGTATGCAATGATTTTAATCTTCTGTTCCTTTGTATGATGTTTTTCTCTGGTTGCCTTCAAGATTTTCTCTTCATCTTTGATTCTCATATGTTTGAATATGATGTGTCTTGTGTGTCTGTGTGTATGTTGGTATTTATACTATTGTGATTCTCTGAGCTTCTTGGATCTGTGGTTTGACATTTTCATTATTTTAAAAAAATTCTTAGCCATTGTTTATTCAAAAATTTTTCTACCCTGTTCTCTCTTCTTCTTCTAAAATTCTAATTATACATATATTAGACTATTTTATATTTTCACACATGTTTTTAATATTGCTTTTTTCACTTTTTTATATTTGTGTTTCAGTTTTGTAATTTCTGTTGTCCTATCTGCCAGCTCACTGATTCCCCTCCCCCCCATGGTTATGTCAATCTACTTATGAGCCCATTGGAGGCATTATTCATCACTATTACCATGTTTTTTGTTATTTCTAGTATTTCATTTGCCTCTTTCCTATAGTTCCCACTTGTGTCCTGAAATTACCCAACTGTTGATGTATATTGCCCATATTTTCTATTTGAGCCTTTCACATATTAATCAGAATTATTTTAAATTCCCTGTCTGATAAGGTAAACATCTGGTCCATATTTTTTGTTCTTGTCTTTTTCTTGCTATTTTAAAAATGTGACTCCTAATTTTTAGTTGAAAACCAGGCGTTGTATGTAGGAAAGAAGACACTGTAGGATATAGTACTATGCTTGGAAATAACCATGATCTAGTACCTATAATTTTGGAAAATTTCTCAATTGACCTCACTTTCTCTCCAGTTATTATCTCATTTCCTTCCAGTTATTCCCTTTAGTGGAATTTTCTTTAAAGAATTGTCTGTATAAGTTGTCTCTACTTCTTCATGTTTCTTTCTTTAGCCCATTGCAATCTTGCTCCCATCCCAATTCCTCTGGAACTGTTCTCATTAAAGTCTCCAACAATGTAGATGGCCTCTTATCCCAATTTTTTTAGTCTCTCAGCTGCATACATTTTCCTTCTTCAAACAACAGACACCTATTCCATATTCATTCTTACCTTTATTATTATTTTAACAAAATCCTAGTCTTATTGAGTGTAGCAGTATGCTCAGCTGAAAAAAAAAAAAACACACTTTTTTTCAGGCTTCTTAGCATATAGACATGGTCATTTGAATAAAACCTCACCAGTGGGATAGATATAAGCAGAACTTTCTAGATGAGATTTTTTAAAGTGGTGAGTGCTGATTTTTGCCCTTTGCCCTTCCCCTTTTTATTGCCTGGAATGAAGATGTTATCATTGGGATCCAAGCTCTTTTGCAACTATCAGATGACCTTGAAGATACTAGCATACTGCCCGGCCGGTGTGGCTCAGTGGTTGAGCATCGACCCATGTATCAAGAGGTCGCAAGTTTGATTCCCAGTCAGGGCACATGCCCAGGTTGTGGGCCAAACCCCCAGTGGGGGGCATGCAGGAGGGGGCCAATTGACATTCTCTCTCATCGATGTTTCTATCCCTCTCTCCTTTTCCCTTCCTCTCTCTCTAAAATCAATGAAGCCCTGGCCGGTTTGGCTCAGCGGTTAGAGCGTCGGCCTGCGGTCCAGAGAGACCCAGGTTCGGTTCCCGCTGAGGGCACGTACCTCGGTTGCAATTTGTCCCTGGCCCTGGTTGGTCGTGCGGGAGGCAGCCACTTGATGTGTCCCTTTCACGTCGATGTTTCTCTCTCTCTCTCTCTTCTTCTCTCTCCCTTCCACTCTATCTGAACAAAAATGGAAAAATGTCCTCGGGTGAGGATAAAAAAAAAAAAAAAAAAAAAGTAAAATCTATGAAGAGCCCTGGCCGATTTGGCTCAGCGGTTAGAGCGTTGGCCTGCGGTCCAGAGAGCCCCGGGTTCGGTTCCTACTAAGGGCATGTACCTTGGTTGCAGTTTGTCCCTGGCCATGGTTGGGTCGTGCGGGAGGCAGCTACTCGATGTGTCCCTTTCACGTCGATGTTTTTCTCTCTCTCTCTCTTCCTCTCTCTCCCTCCCACTCTATCTGAACAAAAAAATGGAAAGATATCCTCAGGTGAGGATAAAAAAATAAAATAAAATAAGAATCAATAAAGAAAAAAAGATATTAGCATACTATCACATCTGCCTACATTCTATTAGTCAAAGAAAGTCACATGGTTAAGTCCAGACTCATTAGGAAAGACTGTATAGTCACATGACAATGGATAGGGATATTATCCTATTGCAAGAAGAAACTAGTAAATCAATCTATGCAATTGCTTATTGCAGAAACCCAGGAGTCTTCTTTGATTCCTCCATTTCCTCACTCCCCACAGTTAACCATCAGGATGTCCTATTGAATCTTTTGTCAAAGTACATACAGAATTTATACTTTATTAATTAATTAATTTATTTTTTGAAATTTAATTCTTTATTAAGGAAATACAATTCTTTGTTAGAACTTTTTAAGATGCCCTGATCAAGAATCAAACCGGCCACCTTCTGGTGTATGGGACGACACTCTAACCAACTGAGCCACCCAGCTAGGGCCATACGTTTTCTTTCTGCCACTCTAATCCAAGATACTATCATCTTTTGCTTGAACTCCAAGAGTCTCCTAATCTGTCTTCTCACTTTTATTCTTACCCTTCTCCTATCGATTTCCCTCACTGCAGCAAGACTGATCTTAAATGTAAATCAGTTTTCACTGTTTGTTCACATAAAAAAAAACTTTGTATTGCACTTAGAACAAAATTTATACTCCTAAAAATAACACTCAAGACCATGTATTATCCTCTCTCTGCCTATCTCTCCAATCTCATCTCATTCTGTTTTTTTCCTTTATTCACTATATTCTAACCACATGAGTCTTATTTCAGAAACTTAAGCTTTTAAAGCTCTTTTCCTATTTCATTGCCTTTGTATATACTGTTACCTCGCTCTAGAATGCTCTTTCCCTAATTTTTGCCATGACTAGTTCCATCTCATTCCTTAAGTCTTAGCTTATATATCATTTTCTCAGATAGGCCTTTCCTGACCCTCTCTAAAGTTGGTTCGCTTGCTGTTCTCTAATTAGCTCTTTGCTTGATTCTATCATAACTCTATTTGTCTGTTTACTTGTCTCCTCAACTAGAGTGTAAGCACCATGAAGGCAAGAGCCATTTCTGTGTTGTTCACTGTTGTATCCACACCTGGCCTACACCCTGGCACTTTGTAGGGTTAAAAAAAAAAGTTGAGTGAGTGAGTGAATGAATGAATAAATGAGATAACGAAAATGTGATCCAGGACAGTGACCATGGGGAAAGAAAGGAGAGAACATTAGAAAATTTTAAGACCCAGGTTAAATGTCCAGTCCTCTCTTAGGTTTCTCCTTATCTCTCCAGTCAAAAAATGAATATAGTGTCCCTTGGGTTAATATCTTCTGATTTCTATTTGTGCCTCATATGTGGTACTTAACATTCCTTAACTCTTGTAGAGATTGTTTTGAATGACTTCTCTTTCCTGCCAGATTTTTACCTAGCTTAGGCATAGACTATATTTTATTAATGTCTCCCATAATACACAGACCCTGCTTGGCACATAATACAATGAATATGTGGTTTGAATGAAAGAATGAAGGAATGATCTGAACATTTTCCAGTTTTAGGGTAAGGGGAAGGGATCTCCATAAATTGGGTATCTGGATAACTTCCCTGTGACTCAGCCTCTTGGGAAGGAACCCATCCTGCTTGAAAGTTTTCCAATCTCATTACAAATATCCTTTGTCCAGGGTATGAGCTTACCATACTTTTTTCTAGAGCTGACCAAAGAAAAGATGCAAATAATGGATCAATCTTTTTCCAGATTTAATAATCTCAAGTAAAAGCCTGCTATTACCCCAATAAATTATAATACAAAGCATTTCCCAGCACATCCCAGGTAAGCCAATAGAAATGACTTTGAATTTCCAAACTTTCTACCTGGGGAACCTGGTAATAGTCTCTGCCCAGGCTGAACCCCTTTTCCTCCCTCCTCCTTCTCCCTCCTTCTCTGGTGTCTCTGGGAATAGGCCTAAGGGGAGAAGAAGGTAGAGTCAAATTGAGATGCTCAGTGCCCTATTAGCATTTGCTACTTAGAGATCCCAGAGGTTCCAAGTATGGAAATCCCTACAGGCAGCTTTAGTTCGGCTCAATTAAGGTCAGCCTGAGTTTTGCTTTTATCCTAAATGAGTCTCAGGAGATTAGTTAGAAAGATGCCTACAGGAACTCCCCAAATGACAGACAGCCCAAAGCAAACCAGGAACACCTGGGATTTATTAAGAGTGAGAAAAGGGCATATGTCCAGGAGAAGTCCCTGCAGATCTTGTTCCCCAGCATAATGAGTAACTTGGCAATTCTCAGGGCCAGCTCTCCCTGCTATGTAACTTAAAGATTGTCCCTGGAAGGTCCTCTGTACTCCCATCCTAAATCTTTCCTTTGTGGTCACTCCTGGATTAGTCAAGAGAACCTGGTCTCTGACTTTGGGTGGTCCCTGTTAATATGCACTTCTCTAATCTATCCCCATCACCAATAGTCAGATTAAATCCCATTCTGGAAACAAGACCTCCATCTCATTATACCTTGCATCACAGATTGTTTCTAATAACAATAACAACAACAAAAGAAAACAATCCAATTATTCAACAATAGATGAACTGTTAAGTAAAATATGGAACACACATATAATGGCATTTTATGCAGTCATCAAAGTATTTATAAGTTGTTTACTCCATGAATACCTATTTACCTATAATTTTAAGTGAAAAACCAGGAAAAAGAATTCTATATATCATATGAAAAAGCTATATAAAATCATATTTAGGCAAGGAATAAATGGAAACATACCAAAATTATGACCATGGAAGTATTATGGGTAATATTTCCTAATTATTTTTCTTTAGACTTTTCTGGTTTCAATAGCATATATTAATGTTGTTCCCCCTCTTCCTAATGACCAAATACTCCATGGGAAGCAGGGTCTTTTCCCAGCTCCAAGGGTAATTCTTTTTGTTGTTATTGTTAATCCTCACCCAAGGTTATTTTTCCATTGATTTTTAGATAGAGTGGAAGGGAGGGAGGGGGAGAGAGAGAGAGAAACATCGATGTCACATCCACCCCGACTGGGGCAGGGAATCCAACCTGCAACCCAGGTACATGCCCTTGACCAGAAATCGAACCTGAGACCCTTCAGTCCCCGGGCCAACTCTCTAACTGCTGAGCCAAACCGGCCAGGGCCCAAGGATCATTCTTATTTAGCTAAACTATTCATGGTGATCCTATTTTCCTTGCCAAGGGTTACTTTAAGTATAAGAGTATAATAAAACTCTAGTAAAAAACATGTGAGGCTACTCTCCTGGGAGGGTTCTGGGAAGATCATCCTCACTCTTAAAAGGGACACAAACACAGGGACACTTCATGCTCATCTGAATGGAGTTTTTGTATTTATGTCTGGAACCACGTCAGCCACCTTGGAAGCACGTGGGCATTCATACTAAGAGGGCAAACCTGGTGAGGATGTCAGAGCTTTGAAAAACACTTGGGCTTCTGATGAGATTACTGAATCGTTGAATTAACCAACTCTGGATCATCCATCTCTGTAATCCTTGCTATGTGATTTAACAATATATTCACTGTTTTGTCACTTTTGGTTGGATTTAGATTACATGCATCTGAAAGCATCCCAACAGATAATAGCCTGCCTTATTTCATAAATAGCAGCTATCATATACAGAGTATCTAACTCTTATTAAAGTCTGTGACCTTGGGCAAGTTATTTAATCTGTCTTTACCTCAGTTTTTTCACCTGAAAAATGAGACTAATAATAGTACATATGTCATATATTTCTTGTGAAGATTAAATCCATCAACGCACACAGTCATTTTCTTTACAGCAAGGAAGACATTACTACTTTTACTAGTGAAAAATTAGATCAAGCAGATGAAATAATTTATTCAAAGTCACATAACAACTGTATTAGGTAGGGACTATTATATCTCCATTTTATAGATCTAGAAATTGAGGTTTAGTCACACAGCTAGTAAATAGCAGAGCCAGGATTTAAAGCGAGATATTCTAGCTCCAGAGCCCATGCTTTTAACCACCATTCCATGCACTGTCTCCACAGGTGGATCATAGTTTATTGAACAATTCTCCTACTGTTGGATAATTAGGTTTCTAAACTTTCACTGTTACAAGTAAATGAACATCTTATCTATATATCCTTGACACAGTTGAACAACTATTTCTGTATGATAAATTCCTAAAATGGGAGTCTTTTTAAAAATATGCAACAATGCTTTGCATAATCAGAGAAGCAAAAATCAGAAATTTTTAACGTGATCTGAACTGGAGAGGAAAGAGATCTGTGTGTATTTTCTAAATTGTACTTGGGCATGCAAATTAGGAGCAGATCTGTGCTCCCAGCCTCCCCCACCCTCATCGGCACAAATTTAGGACTCTGTTGCATTGGTATGACCTTGAGGTTAGAGTAAGAGTATGAGAAAGAAAATCAGAGGGAAACTTATGACAGGGCATCCCAGACATGGGGCTCTTTGTTTTAGTCCCTCCTCCAGCTACTCTCATCTCATTCTTTCCCCCTTTTGTTCCTCCAGAGCCTCCTGAGCCTCACTGAAAAGCAGAGAGGTGGAGTCACTGAGGGGAGCTATGCCACTGACAGGAACCACACGGTATTATCCAGAATTAGTATTCATAGCTGACATGATGATTTTGAATATTAGTATTGTCTCTGTCATCCCCATTCACTTATTCATGCTGCAAATAAGTACAGAATGCTTATCATTTGACAGGCACTGTTCTCAGTGCCAGTGATGCATCAGTGAACGAGCCAAAATGTCTAGTCCTGGTGGAACTATATTCTCCAGCAGTTTATTAACTGAATGACTGCACAGGAAATGCCAATACATAGATTCATTATGCCATCCCTAAATACTAATACCATCCATAAAGTCTCTTCTACCGCATTTCAGAAATTCTCTCTACCCTCACTCCAGGCCCCAGAAATGTACAAAATATTTGCTCCTCCAGTTAAACCATGCCTTCCTCAGGTACACTATTCCAAGCTTAACTTCTTCACCTGAGTGATGTCCTGCCCCAGGGAATATTCAATGAGTGAACAAGATATTTAGAAGTCTGGATGTAAGTAAATGGAGATACATAAAAGACAGAAGACATAGCTGGAAAAGGAGTCAAAAGCTGTTGCCAATGGGGAGGAGGACTTGGAGAAATAAGGAGAAGTGGTAGAGAGCCACTATATTTACAATAATTCTTTCAATATTACTTGATTTTTTTATATTTAGTGTATGAATTATGTTAATCAAAATCAAAAGTAATATTTAAAATTCCTAGGTTCCCCTCATGCACTGTTGGTAGGATTGCAAATTGGTGCAGCCACTATGGAAAACAGTACAGAGATTCCTCAAAAAATTAAAAATAGAATTACCTTATGACCCAGCAATTCCACTTCTGGGTTAGTATACAAAGAAATCCAAAACACTAACTCAAAAAGATATATGCACCCCTATGTTCATTGTAGCACCATAAACAATAGCCAAGATATGGAAGCAACCCAAATGCCCATGAATAGATGATTGGATAAAAAATACACACACACACTCACACACACACACACACACACACACACACACACAATGGAATATTATTCAGCCAAAAAAAAAGAATGAAATCTTATTATTTGCAACAACATAGATGGACCTTGAGGGTATTACGCTAAGTGAAATAAGTCAGACAGAGAAAGACAAATACCATATCATTTCACTTATATGTGGAATCTAAAAAACAAAATAAATAAGCAAACAAAACAGAAACAGACTCATAGATACAGAGAATAAACTAAGGGTTGCCAGGTGGGAGGGGAGTGAAGGGGGCTGGGTTAAAAAGGTGAAGGGATTAATAAGTACAAATTGGTAGCTACAAAATAGTAATGGGGATGTGGAGTACAGCACAGAGAATGTAGTCAATAATATTGTGATAACTATGTATGGTGCCAAGTGGGTACTAGAATTATTGGGGGGAATCACTACATAGATCATATAATTGTCTAACCACTATGCTGTGTACCTAAAACTAATACAAAATAATATTGAATGTCAACTGTAATTGAAAAAAATGAAGTTAATGATAAAACAGTCATGGGGATATAAAGTACAGCATAGGGAATATAGTCAATTGAAATAACTATGTATGGTGCCAGGGGGCTGCTGGATTTATGAGGGGGATCACTTCGTAAATTATATAAATATCTAACCACTATGCTGTACACCTGAAACTAATATAAAATAATACTTAATGTCAACTGTAATGGGAAAATAGTAATAAAGTTAATGACACCAACAACAATAAAATAAAATAAAATCCCTGGTTTCCAAGAGAGGCAATGCCTGATTTTGGCCTGTTATATAAATGGGATATTCAGTGTAAATATCCAACTTGCTCTCTACTTGTAAATGCCTACATTTCATATCCCCCTCCTTATTTCCCAAAATGTACAGTGAAATCTCATGGACATAGAATAGAGGTGGGCAAACTATAGCCCTTAGGCAAAATGGGCTTGCTGCCTGTTTATGTACGACCTGTGAGGTAAGAATGGCTTTTACAGTTTTAAATGGTTGAAAAAAAATCAAAAGAAGAATAATATTTTGTGACATAAAATTATGTCACACACAAAACTGTCCATGTTCATATGTTTACATTTTGTCTATGGCTATTTTTGTGCTACAATGGCAGAGCTGAGTAGTTGTGACAGTGACTCTAGCTAGCAAAGTAAAGATTATGTGCTATCTGGCCCTTTATAGAAAATGTTTGCCAACTCATGACTTAGAAGCTTAGTATCATAGGATGGGTGTATATAGGACCATCTCTCCTCTTTTAACACCCTTCTGAAATCTTATTCCCAAAAAGCATGCACATATAAGCAAATGCACCCTCCAAACTATCAGAAAATTGTCTCCCTTAGCTTTATCATTGAAGCTTTTTGTCAAATTTCATCACAGAAATTCCATGGCAGTCTCTATTTCCCAGCATTATGATTTCTGGGTCATTAACTTATAGCCTGTCATCTTCTCAATAAGATCAAAGAAAAACTTACTTAGGACCTGACGGTGGGGATGTCATCTTCTAGTCCCTAGCATTACTGTGAGCAGGAAACCAGGAAGGTGAATTATCCAGGAAAGAAGAAAGTAATTGGAAATAAGCAATATTCTGGTTTTCTTCATTACAAGAGGAGCAATCTCTTTAAAGGTAGTACTACTAGAAACCCTAGGAAAATGAAAGCTGAAATGTATTTTTCCGTAATTAATTTGATATCTAGACCTATTCTCCAAAAAATTGATTCTAGAAAGGTAGTTTGGCTTCAAGACTTTCTCTTGGAGGTCCCTAGGGTGGTCCCAATATGAATTTGCTTCTCAGAAAGTGAGATTAAGACTTTTTGGGTGGGAGCAGAAGGATCGAGTTCATAAACTATTCTCTCTCTTGTTAGTCGACATCAGGTTTAAACCACTGAAACATTTCCACTCACTTACCTGGGCCTTCCTGTTCCTCTAATCTGGGATGCAGATGTTGTGACCCCTTCTCTTACATCAATTCTTTAGGCTATGGTTCAGTTTTCTCTACTGGGAACTCAATGAAGTCAACTCCACCAAAATAATTCCTATTTTGATTGTGACCTGAAGACCATTCCTTGTTGCTGTAGTATTTAGGGTTTAAGGCTTCCTGGAAAACAGGCTTGAGTTTTCCATAGACATGAAGAATAAGAGAAGGGAAAAGAGAAAATAGAGTCCTGTTTTCAGGGATTGTTACGAACATTCAAGAAATTTCCAGGAGATTCTAGCCTAAAACTAGAGCTAGAGTCTACTGAGATATAAGAGTACTGAGAGTTAGCAGAAGGATATTCTGATTTCTACTCAACTTTGTTGCCCTGAACTATACCTATAGTTTTATTCATTTCCATCATGATCTCTGCTGTGCTTCAATAGTTAACTTCAAATAGACAGGAAGGAATCACTAACCTCTCCCCTCAAAATATTAGAGACTCAAAAGAAATATAAATAAATCCTCATAACACAAAAGAAGGATACTGGCCCAATCATAAACCCCTTTCTTATTGCTCATTGTTTTTCCTTCTGGCAGAAAATTATAAAAAACATTTACCAGTAATCCACATAGTAAATCTGTGTGTGTCCTTATGAGAAACAAAGAGGCAATGAGCCTTATTCATTCTTTCCAACTGTGCCCTTCAAGCCTCCCACCCTCCCTGATCACCTGAGTGCCCCATCTCACTGCCTGTATGTGCTTCTCGGACACTTTCTGCAAGTTTTCTCCTATATCATGGTCACAAATTCCTCACCAATTTTTGGATGTTGCTATGGAACCCAGGACTAGATACACTTGGGCAGAACATTAAGAATTTGCACCTGTAACTCCAGGATCTGGTCCTTGATGTGGTTCTGGCCTCAATCCCTAAGCACAGCTGCTAGAATTGAGTCAGAGCTCATTCAAAGAAACTATGGCAGGAAATCTCAGGGCCAAAAGAATTACACTTAAGTTGAACTCCTGATTCCAGGGGTAATGATCCTGAGTTTCAATCCAGGGATTCTTTTGCCTCCAATGCCTGACCTTAAAGGCATTATCCAGCTTAGAGGACAACTGCAGTCCAGAAGGAAGCCAGCTTCTAAGGAAAGAGATGCAGACTTTCAGAAGTGCAGCCTCCTATATGCACGAATATAGGAACCCTGTGGAAATTAAACACCATCTCAGTCTACAATGCTAGCATTTCAAATTCCTGTTATATAACCCTGCTGATCATCCTCTCAGGGAGGAAGATCTTCCTCAGAACTTCCTCGAAAAACTTCTATTTATGTTTCTTACTTTTCTAGTTCTTCAATTACAATTCAGGGACATTTGGGGACCCGAGAGAAGCCAAGTCCGAAACTCTTGAAATCAATGAAACTTCTACCATGTGTTAAGTGCTTTACTCTGGCAAAAATCTCACGTATGTTCTACCAAAGACTTATGAAGTATTATTATCCCCATTTAATAGATGAGAAACCTCAGAATAGTAACTTGATTATGTTGGATTTAATGATAGAGCTGAGACTTGAGTCCAGGCTTTTCTAAGGCCAAGGCCTTTGCTCTTTCCATTTCCCACGCAGCTGGTCATCACTCAATTAGGAATTCAATTTTTAAAGGTATCCAGGAAGGAAAGAATGAAATCCTCTAATTCCATCATTCCAGAGGCTAGTTTAGAACTGATAATAATCATTAGGAGGAGGATGGGACATGAAATGGAAGGGATAATATAGCTTAGGCTGAACTGTAGGATACAATTGGATATGTCCACTTTACCAATTTCATGGGTCCCAGGCTCCTTGTCACTGGGGATTCAAACAGTTATTCCTCTCTTCCTGATGCTCACAGGAAGAAGAGTAAGTTCTCTTTGTATAGCCAAGCTACAGAATAGATTCTTAAGGAGCAGAGACTTCCACTGCTTAGGCAGAAGGGCCAGATTCTGATATCACTTTTCCCTGACACTGTCTCTCTGGTCCTTATTCACTCCTAGAGGTGTGAGAAGTTGATCTCTGCACTCCACTGGCTCACGTGGAGGTAAACTATGGGAAGGAGAGCCCGGAGTACTAGTTCAATCTGTTGCTATGCAGTGGTGGGAACTTGAGCAGGGCCCTTCATCTCTAAGTTCTTATCTTCTGTGAATTGAGTGAGCTGGCCAAGATCTACCGTGGGGAGTCAAGCAACCGGCAAGAATAAACCCACAGTTCCTTTGACCCCCCCCTCACTATATATTCCTCCCTCCCAAGTCCCTAACCCACAGTAGGTAATCACTTTTACTACCAGAGCCATTGACCATGTTAGACTCAAATGCCATGTACTTCCTGGCCTCTTTCTGCCACACACTGTACTAAGCACCTTCATATATTTGGGCTTTCCAGTTAGCGCTCTCAGAGAGAAAGAAACAAAAACCAAACACAAGCCCTGGCTGGTTTGGCTCAGCGGTTGGAGCATTGGCCCATGGACCAGAGTCCCGGGTTCGGTTCCCGCTAAGGGCACACACCTTGGTTGCAGTTTGTCCCCGGCCCCGGTTGGGGTCGTGTGGGTGGCAGCCAGTAGATGTGTCTCTCTCACGTCGATGTTTCTCTCTCTCTCTTCCTCCCTCTCTCCCTCCTGCTCTGTCTGAAGATAAATGCAAAAATGTCCTCGGGTGAGGATAAAAAAAAAAAAAAAAACTAACACAATCCCCCACTCTCCAATCCCAATGCTTGGGTGAGCAAAATAAAAGTCCTAGTCAGATTCTGAAACCCTCAGTTGTTTCAAGGAAAGAGACTTAAGGAGAGGGTAGGGCCCATTCCTCAGGAGGGTGAAATTTAGGAGGTCACCAAATCATATCTCAGGTTGTCTATCGCTCTCACTCATTTCTCATTCTTCTATATCTCATTAATAAGGAACACAACAGCCTTTTTTCCCTCAGAGGCAAATGACTGCAACAGCATCTTTAGGGGAAGCAGCCTCTCAGGTCCCATCTCACAACAGGGTCCTGAGACTACATTTCCCACAAGGGGCCACTCTGGTTTTCTGGTCTCAGAACTTCTTTCCTAGGGGGGTGTGCTCTGATCATTTGCACAAGATGGGCAGAACAGGCAAGGCCATTGGAGTGTAGGTCAGGCACATGTAGCCTTCAGAGTACAGGAAAGGGGTGCACAACAAGATGAAAAATTTCCACTTTTACTCCCTCAAGGTGCCCAATGTTTCTCCAGCACCTCTTGTGGTAGTCTAGGACTACCCTACATGGTCCCTGTGTCCGATGCTGTGGTTCCTTGAATCCACTGTGTGCGTCCCCTCAGCTTTAGGGCAAGAAGAAGCAGCCAGAGCCCAGGAAAGGTGCTTCAGCAAAACTGAATGGCAATTATTCGTGCAGTTTGCATAATTTTAGTTTTGTGTGGTAGGCAGGGAGAAAAAATGCAGACGGGAGATAAGCTGTCAATTTCTTAGCCAATCGTAGTGCAGAACTGATGTTACCATGGCAATGACCTAGGAACAAAAATTCTGTGTTTGTTTTTTTTTTCAGTTTCAAATCAACAAAGACCACCAAATAAAATCTGGCTCTTGCTCTATAAGAAAGGAAATAAGGAGGACAGTTGGTCAATCGATAACTCTTTATTGAACTATTGTATAGGCAACACACTAGACACAAAAGTAAAACAATAAAAACCAGACAAACCAAAAAACACTGTCTTTGCTCTCAAGCAGTCTATTCTAAGACAGAAGTGATGATTGTTTTGATGCGTACTATGGGAAGAAAACGCAAGGTCTCCTAACCCAGACTATTGAAATGGAGAGGTAGAGTCAAGGAAAGCCACCCAGAGAAAGTGCTGGGTGTGAATTTTAATCCTGCAGATTTGCAAAGAACTTCAATCCTCATTATCTGCACACAAAATTAAAGTCCAGATGGATTAAAGAGCTAAACATTAAAAAAAGTAAAAGTATTAAAAGAAAATAGAGAATACTACTTTTATTCTCCAAGATAGGTAAACAGTCACACAGCTATGAAGTCATAAGGAAAAGACTGGTAACACTGACAGCATAAAATTAGAAACTTATCAGTAACAGAAGTAGTATAAACAAGGGTGAGGGACAAGAGAATGACAAGGAAAAAAGTATCTGTACCATGCATGAGAGCAATCAACATCCAGATGTCTCTGCCCACCAGCCTAAAGAACAGGAAACACACCTGCAGGCAAATAAGAGTTGGGTCTATTGTTGCAACAGGTGAGATTGTGCACCACGGAGAACCTGTGGGACATCTCAGTAAGAGGGCATTAAAAGGGGATCGTTTTGTGATTTTGGACTTGTGTTAGGTTTGGGGAAAGTCTGTCAGAAAGTGGGCCAATTCTGCTTGGATATTTTAATTATTATCTAAGAGGTGGAGGAATCAAATGGATCAAGCTGCGATTGGTAAAGTAACAGCAAGCCCTTATGTTAGCTGGGAGAGTTCAACACCAAGAACAAAGCAAAATTACCTGTTACAATTCTTGAGTGAAAACATCAAATACGAGGTTTCTATTAATGGAACGTAGTGAGAAAGAAAAAAGCGTATCCTTCGTATCTAGGCACTGATTTGACATAGCTATAGTATATGCTGTTCTGTTGGACATAAACAACCTCACAAGAACAACACTTAGAGAAAAGGAACTGTTGTATCTGAAAGTTTGTAAAGTGCCAAAATAGTAGTTCTCAATAAACGTGGCACTTTACCTAAGTCTGGTCCTTTTCTTCTGGAAGGTCATATTTTAGGATTCTGAAAATGAGATGAAGGAGGTTTTACCCTCTTCTGGATAATTAAGGTCTTTGGATACTAATCCTGAAATCTAACTTTTTTTCCTAATGCTTAAAATACTTTCTGCCATCCTAAAGCTTGATCGAGGCCCTAGAAGTTTTTTTCCCTATTGTTTTTGTTTGTTTGTTTTTTCATCAAAATATCCTATAAGGATTTATTAGAAAACATGCCAGATGAGGCAGTGTTCCTTCAAAGCAACCATGGGAGAAATGATCATTTAAAAAGAAACCCTTAGCAAACTGAACTTGCTGCTACCCACATCTGAGTGGGAACAGAATCTAAAGTCCAGGGGTGAGCCTTGTATCTTCAGGCTGTACCCAGGCCCAGGCATGCCAGGGAGTGTCTCTTTGCAGAAAGACTCACTTCATGTACTCATCCTGCTGGTCAGCCCGGATTTGGGCCAATGACTTGGCATGGTAGAAGAGCTCACTGATCTCATCATGGTCTTTCTCGATGTTGTCCTTCCCATTGATCTTAGCAAGGAACTTGGCCGGGGTCAGCAGTCACACTGAGTACCTCAGAGTGGTCTGTACTGATCTCCCCCAGGTGGTTCAGCAACTCCTCGCTGATGTTGATTCCCTCTGTCTGGGCATGGATTTTAATGATCTGTTTCATTTCCTGCAGAGTGTACAGCATGGTCTGGATGATTATTACTGGGGATGCCATGAGGAGAGGTGATATCCTCAGTGCCCCTGATGACACAGATGCCTCAGTTAGATGCAAAGATGACGATGGGGGCAATAGAAGATTCCAGGGCCCGGTGCAGGTAGGTGAAGCACTCAGTGTCCAGCATGTGGACTTCATCAACAAAGAGCACACCTGGAACCAGCTCAGCAATGCCCTGATCAGTGTACTTGTTCACCACCTTGTTAATCTCCCCACAAAGTTTTGGTTTCTGTCTTCTTTGGCTTCATTAACTCGCCCATCATAGATAGGATGTCTTGTCCCTCCTGGGGCTGAGTGTTGGCCATGTCCAAGTCATGCAAGGTCACATCCTGGATGATTTCTTTCTTCTTGTGCACATGCCCCTTTGGCAAGGGGACATACTCTTCAGCTTCAAGGTCCAATTCTGTGGCATAGGTAATCACACCTACCGGGCCTCTTCACGGCTCCACTGTTGGCTTCAATGTAAATCACATCTCCAGCCTCCACTCACTCTTTCTGCAAACTTTCAAATATGCTGGAGTCCCCAGTTTCAATTGTTTGGTTTCTTTGGCTGTTTTGAGTCCTATGATTACATGGCTAATGGTTTTACCATACCATGGGTTCTCTGTCTCACACGGAGTCAACTCTGTGACTTCACCTTCATAAACCTCCTTGGTTTCCTTTATCCACAGCCCAGTGGTCCCACAGAAGTTCTCCATCAGCAGTTCTCTGTCTTCTTGCTCTCCGTAGAGTAAAATTCACTCCCCATCATGGGACAGAAAGGTACCTTACTACCTAGCTCTTGAGCAATAGCCAGAGCTAGAGCTGTCTTGCCAGTTCCAGGAGGTCCTGCCAATAAGGCAGCTCTCCCAGCCATTTTATTGCTTTTGACTAATTCTATTATCACACCACATGCCTCTCATGCTTTCTCCTGGCCCGTGAGCCCCACGGCCACTTGCTTGAGCAAGCTGCTCTCATCCAGCTCCAGCCCCTCCACGTGGCTGTGGGAGGTGATGTGCTGCATCTTCGTGGCACTCTTTACTTTCTCAGTCTTTATCTTGCACACGCTGGAAGCCAAGACCAGCGTGGAAAACCAGGAGTGAGTAACCCAGGCCCGGGACCCCAGTTACTATGCGGCTGTTACTAGGTGGTTTGTCCTCCCCACTGGTTTATAAAATAGTTAAAAAAAATAATAAGTATAAACCATAATTTTTATTTATTCTTTTGATGGTTAAAGGAGGCAATATATAAGAAAGTGGGACAGGAACTATGAAGGGGAACAGTAACCAAGCATCCAGTAAGGGAAATTGGAAATCAGTGGCAAAGAAAGAGCATCTCAGTTTTTGTGAAATCTAATAAAGGTGAAAACTGATAGGTCAATAGGAATCCAGTGTTATTTTAGAAGAGCAGTCTGGTTGTTGAGGGACAAAGCTGCTTCTTTGGTGATGAGGGTGGGGGTTGAAATATGTGATATTGTTTTCCAGCACTTGCTGTCATTTTGTGGCAGTTTATAATATATGAATAGTAGAATTCAATGTTGTTTTTTTTAATACCCAAGGTTTTTAAATATGAATTCTTTGTTTTTAAGACTACAACTTCTGAATCAATTTAAGTGTTCTGTAAAGTTAGCTATTTAATCTGTTAAATTTGTAGCCAATTTGAGATTATAGTATGGGTAAATAATCTAGATTTCTAGCCTAGGTCAACAGGTCCACAGATTTATTTCTTTTAGGATTTGTAGAGAAGGCTGTACCTCTTTTGGCATATTTGTCTATGCTAGTGTCAAAGAAGACTTTTTGTATAATACTTAACTGTAAAAATAATATATAAAAATATATGACATTATTATTAGATAATAATATAATAATAATATAATATAATAATATATGTAATATATATAATAATATATAAAATGGCCCAGCCGATGTGGCTTAGTGGATTGAGCAATGTCCCATGGACTGAGACGTCCCAGTTCGATTCCCGGTCAGGGCACATGCCCAGGTTGTGGGCTCAATCCCCAGTGGGGGGCATGCAGGAGGCAGCCGATCGATGTTTCTCTCTCACATTGATGTTTCTATCTCTCTCTCCCTTCCTCTCTCTCTAAAAAATCAATAAAAATGTATTTTAAAAAATAATAATATATAAAATGATATATATGAGAGCTCTCATACATATTGATATATAGAACCTGTCCCCAGGAGGTGGTGAGGTGTCAGGAGGCAGAACTGTGCATGAGCTTCCAGGCTTCCAGCACAGGCTTCTTCACTTAAAACACAAACTCAACAGTAAGATTATTAAGAACTTTAAGATGACAACCTCAGTATTAAACTTCTAGAATGGAGCCCTGTGTGACAGCATTAGTCACATGCTCATGAAGCTGGCCCTGCTAATTACATTAAAGGACTTTTCTCCAATGTAAATGATGAGGGATTCACATTCCTTATGTGCCCCTGTTGTGTGATTTATCTCATGCAAAATGGAAGGTTCATTCACACTGGTGACATTTAAAGTATTTCTGTTACCTAAGGAGAGAGAAACTGCCCCATACTTATTGGTTACGTTAATAAGATTCTGTCCAATGTGAATTCTTTTTTGTTGCCTAAGGGGTGAAAGAGCAATCAATAAATGCCTTTCAGCACACATTGGGTTCATAGGGATCCCCCCACTGGGTGCTCTCTTATTCATAGTAAGTGAACTACAGCAGAAGGATTTTCTATACTGCTTATATTCATAGGGCTTTTCTCTGGTATGGTTTGTCATGTTTCCTAAGGGGTGAAGTAACACTGAAGGTTTTCCCAAAGTCACTGAATTCCATCTTTTATTCTGTTGTGTACAGCAAGGGAAAAGCTTCTTCTGAAGGATTTTCCCTATTGATTACAATAATAGGGCTTTCTCCAATGTGAGTTCTCATGTGCATATCCAATGTGAGTGCTTTCTGAAGATTTTTCTGTAATCATGGCATTCACAGGGTTTCTTCCCAATGTGAATTCTTATGTGTACCGTGAGGTAGAACTTCTGCTGAAAGACTTTCCATATCAATCATATTTATAGAGCTTTTCTCCATTATGAATTCTCTTGTGCCCTGTAAGGACAGATATAATGCTGAAGAGTTGAAAACACTACGTTCATTCATAGTGTTTTACTCTAGTGTGAATTCTTATATTTATCCTCAGGAATGGATAATTACTGAAGGTTGAATATGTTGCCATGTTTATTTATTTATTTTAAATATGTTTTTATTGAAATTTTAGAGAGAGAGAAAGGGAGAGAGATAGAAACATCGATGAGAAAGACACATCAATCGGCTGCCTCCTGCACGCCCCCCACTGGGGATTGAGCCCGAAAGCCGGGCATGTGCCCTGACCAGGAATCAAACCGAATCAAACCAGGACCTCTCAGTCCATGGGACGATGCTCAATCCACTGAGCCACACTGGTCAGGCTATGTTGCCATGTTTAAAGTATATGAAGAAAATTGAGCCTATACAGATAATGTTGGAAAGGGGAGAAGTATGTTAGTAGCCTTTAAAATAATTGTGGATATTCTTTGTTGACACTATAAACTACAAGTGGTAGTCTCTTAAAGGTTTGTTGCAATGTGAAATCTGAGACCATATCAATGAGCTTTTCATACCCAGTTACATTAAAAGCTAATGGTCTCTCTTGCACTTTGAATGAATCTTTCACCCATACATAATTTTGTGACCCTACATTGTAAAATTGCAATGCATTGGCCATTTTGAAAATATTAGTTAATTGAGTTAGGCAGATCTTCCACAAATGGACACATTTCACTATGCACTATCCAAAAATCATAATTGTTAATATCACCACTGATGTCAACAGAAAGTGTTGGGAAGATGTCAAACTTGTTTTAGCTCACACAGGCCTTCTAAAAAACTTCTTTTGTTAATCCTCACCCAAGGATATATTTTCCATTGATTTTTAGAAAGAGTAGAAGGGAGGGGGAGGAGGAGGAAGAGAGAGTGCGAAAGAGAGAAACTTTGATGTAAGAGAGACACATCGATCGGTTGCGTCCTGCTCATGCCCCAACCAGGACCAGAGATCAAACTTGCAACCCAGGTATGTGCCCTTTACGGGAATTGAACCCATGACCCTTCCATGCATGGGCCAATGCTCTAACCACTGAGCACCACTGGCCAGGCCAGGCCTTCTAAGACATTATTTTTGGCTTGAAAGACTAGATTTTACCATTGGGAATAAATCCTGTCAGTTGTTTTATATGAAATTATAGAGTCACTTTGTTCCTTTTTTAGAATGTTTGCCAAATACTCAATTTTGAATAACCATCATTTGTGTGTCAGTTGTTCTTTCAAGTAAAAATGGTGTTTCATGAAAAAGTGGCTAGTTCACCTTGCAACTCAAACAATTGCACAAAACTTTCTTTGAGACAACCACGAAACTTCAGCACATAGCAGAAATGCTTTATGTATACTTCCCGTTTTGCCACCAGAATGTTAAAAAGAAGGGTACCCAAGGATTGAGATTTAATAAAATAATCATTTTTATTGCTTCATCAAAAATATTGAAAATGAAATTTGCTTTCTTTCCCTTCTTTTCTATGAGTGTGTGGTGGTAAAGAATATAGTGTCCTCCATTATAGTTTGGTATCACTACCTTGATTCATGCTAAGAGGCCAGCAGTTTCACCCACTTGTTGGTTTTGCACCATCAAAGTAAATGTCAACACAGGTAAATAATGTCTTAGAATTATTAAGAAAAGTTTTGATCTCATGATAGTCTCTGCAAGTCTTGGCTCCGCCAGAGCCACAAAGACCACATTTTGAGAATCACTGCCCTAGAGAATAGTGAAACCCTTTCTTTTTCTCTTTAATCCTTCTCGTGCAGAGAAGGTATTAAGATTTAGTGCATTATTCTGTATTTCATTTTTGGGGGGTGTACAATTGCTCAATGTTATATACAAACATTATATTCAATTTGCAACCCACAGAAGAGATTTTAAAAGCCATCTGGACCAATAATTAGTCATTTAAAAATGTCCCACCGACTTCTGATCTGAATGCCATTAATTGAATTTTGTTCCCCTATATGTTGTATTTCTTTATCTGCTTTCAAGTTTTGTCTCTTTCTCTTGGTTTTAAGGAGTTTGACTATGATGTGTCTAACAATGGTTTTGTGAATCTTGGATCTGTAAATGTATGCCTTTCACCAAATTTGGGAAGTTTTCAATCATTATTTCTTCAAATATATGTACTTTTTTTCTACTCCTATCTCTTTCTCCTCTTCCTCTGGACTTGCATAATTTGAATACAGTCAACCTCAGTTCTCAAATTTCTCCCATCTCTAACAATTTGGTTCTCCACCAAGTTGTTGGGGTGGTGGTGTGGGGTCTCAACCTGACAACCCTTTCATGCTGATACATCAGCATGACAAAAAAAATCTGTCAGGTCTCAAACAAGGAATAGAATGCAAGTCAGTTTACCACTAAACCTCCCATTGTTAACATCTCAGGAAATTGTGCTGTGAATATTTTTGTGAGTTTTTGTTTTTGTTTTTGTTTTTTGCTTTCCTTGCTGGATGATTAGCACAATTTTAAAACATAAAGAGGCCATCAAGAGTGCTAATGTTGCTAAGGGTGTGAAAGAAACAATGATCACAGGCAACTGAAGAGGTAGAAAAACTGTTGGTGATTCGGATAAACAAAAAGCAGTTAGCTGGTGACAGCATTTGGAGGCAGTGATATGTGAAAAAGTGAAGATGCTGCATGCTGACCTCCTGAAAGACACCCTTAGAATGAGTGCTGAAAGTGATTTGTTTAAGGCTATTAGGGGGTGGCTCGATACATTTAGGAAAATAAGTGTTTGTTTATAGATTAATCAGTACATTAGACATGTACTCTATATAAGAAGGGTTAAAATGGAATCATTCGGGGGTCTGGAATGAATTAATTCAATTTACATTATTTCTAATGGGAAACAATGATTCAGTGTTCGAACAAATTGCTTCTCGAACAGTCTTCTGGAATGAATTCAGTCTGAGAACTGAGGTTCCACTGTATTGATCCTTTTGAAATTGTCTAACAGATCTCTAAGATTGTTTTCAATTTTTTTTCCTTCTCGTTTATATTGGATACTTTCAATCTTCAAGTTCAGTGACTATCTTCTGTTATCTCCATTTACTCTTGTTTTCTACAGTGATTTTTTAAATTCCCGTTTTTGAATTTTTCAATTCTAAAATTTATGTGGTTCTTTTTTATATATATAATTCCTGTTTTCTTTTCTGAAAACTTTTGTCTTTCCATTCATTTCAACAGCCCTGAGTTCTTGGAGCATGGTTATAATATCTGCTTTAACGTCTTTGATAATTCTGACATTTAGGTCATCTTGGGATTGGCATCTGTTGTTTGCCTTTTCCTTTGGGAGATGTTTAGGTTTTCCACTTATTATGTTGATTAGTTGTGGATCATAAACTGGATATTTTTAGTATTATGAGACTCTGGGTCCTGTTTAAATCTTTTGGAGAATGTTCATTTTTTTCAGCAAGCAATTAACCTGGTTGTTTTTTATTTTATTTTATTAGCATGAATTTTACTGCTCATCTTTATATTGTGCAATGCCAATTTTTAATGCAAGTATAAGAACATTTAACTCTTAAGCAGAATCACTGAAATTACATAATTTTTGTTTCATAGCTTGTACTTGCATATATATTTCATTCTTTTCCTTTTTAATTTTTTAATTTTTTAATTTTTAATTTTTATTTTTTTAATTAATTTATTTTTGTTACAGATGCTTCTCCTTTTTTCCCCATTGACTCCCTCCTCCCCATCCCTCCACCCCGTCCCCAGTTTTGTTGTCCATGTCCATCAGTTATGCGTACATGCATATAAGTTCTTTTTTTTTATCCTCACCCGAGGACATTTTTCCATTTTTTGTTCAGATAGAGTGGGAGGGAGAGAGAGAGAGAGAGAGAGAGACATCGACGTGAAAGGGACACATCGAGTAGCTGCCTCCCGCACGACCCAACCAGGGGCTGGGGACAAACTGCATCCGAGGTACGTGCCCTTAGCAGGAACCGAACCCGGGGCTCTCTGGACCGCAGGCAGACGCTCTAACCACTGAGCAAAACCGGCCAGGGCAAGTTCTGTGGTTTATCTCTTCCCCCCTCCACCTCCTCTTCTGAGGGTTGTCAGTCTGTACCCTACTTCCATGTCTCTGGGTCTACCCTGTTCCTCAGACTGTTATGTTCATTATATTCCACAAATAAGTGAGATCATATGATGTTTGTCTTTCTCTGCTTGGCTTGTTTCGCTTAGGATAATACTCTCCAGGTCCCTCCATGTCGTCTCAAAGGATAAGAGATCTTTCTTTCTTACAGCCGCATAGTACTCCATTGTGTATATGTACCACAGCTTTTTTATCCATTCTGTCTACTGATGGACACTTGGGCTGTTTCCAGATTTTGATTGCGTGTCTTCACTTGTTATCCGTTGCATTGTGGCTCCAATTTCAATTTAGTCTCAAAGCCTTTGTGGTGCTGTTCTGGTCTTCCCCTCTTGAGTACTCTATCAGCAGTCAGTCTGAAACTTGGGGAGTAGTCTACACTATAATACAATGTTTGTGTAAAGCCTTCACTCTGCAGATTCCAGTCAGTTTCATTCATGTAACAACTAGGGGTGAGATCGGGACTCCATACTCAAGTTTTAAGGTTCTCTTTCTCCAGCTCCCTTATTTTCTTGATCCTCTGCTTACTCTCTGCCTCCCAGCATTCCCTAAAGCCAGGACATTAGCTTCCTTGCACTGTAGCCGGAGTTCTGCTATGTACCCTGCCCCTGACAGAGGAGGAGTGGCTCAGCCTCTTTATTGGCGCTGGTATAAGGAAGAAGGAGGAAACAGGGCTTTGTCCCTCAGGGGCTACTTCACTGCTGCTGGTGGGGCCAGAGTGAGACCCAAATTTTTTGCTGGCACTTCTTTGGTATACAGAGAGAGTCTATGGGGCTCTGGTCACACAGTCCGCTTGGTGGGGAGGAGAAGGAGTGCTTCTGGTTTGTTGGTAATCACCTAGAGCAGAATGGGTAAAAATCAGAAGGCTCCATCCCACAGTTCTCCCTCTCCCATTTCCCAGTCCTGTAGCTAGAAAGAGTAGATTTTTTTTTTTTTATCCTCACCCAAGGATATTTTTGCATTTATCTTCAAATAGAGCAGGAGGGAGAGAGGGAGGAAGGGAGAGAGAGAAGCATCGATATGAGAGAGGCACATCAAGTGGCCACCACCCACACAACCCCAACCAGGGCTGGGGACAAAGTGCAACTGAGGAACATGCCCCTATCGGGAACCGAACCCCGGACTCTCTGGTCTGCAGGCCGACGCTCTAACCGCTGAGCCAAACCGGCCAGGACAAGAGTAGATTTTTCAGGGGGCTTTTTATGCCTGCGCTATTGGCAGTTCTGGATTTCAGGCTGCTCTAGTGTCCAGTCTGGAATACATATGAGTCAAAACAGAAAAGCCAAGGAACTCACAATTACATTGTCCTTTAAATCCTTATCCAGCCCACTTGTTTTTATTTACCTTTCAGAGTCTTCTGGTAGTTGTGTTAAGTGTTTTAGTCCAAGGTTTTTAGTTGTAGGAGAGGGGATTAGTAACAGAGGTATTGAGTGGAGGGGTGATTAGTCTGTCTGGAAATAGAAGTTTCATATCTCTATGTTTTTATTTAAAAATAATCTTTATTATAGCTTAGGGTAGAGTATGTTTTTCACATATTAATCATTGTTTTAGCTTATACATTGCTTAATTTGGGGATTTACTCTTAATTTTGGAATAATGCTTAGACTTTTTTGTAGAATTTTCCTCAGTTTGCTTTTTAACTCTGTTTTAATTATTTTAATGTACAAAAGTTTAAGAATTTTATATAATCATATGTCAGTAATATCTTTTGTGACTTCTTCCATTATTTTTATGCTTAGAAAATCTTTCTTCCTCCTGAACTCAGAAAAATACTTAATGAACTTTTCTGTATTTTCATTTTCTATGTTTAACTCTTTGATCCATATTAAATTTATTAGTGTGTAGTGAAACATGAATATTTTCTTTAAATAATTTCAAGTTGTTAACTACTATAGCCTATACATTTCTCATTAAAACTTATTCCTAACGTCTTAAAAGTTAGGTTTAATGACAAACATTAAAAGGTCCTTTTTGTTTTACTGTAAAGTGATTTTAAGGATTGGGCTTCATTTTAAAGACGCAAATTTGTTTTTTAAGTTGAATTTAGTGAACAGCTCACTGTTGCAAAATTCCTGTGATAAGAAGGTCTAGCCCAATCAGGAGATAGAAACCACACAGTAATTTAAACAGGGAAGTTATTATAAAGAATTTTTAAGTAATTATAGGAGAATAACAATAAAGGAGAAACTTGAAATTGGAGTTAAGGCATTGATGAAAATCATATGGTTACACTCTGTTGGATGGAGGAGAATTTATTTATTTATTTATTTATTTATTTATTTATTTCCTTTATTGATTTTTAGAGAGAGAGGAAGGGAGAGTCAGAGAGAGATAGAAACATCAATGAAAGAGAACATGGATTGGCCACCTCCTGCATGCCCCCCACTGGGGATTTGGCCCATAGCCTGGGCTTGTGCCCTGACCAGGAATTGAACCGGCGACCTCTTGGTGCATGGGTGGACACTCAACCACTGAGCCACATCAGCCAGGCTGGAGGAGAATTTTGCTGGTTTGCCCAGGCCAAAGCTGACCCATAGTCACTGGGCAAGCAGGAATAACCCTCTGAGCGGGCTGGCAAGTAGATTTTTTCCTACAAAGGAAGAAAAGGACTCTAAAGGATTGGTGCTATGGAAAATGTCTATCAGCTGGCTTTTTTGTCCTCTGAACTAGCTGAGTGGTAGTGGGCATTTATTTCTTACCTCTCATTTCTGTTATTCCTCTATTATGTAGAGCATATTTATACAGAAATCTATATAGAAATAAATGGTTATGTATAAATGAAAAAAAAAATTTTTTTGCCATAGGTGTTTTTGATATGTTTTTCATATATTTATTTTTCTTTCATTTCAGGCTCTTTCAAAGGTATTTATTTATTTATTTATTTATTTATTTATTTTTTTTTTTTTTTGGTACGTGCCCCTAGCGGGAACTGAACCCAGGACTCTCTGGTCCACAGGCTGACACTCCAACCGCTGAGCCAAACCAGCCAGGGCTCTTCCAAAGGTTTTTAATTGGCCTCCTTTGTAATCTCAGGGGTATTAATAAACATGGTTGTTTGATTTGGTTCTTGTCTTTCATGATAATACCATTGTGTGCAGCCAAACTATTTTTACCTAGAATCAGCTGATTTGAAGGTTAGACTTCACTAGCTCTCCTCCTACTATCAAAGCATACAGTTTTTTCTCTTTTTTCCCTCTGGTAGTTGCCCCACCCTGTGGCCACTGGCCAATGCACCCAGGATGTATAGCCAGACCAAGAGAATACACACATGGGAGAAATCCTGCTCCATGTGGCTCCGCCTCTCCGAGATCTGGCAACTCTTCCATGGTACACTGTCCATGTGCTGATGTGTTAGTCCCTTGCCCTTGGAGATCCTTGAGTTCACAGTACTCTGCCTTGATTTCAGCACTGGGAGAAGGTACAGTGAATGCTTGTAGATACTCTTGATTTTGAGCTGTGATTATGGCGATAAACTTCCCCTGCTCTATAATAGAGATAATGTAAGGTGGAGAGGATCAATTTTGGAGAAAGGGAAACCAAGCACAGTATGGTAGTTAAGAACTCAGGCCTTAGAATTAAATAGACTTAGGTTTGAATAAAAACTTTATCACTTAACTTCTGTGTGACCACTTACAGATGTGTCATTGTTGTGATATATCTGTCCTTCACACCTTGGCCCTATGCCACCTTCCAGTCTCAATGTCCTGCCACTTCCCATCTCTCTACACTCCCCCCACCACCCAACACTTACATTTTAACCAGATGGAACTACCTGGGAGTTTGTTAGAAAGTATAACTTCTGGCCCCATCCCAGACCTAATTATTAGAATTTACACTTTATTAAGTACACATTCATGTTTAAGAAGTGCAGGTCTAAGCTACTTCCTAGAACTTTGATTCCTGGAAGAAACCATGTCACAGTATTGGACTGCTAAGTATATGTGAATGTCCTCTGGAAAAGTATGATGTGTTTTGCAGTTTGAAGTATTCTTTGAATACTTCTTTGAATTATTCCCAATTAAACTGTTTCCAAAATAAGGGGTTCTTGAGCAACTAGCCTCCTTGGTCCCTTCATTTCTAATCCTTTGAAATTCATCATGCTCCTTTCTGCTGATTTTCTGGGCGTTTCCTCCTGAATCCTGAGAAAGCCTCCTCACCAGGGAGGAGTTTAAGCAGACTCAATCAAATGTCTGCTATGTATAATGGAAGATCATGTTAGGTACAAGATAGGACATAGAAATTCAAAGACTATCTGGCTCTCAGGAACCTTTTTATTTAGCTGGAAAGACAAACAGAATAAAACAATTTTATGCCTTTTGTCAGCTACCATCACCTCCTCTGAACCTTTGCAATGATTATGTGATGTTGGTAGGGAGGGATTACAGGCTTATTTTTTAAGAAGTCAGGTACAAAGATATTAAGGGATTTATCAATGTCATATGGCTGCTAAAGAACTAGGATATGTATCTATGTTTTCCAGCTCCAAGTCCAGGGTTGTTTTTTGCTGTTATTTTCTTTTAGAAAATATTGTGGCACATTGTACCCTCTAATACCAAATTAATTTTAAATAAAGAAAAAGCGGTATAGGGTTGTAATTTTTTTTTTTTTATCCTCACCTGAGGACATTTTTTGTTCAGACAGAGAAGGAGGGAGAGAGAGGAAGAGAGAGAGAGAGAAACATCGATGTGAAAGGGCCACATCGAGTGGCTGCCACCCGCAAGACCAACCAGGGCCGGGGACAAACTGCAAACGAGGCACATGCCCTTAGCGGAACCGAACCCGGGTCTCTCCAGACCACAGGCCAACGCTCTAACCGCTGAACCAAACCAGCCAGGGCGGGTTGTAAAATTAATTGTGGTAGTTAAGAGGAGAGAAATCATTTGAAAGTCTGAGGAGACTTCAGTGAAGAAAGGATTTATCAGGACTTTGAACAATAAGCAGGATTTCTCAGGGCAGAGAAAAGGGATGGGCAATCCACGAAGAGGGACTAGAGGGAGAAAAGCACAAAGTCTGTTCTGAGAATAAGGATTAGACCTGTTTTCTCAGGCTATTTGGTATCTGATTGTTCCAATCCCACTGAATGAGGCATCCAAACTTCCTAGGTGAGGGTACCCCTGGGGTCCCTTCCTTTGCGGAGTCAGGGAGACGTGGCTGCAGATACCAACAGCGGGCATTTCCAGGCTGGGCTGTGTGTTATGGACTACTACATTTAGTTTTTAAAGGCATGGTCTGACTTGTTTGGGATAGTTGAGAGCAGCGTCTCTCACCTTAGGGAAACGTGGCTCGATGATGTGCACTATTTTCACAGAAAACGAGTGAACTTCAAAAAGTGGTCAAGATCAGTCAATGAGAAGGGTGAGCATGAGAGCAGGGAACAACCCCGGGAAGATTATCAAGGTGATTCTTCCAGGGGCGTCGGCGTGGAAGACCCGGGTTGGTTTAGACCTGAAGGAAGTGGTAGGTTATGCACGTGAAAGGGCCCTGCGGCGCAGGGAGCGGCCAGCCCGCGCAGCGGCACCTGACCCTGCGCGCTGGGCCGGCCTTTGTGACGCGGCCCCGCCCACCTCAGCCCTAGCTCCTCCCTCGGGGGGCGAGTCTCAAACCCCGCGGCCCCGCGGAGCGGACGGAGCGGGCGGAGCAGGCGGAGCGGGCCATGGCTGAGGCGACCGGGGCCATGGCTGAGGCGACCGGGGCCGTGGCTGAGGCGGCAGGGGCTGCGGCCGCGGCCGGGGCCGGGGCCGGGGCCGAGGTGGCCGAGCCCAGTGGCGAATCCCAAAACGCTGAAGTTAAAACCCAGCAGCCCACGGTGAAAGTCGTCGGGGCCCCGCCCAGACGGGACCCGCGCTCCGTGCTCAAAGTGTCGCAGCTGCTGCTCAGAGCCCTCGCCTCGCACAAAGTGCTGACGGTGGCCGCGCTCAAGAAGGAGCTGGGGAATGCCGGCTACCAGGTGCGCAGGAAGTGCTGCCGCCACTCGGGCGACGCGCCCAAGTCGGACATCAAGGGCGCGCTCCTCAGGGTCAGCGGCAGCAACGCCTCCGGCTATTTCAGGGTCTGGAAGACCCCGAAGCCCAAGAGAAAGCCCGGGCGCCCGCGGCTGGAGGACGGCGGCCGGTCCCGCAGGCGGACCCTCGCGGCCGCGCGCAGCCCACGGAGGCGCCGCGTGCGCCGCCGGGCGGCCGTGAAGGCCCGGGAGGTGTGGAGACGGAGCGTGAGGGCGGACGCCGCGGCCAGGAGGCTGAAGGCCAGAGCCAAGAGCCTGGTGCGGTCCAGGGCCAAGGCGATGGACGCGGCGAGAGGACGGGCCACGAAGGAGGGCAGGCCTCGGAGCCGAGAGGACAAGAAGCCGAAGGAAGAGAAGAAGCAGGAGCCCGAGAAGCCGGTAAAACGGACCATCCAGAGGTCAGCCTCCGTGAAAACTGACCCAAAGGCCGCTCGCGCGAAGATTTCCACTAAATTTGAAAGCCCTAAGAGTGCAGCCGGGAATCCTTAGTGTGGGAGCCACTTCCCTTCCTCCAGGCACAGGTAGATGCCTTCCCCCATAGGGCTCCAGTTAGAGCCGCTCTCACACCCTTTGAAATGGACGAACTGTCACAAGACCTTTCAAATCACACATTGTGTCTGTTTCCTCTTTGTCCACTTGGGGGCGCGGCGGGGGCTTGCTGAGGTGAAGCCTTGTAGCCGGGGTTTGTGGGGCGAAGAGAGAAAAGGAATTGAGATTCTGTTCCTGCTACCGGACCCAGGGAAATGCCTTTCAGAAGAAAACAGCAACTTTATGGGATTAGAAGTGTTGAATTAATATTAAGACACCCTAGCAAATCCAAATTGAGTTTGGGGGAGAAGACATGTAAGGAGAGAAGTTGGGGCATCACTGGGGCAAGAAAAGACGGCCTGTAAGTTGAGTAGTCCCACTGACACGAAGTGTTCTTACCTGAAATTCCTTTTAGGAAAAAGTCCCTCCTCCCAGAATTGATTGTAATGGCTTTCTTATTTTTGCCCTGACTTGATAATCTTAAAAATGTTTTATATGTTAATCCTCAGTTAAATGAGAGTGTGTGAAGCATCTGGCACAGGGTCAGTGATCATCATTGAGAGTTAAATGAGTGTAAATAATCCCTTTAAAAAAAAAAAAAATCCTCACCCAAGGATTTTACATTTATCTTCGGCTAGAGTGGGAAGGAGGGAGAGAAAGAGAGAGAGAGAGAGAAACATTATGTGAGAGAGACACATTGATTGGTTGTCACCTGCCCGGTCCTGGGTCTGGACAAACCGCAACTGAGGTCACATGCCCTTGGCCAGAATGGAACCTGGGACTCTTTGGTCCGCAGGCCCACGCTCTAACCGCAGAGTCAAACAGGCCAGGACGAGTGTAAATAGTTTTGATGGAGTGATAACGTGCTGTAGCAGAAAACTACTGGATCAGTACTTAATAAGACCAGGATTGTAGTCTAAGTTCTGCCACTCGGACCCTAGGTGAATTGTTACTTAACCATTCATGGTCTTGGTTTCCTTCTCTATTACACACACACACACACACACACACACACACACACACAAGTTGGGATTGAACTAGGATGATTTTAGGTGATTATAAGTGTCAGTAAAATGATAAGAATGACTTAAATATCACATATGCTTTGACTGACAAAATTCAACAAGAGAATTATCAACTGGGAAAGTGCCAACTCCTAGAAGGTAAACTATTAAGATTTACAGAATGCATATCAGAAATATAAGGAGATGGGGAAGGTTAGATAATGAATAGCTAGTTCTTTTGCTTTTCTTAAAAAACAACATATAGTGAACACTATATATAAAATATGGAGCAAATGTATGATTCCTTTTAGTTCAGAACGCAGGAGTTAAGAACAGCATGGGAGTAGTTCTCATGCCATAAGCTATGACAGGACACAGAAATGATTCCTAGGGAGCTCTGGCTGGTAGTTCAATTTGTTGGAGCATCATCCCGATACTCCAAGGTTGCAGGATATGCCAAGGGTTCAATCCATGGTCAGGGCACATACAAGAATCAACCAATGAATGTATGAATAAGTGAAACAACAAGTTGATGTTTTTCTCTTCCCCCTCCTCTCTCTAATAATATAATGATAATAATAATAATAATAATAATAATAATAATAAATGATTCTTAGGAAGGGAAACAGCAGAGTAGTTGATTCAGGGAAATGATGTTTCCAGCTGAAGGCAAATGAATGGGGAAAAGGGAAGCACCTGGGAGGTGCTTTTTATTCTTGAAAAGAGGTGAGAGTGAAGGTGAAAGGTGGGAAAGTGTTAGAACAACCTGGAGAGCTTTTGCAGAGTAAGCCTGACCAAGGTTTTCCTGGGAGAGTCTGATATCTTCTACAAGGAGGAACTGAGTATGTGTATTTAAAACAACAGCCCTGGCCAGTTTGGCTCAGTGGTTAGAGCGTTGGCCCGTGGACCAGAGAGTCCCGGGTTCGGTTTCCGCTGAGGGCATGTACCTTGGTTGCAATTCGTCCCTGGCCCCTATTGGGGTCGTGTGGGTGGCAACCAGTTGATGTGTCTCTCTCACATCAATGTTTCTATCTCTTCCTCCCTCTCTCCCTCCTGCTCTATCTGAAGATAAATGCAAAAAAAAAAAAGAAAAGAAAAAAACAACAGAAAAAGCTTACATGACGCTAATATTCACCCTCTACACCTGTAAAAGAGAAGCACTGCTTTAAGCCTATGCAAAGCTGAGTAACAGCAAAATGCTTACAGTGTATCTCATCCATAGATGATTTGAACTTTAAAATTTTCCCCTGCTGTAATTAGGCTTATTGTGCTCTTAAATTGTCTATGAGTGGCAGAATGAAGCAAGCAAAATCTGAATCAGAATAGGGAGCCATCTGAAGGGATTAAGAAGTACAAATAGGTAGTTACAAAAGGACAGCATAGGGAATATAGTCGATACTGTAATAACTATGTATGGTGTCAGGTGGGTACTAGACTTATCAGGGGGATCACTTCATAAATTATAGAAATATCTAACCACTATGCTATACACCTGAAACTATTATAAAATAATATTGAATTGTATTATAATTGAAATATAAAAATTTAAGAAAGAATAGGGAGCCATCTGAAAAGAGGCAGTGAGAAACATAACTAGAACAAACTTAATCAAATGCCCTTATGATAGCCACATGTTTTGCCCCTTTATAGTACCAGATGTTTTTACCTAAAGAACCAGATGGTCTAGAATTAGAAAGTCTTTTCCCCTAAGATAGGAATGAAAGAACACTGGCAACAATTTGTTTTCTAGATTTTCAAGAATCATCACACTGCTGTTTGTATTATGATTTCTTCATTTAAGCAAACTTCGTTCACTAGTAAACTTACCAAATGTATTGAATGTCAGACCCTGAACTTATATAGCTGACAATGGTCATTTCAGATTATTTTTCATTCATAAGCTTTAGGGTGGCTGTACTCCGATGAAACAGAAGCAATAACCTTAACTTATTGTCAGGCTATCCAGATTATCTAGATCCTAATCCTAGCTGGGTACTTCTGTGAAGGGAATTCCTAAGAATAGCTACTCTCATCACTAGTGTTCACTATAACTAAGTGCCTGCAAAATCCTGGACCTTTTGCTGGGAATAAAGATGGATAAAACATAATTCCCACTTTCATTGCTCATATTCTAGTGGCATATTTGGATATTTCACTTTAGTCAGAGCAAATGGACCATCCGTGACCTCAATTCTTTGCTTCCCTTTTATCTCAACTGCCTAATGTGATGATCAGAAAATTGTTGGACTTTAAAGTTGTAATGAACCTTAGATGCCCTCTAACATCAAATATTCAATGGTTGTTGAAAAAAGTTAACAGAAATACAAATGGCCTTTAAAAATATGAAAAATGTGCAATTTTACTCATAAGAGAAATGCACATTAAAACAATAAGATAGCATTTTGCCCTGGCCAGTTTGGCTCAGCAGCTGGAGTGCCGGCCCTCAGACTGAAGGGTCACGGGTTCAGTTTCCGGACAAGGGTGTGTACCTGGGTTGCAGGTTCGATCCCCAGCCCCAGTCAGGGTCATGTGGGAGGCAACCAACTGATGTGTCTCTCTCACATCAATGTTTCTCCTTCTTGCTCTCTCCCTTCCTTCCACTCTACCTAAAAATACCCTTGGGTGAGGATTAACCAACCAACCAAACAAACAAACAAAAAACCATAAGATAGCATTTTAATCAATCCAAAATGTTTGAGAACCTACTCCATTGGTGAGGCTGTGGGGAGGCAGGCACTCACATACAGTTAGTGAGAGTGTAAATCTCCGCCACCCCAGTAGAGGGAATTTGGCTTTCCAAATTGCAAATGCAGATATCTTTTGGCCCAGCAGAACCACTTTTAGGAATTTATCTTTTAGATACTAGTGCATTGGTGAAAAGATTTATGTTCAAGATATTTGGTACAGTATTGCAGTAACAAAACAAAAGAGGAAATAATCTAAACATCACGACATTGGTTATAGCATGAAGCTTCCATCCAGTAAAATAGCATGCAGCTGTAAAAGGAGGGAAATTCTCTATGTATTGTTATGACAAGTTCCCCAAGATACATTAAGTGAAAAAAAAAAAAATCAAGACAAGCATACCAGTGAAGGAAAATGTATGTCTTTGTAATTGTTTAAAGAAACTCTGGAAGGATACGCAAAAAAACTGGTTCTCTATTGTGAGGGGAATTATAGAAGAGACACAGAAAGGAGACTCTACTATATTTTTGTATTTGTTTTCAGAGTCATATAAATTGTGACTTGCTCAAAATAATTGTCTTATTTTGTCAACGATAGTTTTTTTTCATTTATAAGGTGGTTTGTACTTTTGCATGCATTATTTCATCTTCACCCCAATCTTTCGGATCTCAAGTGAAAATGCTAATGCTTAGAAAATGCACAATTTAAAAATTGACTTTAAACTGCAAACCCAGTGCTCTCTTCACTACAGTTACAGATGTTGAATGGGGCCTCACCATCTACTCATTAACTCTACAAGACGTCTTTTTTATGTAGGTAAAGTTCAGAAGTTTAAAATTCGTTTCTAAAGGTTAGTGATTTCTTGCAGGGAAGGATGTTCTCAAGCACATTATGGTGAGGTGTTTTCAGAACATGTGAACATTTCCATATGTCAGTGTTCTCAATGCAGTAGAGCTCTCCTGTTCTTTCTCCTCCTCTGAGGAACTCTAACATGGCAAGTCTGTCTGGTTGGGCTGGAAGTCACTCCAGCCAAAACCTAAGTACCTAGCAAGGACAGGAAGATAGGTTATTTGGGAAACTAAAATAGGGGCACCATGTCAGGAAAGGACTTGGAAGAGAGGAACTGAAAACTGAGGGGGTGGGAGGGTTGGTTACCAGCATGAGGCCTTGGATGAGCCTGGGAAAGGCACTGATCTGAGTAAGAAGGAAGTGAGGCTTTCAACAGTCCATGGAGCTGGCTGAGAGAACAGGTACCTCCATGAACAATCACAGTGTGTTTTTCCTCCCCCTTTTATCAGTTCCTTCCCTCCTCCCCCTTTTAGTTAGGGGAAAGACCCCACTAGTCAAAAGTTTTACTCCAAGTGACTAAGAGGGAGTGAGTGTGACCTGCAAGAAAATGGGAAAACGTGAAGCGCGGAGGCAGGTGACAAAACAGTCTGGCTGGTGTTGGGAAAGTTGCTGAGGGGAAGCAGCCCCTACACAGTAGGCTTGAGGCTCTTTAAAGCAACTCCCATGCAGGAAGAGCAAAGCCTTTGGGTTGTGCTCAAGGCCTGTAAAGCAGTTCCCTCTCCCTGCCCCAGTGAAGCTCCAGGGCTGGAAGAGTCAAAGGCTGGTGGTTTCCCCCGTGCCAGCTTTCCATATTTTCTCCACACTATTTCTTACTCTATATTCTTGATAACCTGCCAGATGCCCGACCGCTTCATCCTCAAAAGGGAATACATCTGGTGGACCCAGTTCCTGCCTAACCCCATGTGTGTGCACCTCCTCTGGCTCCCCCCAAGCCACCAATTATTGTGAATTTGCCTAGGAGGTCAATTTGCAGTCACCACCATGACCTGGCTCCAGACTCAGCAGTCTAAGTGTCTAAGGGCTCAGCACTCTGTCTCCCAAGAGGAGAGTCAGCGCTTGAATGACCCTGAGACCAAAGGCTTCCTTAAATGTGTGCCTTAGGCCCTCATTCTCCTGGCCTTACGCTAGGCCTAGCCCTGCTCAGTGCTCAGCTACCCCAGGCTCCAGGATGAGTTGAGTCCCCAGCTGACTGAGGAGTGACATCTGGGAGCCAGGACTTCAGGAGGGAGAAAGAGAGGCCTAACTTGTGACACATTGAGGGTTTATGTTTCAGGAGGGGCTGTGAGGGGGCTTACACATGGCTACACGACCTCCCCCACAGCTGTCTGGTGTCCCCACCCTGTTGCAGCTTTTTTTACTGAAGAGCTGAGAATGGGGGGAAGAGTAAAGGACCAACAGAGGAAATCAGTAACACAGCCAATATATCCTTTATTCAATGGATAGGGACCATAAGAGGGTATTATAGATCCCTAAGGATACAAACAAAGGTCCCCCACTGGGTAATCTGTGGGAAGTTCACAGTCCATCAGAGAGAACTAGGTCAGACAATTGCTAGAAATCTGGCAGGCACAGAGAAGTTGGGCTGGATGGCAAGTGGGCATATAAGCTTCCTGGAAAAGAGCACCTTGGCGCACAGTGTCATGAGGCATGGCAGGAAAGTGGTGGCAGGAAGGCTCGGCTGAGGAACGTGCTGACTACAGGAACCGTGATCACAATCTCCCAGGCCTGGAACATAGTAAGAACTCAAAAAATGGCTTGTAGAATTGGGACTAGTTCTCAGGAGCCGCAAGAGACAGGAAGGGTTGAGTAAATCAAAGTAGTGAAAAGTAGAAAGCCACTACATCAAGGGACAAGAGCCTGTAGGGAATGGATTTGACAGTACCAGCAACCTTGACCAAGCCTGGATACGAGAGAGTGAGGTGTAGAGTGGTGAGATGGCACCTGAGCTGCTATAGCCAAGCCAAGAATTTGAGAAAAGAAACTGCTTAGTAGGCTTAAGGATGACAGAAAAGAAACTGGACAAGAGAGAAGAACTATGATAGAAGGAGGACAGGGATTGGGAAGAACAAACACCCTCAGGAAGGTGTGGTATTTTCCAGACAAAACAAAACAAAATATCAAACCAAATCAAACTGAAAAAGAGAAGTGGGAGTTAAAGAGTGGAGAAAAGACTCTTATTGGGGGTGGTGAAAGGCAGGGAAAGAGAGACTCTGCCTGAGGTCTGGAGCTTAAGAAAGCAGCAGCCAAGCTTTTCTGCCTTAGGGGAGAGAGGCTAATCGCCTCCCCCCAAAAGACTTAAACTCACTCTAACCTTTTGGTCTTGGAGATTCACACACAGGTGGCGGATTTCCAACTTTCATTTCAGTCTGACATCGTGAGTGTGCTTAGGAGAAGAGCTGGAGGAGGTAATGATCCCTTCCCAAAGCCTGAATGTGACAAAATCTTCAAAGTAGGAGAGTGCATTTTTTATATAGGTGCCATGGTTTAGTTGGTTACAACCTCCATCTAGTAGAATCTGGGTTGTAATCCTACTTGAGTCATACCTTACTAAATGAGCCTGATTCCCTCCTGAGTCCTGGGGGCTCCCTGATGCTCCTGCTGCCCTTGCCCATATGGTAGACCAAATCATGGTTAGAAATACCTTGCACGCAAACCACCTCATTGTTGTCCAATGCATTCTTAAGTCAGAAAACTTGAGTTCTTAAGGGCTTGGAACAATTGGCCTTACTCCCTGCCTCTGTGCTGAATGCTCACCCCACCTGTCTCCCCGGCAACTACTAGGCCTGGAAAAGAACCAGATAACTAGCAAAGGAGGACCATTTCTTTGGATATCAGTTTTTCAGCTTTACACTGGATTTCCCTTCTTTGATGTGCCTGCTCCTTTTTGTCCTTTCAGATTTTTAGACCCACAAATCCTCAATGCCCATTTTAGAAGCTCCAGCCCCAATCGATCACAGCAGCTTGGTAGTTGCCCCACCAGTTTTTGGTCTGAAATAGGTGATTGACCCAGTCCTTTCACTGATTGAAGAGTGAGGGAAGACCCTGGGATTCAAGAGGAACAGAACTGAAAAGCAACTAGCCTAGAGAAGTTGCAGAAAATCAGACACAGGTGTAAAGATCCCCTCTTCTCTCCCCATTTGAAGAGGGTGAAGTGCCAGATTGAAATAGAATTTGAACCTCTGAGCCAGAGGTTCTCAAACATTAGCATACCTCAGACATCCAGGAAGACAGTTTAAAAGACTGATTGCTGTGTTTCCACCCCCACCCCAAAGATTCAGATTCAGTTGTTTGGGGTGGTGCCTGAGAATTTGAATTTCTAAAACAAGTTCCAGGGTGATGTTGATGCTGCTGGTCCAAAGACCACACATTTTGAGACTCCAGTCCTAGTAGAGCATTCCAGGAAAAAGAAAAAAATTTTGCCAGCTCAGGATCTGTAAAGGTTATAGGAGAATAGATTTCACTTTTCTGTCATTGCCCAGCCCTACTCACCCCCATCCAAACAGGGATGAAAAGCACCTATCTTCTGGCACCTATGGTCTTCGTCAGGGCTCACCCTGCCCTTGACCAAAGTAGGTAACAGTAGTTTGATTACAGGAGTGCTAGAAAGGGGAGGATTTAGTCCCAAATTATCACCCCTTCAGCTCCCTAAAGGCATAACATCATTTTAACGAGAAAAACTTTTCCTTCCACGTCAACTATCAGATATCAGAACTAACGCTTAAAATGTAAATAGATCTGGGTAAAGCTAACACTGGGTCACATTCTCCTGTGCAAGGGATTCTTTACAGAGATACTTTTTTTATTGTTAATCCTCACCCGAGGAAATTTTTCCATTAATTTTTAGATAGAGCAGAAAGGAAGGAGGGAGGAAAGGAAGGTGGGAGAGGGTGGGGGGAGAGAGAAAGAGAGAAACAGGTGGCCTCCCACACAACCCCGACCAGGGCCAGAGCCTGCAAGCCAGATACATGCCCTTGACTGGAATCAAACCTGTGACCCTTTGGTCTGCGGGCCTACGTTCTAACCGCTTAGCCAAACCCGGCCAGGGCTACAGAGTTACTTTGATGGGATGAAAAGGGGAAGATTATTGGGTCCTGAATAGAGTAGAGGCACCACAGAGGGAAAAGGTGACAGGTTCCTTATATGGGACTTCTCTATTTTACATTTTGCCCAGAGAAAACACAGAGACATTTTTTATTGAAAGCTGTTAGGGTAGACATGTGGCAGAGAGAGTTGGGAAGATGGGAGTTTGAGGCTGATTCCCTGTAAGAAAAATCATTCAAATCTATCCGCCTATCTGATGGCTGTTGCTTATTTTATTTTCTGTCCAAGGGGAGTGTTGTTGGACGAGGTAGAGAAGACAGTGGTATACCAGAAATGACCTAAAGGGATGCCCTTCTGCAGGAGGCCCTTAGACTCCATGCCTTTCAGTTGGGTGCTACGACTGCACCTACACTTTAGGGGCTTTGCTTTCTATCCTTACAATTAATAAAACAGATCAAAGGCTGGCGGTTAGCATCTGATTATTAAGAGGTGTGATCTGACAGTATGGCGAGTCACCTCCTCTAAGTCTTTAAAACAAGGTTTGTAAGGAGCTGGATTTGTTAGCGTACCATATCTTAAAAAAAAAAAAAGAGTAGATTGTAATACCCTTCTAGTCATTTTGGACCATACTTTATCCTTATACCCTACTGCCTCTGGTATCTTATTCCTTAAAGTATTTAGTGACCCTTACCTTGTCATTCTTGACACAAATATATAATGACCATACCCTTTCTTTGACCCCAGTTTAAGAGATTCTATGGATAGGTTCTGAACCTGCTAAATGTGTATGGAAAACTGAGTGAACTGCTAATGTAGATTTTTTCAAAAATGAATTCCTGGTTTTTAACAGATTCTCAAAAGAGTCTGTGATCCAAAAGAGGTTCTAAACCACTGCTTAAGAGAGCTGATTTGCATGACTGAATAAGGCATAGTGGGAGGGTAAAAGAAATGGCATAGTCCAGTTTAACCACTGGAATACTTTCCTATTCCTTGGGGCATCTCCTAATACTGATCCTAAAACACTCGTGTCTCTGAGGATCTAGGACAAGGCTGCCTTATAAAGGGCTGGCCATTCTGCTCTATTCATATGAACATAAACAAGAGAAGGGCATTCTAGGCAAAGAAGGCAGGCTGCTCTGAGCAGCAGAAAGCAGGAACTGGGTTGATCAAGTCAAATCCACTCTAAGAAACCCATTCAACAAAAATGACCCTATTTTCAGCTCCATATGGGTCCAGGGCTCTGAGGAACTGTGATTCACCCCTTTTTTCCTAAGCAAATGGGACAGTCATTAAACTAGACCATTGCAGCTCACTTCCTTCTTACCTCTCTGGTTAATTCCACCAATCGTGGTTGAACAATAAGTGTGTTAAGAAAAAAAACAGAATCTTAGCATTAAAGAGAAAATACCACTTTCATCCTCTTTGCTGCTCTCTCTCCCTAACCCCAAACTGCTCTTACATACAAGATAATTTTTAAATTATAAGATTGGTATTAACACATCATCAATAAAGAGAAACGATGATCAACTCATCAATTAACAGATGCTAGAATACTTATGCAAGTCCTGGAGTTAAGAGTCTTAGCGTGGACACCTTCCCAGAATTGTGAGGAAAACCAAATGGAAAGCTCATTACCTTGCATCAGCTGGAAAGCTAAACCACAGCCATTTCCCCTAAAGTTCTGTTTCTGGGAGAATAAGATCCTCAAGAATAACTCTGCCCCCTTGATGAGGCAATCAAGGTCAAACAAGAGTAATGACAGCAACCTGTAAGCACTGTGATTCCTGCCCTAATTTCCCAGCACTTAAGACAAAAAAACCCCACTCAGCACAAAACTTCTATATGTATCTTGCTTGAAATCAACAAGAAACTGCTCACCTCACTGAGGCTGTTTCTTTCTCTCTCCATCCAAGCAAAAAGAATCTGTGGCCCAGAGATTCAGACCTAAACATTATATATCCAGTTGTCTTGATCTCAGTGACATTCAAGAAGGCTTTATACCTCAACTCCCACAACACTACCCATCACTTAACCCTTTCCACTAGGGATCCCTTAATCGCTCAACTTACTTCCTATCTTGAAACAAAACAAAAACTCATACAATTCTCACTACCCTCATCACCAGAACACAGCCTGTAGAAAATCTAGCTTTTACAGTTTGCACTTTGCATGCTCTCTTCAAAGACCCTGCACACAGATACACACAGACACATAAAGACACAGTCAAGAGAAGAGGGGACTGTCCAAGGGGATAAAGTTTTTTCTTCTGCATGAGTCTGGATTACTTGGGAGTATAAGGTCCATCTCTTAGCATGGTAGTATGATCTCTCAGCTGGATATATATGTATGTGCAGGATAAAGGGAGTAGGAATAAGGGATGAAAAGGTTATTGTTTCTATTTTTCGGCAGGTGGGGGTGAGAGGTGTGGATGTATATTCAGATGATAGGAGTAAAGGTGATGGACCCACAGAGGAATGAGATCTGCCCCTCAGCTTTCATTTGGATAAAAAAAAGGGGGAGGCTCTTTCCTGTTTCCTCATTATTCTAACCCAGTGTTCACCAGAGTGTTTCATGGAGTCACCAGTTCTGTGGAATGTGAGATAGAAAGAATACTGAGGTTAAATACATTTAGGAAACACTGCATTAAGAGGCTTAACAATGTAATCTATTGCATAAACTTTCAGAGCCTTTAATATGCCAACATGGTCTTTGTCTCTCTCCATATATATATAAAGAGAATATAACAGTTATAGTATACAGTAGTGATACTCAAAATATTTAATAACTGGTATGGCACAGGCTCCAATCAATCAAAATGGACCTCAGCCATAAACCACTGGTACGACTGTACCCTTGAGAATGGGCTCAGGCTGAATGTCAGCCCACGTAGTAAGCATTGTTTCCCAAAAGTTTTGCCCAAAGACTCTATTTTATGTGGTATCTCACAGAACTGGTGAAAAATGCTCTGGCCAATACAGAAACCTCATCTTTCTAGGGATAAAGCCAGGGCTTATGCTCCTGGCCATTGGGGGCAGGAGAAGAGCATCTCTGGCAGAGGCTCCTGATAGCACCAGCTGATAGATGTGACCACAGCTACAGCAGAAATAGAATTCAAAAGACAGATGTCCCTCTGTCCCAGCTGCTCCGGGGACTTTGTCCCTGGTGGGTCAGCAGGTGCCTGTCCAAGTGATGTTTACGGCCAAAGCTCTTCTCACAGCGAGGGCACTGGAAGGGCTTCTCCCCGGTATGGGTCAGCCAGTGTCTCACCAGATGGTGCCGTCGGCCAAAGCTCTTCCCACACTCAGTGCACACGTGGCACTTGGGCACCGGTGGAGTGCGCTGCCGTTTCCTAGCCCCAGGGCTCTCTCCAACTTCTTGGCCTTTGCAGGATTTACCTTCAGCATGCACTCTCTGGTGGCTGGCCAGATGGGAGTTGCATCGGAAATTCTTGCCACACTCAGAGCACTTGCTGGGCTTGTCATGTAGGTGGGTTTTCTGGTGTCGGATCAGGTGATGTCTTCGCCCAAAGCTCTTCTCACACTTGAGGCAGCTGTAGGGCCTCTCCCCCGTGTGAGTTTGCTGGTGCCTGGCAAGGTGGGAGCCCCACACAAACTGTTTCCCACATTGGGGGCATGTGTGCGGTCTTAACAGGGAATCCATCTCTGTGTTACACAGAAGACTTGAGAAGCTATCTTCCTGAAGAAAAGGTGGGCCCAGGAGCATTCCTCTGGAGCTTCTGGACATGGAATCCCAGCTCTCCTCCTGCTCTGGGTTCCAGAGAACAGTATCTTCAGATACACTAGATAACATTCTGGGAGGTTCTGCTTCTAGTTCAGGGGTATCCCCTTCATGCTCACTTCCATCTCCTGTGGAGAAGGGAAAATACCGACCCCAAGAGGGGAGTCACCAGAGAGTACCTCAGGACCCAAGTCACAGGTGAGGCTGTATGTCTGTTAGAGCCTAAACCTCACCCAACAAGGGCTAAGAGAACAGATTTTAATGTCATACAAGACAGTACAAGAGATGTAGAAGTTAAAAGCCTAGGCTTAGGAGACAGACTACCTAGTTTGTTTGTTTGTTAATCCTCACCCAAGGTTATTCTTCCATTGATTTTCAAATAGAGTGGAAAGGAGGGAGGGAGAGAGAGAGAGAGAGAAATATCAATGTGAGAGATACACATTGATTGATTGCCTCCCGTAGGACCACCCAGAGCTGGGGATCAAACCTGCAACCCAGGTACGTGCCCTTGACTGGGAATCGAACCTGCGACCCTTCAGTCCGCAGGCCAGCGTTCTAACTGGGGAGCCAAACTGGTCAGGGCCAGACTCCCTAATTTTGAATCTCAACTTTCCCACTTAATTTCTGTTAGCCTTCATTTCTTCTGTAAAATGGAAATAATTATAAGATAGATGTTATAAGATAGCACAGTACCTGCACATAGTAAACACTTAGTAAATGGTCTATGCTATTGTGATTATTTATTACTATTACTTATTTACCACTGATTTTTACTATTAATTACCACCTTCCTGCTTAAGCATAAATGGAGAGAGTTAAAATGTGCTGCAGTCATCACTGGCTGGCTGGCCACCTGTCAGCAATACTAGAGACACTGAGGAAGGCCTTTCTGCAATAGGTGGGAAGTTGAACAACAACACCAACAGTCATAACAACGACTAATGTTTATTGAGTGCTATTATGTATCTGGTACTGTTTTACCATGTTAACATACTTAAATCTCACAATACTTAAAGGTGAGGAACCCAAAGAGAGGTTAATTACTTTTCTAAGGCCCTGAAATAAAATCCACAAAGTTTGGCTCCAGAGCCTGCCTTCTAAACCATTCTGCTATACTGTCTTGCTTTTGAAGAAGATCTCTAAACCTTTTGACTTTACAACTCTCTGAGGCAGAGGAGGGATTAGAGGGACATGTAATGATAACATTCCAAAAGGGATGAAGGCTGTGCCTGAAAGTCCACTCTAGGTTCTTACCTGTATATGTTACCCTCAGGATGTCCCTCTCCTCTAAGTCCTGTGGGTCAGGGACCCATTGTTCTTCCCCTCCTTCTAGTGGAGAAAGCATGTCCAGCTTGGGAATTGGAAATCCTGCCCATGGGAAAGGAAAATAAGGGATGTCAATTAGTACAATGGTAATTCTATACTTCTGGAAAAAAAACTGTTTTCTATATTATTCCTTAGAACTCTAGATAAAAGAAGGCCAGACGCAAGCTTCTCCCTCCTCATTCCCTCCCATTTCTAAAGTCGCTCTTCTTTTTTTCTGGAAAATCACACACACTTCCCCAACGCGTGTGTTCTCTTCCACTATATGTCAAATACTTCCAGCCCAGTGTCCTTTCTGGTCATAACTTCATTTACTTAGCTCTAATATAGCTGCCCCCCGCCCCTGCCCACACTCCCATCTTTCCCTAGATGGTTTCTGAGTTTCCAAGGACTCAGAGTTCTATCTCTTAGATGTCCTTCTCTCTGCTTTGTAAGAACCTGCCAATTCCCAACCAAGAAGAACCTAAAGTTCTCTTTTCCATAATTCAGCATTATTTTGTTGTCTTTAAAAATGACACCTCACTTCCATTCTCTTTGGATTAGCCCTAGTGCTCTTTCTCTGGTGGAAGGATAGACAGATTCCTGACAAGGAAAGAACACTAGACAGACACCATCCAACAGAGCTGGAGCACATGGTTCCATCCTCCCTGAGCACAATCTTTTAGTGGCTGGGGAAGGTCATGCTTACTTAGGGAGACCACGATCCCACAGTTTTCCTGCATGACATATTCTCCATAAAAGTCTGTCTGAGAAGGGTCCAGGCTCCGCCACTCCTCCTGAGAGAAGCACAGTGACACATCCTTGATGGTTACCAGGCCCTGAAATAAAATGTAATATCATCTGTCATCAGCTGTTCCTTAAGGAAAATGTGATCCCAATATAAAAGGCTGGGGTAGTAGAGGAGAGAGGGCAAGAGAAGATCTAGAAAAAGAATTGCCCAGAGGTCCCCAGGTAGGGCACACAGTTTTGGTGAAAGGGAAATAAGGAGAGGAGTAAAGGTGGGAAGTTTTACAATGGTCAGTGGGTGAGTGAGGATAGTATCTCTAGAAGAGTTTCCCAAGGGGAATAAGAAGTCAGAGACACCAGAAACTCACTGCTCTCTCTGTTTAACTCTAGGTGTCTTCCAGTCTCTTCTCACCAGCCTTATTATTTCTACTGAAGAAATTGTGTACTATCTCCTCCTTCCTCCACTTGACCATTCCTTTTCTATCAGCACAAAATGATATAGAAAAAACATTCTCCCCCACCCCTGCCATCATGCCATATCCTTATCTTCTGAGGCAGCATAGTATGGTGTTTAGGTGTCCCAATTCTGGAACCAAATAACTCTTAGCTCTGCCATTTTCTAGCATTATGGCCTTACACAAGTGCCTTCATCTCTTCCTGCCCTGTTCCATAAATGCCCCATCATCCACCCAATCTTGTCCACTTTATGCTCTTCCAAGCTTCCTTCAGGTTCTTTTTCCTAATCTTGAAAGATTTATTTCTTAAAGGATATTAATGAATTGTTCTTAAAATCCCCCTGTGGATAGCACAGCTATCTATTTTTTTAAAAACCCACTAACTTCTAGGAATTCCCCTCTTCTTGTTATGCCTCCATTTTTTAAAGGTATTGTGGGCCTCTTGGAAAGGGATAGAATCTATTCAATTATAAGATGAACATACTATCAGTGATCATGTGAAATAACAAATCAGTGGGATGATGCTAAGGCTATAGAAAGGCAGCAGTGATGAGACCCTGGGAGAGGCCAAAGGAAACACACAGCCCACCTGTGATCCGGCTGCAAGAAGTGCTGCTGCCATCTCCCAATCTCCGGTGCTTCCCTCCTGGGGAATGGCAGGAACCCAGGGAGCCGACTGAGCTGGTGAGGGGAGAAAGGAACCATTAGAAGTGTACCATCCATCCTTTCCCAATAAGAGCCTAGGCCCCATTTTAGAGGGGCATAAGGGTCACAGTTTTTCTATATCTATGCCCATTGGTAAAATTCAAATGTAGAAATAAAGTAGAAGAGACCTTCCCTCAAAATGTTCTGTAAGGGTATTGAGTGGTTTTTAGTAGAGCTAGTCTGTCATCCATATCTACTAGACTAGCTGTGGTTTGAATTTATATTATTTGAATGTAATTTTCATCTTGTAAAGTACATCTTACTGGGTGTGTTCTCCAACAGTAATCAGTGTTGCTGTCACTTCCTTAGTCTCCCACATTCAATACCACTAAGATGCACTTGCAGCATGTGGAGGGAGTGTTTATGCAAGAAATGGGAGAAACTCAGTTACGAGGCTTGCAGAATCCAGGAGCTCCTTATATTCCCTACGACCAGGACCAAGGAAGAATGAACTAGTTGTTATATTGATTATACCATTCAGTCCATGGCAATTTGGGGATTTTTAACTCTACTTTTTGAACAGAGATTAGGAGACTACTCTCTGCACTGTGCTTCCCCACCACACACCCTCCAGGCTCTCACCCTTTTCCTGAAGGGACTGTGGCTCTTCTTCAAGGTCACAGCACAGGTGTTCCAGTGGCCCTGGTGCCGTTCTCCATGGCCCCTCTCCTTGGCTCCCCCTTTCCACCTGGGGCTCTGCTCCATCCAGCTGGACATTCATTGACTCCCATCCTGTCCCCAGTGCTACTGTCTGTTCTGAAAGCATTTTCGCTGCAAACCCAAATTGTGACCTGGAACAAATTCATATCAGCTGTTCCCATGAAAATGGAAAGGGTTGATATTCCTAAGGGAGAACAGCCAAGGGATAAAAGATGAAACTGGATAAGAGGAGCCTGATGGAAGATGAACTTTAAAAGCTTGATGTATTCCAATCAACTGAGCCTGAGCCAAGCTTCTTGGAGGAACTAAGAAATGAACAGGTGCTACAAAGCAAAGTCACTAATGGTTATTTTGGGAACCTCATGGTAGGAATATAATATCCCTGAAGGCTGGAAGAACTTCATTTTTTTTAAAAAAAAATTAAGGAACAATCCTGGAATTCAAAAGCTATCTATTAATTCCAACCACTGAAAATATAGGAAAGTAAGCAATCTGGAAACATGCAGGAAGGAATGCACACAGACTTGCACCCAACAAAAACAGATGTAATCACTTATATAATTTTCTGCCACAAATTCCATCCTCATCAATTAGTTTAGAATTAAATGATTACATAGGTAAAAGTCCCAGCCAAAGGGTGTATTTGTATCAAGAGCACTTTTTTCTTACCATCGGAAAAAACAAAAGTTTAGAATGGAAAATATGGCCATTGGGGAAAAGTTAAAAACAATGGACATAGTTCCATCTTGCTTAAGGAAGAAGGCTGATGAATGACACTACCGATGAATAAAAAGACAAATGTTTTCTATCTCTATACAGGTCACTTCTTTTTTTTTAATCCTCACCTGGGAACATGCTTATTGACTCTAGAAAGGGCCGGGGAGGGGGTGAGGGTGGGGAAAACATCGATGTGTGGGAAAAACATGGATCATATGAGAGAAAAACATCGATCAGTTGCCTTCCTGTACGTGCCCCAACCAGAGATCAAACCTGCAACCTACATATGTGTGCTGACTGAGAATCAAACCCCCAACCTTTCGGTGTATGGAAGATGCTCCTACCAACTGAGCCACACAGCCAGGGCCAGATCTCTTCTTTTGATTGCAAGAGAAGAGGTTTAGGTTAGATTTTTTTTAATTCTTAATAATCCAGCAGTGCACAGGGCTGTGTTTGTGGGCTCTTCTTTTCTCTGGACATCTTAAAAGCAGGACACATCCCACTTGTGTTGTGATAGGGGCCTTGCTGCCTTATGGCAGAGAAACAGTCTACAAGACTGCACAGGGTCCCTTTCTCCTTGGCAGAACCTTGGTAAGTATACTGGCTCACTCACATCCACACAATAACATTTGCAAGAACCCAGGAGTCAAGGATGGGTAATGACCGATCTCAAGTTGTTTATTTTCTTGCCATTTCTCTTTGACAAAAGGGGTAGGTGCGGACCCTTAGCCCAATGCACAGAAAGGCAACAAATTCCCCTTTCATCTCAGAAGTCCAAAGATGCCCCAGGGCCCCATGGGAGCATCCTGGACTGATTCCCAGTTTAGGTTTCCTTTTCAGAGACTTCTCATGAGAAAGGAAAATTCCCAATAAAGCAAGAAAGGGAAACTTCCATTTTAGTTCTCTCCTCTGAATTCCGGCCCCTTAAAAGTGAAGTATTTGCTTCACTTTTAACACCTAAGGCACCACTGACTCCTCTTCACCAGAGGTCTTCCTTGTTCTCCAGCTCCCTTCACAAATCCTCCCTCAGGGCTTTTCCTCTAGGTAAATATCTGGACACCTGTCTCAAACCCATTTCTCCCTCTTCCCAGCACAGAGTTCCCTAATGGGAGGCCTCTCTCTGCAGAGCCCCCTGGGCCAGCTGTGAGCCTCTCCAGACCACTGACAGAAAACCTGTGGAAGTGCTGAAAAATCTCCGCGCAGGAGGGAGGGGGCGGCACCTGTCCTCAGGCTGCACCTCCCGAGGCGGGTGCCCTCAGAGCAAGCACCTGGGCAGTGAGGCGCCGGCCCTAACCTGCTTTCTCCGGGTCCCTGGATGACCCCAGGCCTACTGGAGTCGGGTTCCAGGGCTTTCACGTCCTCCTTTTCCTCACATATCTGGGGGCGGGGGGCCCGCAGGCACCTGCAGAAGTTAGTTTTTGCAGCCAGCACTGCTGGACACAGAAAGGGCCCTGGAATTGAGCTGAATGGCCCAAGGGCATAGGGACAAGGGACGCTCGGTCGGAGAAGCCTGGCCCCTGCCCCGGGCGGGGCGCGGGCCGGAGGGGCGCCTGCTCCGGAGTAAGGTTGCTTCTTCCCCGCTTGTCACAGTGCCCCTGAGAGGGTCAGGTTTCAGAGCATCCGAGACACAGAGCTGGAGCAGGGGAAGTGAGGTCAGAAAACAGGTTTCCCGTGAACTGGGGCATAAGCAAGTGAAGAGAAAGGGGCCGTGGGGTAACCTGTGCGCCAGTGACAGCGGCGGGAACCCGCAGGGCTGACAGCGACGACGGGGACGAGGGAACCAGGGCGACGGGGCGGGCAAACATGTCAGTGGGGCCGACCCCGGGGAAGGCAGCGACCCGGAGGCCGCGTCGGTTTTCCTCCCCGCCCCCACGGGCGACCGGCCCCCACCCCCGCCCCAGGAAGCCAGGCGTCCCTCCCTCCAGCCGCGACTGCCTCCCGCCCGTCCCCACTCACCCCGGTCGGCTTGGCCCGCGGCCCGGTGCCTCCCTCCTGGGCGCCGCCTGCCCCTCCCCTCCGCCCTTCGCTTCGTCGGAGCCGACGGCCGCGCAGCCAGCGGCGGGCGGAGACGGCGGCCCGGCGGGCGCGGCGGGGCGGGCACAGGAAATCCCGCCCGCTTCCGGGGCTCGGCGGCGGCGGCGGCGCGGGGGGTGAGGGGGCGGGACCGCAGACCTCGGCGCCCCCCGCCCGGGGCCGCCGCCCGGGGCCGCTGCAGGCCCAGGCGTCCGGCCCGCCCCGCACTGGCCGTTCTCCGCCCGGCCCTCGGCCCCCCACGGGCTTCTCCGCGCACGGGTTCGTGAGTGACCTGGACCTGCAACACCCGCTCTTACAGCCGGACCGTCGCTGTGAGGGCGAGTTCGCGGGACACCGGTCTGGGATTCCTCCCGGAACTGACCTCCTGGGTTTCAAGATAAGAGGACAGCGGCCTTGAGAGAGCTCCGAGGAGGGGTCACTAATCCGCATGGGGATGGTCAGTTGGCTTCACCCAAACCTAGGCCGCCAGCGCCATTGTCCACTTTGCAGGAGCCACTAGTCCCATGTGGCTGCTGAGCCTCCGTGTGTGGACTTAATTAACAAAATGTAATATAGCTGATAAGCAGTATTGGGGATATATTGAGTTAAAACTTATTAAAAATAATTTTATGTACTTTTAACTTTTTAATATGGCTACTAAAATGTTTAAATTTTATGAATGTGGCTTGCATTAAATACTTCTGTTGGGCAGAGCTACTTCGAATGAAGGATTAAGATGAATTTGAATGGAAAAGATGAGAAAGGCCTACAGAACAGAATAAACACATTGCTGTTAGAATCTGTCTATAATTTACAAGTCACATGCATTATTTCTCATCACAACAATTCTGTGAAATCTTACAGACTTAAAAAATATGTGACTCACTTAAGGTCATAGGTCACAAACATTCCTTTAATATATATTTATTTTTTCCTATGTGCCAGGCACTGTAACTAAATGCTGGGAGTCAAAGATCCTAAAGGAACTGTCTGTGGATTTAAGGACTCAGTCTATGGAAACACGTGTCAACAAATATTTGCAATTGTTATAACCTGACAGCGAGATAACTAGAGACGCAGGGCCACATTGTAAAGGAGCACTTTATTACACCGGCGGGCTGTTACACCGGCGGGCTGGGGGGGGTACAGCTTCCCCAAATCCTCAGCCCCGAGCCTTCTTTGTTGCCCGCTTTTAAAGGCACAGACTACAGAAAAAAAACTACATTCTCTTGGCGCTGCTTTTGGCACCGTTAAGGGGGGCTGATACAGAGAAGGGGGGAGAAGAGCAGGGTAACTATTAATCTCTTTTTTCTCATGATTTCTCTGAGTTTCCCAAGGCCATCCTCAACCCCTTATCTGTACAGTTTTCTTTGGGTGTCTCAAGGCCCTTATGTTTACAGAAGAGAAACTGCCAGGGTGTGTACGTGCAGTAACTGAGGGTCAGAATGGAGTTATTACATCCCCACTGGTTTTAGGTACAAGTCAAATCATTGACCCTTTTTTATATTAAGGATATTAACTCTGTCCTTGTATTATTCCCAAATTATTGGCATAGAAACAGCAGGTTTCACCTAGTGCTACACAGAGTCTGTTTTGTATTGCTGGAGGTTATACTTAGGTGGGAGTATGCAAGTCCCTTGCCTTTGGATATCCCCCAAAGTTAACTTGGGCTGGTCCCATGTACAGTTGTCAGTATTTGGGGTCTGGGAAATTGGCTCGGAGAGGCCTAGCCCTATATAATAAGGTGGCCCCGAATTTAGGCATAACTAGTAGTCAGCCCCTATGTCCTTCCTGTGGCCTAATAAAGGTCTGGCTGACTAATGACATTAATCTGAATGGGGTCAGATTTTCCTAGAGGGAAACCCTTGGGCTTGGTTAACCTTCTAAAATCTATATGAGGGTGCCTGCTTCTTATATAGCCCTTAGTAGTAAATATGGTTTCACAACCCCGAGATGGACAAAAGTATTCATTTGCATTCAAGCAACTTGTGGTGATTGTACTGCTCCCTGGGCATATATATTCCTATCCCTTGTAGTCCCCATTCCCCTGTAGGTGTCCCATAACCCCAGGGAAGGGGCCCTTCTCTATGACATTAATCTTCAGTAATACCATCTGTGCCTATGGTGACTCTCATGAGGTCACATAGGTCGAGACTGAAAACAGGTTTTTCTATCCCCTTTGTGGTGACACTTCTTAAGACCTCCCCCAATATCCCATTTTCAAGTTCCCAGTTCCATTGGGGCCCAGATCTACAAAAAATTCCCCTGTACAGTCATAATCAGAAAAATTAGAGTCCCAATAAATGCAAGAGTCTCATTTTTAAGGGATCTGGAGAGGCCGGACCGTTCATTCTGCTTTTTCCACCTTCAGCCGGGAATGGTGCAGCCAGACCGGGATGCCGTTGACCTTGACAGCTGTTGGTGCAGGCAGGATGACAGTGTATGGTCCCTTCCAGGCCAGAGTCAGTCCCTGGGTGGTAAATTTCTTTACCCATATCAAGTCTCCGGGCTGGAAAGGGTGCACAGGGTCTGAGGTGGGCACAGGCAGGGCGTCGCAGATGTGTTTATGGACGGCTTTCTAGGCGGACTGCAAGGCCTGCAAGAACTGTAAGAGGGCGAGGGGGAGCAGACTACATCCTACACTGTTGTTCCATTACCAGGGGCAAGCTCTCCCTCTCTCAGTGTCCCTTTCTTTTTCCCTTTTTGAGTATTCCTCCAATATCCTGTCTTCCTGTAATATGTATGTCCCTTTCTTTTATCCTTTCTTATCTTTTTACTTTCTTCCCTTCTCCACAAACTTTCTTCAACTTACACAGACCCTCTGCGACTTACACAATCCTTCTTCAACTTACACAGACCTTCTATGACTTTCCTAGTCCCTCCCTGACATGAACCTGAGAGCTTGCTCAATCTATATGCTGTCTGCACATCCCCCAGCTTTTCTTCTCCTCCTCCCTACTTAGACCCACACATTCCTGCTTCCCTCTGCCTTCTCCCTTTCCCTGTGACCTTACTGGACGTTGCTTGCCTCTCAGGAGTTCAGTAAGCTTGGTGTAACCTAAGTGGGTAGTCTGGTGCAGCTGGTTGACTAAAGTCCGACCTAGAGCCTCTGGGACTAACAACCTCCCATCAGGCAGTGTCCACCATCTACTGATTTCTTTAATGGCTTGTTTCTGCTTGACTAAGTCATTTTCTGACCTAGTGTATCTGGAGAGGCCATTCCCCACTGGTTTTAGGGCCGCCTCTCAAGCTTCCTGGTACAGTAGATTTCCTTTCTTGCCCCATCGGAGAGCCTGGATTAGGGCTATGAGTTCAGCCTACTGGGCTGAAGTTTCCCTACTTAATGACTGTGACCAGATGACACAGTCCTGAGTTACTAGTGCTGTCCCAGCATACCTGATTTCTTCCTGGACATAGCTGCTCCCGTCCGTGAACAATACCTCATCTGGTGATGGCAGTGGGACATCCTTGAGGTCTGGGCAGGCCGTCTGCACTATGTCGATTACCTCCAGGCAGTCCTGTAGAGGTTTCTCCGGGTCATCGTCTGGAAGCAGGCTGGCAGGACTGATGGCCAACGTCTTGTGGAACTTGATGCGGGGGCTGGCCTAGAGTCGCAGTGGCCAGCAATCGAATGATCTCTGGAGGAGACCACGTCTGAGTAGGGGGTATCAGCACTCCAGCAGGACCAGAACCAAAGGAGTCACAGTATTTCCCCAAAGTTCATAGTCCTCTTTGAAGTCCAGGGGTAGGTTAGAGCCCCATTGGCTCAGTCAGGACTGAGTCTGCTGCACCAGTACCTACCAGGAAACTAACTAGTTTGTCCCCTATTGTCTTTTCTATCTCTAATCGGGACCTACGCCTGCTGTCCTGGCTCTTCCTCATGTTTCCCTTTCTCGGGTGATCCTTTTCTATGGGCCCTGTTCCCCTTAAGGCTGTTATTATTACCTTTGCTATTCTATTATTTCCCCGATATTTCATTTCTAAGAATGTTTACTATGCAACCCAATGAGGTCTTCTGGGCACTAGGGCTGCTATCCATGATTAGACTAACCGTAACAAAGTTGAGGGAGACACAGTAGGGAGGCAGACGAGAACAAAAACAAGGGAAGACATACAAAACAGAAACTTTCGCTTCGTCCGCCTGGCCGCTCCCCTCGCGGAGATTTCAGACGCCTCTTGGCATGTGGCAGGTTGGAATAAGCCCCCAACTCGGATCAGGCTCGCTGGTGGGACACCATAGTGGCCCAAGAACCTGATACCGCCTTTTAGCCGTATGAGGTCGCCACGGAACCGCAGGGTAGGACTCACTCAGGCTCCGTAACCGAAGTCGTGGAGCACGGTCACTCACACACAATTACATTCACACAGTCACACTCACACACCAGAAGTTCTCGGGAGGTGATCAGTTTCCCCTTCCGCCCCAGTGGCGGACCAGAAAGCACCGCGGTCCAGAACCAGAATTTGCCAGAATTGAACCCCACCTAACGTCTCAGGGGGATCCCGGAGAGGAGAGGCTGTGCCACGTCCGGCCCTCTCACTCTCACCCAGATGGACCGGTCACCCAGAACTCACCTCCGGAGGCTTTACCAGGTCTCCTTAAATCTTTTTGGGGACGTCTTGGCATCTCCCAGCCGCTCGTCAGAAACCTAAATCGGATCTTTGAGGCCCTGGAACATCTCAGGGGGTACCTCCCCTCAGATCTCTAGGGGTCCGGCGGCCGGATTGGGAGAGGCCGTTCATCCTAGGCGTCTAGCCCCTGGTGTCCTAAAGCACCAGGGATCTCGCTGGGGCCTCCAAATGTTGTAACCCGCGAGAAGCAAATACTCAGGCTCCACTACAGGGTGGCAGAGGGGACAGACAGAAGGTCTCCGAGAGGCTGGGGCAGAGGAACATCTCTCCAAGGCCTTCCCCCAGCTCTCACGAGGACCACGGATTCCCATCCGCCGGAGCCTGAGGAGGTGCACCCCAAGTGGGGAGTCCTCTTTAAAATCTCGCTGGGGCCTCCAAATGTTATAACCTGACAGCGAGATAACTAGAGACGCAGGGCCACATTGTAAAGGAGCACTTTATTACACCGGCGGGCTGTTACACCGGCGGGCTGGGGGGGGTACAGCTTCCCCAAATCCTCAGCCCCGAGCCTTCTTTGTTGCCCGCTTTTAAAGGCACAGACTACAGAAAAAAAACTACATTCTCTTGGCGCTGCTTTTGGCACCGTTAAGGGGGGCTGATACAGAGAAGGGGGGAGAAGAGCAGGGTAACTATTAATCTCTTTTTTCTCATGATTTCTCTGAGTTTCCCAAGGCCATCCTCAACCCCTTATCTGTACAGTTTTCTTTGGGTGTCTCAAGGCCCTTATGTTTACAGAAGAGAAACTGCCAGGGTGTGTACGTGCAGTAACTGAGGGTCAGAATGGAGTTATTACACAATAAAGCATAATGAATGATAAAATGGAGGAATATACTTTGCACTGAGAGCAAAGAAGTGAACATGTATGGGAGAGAGGTCAGAGAAGACCTCACAGAAGACTTGAGGCCATAATGAGAAAGAGGAGAAGGTGCTAGACATGCAGTTGGGAAAGGGTATAGAGCGTGTTCTAGAGCAGATTATGGCCTATGTGGGGGAGTGGTAGAACCAAGGTTTGTATCTCAGGTCCTGGAACTAAGTCCAGGAGTTCTTTTCATTTATGTTACCACTGGTGATAAATACAAGGTGTATTAATTGGGGTAGTCTAACAATACCACTATCTCAGTGGCTTAACACAATAAAGGCTTGTGTTTCGTACAAATCACAGTGTGTATCATGTTGGTTGGCCAGTGGGTGGGGTGTCTGCTTCTTTCAATCATGGAAGGACCAGGCTGCTTCTATCCTGTGGCTCCACCATCCCCTGTTGCCTTGGAATCTTCCAATCTATGGGCCTCAGATAAGGAAGGAGAGCTGTGGCTGAGATATCAGGGGCCAGCCCTAGAAATGGTGTTCATCGTTTTCACCCTATTACTTTAGCCAGAATTCAGGTGGGTGATCACATGGCTCTACCTAACTGCAGGGGTGGCTGGGAAATAAAGTGGTGTGCCTAGTAGAAAAGGAAATGGGGTTTGATGAACACTTAGTATTGCCTCTGCCACACAGTATTAAATTGAACATAACCAAGTACCTAAACCTGACTTTAAAGGGATATTTGGAGAGAGCTGGCAGATAGATATGAGAAGCAGCATAGACCCTCCTTTCCTCTTCTTTGGGAAATAAATCAGTGTGAGACTGTATTAAAAAACAAAACAAAACTGAGCCCTGGTTGGTTTGGCTCAGCAGTTAGAGCATCGGCCCAAAGACCAAAGAGTCTCGGGTTCAATTCCGGTCAGCGGTTCAGTCCCTGGCCCTGGTCAGGGTTGTGTGGGAGGCAGCTAGTTTATGTGTCTCTATCACATCCATCTCTCTTTCTCTCTCTCTCTCTCTCCCTCCCTCCCTCTCTTCCTCCCTCCCGCTGTATCTGAAGATAAATGGAAAAAGTATCCTCGGGTGAGGATTAAAAAAACTGAGAAAAATAAGCTTTGGCCTAATGGCACCATAGTGAATCATTAATATTTAATAAACATCTACTTTATGCCAGAATCTTGTCTTAAACATCACTGGGAAAAAATGTAAAATACCTTTATATTATGCCTTTAATGTGCCATCTCTTTAACTGTCAATCAACAAACGGAGAGGTGTAGATATTATTTCAGCATGGGTTCAAGGGCATTAAGTGAGCCAAACAGCAAAATTGGAAATTGAGCCCTGGCCTTAGACTTATAATCTGGTGCATCAGTCACCAGAGTGGTACCTTACCTTTCACAGTAATATAGAGACAAGTCCAAACTCCTACATAATGTTACAAGGTGGAGTAAATTTTTGTTTGTTTTTATTTTTTTTTATTTTTTTTCTTTATTGGTTTTAGAGAGAGAGGAAGGGAGAGGGAGAGAGAGATAGAAACATCAATGAGAGAGAACATCGATTGGCCACCTCCTGTGTGCCCCCCACTGGGGATTTGGCCCACAACCTGGGCTTGTGCCATGACTGGGAATTGAACCAGCAACCTCTTGGTGCATGGGTCGATGCTCAACCACTGAGCCACACTGGTGGGGCAAGGTAGAGTAATTAAATAGGAGCTGAGTAGTAGGCAGATGATTCCATCTTTTTAAGACTTTCTGGTGAAATTGTTTCAAGATCAGCTTTGAAGGCAAAATGTAGGAACAGCATCTTGGATAGAATCAGAAGGGAGAAATGAACATGCTGTGTGGGATAAGAACAGAGTTGTGGGGGTGCCTAGAGTAGAGAAAAAATGAAGTAGGGCAATTGATAGAAAGATTAGAATAGTGGGTCAAGGATTTTTATTTGCCATGTCAAGGAATAGGGAGTCAGTACCTTTAGTGCTACAAGGAAGTGATACACCTGATGGGTCTAATTATATCATTCTTAGTCCAGGGCTGTCCAGTTGATAGAGTTCAGAACAACAGAATGGGATGAGCTGGGCCCATAGCCAGATTCTAGCATGTGGAATACAGAGTTCCTTGGGACACCGCAGTGTTCTTCCTGGGGCTCAGAGAGAGCTCCCAGACACTTAAGGTTCCAAGTTCTCTACAGGACTTGAAAAAACCTTGAGAGATACAGTCTCTTGCACGTCAGCCTTGGCTTCTTCACTTCTGAACTCCTGTTCTGATGTGGTTTGGATAAGAAAGTATAATGCAGGCGGTTCACAAGTTTGGGATTGTATTATAAAACTTCCTTTATTAGTCTGTTTTTTGTAATGAATTATCAGCTTGGCTTATAAAAGCCTGTTTCTCCATAATGAAACCATACCGTCAATTGCTAGTTAGAACCTAACCACCATTTATGACACTGCTTTTCTTCCATTCAAAGTTTTGAAGCTTGATATCAGAAATGAATTCCCTACAAACAGAGCAGTGGAAATTTTGCTTCCTCTATGTCCATGAGGAAAGAGGACAGTTGTGGGAAATCTCAGGTTAGGATCCTGTGGAGAGAAAGGGTAAGGGCCCCCTAGTCAGTAGTTAATAATTATAACTAACATGTGTAGAACACTTTACAATTTACAAAGTGCTTTTGTGTACTGTGATCTTCACAATTCAAGGAGATAAATTATATTTATCCCTAGTTTAATGTTAAAGAAATAGTGGTTCAGACATTTAAAATTGTAGAACCTCTACTTTTTATTTCTATAATATTGGGCAGACTTATATATATAAATGTGTTTCTTAATCAATAAAATGAATGTCATTCTACCTACTTTGTTGGGTTGTCTTGAAGGTAAATGAGATAATGTAAATAAACAATTTAATACATAGTAAGAATTCAATAAATGACAAGACCTAGGAATTGAAGTTGCATAATGAATGAAAAGAGGGCTTTAGTAGAATGATGGACAGTGTGAAGATGGGATGAAAGACAAATATGTTCCTGAGTCTCAGTGAGGTAGACAGATTGGCTGGAATGGAGTGAGCTAAAGAGGTAGGGGGCAGAGTGGGGTGCTTGAACTGAAGATAGGGAGGGGTTGCAGTTGTTGGTAATAACTAGGTCTAGGGTATGACTGTGAGAGTGAGTTTCTGCAGTGGTGGGAATGATCGTTTAAGGTAAGAAATTTAAAGTAGGGAGCCTTGAGGCTAGAGTGTTAGGTGGGATAGTATTCAAAGTATTTAACTACTGGTAATAGCATGGACATGGGTCCATAAAAATGAATGTAGGTTAAAGCTCTGGCAGGGTCCTGGAGGCACCAGCAGCTGTAAAAGTATTTTAATAATAATGCTTGTGCAATTTAACCTAAGGCATGAGATAGATTGTCCACATGGGTATTGAAGTCACCAGGAATGATGATGGGGTTATGGAGAGTGGAATAGCAAACCAGTTGAAGAAGGCTTTAATGAAAGACTGAGAATGGCCAGGAGTATGGTAGGTGATAAGAAGGAAGGGTAGTGTGGAATGGTTTGATGGCATGTGCTTCAAAGCAACTGAATGTATTTAGGGAAGAAGGAGGGAACTGGTGCTTGAGGCAGCAACGAAGAACAAAGAGAACACTTCCTCTACTTCTAACTTTAGGTGGTGTAAAGCAGTGATTTGCATATATATATATATATTTGAATATATACATTATTTGAAAGCAATCATTTATATAATTGAAACAAAACTTTCATGAAACAATACACATCTTAACTACATGCAGAATATGCTGATGTTTTCTATTTATTCTATTTACTACACACTAATGGGTTGCAATTTAATGTTTGCAAAACATTGATATGTAAGTTGTAGGAGAAAAAATAGCCACCTCTAGAGAAGACTGCAAGGAAAGTGTGTTTGGTCCTCAAGGGGCAACCAGGTTTCAGTTAGATAAGCTAGGTAAAAGAAACATCTGTCAAAAAGGTTGAAGGATATAGGAGTGTCTTCCTTTATTTGGGCTGCTGTAATGAAATACCATAGACTGGGTGTCTTATAGACAACGAACACTTAATTCTCACAGTTCTGGAGGCTGAGAAGTCTAAGATCAAGGTGCTGACAGATTCAGTGTCTGATGAGAACCTACTTTCTGGTATTTTCTCACTGTGTCCTCACATGGTGGAAGGAGTGAGGATACGAATCCCATTTGTGAGGGTTTTTGCCTTCAAAGTTTAATCAACTTGCCCTGGATGGTGTGGCTCAGGGGTTAGAGCGTCAGCCCAAGCACCAAAGGGTCTCAGGTTCGATTTCTAGCCAAGGGCACATACCTGGGTTGCAGGTTCAATTCCCGGCCCCAGTTGGGAAGTGTGTGGGAGGCAACCAATTGATGTGTCTCTCACATTGATCTTTCTCTCCTTCTCTCCCCCCCCCCTTTCCTATCTCTCTCTCTCTCCCTGACCCCTCCCTCCCTTCTACTTTCTCTAAAAATCAATGGAAAAAAATCCTCTGGTAAGGATTAACAACAACAACAAAATTTATTCACCTCCTAAGGGCCCCACCTCCAAATACCATCACATTGGGAGTTAGGTTTCAACATATGAATTTGCGTGGGGGGGACACACAAACATTCAGTCTGTAGCAAGGGGATTTTTTAAATGACAAACGCTAAATTCCAGAGGTCTCAGCGGAAGGAGTTAGAGGCTGTTTTGAGGGTTAGAGTTTGATTCGAATTAGGCAATGCAGAGGACTATAATAGGGTAAGAATCTCTATGATGAGGGATGTTGTGGAGGCAAAGGATTCTTGTGGTGAGTGTTGTAAGCAGAGATATAGGGCATGCTGGAATTAGTACTCTCAGGGGGAGGTGGATAATCAGTTCTAATTATAACCCCCTTCTTGGGACTGGTCTCTTAGGTTGTCAGTGGTGAGGTGAGGTGTAAAGGTTGGTTGGGCTTGAGTAGATGAAGTATGTGTGGTGGAACAATGACCTCAGTGGAAGTAGCTGAGCTCTGTGGATCTTCTTTCAATCCTATTGTGGACTGAGTTAAGGCTAGAGGGTCTATCTTTCCAAAAGTGCCAGTGCTCTGAGGGTCCCTGAAATCCTGCTTGGCAATGGGTGGTGGTGATGTCAAGGCTTAAGAAGTTCTGTGGCTTACCCTGAAATCCTCCTGTCCTTGATATCGAGGGGGAAGGAAGGAGTAGCCTTACAAGATGGTAACAGTTTCTTGTGTACTCTTTAAGTAGGAAAATTTTAATTAAAAAGACTGCTAAATTAAATACTAGGCACAAAGGTGTGCTAGAAACAGCACTAAACTAAGAACTAAAAAATTTGTTGTTTTATTTCTGGCTGTGCCTCTGGGTGACAGATCAGAGCCCTAACCTCATCTACAAAATTGGTGTTAATGTCATTCTTCTTTTCCTGAAAGCTGTTGTGAGGATTAAATTAAGTAAAAAAATATAGGCATACGGTGTAAAACCTATGAAGCACTATTCAAAGGCAAGATGTTGGCAATGGGCATTACTTGGCAGAGATCATTTGTAGTCAGTGCAAATAGTGGACCGAGTGCAGGCAGCTGTCAGTTAGTGACAGCTGGTGTTGTAATCAGAATAAGACTAGATGTTTTTATAAGATTTTAAGATTTTTTTTTTGATGGTGGGACACAACTCAAAGACTGATAGATGAAAGGCAGAACTCTGTTACTTACAGCTCCAACCCGGAGAAAGCTGTCATGCAGGGCCATACAGGGGCTTGCACCCAGGAGAGTGCTGTCATGCAAGGCCACACTGGGGCTTGCACCCAAGGACAGGGAAACAGTAAGCTAGAACTGCAGGAGGTGTTTGTGTATGGCAAACAGAATGGAGTTAACTAGGTTTCACAGGCTTCCTGGGGATTGGGTATTTAAAATAATTCTGCAGGTTTAAGAAAGAAGAGGCTGTCCCTGGGTGTAGGTATCTGGGGCCTCTGGCAGTTGGGTATGTGTACATTGTAACCCAGGAGTGTTAGAGCCTGATAAGGGAAGTAGTTGGGGTGAAGGGTTGACATATTGCCAGAGAAGGGGAATTGAGAGTTTTAGCCACGACATCAAGACTGGGTCAACACAGCACTTGTGAAATATTATGTTACACTAGGATAGCTTCAAAATGGTGTAATCTCAAACTGTCTTTTTTTTTTTTTTAAATAATACTAAAACATACTCTAAGCAGACTTCCCGACATAGTAGTTTCTTAATTTAGCTATTTTTTTTATTAACACCTTTTATTTATAAGTTACAGAAAATATAATTTTTAATTCTATTATCTCTAACTCTTAATTTATATTTTAAGTAGACCAGATTGTTAAATCATTGTAGACAAATACCTGGCACCATCTAATACCCAGAAATGGCAGAAAGAGTTAGAAGCTGGGTTAAAAGTTCTCCTGAGATTTTAAATGCCTATAGCATATAATGACTGGAATAATTATAGGCTTAAATTGTTTTCCACATCAGGTTAAGATTACTTTCGTATTATATGGCTGTGGTAGGCAAAATTCTAAGATGTCCCACAACATTCTGGCCCCCTGGTGTACATGTCTTATATAACCTCCTCCTCTTGAATATGGGTGGGACTTGTGAATACATTGGGATTTCACTTCCATGCTTAGGTACTGATCAGTTGACTTTGAGTTAATCAAAAGGGTGATTATCTTGAGTTGCACTGACCTGAGCAGATGAACCCAATAAGTGAGCTCTTCCTGAAGTCAGAGAGATTAGAAGCTGTCATGTTGTGAGGGGATCATATGGCTAGGAACTCAAGGCAGCCCCTAGAAGCTGAAAGCAGTCCCACAGCTAGCAAGAAAGTGGGGACCTCAGTCCTACAGCCACAAGAAATTGAATTTTGCTAACAATCACATGAACTTGAAGGAGACCCTGAGTCTCAGATGAGATCGAAGCCATGGCTCACACTTTGAGTTCAACCTGATGAGACTCTGACTAGAGGACCAAACTGATTCATGCCTGGATTTCTGACCCACAGAAACTGTGAGATGATAAATTCACCTGTTCTACGGTACTAAATTTGTGGTGATTTGTTATTCAATAATAGAGACTGAATACATTGTGTGTCCCATTTTTAATTTTGATGACTGAGCATGCATAGGCACTAAATTTATCTTTTTTATTGTGGATAGAAATTTTAGTTGTTTCTTTTTTTTTTCTTTTTTGCCTCCCTGAACCATGCTACTGTGAACATCCTTGTATATTACTTCTGCTGCACATTTTCAAGAGTTTCTCTAGGATTAGAATTGTTGAGCCATAGAGTATGTAAATGTTCTTTGCAAGATAATGCCAAATTGCAAAAGTAATTGGACTACTATATACTTTTTAGCAGCCAGCAGTGTATAAGAACTTCTTCCCATTGATCCACATTCTTGCCAACACCTGGTTTTGTTAGATAGCTAAATGAATGATTCTTCTTTGTGGTCGTGATTTGCAATTTCCTGAACATTAATGGAATTGAACATTTCTTTATATTTTATTGGCTAAGTATGTTTCCTCTTTTGTGAAATGCCTGTTTCTATCTTTTGCCTATTTTTCTATTGAGTTGTGTGAGCTTTTCTTATTGGTTTACAGGAGTTCTTTATAATATATGTTCTGTTTCTTAATCCTTTGTAAGTTACATGTATTGCAAACAATCGTCTAGCCGTTTGATTGTGTCTTCTAAATACATGTGGAACTGTCTTAAGCTAGAACTATGCTTAGCCATTAAGCAAATTGATTACAGTGGAACTAAATTACAAATCAATAATTGAAAATAGCTGAAAAATCCAAAATATTTAAATATCAAACAGCACACTTTCAATTAACCCATGTGTCAAAGAAGAAACCACAAAGAAAATAGCAAAATATTTTTAAATTGAATGAAAATGAAAACATCAACATTTGTGGGATAAAGTTAAATTAATACTTACAGTTAAATGCTTAGATTAGGAAAAAAAAAAAAAGAAAAAAAAAAGGTCTCAAATCAGTAGTCTAAGTTTCCACCTTAAAAAGTGAGAAAAAGAGCCTGGCCATTGTGGCTCAGTGGCTGAGTGTCCACCCATGCACCAAAGTCACCAGTTTGATTCCTGGTCAGGGCACATGCCCAGGTTGTGGGCCCGATCCCCAGTGGGGTGTATGCAGGAGGCGGCCAATCAATGTTCTCTCTCATCGATGTTTCTATCTCTCTCTCCCTCTCCCTTCCTCTCTCTCTCTCTCTCTCTCTCTAATATCAATAAAGAAAAAAGAAGTCTATTTTAAAAAATGGTTCACAGCTCAAAGTCAGGATGAAGTGAAAGGTGAAGAAGGCCTGTCCAGGCCACTCAAGGAGGCCTCCAGCAGGATCATTTCAAGAAACTGGCCACCTAGGCAGGCTGAGAAAAATAGGTCAATATGATTGCTGACAAGAAAAAAAAAATCAAAGCAATGATGCAGAAATAAGCATTAAAGCTGGGGGAAAATACTTAAATGCCACAAGGCTGTGCTTTGATAATTTATGAACAGGACAATCTGACCTCCATACTCGTGTGCCAAGCCAAGGTTATACATTGAGCCAACCACATACTCACTAAAACAGCAATGCTATTCTTTTTTATTTTTTTGTGATTCCTGAGTTGTAGGTCCTTTTAAAGGGCAGGTTAAAAAGTAGGGTTAGATAGGAAAATGACATTACAGAGGGACTTTAAATGTCCTTTCCTAGGCAAAGATGACTTAATCTAGGCCAATTGGACCCTTTACCCAGGAATTTGAATCAGCAAAGCCTGTGGCTGTCTAATAGGGGAGATCTGAAGAGATTATCCATTAGTTCCCGTGATTTAAATATCTACAGGTGCTCTGGTTCATAACTGTCCCAAAGCTGAGAACTTCAGCTTTCTCTTTGATTTTGCAAGACTCTCAAAGTCTTTCAAATAGAGTCTATTATTATTATTATTATTATTATTATTAATTCATTGCTTAGGTTGGCCACATGGTGTGTCTTTCCATCTATTCAGATCTTGTTTTAATCACTCAATATAGTTTTATTAATATAAATTCTGTACTTTTTTGTTAAACTTATTACTAGTTATTTTATGATTTTCTTGCTAATGTGAATGAAATTATTTTCCATTTCCAGTGCAAATTGGTTATTAATAGGTTAGTGAAAGGCTATTTTTGTGTATTTATTTTGTATTTTACAACTTAATCTCTCTTATCAATTTTCATGCTTCCCCCCAGCCTATTGAGTCATATAATATAATCATCTTAGCTGCATACAAAATAAATAATTTGGTCTTTTATAATTATTCTAAGTATTTCATCTTCATGTCTTATAATCTTCAAAATAATGTTAGGAAATAGTAGAGGAAACAGACACCTCTCTCCTATTTCTGGTTTTAATAGAAACCAGTTCAGTGTTTCACCATTTATTTTGATAGTTACAGTTTTTTTTTTAATTAAAACATGCCATTTGTACTGAAAACTACATGCAACAATATGTACAGTTTAATGAATAATTATAAAGCAAAGATCTATGTGACCACTATAAAAGAAAAAAAATGTGTTTTTTTTAATCCTCACCTGAGGATATTTTTCCATTTATTTTCAGACATAGTGGGAGGCAGGGGTAGAGAGAGCGAGAGAGAAACACTGATGTGAGAGAGACACATCGATTGGTTGCCTCCCGCATGACCCTGACCAGGGCCGGGACGAACCACAACCGAGGTACGTGCCCTTGACTGGAATCGAATCTGTGACTCTTTGGTCCGCAGGTGGATGCTCTAACCACTGAGCCAAACCAGCCAGGGTATTTTAAAATTAAGAGATAATAAATCATTAGCATTGGCTATATACACTTCTCTGCTCTTTCCCTTCATAATGATAACCCAGGCTGCCCTAACATTCTTACTGATTGATTTTCTTGCTTTCTTTATGGGTTTAGCATTGATATATGCATCCTTAAATAATAACATCCTGCTTGTCTTTATTTGAACTTTTTATGAATGGAATAATGTTTTACGTGTCATTTTGTTCAATTATATCTGTCCATGCTATTACATGCGACTATAGTTTGTTCATTTTCATTGGTTGTATTTACTTCACAGTATGAATATATCAAATTTTATCTTTCTGTTTCTATTGTAGATGGCCATTTGAGTTATTTCCTGGATTTGGTTATTATAAACAGTACTACTATGAACATTCTTGTACATTTGTTTTGGTGCAGTGGGTCTGAGTTTCTCTAGGATAAATACCTAGTAGTGGAATTCTGGGCTGAATTAGCTATACAGCTTTGTTGCCAATACCTCGTTTTATTGCGCTTCTTAGTTTTTACCATTCTGATCTCTGTTTAGTGGTACTTTTCATTGTGGTTTAATTTGCATGATTAGTGTTAAGGCTGAGAACCTTAGGGATTTGGGTTTATTCTTTTATCAAGTTCCTGTTCAAGTCTTTTGCCCATTTTCCCATCAGAATGATTTTTTTTCTTTTGATAATGTAAGATGCTAGGATTTTGATGTTCATATGTGTGGCAAATATTTTCCCCACTTTGTGGCTTGTCTTTTAATTCTTATGAGCGTTTTTGATAAATCAAAGTTCTTGATTTTAATATAATTGTATTTACCAACTTTTTTTTGTAGATAGTGCTTTTCATACTTTTTTTAAAAAATCGTTCTCACCCGGCCGGTGTGGCTCAGTGGATTGAGCATTGTCCCATGGACTGAGAGGTCCCAGTTCGATTCCTGGTCAGGGCACATGCCTGGTTTTCGGGCTCGATCCCCAATAGGGGGTGTGCAGGAGGCAGCCCATCAATGTATCTCTCTCACATCGATGTTTCTATCTCTCCCTTCCTTTCTCTCTAAAAAATCAATGAAAACATATTTTTTTAAAAATCATTCTCTACCATGAATACATTGTCTATATTATTTTATAAAAGATATATGATTTTGCCTTTCACACTCAGTACTTTAGTTTAATGGAAATTGGTCTTTGCATATCATGAGTGGAGATAAGACTTCATTTTCTACGTGGATAGCTAATCATCCCAGCACTATTGTTTAAGAAATTCATCCTGAATGAATTGATCTGCTGTGCCATCTCAGAGTCCACTTCTGTATTTGGGGTCCACCTCTGAGTTCTCTTTCCTTTTCCATTAGTGCATTTGTCTCTGTGTCATTAATAGAATGTCTTAATTATATCGTTTTACAATAAATCTTGATATCTGGTACAGCAAAACTTAGCTTCAAGAGTATCTTGGCATTTGTTGAACCATTTATTTCTATATAAATTTTAGAATCAACTTTCAAATTCATAAAAAAGTATTATGGAATTTTGATTGAAATTACATTGAACATGTAAACTGATCTTGGAACAACTGACATCTTTACAATAGTCAGTCTACCAATTAATAAGCATAGTATATTATTCTCCACTTATTTGGAAGTCTTCTTTATTGTGAGTTCAGAAACCCCATCACCCACACCACACTGAGCGCTGCAGTGTAGAGACCTGTTCATGACCACAGTGTAGAGCAGGGGGTGGCAGACAGCATCATAGCAGTCGTAGGCACGACCGAGAGAAGACTGGCTTCAGCACACCCAGAGAGAAGAAAAAGGAAACTCGGGGTGATGCGGCCCCACACTAAGATGCTTTCCTTCTGAGACAGGAAGTTCTGTAGCATTTTGGGCATGGTAACTGAGGAGAAGCAGATATCCAGGAAGGACAGGTGTCCGAGGAAGAAATACATGGGGATGTGAAAGTGAGAGTCCCCTCTGATCACCAGGATCTTTGCCGGATTCCCCATCAGGATCAGGAGGTAAACCCCCAGAACAGCACTAAGAGCAGAGCCTGGATGTGGGCCAGCAGACAGTCCAAGAAGGATGCACTCAGTGAACAAAGTGAGATTGTTCATGGTTGTTTATAAATTCCATCACTAGGAAAAAACAACAACTGTACTACAGAATCTGACTAATTTCTGGTGATCAAAATATCATCTCCATACCCTACAACTTCTCAGGCAATACTTCTTTCAGCTTAAGAATAGAAAAGGGACAGCTGAGTAAATCCAGCTGTGACAGCTATGGGTTGAATTGGTGAAAATGTGCTGAAGTCCTAACCCCTCGTACCTCACAATGTGACTTTATTTGTAAATAGTTGTCATTGCAAATGTAACAAGTTAAGATGAGGTCATACTGGGGTGGGCTCTTAATCCAATAGGACTGGTGTTCTCATAAGAGAGAGGAGAATATCATGTGAAGATAGACACACAGGGAAGACAGCCGTGTGACAACAGGCAGAGATTGGAGTGATGCACCTGTAAGTCAAGGAATGCCAAAGATTGACAGCATCACCAGAAGCCAGGAAGAGTCAAGGAAGGATCCTTCCCTACAGGTTTCAGGGGGATAGTGACCCTGCTAACACTTTGATTTCAGACTTACATAGCCTCTAAAATTGTAAGACAATAAAGTCCTATTGTTTTAAGCCACCCAGATTCTGGTATTTTGTTACATCCTCCCTAGGAAACTAATAACAGTGATTTTTAGGGTTTCTGTCCCTCGGTCCTTCCCAGCAGGCCTCACTAATTCTGTCGGTGAATACAGCAAACATGTCTGGACCCCAAATAAGATTATATGCTTTAACCATTATAAGTATACTTATGAGAACAAAGAATGCTTCAAATGAAATTGTTTTTAAAAATAGATATTAAATTGCAAGGTTTTTTGTTTTGTTTTGTTTTTTTAATCCTCACCAAAGGATATTTTTCCATTGATTTTCAGATAGAGTGGGAGGGAGAGAGAGAGAGAGAGAGAAACATTGATGTGAGAGAGATACACCGATTGGTTGCCTCCCACATGACCAGGGCCAGGGACAGAACCAAAATAGAGGTAGGTGCCCTTGACCAGAATCGAATCTGTGACTCTTTGGTCCATGGGCCAACGCTCTAAACACTGAACCAAACCAACCAGGGCAGTTGCAAGTTGTTTATAAACATAAAAGCCAAGAATTATATAACTCAACCATCTAATCATAGACATTCTGAGTTTTGGATAAAGACATGGAAAAGGGATTTGAACGATGCTACTAGGAATTGCAAGAGGCTTTCCAAACCTTTCAGGATCCCTTCAAGGGTACCCTATCTCTCCAAACCCATACTAGCAAAGCTGGAAAAGTATTCATGGGAATGCCATTGAGGACAGGCTCTCACAGCATCTCTCAGTGGGGAGATGGAGGCCCACAGAGATGAAGTGACTTGCTCTGCAACACTCAGCCATCTGTGGAACAGCTGGGATTAAACTGAATGCTTTACTCACAGTCCAGCGCTCTTTCCATCACAGCACACCCCGCAAACGGACAACATATATTTGAGTCATTTAATGCATGTTTAGAAGACTATGTAACATAGCACTATGCTTAAAATAGAAAAGCTGGATCAGAGAACTGACAGCTATGTGAACTTGAGCAAGTCATTTAACCATGTTATAGATGTGAAGGTCCATTTTCACAGCTATACAATGGGACAGTTATATCTTCTCACGTGATTGATATGAACTTATTTAAAACTGCTTTTTAGTAGAACTAACTCTGACACTAACTTGCTTATTTGGAGACTGTGATCAAATCACTTTAATCTTACTCTTAGTTTTAGCTCATGACCTGATAATCAAGTGCTCATTAAGTATTTAATTTCCTTCCCTTCACTTTGCTGCTGCTGTTATTGTTTTTATTGACTCCAAAGCATCTAGGCCATGACTTTTAACTATGTTTACGTTTTCACTGGGGCCTGAACTGGGTTATTCCCAGCAGTCTTCTCAGAACTAGACTTCACACCCACAGCCTCTCTCCCTCGTCAGTCCTTTTTCCTCTTGCCTTTTAATAAAGCCTGGTAGTGATGGCAAGAATAGAAAATTTACACTAGAGAAAATTCAAGAGAAAAGAAGCATTTGAAAAAGTATTCAGCTTAACTAGTTAAAAAATAATCAAATAATTAACAGAAATATGGATCCAATTTTGAGATTTTTCAAAAATGTTTATAATAATAATCTTAGGAAGACTGATGAGGGTGATAGTTTTACATTATTGATGGCATTGTGAACTGCACACTTTGAGTCGGCAATCTATAAATCCTTGGATTTATGCTAAGAATATAACTCAAAATACCTTAAATGTGACACACAAAATGATGCACACTGCATTATTATATGTTCAAAAAATGGAAATAATGCCTCCATATCTTGGAATGTCTAAATACCAGTTAGATAGAATATGTAGCCAATAAAATAGTAATCATAAAAACTATTTGGCAATATGGAAACATACCAATAGTGGCTGCAAAACTGTATGAAATTTCTCTTTGGTATGATTAGAACTAGTCTTCAAGCTCAGCCAGTGTGGCTCAGTGAATTGAGTGTCGCCCCATGGACTGAGAGGTCCTGGTTCGATTCCTGGTCAGGGCACTTGCCCAGGTTGCAGGCTCGATCCCCAGTAGGGGGCGTGCAGGAGGCAGCTGATTGATGTTTGCTCACAACAATGTTTCTATCTCTCCTTTCCTCTCCCTCTAAAAAATCAATAAAAACATATATATATTTTTTATTTTAATCCTCACCCGAGGACATTTTTACATTACTCTTCAGATAGAGCTGGAAGGAGAGAAGGAGGAAGAGAGAGAGAGAGAAACATCAATGTGAGAGAGACACATGGATTGGTTGCCACCCGCACAACCCCAACCAGGGCCAGGGATGAACCACAGCCGAGGTATGTGCCCTTGGCCGGAATCAAACCCGGGACTTTTTGGCCCTCAGGCAACGCTCTTACCTCTGAGCCAAACCGGCCAGGGCAATAAAAACATATGTTTTTAAAAAGATCTAGTCTTTAAGACTCTTTATCCTATGGTCTCCCTCAAACCTCCAGCTTCCCCTTCCCTCCAAAGTAACTCCACCAAATCCCTGGTTTTAACAACAGACTTCCTTCCCTTTCTCCTTTGATGATGCACCCAAACAATGTACTTGCTCTGAAAAAAAATTTTTTGCTGTTTTTAAACGTTTAAAAAAATTTTTTAAACGGATCTTTACGAGGATCCGTTTCTTAAAGAAAGAGGTGAAGAAGCTCCACCAAGGATGAGTTCTCCTAGATTTGAGTCAGCTTCCTGGCTATCAGGAACACTCTTACCTGGGAGTTTCAGACAGCTTGGTGGGAGAGGAAAGCATGAGCTGACCTGGATCATTGGAGGGAATTCCAGGGTAAGGCACTTTTAAAAAAAAATTTTTTTTCTTTATTGTTTTAGAGAGAGAGGAAGGGAGAGGGAGAGAGAGATGGAAACATCGATGAGAGAGAACATCGATTGGCTGCCTCCTTCATGCCCCCAACTGGGGATCTGGCCCACAACCTGGGCATGTGCTCTGACCAGGAATTGAACCGGCGACCTGTTGGTGCATGGGTCAATGCTCAAACACTGAGCCACACCGGCCGAGCCGCTGAAGCTTTTTTTAAAAATGCATTAAAAAAAGGTAATTGGCAAATGGATAGACAGGTAGTTGATAAGGCACCTATACTAAAATTTAGATATGATTATATGGATGTTCACTGTAGAATTCTTTCAACTTTGCTGTATGTTTGAAGTTTTTATTTTCAAGTAAATTCAATGCTAAAAGGCATTGAGAAAAATATTAGGATATTATAAGTAATAAAATAGCAATGAAGTGTAAAACATTATATTAATAATAGGCAAAAATACAAATTACAGCCCAGCTGGTGTGGCTCAGTGGATTGAGCATCATCCCATGGACTGAGAGGTCCCAGTTCGATTCCCAGTCAGGGCACATGCCCAGGTTGCAGGCTCGATTCCCAGTGGGGGGAGGGGGGCGTGCAGGAGGCAGCCAATCAATGTATCTCTCTCACATTGATTTTTCTCTCTCTCTCCCTTCCACTCTCTCTAAAAAAAATTTTAAAAAGATATTTTTTAAAAATTACAAATTACACCCTGGCCAGTTTGGCTCAGCGGTTAGAGTGTCGGCCTGCGGTCCAGAGAGACCCGGATTCGGTTCCTGCTAGGGGCGCGTACCTCGGTTGCAATTTGTCTCCGGCCCTGGTTGGTCGTGCAGGAGACAGCCACTCGATGTGTCCCTTTCACGTCGATGTTTCTCTCTCTCTCTCTCTTCCTCTCTCTCCCTCCCACTCAAAATGGAAAAATGTCCTCGGGTGAGGATTAAAAAAAGAAAAAAATTACAAATTACTAGAATTGATTCATGAACAAATAACAAACCCAAATATACCACTAATCATTAAAGGAATTAAATTGACAATCAAAAATTTTCCTCCAGAACAACAAAAAGACAAGTTCTCAAAAGTTTATAGGTGAGTTTTATAAGGCCTTCAAGGAAAAGATAACCCCATTTTAATGAAAACATTTAAAGGAAATACGAGGATGAAAGAAAGCATACTATTGATGCCAAGATCAGATGTCTAAAACATGCAAATCTATGTGGGCAAAAAATAGATTAGTGATTGCCAGGGGGAGGGTTTGGAGCATTGCTGCCCATAGGTATGGGGCGATGAAAATGTTTTGAGATTGGGTTGTGGTGATGGCTGTACAACTCTGTGAATGTGCTAGAGACCACAGCATTGTATGGATTGAATAGGTGAACTTTGTGATGCGTCAAACATAATTTCATTAAAGTTGTTAAAAAGAAAAGACTAGAAGAATGCAAGAAAGAATTGTATTATCTCACTTATGAACATAAATAGGAAATTCTTAAGTTAAATTTACTGATGAAAGTTAATTCCATTTTTATTACTCTACTTAAGTAGGGTGATTTCAGGAATGCAACAATTCTTCAACACCAGAACACCTACTGATAAAATTCATTATTAAAAAATCAAATAATAGCCCTGGCCAGTGTGGCTCAGTTGGTTGGAGCATCGTCCCATATACCAAAAGGTGGTGAGCTCGATTCCCAGTCAGGGCAACCAATCAATGTTTCTCTCACACTGATGTTTCTCTCTCTCTCTCTCTCTCTCTCTCTCTCTCTCCCCCCCTCCCCCTTTCTTCTCTCTAAAATCAATTTTTTAAATTATATTAAAAAAAAAACCATATGACTTTCATTAAATTTATTTTTTATTCAACATGTATTTATTGCATACTTAATATGTGACAGATACTATACATTAATAGACAAAAGAGAAAAAGTCCTTGTACTCAAAGAAATAGAAAATACATTTGATAAAATTTTATACCAATTCTTAGCAAAATATGGTTAGAAGAGAACTCGTATACTAAGTCAAAGGTATTTATCAAAAACAGAACAAACATCATCCTTAATGCTGAAACATGAGAACCTTTCTCACTGATCTCAATATAAAAATGTCTGTACTAATGGTCCTGGCCACTTAATTAAATTTAAAATATGAAATATATAAAAATTGCATAGAAAAATAAATTATTTCCCTTTCAGATGAAATAGTTAAAATTTAATTTAAAAACCCAATAATATCTATAAACAAGCCATTAGAACTAAGAAGATCATTCAACAAACTTGACAGTTAGGTACAAGATCCATGTACAAAACACAACAGCGTTGTTACATACTAGAAATAACCAAGTAATAAATATAATTGAATTTTTAATTCACAATAGAAATAAAAAATAGAATGTATCTGGTAATATATCTAACAAAAGTTGTATATGACCTTTATCAAAATAAATTTCACCAGTGGCAACAGCAGAACAGCCTTCATGCATGAAAATCTTGTTGAACCTTTCTTTGCATAACCACCACCTTGCCCAGCCATGGCCAAACTGTGAGTCCAGGGCCCAGAACTAGGCTCACAAGGAAGGAAGAGATTTGCATTCACATAGTAGACTATTCTGCTTATGTAATTATTTCAAACTGCTTTGGCAGTGAGGTCCCTCTGGTGAGACTCCATCCTAGACGTATTCTCATTCTTTGCCCATAACTGACACATTCAAAATTTATTTATTGTGCAACAAGCATATTTGAAACTATTTTAATATCCTTAAAAATGTAGTAAAGATGCCCCAAAATGTCCTTGCTCTCTTTGAGTTTATATTCTCTGCTGCTGGAGAGTGCAAAATGAAGGGGACGATGACAGTTGACAGGTTGTAAACAAGCAAAAACCAAAAGAGTAATTTCAAAAAGAAATAATAATTAACTTTTGACCGTGATCATTTCAATCCACATATCTCTCCCAAATCTCCTTCTCACCAATTCTCCAACTGTGTTTCATGAGCTAAGGGACCTTCGCTGAAATTCCACTGGTTTCTTTTTGGAGTTGCCGCAGGCCTGTGCAGCGTCTGCTCTGACTGGCGCTCTCACGCTCTGCCATTTCCGCAGCGTCACTGGGCCGAGTGGCAGAGCTGCTTGTCTAGCAGTGTGCAGCTGGGGACTTTTTGCTATTAGGTAAATGGTTTAACAAGTGTGTTATTTGTGGTCTCTGTTGAACATATGTAGGTTCAACAAAATTTCAAATATCCCCATTGTCCTTGGATGTCTATACCTGCAATTCCATGGTGGCACCAATATATATCTTTTAGGCCTTTTTCTTGCAAATGACAGAGTCTAATTCTGACTTACTTAAGCAAAGCAAATTAAGACAACAACAATAATAAAGCATTAAAAAGGGAATTCATCAACTGGGTCTGGGGTAGCTCACAGCATCGAGGGGGAGAGTCAGTGTGTCAAGGTGGTAAAGAAAATAGATTTAGGGGTAAGTCCATTTTGTTCCGAATTCCATCCCCACCATTTACCTCTCTGAGTCAGTTTCCTCTTCTTTTTTTTTTTTTTTAAATTTTTTATTAATTTATTTTTGTTACAGATGTTTCTCCTTTCCCCCCCATAGTTTCCTCTTCTTAAAATAAGAATAACTAAAGCATTTACCTAAAGCACTTGTGATATTTAAATGGTTCATGTATATAAAATGCTTAGCACAGTCCCTGACATGATGCAAATATCTAATCATGTGTTCTTACTATAATTCATGTTTATAAATCTGCCTTGAAAAGGCAGAATCGAGACTGGCACTAGTGACCTTAGCAGCAGGGCCATGGGGATAGGCTGTCGAGTGCTGCACACAGAATGGCTGACCTCTGCCTCTCTGAACTCTCCTCGTGATTAAAATTCCTTACAGAGTGAAAGGCTGACATTGACTATGTGCTCATTCCTGTACCTGCCATGGTGCCAGGAAGAATGAATGAATAATGAGCGGGAGGGGGAGGATTTGGGGACGCCATGACCAACAGTCTCTGTGGAACCATATTGAGCAGGTGGAGTTTAGCTGCTAGAAGGATGGCAAAGGCAGGCTGAGGGTAACAACAACGTCCACCACACTGTGTATAATAAGTTAAATATTTTTGTAAGAAAAATTGCTAGACAAGAGGTTTATCCACCCACCCTCCACTGACTAGGACTGAACTGGTATCATTCCAAGAACATTAACTTCACCTCTGTTTAAGTTTTTTTTTAAAGAAAAGCTGTGCAGCATCTTGCAGATCCCGACATCAGAGAACTCTTCCGAATATCCAGGCACTGCTCATTGCAATTCTACCCAGGATCCTCATCATTCTGATGTTGTAGTCTATTATCTGAAACACTAGAAACATTTTCTCAACATCCTTTTCACAGCTGCCTTCACCTCCTTGTTTTTCAGGCTGTAGATGAGAGGATTCAGCATGGGGGTGATCACACTGTACTGCAAGGAGAAGATTAACTCTTGAGTAGACTCTGAATTTGGCATGAGATAGCGGAGGAATCCTGAGCCATAGAAGAAGATCACTGCAGTGAGGTGGGAGGAGCAGGTGGAGAAGGCCTTGCTTCTGCCTGTGGTGGAGCTGATGCTCAGGATGGTGGACAAAATGCGAGCATAGGAGAAAAATACCAGGAGAAAATTTCCAAAGAAATGCAGGACGCTGGAGCAGAGCAGGGCAGTAAAACTTGCAGTCACATCAGAGCAGGACAAAGGGTAGAGAGAGGGCAGCTCACAGCAGAAGTGGTGGATATTCTGAGCCTCACAGAAGTCTAAATTGAGAGCTACAAGGATATTGATGAGAGCATCCAGAAAAGCCAAGCCCCATGAGCCCCACACCAGCCCCACACACAACTGTCTGTTCATCACCTGGCTGTAGAGCAGAGGAGAGCTGATGGCAACGTAGCGGTCATAGGCCATCACAGACAGGAGGCAGGATTCGGTGCCCCCCGTGGCAAACAGAAAGAAGACCTGAGCCAGGCAGCCCTCCACTGAGATAGCTTTCTTCTCAGACAGGAGATTCTCCAATAGCTTGGGCACAGTGACAGAGGAGTGGCAGAGATCGAGGAAGGACAACTGTCCCAGGAAAAAGTACATGGGGATGTGAAGATGGGAATCAAACCCGATCACCAGCAGCAGCGTCAGGTTCCCCATCAGGGTCAGCAGGTAAATAACAAAGAACAGCACAAAGAGCAGAGCCTGGATCTGGGGGTCGGCAGACAGCCCGAGGAGGAAGAACTCAGAGATAACACTGTGGTTCCTCATTGCCTTCAGTGCATTCTTTGGAATGCCAGAAATAAATTGGGTGAAGCCTCTTCTTATGTTTAATATCCCAGTGTTTTAACGCTCTTCTCCATTCACAGAGTTTCATGCCTACTCAAAAATGTATGTTCTGAAATGGTAAGTCTCTAGATTTCCTAAAACCTGAAATAATCTTTTCTACAGAATCCCAACCCTACGTGAACTCCCTGTCCACATTTATTGCTCTTTCTTTAATGTCTTAGAGTTAATTAGTTGTTTTTTTATTATTAAATCTACTGAAGGATATTTGTAAACTGTTGATAATAATCCAGTGGAAAGAGGAATTCCAGGAAGAATATGATAAAGCTGCAGAAATGGCGTCTCTGAGAGCAGAAGCAGAGCATGGGTGGCCGTGGGTGAGAGCAGCGTTACTTCATCCATCACACATGCGTGGACTCAGTAGATCTGGTGTTAGGAAGGAAGCCCTCCTCATCTGATGGCTTTTATTATTCACTAAGAGTTTAAATGAGATAATTAATGGAAAGTGAAGAGGGGTAGTGGTTGGACATTTGCCAAGTGAAGAGAAAGGGAGTTAGAGAGAAAGCAGCATAGAGATATCGCAGATGCTAAGTAATTTACCACAAGAAACTGTTGACCTATATGGAAACACACTCTGGTCATAATCTCCGTTCCCAGTTCATGTATTCAGAGTCAGCTCTTGTCTGTGCCTTCAGGCCGTTTGTAAATATAGACTACCCACGAACTTTCTAAAGCTTGACCTGTTTTTCTGACTCTGAACCAACAACCAGATTACAATCATCAGCTCAGGATAACCTTTCTGTACTATTAACTGCACTGTCTCGACCTTCATGTCCTGCTCCGTCTCTTGTGTTCGTACCGCAAGACCAGCACATTCAATTTCTCAAGAGACATCATTTTTCTTCTACTGTTTATCCAAACAACACACAGAATTAAAGCTATTCTTCAGGATCCAGTCCACATTACCTGCATTTCTCACCTAGTTAAGCAACAACTAACACAGAATTAAAGAAAAATGTTTGAAATCCAGCAGCCCAGAAGATAAATAAGTTTGAGAATTTGGTATCAAGATGGAGTTTGAAGATTCCTGTTGATTTCTAAAAGAGGAAAATACATGGGTAAATTGTATATATTATTTATAAAAACCTAAATACCTCCAGTCATGTTGGGATTGCATTTTCTCTTATTACTTTATTTTTCTTTTACTCACCACTCAAAGCTGTAGCTACAGGGACCTGGAGTCATCTGGAGAATAGTACATCAGTGGCAGAAGATGCTGAAAAAGCAAGGAATCAAATCATGAAATACAGACAGAGAACCATCCGTTGTAATTTTGGAGGGCAGCAGAAAGAAAGTTCCCCTCTGTTCTACTCATCTCCAAATGGAGCCCCACTACTGGCACTAGAAATTCCTTAAACTCTGGGGAAACTTTCTCTTTTACAAATAAAGGACAAAGCATGAAAATCTTGCATAGGACAAACCTGGACATCGTATCCTGTCCTAGGCCAGACTTCCTCACATGTAGAGGTCTACTGTATTAGCTATTTGAGGGGTCACAGATATAAATAAAATCATCACTTTTACCTGGTGTTACAATTTTACTATTCTCGATGCTTCACTTATTCAGACTAGTGAGTCCAAATCTGGAATGGAAACAGCTCTGAGAACGCTTCCACTATATGTTTTCAGTTATTGTCACAATTAGGTGGAGTTGGCTGACTACAGCATTCCCAAAGAAAAGCTGCCTGAGAGGAGCTCATTTTAGAACGAGACATACAAAAGCACCTAGGTATTGTAACTGGCTCAAAGGAGTTGCTCAAAGCGTTATTTAAAAACAAAAATGGACGTGTGAACGAATGAGACTCAGGAGGAGAATATTCACAGAGAACAGATCTGATTAGGAGCCAGAAAGGCATTTGGAGACCTGGACTCACGTGAAACCAGATGTAGAAAGGGCACTGGAGAAAAATTGCACCAGCTGGAAAGGTTTGCCTCAATGCTGTGTCTGGCGTCCTGTTCTGAACTTGCACACACCTCGGATTACATAATTACGGGGGATAACTATGACTAAAGATATAATTCGTTTCTGGACCTTATCTGTTTGGAGTGCTCGGAGAGGGTTATTTTTGAGTCACAAGGTGCCCAAAGTCTATCACTGATGTCCTGATCTCCTCCCACCTCTTACAGACAGCTCTCAGGTATTAGCCTCCCCGAACCTCCAGGTTTCTAGTATAACGTGGGCTTTTAGCACCAGAAACAAGGAACATAGCAAGATACAGGAAAGAGACTATTCTCAATTGTCCCACATGTAAATGAAGACTAAAAGTAACTACTTTGGAAAGTTGTGAGTACTTACCTACGTATAGTGCTGAAGATGACTGAGATGCTGAAGAATCATTAGATACTCTCTTCTTCACCCCCAATCCAAGTGTATACTTTTCCCAAAAGAAGAAAGAGAAGTAGTTTTGAGGAGCAGACCAAAACATTTTAGGTAATAGAAACAAATACTATGTCAGAGAGAAATGTTCTCCTACCTGCAGTCCAGGAGAGCACAGGTGAGACGAGAGGACTAAGGGGAACAGAGTGCCTGATGAGGAATGACAAGAAGTGGTGGGAATTGAAGGGAAAAGGGTCCTAAAGGGAACACAGAGAAACCGTCAGGGAACAGAGGAAAAGCACTACCGTTTCTACATTTTCCTGTAGAATGTGTCCTGTTTTCTGAGTTGGTGAGCATGCCTCTGAGCGCAGGAGAAATTGACAAGACAGAAAATGGACCACAACAGTTCAATCATGTGATCTGTTACTGCTTTTTCTATTGAAGACTTTTTGTGCATAAAGAGAAATATATAAGCTCAGCACTCAAAAGCCTCTGCAAATAAAGACTTCAGAAAGCTCTTCTAAACTGAGAGCATTTTTGCTCTTATCCCCTAATGGCTCCATAAAATGACAAAGAAAAGAAAAGCTTGAAAATTTCAAATTCCTAACAAGTAACAAAGCAATTCTTTCATACTTCCTCTAGCATAATTACACAATCATTTCTTTACAGATCTCTCTGTGTGACTGTTAATACATTGCTAAGAGCACCTTCCTAACAAAGGAGGCTCAGGTCTAGCCATTCAGAAGGGCTTGTGGGTTAAAGTGGCCAATAGGTTGGCACGATGTGACCCGAAAGCCCAGGGGATGTCTAGGCCCATCCTGATTGCTGGAAAGCTCAGCCTGAAGCCTACTTTGGACTCATTAGCTAAAAATGAGTACTGGAAGATCCCACTGGGAATTCCCACTGAAATTAAGTGACTCACAGTTTACCTTTAGATCATCTAGCTACTGCTGCCATGTGTTTAATTATTATATAGAGAAAAGACTATTATTATTATAGGTAGTTATCAGGTCAATAGTAATTTAAATTTACCTACATATTTGACCTTTTTTGTTCAATTTTTTCTACATTTAGAATTGCAAATTCAATAGCTGAAACTAGATTTCAGTGGATGAGTTTAACACAAATTAGACAAAGTTAAAAAGAATTAGTGTCTGGCCAGTGTGGCTCAGTGGTTAAGCGTCGACCCATGCACCAAGAGGTCGCCAGTTCGATTCCTAGTCAGGGCACATGCCCAGGTTGTGGGCCCGATCCCCAGTGGGGAGCATGCAGGAGGGGGCCAATCGATGTTCTCTCTCCTCGATGTTTCTATCTCTCACTTCCTCTCTAAAATCAATAAAGGAAAAACATTTAAAAAAAAAAAGAATTAGTGAATCAGGATAGGTCAAATGAAAGTAAGAACTTCCATCTGTAACCATTTTCTTTCTCCTTGAAGAACTCCTTTTAATTTTTCCTTTAGTGCAAATCTTCTAATGAAGTATTTATCTCACCTTCATTCTTATCAGATGTTTTGCTGGACATAAAATCATAATGGGGGAGTTATTTAGTATTTTGAAGGTAATATCTCTCACTGTCCTCTGTCTCCTTGTTAAAATTAGAGTTGTTAGTAAGTAAAAGTGTACAATAACAATAAAATAGGTAAGCAACAGTGTCCATCCATGTGGCATGTTTCTTTCCTTCTTAATTTTCACCCTCTTTTCCACAGTATGCCAGAGTTCTCATTGTTCCCCTTACCTTGCTATTTGTCTTTTGTTTTTGATGTAGATTAAGAGTTTGAATATTTCACTGTATGCATTTTTGTGGCCAATATATAAGAACATTTTTATCTATCTTCCTGCCTATGACCAGATATCTCTGTATACAAACAACTATTTTTTCTCCTTCCTTCAGTTTGGTACATACTATGGACTAAATTGTGTGTGTGCCCCTCCCCCAAACACACACACAAATTTATATGCTGTAGTCTTTACCCTCAATGTGCTGGTGTTTGGAAATGTGGCCTTTGGGAGATAATTCGGTTTACATGAGGTCATGAGGGTGGGGCCCTCATAATGGGATCAGTGCCCTTATAAGAAGAGACCAGAGAAGTTGCTTTCTGTCTATCTTCACCACTCGGTCTACGGTATGTTGCTGTGGCAGCCTGAGCTAATACAGTACAGGAGATGTCCCTTTTCAATCCAAGACAAATGCTTCCACCTGTGCTTTAGGTATTATTCCATTCTGCTTCCCCTGGGACCTAGCTCCTCCAAACTTGTTATTTCTCTAGTTGGTATTTAATTTTTCTTCTCCACTTGTGTTTTTGTTGTTGCTGTTTGTTTGTTTTTTGGTACGTGCCCCTAGGGGGAACCGAACCCAGAACTCTCTGGTCCGCAGGCCAATGCTCCAACCGCTGAGCCAAACCGGCCAGGGCTCCACTTGTGTTTTACACTTAGCACATTCAAACTATTTTCTCTATTTGTGTGGGTGTCGTAACATTTTCTTTCTAAAAATACTTTCCCAGTCCCATATACTCTTATAGCTTCTAAATTCTCTCATTTTCTCACAACCAAGTATATTAAAGTAATAATTGTACTACCTCGTGATCATTTCTGCATCAATCACTCTTCTGAAGCTCCTCTGTGGTTTACTAATGATCTCTGAAACCAGCATGAATTTGCTCTACAGCACTGAGACGCATAAAATACCATCTTCTGAATTTTCCAATGTTTTTGTTGTTTATTTTAAAAAGTATTATTATGTAATTTTTCAAACATACATAAGACTTGAAAATATAAAAAACCTCCACTATACCATGCATACTTAACAATCTTAACTTTTACCATATATGCTTAAGATTCATTTTCAAAAATGGGCCATTATAAATTTGAAGTCTTCTTTATACCATTCCCTCATCCCTTCCTCTACCTATAGATAATCACTATCTTAAAGTCAGAACAGCCTCCCTACTGTAGGCAGCATGGTGCCCGAAGGGTATCCACTCCCTAATCTTTGGAACCTGTGAATATGTTGCTTTACATGGCAAAAGGGAGTCTGTAGATGTCATTAAGGTTACAGACTTTTAAAAAAGAAGATTATCCTGGATTATCCAGATGGGCCCAATTTAAGCACATGAGCCCATAAGAGCAGAGAACTCCCACTGAGTGAGAGAGAGGTTGTAGAAATGGAAGTCAAAGAGATAAAAAACATGAGAAGACTTGACCCATAGTTGCTTGAGGAAGGACATATAGAAAGCATGGGAAGTCAGGCAACCAGCTTCATGGAGCAAAGCCCAGCCCCCAGCTGATAGACAGCAAGGAAACAGGGACCTGCCTCAGTCTTACAATGTCAAGAAACTGAATTCTTCTGTCAATCTGAGCTTGGAAGTGGATCCATCCTCAGGACCTCCAGAAAGGAATGCAGCCATGCTGACACCCAGATTTCTGCCTGCTGAGATTCCAAGCAGAGGACACTGTGCCACTGTACCGGGACTTTGACCTACAGAACCTTGAGATAACAAATAGGTATTGCTTATTGTTTCAATTTGCTAAATTTGCAGTAATTTGTTATAGCTACAATAGAAACTAATATACTTCATACATGCTTTTCTATTTTTACTACATATACATCTTTGTTTTAAACTTGACAAATACCTCTCAATATATGAAACATTCTGAAATTAGCTTTATTTATGTTTCAGAAATTTATCCAGGTTGATGTGTAGAAATAATTCATTCATTTAATTGCTATATAGCATTCTACTGTATGAATATACCACACTTCATGCATTTTTCAGAAGAGTAAAGCACATGTGATGAATTTTAATAAGTTTTGGTTTATCTGTAGATTCTACAGGATTTTCTATGTAGATAAGCACATCCTCTCAAACAATAACTAACCTTTTCTCCTCTTTCTTTCCAGTTCTTAATTTTTTTTAAGAAATACATTTTTATTGCCCAGCCATTTTTTTATTTTCTAGAGAGAAAGGAAGAGAGAGAGAGAGAGAGAGAGAGAGAGAGAGAGAGAGAAACATCGATGTGAGAGAGAAACATGGATAAGCTGACTCCTACACGCCCCCTACTGGGGATGGAGCCCGCAACCCAGGCATGTGCCCTGACCCGGAATCGAACAGGGACCTCCCAGTCCATGGGACGATGCTCAATCCACTGAGCCACACAGGCTGGGCTCTAGTTCCTAAATTTTAATTTTTTTTAATTTCCTTTTCTTGCATCAATTGGGATTTTCAATACAGTATTAAGTTATAAAAGGGAAAGTGGCCATCCTTTCTTATTTTAATTGAAGACAAATTTCTAAAATGTATTCTTTAAGCAAAAGTTTGCTGTAGACTTTGTATTTACTCTATATGTTAAGAAAGTTTCCTACTATTCCCAGTTTGCTAAAACCTTTATAATAAATAAGCACTAAATTTTATTGAATGCCTTTTTGCATCTGTTGAGATAACATATTTTTTCACTTAAAATTTCTATTAGTGGATTTAAATAAAATATTATTGAAGTTTGAATTAGAGAATTCTTGCATTAATGGTATAAATCCAACCACTTTAAAGCCAGAAAAACAAAGAAGAAGCAATTCCTTCTAACAATATAGACTTTTTTTTATATATTCTAAGTTTCAAATGAAATAAGTAATCTACCCAAACCTTGCAGCTAGCAATTTAAAGGTAGTAAAGGGCCAGGATTTAGCCTCAGGTTTATTTAAATCTAAAATACTTTGCATGTTGCCTGTTTCAAACACACACACACACACACACACACACACACACACACACACAACATTATATATACAAAACATCTAAGTGAAATGTCATATATCTATATTTATCTATCTACATACACACACATCATTTACAGCTCATTTATTCTGGCCTTGGGAAAACAAGGAAGGTAATATGTTGTTATTCCTTAACGGAACTGAAAAGAGAAATGCCTTCCTTTGATTTAGGTAAATTGGGATTAGAGGCTCCTGTAACCCTGGAACATCATGGCAATTCCTGTTATTGTTAAGAAATAAAGCAGAGACTCTAAGTTACAGGAAACAAAATTAAGATAGTTTATTTAGTTTAATTATATCTGGCAGGTTGCATAGCCATTTTTGCCTGAGGTAGAAACAAGACAGAGATGATCACCAACTGTAGGCAGATTAGGAAGGCCTGGGAGATGTGGGGTTGAGCTGAATTGGTCTGATGGCTGAGAATAAAGCCCATGGACTGGTTTTTCTCTTACTTCTCTGAATTCTTTTCCTCTTTTATTCTTCTTTTAATATAACTTAAAATTAAAAGTAATTAGAATAAGTTAAGAGAAAAATACAAAATTAAACCTTGAATTTCTTTTTGCATTTATTCTTTTTTAATACTGATTCTAAATATCATATTTTAAAAACAGTGCTTGAGCCCGGCTGGTGTGGCTCAGTGGATTGAGCATGGACTAAGAGGTCAAGGCACATGCCTGGGTTGATCCCCAGTGGAGGGTGTGCAGGAGGCAGCCGATCAATGTTTCTCTCTCATCAATGTTTCTCTCTCTCTCTCTCTCTCTCTCTAAAAAAAAAAAAAAAAAAATCAATAAAAATAGTGCTTGAGTAACCATTGTATCAGAGGTTACATATTGTCTTTAAACAGAGTATATGAAGCTCAAGTTTATAAATCTGTGGAGACATGAGAGTAAATATGCCAGCTAGTTCAGACCTAATGGCTAGAACACCACTGCCTCCTTGTGGTGCAATTTCAGAATGACAACTTTCTGATTATTGAAAGTTGATTTTTTTAAATCAGTTTTGGCAGCCAATCCCCAGTGGCTTCTGCTTAGAGTAGAGAGTTGTTACAGACCCCAAATGGTCAGATAAATCTTTATAGGAAAGATTCTATTTGATTCTGCCTTGTTTAGATAAGCAAGTTTTAGGAAGAGACAGTATCTCCCAGGCAGAAGAAACAGTTTGGTAAAGGAGAGAGCTGCGAATGTGTAACATATGAGATTAAGACCATGGGCTTTGATAAACACAGTTGAGCTTGAATCCCAGCTCTGCTCCTCACCTGCATTGTGACCTTGGGAAGGCTACTTTTTTTCTCCTGTTTCCTTGCCTAGAAAATGGATTTGATCTTTGCATTCCATTAGAACTTGATTGTGGGGATTAAATAAAATGTACACATAACATTTAGCACATTGTCTGGCCCATTAGTGCTTGCTTATTATTAATATATTTCCCTGCAAGTTGTCATTTGCTGAAAAGAGTAAACCACTTAGTAATTGCTAGACTTTTTCTTTTTTTGGTCAAGCAGAATCAACCATATTAAACATATATGTAAAGTGTAAGATGTATCTGAATCTCAGAAACACTAAAGTATAAAAAATGTGCATCTTAGAATCAAAGGAAAGTATGTTATCATCAGTAGGAGTGCCAGTCTGCAAAGAATCTGTAATACCATGCTTAATATTTAGATTTAACCCTATTGTTAAAATCCTTCCCTTCCCTTCTTGGTGGTTTCTAGACACTTTGTAGAAGTGTCTCACACATTAAGGTTAATGTTTAGTTTTCTTTCTCATGTGCTCTCTAATAGATCCTCAGCACATACCAGACATTCCATAGGTTATGGAATTCGATGGAATCTGACCAACGTGGGGACGGGTTAGGGTGAGAGGTAATCGCCAGCATCTCATCCTAAGGCAGTTTTTCCCTGAGCCTTATAGTTGATAGATAGCTCACCTCCTCCCATTGTGTGTTTGGTAATTTTATAAAAGAAACAACTACAGGTGTGATTACCAAACTTTAGTGTGCAGCTGAATCACGTACTAAAACACTGCAGTGTTGCTGGGCCCCACCCCTGAGTTTCTGGTTCAGTAGGTTCAGGGATAGAGCCTGAAAAATGTGACTGCAACAATTCCCCAGGCGCCTGATACATCTGGCCTGAGGACAACACTTAGAACCAGTGCAGTAGAGGAAACTGTGTCCCCAGAGCCTCAGCCAGCGACATTGTTCTGACAGCCCTTGGCTCATCTGACCCTCTCTAGTGGGATGGCCAAGTCGGCCTCAATGCCCAGAGGCTGTGAGCTTCTCCAGGCCACCGCTTTCTCTGGCTTTAGCTCTTCTTGGCATTCTCTACATCCACGATGACACGGAAATATTGTTCTGGGAGAAGCAACTGTGATCCCTTTGAGCATGACTCGTCCTTTGAGGGAGAGATGACTGGGGAGTGAGATTCTGCGAGTGTCTTGGGGTCTTGTTACTGCACACTGCGCCGTTGTCTCTTCAGGCACCAGCAGTTTCTACCTCTTCCAACAGCTCCCAGGAAGCCGAAATGAGGGAGGTTTGTGGAAGCAGCTCCCCAGTGACTGAGCCCAGGAACAATCACTTGAGAGCAAGTACCTGATCTAGAGACTTCTGAAGAAATTGGCCAGATGCTTACTTTGTCTTCAGCTTTCTGTACGCAAAAGTATCAGAAACACAAGAAAGAGAAAGGATGCCCCCGAGGCTTTCCTAGTGAGTTCCAGCTGACCTGCCCCAGCCAATCATATGTACAACTGGCCCTCAGCCTCACTCAATGCCATTGTTCAGAAGCCAGCTGGGCGAATATTCTGGATTCAGAAAACATTTGTTGACTGATATAGGAGAGATCAGACCATCAAGACCCTGAGCTATAAACATTTAAAACACATCACTCATTTAAGCATCCATGGCATTTTATTGTTGGAGTGTTTAGACAGAATAGACTCCTTCTTTCCATCATTGTTCATGTATTATCCTTTCTACTGCTTTCTGGTTGTAACAACCACCACTCTGTGGGCCCCCACCCGTGAGAAACATCGTCATTTACTGCATGGCTCACCCAGCATGGCTGCTTAACTACAAGGCAGCTATACTCAAGGACTTGGACTACTGTCCTCTAGTTATTTCACTCCCTGTTTCCATCCTAGTGCTCAAGACACCGCAGGTGCTTAACAAACATTTACAAAATAAGTGAACTAATGTTAATTTCACCTTCCTGGTCTCTGGTCAGTATTATTTTATCCCTGCTACCCTCTCCATGAGGACGCCTTAGTTTTCTTTTTCCTTACAAAACCCCTGTCCTGTGATACCTCTCTTCCTATTTTAGAAAGAAGACCGAGCTGGTCCATCGTGGATGAGCAGGCTCCTGCACCGCTAGTCTTCACCGAAACATGTAAAGCTTGTACTTGGGTTTTCTAACAGAGATTTTAAAGTTTGGTAGAACTTATCAAATCTTTCCTCTTATTTCTGCTACTGTGCTTTTCCAGGTATACTGACATTAGTTTTTTCCCATCAATTCTTTTTCTTAAACCCCAATTCCCCTGTCAGCCGGCTTCCACACCGCCTCCTCTTCAGGGACTGGTCACTGTGCACCAACATCTTATACTGGGCACATCTCAACTACCTCGTCCTCCTTTGATTTCTTTACTTGCTTGAACACTGTGAAGTTGTACTTTCCTAGTTTCCTCATATTTCTCCTAATTATTTTTCTCTGCTTAATAGGTCCTGCTGTCTAAATGTGAAAGTCGCAAGCAGGGCTCTGGGAACTGCACATGCGGCGGTCACCAGCACGCTGGCCGCCAGTGCTCCAGTTCTGTCTGAGCACAGCGCGGGACAGAACTCAGCCACCTCCAGGCTAGGAGTGCCTATGTTTTGTTTGGACCAATGAAGTACGAGTGGAAATTATGTGTCAGTTTAAGGAAGATGTTTTTAAAACAGGCATGGCTTATTTGTATATGTTTTCCTAGTTCAGAATTGCTGAAGCACAAAGAAGGAACTCCCTCAGCCTGATTACCTGAGTGAGGATGCCTAGAGCAGAGCCCTTCCCCTAAGCCCACCCAGAAAGGACATGTAATTATAAACAAAATATAAACCTTTCCAGTTTTAAGTCACTGAGACTGGGGTGGGGGGGGATTGTGTTGGGGGGAGTCTCCAGGACTACCATTAGGCTCAATAATTCACAAGAAAGACTCACAGCACTCAGAAGGTGTCATAATTATGGTTACAGTTCATCACAGAGACTTCCACCACCTAGGACACAGATCAAAACCGTCACAGGGAAAAGGCATGTGGCAAAATCCAGGAGAAACAAGGCACAGGTTTCCAGGTGTGCCCTTCCAGCGGAGTCGCATGGGGGCACGTTTAGTTCTCCTAGTAATGATGTATGACAACACACGCACAGTGTTGCCAACCAGGGGAGCTCATCCGAGCTGTGTATGAGGTCCATGATTTTTAGTGGGGTCAGTCACACGCAGCGCCCATATGACTGACCTCAGCTACTCAGACTCAAAAAGCAGGCATTCACCATAAATATACACTCATCTGGTGAAATTGGTATGGCATGGCTCAAAGCCTCAGGCTAGGAAAACACTCTTTTCAGGCAGAATATGCCAAGGGTTCAGAGATTATCTCTCAGGAGCCAGCCAAGAACCAGTCCTAAAGACAGGCTTGTCTTTGGAATATGCAGGGGCTGAGAAACCCAGGCCTGCGGAGTTAATTCCTTCCTGATTTTGAGGGTCACACAGCCTCTCCTGATTATTGTAGATACCCAAGTCATTTCCACTTTTGAAGCCCTTGCTATGCTAAAAAATGAAGACATGTCCAAACAAAGCTATAAAGTAAGGTAGAACAATTTAAATATTGACATTTAATAAAATAAAACTTTGGAAATAAGGCTTTTTAAGACATAAAATCAAATTTTTGGTACCCTGTTTTGAAATTCAAAGTAAAAAATGGATTCTTGCCTGGCCGGGTGGTTCAGTGGTTGAGCTTCGACCCATGCAGCAAGAAGTCGCCGGTTCGATTCCCAGTCAAGGCACATGCCCAGGTTGTGGGCCAAATCCCCAGTGGGGGGCAAGCAAGAGGCGGCCAATAGATGTTCTCTCTCACCAATGTTTCTTTCTCTGTTTCCCTTTCCCTTCCTTACTCTCTCTAAAATCAATAAAGAAAAAAAATTTTTTTTTAATGGATTCTTTTTCTGGGCTCATTCCTAGTGTCTCAGAAGCACTGGAAGTCTAACACAATGAGTGGAGGTCAGTGAAGCAGCAAACATTTCCAGAAATTAAAATTTCACATTATCTCATTATCTTATCATCATTTGGATCGCGTGGAGCCTGGGCTGAGAGGGGGGAGGGAGAGCCAGTTTTGCGGATCTGTGAGGTCACAGCTGAGGTCATAGAAGAGTTGGAAAGGGCAAGGTTCATAGGGGAGCAAATGAGAGATGGGACTCAAAGAGAAGTTCTGGGGGGGAGGGGGGTGCAGGGGGTTTGGGGCACCCAGCTGGGTAAGTTTCTAGACATAATTGGCCTAGTTCATGACTGGGTTTGAGGGTGGAGGAGGACTGGAGGGAGGAACTGGGGGGCAACTTCTCAAACGTCACTGCTTAGCCTCTCATCCCCACGGGTTTTTGACAGTCATCTGTGAGGTTTCCCTCCTCCCCATAAAGCACTTGAGGACAGCCCACCAGCCTGCAGTGCTACACGTAGGTGACTGCAACGATTCTGTGAGGGGAGACAGCGTGGGGCATTTGCCAGTCATGAATTCACCACGCACTGCTTCCTGTCCTTGCCCACAGCCCACCTTCACCTCAAGGGGCCTCTGGCCAACTCCCTACCCCCCGTCTCAACTAGCTGGTTTTTTTTACTTAAGATTGTTTCTCTCTTTTTTTCACCCACCTTCTCACTGGAATTTCTGTTCTTACTGAGAAAGAGGACAAAGACTTCGCCTGGGGCAAACACTTCCTTCCTCTCACTCTTATCTTTCTTTACATATATGTACATTCTCTCTCTCTCTCTCTCTTTCCCTCTCTCTCTCTCTCTCTCTCTCTCTCTCCCCCATTCAAAACACAGATGCTTCCTGAACTACTAAGACATCAGTCCTGGTAGTTCTCCAGTGGGTAAGTGTTTCTCTTTTCACTATTCACTATTCACCTGCCCTCTCTCCCTCTTCATTTACACCTCCCTAGGGCCTGGAGCGACCTCCATCTGCAGCTCCAGAGTCCCTGGTTTCTGTTCAAGGACAAATGACAGAGCATAGCTTCTAGGATCAAGAACAAAAGGCAGCAAGGACATCCAGGCAGAAGATTAGGTAAATGGAGCTAATATAACTTTCAAAAGTCCTTAGATTTAGATATGCTCTATGGAAGCAAAACTAGGGTCACCTGTCTCCCATCCCTCTTCCGGGTGCACCTATATCCTGGTTGGAGAAGGTGGGGACTTTCAGGTGTCCTCTCTCCTGTCCACCTCCTCAATGGAAAGGACAATAGAAAATATTTACCATTCTAATTTAGAAGGTGAGCATCAATCTGAAATCCCTCTAAGAGTTAGTTGGGTATACCATCTAGGGATATTTGTTTATCCCAAGCTCTATTTTCCCTAAGAAGTCCTTATGTCCTCTATAAAGTAAATCAAGGCCAGCCATCCCTTGGACCAGGTGAAGAGGAGGCCAGATCTGTTGCTTGAGACTGACTATGAGACCCAGACAACATTATCCATAAAGTCAGAAAAAAAGGCTTACCATGCGCTTATAGGACAGGAAAGTTTCAGAAAGGAATTGGGACTTGGCCTGAGCTTTCGAAGTATGCAGTATATTCTAAGAGTTTATAGGAATTCGGGCAGAACGAGAGTTAAAAGTGTATTCTAGGTTTCTAGGCTGCCTATCTTATTGAAGTGCTCAGAATGGTTAACTGGGCCTCGAGTCTGAGAGCCAGTGAGGAATTGAGAAGCCTGAAACTTGGAGGGAAATGGAAACCTGTTCTAAGAATATGAACTCTCCAGACAGAGGACTATCAGGAGAAACAGTGAGTGGAGACTGGAGCCTCTGAGGGTTCTACATGGGAAAGCACATTAACCACCAGACACCTGACTTCTCTGCTGACGAACAGATGTTTTGGCAGCAGAAGTGAGCAAGACACTGTAAAAATAGTAATACCCGTGATATTTGAAATGAACTTTACAGTTACAAGGGCTTTTATATAACCTCCCCCAAACCCTGTGACATAAAGATCATTCCTCCTATTTTGTAGGTGAGGAAACAAATTCATAATAGGCAAAGAGACTTGCTAAAAGGTCTGGAACTGGAACTTGGTGATGCTGGAATCCAAACATTTCTCCCTCCAAATTCCAAATTCCTCCCACTGCAATGCAATTACGCTGCTGATAACTCAGCAATAAAACAAGGACACAATAACTTATGCTCCATTAGAGAAGTCATAACAAAGAGTGGAATCAAATAGACCTGACCTGAGTTGGAATCTCAGCTTTTTCACTATTATTACTTAGTATTTCAGAGCCTACACAGTAAAATAGTCCACCCACACCTCCCTCGCAGGGCTGTGTGAGGATAAGATACATGGATCAAACCACCCACCTCAGTGTCTGGTTCAAGGAGGCTCAATCTTCTTTGGTCCAATTTCCAGCAATAAATCACTAGAATCCTACTGTGAGTGCATCTCTCCTCTCTTCTTCTCTCTCCTCTCTCCCTAATCCTCTCCCCTCCCTCTCCTTTTCTCTTCCTCTCCCTTCATAACATGACATTTCCCACAGTTGTTTGTATGGAAAATAATACAATAATTAATAAATAATAATACGAGAATAAACTCTGTTTTGCATACTCAGAACTGTAAACCTACTCTTGCCCTACTTTGTGTGTGTATGTATGTGTGTGTGTGTGTGTGTGTGTGTGTGTGTGTGCATGTGTGTGTGATTCTCTTCATATCACACCACACACACTTCCTAACCCTTCTTCCCAATATCCTTTACCCAGTGTGTCAATTATTCACTATATGTTTACAAGGATTTGGATTAAAACTCAGCCTGCAGGAGAAAACTCCAGTGAACCCAGTTCTGTTTTATTTTCTCTTGCCTCCTCACTCCCTCGAATAGGCAGATGAAATCCTCAGGAAAACAATCTTAAAAGGAAGGGAGTTTTCAGGATAACAGGCATGGCTTGGATTTGGAGTGAGGAGCAGCTATCCCCAGGTCCCACAGAGAAATAGCACTCTAGTTGGCAGAGTGCTGTGCGTGAGCCGTCTGATATGATGGCTCCAAGGGGGTTTCCCCTTGTTCTTTGCTATCCTGAATCTATGTTCATCAAGAGTCCCCTCTTAACTGGAAATCTGTTAGGCTCAGTGTCCTCTTGGGCTCAGTATTTGCTCTCTTCTGTGCCCCACCCTACACTCCTTGTGGTCAAATTAGCCTCCCAACCTTGGTTTGGAAAAATATATTTCTCCTTTTTATGGCAGGAGTTGTACAAGTAGGAGGTCCAGGCCAGAGACAGAGGATCCTTGAGTGAACCATGCTCTCTGCTCCATCACTTTTCTGCTTTTTTGCCAATCGCTTCTGAGGGTTCCATGCTAGGGCTCCTGAAACAATTCTAGGAGGTAATGACCAACTCTTCCTCCCTCTGGTTTGTTACCAATGCCCTGACGTCCTTTGACCTGTCACCTCTACACAGGTCTACACCAGGACAGAAGATCAGGCTGAGTTAGCTCAGGATCCACTAGCATGGTAGATGAGACTGGTCGCCCAATTTCACTCCTCTTTTCTTGCCAGTTACCCCCTCTAAGCTTATATACAGCTACTCCCTCTCCCAGGTGATGCTGACACTGATTCTATTGGTCTTTAGAAACGAGAGCTTAGGTTGTGCTGCCAAGAACAAGCAAAATCTTTCAACTTCATCCTCAGCCTTAAATCTCCATCTCCACTTCATGAGAGTTGTGAAGAAAGAATACATGTTGGGGGTGAGGGGAAAGGAAGTCGTTTGATAACTGAATGTACTTTCTCAAGATGGATCTGAGCTGTTCAACATGTTAGGTAGGGTGAAGGGACTGGAGTGAACACAATTAGGCAGGAGAACGGTAAGGTTTAATGACAGTGACCATCACTCTCATTGCCACTGCTCTATGCTTTAGAGTTCTCAAAGTGCTGAGAACTCTATATGTCACAATAGCCAAGATACTGGGATAAGGTCACAAGTCTCAGAGGAAACATGAGAGGTAGGAGGTGAGGCTATCATTCTGCAATTTTAGTATGGGAACATCAGGAAGTCTCACTAGGAGTTGAGAGGATAGAGCTCAGGAGAAGCCTTTGATTTATGTTTCCAGCACCTCATCAAGTTTATTTTATTTTAATTCTTTATTTTATATATTTAAGATGTACAGTTTGGGGGTTTCATATATGTATGTATTGTGAAATAATCACAATCATGATCATTGACATGTCCATCACCTCACATAGTTATTTTTTTGGTGGTAAGAAGGACACGTATCTACCCTCTTAGAAATGTCATACAGTACAGTATCGTTACCTATAGTCAACATGCTATACATTAGATCTCTGGAACTTAATCATCTAGCATAAATGAAACTTTGTACCCCTTGACCAATATTTCCTCAGTTCCCAACCACTCAGACCCCTGATAACCACCATATACCCCCTGTTTCTGTGAGTTTGACAATTTTAGATTCCACATAGATAGATCATACAGTACTTGCCTTTCTATGTCTGGCTCATTTCACTTAACATAATGTCCATCCATGCTGTCATAAATAACAAGATTTCCTTGTTTTTACAGGCTGAATAATATCCCCTGTGTATATATGCCACATTTTCATTAATCATTCATCCATCATGGACATTAGGTTGTTTCCATATCTTGGCCTTAGTGAATCAATCAACATAAGAAAGAGTTATCTGTTAAAGAACAATAATAATTTCAATTCCTTTAGATATATACCAGAAGTGGTATTGCTGGATCATATGATAATTCTATTTAAAAAATTTTAAAGAATCCTCCACTCTTATCCATAGAGGCTATACCAATTTACATTCCTACCAGCAGTGTACCAGGGTTTCCTTTTCTCCACATCCTTGCCAACACTTCAAAATTTCTCTTTTAAATTGAGGTATAATTGACATATAACATTGTATTAGTTTCAGGTTACAACATAATGATTCTATATTTGTATATATTACAAAATTAGCACCACAATAAGTCTAGTTAACAACTATCACCACACATGGTTACAAACTGTTTTTCCTTATTTTGACAACTTTTAAGATCTACTCTCTTGGCAACTTTCAAATATGCAACACACCATTACTAACAGTCACTATGCTGTACCTTATATCCTCACGACTTATTTATTTTATAATTGGAAGTTTGTACATTTTGACCCCTTCACTCATTCATTTTGCCCATCACCCAACCTTCATCTCTGGCAACCACCAAGCTGTTGTCTGTATCTATGAACTTGGTTTGTTTATGTTTTTAGATTCCACAGGTGAGAACATAGAGTATTTGTCTTTCTCTGTCTGACTTATTTCACTTAGCACAATGATATCCATGTGGTCACAAGTGTCAAGATTTCCTTCTTTTTTATGGTTGAATAATATTCCATTGTATATATACCACCTTTTTTTCATCCATCTGTCAATGGACACTTAGGTTGTTTCCATATCTTAGCTATTGTAAATAATGCTACAATGAACACAGGGGTATATATATCTTTTCAAGTTAGTGTTTTAATTTTCTTGGATAAATACCTAGAAATGGAATTTCTGGATCATATGGTAGTTCTATTTGTAATCATTTAAGGAAACTCCACAGTGTTTTCCATAGTGGCTGCACCAATTTACATCCAACCAACAGTGCTCAAGGGTTCCCTTTTCTCCACATCCTCACCAACACTTGTTTATTCTTGTCTTTTTTACCATTCTAACAGGTGTGAGGTGATATTTTACTGTGGTTTTGATTTGCATTTCCCTGATGATTAGTGAAGTTGAGCACTTTTCGCATACCTGTTGGCCATTTGTATATCTTCTTTGAAACAATGTCTATCTAGGTCCTTTGTCTATTTTTCAATTGGGTTATTTGTTTTTCTGCTATTGAGTATGAGTTCTTTATATATTTTGTATATTAGCCCCTTATCAGATATATGGTTTGCAAATATTTTCTCCAATGCCATAAGTTTCCTTTTCATTTTGTTGAATTTTTCTTTTGTTGTGCACAAATTTTAGTTTGATATAGTCCCACTTATTTTTGCTTTTGTTGCCTGGGATTTTGGTATCATATCCAAACTATCATTGCCAAGAATAATATCAAGAAATGTTTCCCTATGTTTTCTTCTAGAAGCTTTACAGTTTCAGATTTTATGTTTAGTCTTTAATCCATGTTGTTTCCATTTTTGTGCCTGTTATAAAATAAGGTTCTAATTTCATTCTTTTGCATGTGAATATCCTGTTTCCTCAACATACTTTATTGAAAAGACCATCTTTTTCTCATTATATATTCTTGGCACCCTAGTCCAAGATTAGTTAACTAGATGTGTGTACATTTATTTCTGGTCTGTCTATTCTGTTACCTTGGTCTATGTGTCTGTTTTTATGCCAGCACTTGTAATGTTTTGATTTCTATAGCTTTGTAACATAGCTTGTAATCAGGATGTGTGACGCTTCTAGCTTTGTTGTTCTTTCTCGGGATTGCTTTGGCTATTGGGAGTCTTTAATAGTTCCATACAAATTTGAGGATTTTTTGTTCTATTGAAAATTTAATAGGGATTTCATTGAATATGCAGATTGCTTTGGGTAGTGTGGACATTTTAACAATCTTAATTCTTCCAATCCATGAGCATGGAATATCTTTCCATTTATTTGTGTCTTCTTCGATTTCTTTCATCAATGTCTTAGTTTTCAGTGTGCAGATCTTTCACCTCCTTGGTTAAATTTATTCTTAAGTATTTTATTCTTTTTTTATTCTACTGAAAATGGAATTATTTTCTTTTTAAATTTTTTTTATTTTTCAATTACTGTTGACATTCAATATTATATTAGTTTCAGGTGTACAGCATAGTGGTTAGGCATGTATATAACCTATGAAGTGATCCCCTGATAAATCTTGTGACCACCTGATACCACATATAGTTATTATGATATTATTGACTATATTCCTTAAGCTATACTTTATATTCCCGTGACTATTTTGTAACTGCCAATTTGCACCTCTTAATCCCTTCACCTTTTTTACTCAGCCCCCCAACTCCCCTAGTTTTTTTGTTTGCTTTTTAATATATTTGAGTCCTTTGATTTTTTTCTTTGACATATTAGTTATTCTGGAGTGTGCCATATTATTGTCCCTTTCTTATTATCTTGATCTTTTCACTTGTACTGTTGACTTTCTGTAGTGTTGTATTTAGATTCCTTTTTCTTTATTTCTTGTATATCTCTTGTATATCCCATGGAGTTCACGGATAAGCCTCTTGGTAAGCCTCTGCAAACCAGCTAATAGGATCTGCAGCTGGTTTTTGAGATCCACGTGGTAGTTGCTAGGAGTGCCTACCCCTTTTCTCTGCTGCCAGACCCGCCCCACCACTATTCTGCTGTGCTGATCACCTCTGTGATCTGGGTAGGGTGAAGCAAAGGTGGGCCTCTTGGGCAATGTCTCAATTGGCTGGGGAAGCAGGGTGTTCTTTCCACTCTCAATTTCCCTCATGGTAAAATCACAGGCTGAAAAGCTCTCTCTGGCACTGAGCTATGCTGTCTCTGAGGAGAGGTGACATGGATAAAGTGAAACTGTTTTTTCTTACCCTCTCCAGTGCATCTATTCATGGACTTTTTTTTTTTTTTCTTAAATGAAGTGTGTGGATCTCTTCACTGGACTCTTGATTTCCCACAGAGGTATTCCCATCCATGAATAGTGTCAAAATTGATGTTTCCATGGGGAATATGAGGGCTGGAATCTCCTATTCTGCCATCTTGCTGATGTCACCTACCCAGTGCCTCATCAGAATTATATCATCCTTTCTTTCCAGAAAATCCACTGAAGAAACAATGAAGCCAAAGGTCAGTAAGACTTGAAAATACACTGGTTCCATTGGGGCTCCCGGTTCCTAGGGAAAGTAGAGGAGAAGAAGATGTGGCTAGGAGGCAGGAAAGCTGCCTAATAAGAACTATGTCTTAAAGGACTTGGGCACTGTAATTTGAGGTGTTTTTGACCAGCTGGTGGGTCACTGGCTACCAAGACTAGTAATACCTCCAATGTCCCTACTACACTAGATGACTCCAGGGGAAGGTAGGCTATGTAGCTATTGATAAAATGGGTAAATATATGAGTCTTTTTATACCTGACATCCACCAGATAGATCAAGAGATGACAGGAGATATGGGCTGAAAATGACCCAGTAGGGCTTGAAGAATTGGGGCTACCTGACAAATGGGGTGTCCATCTCAATTCCAAAAATATCTTATATTCTATCAGTTTCACATGTGTCAGTTCAGATTCTGGGAGAATTAGGGTAATGTTTCCAAGATTTGTCTCTTATTTCAATAGGCGATACAGGTAACGCTCACTGAAGCCCTGTGGGACCAGGTGAGTACAGCTGTCATTAGTTTGACAGCATGGTAAGAGGTGGGAGGGGGAGCAAAGACTTAAAAAGGGGGCATATCTCTTTCTTCACCCTTGTGTAATTCACTGATTGATGGTGAAGAATTACCATACTTTCTCCCATCTTGTTCTATTACTCATCCAGTCCCAAATCCTCAGAGATTCCTGGTGGCTGTGCATCTCAGCACCCTTCTCGATATCCACCAGTCCATTAGATAAGCCCTCACAAATATGTTTTCTCTGCCAGCCTATTAATAAAAACTGTATAATAAAAAATTTTAATTCTATCCACTAGCAACAAGTACCTTAGGGCAAATACTAAGAAAGCATCTAGTTTAACTCTCAGATGAGAAGGAGGCAAAGTTACCATTTCGTTATAAAAAGTAAAGATCTTAATTCAATTCTAATCAGAAAGAAAGTCATTTTACCTCTGAAACCATTCAAATTGTCTGAAAATTGATTGACTGTGGCTCTTGATTCCTGCATCATAAAACATAATTTTCTGAAATATTTGGCCTCTCCAAAACAAGTTAGCTTCAAAGTAAACCTCTCAAAAATAAATTAACCAATTTGAATGCCAAATGAAGTTCATAAAAATTATTAAATTTTGTATAATTGCTAGTTGAGCTGTTGTTTCTGAGAGTAACATGACAAGTGGTCCCATTGCTTTCAAAGGTCTTGTCATTAGCACAGAGGAGAATTGTTTTCTTTCATTGGCTATGGCTGGAAGGTCTATATCAAGATATTAAAAAACATAAAAATTGGATTAAGTCACTCAGATATAATTCTAGTATAATATCAATAGTTGTGATACCATTCTGCTTTGCATTATTTATAATGGGGAATTGCTTTGTTACCAAGGCATTTCTACCTGTTCTGAATTTCTTCAGAGTATTTTAATGAAGATTCTAAATGAGCACAGACGCCAGATTTGCTCTGTGGCATCAGAGGTTGCCAACAAAATTTTTTAAATGCTTCAAAATGTTCTACATCTTCCAAAATTTATTGACAATAGTTTAAATGAGAATAATGACTAACAGTAGAAAACTATGGCTGGAGCTTTCTTGTTCTTTAATTTATTAGATTTGAGAAACTCAGACCTGCTATTTGTTGGAGAGTCCCAAGTGTTGAGAAGAAAGTAAAAGAATAATAAGAATCTGTACTTTGGATGTGAAGAATTGTCTGTCCTGTGGTTAAGAAAAAGCTATTTTAATTTCATTTCAAGGAAATTAGATTAAATCATTTAAATTGGTTTAAAGAAATCCAGTAAAAAAAAATGTCTTCCTTTGTAGAAGATAGTTAAATCAGATGTTTGATAATAAAATTGTTGAGTCCTATCAAGAGAGTATTCTGGGATCTGAAAAACTATGAGTTGAAAATGAAAAATAGACTCACTGGGTCACCAGTGGGACTTTGTTGCCTTCAGTCTTCTAACTGAAGCAATGCCATGAGCAGTAAATCTCAAACTCTACACGAGTAAGCCATGCTTTTTAAAATCATTTTAAAATACACTTAAACTTAGGGAATGTGAGAGTAGCTTCTTTTAATTCTATAAAAACTGATGTCTTTTTCGTTTGGACAAAATGTCCTTGGTTTCCCAGCTATATGAAAGTGACAAAGTGGCCAATTCTCAAACATGAAAATACCAGATTTCACTTTATATTTGAATGGTATATCAGTGCAAAAGCTAGTTATGCCTGTAAGATAGCCAGAGCAAAATGTTTTGAAATTTCATAACACAGACATTTACTTAGAGTTTCTGAGGCCTTCCTAATATTAACTACTCCAACTTCCCAATCTTAACATTCTAGTAGCATATACATTTTAACTCTTGGATAAAGACAATAGAGTACAACTGACCACTTTTGAACCTAATAATATCAATTTCCCATATGGAGCCAAGCAAGAAAAGACTATTTATTAAATCGATGACTAAATTTTTTAAATTGAAAATGAGGGAAAATCTCCATAGTCTCTCCTGCAAGGCCCTCATTGAACAATATTATATGAAATGAGTAATCAACTTTTGTATTTTCTTGATTTTCAATGACTCTTCCTATATGTTTTACAGAGGGAAATAATCTTCTTAAAATGCTCTATTAGAATAACTATTTATGTTCTTACAATTATTATATTAGCTAAAGCATGAATTGCTTATGTGAGGGTCAGAAAACCATTCTTTTGGGAACCAGCACATAATTGGATACTTATGACATAATAAAGGGTGAATATGATATAACAAAGAGGGAACAAAGGGTTGCCGAGAGTCAACAAATTGATAACTGGCACAGTCTACCCCACTGACTATTCTTCCATATGCACTCTTATTACACATGTTAAAACTCCTGAAAATCAACTCTATTTCCACCAAAGAAGATACAGCTATCTGTCTTAAAGTCCTCATCCTTTCCCCAATGAGGTAACTGAGGTTTCCAACAGTCATTGTGTTCATCTATGGCTGGGTGAGAGCATAGGTACATACTTAGTTTTACAAGAAACTGCCAGAGCTTTTTCCAAAGTGATCATACAATTCTACACTCCTTCCAACAATGCATGAGAGTCCAGCTGCTCTATATCTTCACCAACATGTGGTGTCTTCCTATATATTATAATCTAAATACAAATATGTGTTTAATAGCTGTGCTTAGCTTTGGAACAAAGACCCATTAAACAGAAATGAAATATAATAGTGGGTTTCATTTACATTTCTTTCATAACCCAGCCCTCTTTAAATAACTTCCTGTATTTCACCCATTTCCCATGTGGAGAAATGGTGGTCCAGAAATATATGTAGAGTTAAAGTCAATAGGATTTTTTGCTAGAGCTAGGAAGTTTCTTGACATTCACACTCTAAAGCTTAATGACTGGGAGATTCTATGCATAAAATCCCTTCATAATAAAGTCTATAATATTAATTTTTCATAATTTGTGTCTTCTGTCAGGTGCTAATGGCTTTTAGGGATATACAAAAGGAGGTGAGATTAAATTTTAATTCTCTAAATTCCCTGGCCACATAACTTTCCTTTGTTCCTGTTTTATCCCATACCCTACTGTGATATTGACTCTGATCAAGGTTTTAGTTTCTTTATCTAGCCCGGGAAGCTGAGGAAAGAAGATATCTAACAATTTCCTTGTGGAAATATGGTCACATAAGGAGAAAATTGTATCTACCAGAAATTCTCTCAGCAAGAATACTCTGTGTGGTTATATGGAATGCTGATAAGTGACTGAGTTGGGAGGAGACCCCAAGGGCTATGGTAAATTGCCTTATTAAGGGAGTATGTCTATTAAGTGCAGGGAAGTGCAAATTAGAGGCCAGAACTAAACTTTTTTGCTAAATAGAAACAACCCTTCTCCTCTGCTCTTCCTCCATGCAGATTTCAGTCTTTCTTCTATACAAATCCTGATCAAATATTTAAAAATACAGTCAAGCCCTGGCCGGTTTGGCTCAGCAGTTAGAGTGTTGGCCCACGGACCGGAGAGTCCCGGGTTCGGTTCTAGCTAAGGGCACGTACCTCGGTTGCAGTTTGTCCCCGGCCCTGATTGGGGTTGTGTGGGTGGCAACCACTCAGTGTGTCTCTCTCACATCGATGTTTCTCTCTCTCTTTTCTCCCTCTCTCCCTCCCGCTCTATCTGAAGATAAATGCAAAAAAGTCCTCGGGTGAGAATAATATATATATATAGTCAAGCCCAGCCGGTGTGACTCAGTGGTTGAGCGTCAACCCATGCACCAAGAGGTGCAGGTTCAATGCCTGGTCAGGGCACATGCCCGGATTGTGGGCTTGATCCCCAGTAGGGGGCATGCAGGAGGCAGCTGATTGATGTTTCTATCTCCCTCTCCCTCTCTCTCTAAAAATCAATAATAACATTACAATATATATATAGTCAAATATGCACTAGATTATTGGCCTGCCCCAGACACTGAGTTATTATATTCGCTTGTTCACAGTGTTGCTATGTCTTGGTCCTACCAAGCCTGCTGTCTTACCTTGGGTTTTTTTGTGTGTGTGTTTTTTTCTGTCTGTTACAGTGGAGAGCAACGAGCACTATCTGTACAATGCACCTGTATTTTACACAGGCAAACACACACATAACTTAGGACAAGTACTAACATTATAAAACCAGAACAACTGGGAAATGTCTGCACAGATCTCAACTTTTATTCCTTTGAATAGAGATATAGCTTCACTTAAATTAAAATATAAATGTAATATGAGCCTCCCGTGGTCTTAAAAACAGTAGTCCTTGCTTCCTAGTTGGGAGAAGTGATAGGCAAAGCAACTGAGAAGCCACTGAAAAGAAACTTCCACTATTTCACTATCTGGACCACTCTTGACCTTACAACTGTGCCCCTTTCTATAGTTCAAGAAGCCATGTTATAGTATCCTGCTGCTGTGTCTGGGACTTACTCTAGGGAAAATTACAGCAGTCTTTTGCTCCACATGGCTGCAGGTAGAAGAGGGCAGTGGGTAGCTATCAGAAGCTTCACATTTTCGCCCAAGTTTTGCCTTGGGGTCAGGGCACCTCCACCCTACCCAGGCACGAATCTCCTCCAAGAAAGACTTGAACTAGTGAGAGGAGGAGGCTTGTGCCTGAATGGGACTTGTGTGTGTGGATTTCTATCTTCTCAGGGCCTATGTAGGAATGAAAAGTCCCATCCGACATCCTCTGTGCAAAGCGCCTTTCTGAGCTTCTTCATGAAGTCTGTCAGACACAATCCCTGCCCTCTTAGGTCCTCCAGGCTGATGCAGATAAAACAGACACCCTAGTCCAGACTTGTAAGGGCAGTTTTGTACTTAAATATTAACAGAAGAAAGTAAAGCCCTGGCTGGTGTGGCTCAGTTGGTTGGAGCATCATCCTGTATACCGAAAGTTCACTGGTTCGATTCCAGGTCAGGGCACATATTCAGGTTGCGGGTTCCATCCCTGGTCAGGGTGCATAAAGGAGGCAAACAGCTGATGTTTCTCTCTCACACTGATGTTTCTCTCTCTCTCTCTCTCTCCCTCTCTCTCTCCTCTTTCCCTCTTTCTCCCTCTTTCCCTCTCTCCCTCTCCCTTCCTCTCTCTAGAATCAGTAAAAATATGTCCTTGGGTGAGGATTAAAAAAAAGAGAGAGAGAAGAGAGTAAAGCAAAAGATAGCAGGGAGAGGTAGAATTAGAAAGTGCATTCTAGTTGGGCTCCTGTGAGCTCAGGGACCCAAAGTGTGTCATCAGCAGCTATTTACTTTGGGATGAGTAAAAAGGATATTTTCAAAGGTCCTTCACAGAGGCTTAAAGGGTCACCTCAGAGAACCACTGGAGACTCATTGGAGAAGGTAAAAGGGCCAGAAAAAGGATAGCAGAAAGGCCAGAAAAAATAAAAGAGGAGAGGTCACTGTATGAGTAATTATAATTGTAAGTAATGAATTGTGTGTCTCCTACCACTAACGAGGCCAAGACTCATCCCATTTATTTATCCATCGTTCAAACATTTACTGAGCATATGTTGTATGCAGAGCATTATGTCAAGCAATTTGGTGTGAGAGATACAAAATAACACAAATTCTGCTTTCTGGAAACATAAAATTTAATTCCATTCCCAGGAAGCCCATATCTCCCACACAGACATCCTATGTTTTACCAAGTCTATAGCCGGTATACTGAAGGTCAGAGGAAACTGGCCCCTGAGTCTCTGACTCCCTCTCAATTCTTATTCTTTTTCAGCTGCAGGAAGATGCTCGGACTCGAGGTAAAAGAACAGTATTCCAAGGTTTGGATAAGCCCAGAGTGGTAGGAGGGAATAAGCAGGAGTTCACCCCAAAGTCTCATCATTTGAGCTTCCATTTGGCTGAGAACTAGAGTCCAGGTCTACTTTTCCTTTCCCCCTTGAGCCAAGCTTGACATTGGCTTTCCTTGAACTTCTCTGAGCACTGCCAGTCTCTCTTCTGTCCAGCCCAGTATCTGGACAGGAACAGCAAGATCCCTTTCTCCGCTGGGATGGCTGTTGAGGGTCTGGGGACACTCTCAGCCCTCAGTCAGACATGGCCCTTTTCAGTAGAGGAGAGACAGCAAACACAGAGGCGAGCAGCTTCCCAGCTCTGCTCTAAGAGCTTAGCAGAGCTGGCATAGGGACTGAATAGTGGGGAGGTCAGAATGGAATGATTATTCAAGATGGTCAAGTTATAGTTCTCAAATACCCAAATGTAAATTCTAGTGTTTCAGGACTATACTCAAAATATCCAGGAGCCTAGAATCATAGCGTAAAAGCAACATTTGTAGCACCTTCCTTTACCCATCCAAGAAGGAACTTACAAATCAGGGCTTTTCAAACTTTTGCATGTACACAAATCACCTGGGTACCTTGTTAAAAAGAAGATACTGATTCAGGAGGTCTAGGGTGAGCCTGAGACTCTGACATTGTATATTTCTGGCAGGTTCCTAATGTGATGCCAAAGCTGTTGGATCAGATTTTGAGTATCAAGGATATAAATGATTGAGCCCAATGAAATATCTTCTCATGTCAGAATACAATGAGATTTAATTCAGGGACTTCCAAATCCCATGGAAAGATTGAGGAGACTTCCTATGTGAGTGCAGGAATCAGAGGGAAGAGAAAATCAAAAGGAGATTCTGACTAGTCAGGGGTCTCTCTGGAAATTGGAACTACTCTATGCTTTTCTAGTCCCTCCATAAAACAGAGCTCAGGAGAGTCTGAACCTTCTTGGGGATCTTTAAATATAGCCAATCCAGACAGAACCCCCTCTGATCTTTCTCCAAGCCTGGTCAATCACCTCCACTCCATTCAAGGATGATAAAGGAAATATGGCCAAGCAGAGTCCATCGTGAGATACAGAGAAAACTTTATTTGGCTGCAGATCCCTAAGGATCAACAAGTCAAAAGAGCCAAGCTTACCTTAGCTTAACGGATGCTCTCCTTTATACAAGGAAGGCTGATTTTCAAAGAGATCACCGCAGGGCCCTGAGAACCCCAGCCAAGTATGTAGATTTAGGATCTTAACTGCTGCTGTTGCTTTTCTGCTTCCTAAAGGGGGGTGAGGGGAGGGAGAAAATCACAGTAAAATAAGAATTCAAATCTCATATCAATTTCCCATGCAAAAGAAAAGGAGACAAGTGAGAAGCCAAGGACCTGCTCCAGTGGCAATGCCTGAGACGGAGGCATTTGGCAAACTCCTAATGCCCAGTACTGGTTAACAGAGGTCTGGTGGCCATGATTCACTATGCTTTGCAAGTGACCAGATGTCTGGTGCCACATTCTGCGATTGCCTCTCTGACAGGCCTGTAGGTCTTTAGATTCCCCATAAGTTCTAGTCTCTCCCACTCTGACTGGCTATACTCCAGACTGAGGATGTGAGCAGGGCTCAGGGCTCAGGGATCTTAGGGAGATATTTCCAGACCCCTGTAACATAATGACTCCTTCCTGTGTCCACCCTCAGGGATGAGTGACAGCTTAACATTACCCATCTCGTCTGCATTTAGAACTGGGTAAGTGGCCTTTCTTTGATAGTCCCTAAGGGAGATGGCATTCACCTGAATATGGGTATAGTGGCTAGAAATATATCTGGATTTGAGCTTTGAGCCTTCAGAAGCTTATACTTCCAATATATGTCACCTCTAAAGGGAAATGAGATGACCTCCCATCACTCTTAGCTAATAGTGAACTACAGAGCCAGGACTTCCTCCTCCATCCTCATCCCTGTCAGAAATCCCTGGAATCTCAGGACCAGTCCAGGACCTCATCATAATAGATACTGGGAGATTCTCTTCATTCATTTGAGAGAATAAGGGAACAGAGAAAGATGGATAAGAAACGAAATCCATGAAAATGGAGTTAAAAATCAGGGGCTTAGAAGTAAAAGGACTTAGAAGAAAATTAATAAAAGTTTGAGAGCCCTGGCCTGTTTGGCTCAGCGGTTAGAGCGTTGGCCCGCAGACCAGAGAGTCCCGGGTCCCGCTAAGGGCACGTACCTCGGTTGCAGTTTGTCCCTGGCCCCGGTTGGGGTCGTGTGGGTGGCAACTACTCGGTGTGTCTCTCTCACATCGATGTTTCTCTCTCTCTCTTCCTCCCTCTCTCCCTCCTGCTCTATCTCAGGATAAATGCAAAAATGTCCTTGGGTGAGGAATAAATAAATAAATAAATAAATAAATAAATAAATAAATAAATAAAAAGTTTGAGAGTCCAGTGCCCCAACATTGGGATATTGGGAGATGTCCATTTCTTTGCCATGAGAAAAAAAAAAAAGAAAAAAAAAAAAACGAAAAGAAAAAAGATCAGGCTACAACACCAAAGATTTAATTCAGACATTAGAAAGGACTTTCCAGTTCATGACAATTGAGAAACAGAGGTCTGGGTAGTCAAGAAAGACAGCAGCACTATGTTCTGCAGAAGGCTTCTGAAAAACTTTTTTAAAAATCAGTTTGATGTGTTTTGGGTATGGTCCTGCCTTAACCGGGGAATGGAGAAGGTGAACTCCCTAGATCCCTGTTGGAACCAAATTTGATCCTATCTTAGAGAGTTAGCTCTAATGAAATAAAATCCATTGCTCTTAAGGAGATAGAGCTTTATACTTTTTTTCTTTCTTTTTATTGATTTTTTTTAGAGAGAGAGAGGAAGGGCGAGAGAGATAGAAACTTGGATGTGAGAGAGATACATCGATCAGCTGCCTCCTGCACACCCCTACCGGGGATCGAGCCCGAAACCCAAGGATGTGCCCATGACCTCTCAGTCCATGGGATGACGCTCAATCCACTGAGCCACACCAGCCAGGCTAGAGAGAGAGAGAGAGAGAAACATCGATGCAAAAGAGACACATCGATTGGTTGCCTGCCGCATGACCCCAACCAGGGCCAGGGACTGAACCATAACCGAGGTACGTGCCCTTGACTGGAATCGAACCCAGGACTCTCTGGTCCGTGGCCAACGCTCTAACCACTGAGCCAAACTGACCAGGGCAGAGAACTTTATACTTTAAATTGATCAGTGCTGAAACCATAAAAAGAAAACTGACAGATAATGTCATATTTACATAAAATTTAGATGTAATTATTGTAAATCTTTACATATGAGAAGCACTTTGGATTGGTCAAAACCATATTACATTTATGCTTTTACTTAATTTTAACATTCCTCTGAGGCAAGCATTAGGAATTTTCCTGACTTTTCTAATGAAAACACAGGCTCCTAACACCCAGCAAGGGCTCTTTCCTTTGGGCCACAGGATCATCAAGGAATTGCAGCTCCCAGAGCCAGTAATACCCATTCCTGGTGGAGAGTGTTAACAAGATCCCTAAGGGCAGTGGAGGTGAGGGAGGGGATCTTTCTCCTTCATATATTCACAACCTCCTCTTATTTGGTACAGAGGCGTCAGGCTTTCAGATTCCTGGATGAACCAAAATGTGGGTAGTTTCCTGTCAAGCACTGGAGAGCCAGCCATCAGGAGGTCCAGGTCAACGATCTGAGAAGCCAGCATTTTGATTAATCAGCTTGCTACCCTAGACCTTAACCATGCAATCAAGGAAGAAGGCCTCCTTGGCTTCCGCCAGGTGTTTCACCCAGATGACCTGTCCCCTGAGCTCCACTCTGCCCATTCTGCTATTGTCAGGAAACCAGGCTCCACGGGTCTTCACTCCAATGTGCCAGAGCAACACCCCACCAAGCAGGTAAGGTCCAATACAAGGAGTGAGAAGGTGGAAGGATGAGGGCAGAGCCAAGCCAGGATCTTTTGGTCTCTGTGATCAAGATAAAGAGCTCAACAAGAGTGTATCAGGTGTGGATAGTTCTGTATAGGAAGAGCTTTCAGGAATCAAAGAGAGACAATTATGGGATAGAAAGATGAAAGGGTAGAAATTTAAGAAACACACTAAGAAATGTGCAGCCCATTATTCCCCTCTGAAGAGTGCTCTGAAAACTTACATTACCTTTGGGGCTTAATTCAGAATCAAGAGTCAAAAACAGTAGGTCCATAATAAACTCCATTGTCAGAATTTTCATTAATAAAGTACTTGAATATGCTGCCCTCAAAGGCACTGCTTAAGTGATGAGCCATTTCTTTAGCCTTTTCAACTCCCCTACTCTCTCATTTCACCTGACACCCAATCCCATGTGGAGAAGAAGACTGTCTCATATGCTCACCTGTGGCATAGACAACACTCTGTCTGGCCCTAAATAGGGTTTACTGGGAATTCTTTTTAAGACACAGTCTGAGTGATGGGTGATGGAGAAAATTGGGCTCATCTGCATGTCTCTAAGTATAGTGAGTGTACATTTTCTTGAATCGACCCTTTTCAAATATTTTACCCCATTTTCCCCATGTATCAGTAAAATGCACAAAATGTTCTGATATTTTTGCAACAAGTTTACATCTTTCAGAAAGAACACATATACTCACCAAACCTCATCATCACTCAAAACTTTTTTGGTTCAGAAATTAAGGCAGAAAGTTTCCTTTCTCTTCAGTACAACATAAATAGTAAGTGTAAGATGCCAAAGAGTAAACACTACATAGAAAAAAGAAAAGAAAAAAAGATAGTATACAATCAGTGATCTCCCCCCTTAGCTTGTGTTGGATAACTTGGGATAGGGTCATGAGGGCAGAAGCATTACATGAAGACTACAGATATTTCCAGTGTCACTGCCTAGTAAACTAAATTTCTTTTATTCCCACCCATGTGACTGTGACAGCTTTGGTGCCTGAAAAAACACGTTATTGTGCAGACATCATCACTGACCCAGAAGGGGGAATGAGACTCATGGGCAGAAATGCCAGAGTCTATGGCTGCAACTGGGAACTTGGAAATGGAGTGAGTCTCAAGCACATCACAATTGCCAAGCAAAGAAACCAGCAAACAATGGATAAAATAAAGGTGATGTGAAAGACATTTACCCTGTTGGCTCTTACTGGGTAGTGGGATGTAGTGATGGTCCAAATATGGTGTTGCATTTGGTTCAATACACAGCATTGTATGTTAGAAGATCTGTATTATGTGGGGGTCCAGAATGAGTCACCCCAACATGTCCCTCTGTGCTATGCAGACTATTTTGAGCTAAAGGCAACTTTAGCCACAGGCTCAAGAGAAACTTCTGCCCAGCTTCCCTTAACTACTTGTGTGAATTAGAGGCCTTGCCCATAAGAGATTATCAGAGATAATTTCTTTTGACCTATGTATAGGGCAGGGTAAACTTATATTTACCAAAGTTCTGCTCTTCCTATAATCCTGCAATGACCTTGTGAAGCCCCTAAGGCACTTTTACCTCATCCTTAGCTCAGGATGTCTTACATACCCATGTTCTCTATCTATGAACCTCTCCTGCATGTGGGGGGTCTCTGACTCGCTCATATATGTGGGTTCCCATACATATGTATGTATTAAATGTGGTTATTTTCTCTTGCTAATCTGTCTCATGTCTATTTGGTTGTTAGATCAGAGAGAAGAACCTTGAGAGTAGAGGGAACTTTGTTTCTTCCGACAATTATAAGGTCACAAACCCATATTGACTTTGCTTTGTGGGCCTCAGCTTTCTGCCCTGTAAAGGAGGCATCACAGGAAAATGATGAAGGCTCCTTTTATTTTTAATATCCTGTGATCTAGATAGTCTCACAGCCTACAATTCCAACATAGATATCCCCCACACTGTAAAACACCTAGTCCAAAAATATTTTCTATAAGCAAGGACCATTTAGGATTATTTGTCAAAGATGGTGACTTTTGCACATATAAATGTACGTATTACATGACAGGAAAGGTTTTAAATACAAATTTTAAACTCCTTTCTAAACAAATGAACATGATATATTAAAATATATATAACATAGAATTTAAACCCCAGGAGTAAAAATTCGTCACAACACCAGTAAAATAATAAACAGAGTGCATTATAGCAACAAAATAAATTTCTAAAAATCATTACTTCATTAGATGTTGACTTGGCATTTGTTAAAAATAGAAATGTTTATTATTATTCCCTTTCTTTTTTTTTAATGTATTGATTGGTTTGAGAGAGAGAGAGAGAGAAACATCGATTTTTGTTGTTCCACTTTTAAATGTTTATTTTTTAAATTAAGACTTTATGCCCTGGTCGGGTAGTCCGGTTGGTTGGAGCGTCGTCCAGATGCACCAAGGCTGCAGGTTTGATCCCCAGTCAGGGTACATACCAGAATCAACCAATGAATGCATAAGTAAGTGGGACAAAAACAAATCAATGTCTCTCTCTCTCTCTCTCTCTCTCTCTCTCTCTCTCTCTCTCTCTCCTCTCCCCCCTTCCTCTCTCTCTGAAATCAATAAATTTTTAGAAAGACTTCACAAAAATAATGTAGTTTTTTTTCCACATGATAGGGACCTCATAATTTTTAAGTTTATTGAAAACAGAAACTACACAAGGATGCCTTCTATTTTCATGCTAGTTCAGCAGTATTAAAATTGCTTTCAGTGGTTTTTCCAGTTCCAAAAACATTTAAATGTAATATAAAATTCCAGTAAGACATTTTGTGGAAGTTGACAAATATATAGCAAAATTCATCCAGAAAAATAGGCAAAATCCCCCTGCCCCCTCACACCAAAAAAAAAAAAAAAAAATGTTGATGGACTTAGCTTCAAAATTTTACTTCTCAAAGTCAAGAGAATGAGAAGACAAGTCACAAACTGGGAGAAAATATTTGCAAAAGATACATAAGATAAACCAAAAATACACAAAAAACTCTTAAAACTCAACCATAAAAAAATGAGCAACCCAATTTAAAAATGGGCAAAAGAACAGATTCCTCGTTAATGAAGATATGCAGATAGTATAGCAAATAAGCATATGAAGACATTTAATATCAATGTCATTAGGGAACTGCAAATTAAAATAATAATGAGATGCCTCTACACACCTATTAAAATGGCCAAAATCCAAAACCCTGACACTACAAGTGCTGATGAGGATGTGGAGCACCCATTCATGATTGGTGAGAATGAAAAATGGTATGACCACTTTGAAGACAATTCGGTGGTTTCTTACAAAACTGAACATAATCTTATCATACAATCCAACAATCGTGCTTTTTGGTATCTCCCCCAAACAGCTGAAACCATACCCACACAAAAATGTGCACACGGATGTTTATATCAGCTTTATTCATAATTCCCCCAACTTAGAAGCTATCAAGATGTCCTTCAATAAGTTGATGGAAAAATAAACTGCTACATCCAAGCAATGAAATATTATTCAGCACTAATGAGCTATCAACTTGTGGAAAGACATGGAGGAAGCCTAAATGCATATTACTAAGTGAAAAGCCAATCTGAAAAGGCTGTGTATTGTATGATTCCAAGAGTATATCATTCTGGAAAAGGCAGAACTATTGAGAGAGTAGAAAGATCACTGTAAGGTCTCTCACTGTGGTGTGAGATGTTAACAGTAGGGGAAGCTAGGCATGTGTGGGGACAGGAGTATATGGGCCTGTACTTTCTGCTCAGTTTTGCTTTTCTTTCTTTTTTTTCAATTTTTATTAATTTATTTTGGTTAGAGATGTTTCTCCTTTTTCCTCCCTAGACCCCCTCCTCCCCATCCCGCCCCCACCCCCCTAGCATTGTTGTCTATGTCCATTGGTTATGCATACATGCATATAAGTTCTTTGGTTCATCTCATCCATCCCCCCACTCCTCTACTCTGAGGTTTGTCCATCTGAACCATACTCCTTTCTATGTCTCTGGGTCTATTTCATTCATCAGCCCACCTTGTTCATTATATTCCACAAATAAGTGAGATCATGTGGTATTTGTCTTTCTCTGAATGGCTTATTTCGCTTAGCATAATACTCTCGAGGTCCCTCCATGTTGTTTCAAAGGATAAGAGATCTTTCTTACAGCTGCATAGTGTTCCATTGTGTACATGTACCACAGCTTACTTCTATAATGATTCTTAACAGACAGCTAACAGATAGACAGAGAAAGCAAAGATTAGTCTCCTTCAGTTGCCATCCTGCATTTTTATTTTCCCATTACTTTATATCTTCAGTCACTGTTCTTCGTGATTCCTGCCACGCAGTGAATTCACTTCTCCAGGGACTATGTCAAACCATGGAGGTCTTTGCATCTCCAGGGACTATGTCAAACCATGGAGGCCTTCATAACTCCAGGGACTATGTTAAACCAAGGAGCTCACCCGGGACTATGTCAAACTGTGGTGGTCGCTGTTCCAGTGACACTGCTCCCAGCAGGCCTGGAGCAACAACACACTAGTAGCAATAGTCATATCTACCACCCAGATTTGGGTTTCTAACACCATTTTTTTCACTAAAAGGAACTAGGGATCCTTGGAGAAATGGCTGATTCTTGGGGTAGGGCAGGGAATATAAAAATGAGCTGAAGCATGTTAAAGTACCAGAAAGTAAGAAAGTGCCCCCCCACACACACACACACACTGATGGGTGTTTGTCAAAGGAGCACAGAAGCCAACTGAAAGAGGTCTTGAACAAAGCTAGAAAAATTTGAGCAACAAATAAAGTAGTATTGAATTATAACACAAAATGTTAAAGATTCATGAGACCAAAGTGATATAAAGGATTGAACAGATAAATAAATAGGGAGAAAAAACAATCTCCCATGCAGAAAAATTCCAAATAATTTATATAGCTAATCCACCCCTCAAGGTGGTGGAGAATAACTCCTCACTCCAAAATTGTGAGCTGCACGTGGTGACTTCCTTCCAAAGTATACAGTACGGAAAAAAAAAAAAAAAAAAAAAAAAAAGCCAACTTGGAGAAAAAAGAATAACTTTACAGTGGATAAATCTGACAAATACTACTTGAGACATGTGACCAAGGTAACCTTCAGCAGTGATAAGTTATGTTGACAGTATGTACTGTTGATATATGATGAAAATGGTACTTTACTTCTGTAGTCTTCCTCCACAAAACCTATAAACCCGGTCTAATCACAAAAAAACATCAGACAAGCTCAAACTTAGGGACATTCTTCAAAATATCTGACCAATACTCTTCAAAACTGTCAAAGTCATCACAAACAAGTAAAGTCTGAGAAACTGTCTCAGCCAAGTGGATCCTATTTCAACATGACAAACTCAATACCACGTGGTATCCTAGACAGAATCCTGGAACAACAGCAAGAAGACATTACGTAAAAACTAAAGAAGTCTGAATTTAAAAGTATGGCCATGTGGGGAGGGGAGGGGCGAGGGATGGGAGCGGGGAGGAGGGTGTCAAAGGGGGAAAAAGGAAGGACATCTGTAATTTTAAAAAATTAATAAATTAAGTATAAAATAAATAAAAATAAAAGTATGGCCATGGCTGGTGTTGTTCAGTAGTTAGAGCATTGGCCCATGCACTGAAGAGTCGAAAGTTCAGTTCCCAGTCAAGGGCATGTACCTGGGTTTTAGGAGGCAACAATGCACGTGTCTCTCTCATATCTCTCTCTCTCTCTCTCTCTCTCTCTCTCTCTCTCTCTCTCTCTCTCTTTCTCTCTCTCTCTCCCTGCCCCCCTCCTTCCCTTCCACTCTCTCTAAAAATCAATGGAAAAAATATCCTCAGGTAAGGATTAACAAAGAAACAAACAAACAAAAAAGACTGATTCAAGGCTAGGGCGAGGAAAGAAGAAGATGAGACCTTTTGTGCTATAAAGTGATCAAAGAATGAGGAGACATAGCAAAAGGAAACAGCAACCAACTTGGAGGGTATCCCACTGACATATCTGAGATAATTTGAGCATAACAATAAATAATGATAGTAAATGAATGTAACCTATTGAACAAAATAAGCATTCATGAGTCTGTTCTGAGAGACAGAGAAAGGCCCTTACTTGCAGAAGAATGTGAACTAATAAAGAAAGAATGAAGGAGTTAGAAAATTATCAAAGGATGCTAAAACTGTAGGGTAAAAGGAATGCCCAGCCAGTGTGGCTCAGTGGTTGAGCATCGACCCATGCACCAAGGTCACTGGTTCAATTCCCGGTCAGGGCACATGCCCAGGTTGTGGGCCAAATCCCCAGTGGGGGGCATACAGGAGGCAGCCAATCGATGTTCTCTCTCTTCAATGTTTCTATCTCTCTCTCTCCCTCCCTCTAAAATCAATAAAGAAAAAAATTTTTTTAAGTTTAATAAGGAATAAGATATCGGCATAGATTCAAACTACCTCCCCCCAAATTAAATACAAAAGGAAAAATAACTTTACTGTGAACAAACTTGGTGGACACCATGTTAAGTACTCATACAACTCAACAAAAGACAAACAATCCAATTTAAAAATGGGCAGAAGACCTGAATAGACATTTCTCCAAAGAGGACATACAAATAGCCAAGAGACCTATGAAAAAATGCTCAACATCACTAATCATCAGAGAGATGCAAATTAAAACGACTATGAGATATCACCTCACACCTGCCAGAACGGTGGCCATCAACAATCATCAAACAAAAAGTGCTGGCAAGGATGTGGAGAAAAGGGGACTCTAGTACACTGCAGACTGGTGCAGCCACCCTCAAAAACAATATGGTGTTTCCTCAAAAAATTATTTATCTGCCTTTTGACCCAGTGATCCCATTTCTAGGAATATATCCTAAGAAGCCTAAAACACCAACAGAAAAAGTATATGCACCCCTATGTTCATAGCAGAACTACTTACAATAGCTAAGATCTGGAAACAGCCCAAGCGTCCATCAGTAGATGAGTGGTTAAAAAAGCTCTGGTACATATACACAATGGAATACTATGCAGCTGTAAAAAGAAAGATCTCTTACTTTTTGAGATGGCACAGTGGGACCTGGAGAGTATTATGATAAGTGAAATAAGCCATTCAGAGAGACAAGTACCACGTGATCTCACTTATTGGTGGAATATAATGAACAAAATAAGCTGACGAACAAAATAGATCCAAAGACATGGAAGTAGGGAACAGACTGACAAATCTTAGAGGGAAGAGGAGTGGGGGAGGGGGTGGGAAGGGATAAACCATAGAACTTATATGTATATATGCATAACCAATGGACACAGACAACTGTGTGATGAAGGCAGAGAGGGACAGGAGCAGGGAGGAGGGTGTCAATGAGGGGAAAAAAGGCTAACATCTGTAATACTTTCAACAATAAAGATAAATTTTTAAAAACTTATCAAATTGTACACTTTATATGGACTTTATTGTATGTCAATATACTTCAAAGCTGTAAGAACATTTTTAAAAAGAACTAGAGTCCAGCCCGTGTGGCTCAGTGGTTGAGCATCAACCCATGCACCAAGAAGGTGCTGGTTCAATTCCCAGACACATGCCTGGGTTGTGAGCCGGATCCCCAGTGTGGGGCATGCAGGAGGCAGCCATTCTCTCTCATCAATGTTTCTATCTCTCTCTCCCTCTCACTTCCTCTCTCTCTAAAATCAATAAAGGAAAAAAAAAATTTTAAGAACTAGAAAAAGAGAAATAAAATGCAAAAAGCATTTGTCTGAAAGTATTGGAAAGTCTAACAAGGCTGTCAAGAGTCAGAGACCGAGACCTCAGAGGGAAAAGAAGTATATTGAGATGAGCTTGATATTCTGCTTTAATTGTCTCCTCTAGGCCTTTGTCTATTTGTAAGCGGTGCATGGTCAAGAGAATGAGAAGCTGAGCAGAAACTGATAGCTGAGAGGCTAAGATCCTTAGCTGAGCTTCTGGCAGTTTGCAGGTATATGGACACAAAACTTACAGTTCAGAGCTACCAAGGCAGGATTTGTTAGGCCAAGATCTCCAACATTCTACATCAAATTTTCACGTAAGATATGGCCATTTCCTAAGTTGCACATGACAAGAGGCTAAAAAGCTAAGCAGCAAGTAATGTCTATGAGACTGAGAAGCCAAGCAGATCTAACTAGTTTAAAATTTGAGCCAAGAAGAGGTAAGAGTAGTAATGACTCCTCTAGTTACAGCCATGGAAGGGCATGGAAGCACTTCACTCTAGGAGTAATACTAAATAAGAAACACACCAATCCTCACATTAATAGAAACAGAGTTTTGAAACAGCTCAATCCCTGATTAGACTCAGGTGATTTGCTTCTAACTGCCTACACAAAGCAAAAGTCATTCTTTTCTGGAGTAAGATAACATCAGCCAGAGACTCAAATTTTATTTCTAAAAATGTCAGGTATTCCTGAAGAGAGGACCAAATGACCGAAAAAGAAAAAGAAAGAACATAAAACATAACCATAGATGCTCTAATATTGGAGTTAGATATGCATTTTTTTCATATTCGTTTATTTATTCAACAAGCATTTGCTTTTTCTAGCTTTATTAAGATATAATTGACAGCCCTGGCCAGTTTGGCTCAGCACTTAGAGCATCAGCTTGAGAACCAAAAGGCCTTGGGATTGATTCCCGGTCAAGGGCATGTACCTGGGTTGCAGGTTCGATCCCAGGCACTGATTGGGGTCGTGAGGGAGGCAACCAATCAGTGTGTCTCTCTCGAATCAATGTGTGTGTGTGTCTCTCTCTCTAGTATCTCTCACCCCGCCCCCTTCCACTCTATCTAAAAATCATTGGGAAAATATACTTGGGTGAGGATTAACAACAACAAAAAAGATATTTGCAACAACATTTGTCAATGTTATTGACAAATAACATTGTGTGAGTTTAAAATGTACAACACAATGATTTGATATATGTATATATTGTGGAATAATGACCACAATAAGGCTAGTTAACCCATCTATCACCTCACATAGTCACCATATTTTTGTGTATGTGGTGAGAACATTTAAGATCTACTCTCTTAGAAAATTTGAAGTAGGTAATACAGTGTTAACTATAGTCACCATGCTGTACATTAGACCCCCAGAACTTAAGCTTGACCAACATTTTCCCAATTCCTCCAGCCCCCGGCAACCACCAATCTACTCTCTGTTTCTATGAGTTTGGCGTTTTTAGATTGTACATATTAGTGAGATCGTCAGTATTTATCTTTCTCTGTCTGACTTATTTCACTTAACATAATGCCTTCAAGTTTCATCCATGTTGTCGCAAATAGCATGATTTCCTTCTTTATATGACTGAATAATATTCCACTGTATATATGTAACACTTTTTCTTTATGTATTCATTCATTGACAGACATTTAGGTTGATTCCATGTCTTGGCTATTGTGAATAATGCTGCAATGAACATGGGGGTGCAGATGTCTCTTCAAGACAGTGATTTCAATTCCTTTAGATATATACCCAGAAGTGGGATTTCTGGGTCATGTCAGTTTTATTTTTAATTTTTTAAGGACTCTCCCTATTGTTTTCTATAATGGCTGTACCATTTACATTCCCACCCACAGTGCACAAGGATTCCCTTTCTCCACATCCCTGGCAACACTTATCCCTTTAAACATGCATTTTAAAATGACTTTGATTAATGTGTTAAAGAAAATAAATGGCAAATGGGAAAATTCTCTAGAGAACTATAAAATAGAATCAAAAGTAAATTCTAGAATTGAAAAATGTAATAATCAAATTAGATAGAAAAAGAACATAAAATTAATAAACTACAATATGGGACAATGAAAAATATCCTGACTGAAATACAAAGACCAAAAAAATGGGAAATACAGAATAAAATAATTAAAATCTTGTGGGAAACGATAAGATCTAAAATATGTATATTTAATGTCACAGAGAGAACAGAATGGGCCCTGGCCGGTTTGGCTCAGCGGTTATAGCATCAGCCTGCGGACCCGAGAGTCCCGGGTGCGGTTCCCGCTAAGGGCACGTACCTTGGTTGCAGTTGGTCCCGGCCCTGGTTGGGGTCGTGTGGGTGGCAACCAGTTGATGTGTCTCTCTCACATCGATGTTTCTCACTCTCTCTTCCCCCCTCTCTCCCTCCCACTCTATCTAAAGATAAATGCAAAAATGTCCTCTGGTGAGGATAAAAAAAAGAGAGAGAGAGAGAGAGAGAGAACAGAATGGGATGGAACAATATAATTTAATATGAAAACATAGTCAAACAGAAGTTGAAATTGGAAAGGCAAAAAGAGAACATTAGGGTGATGCAGAGATAGTAATTACAGGAAATAGCTTATGACTTAGGGGAACAAAGAGAGGGATTGGATCATCAGCCACTAGAAGCCTACAGGAGAGTCTCTAAGAGCTTAGACTCAGATCTCTTAAGAGGGGTGCTACCCACTGTGCTGCTGTCTCAGGAGCTCAGAGTCGGGGTCTCGTAGATCTGGGAGGGGGAGCTTTCTTGCTGCTGCCATATCTGAGAGGGCATGAGAAGACTAGTTCTGGGAGTACTGAGAAAAAGCTAGAAGGCAGAACCCCAGCTATTGCTGGGGTGATGCTAACAGACATAACAAGTAGTCTCCCTTTAGTGCCGGAACCTATGAGGATTGGTTGTCAAGGAAGAAATACACTTTCCAGATTCTGCACATCACAAAGCATAAGAGTGGGTTAGGAGATTAGAGAGATTACCTCAATATCTGCTATGAACCACCAGCAGGATAAATACAAAAGAAACCACATCTAGGCACTTCATAATAAACTACTAAAAAACAAAGACAGAGAAAAAGTTTAAAACAGCCTAAGACAAAAGACAAATTACCTTTGTGGATGAAAAAGAGACCACATACTGAACAAGCTCAGTGGAGGCCTACATGGCGGCCTTATAAACTCCAAGACCCTAAGTAACCACATAGGATGGTCTGAAATTAAAACTTCCTAACTAAAAGCCAGTCATGAGGGGTAGTCATATCCTAGGCCAGTATCTTCCTTGACAAAGATCAATCTTTACCTTAACAGATAAAGGGCACAATCTCCCACCAGAACAAGAGCCAGGAACCCTACACCATTACCTTGTTCTCCTGAATACCATCTCTATGTGCTATAAATGTTCATTGTTAACTATCCTACACCCACAATGGAAAAGAAGTATATGTCTATGTTTTACTTTTTACCCAGTCTCAGAGATTTTGCTACTTTGCTTTCTCTGGCCTCCCTAATCTACCACCACTGGATTGTACATCTTCCCCTCTGATTATAAAATAAGGTGCAGAACTTCCATTCTCCGGAGCATTTTCTCAATCTATTGAGATTTTGCTTCCTGCTATTGTTATCAGTTTGACTCAAATAAACTCATAAAAATTCTCTACAGGTTTGGACGTTTTTACGATGACACCTTTCAACAGTACCACCTTTAGATACAGGCAGTTGTGCTCTAGGTCTGGATCTGTGTTTTAGAGCTTCTGTGTCTTACACTCTTCACAGGGTGAAGGTCCTGCAGAGTCCAGTTGATATCCCCACCCACAGCCAGCACACTGTATCCATCCTACTCTAGATATCTGGGACCCCAAAATTCCCTGGTCAAACAGCTTCAGGTCCACTTCCAGGCCTCCAAGGAGTGTGCCTTGCCAGCTTATAGCCAAACCTTGGACAAGTCCACCCTGTGCTTGATTCTAATTACATGCTAAATGGAACCATTAGCACTTCCTCCACCACCTTCTATAGTGATTATTAAGCAATACCCCCGGTATAGCTGTGAGGTGCCCTCTCTCCTTTCTCTGTCCTGCCCTGACATCTCCAGAAACCTCACTGCCTTGCTCTGCTCCACTCTCCTGCGTGGGCTGAGGACCTTCCTTTTGGTCTTCTTATCCTACACCCGCATCTTCAGAGAAGCAAGACCTTCTCCACCTGCCCTTCCCACCTCACTGCAGTAACACTTTACTATGGCTCAGGTTTGCCCTGCAATCTCATGGCCAAACTCAGGTTCCCCACAGGGTTGATCTTCTCTGTACAATATACTGTGGTCACTCCCATGCTGAATTCCCTCGTTTACAGCCTGAAAAACAAGAAGGTAAGGCAGCTCTGAAAAAAAAAACTTTGAAAAAGTATTTGTAACACATCAGATGCCTGAAATAGAAACAGAAGATAATTTGCAGATGACATGATATTATACATAGAAAACCCTAAAGACTCCATCAAAAACCTACTAGACTTAATAAATGAATTTGGCAAAGTAGCAGGATACAAAATTAACGTCAAAAAATTGACAGTATTCCTTTACACCAATGATGAACTCACAGAAAGAGAAACTAAAAAATAATCCCATTTAACATCACAGCAAAAAAATTAAGATAGCTAGGAATAAACTTAACCAAAGAAGTAAAGGACCTATTTGCAGAAAACTACAGGGCATTGAAAAAAAAAAAATAGAGGAAGATATAAGAAAGTGGAAGCACATACCTTGTTCATAGATTGGAAGAATTAACATCATTAAAATGTCCATATTACCCAGAGCAATCTATAGATTCAATGCAATCCCCATCAAAATACCAGTGACATATGTCACAGAACTAGAACAAATACTTCAAAAGTTCATATGGAACCAAAAAAGACCCCGAATAGCCACAGCAATCTTGAAAAAGAAGGACAAAGTAGGTGGGATCACAATATGTGGTATCAGATTATACTACAGAGCTACTGTAATCAAAACAGCCTGGTACTGGCATAAGAACAGGTATATAGACCAGTGGAATAGAACAGAGAATCCAGAAATTGACCCAAGACATTATGCTCAATTAATATTTGACAAAGTTGGCAAGAGCATACAATGGAGTAAAGACAGCCTCTTTAATAAATGGTGTTGGGAAAATTGGACAGCTACATGCAAAAAAATGAAACTAGACCATCAACTTACACCATACACAAGAATAAACTCAAAATGGATAAAAGACTTAAATGTGACTTGTGAATCCATAAAAATCCTAGAAGAAAATGTAGGCAACAATAATTCGGACATCATATGCAGCAGAATCTTCACTGCTACATTACCTAAGGCAACAGAAACAAAGGAAAAAATGAACACATGGGACTACATCAAACTCAAAAGCTTCTGCACAGCAAAAGAAACAACCATCAAAATGGAAAGGGAACCCACTGTATGGGAGAGCATAATTGCCAATGATACATCAGATAAGGGGTTAATCTCCAAAATATATAGAGTGCACATACAACTTAACAAAAGGAAGACAAAGAACTCAATTAAAAAATGGGCAGAGGACCTAAATAGATACCTCTCCAAACAGGACATACAAATGGCTAAGAGACAAATGAAGAAATGCTCAGCATCACTAATCATCAGAGAGATGCAAATTAAAACAACAATGAGGTATCACCTCACACCTGTCAGAATGGCCGCCATCAACAAATCATCAAACAAGTGTTGGCAAGGGTGTGGAGAAAAGGGGACTCTCATACACTGCTGGTGGGAATGCAGACTGGTGCAGCCACTATAGAAAACACTATGGTGTTACCTCAAAAAATTAAATATTGAATTGCCATTTGACCCAGTGATCCCACTTCTTAGGAATATATCCTAAGAAGCCTGAAACACCAATCAGAAAGAATATATGTACCCCCATGTTCATAGCAGCACTATTTACAATAGCTAAGATCTGGAAACAGCCCAAGTGTCCATCAGTGGACGAATGGATAAAAAAGCTGTGGTACATATACACAATGGAGTACTATGTAGCTGTAAGAAAGAAAGATCTCTTATCCTTTGAGACGACATGGAGGGACCTGGAGAGCATTATCCTAAGTGAAACAAGCCAAGCAGAGAAAGACAAATATTACATGATCTCACTTATTTGTGGAATACAATGAACATAACAGTCTGAGGAACAGGGTAGACCCAGAGACATGGAAGTAGGGTACATACTGACAACCCTCAGAAGACGGGGTGGAGGGGGAGGAAGAGATAAACCACAGAACTTATACGCATGTATGCGTAACTGATGGACATGGACAACAAAGCTGGGGACGAGGTGGGGAGGATGGGGATGAGGGTGTCAATGGGGAAAAAAGGAGAAACATCTGTAACAAAAATAAATTAATAAAACTAATAATAATAATAATAAAATGGACCCAATTATTCTGAAAAAAAAAAAAAACAGAAGATGGTAGAGAACTGAAATAAATCTGCATACAAAAAGACATTCTGTGAGTTAATAGTAGTAAGGAGGACTCCTAACCATTTACAATATCATGTGCTACAGCATAAATTAGACGTGCATGAGAGAATGGCATAAAGTTATTATACTTAGGATAGCTCACTTTAATTCCTTTTAAAGGCAAAGAAAATTATTAAATATCTATCTTAATCTAGAAATTTTGTCATAAACATATGGTTTCAATTTTCTTATTCTAAAACATTCTCCTTAGGAGGGTACAGGGGCATAAATGGTGATGGATGGAGACTTGGCTTAGGGTGCTGAACGCACAATACAGTGTACAGATGATGTGTTGTGGAACTGTGCACCTGAAACCTGTATAATTTTGTTAACCAGTGTCACTCCAATAAACTCAATAAAAAGGAAGAAAAAAAACACAATTCTCCTTAGGCTTTGCATTTAGTAAAATCATTAGTTTCGTGAATCTATCATATTTTTATTGACTTTGTGAAATACACTAAAAGCCATACATTTGATAAGAATGTAGAGTCCTGGATCAGTAAGAAAGAAAAGTCATAGGTAAGGATAGAGAGGGGGGAAGATAAACAATCCCAAATGGGATTCAACATTGTACTGGAATTTATTATATTTAGTTCAATAGGGCCAGAAAAAAATTGAAGAGCATAAAAGTGGAAAAAAGGTAAAAATCTTTTGTTTTTATTTTTATTTTTTTTGCCTTTATCTTCAGATAGAGCAGGAGGGAGAGAGGGAGGAAGAGAGAGAGAGAAACATCAAGGTGAGGGAGACACATCAAGTGGCTGCCACCCACACGGGCCGGGGACAAACCACAACCCAGGTATGTGCCCTTATGGGAACTGAACCTGGGACTCTCTGGTCCGCGGGCCAACATTCTAACCACTGAGCCAAAACAGCCAAGGCAAGGTAAAACTATTTTTAATTTACAGATGACATTAGTGAATATGTAAAAAATTCAAAGAAATTTACAAACTATTAGAACTACTTAGCAAATTTACCAAAGTCAATGAATCAAAGGCAATATACAAGAGTATCTGAGGAAGGAAGGTTGCAAAAATGGTGGAGTAAGGACCTCCTAAAATTTTCTCCTTCATAAAAACAGAGGACAGGCAAAAATTGTGAGAATCACATTTTTCAGAACTCTGTAAGTTAACCACAAGTTTGCTACAATTCTTGAAGTATTTAATGACGAAAAGTGGCTGAATCTTGGTAAGAACCATGCCATTCGGGGTGTTTTGACTTGCCCTATTCCCATCCCACCCTCCTCAGCTCTGCAGTGGATGAGAAACCCACCATCCCTCAATCATGGTAAAAATCAGCAGACCAGCAACCTCTGGAGCTCCTTCAAGAGCTATTCCCCACCCCATTCCCAGAGAACAGTCATTACTTTACCTGTCTGGTTATTCCTTGGAAGACCCCACTTACAAGGTTGTAGCCAAGTGTGAACAGTATTTTCCCCAGGGGTGTTTTTTGAAAAAAAAAAATTAGAGGCAGTTATTGGACAGGACGCCTACCAAAGGCAGTAGATAACAGTTGGGAAAAATTATAGGCCAATCAACAAGCTTAAAAGGAAAAGCTGGGAAATGAGATGTCCATAGAGGGTGTTAAAATCTCCAACATATTTCTTGGAATCTAGAAGTTCATCCATATTTATATGTCTCTGCATATAACCACACATACTCAGGAAATAAATATGTCACTAAAGGAATTAATCATTAAGAAAAACTTTCTCCTTTAAGAAAATTTCCTCCTGTTCAATTGTTTTTAGAAGATTTGTTCAGCTTCTGAAAATTCTAGGAGGTGTTCGAAAGGGAGTTCTGCAGAGGGTCATTTGGGGGGCACTGGATGCATGGGTGATAAAAGGGGCATCAAAAAGTAGGTGGGGCAAAGAAAGGGAAGAAGGTGACCCATCTTCTCTCCCTACATAGACGCCAGGTCCTGCGCCCTGTGCTACTTGACCATCTACATTTTGGACTAGTGTCATCCAATAGGACTTTCTGTAATGATGGGCATGTTCTAAATCTGCCTGCCCAGTACGGTCGCCACCAGCTCCATGCACCGATTGAACACTTGAAATATATCTAATGTATCTAATGTGAATGTGGGATTGAAGTTTTCATTTTATTTAATTTTATATTTTTAATTTAAATGAACATGTGTACTTGAAGCTACCATATGAGCGGTGCAGCTCTTTGCCAGAGGTTGGTAAATTTATTCTGTGAAGGGTCAGATAATAAATATTTTAGATTTTGAGAGTTGTTGGAACTACTCAACTCTGCCATATTTCCACAAAAGCAATCACAGACAATAAATAAATAAATGAGCTTGGCTGTGTTACCACAAAAGTCTATCTACAAATACAGGCAATGAGCCAGCTTTGGTCCATGGCCACACTTTGAAAACCTCTGCTCTAGGCCATGCAGATCCACAGAAGCCCGGGACCTCAGATGCCTTAATGCTCAGTCATTTGCCTGGATTGGTCCTTTTATTTTAATTTATTTACTTCTTTTACTTCCCTTATTAATTCATTTGAAATCTTTTTGTTTTTGTTTTTTTCATTTTCACATTTGATTCACCAGATGTAGAAATTCTGTAGCAGTAGTGTTTTGGATTTCTTCACCACTTTGTTGGATGCAATCTTTGTAATATGAGGTTGTGCTAGCATCCATCTGATCCCTCGAGTTTAAAACTTGGATATAACTCTGACTGCTCTCTCTCACTTACCTTAACCACCCAGAAATGGTTACAACTTAACTCCCTAGGGGTTTTCTCTCCCTTTTGTCACAGCCCTAGTTCAGACCTTCATTATTTCAGAAGTGTTATAAATATTCCCCTAATCTTGCCAATGGCTCTACACCACTCAGATCCATCTTCTGTGCAAATTTTACAATGTTACATATTTTTTAATATGCTTATATGCCCATGTTCTTCAAAGTTTAAAATCCTCATGCCCAGTGCGTGAAGAAATAAAATTCCATGTTACCTTTAGTATAACATATAAAGCCATATATAATCTACCTCCAGGCATCATCTCTAATCAATTCCAGTTTCAAATCACTACATTCATGATTTTTTTCCCCACGTGAATCATTCTATTTCTCACCTGTTTGAAATGTACTCATTTGTCCACTTGACCACTCATCTTCAAGCTGGATAAGTGTCGTATGTCTGCGTCAACATTGCCTTTTTACTGCATTTCAGTAGGTAGCACAATGCTCCCTACTGTCCTGTCACTAATATGGTCCTTATTCAACTGTCAAAATCTCTGTAGGCCAGAGACTCTTTCATAATATTTTCATAATTATGTTTGTAGTGCATTCTGGACATTTAAAATGCTCTTTGATAAGCAGATGCCCAAGACAATATCCTAGAGGCCACAGGATATGGGGGAAAAAATGCCTTCACATATATGAATCAGAAAATACATTTTTATGTTTTTAAATAATAGTTAAATTCTCTAATTTTATACCAATTGTACAGCCATTAATGAATTAATTTTTAAAAATACTATGAAAGAACAATATTGCACTGTTTATAATCCAGTTTCAATTTTCTTAATAAAATAGTTTAACATTTTACTATAACAAGAAATAGTAGTCCCCAATATTTAGTTATGATTCCTGACTAAACTCTCATTGGCATACTTATAAGCCATCAAGACTTTGTGCCCATTGTGAGTATATTCAAGTCCACGAATCAAAGTTTTGTAAAAACCTACCATCTAAGGGAGACTTCAGAAGTTCAGATTCACATTATTTTGTCTCCAGCAAAAATTCCAGTATCTTAATTGTGATAAAGATAATATTTTGTATTATAAAGAAACATACATATACACGTATATATAATACATGTTCTCTCTTTATACAGTTTCAAGTATTTACCTAGTATTTCCCTCTTTCTTCTAGTGTCTATCAGTGTGTTATTTACCAATAACAATCAAACTTCTCATAAATTTTGACACCTAGTTTTAGACATCCAAATGTATCAAACTTTATATATTGAAAAACCTAAAGGCAGCTGAATATTGTACCTGGATGCTTGCGTATAATGAGCATAATGAAATGAGAAACACATGTAAGAAAATGTTGTCCTGGCTCTGTTATAAATTATTATGTAACTTAGGGCCAGTCATTTATTCTCTCTAGACCCAAGATATTTACATGAATGGCTTGAATAGGGTGTTGGACGGGATTATCTCTGAAGATGATTATGTCAATATTCCACACTATCCCTCACAGGTTCTAATGAGTCAGTTCTTCACTGAACAGGCTCAGCTGGACTGGGCCAAGCCTACCACCAAGTTCATTGGTCACTAACCCTGCAGAATCCAGCTGCTGCATTTGTCACTGTTGATCAGTCCTTAGCACCTTCTCCCCACTTGGCTTTCATGACTAGCATTCAACTGTTTCCCTGAAAACCTCTCTGATGGTTGAGACAAAGGATCACTAAAATATTCATCTGAGAGATGTTTATGAATTCAAATTGTGTGGGCAAAGGAAAACAACCTGAAGGTCAGATAAAGATCAGTGTGCAGCCTCCTTTTGCTTTTCCAAATGAGATGCACTGAGACTAAGCATGTGAAGGATGCTGCCACCCCCAGTCTCCCTTCACATCACACCAGACACCTGAGAGTTTTCCTCACAGTCAAAGCTTCAACACAGAAGTTTCAAACACTCACACTACATAGAATCCCCTGAGCTTTAAAAAAAAAAAAAATCTGTTTGTTTTGTGCGTGAATCTAAAGTTGGGTGTCAAGCTGTGACTCCAGAGTATAAAGGACATTGGCTCCCCCATCTCTTGGGCTCCCAGGCTCAGCCAGCCAATTACCAACTGCCCAGTCTATTCCTGCCCTTCTGAAGGGTTATGTCTGGGAATCACTCACTTCATGAATTCTCCTAGCACAGTATTTAAGTCAGAGAGGAATCAAAAAGAAGGATGTCCAAGAGTTTGGGTTTAAGACTATTGGAGAGAAACTTTTACACCTTTTGTTGAGGGTTTGAGAATCTACTGGCTGGTGGGGGAGAAGAGCAGGACCAAGCCAGAGCTCAGAGGATGCATGTCCTGAAGCTTCTAGGGTATTCATTTGCAATGCTCTTATTGTGACTTGGCAAGAAAAATAAGTCTCCTGAAGTTCCTGTAATTGGATTATAAAATTTCTGGTCCTCATGAACACAGAGACCTCTCAGGAAATATCAGCGTGGCAGGAAGTTTTCTGAGCCCCAAAACCCAATGCCTGACAATGTCTTCCATGATTCTCGGGAGTTTCCCCTCTCTCTTTTCTGACAATTTCCACTTTTGGGTGTATACCCAAAGAAAATGGGAAAAAAGGTATTGAAGAGATATATGGACTCCCATGTTCATTGCAGCATTATTTATAATAGCCAAGATACGAAAACAACCTAAGTGCCCATCAACAGATGAATGAATAAAGATATGGTATACAATTAATGATGTGGTATACAATAGAATATTATTCCACCATGAGAATAAAGGACACTTGCAACAACATGGGTGGATCTTGAACATATGCTAAGTGAGATAAGTCAGTGTAAAACAAGTAAAGTATGATACCACTTATATGTGAAATCTGAAAAAGCCAAACTCATAAAAAACAGAGAACAAAATGGTGGTTACCAGGAGATGAGATGTGGGGAAACAGGCGGATGTTCTTTAAGGGTTCAGACTTGCAATGAGTAGTAAGTCCAAGAGCTCTAATGCACAGTACAGTGAATACAGAATACTGTGTTGTAATTTTAAAACTTGCTAAGAGACTAGAACTTAATTATTCTAACTGTTGATGAAAAAGGGCCACATGCTAAACCTGATGAGCTCAAGGGAGGCCTGCATGGCAGGACTTACAAACTCAGAGACCAAAAGTAACCACATGGGATGGTCTGAACACACAAATTCCTAACTAAAAGGGGCTCATGGATGTTCATCACATCCTAGGCCTGTAGCTTCCTTAACAAAAGTCAATCTTTGCCTCAAGTGAGCCTTTCTGTTGTCTTTTTGCATCTAAAATAACATACCTTTGAAATGTCAGCATAATCTTTTCCAGACCCCTCAAGGCCCAACCACAGGCAGCAGAGCAGGAAACCACAGAAGCTCTCCTTGTTACCTTGTTCCCTGGTGTACCATCGCTATGTGTTGCAAATGTTAATTAACTATCCTGTACCCACCAATGTCAAAGAAGTATGTCTCTCCATTTGCTTCTTATTCAATCTCTGCTTTGCATTCTCCTGCCCTCTTAATCGACCACCAATGGAGTTCATGTAACCCTCCTTGCACAACCTCCTATTATTCTAATGTATAAAATAAACTGCAGAACTGCCATTCTCCAAAGCATTTTTTTCAATCTGTTGAGATTTCGTTTCCTGGCAATTGTGGTCAGTTTAGCTCAAATAAACTCAAAACATTCTCTATTGGTTTGGACAGTTCTTATATAGACATAACCACTAGAAATGATAACTATATAATGTGATAGAGGTATTAATTATTGCTACAATGGCAATCATATTGTAACACATAAATGTTGGTCAAATACTGAATGGCCCTTTTCCAAACAGAGGATCTGCAGAGTTGTAGTTTGTGAAAAGTAAACAAAAAAACAGCAAAACCTTTGCAATAGTCACAGTGGTACTCCAGTTGTAGTTAAGTAGATGACCCCCTGACTGCTGATGTTGCATTTAGATTCTGGTATGGAAAGTAACCTTTGGTAACTTACATGGATAATCAGATGAAAATGTTGATATCCAGGAATAAAAACAAAAACACCACTTACATATAATTTCTACTTCTGTTTATGTTTTCATTGGTCCATAATAAAAAGTTTTTACCACAATTAAAATTTTGTTTTAAAGTTTTTAATCTGTTTGGATTTTCTTGAATTGCAATAAATGAACAAATTTTGGATGATTTAACAAATTTGTATTTTCTTCTTTTATCATTAAAATATCTTCAATATCTTTTCATTTTTAAAATATCTTCAATATCTTTTTCATTTTTAAAATATCTTCAATATCTTCTTTCATTTTTATCTTTTATCATTATCTTCTTTTTAACATCACAAATATACATTTAAACATAAGAAAATGAAGGGAAAGGGAGGGACAGAGGGAGAAAAGAAGAGAGGAAGGGAGGAAAGCAGGCAAAGAAGGAGAGAGAGAAGTCCAACATTTAGAACTAGAAAACTTGAGAACACTATATTCTTGTCTTTAGAAATTATTTGCCACCCGAGGGCCCCTCTTATATGATGCAAACCCATTGAAACAAGAGTGATACAGGGGAGGAACCCTTGACCCTGGAGAACTCATTCAGATTCAGAGCAGGCCTCCTGCTTAAGGGCCTCTCCAGGGACCTCCCTCACTCTCTAGTTCAAACTGGGATCAAGTCCCTCTGGCCACTGTTATTCGGGCAGAAGAGTCAAAAAGGCTTCCCTTTGGACAGAAAGACTACAGGGGTATTTCCCTGCTTAGAGGTTCCACCCTGCGTCTTCCAAAGGAAGGACAAGATCCGGGAAGCCACAGAGCTCTAACCAGGTCTGTGGCTTTTGCTCCACTGTTGAAACAGATACCATTCAGGCATCCTCCACTGAGAGCATCTCTCGTTGGCCTAGGGAGTCCAGGTGAAGACAAATCTCCTTTTCGTTCAAATACACCTTCTCCTAAAACTATTCTCTCTGGGAACCTGTGAGTGTTAAAGCCATGACTAGAAATCAGATCCTCATTTATCATCTTCCTGAGTTACCTATGAAGAAGGGAGGGTGCACAGCTTACCTTCCTCTGATCTCGACTAAACCCTGTAACTGCCCATTTTACCAGGTGTTTGTTTTGGGTGCTCTTTTATCTCTCTCTCTCTCTTTTTTTTTTTTTTACTTTACCAACCCTGTGATGTGGAGAAGATGGTTCAAGTTTGACTTGGTTTTATCCAAATCCCCTGGCACCAACTTAGAGAATAACCCATTCTTCGTGGCTCCCACGTTAAATCCTGATATTACAGTGCAAACAGCTGACATTACAAATTCACAGAAACCCTGGAATGGGAAGGCCCTGCAGCAACTGATGTGCACAGCCCTCACTTCCATTTTGAGGACTTCTTCCTGCCGGGCTTCCATGAAAGTAGCAAACACCCTTGAGTGCCGCTCTGCTTGGGTTAGCATAGAAGGGGAGAAGGAGTTTCTACTGAGTACCAGAGATACCCAAGGAAGGTCATGCCTCAATCTTTAGGATTTCTAAGCTTAATGGACTTTAGAAACTAGAGTTTTCCTGGACATTTTTTTTAAATGAGACTATTTTGTTGTTATTTAACTCACAAATTTCCAGTGGCAGAGAAAGGCCTTCTGCTATCACAATACCCCTAGCAACCATTCAAACATTCATCATGGTCGGTCAGCCAGAAGGTAGGCCAAACATTTATTACTGACTCAATATGCCATTCAACCCTCCGTGGTTTGAACTCTGTTTCTTTTGGAACTGGAGAACAGCACTTTTCAGTGCTCCGGCATCTGTTCCTAACTCCCTTCCTTTCCTTTTTCCAGTCTGGATAATCTCTGTTCTCTTCACTGTCCTTCTTAGGTCTGGTTCTCTAACTCTTCCTTCCCACTTCTCCACCTTGGCCAGCAGGTTACTGCCTTAAGCTGGGAAAGGCTGATGAGCTCTGACATGGCAGGGTTGCCTTTGCTGTGTGATCTGAGCTTCATTCATAATACCTCATCACCAGGCATGTTCTGAGACTCATAACCCATTTGAGCATTGTTTTCTGTTCTTGTCCCTCTAAAGGAAAACTTGCCTGCTCCATGGAAATTGGCAACACAACCACAGTCACTGCATTTGTTCTCCTAGGACTATCAAACAACCCTCGGGTCCAGGTAGTACTCTTTGTACTGTTCCTGGTGATTTACCTCCTGACCCTCATGGAGAACCTGCTGATGTTGCTGGTGATCAGAGCTGATTCCCACCTCCACACCCCTATGTACTTCTTCCTGAGTCACCTCTCCTTCCTGGATGCCTTCTATTCCTCAATCATTGTGCCTAAACTGCTAGAGAACCTTCTTTCCAAGTGGAAGACTATATCCCTTCTTGAGTGTTTCACCCAGATTTCCTTGGTCATATTTTCTGGAGTCACGGAAGCTTGCCTCCTTTCAGTCATGGCCTATGACCGGTTCCAGGCTGTGTGCCACCCACTGTTGTATGTGGTAGCTATGGACAGGAAGGTATGTACCGGCCTGGTGGGAGCATGCTGGGTCATAGGAATGGGGACTGGCCTAGTTAACACCCTTCTCCTGGCTCAACAGCACTTCTGTGGCCCCAACCTCATCCACAGTTTTGTCTGTGAGGTTCCTCCAGTGCTCCTTTTGGCCTGTTCTGACTCCTACATTAGCATTGCCTCAATCCTCACAACCATGGGGATCCTGGGCATTGGCACCCTTGCCCTACTGCTGGGTTCCTACACCCGTATCATCATGACAGCCCTGAGGATTAACTCTGCCGAGGGTCGGAGCAAGATCTTCTCCACCTGCTCTTCTCATGCTCTCGTGGTCACTGTCTTTTACGGTTCAGGAGTTGTCAGGTATGTCCTACTACACCTCCTGAATGTAAATGTAGGAGAGTCCTCACTCTAAAGTGGCCTTGGTCTGTAGAACAGAACATTGCAAAGTAGCAGGATAATAATTGCAATGGAATTCAGAAGGCTGGGTTCTAGTTGCAGTTCAGTCCCCAGCCCTGGTCGGGGTTGTGCAGCAGGCAGCCAATTGATGTGTCTATTTCATGTCCATGTTTCTCTCTCTCTCTCTCCCATTCCATCTAAAGATAAATGGAAAAATATCCTCAGTTGAAGATTTAAAAAAAAAAAAATGGTCTAGGAGAGCTCACCTGAGCCTGTGAACAAATCTCCTCATCTCTCTGTCTCCATTTCCTTATACGCCATAAGAGGACAATAAGATTTCTCCTACTTACTTCACAGAAATGTTAACAGAGATAAATTAGATAATGAAAATATCACAATAAATCAAATATATATTTTTAACCAAACACACCAAACCCACAAAGAACACTTCAATAATGATGGTACCATTGCTTAAAAAAAAAAAAAAAAAAAAGTAATGCTTTTTTGGGAAATACTCCCAATGGCACTTTAACAAGATGCATTCAAAATTTTAATCTTTTTTTAAATTCATATATTGTGCTTAACATATTTTTTATCTTCCACTTTATTTACCAAGCTTGGTTCTTTTTTAAGCCAGAGAGAAATGCACCTATAAAAGACAAATATTTGTTCCACTAAGCATTATAAAAACGATGTGCTATGATTCTGAGGGTAACTCCCAGAGTTGGGGATGTTGGGAACAATGACAGCTTTATTGGACAAAGCATACAGTTTTGCAGAAACAATGATCACAGGATGAGAACATGTAGTTGTATATATAGAAAAAAAAAGATAAAAAATCCTCATGTTGTCCTCCCAGCTATTAAAGAAAGATGCTTTGAAGAGGATGAAGGGCCTCGGGGATGCATGGAATTGTTGTTAGTTCTACCCTAACCTGCAGCACTGGCTCTGCTGCAGTGCTTCCTTTTCTCCCAGGGCAGCTCCCGTCCTGTCTGTGTACGATCACTCATGTTCGGAGGCATTTGAAGCAGAGACGCCTGGCTTCTCACTGACCATGCAATCATTTCTAGGTGCTTCTACCAGTGATAGTCGGCTCAGCTCTGAAGACCCTTTGTAGAGTCTCTGGGATGGGATGGACCATGGCTGCCAACAGTATTGTGGCTATTGTCCTGAGTTCAGTTTATCTCTCTATGCACTTGCCTTCCAGGTACATGACCCCAGCATCCGGCTCAGTCCTGGAGCAAGTGCTCACCATGCAGTACAGTGTGGTGACCCCTCTGTTAAACCCGCTCATCTACAGTCTGAAGAACCAGGAGGTGAAGGCAGCTCTGAGGAGGCTGCTGGCCAGGAAGCCCAGGCTGACCTTCTAACCCAGGCCCCACTCCTCACCAGGAGCAGAAGTTACGGGAAAGAAACGGAAGCAAGAAGAGCTGTCATCACTCAGCTGTCTCAGCATTCATTCTTTTCCAAAACAGAAGCCTTGGTTCTTCACCCCAGTGCCTCCCCAGTCAAGTGAGATGGGGGAAAATCCACAGACCAGGTGACACCCATCCACGGGGGCCCAGTCTCCACTCAGGAAATCCCTCACAGCTTCACTGGCCATTTCTACAACTACTGCTTTTCACTGTCATTTCTTGTACTTTCTGCCCCTCCCCTTTCTGCCTCTCCCTCGATCTTTTACTTTTGACTATGCACAAAGTATAAATCAACCTATCTGATCACTAGCAAATATCCAACTGCATTCTGGGAGAGCCCTGGTTTGGAACTGTGAGATCCAACTTCTCCTTTGTTCCCTTCCCAAAAAATTCCTGGCAAGACCTACAGCTCCATAATAACTTAGAAAGAAATAAAATAAAATAACTGCATCTCCTCCTGCCTTTGTTCTTAACAAGTACCATCTAAAGTAAAGCCTAGCAAATAACAAATCCTCAATAACTACGTGTTGACAAATAAGGAATGAATGGTGGGCCCATCTAAAGACCTTTCTCTTATACGAACCTAGAAATTGGGAGAAGGTGAATATCCCCCACTAACGTGTATGTCTTCATAGCCAAGCCCCTGTCTAATAGCATTTATATCCCGAGTATCTATAATAATCCTGTCACCTAGCAGATTTTCAATTAGTATTAGAAGAGTGAGGGGAGAAATGAATGAATGAGAGAGAAGGGAAAGTGAGAGAAGGAACATACTAAAAGGAACATTTAAGTTTATCCAGTAAAATTCCTGCCTTCACAAGAATATAGATGTCAGAGGAAAGTAGCAGGGAGGAAAAACTGGGGTGGAAAGAGAAAAAAAGAATCCATCTTTTCGGGCACTGTCCTGAGTCCTCCTCACACGAGCTCTGTAAATGGTGTGCACCGTGACAGCCTCTGCCCTGAGCCCACCACTGCCCACGTTGTCCTGGACCATGACAGCTCCCTTCCTGGTTCAAGATGTCCCAGGCTTAGAGGAATGAGATGGAGTTGGAGAGAGCAGAACAAGTGCTCAGCTGCCTTCCCACCTCCCATTCAGCTCCCAGGAAAGTTCTCAGGAAAAGATTACAGTTTCCTTTCTGTTTCTACCCAAAGGTCCAGACCTCTGAATCAGTCAAAACTACCTCCATGCCAGCTCCCTGGCTTATCTCTGTCCTTGTCCTTTGACCCTCAGACTAAGGTCCTCTCTAAAAATAGTCCTGACCGGTTTTCTCAGTGGTTAGAGCGTCGGACCAGTGAGACCCGGGTTAGGTTCCCAGTAAGGGTACGTATCTCGGTTGCAGTTTTTCCCAGGCCCCGGTTGGGGTCGTGTGGGTGGCAACCAGTCGATGTATCTCTCTGACATTGATGTTTCTCTCTCTCTCTTCCTCCCTCTCTCTTTCCCTCTATGAATATGAATGCAAAAATGTCCTCGGGTGAAGATGAAAATAAATAAATAAATAAATTTATTGTTAGTTTTTTTCAGCAACGTCCTCTGAAGATTACAAACTCATTTATGGTAACCCACAGGTGAAATTTCCTGATCTCCTGTATAGGTTGAAGGCCAGGGCTGTGGGGCTGAGCCAAACAGCCTCAACTTCGGTTGCATTTCTGCAGTTACCACCTGACGGAGCTGGTCCCTTATACCTCATATTTTCCAGAACATATGGCTCCTGAGGGTGTGACTGAGGCAGGGTAATAAATAAGAAGTAGATGTGTGAGCTCAATGGGAGGAATGGACATCCAATCCTGCCCTCACCAAACACCCATACCCAGGGGTTACTCCTAAAACCCTGGGGACTTGCAGAAAAGCATTTTGTCCCACAATTAAGAGGGGAATAGCGTGCAATAACCCTGGGAGATGCATCACATTGTGTTTAAATTCACACAAAAATCATATGATGAATATCAAGTTATTTTCTGAGAGGTTTTCATTAATTTTAGAGGAGGGATGGTCTCTCCACCCCTTGCCTGGCCCTATAGGTCCCTGAACAGGCCATGGGGGGCTCATTCTGGAGATGCTAGTCTCTGAGACAAGTTAGGTCAGAGTGCCTAAAGCCCCAGTGGGTATACGGGGTGGGAGCAGTATAATTAGCTATATTAGACATCATAGGAAGGCAGGAAGAAGAAGATAGAAATTAGAAGATAACACAACTAATTAAGAAATGTGGTAAATTAAAGTGGAGTTTTGGAATGCTGAATTGTCAAAGCAGGAAGAGATCTCCAAAATCCACCTAGATCAAACCTCATTTTAAGAAGAAGAAATGGAGGTACAGAGGACAGAGATGACCTGCCCAGATCTGAACCATCAATGAGTAGTGGAAACAGACATTAGGACTCAAATCTCCTGCTTTTCCTTCTTTCACATTTGTCATAATTGTCAGGATACATAAAGTTCTATAAAAATCCTCCTTAAAAACAAGTTAAGCCCTGGAGGGTTGGCTAAATTAGTTGGAGTCTCATCCCATACACCAAAAGGTTGCGGGTTTGATCTCCAGGCAGGGAACCGATTAGTGTTTCTCTCTCCCATTGATGTTTCTCTCTCCTTCCCTCTCCCTTTCTCTCTCTCTAAAATCAATAAAAACATATCATTGGGTGAAGATTTAAAAATAAACAATAAGTGAAGCAGCAAGGAGAAGTAATGGAGAGCAGGGTCTAAACTAAAAGGCCCCAGGTGTTCAGATTCTTCAATTACTGAGCTGACTGTAAGGGTCCTCTGTTCTTATCTCTGGCCTCAAGAGCAAGTTCCTCTCACAGCCATTTGTGAAGATGATTTCCTTATTTCAAAGGTTAAAAAATCCCTTAACCTCCCTCAAGTCGCACATTTCAGATTCTTGGAGCCCCTGCCTTGCTGTCTTTTTCCCACCCCACATCTCCACCTGTCAAAATCCCACCCACAACGTCAAAGACAACCCAAATGCTACTCCTTCCATGAATCCTTCCTTGATCCCTTTTCCCACACACACACACACCCAAATATAAATTATCTTTCCTCCTATGAATGCTCGGGGCACATTTCTAACCTCTCCCACGATGTTTATAATACCATTCCTTGTATATAACTATTTATCTCATGTTTATCTCATCTCTCTTACTGGTCCTTTTAGCCAGTCTTGGATCCCCTCCATAGTTCCTTGAATATGCTAGGTGATCCATAAAAGTGTGCTGACCAAGTTGGTACAGAAAGTAATTCCATAACTTTCTGTTATAAGTTCAGCCCACTTACTCTTTAGTAGATATGGAAGGTGGCTATGAACTATGGCTTCAGTGTCCACCCACTTACTCTATTTCCTCCCTCTCCCTCCAGGAAGAAAATACAGACAGCCACTCAAAACCAGGCCCTTTATTGGGACAGAGGTAGAATCCATTGTTGTAGTAAAAATGCCACCAGGGGCACTGAGCATGGGACAAAAGTCCAGTGCACCAGTCATGCACCCCTGGACAATGGTCCTCAGGTGTCCACTGGTATTACTACAGGGCCCAGGTCTCAAAGGCAAACTAGCTTCAAGGAGTTGAAAGGTGCAAACTGAGGTATCTGTGGGGAAGAGGAGTTCCGGGAGCATAATAAGGGCAGAAGCAGCAAGGACAGCCGGTGCTCACAACGTCTCGCAGAGCCACTGCTCCAGCTTCTCGGAGCAGAGTGGTTTATGGGCCAACCTGATAAAGGAAAGGAGACAGGGCAAGTTGACTGACTGGATCTTAGCTCAAATTTCCATCTAGCTTTATCCCCAGGAGGGCTGAGGTGGACCAGTATGGATGAAAACTACAGAGAGACTTTCCTAGCCAGATGAGCCACCTAGTGGTGTAGGGTCCATTTTTAATTCTAAAAATATATATATTGTAGGGCTAGAAAAGGTGTACAGTGGTACTAAAGGTTCACTTTCGGTCTAGGACTATACAAGTAGAATTCTATGTCCAAGTCTAGCTGAAAGGAGGCTGGGTGTCAGCCTTCTATTAGGGAACTCTTATTAGGACAATTGCCAAACAGGAGTGGAATGGCGGAGGCTTAAATTTTGGAATTCTGAGTCTACTTGATGAGTGTTCTAGATTAAATGACCAGAAGATAGAGAGGAGTAGAGTGGTGCTGGAGCTAAAGGGATGAGAAGAAGGAAGAGAAGGGAAAAGTAGAAAATAGAATGGGGACTCACCAGTAGTCAATTCCTTTGTTATCCAGGATCTTCTTGGCACACATTATGTCATCAGTAAGGTCATCATCCAAGAACTCTGCCAGTGGTTAAAGGGAACAAAATGAGACAGCTAAGTATTACCCAGTGTGGTAATGAGTTTTCCTCTTCCCTGGATCTAGAAGGTCCGGTCCTTCTCTGAACTGGAGGTTTATGCCTGTTGCCTTTCTATATAAGAAAGCCAATAGAGCACTGCCTGCCCCTAGATGAGGGCCATGTCTGATGGAATTATCAACCTCATCAACTGAATTACTCTGAAAATGCAGGGTATCAGACCTCAAGACTCCCACACAGCTCAGATCATCTACCCATGAACTTCAGGGGACTGTTTGGAGTTTTGGTAATCATGAAAAGTCTAGCAGCCTCTTACTTAGTACTCTCAATTCAAGTCCCACAGTTGATGTGAAATTCAAGGCAGTGAATGCAGAGATTATCCCAGGGGTAGGCTCCAGAAAAACAGAGAAACAGGGTAATAGAGGCTACTCACTATCACAGGAGATGTCACAGATGTTCTTTGACTGAAGTATCTGATTGTCTCTGCACCAAAGTTTATTATTGATCTGGAAGAGTCCATATTCTGTTCTGCCATTGTTATTGACTATGGTTTGTGTGTCATAACCACTGATGTGAAATATTGTACAGATCCCTACGGAAAAGAAAAAAAGAATCACAGAGATGTCCAGGCGCAGCATAAATAAGAACCTGTATTCCTAGAGAGAAAAGGGCTCTCAAGCAAATCTCCAAATATGGCACTGCAACAGAGTATCTTGATGAGAAAAAAGAAGGGTTCTAAAAAGATCAGACAATGGGAGAAAGAAAATATAGGAGAATAAATGTATTAAAAGAGTAAACAGAGAAGATAAGGATTATTAGATAATTGAATGAAAGTGGAGATGAAAGGTGGAGGAAAAGGAGGAGAGAAGCAGATGAAGTATGGGATGGAGCAAGGCAACAGAAAACTCACATTCAGGTAAAGTGATGCCTCCATAGCCATCCATGTCTTTCAGCACCTGGGACAGCTCACATTTTGTAAATTGCTTAGCCTGGACAGCAGGGAACAGAATGCCCACCAGGAGCAGAGAGACAAATAATTTTCTCAACTTGTTCTCATCAAGCTTCATGTTGGCTTCCTCTAAGAATATGAAGTGGGGGCACCACTCAGCTTCACCTCCTTTTATTCATGGAGAAAGCCTCAGGAGCCCTGGCACCAAGCCCAACTTCTAGGAAAAGGATGAAGAAAAACTGGTTATGCCACACAGAAACTGAGCCTGCCAACTTCCTTCCGTAATTTCACCCCACTTTTCCTTTCCCTTCCCTAATCTCTAGTCCATACCAAGTATTGTTTTTTCTCTGTCCAGACAGCGTTCCAAGCACGATCCTGTTTCCCATTTGGCTTTATTTATACCTTTGTCTCTTATAGAGTTGGTTCTAGGAAGGAGGATGTCCCCAGCCAACTTCAGGAACAAAGGAGACCTCAGAGTATTATGAGTGAGGCAATCAGAATATACAATAAAAGTCCATGGCCAACTCCTCTTCCCCCCATAGACATACAGAGTATGTAAAAGGTGTGTATGTCATTACATGCCATGATCCCAGGGTTAGAACTGGCACTTGTCCAGTCAACCCAGGCATAGTACAAAGTCCAGAAAGAGCCCCTTGATATGGTAGTTCATGGCTAAGGGCTCAGGAATAGTTACAGAATATGGCAACACAGACTTTCAGAATAAGATATAACTTGGATCCAGAGACTTCCTACTTCAGGAAAACAGAGAATTTGAGAAGTATATATGACAGTACATATTTAGCTATCCTATGAGCTATTATCAGGCTCCCAACCCCAACCTGATCCCACACTGGCATTAATTAAGATATTATGTAAATCCAAGACTTACAACTTGTAACAGATTTGTTCATGGGTATAGAAACTTATAGACACCCTCAGAGTTGGCCTCTGCAGATTAAAAATAGTGACTCAAGCCAATGGAAAGACTGGACTTTGAGCACTTTAAGATTAGACTGGAATATATATGGAGCAATAAAACAAGATTCTGGATCTGAGCTTTAATATTAGTGACCCTGAGCAAGGAGAGTCAAGGGTACTAGGTCTAAATAATTCTCTCAACTTGTTCTCATCAAGCCTCATGTCATGGTACCAATAACTGTTAGCCTCCTTCATGCCAAGGCTTATCCTCAAACATGATTTCTTTTTTTTTTTTCTTTATTGATTTTGGAGAGGACGGGAGAGGGAGAGAGAGAGATAGAAATATCGATGAGAGAGAACATTGATTGGCCTCCTCCTGCATGCTCCTCACTGGGGATTTGGCCCACAACCTGGGCACGTGCCCTGACCAGGAATCCAACCAGGACCTCTCAGTCCATGGGATGACGCTCAATGCACTGAGCCACACCGGCCGGGCTCAAACATGATTTCTTATATTGCAAGAGGGTTATCCATCACAACTAAACTATGTAAGACTTCCAAACTGAAGGCATTGCAAACTGCTCTATCCTACAACTCTTCAGATTCAGAGCAAACTCCTCTTGGTTGTATCCTGTCTCCTATATCACAGCTAACCAGTATATGAAGTAGCATGAGTGAAACGAGTGTGGAGGATATTGGAGTGCCAAGAGAGATGAGCAGCAAGTCCTGGTAGCAAAGAGATACATTTTCAGAAACACAGGGAAAGTGCTGCCACTGCATTTCTCCTCCACTCCACCCAGAAGCATTAAAGAGGGACATAAAGCATAGGAATTGTATTATGCTAAGCAAGTATGGTTGAGAATATGACTGGGAATTGAGAAGATAATCTTGAACCATGTGTAAGAGGGACAAATTTAAAAAGCTAGTCCTGACGACTAGTCTTTGCAATGGTATAGTCTAGTGTAAAATGCCTTATGGCCTGACTGGTGTGGCTCACTGGTTGAGCATTGACCCATGCACCAAGAGGTTGCCGGTTCGATTCCCAGTCAGGGCACATGCCCAGGTTGTGGACCCAATCCCCAGTGGGGGGCATGCAGGAGGCTGCCAATCAATGTTCTCTCTCATCGATGTTTCTATCTCTCTCTCTCCTTCTCCCTTCCTCTCTCTCTAAAAATCAATAAAGAAAAAATAAACAAATAAAATTCCTCTGTCTTGGTTTATGAACTAAACACGTGGGATAGAATAAAACAGTGAGACAGGGTATCAGGAATCACAGGAACTTTCTACACTTCCAGCCAAGTCAAGACTTATGGCAGTAGCCTGCTTGCCTATAATTTGATTGTACCTCTGCCCTTCCTGGTAAGCAACAAAAAGCAGTATTCAGATCAGAAATCACAGCTAAGTGCAAAAAAGAAAATAAATGTGCCTTGGACAAGAAGAACCATTATTTTCCTAGAAATGTTTGTAAAATGGTGTGTCTGGGTGTTATCTGAAAAAGAAGATAGATGTCTCATGGGAACAATTACATTCAGAGAAAGATGCAGATTCTTGGAAATAGACCAAAGAAGAACAGCAAACAATAATTACAGCTCTGGAAGAGGGTGTGTGGAAAGATGTGCACACAGCTCACGGAGGAAAGCTCCTGCTAAAATCTCCCTTTCCAGACAGTGTGCTCTGCTTGTGGGCTGAGATCTGAATCAAGGCAGTGCAGAGGCATGTACAACACACCCCATTTTTTCAGAAATATACTAGGAAGCTATGTTCATTTTTTCAGATGCTATGGTAAAAATCAGGGTTTCTCAAACCAGTCCTTTTTGGAGAACTTCTAGAGATGAAGGAATCAGAAGCATCTATTTCAAACCACATGCGGCAGCAGCCATTTGAAACTGCAGTTTGTAAGTGAGCAGTAGTTTACAGAGCACAGGGCAACCGTTTGGAAGAACACTCTAAGGGCCACAATAATATTGACTATTACTTCTTATAGTTGATATCCTCACCTTGTTCTACTTCCTCCCATTATTCAGGTAAATTATCACCAGATGAATAAAGCTAGATCTTGAACGTGAAACCCAAATTTCAAATAAATTCTTAATTAAATAAGAGTTATTTAAAGCAAATAAAATTTGGAGAAGAGATGCTCTCTATTGGCACTTTTTGATTTGGTTGCTTATATGTCCTTGTAAAGTCACTTAGCACTATTGATTCACACTCTATATCCACACCAAAGGCCTGCTCTCAATTTATATAGAATTATTTTTAATTGTTGTATTGCATTACTACTTCTTCAGCTGCTTTGATGCTTATGTGAACCATTGATTTATTTTTTGAATTGAGGATACTATCAACAAAAATGCAAATATACAAATGTAAATCAAATGTGGTACTTGTCCATAAATTATTTTAAAATGCTAACTAAAATGAACTTCACCTTTTAATTTAATATTTGCTAAAACAAATTGATATGCATGTAATTACCAAAATGCAATAAAATACGCAATCTTAATAGATTTGTCATTCTTAATTTATAAAATGTCTATTTTTAAATAAACATATATTTATATAACTTTATATCAACACCTTTGAAAGAATCTTCCATCCTGCTTTTTGTTAATGTGGTACTTGTCCTTTCCTTTTTGGATTGGCTTTTCTCTCCCCTCATTTCTTCCCTGCCACACATTGTCCCATTAATGTATATTAACAGGCAACCATATACCCATCCATACTTTTAATCAATTATTGTATTTTTATACATACATATTGTTTTGCTATTCATTTTTAGATTTTTAGTCCATCTGAAATTCTATCTAGGTTCTCTCATTCATTCAACTTGTCATATTTGTCTATTCTGACATAAATATCTATTGTTTTCATTGAAGTGGCTTTTTGGTATGATCTGATATCTGGTATGACAACTCTTCCTTGTTATTCTCTCTTTTTTAGAAAATTAATAAAACTTTTTATTTTCAAAAAGAATTCAAACCTACATAAAGTTGTAAAAGTATTATAATAAATTCACATATACCCTTTGTGTAGATTCGCCCACTGTCAACAATTTGCCACATTTGTGTTTCTCTCTCTTATTCTTTTTTCTCATCTTTATTGAGATATAATTGGCATATAACATTGTGTACGTTTAAGGTGTATAACATGATGATTTGATACATGTATAGATTGTAAAATGATTACCACAATAAGGTTAGTTAACACCTTAACTACCATTTGTGTGTGTGTGTGTGTGTGTGTGTGTGTGTGTGTGTGTGTGTGTGATGGAACATTTAAGACCTACTTTCATAGCGGAATATAATACAGTATTGTTCATTATAGTCACATTGCTGTACATTAGATTCCCAGAACTTATCTTTTAATGGAAAGTCTGTACCCTTGACCAACATCTCTCCATTTCCTCCACCCCAGCCCCTGGCAACCACCATTCTACTCTCTGTTTCCAAGAGATGGAAGTTTTCAGTTTCACATGAATGAGACCATACAGTACTTGTCTTTCTCTGTCTGACGTATTTTACTTAGCAAAATGCCCTTAAAGTCCATTCATGTTGTTGCAAATGGTAGGATTTCCCTCTTGTTTTAAGTTAAATTATATATATCACATTTTCTTTATCCATTCATCTATTGATGGACACATGTTATTTTCATATATTGGCTATTGTGAATAACGCAGCAATGGACATGGAGACTCAGATTTTTCTTCAAGATTATGATTTCATTTCCTTCTAATATATATCCAGCAGTAGGATTGTGGGATCATATAGTATTTCTATTTTTAATTTTTTGAAGAGTCTCCATATTGTTTTCCACAGTGGCTGCACCAATGTACATTTCTACCCATAGTATACAAGGGTTCCCTTTTCTCCACATCCTCACCAACACTTGTTATCTCTTGTCTTTTTTATAACAGCCATTCTAACAGATGTGTGCTATCTTATTGTGGTTTTCTGGGTTTTTTTGTTGTTGTTAATCCTCACCCGAGGATATTTTTTCCATTGATTTTTTTCAGAAAGTGTGGAAGGGAGGGAGAGAAGGAGAGAAAGAGATAGAAACATTGATTGGTTGCCTCCCGCAATGCCCCAACCAGGGATCAAATAGGCAACCCAGGTATGTGCCCTTGACCAGAATCAAACCCGCAACCCTTTGGTCCATGAGCCAACACTCTAGCCACTGAACCACTCTGGCCAGGGCTCTCATTGTAGTTTTGATTTGCATCTCCCTGATGATTAGTGATGTTGAGCATATTTTCATGTACCTGTTGACCATTAGTACGCCACCTTTGGGAAAATGTCTCTTCAGGTCCTCTGCCCATTTTTAATCAGATTATTTGATTGGGTTTGCTTTTGCGGGGGATTTTGTTTTGTTTTGCTATTGAGTTGTAATGAGTCCCTTTTATATTTTTTATATTAAACTTATCATTATACAACTTGCAAACATTTTCTTTCATTTTATATGTTGCCTTTTTATTTTGTTGATTGCTTCTTTTGCTATGCAGAAGCATTTTAGTTTGATATAAATCCACTTGTTTATTTTTGTTTTTGTTACTTGTGCTTTTGGTGTCATATCAAAAAAAAAATCATTTTCAAGACCAAAGTGAAGGAGGTTTTCCCCTGTTTTCTTCTATAAGTTTTAATGTTTCAGGTCTTACATTTATATCCTTAATCTTTTTTTTAATAGAATTGTACACCTAAAACCTATATAATTTTATTAATCAATGTCACTCCAATAAATTCAGTAAAAAAATAAAAAATAATTTTTTTTAAAAAAAGGCAGAGGCTGACCATAGTTTGTAATTGCAACATTATAACAGGTAAAGTATGAGCTAATTTACCAAAGAAGTATAAGGATATTTAATAGACCAAAGAATTTAAAATCCTAGAGAACCTGAATACCAGCCACAGAAGAGGAATCTCTCTGTTATGGCTTATACCACAAAAGGCCATCAAGAAAGTAAGAAATTAGTAAAATAAAGAGACAGCAGTAGGTTTCTTCTTGGTAGATAGCCTGTGTCCATTCAAAAACGAAAACAGATTGGGGAGAGGGGGAGGGATTCAATCTCAAGGCTTTACTTGGAAAATTCGGTTTCAAATGTCTCTGCAACATACAACACATCTTCCTTCACACTTGAAGGGGAAAATCCTTAAGAGTTCACCACATTTGGGTATTATTATTTTTAGCATAAGCTTTTGTTCTTCTATAAGAAGTATCTCTCTGGATCCAAACAACAAAAATGTCAGTGAATGTAATTTTCATCATGTAATCATTGAAAAGTCACCTATAAATTGAAATTTGACATGATGCACTGAAAGTTCATGATAATTTTTCACTAGTTCCATGTTCTTGTAGTTGATTTCAAATGTTGGTACAGGTGATTTTAAGATGAAGTATTCCATGTAAACAACATTCATGCTGAGGTCATAAAACAACATTTTTGATAGTCTTTTTAAAAATATTTTTTTAACTTTTGTCTTCATGAGCTACTTTCTTCTTGCTGTTCTGACCAGTGACCTTTTTCCGTTTATCCTTAGCCTTTTCTAAGAAGTATTTCGGAGTTGTACTAATGCTCTCCTTTTGCAATGGCTTCTTAATCATCTTTTTCTTTTGTTTGCTTAGTAGTTTCTGGAAACCTTTTATGTATTCTGGAACAGGACATCCCGCCTGCTGTATAACATTGGCAACACTTCTTAATAATGGTTTATCCTCTTCAGTGAAAAATGTAACAGCTTTTCCTTTATGTCCTGCTCTTCCAGTTCGACCTATCCTGTGGATATATTCCACTGAGCTTGTTGGAAAGTCATAGTTGATCACCAAATTCACGCCGTTAAAATCAATCCCTGACTTCCGGTCAAGATGGCGGCGTAGGTAAACGCGGTATCGCGTCCTCCCACAACCACATCAAAGTTACAACTAAACTACAGAACAACCATCATTCAAAACCACCTGAAATTAAGCTGAATGGAAGTCCTACAACTACGAAATTAAAGAAGCATCCGCATAGATACTGGTAGGAGGGGAGGAGGTGCGAGGGGCTGGTCGCACACCCACGTGTGGCGGATAAAAATCAGGAGGACACCTCGGCTGGGAAGGTCCTCCCTGAGGACTGAGGGGTCCCCGTCCCACACCAGGTGCCCAGCTCAGGGTTCCAGTGCCAGGAAGAGAAGTCCCCATAACTTCTGGCTGGAAAAACCAGCGGGAACTGAGGCTGAGGCGGCTGGAGCCCCCGGCAGCTCCTCTTAAAGGGCCCGCGCACGGACTTACTCTGACTCGCTCCCTCCAGGCTCCAGCGTGGGGGAGGCAGCTTGAAAGGCACCAGAATCATATGGGGAAGAACTGAGCTGTTTGGCATTGGAGCAAAGGCTGGAGAGGCAGCTTTCTCCTGGACAGACGTGCTATCAGAGGCTTTTGTTCCTTTGGTGAGCCCTTCCCTGGGCCGGCAGACGCCGCCATATCTGAGACTCCAGCTACCTGGCTCACACTGTTTGCCCCGCCCTGGTGATTCCCTGAGGCCCCGCCCCACCCAACTTTCAGGCCCACCCAAGCTGTTGCCAGTTGCTTTACCATAGGATTGGCCTGTCTTGGATCTTGCTTCAGCTTTTCCTAAATTCTTTCAAACAAGCAGCATCTGGTCTCAGCTAGCCCCATACCTCTCGCTAAGTAATACATAGAAACAAACACAGGGAGGCAGCCAAAATGAAGAGACAAAGAAACAGGTCCCAAATGAAAGAACAGAACAAAACTCCAGGAAAAGAACTAAGTGAAATGGAGTTAAGCAACCTAACAGATGCTGAGTTCAAAATACTGCTTATAAGGATGCTCAATGGACTTAGTGAGGACCTCAAGAGCATAAAAAAGGACCAGTCTGAAATGAAGGATGCACTAACTGAAATAAAGAATAGTTTACACAGATTCAATAGTAGAGTAGGTAAAGCCAAGAAGCAAACCATCAATTTGGAATATAAGGTAGCAAAAAACACCCAATCAGAACAGCAAAAAGAAAAAAGAATCCAAAAAATGAGGATAGTGTAAGGAGCCTCTGGGACAATTTCAAGCATGCCAACATTCGCATCTTGGGGGTGCCAGAAGGAGAAGAGAGAGAACAAGAAATCGAAAACCACACATCCATGGTTGCCTCCCACATGACCCTGACCAGAGCCAGGGACCAAACTGCAACTGAGGTATGTGCCCTTGACCGGAATCGAACCCGAGACTATTTGGTCCACGGCTGATGCTCTAACCACTGAGCCAAACCGGCCAGGACTACAAGGAAACTTTTTAGAAGCCTCCATTTTTTTTTTGCTTTCTGTCTTCACATCCCTTACTGACTTGCTTGATCTACTGCAACTCTCTTTTTTCCCTTTAAAAAATAAATTAAATAAAAAAAAAAAAAAAAAGAAATCGAAAACCTATTTGAAACAATAATGGCAGAAAACTTCCCTAACTTGGTGAAGGAAACAGACATACAAGTCCAGGAAGCACAGAGAGTCCCAAACAAAGTGAACCCCAAAAGGCCCACACCAAGACACATCATCATCAAAATGCAAAAGGTTCAAGACAAAGAGAGAATCTTAAAAGCAGCAAGAGAAAAGAAGTTAGTTACCTACAAGGGGGTTCCCATAAGACTGTCAGCTGATTTCTCAAAAGAAACTTTGCAGGCCAGAAGGGAGTGGCAAGAAATATTCAGAGTGATGAAAAGCAAGAACCTACAACCAAGATTACTCTATCCTGCAAAGCTGTCATTTAGAATCGATGGCCATATAAAGAGTTTCCCAGACAAAGAAAAGCTAAAGGAGTTCATCACCACCAAACCATTATTATATGAAATGTTGAAGGGTCTTCTTGAAGAAAAAGATTTTAAAAAAATGAACAAACAAAATGGCAATAAATACATATCTATCAACAATTGAATCTACAAACAAAATGAACAAGCAGAACAGAGACATTCTCATAGATACAGAGAACTTTTTTGGGTACCAGATAGGTGGGGGCTGGGGGGATGGGTGAGAAAGGTGAAGGGATTAAGAAGTACAAATTGCTTGTTAGACTGACAAACCTCAAAGGGAAGGGGGGTTGGAGGGTGGGAAGAAATAAACCAAAGAACTTATATGTATATATGCATAACCAATGGACACAGACAACAGTGTGGGGAAAGGCAGGAGGGGTGCAGGAATGGGGAGGAGGGGGGAAATGGGGGGAAAATGAGGAACATTTGTAATACATTCAACAATAAAGATAAGTTAAAAAATAAAAATAAAAATAAATAAAACAAAATCAATCCCTCTGGCTAGCAAGGCTGTACAAATAAGGACCCAGCTTTTTCCTGCTCGGAAGCTGTGGACTGTGTTATCTCTCTGTTCCTGTGTTCTGTCTGCATGAATAACATCCACATTAATACCTTCATATATGAGCTCATGAAAAAGTTCTTTAGCCCTTTCAATGGACTAAACAAAAACAAGAACAGGTGGATTGAAACCCTTTTTAATAAGTTCTCTCATGGCTAGAAGTTTTCCAGTCTCAGATCCAACAAAGAGAAGTGCTTGTTCTACAGTCTCTACTGCGGAATTTCTTGCTCCAATGGACACAGTAATGATGTTGTCCAGGTTGAGTTTGCACCACTGCTCAACATCGTATGCAAAAGTTGCACTGAACATAGCTCTTCTGACCTTGTGGGATGTGCAGGCCAGGAAAATAGAAGCCAGCTGGTCTCTGAACCCAGTTTTGCCATCTTCAAACAGTTTATCTGATTCATCTACTACCAGCCATTCAACACTTGTTAAGTCTATTCCTGGAGGATCTCACTTTAATAAATAAATTAGTCGATTTGGAGTAGTCACAAGAATATCAAATTTCTTAGATGATTTTGGTCCAAATTTCCTGTCTGCGACTGCAGCTTTATGGATCATGTGTATCCTGAATCCTGTTCCCTCAGATATTTTTTCCTAACTCTTGGTGAATCTGGCTGGTAAGTTCTCGTGTTGGTGATATAATTAGTGCTCTGAAGCCTTTATTTGTGGGTTGTTTCAGATGCATTAAAATGGGACTGCTAAAAGCCAAAGTCTTTCCAGATCCAGTAGGAGCAGAAGCCAGAAGTTCTCGACCATGCAGCATAACTGGAATGGCTTGCATTTGGATTGGCGTAGGTGCCTGGAAGCCTGCATCTAGAATGTTCTGAAGCAGTCAAGAATTGATTTTATATTCCTGTTCAAGTTGCTGAAATGTAGCAATTGGGTCAGGAAGATCAGTTCCTTGGACGTGAATTTTGTGTTTATTCCCCAAGAAGTTTATTTTTTCTTTTCTGATATGCTCCAACTTACCTGAAGTTAGTTTATTTTCTCTTTTAATTTTTTTATCTTCAATCTTGGCTTCCACAGATGATATCCACTGTATAGTAGAACCTTCTTCTTCTGAAGTAATTTCTGAAGTCATCCTCTTCCTCTTTTTCTTGTTCTGCTCCCTCTTCCTTTCAGTTAGGCTCTTTTCTTTTTTCTCTTCATCTTGGAGCTCCTGATTAGTTCTTAATTCTCCACACTCACCTGGGACAGATCTCTTGTTTCCAAAAAAGTCCAGTCCCTGCAGCATCTCTGAAGAATCAAAGTCATATTTCCTTTTTCCTACCTGGAATCGTGCTGCGTCCGCCGAGAAGCATCTCACATCGAATTTTGCCCCAGCACCAAGCCGGCGAAAGAGATCGTGCGCATCCATCTTTACCCAGAAAGCCCTGCCTCCTTAATCTTTTTTGAGTTAATATTTGTGACTGGTCTAAGATAGGAGTCCAATTCATGTATATATATATTTTTTGCATACAAATATCTCATTTTCCCAATGCCATTTTTTGAAGAGAGAATCATTTCCCCATTGAGAATTTTGCCTCCTTTGTCAAAGATTAGTTGACTGTATATGCATAATTTTATATCTGGGTTATCTGTTATGTTCCATTTGTCTGTGTCTTGTTTATGACAGTACCATACTGTTTTGATTACAGTAGCTTTGCAATATAGTTTGAAAGAAGGAAGTGTGATGTCTCCAGAGCAGTTCTTTCTCAAGATTGCTTTATCTATTTTGGATCTTTTGTTGTTCCATACAAGTTTTAGCATTTTTTTTTTCTATTTCCGTGAAAAATGCCTTTGGAATATCGAGATTGCTTTGAATCTGTAGATGACTTTGTGTAGTATGAATATTTTAACAATATCAATTCTTACAATACATGTACACAGGGTATCTTTCCATTTATTTGTGTCTTCTTTAATGTTTTTCATTGATGTCTTACAATTTTAAGTGTGCAGATCTTTCAACTTTTTAGTTAAACTCATTTCTGAGTATTTTATTATTTTTTATGCTATTGTAAATGGGATTATTTTCTTATTCCCTTCCAGATAATTTGTAGTTAGTGCGTAGAAGCACAGTTGATTTTGTATCCTGCAACTTTACTAAGTTCATATATTAGTTCTAACTATCTTTTGATGAAGTTTTGAGGGTTTTGTTTTTTTTAATATATAAGATCATACTATCTATAAACAGGGAATATTTTACTTCTTCCTTTTCTATTTAAATGTCTTTTTTTCCCCTTTCCTTATTGCTCTAGCTAGGACTTCTGGAACTATGTTGAATAAGAGTGATGAGAGTAGGCACCCTTGTCTTGTCCCTTTCATCATTGAGTATAAGTTAGCTGTGGCTTGTCATATATGGACTTTATTATGTGAAGTATGTTCCTTCTATGTTCTACATATTCTTATTATTCTATTCTTCTTTTTCAAAATATGTGGGTGGCAACCACTCAGTGTGTCTCTCTCACATCGATGTTTCTCTCTCTCTCTCTCCCTCACCCCCACCCCCCCATTCTCCCTTCCACTCTATCTGAAGATAAATGCAAAAATGTCCTCGGGTGAAGATTAAAAAAAAATGTATATTTATTATTTTTATTTTATTTTTCAGTTAAAGTTTACATTCAACATTATTTTGTATTAGTTTCAGGTGTACAGCATAGTGGTTAGACAATCATATATTTTACAAAGTGTTCCCCCTCGATATTTCAAGTACCCACTTGACACCATACATAGTTAATACAATATTGTTCCCTATGCTTTACTTTACATCCCACAACTATTTTGTAACTACCAATTAGTACTTCTTAATCCCTTGTTTTTTTTACCCCACCCCTCAACCCCTCCCCACTCATCCATCAGTCTGTTCTCTATATCTATGTCTGTTTCTATTTATTTATTTTGTTCTTTAGATTCTACATATAAGTGACATCATATGATATGATATTTGTCTTCCTCTGTCCGGTTTATTTTATCTAGCATAATACCCTCTAGGTCCATCCATGCTGTCACAAATGGTAAGATTTCATTCTTTTTTATGGCCAAGTAATATTCCATTGAATATATGTACCACCACTTTTCTCACACCACATAACAAAAATAAACTCAAAATGGATTAGACTCAAATGTAATACTTGAAACCATAAAAATCCTAGAAAAAAACATAGGCAGTAAAATCTCTGATATTTCCCTTAGTAATATTTTTCCTGACATACCTCCTCAGGCAAGGGAAACAAAAAAAATTTTTAAATGGGACTACATCGAACTAAAAAGGTTTTGCACAGTAAAGGAAACCATCAGCAAAACAAAAAGACAACCTACTGAATGAAAGAAGATATTTGCCAATGACATATCTGATAAGAGGTTAATATTCAAAATTTATAAAGAACTCAGACAACTCAACACCAGAAACAACAAACAATCCAATTAAAAAGTGGTCTGAGGACCTGAATAGACACTTTGTGTTGTTGTTGTTTGCTGTTAATCCTCACCCAAGGATATTTTTCCATTGATTTTTAGATAGAGTGGAAAGGAGGGAGAGAGAGAGAAACATCAATATGGATAACTGAAAGTCGTAGATAGATAACTCTACTAACCAAATTGTGTTTTGTTCACTGCTATATACCTAGAGTCTAGAACAGTGTCTGACAAGTCAAATACTTGATAAATATTTCTTTTTTTAAGATCCTCACCCGAGGACATGTTTATTGATTTTTTAGAGAGAGAGGAAGGGTGAGAGAGAAACATCAATCTATTGGTTGCCTCCCAGACAGGCCCCGACTGGGAATCAAACCCACAACCTAACCTAGGTATGTGCTCTGACAGGGAATCTTTTTGGTGTACAGGATGATGCTCCAACCAACTGAGCCACCTGGCTGGGGTGATAAATATTTCTTAAATTAAGGTCATGACACATTTTTATACAAAAATTTAACTTAATGCCTAAAAAACAATAGATAGCGCTTTCATTTCCACTAAACTCACAGAAAACACTTCAGAAAAAGAGCCAACATTTAAACAAACCTTTAAACACAAGTTGGATATTTTTATTACTATTATCATAAAGCCTAAGTCAATAAACACTGGCTTTCCTTTGTACCTAGAAAAAAATCTTATTCTTCTCTTTCTCCCTCAGGTTCTTTATACAACCCAAGACCTAGGCAGCCATATTTTATTCTCAGCTACTTCCTCAAAGAAAATATGCTAACTCCTTTCTTCCAGGTCACCATTTCCTCATCCAAGTCTTTCCACTCTGTCTTTCACCTGTCAAGGTAAAACACTTGTCAGTTTCTTCCAGGAAGGGCCATCCTAGTCTGTTACTAAGGAAACTCAACCCCTGCTGTGACCCTGAGCTGTCCTTCTGGCCTAGCTCTGTTCTCTGCTTTCCTGTGGAAGGAACCAAGTGCTACGTTTCAGTAGCACACTTCCTTCTTCACAGTGGTCAGTCAGCGCCATTTCACTACCGGTCTCCATTATTTTGAAGGGGTCTGACCTGGTTGTATGTTAATATGTGATGTTAAACTATCAAATAACAGAACAAAGTATATATAGAATTACACTGCGGTTTCCTCCTGCCTCCACCCCGCTAAGAGGTTAAAGCTAGTCCTTAGAGGTCATACTCCAGATAACCCATTCCAGTGCTGCAGGAACAAATCATAGCATACTCAGATTTCACCTTGGGGTTCATTCTGAGCGTCAGCTATGTATTAAATAAGTTATTGTTTGCTTTATGAATTATAAAGTATTAGATAAAGATTGGTTTTAAGTGTACCTATTCTTATGTCTTTCCCTACCTCATAAGGAAGAGGTCATTAAATTTGAGTGAAACACCTGGATGTGGTCCCTGGTAGATCAGAACATTTAACTGAAGCCACTTCAGCTTTTCCAGTTGGCTGCATGCTGCCCTTCCTCCCCAGAGAGGCTCTTCTCCCAGCCCCACAAGGGAAGGAGGTTGTCCTGCTCTAGAAAAGGCAGTAGTGTCCATGGGAGCACATACAGAACAGGGACAACAGACTTTTGTGAGCAGCCTGGGGTGGGGAGAAGCCAGTAACATGGAGCTTCCACAGGAGAGAAGCGGAAAGTCCAGAGCTGTCAGCTGGCAGAAGAATTTACTCCAGGGGTAAGACAACCAGGACAGAAGGAGTTCACTCCGAGCCCAAAGCAGGTCAGGCCCTCTCTCCACTGAATCTGAGTATCTAGAGTTTTCTGGGCTGACACTACTCTCTGCCTACAGAGGGGACCACCTCTGATCCAACCTAAACAAATTCAGAAGAGAGCTTGTCATATTTTTTAAATGTTTTGTGTTTGTTCCAAGGGGTTCCAATGAATGGGGCTCATACTTGCCGATAAACTTCTGGAGGCTTCAGGAAGAAATTTGATTTCCCCCACTGTAATCCTATCAAGTGAGCCTCCCCTTATTTTCATCCCCAAAAATCTTGCCATTAATAACAATAGTTAGCCCCATAAGAATCACCTCCATGAAATCAGCACAGGCAGGTGGGTGTGGGCTTTCCACCGTCGCCACCCCTTGGTCTTTATTCTGCCCTCTGAGCCTCTGGGCTAACCACAACCCCTCTTCTTTACAGGAATCCCTCCAATATTTGAAAACAGGTATCATATTCTTCCATTAATTTTGTCTTTTCCAGATTGAACATTTCCACATTCTTCATATGTTCCTAATATGTCACAGTTCCCAATGCCTAATTCATGATAATCAACAAAATCTCAAATCATTTTTACATAAATGACTACTAAGTCATCTTCACCTTCCTGTACTTCTTCTACTGATTGTTAAAGCCTACGTGCAGATTCTACATGTGCCCACTGAATTTCATCTTGTGTTTGGTCGAGCATTCCAAAAGCCAAGATTATCCTGGATTGTAATTCTATCAACTATAATACTGGTTTCTCCTCTTTGTTTCATATCATCTGAAATTTGATAAGCCATGCGTACTTATATGTCTACTAAAGTCACTGTTAAAATGGGTCAAGAAGACAAGATCTATAAAACCTTCTCCTTAAAAAAATTAATAAATAAAGTAAAACCTTCTCCTTTACACTATATATCTTTCTCCAGATTTTTAGAGAGTCATTAATGAATAATCTTGATGAACAATAGCCAAACTAAGGGTATTAACTTTAAGCTCACAGTCATCTTTTCTGTGAAGTTTTACTGAAATTAATATGTCTTTTTTCTACCCCTTTCTCCTAATCTACTGAATTATTAATACTATAAATAAAGGACATTATATGAGGTTTCACATTATAATTAGCATTACATAACTCCTGGTGATGCCTCCTTATGAGACTTCCAAGTGTTCCATAAAACTTCTACTTAAGCCCTGGCCGGTTTCTCAGTGGTTAGCGTGTCAGGCTGCGGTCCAGAGAGACCTGGGTTCAGTTCCCACTAAGGGCACGTACCTAGGTTGCAGTTTGTCCCCGGCCCTAGTTGGGTCGTGCGGGTGGCAACCAGTCAATGTGTCTCTCTCACATCGATGTTTCTCTCTCTCTCTCTTCCTCTCTCTCCCTCCCACTCTATCTGAACAAAAAATGGAAAAATGTCCTCGGGTGAGGATAAAAAAAACAACAAAAAACTTCTACTTAAGAATTTTACTAGGGACCAAGGTCAAATTCACTGGTTAGAGAGCAACAGTAACTGTTTGATCATAAGCATTGATTCAGAGTCCAGACTTGAAAAGTTTTGGGTCGTTGACTGGTTGATTGGTTTGCTTAATTTTACCTAGTTTCTTCCCTTGCTTCATCTCTCTGCCAAACTCGGTCCTATTCCATTCTCCATTCAAGTCTCTTCCTGGCTCTTTAAGAAGTCACTAGTATAGAGAAGATAAAATATGGTAAATTACACCTGAAAGTATTCTGTTCACTCTGTGTCTGTACCTGTCATGTGACCAAATGTGTGTCTGAATAATGTAAGCCCAGAACCAGAGGGGAAAGAGGACCAGGGAAGGGACACAAAACCCTGTGTTCTCGCTGCCATCTGCTAATGTGGAATGGCATCACTCTTAACTGAAAAACTGAGAAAACTCAATATCACGTTGGGCTTTCTGGTTTTTTCCACCTGCATTTACACACACACACACACACACACAATCTCCAATCATTTTTTTCTCTTTTTTTTAATCCTCACCCAAAGATATTTTTTTCCCATTGATTTCTAGAGACAGTAAAAGGGGAGGGGGTAGAAACATGGATGTGAGAGAGATACATCGATTGGTCGCCTGCTGTACAAGCTCTGACCAGGGCCAGCGATCAAAACTGCAACCCAAAGCAACACTGACATAAAGCTGGGGAAGGCAGGAGGGGGGTGGGAGCAGGAAGGAGGGAGTCAATGGGGAAAAAAGGGGACATCTGTAATACTTTCAACAATTAAAAAAAAAAACTGCAACCCAGGTACGTGCCCTTGATGGGGAATCGACTCTGAAACCTTTTGGTCCATGGAGTGAAGCTCTAACCACTGAGCAACACCGGCCAGGGCTATCTCTGCTCCTAATTATGGTTCTATCTCAAGCAATGTTCCAATATTCCTTCAGTTAGGGGATAACCCAGAGATTCTGTCTCTCTTTTAGTAATCATTTAAATGCTTCTTTCTCTAGCCCCACCACTATGTCAGATGCTGTGATTTTTCTGTGGCAATTTACTATTGGAAAATTATTGTAATGAATTTATTTATTTATTCATTCATTCATTCCACAAGTACTTATCAAGGCCTTCCTGTGTGTTTGGTGTTAGGGTAGTACTGTAATAACTAAAAGAAGGAATCCTGTACCAAAGTAGAAATCCCTAAAGAATCCACAGTTAGGTAAGAGAAATTCATCATTTCACTTGTATAGGGAATATAAACTAGGAGAACCAAGAAAAGGAAAGAATTCCCAGCTTCTGACAAACTGATGAGAGACTAGGCAAAGTCTGAAATGGCTTTACCAACAATCAGCAGGCCACTTGTCCGAAGGAAAAGAATGGCTTCCTGGGAGAGTGGGATCTGAGCTAATTCAGATCTTTCTATATGGTGTCCCTCAGAATAAGTGATATATTTTGCTTATTGGGATTTCCAAGTCTCTTTTTCTTAGAAAGGGAATATAGGCTGCGATGAGCAACTGCTTCAGGAGTGTGCATGAACTCAGAGGAGGACCAGGTCCTCGGGAGGTCATGGGCACTCGTCCCACCTTCCAGAAGAGTCCTCCAGGTATGGTTCTCCTGTTGATGCTCAGCCAGGATCATCAGGTAAATAGCTCACTGATGCCTGGAAGAGCCCTGTGCTCCTGTCTGATACCAACATTTCTATCCCTCAGAAAGGATTTGGGAAAGTACAGTGGGGTAGTAGATTATGCAGGAGTTTTGCAGTCAAGCAAACCTGGGTGCAAAACATAACGCCAGTGACCTTGAGTAATTGACTTAAACTCACTGGGTCTCGATTTCTCTCCTATAAACGAGAGACAGTAAGGCCTGTCTCCAGTGCTTGCTGTGGTGAAAAAGTGAATAAGCCAAGCATAGCGTGTGGTCATAATGGGACCCAAGTTAATATAACTTTCCTGTCTTCTCTTGGGCCCAGATCTAGATGAGGAAGCCGTCCAGCAGTGACAGTGAGAACCAGACCACCTGGCTGATCCTCTTGGGCTTCAGGGAGCTGCAACACCTGCGCTTCCTCCCTTTCACCCTCTTTTTAGCTGTCTATGTGGTCACGGTCGGGGGCAACGCCCTCATCGTGCTGGCTGTGGCCTCCAGTCGGACTCTCCACACACCCATGTACTTCTTCCTCTGCCACTTCTCCCTGCTGGAGATCGGCTATACCTCCAACATCACGCCTCAGCTGCTGCGGAGCATCCTGGAAGGGAGGGCTGCCATCTCACTAGCCGGCTGTCTGCTTCAGTTCTACATGTTCGCCTCACTGGCTGCAGCTGAGTGCCTCCTGCTCTCTGCCATGTCCTACGACCGGTACTTGGCCATCTGCCGCCCCCTTCACTACCCTGCCCTGATGAGCACCTGGTGGTGCGGCTGCCTCGCTGCTGGAGCCTGGCTCGGTGGCTTCTCCTTCTCTGCCTTCACTCTGGCCCTGGCAGCGCCTCTGCCCCTCTGCCCTGGCTGCAGGGAAATTGACCACTACTTCTGTGACTTCGCTCCAGTTGTAGGGCTGTTCTGTGGGGATGTGGGGGTCCTGTGGGGAGCTGGAGTGAGCATTTCAGGCTTCCTGACAGTAGCCCCCTTCCTGTTGATTGTGACCTCCTATGCCTTCATCCTGAGGACTGTGCTGCGAATACCAGCGGGCCGTGGGAGGCAGAAAGCCTTCTCTACCTGCTCCTCCCACCTCAGCGTGGTTGGGGTGTTCTATGGCACCCTCATTGTGGTCTATGTAGCGCCAACAGACCACATGGCCCCCTTGCTCCGAAAGGCCTTCTCTGTCCTCTACACTGTGTTCACCCCTATGGCCAACCCCATCATCTACAGCCTCAAGAACCAAGAGGTAAAGGGGGCCCTTCACAGGCTCTGGCAACAGCTCATCCCAGGACAGCTATCGACTTCTTCCTGGATTCCAGCTTAGCCCTGTCTTCAACGTCAAAAAGACTAAAGACCACTGCAATGAAAATATGGAGACTGTGGGATTGAAAATAGATGTCTAACAAAATGAAGTAACTTAATTTTTTCCAGTTGGAATGGAATAGGGATCAAAAATCGCATGCCTGGTATAGGGCCTAAATATTACAGACACTCCATAAATATTAGTTGAAAAAATGAATTAAGTAATTAATATTAAAAAGAATGCAAGAGGGAGCAGAGTATAACACCAAGTGGGGAACATTTGCAGACTATTAATCTAAGATGGCAAGGATTGAGGTTGGCAGATAGAGAAAGGAGGGTTAGGGAGATGGTAATAAGAAGCATTAGCCTGGCTGGTGTGACTTGGCAGTTGAGCATCGACCCATGCACCAAGAGGTCGCCAGTTCAATTCCTGGTCAGGGCACATGCCTGGGTTGTGGGCCTGATCCCTGGTGGGGGGCATGCAGGAGGCGGCCAATCAATGTTCTCTCTCACTGATATTTCTATTCTCTCTCCCTTCCTCTCTCTCTAAAAAAAATCAATAAAAAACATATTTAAAAAAAAAACCAAGTTGCAGAATAATATGCATACTACTAGGTCATTTGTTTGAAACTTAAAACCACACATAATACATATATTGTTTGTGGGTACGTACATGTCTAATGAAAACCTACATCTAAATAATGTACACAAATTCAGAATCCTTATTACCTCTGTAAAAATAGACTCAAAATTATCAGGAATCATAGAGATGTTGATGTATTTTTCATCAGCTCTAGACTCTGTGTTTGAGAATATTGATAATCTAGGCTGGAAATAAACAAGAAATGAAGAAACTCTTGTCAAACTAGAAATAAATAGTTGGAGGGAAGCATGGTGGTAATCTTTAGGGACATGAATATGGATATTGGAAGTACTCTGGGAAGTGACTAAAAGAGTGATCTCTAGACTCAGCCTTCCTTGGTTCAAATTCCAACCCCACCATTTAGTTACTGACTGACCATCAGAAAGTTAATTAACCCCTTAGGAGTTTTAGTTCTTCATCCACAAATGTATTCAATACATATAAAAATACACATCAGTTCCTCCTCTTTGGGTTGGTAAGTGGGTTAAATGGCTTAAAAACAGGCAGTGTGCTTATTATTAATACCTAATCTGACTCATAGTTGGTACTTAATAACTATGATTATGTGGAAGAGAACTTGTACCTTGTGGCCTGAGACCAGCAGAGAGAGGATATAAAGAGGCAGACTTTGGCTCAATTTATGAAATGTTTTAATAATTAACACTATACCTGACATGCAGTACATGCCCAATAAACATTGAATGAATAAGAAAAATAAGAAGAAACATTTCAGCGAATGGAGTGGTGGGCCCCAGGATGTCATACATTTCTTATCATTGTACCATCTCAATGATGTGTGAAGGTTCATTTTATGTCAACTTGACTAGGCCACTAGGTGCCCAGATATTTGGTTAAACGTTATTTCTGGTTGTGTCTATAAGAGTGTTTTAGGATGAGATTAATATTTGAATTAGTAGACTGCATAAAGCAGATTGCCCTCCCCAATGTGGATGGGCCTTAGTCAATTCATTGATGGCCTAGAATAGAATGAAAGGCTGAAATATTGGTTTTCCCTTGCCTTCAGATTCAGACTCACACTGGAAATTACACCATCAGTTCTGGTTCTCAGACTCAGACTTGCACTAGAATTCACACCATTGGTTTTCTAGATCTGGACTTCTCAGTCTCCTTAATCTTGTGAACAAATTACTGATAATAAATAAATACACACACAAATATATGTATTTGTAATAATGTATATGTACATATATGTATCGTGATCACAGATGGTAGAGAGAATTCAAGTGTAGTTGGGGGGTTAGATCTAATGACTTCTTTCAGATGCAGAGATATTATGAACTTGGTCTCTAGTGGACTTCTGTTCAACCAATGGTTTACTGATTGCAGATGCCATACGAGCCTCAATCCCTCCAAACTCAGTGATGCCTATCATAGGTCTCCCACTATATTGAGTGGGAAAATGCCTTTAGCCAAGCACAGATAATGAGTCAAAGTTTAGGAGTGATGTCAGAAGAATGGCAGCCTGAGAGATCCCCTGGGCCTCTCCCCCTGAAACTTCAACAAATTGATCAACTATAACTCAACAAAGGATTCCCTGCTCAATATAGAGGTTTGCCTGAGAGATCCGCACATTGAAGCATCAAAAGCTTCAAACGGGAATGAACAGGAGAGGCGAGAAGGGAGGACAGCTCAGACGGCCATGGACGCAGCCCTGCAGCCGGAGCTTGGGGCCGCTGGGCCCCAGAGAGGTGGAAGCCGGTGGCCGCAGGCGTGTCCTTCCCGGAGAGGAGCAGAGTCTGAGCCAGCACTCCTTCAGGAGTGAGCAGCCAACTGCGGCTGAGCCAGCCCGGAGGCCTGGGCACGGACACGGCGCAGGGGTTCTGCCGTGGCTGTGTGTCAGGTGGTCAGTGTTCCCAACAAACAAACGGAGCCACAGAGCCCTGTCCCCCATAGGCTCCCAAAACTCGCCTCTCCTCACTTTTGGTGTTGGGTGTAGGAGCACATTACCTCCAAATCAAGAACAATTACAGCAGAATCGCTATTTCCCTCTGTGGCTAAGCCCCACTCCCCCTGACCCCCCCCCCCCCCCCCCCTGCGGTGGCCATTGCGGAGAAGGCGAAGCAAACCCCACCCCCAAGCGGCGAGGCTACAGGGATTGACAGCAGTCCCGACATCACAGGGCTAAAAATCTTGTGATTCAGCGCCACCTATTGGAAAGTTGTAGAAAGACCTCTTCATAGAAAGCTGCTAGAGAAAGGCCAATAATAATATATAGATGCCCAGAGAGAGAACAGCAAATACCATGAATAACTTCAATAGTGGGGTGGTTCAGAAAGAAAATGAAAAATCTCCATAAATCAAACTGGAACACATGGAAATGTGTTATATAAATGACAGAGAATTCAAGATTGCAGTTCTGAAAATATGCAAGAAAAGACAGAAGGGCAAAGTTCAGCAGAGCATATAAGGACAACCCCCTTTGGGGACTTTCCAACAAAGCGCAAGCCTTGAAAATCACACTTCTTTATCCCACCAAATCCCTACTTTCCCCATTCCCCCCTCCACACATTTGCCCAAATCTAGGACTGCCACGCCCCCCCTCCTCCCCACCCCACCTCGCCCTAGCCCCCGCCCCCGACTTTATTCCTGGTATCATTCTTGGTTACATCTCCTTCCCTGAAATTTACACTGGCAGGACCAGCTTGGGGAATTTAGCCTTGGGCAGCCAAGTCCTTCTTCCTGGCACAGATGCCAGCACAACTCACTCAGAGACACCTTTGTGCCCAAAAGGTATAAGAAACAAGAGCATCCTGGATATACCAGTCCTTGGATTGCACTAGCTGCAAAAATGAGGTCAGTTCTGATCATCTCCCTCCTCAGCTGCTTCTTTGCAACTTACAATGCCAAAGTCTTCTCCAAGTGTGATCTGGCCCGCAAGCTGAAGGCCCACGGAATGGATGGCTTCCATGGCTACAGCCTGGCAAACTGTGAGTATGAACTACTCATCTGTCCTTTTTGTCTCTGCCCAAAGAGGCCCTCTTCCCCAACCCAGCTTTCTCCCTGCCTGTCCTTGTCTGTCCCTTCTGCCCTGTAATTCCTATCTGGTTCTCCTTTTTTCTCTTTCTACCAGGGATTATCCTACCTATAACAGATTTTCTTTTGTTTCTCCCCTACATCACTTCCCACCCAATAGCCTGGAATATCTCCTTGGACATATCCAAAGCCTAACCGAACTACTTCTAGTTTTGCTGCCATTACCTTTGCTTCCACCTGCATTCTTCTTAGTCCAGGTCCTTGGAGCACAACAGGTGCTGCCTCCCACCCTCGCCTCTTCTCTTTTGTCCGACAAAAAATAACCTACATCTGCTAAGTTTGTCTAAGGTTGCTCTATTAGTGTCACAGGGAGTTAGACGGGGATTGTGAGAACAGGAGCGAGGCAATGACAAGGGTGCAAGGATTGAGTCGTCTATCACATTGGTAGGCACACATGAAACGATTTTAACTTCTCTTGAACATCTTCATTTTTCTCCATGCCAAACCTTCTCTTTCTTATTACCCCTAAGGGTACTTTTTCTGGAATTCCTTCCTTCCTAGGATTCTCCTCCACTACCTCTCCACCTCTTCCCTTGCATATACCTTAGGATACAGAGCAAAAGTACATATACATAGCAAGAATTGGACATTTGGCTGGAAGGTGAGGCTGGAAAGGTTAGACTGTGGAACAGACTGTGACTGATGATTGGGCATTCCAAATGCACTTATTTAATGAATTGTTATTACATACTTACCATGGGCTAATTACTGCTTAAGCCTGGGAATACACCTGGATTACAAATGACCTCTAACAATGAGGGTCTCATAGTCTTTGCATTTCAATCTTAATAGACTTTCATTTCTGGCAGCTCTAGTACAGCACAAGTTGAATCTCATTATGGAGCATGCTCCCTTTTTTATCTACACCTTTTGCTCTCTCTGACACAGGGGTCTGCATGGCTCAGTATGAGAGTAACTTCAACACCCGGGCCTTTAATGGAAAGAATGCCAATGGCAGCAGTGATTATGGAATCTTCCAGCTGAACAACAAGTGGTGGTGCAACGACAACAAGCACTCCTCAGCAAACGCCTGCAACATCATGTGCAGCAGTAAGGACTCGATCCCCTCTGAGGGCTGGGTGGAGTGGGGGCAGGTAAAACAGGTGCCAAATTGAATTCACCTCACCCTAACACCTCACCCTCGAACTGTGCTGCAGAAGCTGAGTATACGGAATAAAAGGCTCTAAACAGTCCTCACACTAAAACAGGATTCCACAGAAATCCTCCTGCCGAAAAGGAGGGAGAGAGGTACACTGACCCTTGACTTAGCCTCACCTTCGTGGGTCCCGATCTCTCAAGACATGCTATCCCATTCCTGTCATGGACACCAGTGCGTCACCATTCCACAAACCCACACACAGCATTCAGGACACACTAGGCAGTTGCCTGAAACAAAGGCTCTCCCTAGTCCATCAAGTCCTCGATGGCCTCTGGAGGGAACGTGTCTCAAAGACAGAGTCTTAGCAAAGGTACCTAAACCCAGCAAAATGAAACGCAAACCCCACTGAAGGGCCCCAGAGATAAAGGGTTTCTGAATCTCAAGGCTGTTTCCTCTGGGAATTGCTCTCAAAAAATTATTGATCACTAAAACAGGAAAAGGGATGTTTCCCTCATTTATTTTCCTTTCAGAATTTCTGGATGATAACATCGATGATGACATCGCCTGTGCCAAGAGGGTTGTGAGAGATCCTAACGGGATGTCTGCTTGGTAAGGAGAATGTGACTGCCTGGGATGGGCCCAGACTATCCGAGATGCTGATGTGAGTAGCATCTATGCTGTAGGATTTTCCCTGAACTTCATAAGAAGTGGAGACTGTTCTTGTGAGGTGAAACGAGGCAGAATAATATTGTGATGTTTTCACTCCAGGCATCACTGCAGTACCCACCCACAGCTGTCTCCGGTGGGCAAGCCTTCCCTATCTGGCACTCTCCCACAGCAGAAAGAGACTCCAGCCTGCAGGCCCTGCATTCCCTCTCAACCGAGCCCTCACAGACTTCTGACCTGCCTCTGATCTGTTTTATTTCTCTATCCTTAGGGTGGCCTGGCAAAATCACTGCAGAAGCAAGGATTTGTCCAAATACCTGGCCGGCTGTAAACTGTGAGACTATCCTTGAACATGGCTCCTGGAGAAGGTGGCCCATAAGGCAGGGAAATTCTTGGAAGCTCTGAAAGTTCCCCCATCTCTGCCTCCAAAATAAAAATTATTCAAATTCTGCCCGGTCAGTGTGGCTCAGTGGTTGAGCGTCGACCCCGTGCATCAAGAGGTCGCTGGTTTGATTCCTGGTCAGGGCACATGCCCAGGTTGTGGGCCAAATCCCCAGTGGGGGCATGCAGGAGGCAGCCAATCGATGTTATCTCATCGAAGTCTCTCTCTCCCTCTTCCTTCCTCTCTAAAATCAATATAAGAAAAAAGTATTTTTTTGTAATTACTCAAATTCAGCTATCTCAAGTAGCATGTTTAAGGACTGGATCATGATGAAGACTTGCTACTGGGTCATGATATACACAACTGGAAATCTTGTTCTCTCCAAGTCCACCACCAAAGTTTCCTGTATCTCCCCTGGAAAGACGCTTGAAGGAAAATCCTTGCCTGAGAACTTCTTATGGGTTACCCAGTCTAAGCTGACAGCTAAATATAGTATTCTAGATGCCAGCTTTTATGAAATTCATTTAGTAGAGGTGGCTAATATTCTCCATAACCATGAAGGAAAGTTCAAGATAAAGCAGAAGAGAATGGTGGGAAAGATTTGTTTTAGACATGGAGAATTGGCAGAATACCAGGATCATGTTGGCTAGGGTAAATGACTAAGCTGTAGAATCCCAAAAACATGGTATTCTCACAAAATAGTCCAAGATGGGTAGAAAGGCTCCTTTGTCCCACACATTCAGAAACTCAGATTCTTCCCATCTTCCATCTCCACCACCCTCTACAGCAGTGCTCCTCAAAGTGTGGTCCATGGACCAGCAGTATCAGCATCACTTGGGAGCTAGAAATGCAAATTCTTGGGTCCACTGCAGACCTACTGAATTGTTTTAATCTGTTTTATTTAGCTCTCCAGGTGATTCTTATGCATAGAAACATTTGAGAAGCACTGCCCTAGGGTACTGTCCTTACCTACTTGGACAAAGCTGGACTGAAGACACTCCTTACTCCAATTTGCAGAAATAAGAGTTAAGTGTGGAGAGACACATATGCAATGTTTTAATAAAAATTTTACCTTTGCTTTTTTCCATATCAGCAAAATATATATTTTGGTGTGCCACAGAATTTTAGTAATTAATGTGTACCATGAGATGAAAAATGCTGAAAATTGCTGGTGTACCTAGTTTTCTGTTTTTCAGTTTGATTCTTATAGGTGATCTTTTGGCCACTGTCATGATGCATTATAAGAGACAACTTCTAGCATAAGTAACTTAACCCTAACTGAATTTTTATTTTAACCTTGTCCTTAGATTCATCAAAATGATCTTGACAACCCTGGCTGGTGTGGCTCAGTTGGTTGGGCATCGTCCCGTGCACTAAAGGTTGCTGGTTCAGTTCCCAGTCAGGACACTCTGCAGGGTCTCAGGCTCCATCCCTGGTGGGGGGACATGCAAGGAGGCAGCCAATCAATGTTCTGCTTTCACATTGTTTCTCTTTCTCTCTCCCTCTTCCTTCCTCTCTCTCTAAAAGTCATAAAAAATAAAGATCTTGACAATTTATGCCTATCTCTGTGATGGAGCATCAGACCCAACTTCTCTGAGTTTTATATATATGTTTACATATAAGGGTTTATGGATATACATGCCTAGAGAATTTTTAAATGATAATCAGGCAGAGATAAAAATGGGAGTAGAAGTAGGGGGCACAGAGGAGAGTGAAAAGAAGATATTTAGAACCAGTAGGCTTTAATAGGGAGGTCCTACCCCTTTCTGTTTACTTCTAACAGGTCTTTAGCTTATTCTGCAAACCAAAATGAAGCTACTGAAATGTATTTACTTCTTGGGATGGAAGTATATTTTGCCCCTCTTCCCTTTCCCATCAGAAACAGCTCCCTAAGGACCACCCCAAATATTTATATACTCTCAAATACAAACAAAACATGCATTCAAGTGATTGTTTTATATTTTCATAACATTTTAACATTTAATAGAAACTATATACAATAACTTTTTATGGTATCTTACATAAGATAGTCACTACAGAAATTTACATAGGTTAGAAGCAAGAGGATGGTTAAGGAGGACCTAGTCCTCTGGGCTATTTTCTGAGGCTGTAGGTCAGAGTTTATTGGGGGGAAGGGAGTTCAGATTACCCAATTAGGTGAGAAGTGAGAAAGGCTAAAACACAAGCTGTTAGGTAGCAATAATCAGACACCGGGTCCACCAATATCACAGGGGTACACAGCTCCCACCTAAACACCTACGTGGATTGGTTCTCAAGGCTTGGGAACTCCCCTTACAAAGATGTCTCTCCTCATAGGCACGGAGTCCCAAATATTCGCTGAATCCCAGCTGCTAGGACAGGATTCACCTATCTTTTTCTTCCTTGCCCAGAGTGGGAAGACACTCATAACTTTTAGACACTATTAGTCCCTTCCCCCAAAATTTGGTGTACGTTTGACTATAGCACTCAATAACCCAGAAGAAAAATAGTTAGGTTGTCCTTTAGAGAGAAATGGTCAGAAATACTTGTTTAAAGAATGGGAAATTCAAATGGCTCCCAAAACAAACTATCAACTGACAGAAGTGTGTTCTGGCTTTCCATTTGCAGTAGCCACTTCACTCTGAGACAATGGTGCAGAGGCTTTCTCTGAATTTCGAGATCCCTGGGATCTGCACCCATCTCCAGCCACCTGCATCTGGCCCTGTTAAAAGAAAGTCACTTTGGTTACAAATTCATTTGTTGTGGTCTGCAGCATGAATCTGCCCATGTATCATAGCAACAAAAACATGACAGCATTCAATAAAATAACTCTGGGCAGTTGCTCTTCCCCATACTTAACTGTCCCTGACCCTTAAAGTCAGAAGTCATTACTTGAAGCATTCCTGAGGCTCTCCCAATGGCAGGGAGAGCTGTGGGTTGTTTCTTCCAAATGAAACAGCCATTCTGTGCTGAGTTTCCAGAACAACCAACAGATCACAGGAAGATGGTCCTTTGGGCCTCTGCTTGAAACCAACAGCTATAGTTTAACTGCTGGTCTTCAGTCAGGGCCATTCGTATCCCACCCAAGGCCCAGAGAAAGAAACCAAATCACATTACTTATCCTTACTCTATCATGAAAACAATTCTAGTGCTGAACTCTCCCTTAAAAGGGAAAATTACCTAGATTTCTTATGTAGCTAACTAAAATTTGTGCCCCGCTCTGAGATATGAGAACCAGGGGTTCTCTCTAAAAGCCCATCTGAAGAACAGTCTCCATGTGACGACAACCCCTCTCACTCCCTGGGAGTACATGCTAACACAGCCAGCAGGGAACCCTCTGCCTGGGTGACTACATGAGGGAAGCCTGGCTGGGGTTGTTCTTCACTTGCCAGAGTTTCCACTGGGCCTTCAGCAGTGTCTTTGACTGAATGATCTTCAAGGGTTAGTGAAGGATCAAAAAGCAAGGGTGAAGGAGGACACTGCATACCATCACCCACAACATCCAAGTCCTAGGAAAAGAAAGAGAAAAGCCTATCAGCAATACCAAGGAAACCAATGAGCTAAAATTGCCATAATTTTCAGCAAACCACAAAGCGATTTTCACATACTTCCCTTATCCCTTGCCTACCCTGAATCAAAGGCTTTCCCATAATGTCCAACAAATGGGATAAGATCCAAAAGCACTAAGAAGTTTTACTTGCTGCCAAGTATAAAGCACACCCACCATAGTAGCTTAAAAAAAACATGTTTTTCAATCAGCATCATTGCAAATTAAACTGAAATATTGCGTTAAAATATTGGACAATATGAGTGAGATTGCTTGATTAATGTCCTAACAGCCACAAAGCAAGCCAGTGAGCAAAAGAGGGAAAAGGGAGAGAAGAGAGAAATGAGAAAGACCAAAAAATTCAAAGTCCCTCTTAATAGCTACAAAATACATATTTGGTTAAATCCCTATTCCCACAGAGTAAGTTCCTGATTCTTAAACCTAACACAATCCAATTGCTCTATCAAAAAAAAAAGAAAGGAAGAAAGAAAGAAAAAAAAAAGACATTATATTCTAAGACTATGTTTCTTCCTATTGAATAGGCCATTCCCACTGGAGTCCTGAACGGCCAACACAGGAAGACATTGCTCTTGGCTCCTGTTTGAAACCAACAGCTACAATAAACCACTGGTCTTGATTCAGGGCCTAAAGCATTGCAAAGGTTCAGACAAGGTGTCAAACAGACCTTCATGTCACCACTTTCTAAGAAGCTACTCCTAAACTCTCCTGCCTAAGCGGGAAAATTACTCAAGGGTTTGTACTACCCTGTGCCCAATCTACTTTATAGAGGCTCTATGTTTCCAGTAATCTAATTGCACTAGAAGCCCACTTACTTCTAGGCTTTTAAATAAGTCTTAAAGAGTTTGAAATCCTCTCCCTTTCATTGATGCGCGAATCACCAAAAAACCAAAAACAAGACTCACATCTTCAAGACAAGTAAAAAAAAAAACAGTAAGTAAAGCAGTGGCTGGAGTGGCTAAGTGGTTAGAGCATAGGCCCTTAGACCAACAGGTTTGTGGGTTCAATTCCCAGTCAAGGGCATGTACCTGGGTTACAGGTTCGATCCCTGCCCAGTGCAGGAGGCAACCAATCAATGCTTCTCCCTCTCCCTCTTCTGCTCTCTCTAAACAAACAAACGAAAAATCAATGGAAAAAATATCATCAGGTGAGGATTAACCAAAAAAAGTAAGTAAAGAACACTGGACTTAAAGCTATTTAACTGAAGCAAAAGCACAGGAGAAAGGATGCAGCCAGCTACCTAACATTCAGATGTGTAATATTCAGAAACTTCTGTAATATCCACAGAAACCAGTATTCTCACACAGCTAAGACAGTGAACTATTTCCTTCTATTATTTTACTATGTACAATTATTATATAAACAATTAACTTGAAATTTAAAATAACAAATTTAAATGGTGAGGCAAAAGGTTTCCAAGTCTCAAGATGACAAGAGTATGGTAATGTATTCAAAGGAAAATAAATACTGAAAAGGCTTTTCTCATATATTCATAGTGTTGTCTGTTACAAGAATTAAAATTGGGAAAAGGAACCTAAAATAAGAGGAAAAAACAATCAGCAGAAAAGCCCACCATAACAGGAATATTTAAGGACAGGGAGCATCGAAACATTTTAACAGATAATCCATTTTTGTTCTGATCTCAAAAACCACACACATAGTCACAGAGCAAGCTCAAAGTAATAGGATTAAGTTATGGGTTGTTACTTGCCAAACATCTTTGGATCAAACAAAGCACAGAAAACAGACAAGTGTAATATCTAAAATGAAAGGCTCATTGCTTCTTAGCCTTTTGGCTAAGATCAAGTGCAGAATGAAAGGATGAATTTTTATCCATATTAATAGCTCATACCTGGCCCTCCCATGAGTAAACTTATCAAAATGTATTAATAAGTTATAGAAATGATATCTAAGACAGAACACAGGTAACAAAATTGCTTGGTGAAATTCATATAATTGAGAAATCATTTTTTTTCCCCAACAAAATTTTATACTAATATATCCAGAATTTGTGGGAGGACAAAAATTCTTTTCTAAAACTGGATTTTGTTTCAACATTTTCTGGAGAATTATCTCCAAAGATTAAAAATAAAACTACTTTTTAATGACCACTGTGGTTCATCAAAAGTGTATTATTATGAACACAATAGATGATCAATTACATACAGCTGATTAACTTTTTTACCTCCAACAAAAGTCCATCTTAAAAACCCACTGGATTCTCGCCCTGGTCGGTTTTGCTCAGTGGTTTAGAGCATCAGCCCTCGGACCAATGAGTCACGGGTTCAATTCCGGTCAAGGGCATGTACCTCAGTTGCAATTTGTCCCCAGCCCTGATTGGGGTCGTGCGGGAGGCAACCACTCAATGTGTCCCTCTCACATCGCTGTTTCTCTCTCTCTCTCTCTCCCTCCCACTCTATCTGAACAAAAATGGAAAAATGTCCTCAAGTGAGGATTAAAACAAAAGAAAAATCCACTGGATTCTCAAAAGTGAAGTTTTTTTCTCATACAATCTTTAAGAAATCCATGCCAAATATTAGGGGGACCGGAAAATAATGTCGTTGAAGTAATGACATGTTAAGGGCAGAATTGGAAGCAAATCCATGTCAGACAATCGAGGAACTGTCAAACACTCTTAACCAACCTTGATCGACCATCCAAGAACATTTGCAGCAGATTGGTAAAGTAAGCAGAGCAGGTGTTTGGGTCCCGCATAATCTGTCTGAAGGAAACAAAGCTAACTGGTCCACCACATGCAATTTGTTGCTTCGGTGGCACAACACAGAAGCGTTTTTTGATCGCTTGATCACTGGAGATGAAAAATGGGTCCTCTATGATGATCCAAAATGCAAAAGGCAGTGGCTCTCTCCGAATGAATCACCACGAAGTACAGCTAAGCCAAGTTTACACCCCAAAAAGGCACTTTTGTGTGTTTGGTGGAGTATTCGCGGGGTCGTTCATTTTGAAGTGCTGAAACCTGGACAAACTGTGAATGCAGACCTTTACTGTGAACAATTGGATCGAATAAATCAATCTTTAATTGAAAAGTGCCCAGCAATTGTCACCAGAAAAGGCATTATTCTGCAACACAATAATGCAAGACCACACTGTGCAAGACGAACCCTGGAAAAAATTAATGAATTGTGGTGGGAGGTATTGCCTCACCCACCATACTCACCCGATATTGAGCCATCGGATCTCCATTTATTCCGATTGCTACAACACTTTCTAAGTGGCAAAAAATTTGACAATTTGGATGATATCCAAAATGCCATCTCCAGATATTTTGCTCAAAAACCAATTGATTTTTATCGATCCGGCATTGAAAATTTGCACACTAGATGGCAAAAGGTTGTTGATAACAAGGGTGATTATATCATTGATTAAAAATAAAAACTTGTTAAAAATTTATCTGTTTGAATTTAATGTAAAAAAGGACATTACTTTCCGGTCCCCCTAATATAAAGATGAACAGATTTGATGATACATAGTTTTTGCCTACGATCACATCTTACAATCTCTAATATTTCGGTTAATTATTCTCCAAAAACCAAACAAGACTATACTCTTCAAACATATTGGAATAGTCATTCTTAACTCTAGATTATCAAAGGTTTGAGAAAGATCATTTAAAATTAATATGGTAAAAAACAGGTGAAAGGGGAAAAGCAAAAATGACCAGAACAGAAATGTCTCTAGAAATTATCAGATGACATAAACATTAATAATCTTGTACATCTATATAAAACACATGCTAGTTTTTACATATGTACATTAATATTTGAAGAGAAGTTGGTGATTTAGTGGTTATTAGGTTATTTTTTAGACTCTATAAAGCTCCTATTACTATATATTAAAAATAAAAGCACCCCTCTGGGTTTTCTTCACATGTAAAATGAAGGAGTAGCCCCGGCTGGAGTGGTTCAGTGGTTAGAGCGTCGGTCTGCACACCAAAGGGTCCAGATGGCAAAAGGTTGAATTTCCAGTCAAGGACACATACCTGGTTTGCAGGTTCGATTCCCGGCCCTGGTGCGGGTACATGCAGGAGGCAACCAATCCATGTGTCTCCTTCACATGGATGTTTCTCCCCACCCCTCCCTTAAGCTCTTTAAAAAAAAAATGGATAAGGATTATCCATTATCGGGTAAGGATTAATAAAAATAAAATGAAAGAGTAGACAAAAATCTGACCCCTCAATCTAGAGCTATCTATTCATTTACTCTCTTCAACATAATCCCAGTGGAAAAGTTTGGGAAACACTGAGGTATATAATCTCTAAGGTCTCTTTCTAGTTCTCATGTTCTATGAATCTGGCAAAGAAACTTTTTTGAAAGAAACCTTAAAAAGCAATTGTAATCTGCATTATAACAAAAACTTTATTATAAATAAAAACCGTAAATTTATTACACCTATAGACAGTATATAATCCCAATAAAGGAAGGAGAAATTACGAAAAAAAATTGCAATCAATTTATTCTTAATGCCTTTTTCCCCAGATATTATACCCTGACCTAGTTTATCTTTTTTAGTAAATTTTAGGCCACCCAAACCTTGCTTCCACCTATACTGAATTTTCCATTTAGATCTGTCCCCTTAAACATAACATGGTTAGCCCTGGCCAGTTTTGCTCAGTGGTTAGAGCGTCAGCCTGTGGTCCAGAGAGACTCAGGTTCGGTTCCCGCTAAGGGCATGTACCTCGGTTGCAGTTTGTCCCCGGCCCTGGTTGGGTCGTGCAGGTGGCAGCCACTCGATGTGTCCCTTTCACGTCGATGTTTCTCTCTCTCTCTCTCTCCCTCCTACTCTATCTGAACAAAAAATGAAAAAATGTCCTCGGGTGAGGATAAAAAAAAACAAAAACATGACATGGTTACACACAAGATACCTTTATTATGAAATTCAAAAGACTTATCTTCATAATAATGAAAACCTTTATCCAGAAGGCTAAAGATTAAGCTAAGTGCCAAGACAGAGATGGAATGCCAACTGGTCCCTAAAGTCAAATAGTAGGATAGTGCTAATTAGGGAAATAAAATCTGAGCTGGGTTTATGGGCTGGGACCAATCAAAGACAAGCTGAAAAAGGCAGAGGATTATACTTCCTTCTAAGGCTATAAAAGTAAATACCCAGAACACTGTTGTTCTAGTCCATATACAACAGAATATATAATAACATCAAAATTGAAAAACAGTAACCAGAGGTAAGTTTAGAGTAATTTCTTGGGATACACATTAATCTGAAAATGAAACCCCCTACTATAGAGCCAAAACACATTTACACTGTCAAGCATAGATATCAGAACTCGTTTGTATTAAGATTCTAGTGAATCACTCACCTTGTGGGTGGGTAGCAAATTTCTTGGCTACACCAAATCCAACCATAATCTTGACTTTCCAATGTCCCTTAGTTTACAATTTCTCTTATCATTCCCTCAGAAAAACATCTGCCAATTTAAACTGTCTCTAAATGAATAGGCTAATAACCATGCAAATATCATTTCAAAAACTTTATCAACTCTCCTGACCACAAAAGACTAACCTATTCTCGCCATAATAAATAAGGCCTTGCCTCAAGGGCCAACCAGAGCAGACTTCTCTAACTTACATCACTGAACTCCAGAGGTAAACTCTCAGTAGGCTGAAGTTCAGCAGCACTCAAGTACAGATCCATGGGGCCGGCTTCCAGATCGTCTGGCACAGACAGTACCTGCTCGGGCTTATACATCTGAGGAGGCAACTGGAAATGCAGTGGGCAGCAGGGATCCTCAGAGAGGCTTACAGAAACTGGTTTGTTGCAGGGTACCTCTTCAGACCCCTGGCAGCATTTGAAGAGAACCTGATTCGTGTCCTGACAGATATCTGTAGAAAAATGGTCAAGGGAAATAAAATGGATCTATGGGCGGTACAAAACAGAGGAGGTGACTACCATGTAAAACTCAAGGTCTGGACTACACAAGGTAATTGGTTACATCTGACACAGAACCAAATACAGTTAGCAATTTTTCTAATTCTAGCTCTACCGGTAATTTAAAACTAGTGCCCAACCTCCATTTCAAGATCTTAATCATTTAAACTAGAGACACCAATCTTATTCTCCCATATAAAGTCAAACACAAAACATCTGAAAATATAGTGCTAAGCAAAAAGCAGTAACAATCCTAGGAATCTAAACTTATTCGGAAGAAACGTCATGGCAAATGTAAATAGCCTGAAGAGGCCTCTACCAATCCCTTCCAAGAGTCAAGAGACACAGAGTTATTTCTGTTCCACTAAGCAGACTGGCAAACACTTTTTGAACCTTGTTTCCAAAATATTTACATGATAAAATTGTTTAAAGCAGCAGAGGACCAGGGAAAATGGAAGCTCTAGTAATAGTGACTAGCTATCATTATCCTGAGAGAAAGTAAAAATCTATTTCCATACCCTTTTTGGGGGGGGGGCGGGGGGCAGTGCAGGGGAGTCCTTTTATTATCCCAAAGAGAAAGGGAAGATAATAATTTTGTTTATGAAAGTCCATGGAAAGAAAGTAATCCAGAAACGCTCCAAGAGCTAAAAGGACAGCCAATGTTAAGGCTAGAAGCAGAAAAGGGCTATTATTTCCAAACTGTAGGATGAATCAAAACTGAAATCATTTTTTTGTTGTTAATCCTCATCCAAGGTTATTTTTTCCAGTGATTTTTTTTTTTTTATTTTTTTTAGAGAGAATGGGAGAAGGGAAGGAGGGAAGGAAGGAGAGAAAGAAACATCAATGTGAGAGAGACACATCCATCAGCTGCCTCCCACATGCACCCCAATTGGGCCAGGGATCAAACCTGCAACCCAAGTCGGTATCCTTGACTAGAAATCGAACCCAAGACCCTTGGGTGCTCAGGCCAATGCTCTATGCACTGAGCCACACCGGCCATGGCTTGAAACCATGATTAGAAAACAATAACAAAATTCCAGTTCAAGTTACTCTACAAAGTACATTTTACTTAAGTGTTATCATTCCTGAAAATACTATGCATGGTTATTTTCCTATTATTTCAAACTTGGGCTTATTTTTAAGTAAGAAAGCACAATTTTCTATAAATTGTACCCAGGATTTTTTTTTTCCTTTGATTTTAGAGAGAGAGGAAGGGAGAGGGAGAGAGAGATAGAAACATCGATGAGAGAGAACATCAATTGGCCGCCTCCTGCATGCCTCCCACTGGGGATTGGGCCCACAACCCGGGCATGTGCCCTGACCAGGAATCGAACCCCTTGGTGCATGGGTCGATGCTCAACCACTGAGCCACACCGGCCGGGCTATACCCAGGAGTTTTTAATGTGAACTGTAATTGAAAAATAAATTTAAAAAAATAAAATGTTAAGGTAATTTTTAAAAACTAAAAAGAAATCTAATAATGCGCATTGTAATTTTTAAACCAAATAAAAATTCTTGAATAAAGCCATTTCTTTCAATCTTTTATGCTAAGACAGGGTTGCACCACCCTGGCATTAATGACATTACTGGCTGTCCTGTGCATTGTAGGGTGTTCAGCAGCATTCCTGGCCTCTACCCACTAGATGTCAGTAGCACCCCTAATCTGAGTTATGACAAGCAAAAATGTCTCCACACATTGCCAAATGGGGCAAAATGACTCCCAGTTGAGAATCTCTACTCTAATGGAACAATAAATAGAAGAAAATAAATATTAAATGAAAATGAATGATCAAATGAACAAAGATACAAATCCAATGGGAACAGACTTGCAGTCTCTATGTGCTTATTAAACCCAATCTTATTTAAATTATTAATATTTAAAATGTTAATCCATTAAATTAAATGTTTTTTCATGTAATTTGAAGGACTTTCACAAGTCTCTTATTTAATACACATATCCTAGAAACCACTCCCCCATCCTCCTTCACCCCCTTTCCTTTCAGATGGGGACAACAGAGACAAAGAGAAGGGAATGGTTGACCTACAACTAGAGTTTGCGTCCTTCACTTTCAGTCCAGGGCTGTCTCCATTAGACCAGAGTAAAGAGTTAACAGGTCACCAATGGCAGTCGCATCTTTCTCTGGGATAAGGACTTAAGGAAGGGTAAGTGACTTAGGCAACTATGCAGTGGAAAGGAAAAGAGCATAAAAGAAAAAACACTTCCCTTCTCTTTTCAAATACATTTCATATTCAACTTTGCTTTTTAAAATATTAATATTCTAATAAAGTACGAGTATAGTACTGTAAGAATTCTAAACTACTCCTTAATACTTATAAATTGGTTTTTTTTGCCTTATAAAGTAACTGAAACTCACTGAAGAAAATGTGAGAAGTACAAAGCAGAGAAAAAAGGGCATTTTCACCCCACCACCAAAAAATAGTCACATTTCTATCACACTCCCTCAGTATTTAGTTCCATGTAGTTAAAACATACTCTACAGAATACCATATCCTACTTCTATTATCAAATGTTTTCCCAAATTATTCATAAAGTTTATTAAATGTTTAATGACAGAACATATTACATACGCTGTATCATAATTTTCCTCTTCCCCATCTCTGAAATTTTTAAGACAGTCTCCAATTAGGGAAATTTTATGTAATACTGATCTCCTTAAAATAAATTCCCAGAGGTGATATCATCATATCAAAGAATATGAATATTGTCTAACTGCTTTCTAAAAAGCCTATACCACTTTATATTTCCACTGGCAGCATTTAGAGGGTTCATTTCATCACACCACCAACTTTTGAAATTCATTCTCATTAAATATATATAAGCATCAAATGTATAGATTAACACTTGTTTTACTGCTTATTTCATTTATGTATAGTAATAAGCACTAGTCAACTACCAGCCACTTCTACTTTTAAATCTGTCCAAAGATTGCCTTTGACCAATTATGTTTTTTTGAGCATTTAACTTCAGTTTTTAATTATTTTGCACAAGTATTTTATATATTAAGGACAGCAATCCTTTAGCAGACATTTGTTGCAATAATAAACTGATAAAATATTTTTTAAATGAATAGAAAAAATCAGTTTTCCTTTTACTTTCCAAATGTTTTCTCTCTTGCCAGGTAAATGAAATCCAACAAGATTTATGTTTTTCTTTCTTTCCTTTTTTTTTTTTAAATCCTCACCCGAGGACATTTTTCCATTTTTTGTTCAGATAGAGTGGGAGAAAGGGAGAGGAAGAGAGCGAGAGAGAAACATCGACGTGAAAGGGACACATCAAGTGGCTGCCTCCCGCACGACCCAACCAGGGCCGGGGACAAACTGCAACCGTGGTACGTGCCCTCAGCGGAAACCGAACCCGGGTCTCTCTGGACCGCAGGCCGATGGTCTAACGGCTGAGCCAAACCGGCCAGGGCAAGATTTATGTTTTTCATATAATCAAGATCATCACACTTAACAAAGGCTTTTACAGTGAAAGTAACTTTCTCAATCAACGTCCATAATAAAAATGTACTTTCACAATATAATAAACAGATCAAAAAGTTTTATAGCCTGATAGTAAATGTAGTCCCACAGCAGAATCAAAAGATGCTATGATGGCTCAAAGGCAAATTAACTGGGGAATAATTATCCCATTTTTGGAAATATAAGTTGCTAATTTGAAGTCTAAAAATACAAGTTAGGGCACTGACCATACAAAAGGATAGTACTCAAAGGAAGCTCACAGTTCAGAATTGTCCTACTGTTATGGTTAGTTTTTTTTTGTTATAACTGGATTTAACAGTATTATAATTCTAATGAACAAGTTAAATCAGGGATCTCTGTATTCTGGAATCCCAGCATTAAATGACTACAAGTAATTATTAGTCTACATCTATCACCAATGACTCTAGATGTTTCTTTCTAATGAATTGACCATTAAATTTCCCAAGTTCTGAAATGGCCAACAGACCATAGAAAGACATTTCTTTAGGCTCCTGCTTGAAACCAGCAGCTTCAGGAAACTGCTGGCCTTGATTCAGGGCCAAAGGATAACAAAGACCTTCAATTAAGCAAGCGTTTCCCACTAGCCTTTAAGTCTAGCTAGCAAGTTGAACAAAGTAAAAAGATACGGGTAAGGCAGTGTCTGGTCATTGGAAGAGACTGATTAGAACAACGAACATCATCCACGAAAGCCAAGCACCTCTGACTGGAACGAGTTGTATGGGCCTAAAATGGAAAAAAAAAAGGTAAGTCAAAAAACACCAACCAACCCACAAAAGAACATACAATCAATTACCTATGAGAATATTTAGTTATATGTAAGAAAGGTACATTTTTTTAAAATATATTTTTCTTTATTGATTTTATCGAGAGACAGACAGAAACATTGATGAGACAGAACATCAACTGGCTGCCTCCTGCATGCCCCCCACTGGGGACTGGGCCCACAACCTGGGCATGTGCCCTGACCGGGAATCTAACCGGCACCTCTTGGTGCATGGGTTGACGCTCAGCCACTGAGCCACACCAGCCAGGCATTGCTCTTATTTTTCTACCTATCTTCCTGCCTTCTAGAACAAGATTCCCAAGAAAATTAGACTTCACCTATGCCTATTTCTGAACTGATGAACCTCTGAATCAAAGAGAAATCTGTGGCAACCCCTTAATTTGCAGATAAGAAGAGAGGCCTGGAGAAGTTATCAGTGCAGGCACAGAACTGGTCAGAAGATAACTGAGACTAGAACCCATGTCTCCGACTTCCAGATAGACAAGTGCTCTTTTCAATATAACCCACATCCAATAAGTCAGATGTCAGAGTCAAGACTATACAATAGTGCTTTGATGATTACCCTAACTTTATAAATAAAGCAAATCTATACACCTTAGATACAGCGGTTCTCAACCTGTGGGTCGCGACCCCTTTGGGGGTCGAACGACCCTTTCACAGGGGTAGCCTAAGACATAACAGTAGCAAAATTACAGTTATGAAGTAGCAACGAAAATAATTTTATGGCTGGGGGTCACCACAACATGAGGAACTGTATTAAAGGGTTGCGGCATTAGGAAGGTTAAGAACCACTGCCTTACAAGTATATACACAAATTACCTGTTGGGCAGCACCATCTGTGGCCAGCATTCTGCGCTCCTTCAGCTGCCTATGTAGTAAGGCTTCTACTCCATAGCGCTGACGATACCTCCGAAGACATTTTAGACGCTTTAAGTTCTCTCGTTCTTTGGCCAAAAGTCCCTCTGGGCCAGTCAGGAGGCTACTACCTGGAGAGTCACAACAGCAAAGATGTTATTTGCCAAACAATCATTCAAGGGCTCATCTCCAAATTAACAATAAACAAGAAAAATCTTGGGCCATAAGACACGCAGTTCAAAAGCAAATTCTCTTCCACTCCAGATACCAACAAAGATGAATGTAACTACCACCAATATGTAGGTTCACACGCTGAACCTACAATAGGTTGTTGGAACTAGCATAAAACTTGCCTAGAGCTTCATGTTCCACTTTGCGATTATGTAAGTAACGCCGTTTCTTCTCTTTGAGCAGATGCTGAAGTCGTTTAAACTGATCAATGTATAAAGATTGTAAACGAATTAGTTTCTCACGCATAATCAGGGCCACTTCTTCAGCTGTGTAGACACCAGCATGTCTGGAATAGAAAATTCAGCAAAGCATAAGAAAACACAATAATAAAACCCAAGCTTAAAAAGAGAAAAGGGTAGATATTAGGCATGATTTAATAAGCAGTCAATGCTGAGACAATCACCTTATTAACAGAAATCTCTTTACACATTTTACCACTCAAGTTGAAAGAATAAAAATCTCCAAGAATGGACACTAATGTATGACCTCACAATATGAGGAAGGGAAGATGTTTCATTATTTTTCAGTTATTTGCATTATGTTTAAAAAGAAGATATAAAACATTCAAAATTTTTATTAATCTATAGTCTTATTCCAATTAATAATACATAAAAATGACTTACTAGTTAGGACAACCTGAAAGTGCTCAATTTACTAAAGTATGTATCTTAGTATATTTTTTTTTTATCCTCACCCGAGGACATTTTTCCATTTTTTGTTTGTTTGTTTGTTTGTTTTGTTCAGATAGAGTGGGAGGGAGAGAGAGGAAGAGAGAGAGAGAGAGAAACATCGACGTGAAAGGGACACATCGAGTGGTTGCCACCTGCACGACCCGACCAGGGCCGGGGACAAACTGCAACCGAGATACATGCCCCTAGTGGGAACCGAATCCGGGTCTCTTTGGACCGCAGGCCGACGCTCTAACCGCTGAGCCAAACTGGCCAGGGCTCTTAATGTATTTTAATTAAAGTACAAAAGATAAAGAATTCTAACTTCTAACTTAAAACTAGATTCCTGTCCCGGCCAGGTAGCTCAGTTGGTTGGAGCACCGTCCCACACAGTCAGCCCTAGTTTATCGTGGTTAATCAGTTCCAGATTCTACCACGATAAATGAATTTCTGCGAAGTAGGATTCTTTATTTACATACTACATCAAAAGGCTACAGGTTTGATCCCTGGTCAGGACACATACATGAGGCAACTGATTGATGTTTCTTTCTCTAAAAATCAATAAAAACATATCCTCCAGTGAGGATTACATAAAACAAACAAAAAATATTCCTATATTGGACTACATTAGAGTTTACCTACTTGAGCCCTCTAACACTGGTCACAATGGCTAATCACTATCCTTAGCTCATTTTCTTGATAATATTCTCAAAATATAGTACCCTGGGTTAACTTTAATTACCAAAGATCGAGATGATCCACATCAATTTTATTAAATTTTGCTGCCAATTATAAAATAATAGAACTTTTGCCCTGGCCAGTTTGGCTCAGTGGTTAGTCTGTCAGCCTGCACACTGAAGGGTTGAGGGTTCAATTCCCAGTCAAGAGCATGTACCTTGGTTGCAGGTTTGATTCCAGGCCCCAGTCGAGGATCATGCAGGAGGCAACCAATAAATGTATCTCTCTCACATGGATGTATGTTTCTCTCTCTCTCTCTCTCTCTTCCCTTCTCCTCCATCCCTACCTCCCACTCTCTCTAAAAATCAATGGAGAAAGTATCCTCAGGTGAGGATTAACAAAAAAGAAAAGTTTTTCTACTGACTAATGAAGTTGCAAAGTAACTCAAAATTCAAAAATGAACTGTAACTTTAAAATATTTTTGGTTCTGTTTGTCTTGCGTGATCATTATAGAATGGGAAAGGCAACCTTGATATATACCCTAACTTGAGATTTTTGTATTTTGACTCAATAAAAATTATTTCCTTTATTTAAAACACAATACACAGCCCTGGCCGGTTTGGCTCAGCGGCTGGAGCTTTGGCCTGCGGACCAGAGAGTCCCAGGTTCGGTTCCCACTAGGGGCACGTACCAAAATAAATAAATAAATAAATAAATAAATAAATAAATAAATAAATAAATAAATAAATAAATAAATAAAAATAAAACACAATACACACAAATTACATACTTAGACTAATTTTAAATCCAAAATTATGCTTTCTTTAAAAATCAGTTAAGTCACTGAAACACACAGAATAAATAAAATTATTAAGTTTAGGATTAAAAGCAAGTTATGTCTGCCACATTTTTTTCTTAAATATAAATAGGAGCCAATACTACCTTGTGTATAAGAAAAGTGTGACTACAAAGTACTCTGAAGTAAAAATAAGTGAACAGAAATTAAGAATAAGAACAAGAATAAAACCAGCAAATTACAGAAATGACAAAACCTAAGATTACCAGAAAATGTCAAAAGGTTTTAAAACTATCTAATGTCGGCCTTGGCTGGGTAGCTCAATTGGTTAGAGCATCGTCCCAATACGTCAAAGTTGTGGGCTCGACCCCAGTCAGGGCACATATAAGAATCAACCAATGAATGCATAAATAAGTAGAACAACAAGTCAATGTTTCTCTCTCACTAAAAAAAAAAAAAAATCAATCAATAAATAAAAAACTACCTAATGTCTGAACAAGGCGATTAGGTTATGTCTTCACGAAAATGGGCTATGTCTGCATTAATATGTCTTAAACCCTAAAATACAAAAGCTGTAACCCAAGTATCAAGTTTATTAAAATGAAATTAATTTCACTGTACCCTATCAGAAGAGAATTTAACCAATGGTTTGGGAACTAGAATTTATAAATGGGAAGACACTACAATTAGAATTTACTATAAATCAAATGGGGGGGGTAAGGGGTAAGCACCCTGACTAATATGAATGCCTAGTTCATGTGACAAATGGGCCATTTATTTAAAGATGGGTGTTCTAGACATTCACAGCTAGTTGTACTAACTCCCCTTGCTTTTGTTGTTAGGATTCATCTTCAAAAAAGAAGCTTCCAGTCAAGATGGATTAGGTAAACATGATACTCAGAACCTCCCACAACCATATCAAAATTACAACTAAACTACAGAACAACCATCATTCAGAACCACGTGAAATCTAGCTGAACAGAAGTCCTCTAAGTATATAAAGAACCCACATAGAGACTGGTAGGAGGAGTGAAGACAATGAATGAGCTAATCCCACACCCACATGTAGCAGTTAAAAATCAGGAGGCACATCTGGTCTGTGGAGATCTCCTCTGATGAGTAAGGGCCCCAGCCCCACACCAGGCCTCCCAGCTCAGGGCTCCAATGCCAGGAAGATAAGTCCCCAAACCTTCTGGCTGTGAAAATCAGCGGAGATTGAGGCTGAGGGCAAGGGAGGGCTGCTGGAGTCCCAGGCATTCATCTTAAAGGGCCAATGCACAGACTGTCTTGGACTTACTTGGTCTGAGCTCCAGTGCTAGGGCAGCAGCTGGAAAGGCACCTCCAACATCCAAAGAGGAACTGAATGGTCTGGCATCAAGGAGAAGGCTAGAGAGGCAGCTTTCCCAAAGAGTGATGTCAGAGGCCACTGTTTCTTTGCTGAGCCCTCCCTGCAACTCATACCAGGGTCTCCCTCAACCTGGCTAACACTGCTGGCCCAGCCCTGCCCTGCTGATTGCCTGAGACTCCGCCCCAACGACCTGCAGGCCCACCCAAGCTGTTTCCATTGGCTTCTCCATATATTCGGTCTATCTTGGCTCAGGTTGCACTTTGCTAAAGTCTCTCATAAAAGCAGCATCTGGCCTCAGCATGCTCCATTCATCTTGCTAAGTGGCCCCAGGCACAGCACTAGTAAGAAGGAGGCCTTGACTCGCAGCTTAGCCTCTCCTGGACACCTCCAAGCTCAGTATCAACAGAAAACATCTCCAGATCACTTTGTAGCTCATGCTGGGTGGCCCTGGGCAGGGCACAGGTGGCGGCTGACCTTGGCCTGCACTTCCCAGGAGGCCTCGGGGCCAGCACACCTAGGGACAACTTCAGACCACACTAGAGCATCACCCAACCACCTCCACGAGTGACACATACAAGGGGTGGACTCAGCAAGAACCAGAGTCCTGCTAAATCAAGTCCTGTTCCACGGGGTTGGCCCCGGCATAGCAGATCCTCCAGGTGGTCACAGCCAATCCTTGCAGCTGATAAGCTTATGGGTCAATCGCTCCCAGTGACAAGCCAACAGTAATCAAGGTTAAACCACAAGAGGGTGAACAGAGCCCACACGGGGGCACACCTGGAGCACCCAACTCCTGTGACGGAGAGGGCTGTGCCACTGGGTCCTACAGGACACCTACTACATAAGGCCACTCTACTAAAATCAGGAGATGTAGCAACTCTACTAATACACAGGGGAGGCCAAAGTGAGGAGAAAAAGAAACATGTCCCAAATGAAAGAACAGAACAAACTCTAGGAAAAAAAAACTAAACAAAATGGAAAAAAGCAACCTCCCAGATACAGAATTCAAAACACTGGTTATAAGGATGCTCAATGAACTTAGAGGAAGAGTAAATGAACTCAGTGAGAACTTTAACAGGATAGAAAGCAAAAAAAAAAAAAAAAATTGAGATAGAAAACATAAAAAAAGAACCAGTCAGAAATGAAGAATACACTAACTGAAATGAAGAACACACTACAGGGAATCAACAGAGGAGGTGAAGCAGATAGATGATCAAATCAGAGATTTGGAAGATAAAGAAGGGGGGGGGGGTGGGAATCAGAACAAAAAGAAAAAAGAATCCAAAAAAATGACGATAGTTTAAGAAGCCTCTGGGATAACATCAAGCATACCAACATTCACGTCATGGAGGTGCCAGAAAGAGCAATTGAAAACCTATTTGAAAAAAATAATAACAGAAAACTTCCATAACCTGGTGAAGGAAATAGACATACAAATCCAGGAAGTGCAGAGAGTCCCAAACAAGATGAACCCAAAGAGGCCCACATCAAGACACATCATAATTAAAATGCCAAAGGTTAAATACAAAGACAGAATCTTAACAGCAGCAAGAGAAAAGCAGTTAGTTATCTACAAGGGAGCTCCCCTAAGACTGTCAGCTGACTTCTCAACAAAAACTTTGCAGACCAGAAGAGACTGGCAGGAAATATTCAAAGTGATGAAAAGCAAGGACCTACAACCAAGATTACTCTACCTAGCAAAGCTATCATTTAGAATCAGAGGACAGATAATGTGCTTCCTAGATAAGAAAAAGCTAAAGCAATGCACCACCAAACTTATATTAATATTACAAGAAATGTTAAAAGATCTTTAAGAGCCCTGGCCTGTTTGGCTAAGTGGTTAGAGCGTCAGCCCGCGGACCAATGAGTCATGGGTTCAATTCTGGTCAAGGGCACATACCTTGGTTGCAGTTGGTCCCTGGCCCTGGTCGGGGTCGTGCGGGAGGCAGCCACTCGATGCATCCCTTTCATGTTGATGTTTCTCTCTCTCTTCCTCTCTCTCTGAATAAAAATGGAAAAATGTCCTCAGGTGAGGATAAAAAAAAAAAATCTTTAAGACAAAAAATGTGAATAATAGAATGGCAATAAATACATATCTATCAACAATTACTTTAAATGCAAATAAATTAAATGCTCCAATCAAAAGGCACATGGTGGCGGAGTAGAAAACAAACAATGACCATTACATATGCTGTCAACAAGAGGTTCATTTCAGATCGAAAGACACACACAGACTAAAAGTAAAGGGATAGAAAAAGATATTTCATGGAAACAAAAATAAAAAAGCTGGGTAGCAATACTTACACCAGACAAAACAGACTTTTAAAAATGCTATAACAAAAAACAAAGGAGCCAGCAATTCCACTTCTGGTTATTTATCTGAAGAAACCCAAAACACTAAATCAAAAAGACATATACATCCATATGTTCACTGCAGCATTATTTACAATAGCCAAGATATGGAAGCAACCAAAGTGTCCATCAGTAGACAAGTGGATAGACTGGCCAATGTGGCTCAGTGGATTGGGCATCATCCCATGGACTGAGAGGTCCTGGTTCAATTCCCAGTCAGGGTACATGCCTGGGCTGTGGGCTCACATGGATGTTTCTATCTCTCTCTCCCTTTCTCTCTCTAAAAAATCAACAAAAACATTTTTTTTTTTTTAATCCTCACCCGAGGACATTTTTCCATTTTTTGTTCAGATAGAGTGGGAGAGAGAGAGAGAAACATCAACGTGAAAGGGACACATCGAGTGGCTGCCTCTCGCACGACCCAACCAGGGCTGGGGACAAACCGCAACCGAGGCATGTGCCCCTAGCAGGAACCGAACCCAGGTCTCTCTGGACCGCAGGCCGACGCTCTAACCGCTGAGCCAAACTGGCCAGGGCCAAAAACATATTTTTTAAAAAAATAGACAAGTGGATAAAGAAGTGGTACACACAATGGAATATGACTCAGCCATAAAAAAGAATGAAATGTTGCCATCTACAACAACATGGATAGACCTAGAGTATTGTGCTGAGTGAAATAGGTCATACAGAGAAAGAAAAATGCTGTATGATTTCACTTATGCGCAATCTTAAAACAAAAATGAACAAAAACAGAAATATACTCACAGATGCAGAGAACATTTTAATGTTTGCTAGATGGGAGGATGGGTAAAAAGGTAAAGGGATTAAGTACAAATTGGTAGTTACCGAATAGTCATGAGGATACAAAGCACAGCATAAGAAATATAGTCAATAATAATGTAATATCTATATATGGTGTTAGATGGGTACTAGATTTATTGAGGTGATCACTTCATAAGTTATACATAAATGTCTAATCACTGGGTTGTACCACCTAAAATTAATATTGTACATCAACGGTAACTGAATGAAAAATTATTTTAAAAAAATAAAGAGGTCACCTTATATCCCATTAAATAGTGTCTCTTATTAAAGAGCATTCTCCCAAATTTCTTTATTTGGACAATAATGAAGACTCAATTACTTGAAATGACTTTTACTAAAACAAGTTCTGGATGCTTTCAGAAGTCATATCATCAAACTTGTATTTTTAAAAGTGAAAGGCCCTGGCCAAGTGGCTCAGTTTGTTGGGAGTATTGTCCCATACACCAAAAGACTGCGGGTTCGATTCCTGGTCAGGGCACATACATTGGTTTCAGGTATGATGCCAGCTCGGGCTTGAACATGAGAAAATCAATGTTTCTCTCTCTCTCAAATCAGTGAAAACATATCCTCAAGTGAGGATCAAAGGAGAAAAAGAAAATAAAAAGTTAAAGAAAGATTTAACAATTATTCTTAAACTAAAACTTCACCAGAACTGGACGTTGCTATAAATGAGCTTTTACAGATTATTTTTTACAAAGCAATTAAGTAAATGGTTACTTTGAGGGAAATCACAAAGATATGTACCTATGGGGGGGGGGGGGCACACGACTACACCAACAATAACTCTAGTTAGGATAAATCTCTAATGACATCATAAATACAAAAAGTACCCGGTCAGAAACAAGCAAGTGAAGATACATGCTGTAAATTGTTAATGATTCAAATAGTGGCCCCAGTTATGACCAACACTGGCACCAAAAATGAAAAATTTTAATTTAGAGAATTGCATTAAACACTTGCATTAAATATAACAAGATAGTAATATGTAACCATATTAATATTAACAGACACTTAACAATTCCATTTACATTCCTAAAAATGCATATATTTTAGTGGGCTGAAATTTATTTTGGATAATCACAATGACAGAATTAAAGAAAGCCTTATTATTTCATTGCCTAATAGCTGCACATATTTGGGGCTTTATTTTCCCCTTTGGGTGTTCCTTTTAGGAGAAATTTAAATCAAGTTTCTACCCCTTTTAACATTTATACTTCTCACATAACTGGTATTTTGGTTTATATAGCAGTCTCTTATAAGTTACATTAGTATGAATGTGTCCCCTAGAGACTGATCTTCTCTAGATTACTAATAATAAAATCATGTTCCTGGACCTTCAAAGCTGAGTGTTTTACCACACGAGCAGTCACTTTGTGACCCTACAGAGCATACACCTCTTCACAGCACCAAGTTTGGCATTTCTAGAAGCACAATGAAAAACAAAATAAAAAATATGCTTGGTATAAAGTTACTACTATGAAAGAACCTTGCTAGAAAACAAATATTCATTCTCAAAACATCTTAAATAGACTTTCCAAAAAAGTATTTCCTGAATTGCTGACTACACTGAGATTACTCAAGAGAAACAGATGAAATTCTACTCAGAAAAATGTAACCCTAAATGACTTCTTATAAACCTCAGAAGCCAAGGTAATGAAGAAAACTATAAGAACTGACATTCAACACAGTGTAGTCTAGCAAACTAAACTAAACCCAAACCATGAGACACAGAAATATGAGACTTTGGAGTAGCAATGTTTTTATGTTTTTACAACTCCTGAGATAATCATGGGTTCCATGAAGACAGGAACCTTAGTAAGATATAATTAGGCTGATTACTCACTTCCTGGTTTCTAAATGTTTCTCTTTCTTAGGCATGAAACCAAAGGAAACTCTTGAAATACCTTTTTATTTTTCTTAAAAAAACAAAAAACAAAATGTTACTTTGCAAAAACGTAGTTATTCAAATACAATCACTTTATTATTCCTGAGGTTTACACCAAGAATGCCTTCACATCAACTTTCTCTTCTTTAATTGATCTAAGCATTTCTCAACCCACCTCCCACTCCTACATCCAAGAAATTTCCTATTTTCTCCCCTATACTTTCTCAGGTGTAGAATTTAACATCCAAAATTTTTCCCAAATTACGAAACTTCTAAAAAAGAATCAAATCCTGCCTCGAATGAAAATGGTGGTAAATCATGACACTTGAATTCACAGAAGCTATTTCTGCTCACAAATAGCTAAGCTATCTTCAACCCTCTTAGGTTATTAATCTTTTAACAGTATGCAGTACTACATTCCACATACTAACTACATAAAATATTTAAAAGCCTATGTGGAATTACAACTTACTTTAAGGGATCTTCTTGATCACTGTCTATGCTATCAGCTTCACTGTCAGGGTCACCTCTCCATGTCTGATCCACAGTAATGGGTTCCTGCTCCCCATCACTCCAGCTGTCTTCATCTGAGGCAAGGAAGGGAGAGCAGCCATTAAGACTTCCCACCTCTGTAACTCCACCACACAAAGCTAGATTACTTAACATATCAACCCAAATCTTAAAATTGAGTTAACCATGCCCTCAAAAAGACAGAAAGTCCAACTCAAAATTATTTTTGTTTCCTGAAATAAGTGTCTTACCTAGCAAAGATGATAAGCATAAAAACAGCAATGAAGAAAATAGTAATAAACTCAGTAAAACAAACGTAAGCACACACTACTTCAAACTGAAAAGAATGGGTGAACAACATAGCAATCCTGGAATCTCACCAATTTATCAGTGAATTAATAATACTGTGTTATCAAGTACTATGTATGTTCAAGGCACTGTGCTAAAATCAAAATATGTTCTTTGTTACCTTTCTTCCTCCTTTTTCATTCTAGGAGAGAAGATCCTTACCCAGAATTCGGCTGGCTTCACTGCGACTACTTTCTGGAGTCTGAGACCCCAGCTCTGTCTTAGCATATGAGCTCAGCTGGCACAAGAGTGTTTCACCCATAGGCCCTGGAGTAGTCTTCTTCATTTGAGCATGAAGTGCCAGGGCATTCCTACGGGCATGTTCAGCACAGAAGGACACCCTAAGGAGAAAAAATATTAACATTTTATGTTCAGATAGGTTATTTCTTGAGAAAGTTCAATGATTTTCATACTCACTGATGTTTAGATAATTTTTAGGAAGTTAAAATGACCATTATCTTCATTTACAAAGATTTAAAAGTCCAGTGAGGCCAAGTAATTTAACTGGCCCAAGGTCAACACTTTTGGTTTTACTAACAGGAAATGCAGGTAGCATAACCTAGTGCTCTATCCAGCAAACAAAACATTCCAACTATAAAAATGCTAACACCACCACAAATCAGAGAGATTCGCTTTCACCTGTCAAAATTAGTTCTGGAAGGCAACTCTACATTTTACTTCAACATTAATATATAGTAGGTAATAAGATGTCGCACACAATTTTAAAACCAAAATGTATATGCAGAATTATCTACCCAGGTTATGCTCCTGCATGAATATCTTTATATATAATGAAAGCTATGAAGCCTTTCCCAGAAGAATACACACTTTGCATATTATTTAACAAGGATCAGAGACAGCCTGAAGAGCCATGCACCCCAGGTTAAGAAAAATCTAGAATACCCCTTTATTTTAAAGATAAGGTAGAAGATTCAAAGAGTTGAGTTGAGTGACCCAACCAGAAGTAGTATCCTTTCAGTTTTCACCGTTTTATTTTTTTTCCCCCAAGGATATATTTATAATCCCAATTTCGTCCAAGCCCACATCATACCTACCATTACGCTCTCACTTTAAAACTAAAAGTACAAACGACAAAAATATATACCCATCTTTCTTCTCAGGCTTTGGGGCAGCACTGGGACATCTTTTTCCATTCTTCGTCGATATATAACTACATTGCTTGAAGGGTGCATTCTTGTCTTCAAGGATGTGCTTAATGCAAAACTCCTGCCCCTCCAGACGAGGTTGCGAGCATGGGCGATGAGTGAATGAACAAGAGAGGGGCTCCTGAGACCTGGGCACTGGGGTGATCCTCCCCCGGTTGGTCGGCAAGACGTGGATCCGAATCCTGTTCATACCAAAACCTGCAGGATCACAAAGATCAAAAAGCCCTTACCCCTGCCAAAAATTCCTCTTCCCACAATACCCAGGCAGACCGCGGGTAGTTTCTAAAGAACAGAAGACATTCTGCGTATCTCCCCTCGATCCTCGTCTCCCCGACCACTAGGGAACTTGCCTCACTTCCACCTCTCCCTCCAGGCTCGCCCGCCCCGAACACCACCACGCTGAAAGTATCGGAAGGACTCCCCCGTCGCAGCACGAGCGGGAAGCTTCAGCCCGGCCGCACGCGGCGGCAGCAACGCCGCAGAGCCGCGCCCCGCCTCCGCCTCCCTGCACGCCGCCTTTGTCCCGGCCCGCCTCCGAGCTCATTGCTGAGCCCAGCCCGTCCCCGGCTGCCCGTGCAAGCGCCATTTTGTTCTAAGGCTCCGGGCACCGGAGAATCTTGGTTCTGGAAGCCAGTAGGAGGAGAGCGACCCCGATGCTGATCGAGGCAGAGTAGCAGCTCGGAGGGGGCAGAAGGGGCAAGGCAGCAGTCTAACTGCAAAGACGTAAAGCAAGCAGCGCCGCCATTTTACCTCTGCGGCCGCGCCGCGCCACGCCGCTCGCCCTTCTGGCTCGTCAGCGGCTTCTAACTTGGCCCCGCTCCTTTCCGGGCTCCTTACCACTGATTGGCTACCACTCCTGCGGCGTTGTGCCACCATTGGCCGGGGCTAACTACCTATCATGCCTGGGGGGCGGGGCTCTGAGAAAATGTGCTCCTGGGGTATGTGAGGTGACCTGTGTGTCTGAGGCGGCGGGAGCGCGGGCTGCGAAGCAGAGCTGTGTTTCCACCTCGGAGCGTGGCTAGTGTTCAGGACGCGTTTGGGCGCTGAGTCTGTCCTCTTTGCCTGCCGCTACCTTAGCATACCTACACAACGTGAAAAATCAGACATTTGACACTGTTTATACAGGAAAAGGCCTTAGTTTTCTTTTGTGAGCAGTTCATTTACTGAAACATTTTCTGAGTAATTACTGAGTCTGGGAAATTACATACGTAAACATTTAATTATCCGTGGTAGAGGCTATTATCTATGCCTTATGGATAACAGGAATAGAATGGGCCCAATGTAGTAAATGGAGAGGAGCAAAGCGGGAGATCACATCCACAACGGCAAGGCCAACGTAGAGAAAAATGGCTTTATTGCATGCACCTGGGTGCAGGCGGGCTCAGCCGAAAAGAGTTCAGCCTTGAATCAGGGTTGGGGTGTCCTTATATACTCTACTTTTAGCTTCTGCAAGTTCCTGCTGATGTACTCTGTCTGGCCCATTGTCTACTTTGCAGTTGGACTGGTCTGGTATCTCGCCTTGGCATCTGCTGGGTTATCCATTGCCTTTCGGATAATCCAGATAATCCTTATCTGTACTCAACAAAAGCCTGAGCAAAGGTCACGAAAGCAACACAATATCCAGTTTCCGCCTTTTGAAAACTTTATCTTTATCCTTTAAAAGGATAAAGATACTAACCCTTTCAGAACCCAGCCCTCATTCTTTATCCTTTTTTGCCTCTCATATAACCACGGGACTGAGAAAAAGGAATTACAAGTTGTGGTTTAGGCTCTGATTATCTAAAATTCTCTACAATTCCATGCTAAATAATTCAGGTATATAGAAATGGCAGACACAATCCCAATTGTATCATCCTTTAAGGATATTTTTTTTTTTTTTGCCCTGGCCGGTTTGGCTCAGCAGTTCAAGCATCGGCCCGTGGACCAGAGAGTCCCGGGTTCGGTTCCCGCTAAGGGCACGTACCTCAGTTGTGGTTTGTCCCCGGCCCCGGCTGGGGTCGTGTGGGTAGCAACCAGTCGATGTGTCTCTCTCACATCAATGTTTCTCTCTCTTCCCCCCTCTCTCCCTCCTGCTCTATCTAAAGATAAATGCAAAAATGTCCTCAGGTGAGGATAAAAAAAAAGGATATTTTTTTTTAATTAAAAGCATCTCTCTTTTTTCACCTCTTATAGAAATGAACCAATATCTCCCCATAAGCATTCTGGATCTTTTTTGAATCCCCGACCTTACCAAGCACCCTTATCTGCTGTCAGTTTCATTTAATTAAGAGACTTTGCCACTACCAATGAGAAGGTGAGCACGCTTGACAGTAGAGGTGAGCATAGATAATCCACATAACTCAAGAACCTAAGCAGTCAGTTTAGCCACAAGAAAAACAAAAATTAGGAGATTGGTGGGACAGGTGAAGTGCTGTTCCCAGAGATTAGGGTAGCCCTAGAAGACCCTTTCCTGAAATTTATTCATTCAAATTATTTACTGAGCACCTAAGTTCCAGACACTGGAGATACAGAGAAAACAAGGAAGATAACCCTGCTTTTTTTGGAGTAAACATTCTAGAGCAGTTTGGGATTGTGGATACAATACAAACATAATAGCCACAATGATTTATATACATAAGCAAACACTCCAACCCTCAGAGGGGTACAAAGAAGACATTTGCTCTTTGTTTTTTTTATTGATTTTTAGAGAGAGAGGAAGGGAGAGGGAGAGAGAGAGAGAAACATCAATGAGAGAGAAAGAACATGGATTGGCCACCTTCTGCATGCCCCCCATGGGGATTTGGCCCACAACCTGGCATGTGCCCTGACCGGAAATCATCCAACCGCCAACCTCTTGGTGCATGGGTCGATGCTCAACCACTGAGCCACACCAGCCAGGCAAGACATTTGTTATTAATACCCTATAACTCAAAATTAACCAAAGGCAGTCATATTATAGAGAATCTTGGAATCAGAATCTTCATCAAATGTGGCAATATCAAAAAGGAATATTAAAACTAATATAGGGAACAATGTAAACAAGAATTAGGAACTAGATAACAATGCAACAAAGATTTGTTTAGTTAGAGGTTCTACTGAGGGTCTTAGTTAAAAAAAAAAAAAAGATCTCCGACCTGGCCGGTGTGGCTCACTGGTTGAGCATGGACTCGTGCACCAAGAGGTCACCAGTTCATATTCCTGGTCAGGGCACATGCCCAGGTTGTGGGCCCAATCCCCAGTGGTGAGCATGCCGGAGGTGGCCAATCGATGTTTCTCTCTCACATTGATGTTTCTATCTCTCTCTCTAAAAAAATCAATAAAAACATATTAATTAAAAAAAAAAAAAAAAAAAGATCCTCCTGCTAAGCCCAAAACAGACAAAAAATTGCTGTTTAGAACCACTTCCTTTTAAGTTGTGGAAGGGGCAGATATTATTAAAGGGTCAATATATTAGCAAATTCTTTGTGCTGTTTAACAAAGTAGATGGCTGGGTTTTTTTTGTTTGTTTTTCTAATTTTTTTTTCTTTATTGATTTTAGAGAGAGGAAGGGACAGTGAAACAAAGAAGAGCTTAGGACAGAAGCAGCAGCAGGAGAGAGCCTAGGGTGGGGCTGCTTTGGCTCACTGGAAAGTTAGAGAAAAGGAGGCCTTAGAGACAGGTTCAAGGAGTTAGCCCTGGAAGAGCTGCTGCTGCCCAATGCTAGAGTTTAGGAGATGCATGCCTATGGGGGAAGAAGATAGAGAAGGGAAAGGCGTGGGTGTCCTCCCAGGAGGGAGAGCGTGCAGGGTAAGATGAATTCTTGAAGGAAAACATTTTTTGAAAATTTAGAGTTCTGGGGACTAATCCTAGAGAAAAGTGTGTGTGTGGGGGGGGGGGGTGAGAGAGAGAGAGAGCGAGCGAGCGAGGGAGGGAAGATGAGAATAAATGAATGCCAAATTCTTGCTCTTTCTGTAGTCATCCTCATCTCAGTATATGACAACTCTATCCTTCCAGCTGGTCAGGCCAAACAGTGGGAGTCATCCTTGACTTCTTTTTCTTCCAACTTATAGCAGATCCTACAGGCTCCAACTTCAAGATATGTAACTGCTCGTTACCTTCAGCACTTCCAACCTGGTACAAGTCACTCTTATCTCTTACCTTAAGTACTGTGAGCCTCTTTATCCTTGACTCCTACAATTCATTCTCAACACAGGTGGGAAAATCATTATCTTATGTTTTTATTAATCTTTCTTAAATGAATGTATAGCTCACATGTGTTTCAATGTGTTATATTAGAAGTGATTTGGATCTTTATTTACAAGTTTGGTGACTTTTTTGTGACTGGAAATATGCCATAGGAGCTTAACTCTTGTTTACATCAATTGGCCTATGGTAAAATTGGTTTTCTTAGCTGTCATTTCACTTAATGTCAATTTCCAAGAATCTATCAATGACATTAAATTAGGACTTACTATATTCAATTTTTTTTTTAGAATGAAGGCTTTTATTTATTTATTTTTAGAGTGAGGAAGGGGGAAACACTGATGTGAGAAACATCAGTTGCCTCCCACACACACCTCAACCAGGGATTGAACCCAAAACTTTTTGGTGTAGGGGACAATGCTCCAACCGAGCCACCCAAGCAGGGCTGTATTCAATTTTAATTAGTTTCATCACTGGTTTTATTATCTGTTGGTTCTGAGTATGTGAAATGATGTTGAGATCCCACAATGCAAAAAGGTAGCACAAGTAGGACATGTAACAATCCATAAACCAAATTAATTCAAAAGTAGGCCCCAGAGCCAGTAAATACAGGGTGGGGCAAAAGTGTGTTTACAGTGGGGAGTATGCGAGTTTACTCTTGTATTATTATTTATTTTTGTATTATTTTCCATAGGAACAACGGTAAACCTACTTTTTTGTTGTTAATCCTCACCCGAGGGTTGTTTTTTTTTTCCATTAATTTTTTAGAGAGTGAGAGGGAAGGAGGGGGAGAGGAGAGAGAAAAGAAATCAGTGTGAGAAACATCAATTGGTTGCCTCCCACAAGCACCCTGAGTGGGGCCCCTGCAACCCAGGTACGTGCCCTTGACCTGAAATTGAACCCATGACCCTTTAGTGTACAGGCCAATGCTCTAACCACTGAGCCACCGGCCAGGGCTGTAAACCTGCTTTTGCCCCATCTTGTATAAGCTTCTAAGGTAGTCCACAGCCATCATAGAAAGGGCTTCAAACTTTCTACAGAAAGTTGAATAATAGAGATCAAGCCAATCTACTTAGGGCTCAAAAGTGTGAGGAGCCCTGGCTCGTGTGGCTCAGTTGGTTGGAGCATGTTCCATACACCAAAAGGTGGCAGGTTCAATTCCTGGTCAGAGCACATACCCAGGTTACAGGTTCAATATCTGGTCGGGGCACGTGGAGGCAGGCAACTGATTGATGTTTCTTTCACATGGATGTTTCTCTCTCTTTCTTACTCTCTCTAAAATCAATAACGTAAAAAACTTTTTTTTTATCTTCATCCGAGGACATGTGGGGTTTTTTTTGCATTTATCTTCAGGTACAGCGGGAAGGAGAGAGGGAGGAAGAGAGAAACAGTGATGTGAGAGAGAGACATTGAGTGGTCACCACCCACACGACCCCAACCAGGGCCGGGGACAAACTGCAACTGAGGTACGTGCCCTTAAGCAGGATCCGAACCCGGGACTCTCTGGTCCGCAGGCCGACGCTCTAACCACTGAGCCAAACCGGCCAGGGCATAAAAATTTTAACTGTGAGGAAAACTTATAATTTAGGCATTGATTGTAAGATGAAGCCTAGCTCTGCATCATTCAGCTTAACAGACCCTTTAACTGAGGATACAATTATACACAACCTTTATATTGATTTGTTTCCATCTATTCCCAAAGATGATACAGTTGATACTCTCTTACCCAAAGGCAAATCACTGCTTTTCCATTGTTCCATTCAAACCTGACCAGAATTCCTAAAATGTCAGCGACTAAGTTTCAAGAGAGGTACACAGTAAACAAAAATCTTAAGTTGTCTTATTTTTTAAAATGGAAGTAATGAATAGAACTCGTGATTTTTCAGAAACTTACATAATTCTATTCAATTTATTTTTTCCTTTTAGAGCTTTTAAACTACAACTACTGCTAACTTTGTGTTATAATTTTGGAGAACTTTAGCATAAAAACTATTTCCTTTTAAATGTGCAATTTATAAGATGTACCTGAGTGTATAGTTTTATTATATCCCAGGAAAAGAGTGACTATTATTCACTGTCAATTTTTCCAGGCACCACCAAGAATGCTGTTAATTTTCCCTTTCAAATATACTCCTTGTCTGTACCATTTCATATTTTTCAAAACCAAATATAAAATTATGAATCATGTTTTCAGTGCTTGCTAGATAAGAAGTACATACTGTTATCATCTGTTAGACCTATATGTAGCAGTTACTCTTCCAAGTATCCACGTAACAATATTAAATGAGGGTTTTTTACTCCATCATACTTTATACTCTCATGTTCACTGTGATAACCAAATCTTAGGTCTTTCCCACGGACTCAATTTCCACAGGATTTTGTGCAGTAACAAGGTATATACTATTATCAAAACTATACCCATATCAATAAAATGACAGTTAAAGACTAACTTGAAGACTCAGTATGCAAAAACAACAATCAGATGAGGGTTTTATAATTAACGTTTATTGATGGGGATGGATACAGATTGAGAAACATACTTGACAGCAATATTATCAAACGGATAGCCAGACTATAAAATGTATACAACATCCTTTTTTAAATTTAAAAAAACAATTTTTTAAATTTTTTACAAAGAGCCCTTACTGTAATGGTCACTAACATCCTATCATTCACTTAACAGCAGTAGAGATACCACGGGTAGCATCCAGATCTGAGATGCCCCAAGGAGGACAGAGGCAACAGCAGAATAATATGCTGAGAAAGGATTCTTAAGAGCAATCAATACAAAGAAAACAGACAAAAATATCACCACAAAATTGTACCTGAGTGACATAGATTGGTAAAGTGTTTTACTTTCTTTTTTTTTTTTTCCTTCTTTTGCTCTTTGGTCTGATAAAAAAAAAAACGGACAATTTTAGGTGTGTGTGGAGTGAAGGTGGGAAAAAGGTCAGTTTCGAATCCAGAAACCTAGGTTAACACTAAGTTAGGCTGCTGCATTCTTTTCTTTGGGTGCTTAACCCAGCCAGCACCTCCACCTTGTAATCAATTCCAATGTGATCAACCACTAATCAGTTAGGTCCTCAGCTTTTCACTTAAGACTTCCTGATAGCCTGATGAATCCATACTTACTCTGGCTTCAATTAGAATGCTGTCAAGCATCCCTCTCCACACTTAACATGACAACAGAAAACCCAAGAGTCTTTCTCTTCTTTTCATTCAACCATGAATATATACTCACAAACTGGGGAGAGTAGACACTGCTTTTTTAGTAAACATTCTTTCCTCCCTTTTCCAATGCCAAGTTCATATTAAAAACTTCAGAAACATTAAAACAGAATGGTGCCCCACTAAGAAATAATTCTCATTCTAGACCATTCTATCATGTAGGATTACAGTACCATGCTTGTTTCAAACTCACATCCAGAGGGATAAAAAGATAAAAATAAAACTTGACAGGGTGATACCACATGAACATTTCTTAAACCATCAGGAGCAAATACTCAGTTAAAAGCTAGGTGTTAACAAGCAGCAACACCAGAAATTTGGGGAGGTATCAAAGTCACTGAAGGTTTAATGGGACTGCAGAAGGCTTATTTCTCAACACATGAAGGGTTGCATAGACTGCTTACATTCTCCCAAATGCAAGAGTATAGTATTTGTATTCCAACTTCAAGATGGTCTGTAATCTCCCTTTTCCTAGTATTAGTATCAAAATAACTCATCAACAAAAGAATAATCCTTTTTAAAAAGTAATAATTTCTCAAGTTCCCACAGTTCCTACATTTCTGTGGGAAACACAGATATGTTTAAAATCCAACCTTACTGGAATAAGAACCCCTCTAGTTACCTTTGTCCAAGAAGCAAGGTATGAGGGGTATACATTTCAAATACAGGGAATTAGGTAGTAGAGGCTTAAGGAAATCCAGCACTAATGTTACCATGATTTTATTTCTATATCCTAATGCACTGCTGTTTCCAACTGGAGATTTTATTTCTATCAACACAGGTGAAGCCAATAATACAGAACTATAAAAAAGAATACATTAAATCAAAACACTAAAATCATTAAAAAGAAGAAGCACAAGCAGCAGCAGCAGCAACAAGCTGAGGGTCTCAGATATGGAAACACACTGATTCATGAGTGAAAAGACAACTAATTCCTATGTATTTTCTAAACCCAAAAAGCATAACTGATACTTTTGAAGACCAATTTAGCTTTAGATTAATGCTTCATTAGAGTTCAGCTAAGAGCAACACAGGTATTGATTATAACAGCCCGAAGGACAATCCACAGGTATTTGTTTTTGCCAACATGAGATTCAAGCAAAGTTTAGGAATGAGATTTACAGAACTTGAGGCTCCAGGCCTGCTTACCACCACTTATCCTTGATAGTTTAGGTTAAAAGAAGGGGAGGGGAAAGCCATGTTTACAGGACTAACTCTGGATATATAAACCCCATTCTCACCCTTTGAAGGTGTGAGAGATAGAGAAGATATAGTTTAGAAACCACACAACCCACTGAAGCCTAAGTTTGTGCAAATTTGGACAACCTGCATGCTAGTTGACAGGCACACTTCTAACCCAAAGACAATGCAACAGCTTCATGCACAGCCCATAAGGTGGTTCATGACATATGCACAGATCTAAAAGCAGACACGGTAGGTATCTTAAAACAGTATCAGGAGGCATTAATATAGAAAAGTCTCTAAACTGATCTATAGCAGCAATGATCTAATAGTGCACAGGCCAGACTACACAGCATAAAGCAGCTCTTAGGGTCTAGTAAGCACTTTTTTCTAATTCACTCCTGACAAAGTTCTAAGGAACTAACTGGTCTGCCATGGAGAAATGCTAATGAGGCCAAGCGGATATGTCACTGTGGTGAGGGAGTGCATGTGATTAGAAAATATGGGACATTTGATGAAAAAAATCAAAAGTTGGAAAAGACATTTTCATAATCAAATCAGTGATCATCAATTCCATAAAGATACAGATGCCAACTAAATAACCTTCTGAGAAGGTCAGGAAGGAAAGCAAACTTCACCAAACAAAATCTAAACAAATAGAAAGCCTATATTTAGTAAAGACACCACACATCTACCTATTAGCACAACACATACTATCAAGGAGAAAGAAGAAAATGTCATCTATAAAAGTGAAGTGACATTCCAAGTAAAAAATAATACTAATTTATAGGACAGCAGAGAGCTCATTTACACAGCAATGACAGGCACTCTAGACAGTTCAAATATGAAAAGATGCTGGACACTAATGCACCTTCAGTTAGGTTTACTGTACCTATATTAGGCCAGTGCATCATCAATTCCAACTGCTTCAATGTTCTCCCCAAACTTCCTGGCAAGCAGCAGCACATGTACAACTCCTGTCTCCCTATGACTTCCAATAAAAAAAATTTCGATTTGTCCACAAAGAATGTTTGGTGCGAAGGAAGCTGCATTAAAAACAAGACAAATTCAAATCGCATCATTTGTCTACAGCAAAAAACTGCCATGAAGACCAAAGAATATCACATTAAATCAAATAATCTGTGGCTAGGTGGTATTTTCAGTTAGACAACTTGGTTTATTAGAATTCTTTTGGCCCCTTAAAAGATTTCTTTCCTCAACAAAAATGGTCACTCCTAAAATCTGGGATATCAAGCACCCATAAGAACAGACACCTTGTCCATTTTTTTAAAAAGGATTCTTAGAAACCTGAAGAACCTCTGGCTAGCATCTAAATCCACCAAGAATGGACAATCTAAACATAACAGTATATGTGGGCTAGGCTTACTCATCCTCATGGCACCAATACTGTTAAATTCACAAGCTCCGATCTCTGAAGACAAATAAGCTGCAAAAACTGAGGATGCAGCTGTTTCCCTTCAGCTATACAGATAAAAAGCAAGTCTCACATTTATAATATAATTTAAAATACAATGTCCTAAAAATTCCCAAGTCACAATTTCATCGTTTTCAGGATCCTCTAGCTCCATGGCTTCTCCCAGAACTATTCGCACACATGGTCTGGGCTTTCACAGGTAGGACATATAGTACACACCCCTTCCCATCAGAGACCCTGAGACTGCTCTCACTTGAACACTTTCCCAAAGGCCAACTTGAAAAAAAGATACAACCAATTCTGTACAGCAGAAGCCAGCCTTGCTCTCCAAACCTTCTTCCTCAATCCCACCTTTGTTCTGAGTCAAAAGAAAAAGGGGGCAAAAAGGCAGATTTTAATAATGGAGTCCAAAATCAGGCCATTGGCTGCACTTGCTCAAACTTGAATTTAGAAGGCTACCACTCAATTAAAACATAAAGAAAGGGGAAAATACCATGTTGAATACATGCCTCTTCCTTCCTTTATGTTCTAAAGGCCACACCGTATTCTCTCTAACAGACTGTTGGGAAGTGAAAATGGTGAGGGACAGGGAGGGAAAGAGAAAACATGATATTTAAACACACACACTTAAAAACATACATACCCACACTTACATACACACTTAAAGGTTTCAACACTTCAAGTGGCCAGAGCCTATCTCAGAACTCACAGCCAAAAAAAGCCTACCCTCCCATCCCCCCTACACACCCTCCACCCTCCAATCCCACCCCCAGGGCTCATTGCCATGTATCCCATACACACAGCAAAATCCCTATCCCTTCCCCAATTATATAAAAAAAACTAAACAGATAACTTACTTTCTTTAAATTATTTTTTTAAAGTCTCTTAAAAGATTTTGACATTTAAATACTTCCTCTCTTCTGACATATTAAACACCAAACCCTCCATATTTCAGTCCTGGCAAGAAGAGGGAAGATATCAACTCTAATCAACCTAATTAAGAGGTGGAGAGGCCAAGAATAGAGAAAGTATTCTTAATCTTTCACAGCTTCAACAGTCTCACCTTTCTAATACCAATAAAAACTATAAAATAGTTACATTTCTGAGGCAGCAGATACCAAGGCCCTCTACCATCCTCCCACTTATGTCTCTATATTAATTTATTCCCTAGTCCAAGAAGGGAGACATATTTCATTAGGGAAGTAATTTTCTTAGTTCAGAATCAGTAGTTAAAAAAAAAAAAAAAACATGTTTTTAAAGTTTTTCTTCTCTTCTTTTTCTTTTTTTACTTAGGAAGGGGTGGAAGTGGTGGAGGAGGTTCTGAAGGTAGAGGTGGTAGTCGGGGTTTGTCTGTATTGCCAGATCTGGAGGACATTCCACCAGCCCGTGGATTCAGATATTCACCATAAGAATGAACAAAGTCAAATGCAGGGGGGGGAGTGGGCTGAACACCCTGGGCACTGAGAAGGGAGTGAAGCATATTCACAGTATCTTGATAGTCTATTGTCTGGGTTGTGTTGTGACCATTGGCCCCAGCAGGGCCTTTATCCAGTTTCATATGAGGAACTCGAGTTTTACAGCTGGGCTGTGAAAACTGAAGGCCACTTGTGTCTGAGCTATGCCCAGGCAACTGGGCCACAGTAGGAAGAGGAGGGAAGGATAAATTTATGGAAGAGGATTTAGTACTCTTGGCAATCTTGGCTGGATGATCAAACATTGCCCCTCCAGTCTCTTCAGGGAGACCCCTTTTACGAGCAGAACTGGAAGAGGAGAAAGAACTAGACAAGCTATAGGTTTTGTGTGCTAAGGAGCTTGTCTGGCTACTATGTTTTGGATCACTTGGCCGTTTGTTCCCAGTACCAGCTGGAAGCTGTGAGTGAGAGTGCTTGTGTGAATGGTGATTATGATGATGATGATGATTAGATGGGTGAGTCTTGTGCTTTTCTTTGTGCTCTCGGCTCTTTGTGATACTGTCATCCACAGAATTGTGCTTGTCAGCTGCTGCATGGACTTTAATGCGCATTTTTATCTCCTCTGGTTTTGAAGAGGCAGCTTTATCTCCACTTGCCACTGGAATTCTCATTTTGAGAGCTGTTTTGTCAGCCTTTTCCAGAAAAGGCCGCTCAGGATTTTCTGAGCCCTCTATGGGCATTTTTAGAATGACTGAAGAATGGCTATCATGTTGAGACAAGAGATTCTGGGCAGCATATGCATACTGTGACTTCACATTGGCCTCCATGTTCTCCAGTTGCCTCTTCTGGGCAGCCAACTCTTCTGCATGCTTTGCACGGTATTCTTTTAGTGATACTTTAGCTGATGGCACACTCTTACTATTCTGCTTCTGGGAAATAAATGCATTTGAACTATCCTGTTGCAAGGAATGATCAACTCCTATAAGTGCTACATTCTCACTAGTCCGATGACCCTGAGCAGATTCTAGTTTAAAAGGAGGTTGGGAGGACAGCCAACGCTCGCCCTGCAACATCTCCACATTGCTTATGTTGCTTGATGACTCTTCAGTGGCTGTAAGGGAAGGCACTGCACTTGTAGAAGAAGTTGACATGCTCATTAAACCTGCAATAGTTGTGTCTGAAGAGCTTTGGGAAATCATATTAAGGATTGTCTGCTCCGAAGTGTTTGCATCTGCTCCTCGGTCATCTGTTTTTGTTTTCCTGGCAGCCTGGCATGCCTAGAATGAAGCAAATGATATCTCTTCACTTCAGATAATTTATTATACAGAAAAAACACTGAAATGAGTAGACTGCACTGCTGTGACATTGACGTTTTTTCATAGCCCATAGGCTGAGGCTACTGTAACATGAGATTGATAATTATTACCATCAGGAGACATAAGATTTTAAAAACCTTCAATCAAGAGTCATGCAAACGGGATCTCAAAGAGATATCTGCACTCTCATGTTCACCGCAGCATTATTCACAATAACCAAGATATAAAAGCAACCCAAGTGCCCTGGCCGGTTTGGCTCAGTGGTTAGAGCGTCGGCCTGCGGTCCAGAGAGACCCGGGTTCGGTTCCCGCTAAGGGCATGTACTTCGGTTGCAGTTTGTCCCCGGCCCTGGTTGGTCGTGCGGGTGGCAGCCACTCGATGTGTCCCTTTCACGTCGATGTTTCTCTCTCTCTCTCTTCCTCTCTCTCCCTCCCACTCTATCTGAACAAAAAAAAAGAAAAAATGTCCTCGGGTGAGGATTAAAAAAAAAAAAAGATTGAAGTAACATATGTAGAATGTGGCATAAAATATAAGTGGTCAAAATATCATTCATTTAAAAAAAACAATAAAAGGCTCAATATAGCAATAAGATATAACAATTATAAACATTTACAAACCTACTGACAGGCCATCAAAATATATGAAGGGAGAAATACGACAGTTTTACAGTAATAGTTGGAAACTGCAATATCTTTCTCAATAATGAATAGAACAAGCAGACAGAAGATAGGAGATAGAGAATTTAACAAAGAAACCATTTAGATCTAACAAACAGATATAGAATACTCTACCCCAAACAGCAGCATATACATTCATTCTTCTCAAGTGTATTTGGAAGGTTTTCCAGGATAGACCATGTTAGGCCACAAACTAAGTCTCAATAGATTTTAAAATATAGATAGCATATAAAATATCTTTTCTGACCACAACAGGATAAAGTTAGAAATCAATAACAGAAAGAAAATTGACAAAAAATTATAGAAATTAAATGTGTAGAAACACACATTTAAACAACCAATGGATCAAAGGAGAAATGAAAAGGGAAATTAGAAAATACTTATAAAAACAGCCCTGGCTGGTTTGGCTCAACGGTTAGAGCACTGGCCTGCGAACCAGAGATTCCCTCTAAGGACACATACCTCAATTATAGTTTGTCCTCGCCCCGGTTGGGGTCCTGTGGGTGGCAACCAGTCGATGTGTCTCTCTCACATCGATGTTTCTCTCTCTCTCTCTTCCCCCCTCTCTCCCTTCCGCTCTATCTGAAGATAAATGCAAAAATGTCCTCGGGTGAGAATAAAAAACAAAACAAAGAAAATACTTATAAAAACAAATATCAAAATGTATGGGATACAGTAAAAGCAGTGCTAAGGGAAATACTTTTAGCTATAAACACATTTAAGAGGGGGAAGAGAAATGATACCAAAACCAGACAAAGAATTGATCAAATTACAAAATTACAAAAATGAACAAATATGACTATATCAAATTCAAAAGCTTTTGCCCACCAAGGAAACCAATTACAAAATGAAAAGACCATCTACTGAATGGGAAAAGATACTTGCATCATTGATTGTGGAAATGCCAATCAAAACCACGAGACAGCACCTCACACCTGTCAGAATGGCTATTAACAAAAAGTCAACAAATAGCCCTGGCTGGTTTGGCTCAGCGGTTAGAACATCAGCCCACAGACCAAAGGGTCACGGGTTCAATTCTGGTCAAGGGCACATGGCTCAGTTTCAGTTCGAGCCTCAGCCTTGGTCAGGGTCATGTGGGAGGTAACCAATTGATGTGCCTTTCTCACATGGATGTTTCTCTCTATCTCCCTCACCCCCCCCCAACTCTATCTGAAAATCAATGCAAAAATACCCTCAGGTTAGGATTTTTTTTTAAAAGTCAACAAACAAGTGTTGACGAGGATGTGGGAAAAGGGATCCCTCTTGCATTGTTGGTGAGAGGGTGAAATGGTGCAGTCACTATGAAAAATAGTATAGAGGTTCCTCAAAAAATTAAAAATAGAACTACCATATGACTGACCCAGCAATTCTACTTCTGGGTATATACCCAAAAGAATCAAAAGCAGGGTCTTGCAGAGATATTTGTACAATTATGCTCATAGCAGCATTATTCACAATAGCTAAAACTTAGAAGAAACCCAAGTGTCCATTGGTGGAAGAATGGATAAACAAAATGTGGTACATACATACATACAATGGAATATTATTCCGCCTTTAAAAGGAACAAAATTCTACAATATGCTACAATGTGAATGAAACTTGAGGACATTATGCTAGTTAAAATAAGCAGGTCACTAAAACACAATACTGTATGATTCCACTTACATGAGTTACTTAACAGTAGTCAAAATCATAAACACAGAAGGTGTAAAAGTCATTACCAGGGGCTGGGATCAGAGGAAATAAAGAGTTAATGTTTAATGGGTATAGAGTTTCAGCTTTACAAGATGAAGAGTCATGACTACATCAAAATTACAACTGAACTACAGAACAAGCATCATTCAGAACCGCCTGAAATCGATCTGAATGGAAGTCCTACAACCACAAAATTAAAGAAGCCACATTGAGACTGGCAGGAGGGGCACAGGCACAGACAGGCTGGTCCCACCCACATGTGGCGGATAAAAATCAGGAGGGCTACCTCCTGGGAAGGTCCTCCCTGAGGAGCAAGGGGTCCCTGTCCCCCCCAGGCACCCCAGCTCAGGGTTCCAGTGCCAAGAAGAGTAATCCCTATAATGTCTGGCTGTAAAAACCAGCGGGAACTGAGGCTGAGGGAGGCTGAGGATGCTGGAGCCCCAAGCAGTTTCTCTTAAAGGGCCCGAGCATGGACTTACTCAGACTGGCTCCCTCCAAGCTCCAGTGAGGAGTGGAAGCAACTTGAAAGGTATAAGAGACATACGGGGATGAACTAAGTTGTTTGGCATCGGGGCAAGGGCTGGAGAGGCAGCTTTCTCCCGGACAGACATGCTGGCGAAGCTGACATTTCTTTGGTGAGCCCTTCCCCCACAAGGCCAGCAGCCAGATGCATATCCAGGACTCCAGCAACTTGGCTCACACTGTTTGCCCTGCCCTGATGATACCCTGAAGCCCTGCCCCACCTAACTTTTGGGCCCACCCAAGCTGTTTCCAGTGGCTTTACCATAGGATTAGCCTGTTTTGGCTCCTGCTTCAGATTTTCCTAAATTCTCTCAAACAAGCAGCATCTGGCCACAGTGAGAAGCAGCCAGCCTTGGTTCACAGCTTGGCTTTGCCTGGACACCTCCAAGCCCAGCACAAGAAGCAGCCATTGGCAAATCACTTTATAGCTTACGACTGGTGGCCCTGGGTAGAACACAGGCAGTGGCTGACCTTGCCCCAGAGCCAGCACACCCAGTGACCAGCTTCAGACCACTTCGAAGCACCACCACCCAACCACCTCCACAAGTGACACACTCAAGGGATGGACTCAGTGGGTACCAGAGCCCTGCTGAAGTAAGTCTTGCTCTGTGTGGTGGCCCCTGCACAGCTGATCCTCCAAGGTAATCAGAGGTCGGTGGTCAGTGGGCACAGCCAGTCCTTGCACCTGATCAGCCTGAGTAAAACCCTCCCATTGATGGGCCAATAGCAATCAATACTCAATTACAACAGAAGGGTGTAAAGTCCACACGAGGGGTACACCTCGAGGGCCCAACAGGGTGACCAGGGAGGCTGTGCCACTGCACCCTACAGGACACCTACTACAACAGGCCACCTTAGGAAGCCTAGGAGACATAGCAACTCTACCTAATACATAGAAACAAACACAGGGAGGCAGCCAAAATGAGAAGACAAAGAAACATGTCCCAAATGAAAGAACAGAACAAAATTCCAGGAAAAGAACTAAACGAAATGAAGATAAGCAATCTAATTGATACAGAGTTCAAAACATTGTTTATAAAGACACTCAATGAACTTAGTGAGAATTTCAGGGAACTTCATGAGAACATCAAGGAACTTAGTGAGGACCTCAAGAGCATAATAAAGGACCAGTCAGAAATGAAGGATGCACTAACTGAAATAAAGAATAACTTACAAGGAATCAATAGTAGAGTAGGTGAAACCAAGAAGCAAGCCATCGATTTGGAATATAAGGAAGCAAAACACACCCAATCAGAACAGAAAAAGGAAAAAGGAATCCAAAAAAATGAGGACAGTATTAAGGAGCCTCTGGGACAAGTTCTAGCGTATCAACATTTGCATCATGGGAGTGCCAGAAGGAGAAGAGAGAGAGCAAGAAATTGAAAACCTATTTGAAAAAATGACAGAAAATTTCCCTAACTTGGTGAAGGAAACAGATATACAAGTCCAGGAAGCACATACAGTCCCAAACAAGATGAACCCTAAGAGGTCCACACCAAGACACAGCATCATCAAAATGCAAAAGGTTCAAGACAAAGAGAGAATCTTAAAAGCAGCAAGAGAAAAGCAGTTATAGAAACTACAAGGGAGCTCCCATAAAACTGTCAGCTAATTTCTCAAAAGAAACTTTGAAGGCCAGAAGGGTGTGGCAAGAAATATTTAAAGTGATGAAAAGCAAGGACCTACAACCAAGATTATTCTATCCTGCAAAGCTATCACTTAGAATCAATGGCCATATCAAGAGTTTCCCAGCCCTGGTCAGTTTGGCTCAGCGGTTGGAGCGTCGTCGGCCTGTGGACCAGAGAGTCCCGGGTTCGGTTCCCACTAGGGGCACGTACCAAAAAACAGAAGGAGAAAAAAAAAAAGAGTTTCCAAGACAAGAAAAAGCTAAAGGAGTTCATCACCACCAAACCAGTATTATATGAAATGTTGAAGGGTCTTCTTGGAGAAGAAGACAAAAAAATATGAACAATTAAATGGCAATAAATACGTATCTATAACAACTGAATCTACAAACAAAATGAGCAAGCAGAACAGAAACAGATTCATAGATACAGAGACCTTTTTGATGGTTGCCAGAGGTGAGGGGGTTTGGGGGGATGGGTGAAAAAGCTGAAGGGATCAAGAAGTACAAATTGGTTGTTAGAGACTGATAAACCTCAAAGGGAAGGGGGAGTTGGAGGAGGTGAGGGAGAAACCAAAGAACTTATATGCATAACCAAGAGACACAGACAATAGTGTGGGGAAGGCAAAAGGGGGGTGGGAGTGGGGAGGAGGGGGTCAAGGGGGGAAAAATGGAGGGACATCTGTAATACATTCAACAATAAAGATAAGTTTAAAAAAAAAAAAGATGAAAAGTCATGAGGATAGATGGTAATGGTGGTTACACAACAATATGAATGTATTTAATACTATTGAACTGTATACTTAGAAATGGTTAGCCCTGGCCGGTTTGGCTCAGCGGTTAGAGCGTCGGCCTGCGGTCCAGAGAGACCCGGGTTCGGTTCCCGCTAAGGGCATGTACTTCAAATGCAGTTTGTCCCCAGCCCTGGTTGGTCGTGCGGGTGGCAGCCACTCGATGTGTCACTTTCACATCGATGTTTCTCTCTGTCTCTCTCTTCCTCTCTCTCCCTCCCACTCTATCTGAACAAAAAATGAAAAAATGTCCTCGGGTGAGGATAAAAAAAAAAAAAAAAGAAAGAAAGAAATGGTTAAACCCAGCCGGTGTGGCTCAGTGGATTGAGCGTCATCCCATGTACTGGGAGGTCCCAATTCAATTCTCGGTCAGGGCACATGCCTGAGCTGCAGGCTCAATCCCCCGTGGGGGGCATGCAGGAGGCAGCCGATTGATGTTTCTTTCTCACATTGATGTTTCTATCTCTCTCTCCCTCTTCCTCTCTCTCTAAAAAAATCAATAAAAACATATTTTTAGAAAAAAATGAGATTGTGGATATCTAAAATTAATTCCTGAACATCTATATCTTATGACTGTTTGTGATTGCAGTTAGTCCGAAAGTAAATTCTGGAAATTTTGGTGAGGTTTTATATGAAATTAAAAGGTGACCTACATGCTCTCAAGTTTCAACTAAACCCTAGACAAACATTTTCTGCAACTTACTCAACTCAGAAGAAAATTAAGCTTATCCAATCTGGATTTCTGAGAAATGCAGGGAATGTTTCTAAATAAACCTTCTGACACTGGATAAAAAGAGGAATGATTTCATTATTCATAAGTAAGACTTTGAAAAATATTTGAAAGACAACTTTAGACCTCAAGTTACATAAAAACAAAATTCTAACATCCATTTCAAAAGCAGATAATGTCGTCCTGGCCGGTTTGGCTCAGCGGTTGGAGCGTTGGCCTGCGGACCAGAGAGTCCTGGGTTTGGTTCCCGCTAGGGGCACGTACCAAAAAAAAAAAAAAACCCGCAGATAATGTCAAAGATAAAATTATGGTATCAGCTCAAACCCTGTAACTCTGAATCTTTCCTCTAACAGAAGCCAACACTCTGTGACTCAAAGAAGCCACACATTTTTCCTTAATAGCCTCTGCAGAAAATACTCTAGCAATATTGCTGACCAAATGATTATATCATAAGAGTTGCAAACACAAAACAAATTCTGCTATCACCTATAGTCATTGACTCTGGGCCAGTACCCAAGATATGAAGTTGAAGTTATGATAACTTCATAACTACAAAAAGGGAAATTCCAAATCCAGGGTACATATCCAGTTCTGGTGCAGTCAAAAAAAGAAAATGGTTTGTTCTATAAGCTGACAGCAATAACTCTTACCCTCCAATTCCGAATTCGTTTGAGCCTGTTGGGGGTTTTCTCCAGAATCTGTAGAAATTCATGTGTCAGTTCTACAAATGAAATAGAACATTTAAGAAAAACTCACAGAGAGAAAGTAATGAAACAAGAATAACCTCAACTAACTATTTTCATCTGAATCAAGTCACCTTTAGCCAGATATGTGACAGATTAAGATCAAGAGCTTTTCAAGGACCCTTACTCTAAAACTTACCATCTAAAAGTTCCAAGGTCACAGTGCCGTCAACATACTCCCACCAGTGCTTCCCATCAGTTGAGACTGGGATCTCCCAGTTGGACCACTTGCAAGCCAGATGAATGCAGACACAGGCCACTACAGGAGGTGTGTACTGCAGGCTAAATGTGGTCAAATGCAGGCTGACATCAGAGGGAAGGAAACAAGAGAGTATCATGAGCTCTCAATTCTGAACCCAAAGTTAAAACTCTCCATTATTTAAAAAAAAAAAAGTAAAAAACACTGGCAAGCAAGAAGGGTAAGAAATATCCAGTGCTCTGATCAACAGTAAACATTATTTTCTATTAACCCACCTGCTCAGGTAACATTTATAAAATTTCTGACCACCTATCATTCAATCCACATAACTGATGGACCCAAACCCCACCCCCCCCCACACACACACACACAAAAAACAATAAAACACCAAAACAAAAAACTAAAACAAATTAGGTACTCAGTTTTTTACAACAAGGATCAATTATTCTGAGAATACGCTCAGAACTTAAGGAAAATGGTAACATTTTTGATATGTATAATCCCTAAATCAAATACTTAAGGTATCTTGTTTCTTGACAATCACAGGTCTGTTCTATTTAAAATAATAAACAGACAGTCACTCTCTAAAGTGTGAATATGCTTGACTGATGGATTATTTTATAATTTTTTCTTATCAGTCTATTAAAATGAACTTCTTAGCCCTGACAGTCATTAGGAATATCTTTGGTTTCCATGAACAACCAATAGATTGGTGATGAGAATAAGCAAGTCATTTTGTAGTACAAGTTATATATTAATTTTCTTTTTCTTTAAAAAGAGAAGAAGAAAAAGTATTACAACTCTTTACACATATGCATGCCTATTTATCTGGGAGAATGGGAAGAACAAGGTGTCTTTTTAAATATCCTAAATATTGCAGAATCCTCCAAATCCGATTTTTAGTCACTGTCAATGAATTCCAAGTTTACCAACTTTCAGAACTATGCTGTTGGATATTTTAAAGCTAAGTAACATGCAGAATCAAGAAGGTTATCAACCAGTAGTAAATAATTACATCACCTTAGTAAATTAAAAAAGCACCATGGAAATGTAAAGCCCAACATGAAAACGGCATAAAATCCAACATTTACCAAGAATTGTCTATAACACACTGTATCAGAGATACATGCCTGGGTCTTTGGGTTCTAGTTTACTAAGTGCCAGACCTGACATCTTTCCATATGCCTTTCAAAGTGACAATCCCAACCCAAGTAAAGTCTTATCCCAAAAATATAAAGGAAAAATATTAAAATATAAACCTGTTGGTTGCCATGAAGTAAGAAGTCTGTGCTAAGTCCTTGCTTGCTAAAAAAAAAAAAAAGGTGGAGAGGAGGAAAAAAATTATTAGTCCCATTTATTCTCTACAATAAATTAGTAAGCATTTAATATTTGCAAGATAGAGAATATAGTGGTAAATGAAGCTAACATGGACCCTGACCACCTAAAGTTTACATTCTACCAAAAACAGATTAACAGTATTTCACTATAAATAACTGGATGCTTCCAGACCTAGGGACTCAAATTTTATTCTGTACACCAACTATCTGTTTAAAATGCAATTCCTGGGCATCCTCCTTACAGTTTGACTCAGTAGGTTTGGAGAAGGACACAAGCATTTTTTTTTTTTTTTATCCGCACCTGAGGACATTTGCATATATCATAGAGAGAGGGAGAGAGAGGAGGAAGAGAGAGAGAGAAACACCGACGTGAGAGAGACATCGAGTGGCTACCACCCACACAAACCCAACTGGGGCCGGGGACAAACCGCAACCAAGGTACGTGCCCTTAGCGGGAACCGAACCCGGGCCTCTCTGGTCCACAGGCCGACACTCTAACCGCTGAGCCAAACCAGCCAGGGCAACACAAGCATTTTTAACAAGTAACCCAGATTCTGATGCAAGGATTCACTGAGAAATACTAAACTAGGGGATGAACTAATTTGGAGGCAAGATCAGAATTCAAAAGAACTTGATATGTTTGGGAAAAGTGATTTTTGCTTTTAAAAAATGTTTTAAATTTAGTAATTTAATTTGTGATTAAATCTGTGATTTAATCCTGAAATAATCAAATAACAAATTATTTAATATATTACCAAAAGAAAGTTCCTTCTTCTAAAACAAACTAACTGCTCTGGATGACAAAGCAAATTTTAACCTTCCTTAGATTAAATATTAGAATATATTCATCTCTGTTTAAGCCTATCCTTGCTCAGTTAAACCATTTAATGCTTTCAAAATATAAAAACTCAGGAAAAACTTTTGGAATTTTCAGATAAAACACACATAAGCAGAATTCAAAATAAGGCCAATTATCAGTTTGGTCTACAAAAGGTACTGAAATGCATGACGATGTGTTGATATTCTTGATGCTACTATTTAAACTGAGTAAGAGAAACTAGGTTCCATACAAATATAGCTACTAAAGTTAAGTTAAAATAAAAAGAAAGTTCTGCCTAGCAGGTGTGGCTCAGTAGATTGAGCATTGTACCATGGACTGAGAGGTTTTAGTTCGATTCCCGTTCAGGGCACATGCCTGGTTTACGGGCTCAATCCCTGGTGGAGGTGTGCAGGAGGCAGCTGATCAATTTTTTTCCTCTCTCTCATATCAATTTTTCTCTTTCTCTCTCTAAAAAAATCAATAAACATATTTTTTTAAAAAGAATGTCTAGGATAATCAACCCTAGAATCAAATTAAGACAGTCCACACTCTGCTCTGGCTGGTTTTGCCCAGTGGTTAGAGTACTGGTCTGCAGACCAAAGTTTAGGGTTCGATTCCTGGTCAAAGGCACATACCTCAGCTGCCGGTTCGATCCCTGGCCCTGTCATGCAAGAGGTAACCAATCGGTACGTCTCTCACACAGATGTTCTCTCTCTCCCTCCCTTCCTCCCTCCCTCCCACTCTATCTAAAAAAAAAAAAAAAAATCAATGGAAAAATATCCTCAGGTGAGGATTCAAAAAAAAAAGATAGTTTACTCTGAAGACATCCTTAAAATTGGTATTAGTTGCTTATGATTTGGTGACTTTTCAAAATCTGTTCCCACCTTTGACAAACATCTACAAGAGACTAACTCTCTTTAAATGGAGATCACCTAAAAACATTAGTTAGTATCTGTGGTATGTATTGGTCCACAAGAATCTTAGCCTCTAAATGGTAAAACAATTTAAGAGCACCATCTCAAGCTGGGATTCCTTACCTCGAACAAGTTGAGTGCACTTTACCACATGTGTATGTGGGTGATCAATTGTTAGTTCAAAGCCTAAAAAAAAAGTAACTGGTTAAAAAGCTAAGTACTCAAAACATTTTATACATCTTTGATCTGAGTCATCATTAAAGGCCTCCCTCATTTTCCTACCCCAAAATTATTGTTCAGAGGCTAAGTCACACAAAGTATGCAACATGCTCTTTTCTAAGACAAATTATCTCCAAAGCTGCTTATAATACTTTGAGCTAGAAGATAACACTAAGATAACAAAGGTAATGCAGTCTCTTAAGACCCCTGAAAACCAATAACTTCTAAACACAAAACAGATTTTAGGGACAACAGAATGTAGTATGATTGGAAGGAGCAGTTTTAGCCAAGTGATTACTATCTTGTAACACTTAATCTTGAGAAAACATTGAAAAACCTATTCTTCTTTTACTTCAGTTTTGTTCCTCTGCCTAACATCTTAATTACAACAGGTACTGATCATTTTATCCAACCCCAAATGGTCTTCACTAAAATTACTTAAGGAGGATCAGTGTGTCTAGTAAAAAAATTTTTTGAGTTTCTCTTTTTACATATGTAAATAAATTTTCTAGATAAAGAAATTCTATTGAGAAATTTACATTACATAAATTATTCTAAAAGGATAACTGATTCTTGCAAACTAGATCTTACTGGTTTCCACATTAATATATTAATAAAAATTTATTCCACCAGAAAAATACCATTGTCCCCTAAAATATGGTTACAATGAAGATAATTTAAAGTAAAAAGTTAATTAGCAGAAATTAACTTCAATGATTTGAAGTTAAATTTTGAAGAACTCGTGTGTGTGTGTGTGTGTGTGTGTGTGTGTGTGTGTGTATGCAATAAAATACAGCTATATCAGTAACTTTTCAACACAGCTCATAAAATTCTCCACTTAAAGAGAAAAATGATGCCCTGGCCGGTTTGGCTCAGCGGTTAGAGTGTCGGCCTGAGGTCCAGAGAGACCCGGGTTTTGGTTCCCGCTAAGGGCACGTACCTCAGTTGCAGTTTGTCCCCGGCCCTGGTTGGGTCATGCGGGAGGCAGCCACTCGATGTGTCCCTTTTCACGTCGATGTTTCTCTCTCTCTCTCTCTCTCTCTCTCTCTCTCTCTCTCTCTTCTTCCCCTCTCTCCCTCCCACTCTATCTGAACAAAAAATGGAAAAATGTCCTCGGGTGAGGATTAAAAAATAAATAAATAAAATAAAGAGAAAAATGATTAAGCCAAAAGCACTAGAAAAAAATATATTTATTTTTCATATTTGCTAATAAGCTTTTTAAGGCAGTCTCTCTGATGAAAATAATAATAGAAAATAACAGAACATCATCAGGATTGCCCATGAACTGCTATATACAGTAGATCCTCAAATAACTTCATTTCGTTCAATGTCATTTCGTTATAACATTGACGAGACAAAAAAAACCGATTCCCAGGTGGGGCCACTGTCTGTGTGGAGTTTGCACATTCTCCCCATGTCTGTGTGGGTTTTCTCCAGGTACTCCAGTTTCCTCCTAAATCCCAAGATGTACACATTAGGTGAACTGGTGTGCCTAAATTGTCCCAGCCTGAGTGAGTGTGGGAGTGAATACGCCCTGCACAGAAGGGCGTCCTGTCAGGGTGGGTTCCTGCCTTGTCCCCTGAGCTGCTGGAATAGTTTTCCAGCCATCTGCAACCCTGAGCTGAAATATGCAGGTTGGAAAATCATTATCTTGCTTGTTTTTATTAATCTTTCTTAAATGCATGTATAGCTCAATTTGTAATATTAGAATTGTTTTGGATCTTTATTTACAAGTTTGGTGATGTTTTTGTGACCAAAAATATGCCATAGGAGCTTAACTCTTATTTATATCAATTAGCCTATGGTAAAATTAGTTTTGTTATATATTGTTTCACTTAAAGCCAGTTTCCAAGAACCTATCAATGAAGTGAGAACTTACCGTAGCTTGAATTCTTCTACTTACACTCTGCTGTTCTAAACTCTGATTACCAATTTAAAAACAAATGTTGTTATCTAAGAATAATGACAGACCATAAATAGTCTTTAAATAGTTTCTGCCATTAGTTATCAGAAAATTTAAAACTGCCAAACCTTAAAAAGCAAAACATGAATCCCAGAATGAGGATAAAAAAAAAAAAAAAGACTGCTAACTGCTTATTTCAAAGGTCAGGTGTACCTTCATTCTTTCTCCCATATAAGCCAGGGTAAACGGGTCTCTACAATCTCTAAACTTGCAAAACCTTTCCAAGTGATTTTCCTCCTGTTTCTTATTTTGCAAATTTTAAAATCATATCATATTGATAATAAACTTACCTAATGTCTGCAGAATTATGCTTTCTAATATCACCAGATCTTGAACTTGTTGCAGGTAAGCCTGCAAGTGAGAAGACACATAAGGTACAATTATATAAAGTGTAGCTGGCTGGTGTGGCTCAGTGGACTGAGCATCGTCCCATGGACTGAGAGGTCTGGGTTTGATTACCGGTCAGGGCACACGCCCGGGTTTCGGGATCAATCCCCAGTAGGGGGCGTGCAGAAGGCAGCCGACTGATGTTTCTCTCTCATCAATGTTTCTCTCTCTCCCCCTTCCTCTCTAAAAAAATAATCAGTAAAAACATATTTTAAAATATATATCAAGTGTGTAAACAATTCTAATATCCACTCCCAGAGAAACCAAAGCCACAAAAGACAAGAGTGGAATTATGAGGTAGAATAGGAACTGAAATTAATCTTTATCCCTATATAGTATAGATTCGCCTTTTAAAAGAAAAAGAAAAAAGGTGGTATACTGAGAGAAAACACTTTATTCATAAATAGCTACAGAAAAAGATATGGTTCTGAGATATGGTTCATTTTCAGACTGACATTTTAGGTTTTAAAGTTCATTTGATATAGCTACAAGAAAATTAAAAATATATCTTCTTCAACATCATCAAAATACATTTGCAGAGCCTTCTATAGGCAATGTAGGCAATCTCAAACATTTGACTCCTGTTAAAACTTCCCCTTTGGGGTAATGCTAGATTTCTAAAAATTCACAGGAGAGTTCAAAGAAAAGGGAATAAATGATAATAATGTAAACTATCTCACTAATGTTTTAATATTGATTATATGCTGAAATGATAATATTTATGATTAAGTAAAATATATTATTATATTAAATACTTTAAAATTTTACTTCAATTTTTAAATTATACATGACTCCCCGTATATTTCCTCTGGACAGCACTGGTCTAGAACTCTAGGAGAATGAGACTTGGGCCAGGAGTTAAGAGACTTATGTTAGAGTTAACTTTCCACTTAACTTTATAATTTTTTTTTATTTAATTTTTTTCTTTGTTAATTTTAGAGAGGAAGGGAGAGGGAGATAGAAACATCGATGAGAGAGAATATTGATTGGCCGCCTCCTGCATGCCCCCCCCCCCCACTGGGGATTGGGTCCACAACCTGGGCATGTGCCCTGAACAGGAATCGAACCGACGACCTCTTGGTGCATGGGTTGATGCTCAACCACTGAGCCACACTGGCTGGGCAACTTTATAATTTTTTTTAATATGTTTTTTAATTGATTTTTTTAGAGAGGAAAGGAGAGAGAGAGAAACATCAATATGAGAGAGAAACATCAATCGGCTGCCTCCTGCACCCCCCTACTGGAGATCGAGCCTGCAACCCAGGCATGTGCCCCAACCAGGAATCAAACTGGGACCTCTCAGTCCATGGGACATCATTCAGTCCACTGAGCCACACTGGCCAGGTTAACTTTATGATTTTTAATACATCCAATAAGGACTTAAACTATGCTAGTTCTGTTCCATATATTGAAGGAAATATCTTCTCCTAATCACCTCACAAGGAAGAGACTCAGTTTACTGATTTCTAGAGAGAGGAAGAGAGAAACATCAATGTGAGAGTTCAACATCAACCTGACACCACCTGCATGTCCCCCACCAGGGATAAAGCCCACAACCTGCGCATGCACTCTGACTGGGAACTGAACCAGCAACTCTTGGGTGCGTGGGATGATGCCCAACTAACTTAGCCACACTGGCCAGGGCTTTTTTGTTTTATTTTGTTAAAATAAAATCTTCTTATTTGGTCAATTCTATAGACCAATGACATCCAGCAATTAGTCTCAAACCTAAATAAAAGTCCAGAGCAATAACTCTTTTCAACAAGAGCTACTGGTATAGCCCAAAGAGAAAATGATGTTAAGACTCTGCCATGCAGAGCACTTAATTCACACCATCAAGAGGTATTATCACCACACACACACACACACAAAATAAACATCCCCCCAAAAAACCCACTTCCTCCAATATGAGCAGAACACACAATCCCATTTATCTTTTTTTATAAAGGATGACTCATGAATCCACTGTAAGAGACTTAAATAATCTTGTAACAATAATCCATAATTTTTCTGCAAGCACTTAACAAATGTCAGACCTCTCAATTTCTCAATACTCACCACTCCCCAATCACTGACTTATAAAGCCAAGAGAGATGTTCCCTTCTTTAAGAAAGTCAAGGAAGGATAGAAAAAATAAGCTATATGTATATGCATAGGATAAAAGTCTAAAAGAATACGCCCTGGCAAGGTGGCTCAGTTGGCTGTAGAGTCATCTCATACACCAAAAGGTTGCAGGTTCAATTCCTAGTCAGGACACATACCTAGGATTTGGGTTCAATCCCTGGTTGGGAGGCAATCAATCAATGTTTCTCTCTCTCATATCAATATTTGTTTCTCTCTGTCTCTCCCCCTATCCCTCTTAAAATAAAAAAGTCTGAAAGAATATAGTACACTAGAATGTAATCAGCAGTATCCTTGGAGGAGGAGGGGAGACGCTTTAATTTTTACTTTAAATGATTCCTAAGTGTTTGGATTCTCTTACAATGAACATATATAACTTTTGTAATTTCTTCCAAAGTTCTTTTAGAAAGAGCAAAAGGTTAAAATATATATACATGTTTATGATGAAATACTATCTCCACATTTAAAGCAAGTAGAAAAATTAATAAAATGGGAAAATATTTGGAATATAGGAAGTGAAAAAAACACACATATATACATGTATAGCTATTCACAGAAAAAAGGCTATAAATAATAATGGTCCACTTATAGATCTGTGATCCAAATTATATCTAGGTGATATATTTTCTTCTTTGTTTTTCTGCATTTTCCAATTTCACTACAATGAATACAATTAACTTATGCATAAAATGGAAAAAACAAACACTAAAAGGTTCCTTTACTAGCCCTCAGTTAGCCTTATAAATCAAAGTTAAACTTAAGAAAAACAGATATGTGTAATTAATCCCTTACCTCACTTCTAGTATCGGGAAGTGATTCCTGTGGATGAAGACAAGTATGTGCTACCTTGATGACATGTTCCAATTTTTTGGGCTGTTCTTCTACTTTAGCTGCTAGAAATAAGGCCGCCGGAGCCACAGACTGAATGGAGAAAAAACAAATCATATTTATTATTTGTTTATTTCTAGATAAAGGTACAGATCTATGAAAGAACTAAGTCTTAAACCAAGTTCTTTGTTTACCTCAACTTCACCACCTCATTTATGCTTTTTCCTGTACTTAAAAATGTCCTCCCCTCTCCTATCCATTAATCCACATCTACTTCCAAAAACTGATCCTACAACAAAATCTCATTCAAAACTACCTATTCAAGAAGCCACTAAATGAAAATAGACAGCTTTCTATTTAAAATCAGATTCTTTATTAAGTTTGCATCAAAACATTACATATTTTTTTTAAAGGAGTAAATTGAAAAGTCCAGAGAAGGGAAATCCATACAGACAAAAGAAAGTAAATTAGTGGTTGCCAGGGGATAGGAGGAGAAGGGAATGAGAGTGACTGCTGAAGTGTGAGGAGTTTCTTTTTCTGGAGTAATGTAAATGTTCTGGAATTAGATCCTGATGGTGGTGGCACAACTCTGTGAATATACTAAAAACCAGCAAATTGTATATTTTAAAAGGAGGAATTTTACTGTATGAGAATTATCTCAAGTATACTTATATATAGGAGCATAAATCTTTTTTAAAAAACAAAGGAATTCAAAGTATAGCAGTACATTCAAGAGGTTATACATGGAAGGCACTTAGAGGGGAAAAAAATTCAAGCCAAAACACAAGTAGGTATCAAACTCAGACACTAAACAATAAAAGAGATTAGAGCAATATGACATACATGTAAGCCTGGTGATCTGGGAACCTCAGGAAGTAGAACTTCTCTTGAATCTTAAGAATATTATAATGAATCAGAGATGGCAATGGTAAGAGCTAGAATTCACCAGGAGTAAAAGAAATTTTATAGACTTGAAATATGTATTTAACTTTAATGAACAGAACTGACACACAATGTAATACAGAAATCCCCCATTATACTTGGAGGATAATTTCCAAGACTTCAAATGGATGCCTGTAACTTCGAATAGTACCAAACCTTACATAGACTATGTTTTTCTCTATGCATACATACCTATGATAAAGTTTAATTTATATATTAGGCACAGTAAGAGATTTAACAATAACATACAGTAATAAAAGTTATGTGAATGTGGTCTCTCTCTCTCTCATAACTGAGATGGCTACTAAGGCAGGACTGCAGAAGATTTCATCACATTACTCAGAACAGCATGGAATTTAAAACTTAATCAATTGTTTATTTCAGGAATTTCAATTTAATATTTTTGACCACAGTTGACCACAGGTGGCTGACCAAAGCACTGATACCAATGAAAGCAAAAACCCACCTAAAGTGGGGACTACTGCTGTATCCCTGCTGTTCTACTTTGATAGAACAGATTTTTCTCCACAATTCAATTCATAGTAACAATTATCTTCCTTCATATTTATTGCAGTTGTATATGAAGCTTGCTACAAACACATTCATAGAGCTTAGGATAAGGTACGAGCCAGAGGAAAATGAAGCACATTTTGAACACTAAACTGAGTAGGTTAAATAACAAGATAATGGGATGTAGGACACAAAATATTTTTACTTGTTGACAGTATTACAGATGTACCCCATTTCTCCCCTTTGCCCCCTCCACCCAGCCCCCACCCCACCCCAGGCCTTCATCACACTATTGTCTGTGTCCATGAGCTATGTATATATGTTCTTTGGTTAATCTTTTCACATCCCTCCCACCCTCCCTCTGAGATTTGTCATTCTGTTCCATGGATCCATGACTCTAGACCTATTTTGTTTGTCAGTTTATTTATTTTTATTTTTTGCATTTTTTGTCCAGATAGAGTGGGAGGGAGAGAGAGGAAGAGAGAGAGAGAGAGAAACATCGACGTGAAAGGGACACATCGAGTGGCTGCCACCCGCACGACCCACCAGGGCCGGGGACAAACTGCAACCGAAGTATATGCCCTTAGCGGGAACCGAACCCGGGTCTCTCTGGACCGCAGGCCGACGCTCTAACCGCTGAGCCAAACCGGCCAGGGCTGTCAGTTTATTTTGTTCGTTAAATTCCACATATAAGTGAGATCATATGATAGTTTCTCTTTCTCTAACTGGCTTGTTTCACTTAGCATAATAATCTCCAGGTCCATCCAGACTGTCACAAGGGTAAGAAATCCTTCATTTTTACAGCTGCATAGTATTCCATTGTGTAAATGTACCACAGCTTTTTTTATCCACTTATCTATGAATGGTGCACTTGGGTTGTTTCCAGATCTTAGCTATTGTAAATAGTGCTGCCATTAACATAGGAATGCATATATCCTTTCTGATTGGTGTTTTGGGATTCTTAGGATATATTCCCAGAAGGGGGATCGCTGGGTAAAATGGCAGTCCCATTTTTAATTTTTTGAGGAAATCATACTTTTTTCCACAGTGGCTGTACCAGTCTACATTCCCCTCAGCAGTGTACTAGGGTTCCCTTTTCTCCACATCCTCGCTAGCACTTGATTTTTTTTTCTTTATTGGTTTTAGAGAGAGAAGAAGGGAGAGGGAAGAGATAGAAACATCGATGAGAGAGAACATAGACTGGCCATCTCCTGCATGCCCCCCACTGGGGATTGGGCCCAAAACTTGGGCATGTGCCCTGACCAGGAATCGAACTGGCGACCTCTTGATGCATGGGTCCACGCTCAACCACTGAGCCACACCAGCCAGGCAGCACTTGTTGATTTATTGATGGTATCATTCTGGCAGCTGTGCGGTGATACATTGCAGTTTCAATTTGAATCTCTCTGATAATTAGAATTAGTGACGATGAGCATTTTTTCATAGGTCTATTGGCCATCTGTATGTCCTCTCTGCAGAAGTGTCTATTCAGGTCCTTTGCCCATTTTTTAATTGGATTGTTTCTCTTCCTGGTGCTGAATTGTATGCATTCTTTGTATATTTTAGAAATTAACCCCTTATCAGATGTATCATCGGTGACCAGGTTCTCCCATACAATAGGTTCCCTTTTAATTCTGTTGGTGGTTTCTTTCGCTGGACAGAACCTTTTGATTTTGATGTAGTCCCACCTATTTTTTCCTTTGTTTCTCTTGCCCTAGATGTATCGTCAAAGATAATGCTACATGAGATGTCCGAGATTTTATTGCCTATGTTTCCTTCTATGATTTTTACGGTTTTGCGACTCACATATAAGTCTTTTATCCATTTTGAGTTTATTCTTGTGTATGGTGTAAGTTGGTGGTCTAGTTTCATTTTTTTGCATGTACCTGTCCAATTTTCCCAGCACCATTTATTGAAGAGACTATCTTCACTCCATTGTATGCTCTTGCCTACTTTGTCAAATATTAATTACCATAATGATGTGGGTCCATTTCTGGGTCTCTGTTCTGTTCCATTAGTCTATATGCCTGTTCTTGTGCTAGTACCAGGTTGTTTCTCAAATATGTTCTTATTGTGTTTTTTTTTTTAGAGAAAGAGGGAGGGAGAGGGAGAGAAAGACATTGATTTGAGAGAGAAACATCGATTGGTTGCCTCCTGTAAGCAACCTGACTGGGAATCAAACCCACAACCTGGGCATGTGCCCTGACTGGGAATCACACCAGTAACCCTTTGGTTCATGGGATGATGCTCAACCAACTCAGCTACATTAGCCAGGGCAGTACTAGGCTCTTTTGATTACAATGGCTGTGTAGTATAGTTTGATATCCAGTATTGTGATCCCTCCTACATTGTTCTTCTTTCTCAAGATTGCTGAGGCTACTCAGGGTCTTTTTTGGTTCCATATAAATTTTTGGGATATTTGTTCTAGATCTGTGAAATATTCCATTGGTATTTTAATGTGATTGCGTTGAATCTGTAGATTGCTTTGGGTAGTATGGACATTTTAATGATGTTAAGTCTTCCAATCCATGAACACAGTATATGCTTCCACTTGTTTGTATCTTCCTCTATTTCTTTTTTAAATGTCCTACAGTTTTCCGGGTACAGGTCTTTTCCCTCCTTGGTTACATTTATTCTCAATTATCTTTTTTTTTTTTTTTTGCAATGGTAAATGGGATTTTTTACTTTCTCTTTCTGAGAGTTCATTATTGGTATATAAAAATGCTATTGAGCCCTGGCCGGTTTGGCTCAGCTGTTGGAGAGTTGGCCTATAGACCAGAGAGTCCCGGGTTCGGTTCCCAGTAAGGGCACATACCAAAAAAAAAAAAAATTAAGAATAAAAACGCTATCGATTTCTGGATGTTAATTTTGTATCCTGCTACTTTGCCAAATTCATTTATTAAATCTAGCAGTTTTATGGTAGTTTTTACAGTTTTTCTATGTACAATATCATGTCATCTGAAAATGACAGTTTTACTTCCTCCTTTCCAATATGGATGCCTTTTATTTTTTATTCTTGTCTGGTCGCTGTGGCTAGAACTTCCAGTACTGTATTGAGTAAGAATGCTGAAAGCAGACATGTCTGTCTTGTTCCTGATCTTTAGGGAAATGCTTTCAGCTTTTGCCCACTGAGTATGATGTTGGCTATAGGTTTGTCATATATGGCCTTTGTTTTGTTGAGGTATGATACCTCCATTCCCACTTTGCTTAGAGTTTTTATCATAAATGGATGCCGGATTTTGTCTAATGCTTTTTCTATGTCTATTGATATGATCATGTGATTTTTATCCACCATTTTGTTTATGTGATGTATCACATCTACTGATTTGCAAATATTGTACCTACCTTGCAGTCCAGGAATAAATCCCATTTGGTCATGGTATATGATCTTTTTAATGTATTTGTTGAGGATTTTAGCATCTATGTTCAACAGGAATATTGGCCTGTAATTTCCTTTCTTTGTAGTGTCTTTATCTGGTTTTGGAATTAGGATAATGCTGGCCTTGTAAAAGAGCTTGGAAGTTTTCTCATTGGTAAATCATTCATTGTTTAATAACAATGCTGTTTAGCCTCCATGTGTTAGAGGGTTTTGATTTTTTTTTTTTTTGTAGTTGATTTCTAGTTTCGTGCCACTATGATCCGACAAAATGCCTGATATGATTTCAATCTTCTTGAATTTGTGGGACAGATAAGATTTTTAATGAGAGTGACACTAAAAATTTTAGAAACATATCTAGAGTTTAAGAAATATTTAGAAAGATCAAACTGGTGGTAAGTGGGACTGAAAGAAGGAAAGAATAGGATACCTTTAAAGTTAACTTTTTAAAAAGAAAAAGATTTAATAATACAGACAATGGAAATAAAATTTAGAGTAGGAACTAGAAGTAGGAATACAGGAAAAAAAGAAATAGAAATATCATTTGGAAAACTAATAGGGTTTCACTAAATATGTATATGTATTTGCATGCAGAGAAAAAAATTCTAATGAGATATACTCCAAAATATTAACAGGATTATCCCTGAATAGTGGGTTATGCGGAAATCATCATTTTCTCCTTTATTGTCTTTTTTTTTTAATCCTTACCCGATGACATTTTTCCATTTTTGTTCAGATAGAGTGGGAGGGAGAGAGAGGAAGAAAGAGAGACAGAGAGAAACATCGACGTGAAAGGGACACATCGAGTGGCTGCCTCCCGCACAACCCCAACCAGGGCCAGGGACAAATCGCAACTGAGGTACGTGCCCTGGACCGGAACCAAACCCATGACTCTTTGGTCCGCGGGCCGACGCTCTAACCACTAAGCCAAACAGGCCAGGGCTATTCTGTCTTCTTCTTTTTTTTAAATTCTGTCATCTTTTAATTTTATGATGACAACACACATTCACAAGGAGAGAAAAATCAGTAACAGTATAAAAATTAAAAGGATTTTAAAACTGATTGAACAGAGGGGGGAAAGGACAACTCAAAGACAACGCTAAGATTTTTAAGCCTCCAAATTTGCCTTCAAGGGGCTAAAAATATGTATAAAAGGAGATAACTAAAATATGGTATACAAACAATGGCTGAGAAGGCAAGTTAACATCTCAGTGAAAACTTGCAAAGGATAAATTTTAATCTACTTATGTGCAAATCAGCCACACAAATACTCTTCGCTTCTCATGGAATCCAGCTGGCTTATCAAAGCATTTTCCCATCAAATGCAGTTTCTCTGAGGAGTTCTTACACCAGGAATGAGTATAAGATTTTTCTGTTTTAAAAGAATAATAATGCCAGCTAATATTTATTTGTTTGCTATGTGTAGACACTTTGTAAATTAATTCACTTAAATCCTATTAACTACTCTATGAGGTAGGCACTATTATTAACTCCAAAGAGATGAGAAAACTGAGGCCTAAAGTAACTTGCCCACAGACATATAGCTAGTAAGCAGTGCATGAAGGATCCAAATATAGACATGTCTGACCCCAACGCCCGTTCTCAGCCACTAAGCTTGACCTCATAAGAGTCAACTAATGAGTAAAATATGCCTAATCAAATTTGATAGCTATTAAAATACAACACCTGTATTTTACAATATACATAATATAGCATAAACACACACACACAAGTTGCTCATCACTATTTTTATATCCCCCCCCCACTTGAAAACATTTAAAACTGTACATATAAGTCAGGTAATGCCCTGGCCAGTCTGGCTCAGCAGTTAGAGTGTCAGCCTGCGGTCCAGAGAGACCTGGGTTTGGTTCCCGCTAGGGCACGTATCTCGGTTGCAGTTTGTCCCTGGCCCTGGTTGGGTCATGTGGGAGGCAGCCACTCAATGTATACCTTTCATGTCGATGTTTCCCTCTCTCTCTCTCTTCCTCTCTCTCCCTCCCACTCTATCTGAACAAAAAATGGAAAAATGTCCTCGGGTGAGGATTAAAATAAATAAATAAATAAATAAATAAATAAATAAATAAATAAATAAATAAATAAATAAATAAAAATAAATAGAAAGTCAGGTAATGAGCCCCGCCAGTGTGGCTCACTGGTTGAGCATCGACCCATGCAACAAGAGATCGCCAGTTCACTTCCCAGTCAGGGCACATGCCCAGGTTATGGGCCCGATCCCCAGTGGGAGGTATGCAGGAGGTGGCCAATTGATGTTCTCTCTCATCGATGTTTCTCACTCTCTCCTTTCCTCTCGCTAAAATCAATAAAGAAAAAAATAAAAAAGAAAGCCAGGTAATGAGGTTGAATTTCTTCTCAAAAAAAGAGTAAATGTTACGCTGGAATTTAAGTGGAAAAAACTAAACCAGTAATTTAATCATATCTACTAAAAAAATTAAATTTAGACTTCCGGTCAAGATGGCAGCGTAGGTAAACGCGGTATCGCGTCCTCCCACAACCACATCACAGTTACAACTAAACTACAGAACAACCATCATTCAAAACCGCCTAAAATCAAGCTGAACGGAAGTCCTACAACTATGAAATTAAAGAAGCCCCATCGAGACTGGTAGGAGGGGCGGAGGCGCCACGGGCTGGTCCCACACCCACGTGTGGCGGATAAAAATTAGGAGGGACACCTCAGCTGGGAAGGTCCTCCCTGAGGACTCGGGTCCCCATCCCACACCAGGCGCCCAGCTCAAGGTTCCAGTGCCAGGAAGAGAATCCACATAACTTCTGGCTGTAAAACCAGCGGGAACTGAGGCTGAGGCGGCTGGAGCCCCCGGCAGCTCCTCTTAAAGGGCCCATGCACGGACTTACTCGGATTCGCACCCTCCAGGCTCCAGCGTGGGGGAGGCAGTTTGAAAGGCGCCAGAGTCATATGGGGAAGAACTGAGCTGTTTGGCATTGGAGCAAAGGCTGGAGAGGCAGCTTTCTCCTGGACAGACGTGCTGTCGGAGGCCTTTGTTCCTTTGGTGAGCCCTTCCCTGGGCTAGCAGACGCCTCCATATCTGGGACTCCAGCAACCTGGCTCACACTGTTTGCCCCGCCCTGGTGATTCCCTGAGGCCCCACCCCACCCAACTTCCAGGCCCACCCAAGCTGTTGCCAGTTGCTTTACCATAGGATTGGCCTGTCTTGGATCCTGCTTCAGCTTTTCCTAAATTCTTTCAAACAAGCAGCATCTGGTCTCAGCTAGCCCCATATCTCTCGCTAAGTAATACATAGAAACAAACAGAGGGAGGCAGTCAAAATGAGGAGACAAAGAAACAGGTCCCAAATGAAAGAACAGAACAAAACTCCAGGAAAAGAATTAAGTGAAATGGAGTTAAGCAATCTTACAGATGCTGAGTTCAAAACACTGTTTATAAGGATGCTCAATGGACTTAGTGAGAACCTCAGTGGACTTAGTGAGAACCTTAGTGAACTTAGTGAGGGCCTCAAGAGCATAAAAAAGGACCAGTCAGAAACACTGGATGCACAGTTAGAAATGAAGGAGGCACTAACTGAAATAAAGAATAATTTACACAGATTCAACAATACAGTAGGTAAAGCCAAGAAGCAAACCATGGATTTGGAATATAAGGAAGCAAAAAACGCCCAATCAGAACAGCAAAAAGAAAAAAGAATCCAAAAAAATGAGGATACTGTAAGGAGCCTCTGGGACAACTTCAAGCATGCCAACATTGGCATCTTGGGGGTGCCAGAAGGAGAAGAGAGAGAACAAGAAATCGAAAACCTATTTGAAACAATAATGGCAGAAAACTTTCCTAACTTGGTGAAGGAAACAGACATACAAGTCCAGGAAGCACAGAGAGTCCCAAACAAGATGAACCCCAAGAGGCCCACACCACGACACATCATCATCAAAATGCAAAAGGTTCAAGACAAAGAGAGAATCTTAAAAGCAGCAAGAGAAAAGCAGTTAGTTACCTACAAGGGCGTTCCCATAAGACTGTCAGCTGATTTCTCAAAAGAAACTTTGCAGGCCAGAAGGGAGTGGCAAGAAATATTCAGAGTGATGAAAAGCAAGAACCTACAACCAAGAGTACTCTATCCTGCAAAGCTGTCATTTAGAATCGATGGCCATATAAAGAGTTTCCCAGACAAGGAAAAGCTAAAGGAGTTCATCACCACCAAACCATTATTATATGAAATGATGAAGGGTCTTCTTGAAGAAAAAGATAAAAAAAATATAAACAAACAAAATGGCAATAAATACGTATCTATCAACAACTGAATCCGCAAACAAAATGAACAAGCAGAACAGAAACATTCTCATAGATACAGAGAACTTTTGTTGGTTACCAGATAGGTGGGGGCTGGGGGGCTGGGTGAAAAAAGTGAAGGGATTAAGAAGTACAAATTAGTTGTTAGACTGACAAACCTTAAAGGGAAGGGGGGTTGGGGAGTGGGAAGAAATAAACCAAAGAACTTATGTGTATATATGCATAACCAATGGACACAGAGAACAGTGTGGGGAAAGGCAGGAGGGGGGCAGGAATGGGGAGGAGGGGGGCAATGAGGGAAAAATGAGGAACATCTGTAATACATTCAACAATAAAGAAGTTAAAAAAAAATTAAATTTATTTCTATCAAAAGGCAAGTTCTCTACCTTTTCTTTTTTAATCCTCACCCAAGGATATTTTTCCATTTATCTTCAGATAGAGTGGGAAGGAGGGAAGGGGGGATGGGGGGAGAGAGAGAGAGACAGAGAGAGAGAGAAACATCGATGTGAGAGAGAGAGAGAGAGAGACATGAATTAGTTGCCTCCCACCAGGGCCAGAGACGAACTGCAATGGTGGTACATGCCCTTGACCAGAATCGAACTTGCCACTCTTTGGCCGAAAGGCTGACACTCTAAACACTGAGCCAAACCAGCCAGGGCAAGTTCTCTACCTTTGTTGGAAATATACTGTATCTTGATCTGAGTGGTGGTTACATATATATAATAATGCAAAAAGTAATAGAGTTGCTTTATTGTATGTTATAGCTCAATAAAAATTAAAAAATAAATAATAAAAGAGCTCTAGGCTCCACAACATTGTCAATGAGATACACAACTAAATGAGAAAAGTATTCACAACACATGACATACAAATCTAATATATAAAGTGCTCATATAAATAAGAAAACTAGAACAATAAAATAGGGGCAAAATGAACTGACAATCAACTTTAAATTTATTCTTCAATTTCATGAGAACAATTACCAACAGGCATAAGTAGCTCAACTTCACAAATTGAAGAAATGTAAATTAATAAAACAATTTAGGACTCCCTCTATCTTGCTCACCACTGTATCCCTAGTGCTTTGACAAGTAGTTAGGACTTAATATTTCCTGAAGAACAAGTATTTGTTCTAAGTGAGGATATAGAGGAAAGGACCCTCTCCCACAGTGCTGGAAACAATGTATATTGATAAAATCTTTCAGTAGAACAAACTGACACAACAAAACATTTTGCATGCCCTTTGACACAGCAATTCCACCTACAGGAATTTATATTAAAAGTCATCTAAGTGTACTACATATGTACCAGGCTATCTTATGTAACATTATTTATAATATAATAAATTACCAATAGCCTAAATATCCATCATAGGGAGCTGGTGAAATAAATTACAGCAAAAACACAAAGAAATACTATGTGGTCATTTAATATAATGAGAAACCAATATGAAAAGATGTCTAATATATAGTGTTAAGTGATAAAGGCAAGTTGTGTAAGAGTAAGTCTAGTAAGAGATGATTTTTATAAAAATACATAAATGCTAGTATATGCACGGAAAAATGTCTGGGACACCACATGCCAAAACATTTATCAATGGTTACCTTTGTATGGTGGGATTACATTTATACATTATATATTTTTGTACTGTTTTCATTTTTACCATGAGCATTTATTACCTTTGTAATAAAAAATACATGACATGAAAAATGCATGGGAGCTTGATAGAACATATAACATTTCAATGCCACAACAATGTATTAAGTCCTCTCAAATCCGAATTTGGATTTATCACAGCTAAACTCTTAGAATTAACATACTAAAGGAGAAATATTTTTGATCTGTTAATTCCAGAATGTGCCTAAAATCAGTTCTCTAGAGAGGATCAACAATCTCAAATTAAAAGTCACTGGATTTGAAAAAAGTCGCAATACCCCAAAGGATCTCTCTACAATGGATAGTTACCATTCATTCATTGAACAAGTTTACTGAAGGTTCTTTGAAGGATACACAGAAAAGTGTCTCTCTGTCCTTGCTAAGCTTAATACATGGGAAATAAGGAAAGATAATTTAGTGAACAAACTGATTTGAGATGTATTTTAACCTGGATTTCAAATCTTACTATAATAACATTATATAGTTTCATTCTTCGCTGTACCCCAAATTGGGGATTCCTGTTGGCACTGAATTGGCACCAACAAACACTGGTCAACACAAAGGAAGCCAGAGAAAAAGGTGACATATTGAACGATTTTATTTATATGAAATGTCCAGAACTGGGAAATCTATAGAGATAGAGTGTAGCCTAGGGCTGGTGAGATGGAGGCAACGAGGGTGATACATAAGGGGCACTTTCCTTTTGAGGTAATGAAATGTTCTAAAATTTATTGCAGTGATGATTGCATTAATCTGTGAATATACCAAAAATCATCGAATTGTGTACTGTAAATGGGTGGATTGTATGTTATGAGAATTATATTTCAATAAATGTTAAAAGAAAAAATCTATACCATAATAAAAGGGAAGAAATGTAGAAAACTTTCAGAAATGGCAAAACAGCTATGGATTTCCTATTCAAATTTTGTTCTTTATCCACTACTTTCTATTCTAGAACTATCAGATACCCTCATTAAATGCTTCTCCCTCTCTTAATAAGGGTGTGTTCCTTGCCATCAGAGGTAGAGCAGGGCTGGAGGTAAGGAGGCTAAGGGTAGGATAAAGCCAAGCTGACTGGATAATCAACAAACACTGGGAATACTTAATCCACAAATCCAAAGGGTTTCCTGTGTAATTACTCCCAATACTGAGTCCACCAATATTTTACATTACAAGAACAGTATCTAGCTTCACAGATCCTCATCCTATGGCATTAGAGGGGAAAAAGCTCAAAATTCATCATCCTAAGTCTGAAACACTTTTCCTCAAAACATAACCTTTAAAAAAAATAAAGGAATATTTAACTCACAAATCCATATGAAGTGTTCATCAAGTTCAGCCCTATTACCTGTAAGTTTATTAAGCAAGTCTAGTCTTTTTAAAAAAAATATGTTTTTATTGATTTTTTATAGAAAGAGATATAAACATCAAAGTGAGAGAGAAACATCGATTGGCTGCCTCCTGCATGCCCTCTACTGGGGATTGAGCCCGCAAACCCAGGCACGTGCCCTGACTGGGAATTGAACCAGGATCTCTCAGTCCATGGGACATCTCAATCCACTGAGCCACACCAGCTGAGCTAAGCAAGTATAGTCTTACCTACAATTGAGATATCACTTTGAACTTGCTTCCAAGTCACTTACAAATAATGTTAAATGTAATCCTACCCTCCTGGCCGGTTTGGTTCAGCGGTTAGAGCATTGGCCTGCGGACCAGAGAGTCCCAGGTCGGTTCCCACTAGGGGCACGTACCTTGGTTGCGGTTCGTCCTGGCCCCGGATGGGGTTCGTCCCGGCCCCGGTTGGGGTTGTGAGGGTGGCAACCAGTCCATGTGTCTCTCTCACATCTATGTTTCTCTCTCTCTCTTCCTCCTTCTCTCCCTCCCGCTCTATCTGTAGATAAATGCAAAAATGTCCTTGGGTGAGGATTAAATAAATAAATAAATAAATAAATAAATAAATAAAATGTAATCCTACCATTTCAGGTAGCAAAACTAAAAATAGCACTATTTACAATTCTGTCCAGAAAAAAAAAAAATTGCTTTATTATTTTCTTTTTCCTGTCTTAAAAGTCATCCCGTCACTACATAATGTACCTTTACCTTCCCCCTCCAACCTGTCATTGACTGAAATTTTATCAAAGGCTTCTAAATAAATCTAAGTAACATATTCATTTGCTTTCCTATGACTATATTATTTACCACTTCAAAAATACAGCCCTAGCCCCGCCAGTGTAGCTCAGTGGTTGAGCATCGACCCATGCACCAAGAGGTTTGATTCCTGGTCAGGACACACGCCCAGGTTGTGGGCCTGATCCCCAGTGGGGGGCATGCACAAGGCGGCCAATCAATGTTCTCTCTCATTGATGTTTCTATCTCTCTCTCCCTCTCCCTTCCTCTCTCTCTCTAAAACCAATAAAGAAAAAAAAAGAAATACAGCCCTGGCCAGGTGGTTGAGTTGGTTAAGCATCGTCTCATCCACCACAAGGTAGCCAGTTTGATTCCGGGTCAGGGCACATGCCACGGTTTGGGGCTTGAACACCAGTAGGGGACATCAGGAGGCAGCCGATGGATGATTCTCTCTCCCTCCTTCTCTCTTTAAAATTAAAAAAAAATTTTTTTTAATTACACTTAAAAGTAAGCATAGTTTCCCCTTTAATTCTACTCTCTCAACCCAAATATTAAGTGTTCAATAATATATTTCTTTACTAAAGATTCCACCTCCTCTAAGGATGCATTCAATCTACCAAACAACTAACTAAACACTTCATAGGAAATTTGGAAGGCTAGATTCAGAACAGTAGTATGGCACATAATGAAAGTGACAAATACTAAATTCTAAACTTCAAATCCCAGTTCAGCAGCAAAGATCAACCACAAAAGAAATACAAAGTTGGAATTAATCATAAAAGGATTACACCATATGAAAAAATTATACTTACATTTCGATGGAACTGTGTAAAGGACTGAATCATGTAGAATCGATGCATGTATACAATAGCAGTGTTGATGGTCAATTGTGAGCTAAAATGTTCAAGTTAAGGCAGGCAGTACAATTCCCAAAAATATAACCTCTATAATCCTCCCATAATGACCATGCAAGCTGAGCACAGTAGATGCTCCCAAATGAAAAACATACTTACCTCTCCACCAATTAACTACCAACTGACACTTAGCACACCTTAAACATAATGGATATTCACTATAAATTTGCTGAATAAACAACGTCTCAGCATGTGTGAATCAAGAAGGAATATAAACAAAACTATGTAAGACCTAAACCCATCGCTTGTCTACTGAAAATCCTGCAATGGTGATTCATTAGCTTAGGATCTCTCTTCACATGATTTACAACACCCTCCCTGACCTGGTCCTGGAGATATGTCTCCATTATTGCCTCACCTTCTAATCTCCAGCAATTAACTTTTCAGTTCCAGTTCTTTCTGGCAACCAAGCCTTCTCATATGGTGATCCCTGGGACCAAAAACACTGTGGAATGATTTGATATTCAATCACTGAAAAGAAAATCTTTTAAATGGTTTACTTCTAAAGACGTCAGAAAACAATGTGGGGTATACAGAGATGAGGCAGTCATAATGGCAACAACCTTAATAGCAACACAGATATATAAAAAAAAAAAAAGGGAGCTAGGATACACTGAAACAGAATTTCAAACAAAGGTTTAACTCAGTACTCTGACTGGATCCTTATGAAACAAATTGGATACTGGATATAAAAAGAACACTTAAAGTTGAAGTGAGCACTTAAAACACAAATGTTATACATTCAGCAACACATTTATTTATTTATTTATTTATTTATTCATTTATTTTTGTTAATCCTCACCTGAAGATATTTTTCCATTGATTTTTAGAGAGAGTGGAAGGAAGGGTGGGAGGGAGGAAGGGGGAGAGAGAGAGAGAGAGAAACATTGATGCAAGAAGGACACATCAATAGGTTGCCTCCTGCACAACCCCGAGCGGGGCCAGGGATTGAACCTGCAACCCAGGTTCATGCCCTTGACCAAGAACTGAACCCGAGACCCTTCTTCGGTCCTCTGGCTGAGATTCTAACCATTGAGCCAAACCAGCCAGGGCATTCAGCAACACATTTAAATGAAAGGTGCACCCAAGGATAATTGTTCACTTCCAGAGTGAAAAGAACTTTAAAACTATTTTAGGCTTTTCTGCTACAAAATGAGTATAGTTTCTAACAAAAATTCTTGAATCAACCTGTCCCTTTCGGCCCTGTCTGTGCATGAAGCCCCATCCGTGGACCAGGTGGCCGAGGCAAGAGTGCACCATGGTAGCTAGCACCAGTATATGACTCTGGTCGCAGGGGTGGTGCTGACCCAGTACATATTCACCTTAAAGAGGAAAACAGACAGATGACCAAGATCATTGAAATGCCTATGTTCAAGCCCTACATCTCTGGATATTGCTTACCACTTATGCTGCTGCTCTAGAACAAATAAACTCAAGGACAAAAGAACTCAAGAGTGCCTTAAGGAAGACTGGATAACCAAAAAATGACTAAGATTCTGCTATACATGTGAAAATTATGCCAGAATTCCAGAAAAGTTCATGTGAAGATCCCTACAAGAGTAGAAGAAATTATCTGTGGTCTTACCAAAGGAAGAGTTGTCAATTTTTCAGATTAACAGACTTTGATTTGACACTGAGTAGATTTTCTTACGAAGAAAAAGAATGTCCTTGCCCGGCCGGTGTAGCTCAGTGGTTGAGCATCAATCGACCCATGCACCAAAAGGTCGCCGGTCACGGCACATGCCCAGGTTGTGGGCCAGATCCCCAGTGAGGGGCATGCAGGAGGGGCCAATCGATGTTCTCTCTCATCTATGTTTCTATCTCTCTCCCTCTCCCTTCCTCTCTTTCTAAAATCATAAAGAAAAAAAAAAACAGAAAAAGAAAAAGAATATCCAACATGTCATAATGTCATCAACAACTGTAAGCTGGTTTCAAATGAATGCCGAAAAAAGTTACTTCAGCTAAAGAAAAAATATTATGCTATTGAAATTAATTCTGTTTACCATAGAATAGTAGTACCCTTATATGATAGAATGGTAAACTAAATTACAGTTTGCTTGTTGAACAGGTCTTATCAAAACCTAAATTGTGACAGAATCTGACATATGCTCAAGGAAAAATATGAAAATTTCTGTGTTAAGCTCCAATATAGTATCCCTGTGTTCATATTTTCAGCTGGCATCAGTGATGTACTAGAGATTATCCATCAAGCTGATGTTTATTATCCAAATGTGAAAGTAGTGTCCAACTTTACGTATTTTTATGACAATGAGGTACTCAAAGGATTTAAGGAGAATTAATCATGTATTTAACAAACATGATGATGCCTTGAAGAACACAGAATATTTCAATCAACTGAAAGACAACAGCAACATAATTCTGCTTCAGAGACTCCCAGAGACACTTAAGGCAGATGGGGTAGACAATGTTGAACACATTCTGAAAACTGGGTATCTAAATGACAGAATGGATCAGCTTTTAGAAAAGTACATGGAGCCCTGGCCGGTTTGGCTCAGCGGTCAGAGCGTCGGCCTGCGGTCCAGAGAGACCCGGGTTCGGTTCCCACTAGGGCACGCACCTCGGTTGCAATTTGTCCCCGGCCCTGGTTGGTCGTGCGGGAGGCAGCCACTCGATGTGTCCCTTTCACGTCGATGTCCCTCTCTCTCTCTCTCTCTCTCTCTCTCTCTCTCTCTCTCTCTCTCTCTCTCTCCCTCTCCCTCCCACTCTATCTGAACAAAAAATGGAAAAATGTCCTTAGGTGAGGATTAAAAAAAAAAAAAGTACATAGACTCTTACAATACTGTTCTGGTAAAAGACGAATTATTGCAGGTGGCCAACTCTAACTTACAAAATATTCTGTAAACAAGCATTCTTCAAGACCTCTCTTCTCTGGGTGAAAGTGATGCAAGAACTGCTCATCTATTCACCTTGCTGAAAGACTTATTTATAATATATTCTTGCTCTGCAAATTTTCCTCTACATTACTGAAGTATTTCAGACATGTTGAGTCCATTAACTGGAAGCTCCATTTTCTCCACCTCTCAACACACTCACCATACTTTTTAATATTAAAAAAAAAACCTTCCTTTATGTTTGACATCTTAGCAGCTGCTCTTCAAGTTTCGCTATGCCGCCCAAGAACGACAAGAAGAAAGATACTGGAAAATCGTCCAAGAAAGACAAAGGCCCAGTGAACAAATCTGGGGGCAAGGCCAAAAGAAGACGTGGTCCAAAGGCAAAGTTCAGGACAAGTTCAATAACCTAGTCTTGTTTAACAGAGCAACATATGACAAACTGTAAGGAAGTTCCCAACTATAAGCTTATAACCCCAGCTGTTGCCTCTAAGAGACTGAAGATCCATGGTTCTTTGGCCAGGGCAGCCCTTCAGGAGCTCCTTAGTAAGGGACTTATTATAAACTAGTTTCAAAGCTCAAGTAATTTACACCAGTAACACCAAGGGTGGGGATGCTCCAGCTGCTGGTGAAGACGCATTAACAACAGGTCCCACCAGCTATATATTTCGAAAAATAAACTTTATTAAATGGAAAAAAATCTTAAAAGTTAAAACTTGAAAAATAACTCCTTTAACTTCCAGAATGCATTTTGTAGTTAATGTTATGATGTTTTTGAGGAGTCTTTTTACACTGGGGAAGTTTGTAGAAGTTTAGAAACAGGTTTTATGAAATGATGACATAATGTGTGTGATTTTTAAGTACTGTCATTTTTGTAATTTGTGTGAATTATGCTGATAGTATCACCATGTACTGAAATTGTATTATGCTGGTTAATTTTTTTTTTTTTTTCGGGAAAATTGGTATTTACCAGAAAATACTGGCACTTGATGTTTGAAAAAAAACTATTGGTATCCACGTCATTAATCATGATTAAGTGTTTTGTATTGCAGTACTGATAATAAACATGAAATAATAAGCCAAAATAATGCTTGGAGGGAAAAAAAATCACTAAATTACCTCGTCTTGAAATGAGAAAAATTAATACACATTAGCACTCTATCTTAAAAACCCAATACATATTTTTCAATCTATAGAGAATTTTTATAAAAATTTACTTGAGCCAAACAGAGACTATGCCAGGAAGCAAGATCTCAACAAGTCTGAGAAAAATACTTCCAAAATCCCAGTATTTTTCAATGGCTTTTTAAACCGTTAGATCCACAGGTCTACATCCCTACAAATCTAAACTGACATCTCCTCCTTACTCTCAAATTATATGAAACAGTAACTACTATTTGAAATCGAGTGCCAAGTATTGTGTGGGCCATAGAAATTAAATGCAAGAGGTATCACCCTATTTTACAGAGAACACCAAGAATTTGACAGGTTCCTTAAACAGCTAATAAGTGGGTGGAAAGTACTTTGAACCAAAGCTGGGCATTAATTCTAGGCCACCCTTTATAAGATCTTCAGGTATTGAATTTCTCAAAATTCTCTTTACACACTAAATTCAAGAGGCAGTCATCAACGCTAAAACCTCCACTAGACTCCCTAGGGCATAGCAGAAAAGCAGAATCTCAAAGTCACCAGAACAGGCGATCAGAACACACCAAAAATGGCCTAAGAAGGGCCGGTTAAAATATAATGCCGGGAAGCATAGGAATTCCCGGCAAGGTTGGTGGCACCGGTGCGCGAGCGGGAAATTTACTCCGCCTCACCACCCTCGCGCGAACACTGAACTTCAGCCTGCCGCATCGTAGTCTCTCCCACCTAGACATCCAGCCCCTGCCTACCCTTTCGCCACTACCGTCCCTGACAGAACCTGAGGCCTGGACGCGAGAGCAAGGCGGGACTGATTCCAAGGCCGAAGGCCTAGGCCGCAAGGATACACGTTAAGACGTTGTCCCATGTCCTGGAGCAGATTGGCCGCCTGCTGACGATAAGAAAGTTCTTTATCTGGGTCCACGCCAAAGCGACGGGATGGGCTATTTTCCAGCTGTTCTCGAGTAAAATACCACCGTTTGTTGTTATTCTTTCTCTCTTCCTCCATAGTGCTTCAACCAAAAGGCAGCGGCGAAGGCTGCAAGCGCTTCCCAGCGTCACTTAAACGGCGACACACATCCGCTGTACGGAGGCAACTGCGCCGTGACGAACTTCCGCTAAGGGTAGACTGCTAGGTAGTGATACGCTTCCGCCGAGGAGTATAGTTGAAGTGTAAACAGCCAGTAGGAGAGCAGGAAAGACCTTGGGTCGAGGGCGCAGGCGCCAGTCATGTGACGCTTGGGAGATAGGGCGAGGTTAGAAGTTTTCGTTCAAAAGCCCGTTTTCTCTCGCGAGAACTGGGTTGAGCAATCGCTTCCTGCGCAAGAGGATGAGACAATGTTTGTGGCCGGAATAGGAGCCCGCCCTCGCGCCGCACCGCGGCTCCTTGGAGAATTTCGTTCGTGGGTGAGGTGGCGATGTAAAATGGGGCAGCCCTGGCCGTTAGCTCTCGTTAGAGTGTTGGCCCGAAGACCGAATGATCTGATTCCCGGTAAAGGGCATGAACCTGGCTGGCAGGTTCAAACCCCGCCCTTGTCGGTGGTGCAGGAGGCAACCAAGCAATGTGTCTGTCTCACATCGATATTTCTCTCTCTCCCTCTGCCCCCTCCCGTCCTCCCTTCTACTCTTTATAAAAATCAATGAAAAAATATCCTCTGGTGTGGATTAACCAAAAATAAAAATAAAATGGGACAGATGGAGAACTTGACAGAGAAAATAGGTGTCAAAAACTGAAAAAAGTAATCAGAGTGACCCTATTGTATATAGTAACATAAAGCAACTAGAAGGCTCTCACACAGTTGATAACAACGTAAATGATATATTTGAAACCCACATGTAGAAGCCCTGGCCGATTTGGCTCAGCAGTTAGAGCGTCACCAATGAGTCACGGGTTCGATTCCAGTCAAGGGCATGTACCTTGGTTTCCGTTGAGGTTCACCTGGGCACTGGTCTGGTCTTGTGGGAGGCAACCAGTTGATGTGTCCCTCTTACCTGGATGTTTTTCTCTATCTCCCTTTCTCTTAATCTCTCTAACTCCCTCCCTCCCACTCTATCTGAGGATAAATAGAAAAATATCCTCAGGTGAAGATTTAAAAAAAAAGAAAAGCCAATGTACGAGATACGTAGCTAAAGCCTTGAACTCATTCCTAGCATCACCACGATGATCCAACTTAAAGAAATAAAATGAGATTAATAGCATTAATTTAGTGCTTAACATTCCAGGCACAATACCGACTCTTAAATATACTATTTAATTTAATGGGCACGACCCTAACAGGTATGAAGTAATATTTTAATCCCTGTTTTGTGAACGGGTGAACTAAAACTGTTCCTTCAGTGTGGAAAGCTTTACCACCACCCTGCGTATTCACAAATTTGTAAGTTCCTGTCTTCTGTCAAGATGAAGCCCAGCTCCAATGCTTTATGGCTCTTTGATCCTGGGCAGGATACTTAACCTCTCTGTACCTCTTGTACACATGTAAATGATAATAATACCTCTGTTTTAGATTGTAAGAAGAATTTTAAATGAAGATGTAATGAGTTAAAAACATAGAAGACATTCAGTAGATGTTACAGTTATCAGATTATATCAAGATCAAGGGCAAAGACAATGCCTTCTTCATTTTTGTATCCCTAGCATCTACCTCATATAGTCCTGGCCTTAGTAGTAAATAAATGTGAAATAAATGCTCACAATACCCTACAATAAAGAATCTGAGACTCGGGGAGATTAAGTAGTTTTCCCTACAATGTACCACTTATAAGTGTAGATTTTTAAAACAAGTCTAATTTTATTGTGTGTTTTTTTCCATTCTAGCATACTGTATTATTGCTTTTCTGGAACACTCAATTTACCTTGGTTAAATTTGAGTAAAAGTAGAATGATTTGTCTTTTAAAATGTAGTAGAATAAGCCTGGCCAGTGTGGCTCAGTGGTTGAGCATGCACCCAGAGGTTGCTGGTTCGATTCCGGGTGAGGGCACATGCCCAGGTTGTGGGCCGAATCCCCAGTGGGGGCATGCAGGAGGCGGCCAAATGATGTTCTTGCTCATTGATGTTTCTATTTCTCTCTCCCTCTCCCTTCCTCTCTCTCTAAAAAATCAATAAAGAAAAAAAAAATTAAAAGGTAGCAGAATAAAATGATCAGTCTTTCTGACTCCATTTTGCTCCAGCCTGACATGTCCTTTTAGCTACTGCTGCTTAGTTCTGCAGGTAGATATGCTAATCATTAAAGGAATCTAACCTATAGCCAAGAAATTACTGAAACAACCTCCCTGCTCAAAACTACCTCCCCAAGGAGATAAGGAAGGTATGTACAAAAATAATGATTTATAGGAACCTTGTGACTGAGTTTGAAGTTTTCACCATTCTCCTTGGATTCTTGCTGATACCCAGATGTCTGCAGTCATTAATCACCTCCTGACCTCAAACCTCTCCAGTTCCTCCCTTCCCTGGCATAAAAGAAGTATAAATTCTGTACTTTCTCAAGATGGTTCTTTAGCACACTTAGTCTGCTGTCTTTTCAGCTTGCTCGCTTTCTGAATAAAGTCACTTTCCTTGCCTCAACTCCTGTCACTCAACTTACTGGCTGTCGTGCAGCAAGCAGAACAAGCTTTCACTCAGTTACAATAATACTTTTGAGTTTTGTTATTTCTAGCCATGGCTGTTCCAATGCAGTAAGTTTTATTCTAATTCATTATCAGAAGTATTTCCTTCCATATCAGGCCCTCCTCTGCCATATACTGCCTACAGTTAGCCTTAGCTCCATTTTACTCAAGAAAAATTGAGGTTTAGGAAGACTTAAATTACATCAGGTTATAACAGTTAAAAAAAAAAAACTAATGATTTCAAACTTCCTTTATCAGAGACTTTTCTTTTAATAAAATAGCACTTTTTCAGTTATGTAGTCATGTATGTTGTCTTTTAAAAATCAAATTTATTTCTCCTAGATCCCTCTTGCCTATTTCTCTGACCTGTGTTTGGTTCTCCACTTAATCTCTTGGCTCAGCGATTTTCAACTGGTGAGCCACAAGAATTTTTAAAATAGGCAACACATGACTATTTAGTCAGGGGCACTGACCTCTTTTCCCTTAGATTGTCAAATAAAAGAATGACAACAGCCAACACAACATTAGCCGTCCAGTGTGAATGAATCAAAATTATACCTGTTTAAAATTATACCTATTTATTTTTGTCAGATCAGCAAATATATATATATATATGGTGTGCTGCAGAATTTTAGTAACTAGTTTATGTGTGCCGTGAGATGAAAAGGGTTGAATATCACTGTCTTGGATTGATGACTCCATTTTGAATTTGCTATCCTGGCTAAGTATGCTAGTCTTCCAAGAAAAAGTTCTGGTATCTGTAAGGCTTCAGGCAATGCACCTGCTAACCAGTGGCTTGCTACCCTGCCATACAGAAGAGGAGGACCTATGTAAATCAGAGAGGAAATACTCTTTGACTAAAGATAAAATTACTTGAAAGTAGGCAGCAGTGATAATATAATTGATAAATGTGAGTTTTTGAATCAGGCTGGGATTCAAATCCCAGCTATTCTATTTTTTCTAAACCATCTTAACCATTTTTTAAAATTTATTGATTTTGGAGAGAGAGGAAGGGAGAGAGAGAAAAATGTCAATTTGTTGTTCCACTTATTTATGTATTCACTGGTTGATTCTTGTATGTGCCCTGACTGGGGATGGAACCTACAACCTTGGCATATCAGCACGATTCTCTAACCAACTGAGCTACCTGGCCAGAGCTTAATCATTTTTAAGTATACACGTCAGTAGATCAGTAGTATCAACAGTATTCACATCATTATGCAACAGGTCTCTACAACTTTTTCATTTTGCAAAACTGAAATTCTATACCCATTGAACAAGTCCCCATTTCCCCCTCCTCCCAGCCCTGACAATCCCCATTCTACTTGCTGTTCCTATGAGTTTAACTACTTTAGATACCTCATACACGTGGAATCATACAGTAATTGTCTTTCTTTGACTAGGTTATTTCACTAAGTATAATGTCCTCAAAGTTCCAAGCTACTCTTTTAACTAGCTGTGGGATCTTAAATGTCATCTCTGCATCCTGACAGAACATCTGACACATAGTAGGTATTCGATACATGTTTATTGTCAAAATAATGTTAACCTTCTGATACACTGCCCTTAAAGAACAACAGATAAAATCTTAAACCAGAGGGATTTTGTTGTTGTTGTTAAATAGGACTCCATTTTCTGTAAATCACACCTATAAGGCTCCTCTTCTTATTCACTAGACTAATCTAGTACAGGATTATACCATATTTCATGGTTTAATCTTATTTTGTTTTGCTGTGCTTATGAATGTCATATTTCAGTCATGTCAAACATTACCTTTTACTACTGTTAAAATAATTTCTCCCCCCTCAAAAATATTCTCCCAACATTTTTATAGTCTCCAAATTAAAATATGAAAACATGATATTCTCTTCCAAACTATCCCTAACTCCGCATTCAGTGATGACATATGATAACTTGAAATTGGCCATGGTGTGTCTGTGCTGGTAAATTATTAACAACCAGTTATCCAGAAAAATAATTGTATGTGTATGTATGTATACATACATAAAGTTTATTGTAAAATTTATCAATATAAAGGAAGTGTAGCACACAATTTATAAAACAATAAAATATACAATCCTTTTATTGTAAAATTTTTATAGCCAACTGATTCTCACAGAATGCTTTCACTGAGTTTTACCAAACTCTTGAATCAAAAACCAACCTATGGACCTGGTGGTTTGGCTCAGCAGTTAGAGAGTCATCTGGTGGACCTCTCAGTCAAGGGCACATACCTGGATTGCAGGTTCAATACCTGGCCCTGGTCATGGAAATGCAGGAGGCAACTATCCATGTGTCTCTCTCACATCGATGTTTCTACTCCACCCACCCCCGCCACCATCTAAAAATCAGTGGCAAACTATCCTTGGGTGAGGATTAACCAAAAAAAAAAAAGAACCCACCTATGACTGCATTTGACAAATGACTGTAGCTTTGACTATTGGTTGACATTTTCATTTGCATAATTCAATAAGATGAAAGTGAAACAATGAGACTTATATTGGAACTTCACTTTGTCAATGAACTGAGCAACATCTCTGATGAATTGGATAATAGTTTTTGAATACTGGAAGAATACTTCAATTTTTTGTGCTATTGATAATTTAATGGCTACTGACATGATACACTTTTACACAATATACATAATTAAATTTTTCTCTACACTTTCTTAACTCTAGACAGTCAACAAAACAAATAAATCAAGCCTTTGTCTGTACCATTTGCCAATTTCTGTAGTGTTATCTCCCACCATAGCCAATTTCAAGCTACCAATGTGACATCACTGATCCTGAAATTGGGAAGAGATGAACACATAATCACATACTATACCCTCCATACAGATAAAATAGACAGGGACTTCTGGTCTTCAATCTGACATGTAAAGAGCTTGGAAATCATCACTCCTGTTCTCACAACCAAAAAAAAAGAAAGACTGAACTGAAAATCAACAACCCTTCTTAAATGCATCAGAGATTTGAGGTGACAGAGCAACATCTACCACAGAAAATGGAGAGACAGGCAGAATCAGAACAGGCAGAATAGAGAATCATGGCTCACAGGGAGCAAAAACTACTACTGGAACCAGCAACTGGTAGGAATACTTAAAGGGCAATTGACCGATTGCTGATAAATGAAATAGGACTACATTAAAAGAACAACAACAAAAAATCCCTGGGGGCCCTGCCTTAAGGAGTCCCCCACATTTTTTTAAGTTTTGCCTCCAGGAGCCCTATAGGTCTTACTATGAAGAATGGCAAAAATTCTCCTCTTCCTTCTGGCAAGGAGAGAGGGAAAGTAATAATTTTGAAATACAGCCAGAGCATTCAGTTCTTTTTTTTTTTTTTTAATTTATTTATTGATTTTTAGAAAGGAAGGGAGAGAGAAACATCAATTTGTTGTTCTACTTATTTATGCATTCATTGGTTGATTCTTGTATGTGCTCTGACTGGGGATTGAATCCACAACCTTAGAGTATTGGGACAGTGCTCTAGCCAACTGAGCTACCTGGCCAGGGCCAGAGCATTCGGGTCTTCACAAAGGCCCACCCGCAAGGAAAACTATTTAACAGAGCCTAACCAATGTGGGGGAAGGAAAACAACCAACTCCAGCCACTTCTAACTTTCTTGTTTCACCTAAGGGGAGGAAAAAGATAAGAAGTATTTATGAAGGTCATAGTCAGGAAGACAAGCTTACTGGAAGACTGAGGCCTAACAGGATTAGAGAACATTTTTCTCCCCCCTCCCATTTACCAACACATCAGTAGGGATCCTCTGTAATAACAGGGCATTACAACTGGAAGAACTACAAGCTCAGACTATTTAAGAAGTCTCTAGGGAAACCCAAAAACAAAGTAATTTAGTCTCTGAAACCTATATCTATAACAAATGGAAAACAGCCTAACTCCCAACCAGATAAACATAAAAAACCTCAGTTGCTTTTACCCAGTATATTATGCCTGACTTTCTACAAAAAAAAAATTACAAAGCATGCTAAAAGACAAAAAATACAGTCTAAAGAGACAAGGCAAGCATCAGAACCAGGCTCATATATGGCAGAAATTTTGGAATTATCAAAACAGGAATTTAAAATAACTATGATTAATATACTAAGGACTCTAATGGAAAAAGTACACAAGAACAAGATGAGTAATGTAAGCAAAAAGGTGAAAACTCTAAGAATCAAAAGAAAATGCTAGAAATAAAAAACACTGGCTCTGGCCAGTTTGGCTCAGCGGTTAGAGCCTGCGGCCCAGAGAGACCTGGGTTCGGTTCCTGCTAAGGGCATGTACCTCGGTTGCAGTTTGTCCCCAGCCCTGGTTGGGTCGTGCGGGAGGCAGCCACTTGATGTGTCCCTTTCACGTCGATGTTTATGTTTCTTTCTCTCTCTCTCTCTCCCTCCCTCCCTCTCTCTCTCTCTCTCTCTCTCCCTCCCTCCCTCTACCTCCCTACCACTCTGTCTGAACAAAAAATGGAAGGATAGCCCTGGCCGGTTTGGTTCAGCAGTTGGAGCGTTGGCCTGTGGACCAGAGAGTCCCAGGTTCGGTTCCCGCTAGGGGCACGTACCAAAAAAAAAAAAGGAAGGATGTCCTCAGGTGAGGATAAAAAACAAAACAAAAACAAAACCACTGTAACAGAAATGAAGAATGCCTTTTGTGGGCTTAGTAGACTGGACACAATCAAAGAAAGAATCAATGAGTTTGAAGATATGCCAATAGAAACTTCCCAAACTGAAAAGCAAACAGAGAAAAGGAATAAAAATAAATAAAAACACACACAGAAGATACAATAGCTTAAATAACCCCATGAGCATAGATAATAATAAAATGTAGTAAAATAACTAGGAAGAGAAGAGTTTTAGTATTTACTACTTTTATTTTTAATGTAATTTATTCCATTGTAATTTTTACAATAATGGTTGTTTAAAAACCAGCTCAAAAAATTCCTGAAAGTTTAGCAACGGACTGGCTGCGCAGGTCGTGGCAAGCAAGTGGCTCTCAAAAGTAAATATGAGCCCTGGCCAGTTTGGCTCAGCAGTTAGAGCGTCGGCCCACGGACCAGAGAGACCTGGGTTCCGTTCCCGCTAAGGGCACGTACCTCGGTTGCAGTTTGTCCCCTGCCCCAGTTGGGGTGGTGTGGGTGGCAACCAGTCGATATGTCTCTCTCACGTCGATGTTTCTCTCTCTCTCCTTCCTGCTCTATCTGAAGATAAATGCAAAAATGTCCTCAGGTGAGGATAAAAAAAAATGTAAATATGAACTGGTTCAGCACACCACTGCTTGAAATAACTTAAAGACTCATTGGAAGTACCATGTTGAGATTTAAATAATTTGCTAAGGTTCCATTATATGCTGAACACTATGCCGAGGAAATTTGCATACATTATCTCTTTTAATTCTCATACCTCCATGAAATAGATACCATCTCGTTTTTTTATTTAAAAAAAAAACAACCACGGGGATTACTCTATTCAAAGTCAGGCATGTAGAATATGCTAAAACTAAGATTTCAGCCCTGGTCAATGCACTTTCTACTCACTGCCTTCTGAAGCTTACAGTATAATAAAACGGGGGTTAAATAAAAGGTAAATGGCACTTGATTACTCCATTTTCCCAAAGTTATTTAGCCCACTCCTACTCCAGTTCCACTGTGAACCCATAAATCATGTACCTCTTTAGACAAAGGGAGTGTCAGTCATAATAGTTCTTCAGAACAGTATCATGGTTACCAAACAGTTCAGTGCTCTAGCCTGGACATTCCAGAGGAGGACAGGGAGGAGCTGAGATGGCCTTCTTCAATTTATATCTACTGGGATATCAAAATGCCTTTCGGCATAAGAAAAGGGACACAACTGAAGATACAAGTAAGGGGAATATCGAGTCGAGGGTTAGAAGGCCCACTTCTTAGCTATTTCCTTTCCTTCCTTAGGTTAGAGATTTATCCCCCAAGATTAACAGTTACACTAGTTAGAATTATGGAGTAGGCAGAGAGGTATCCATTTAGGTTCCCTCTCCTGTCATTTAATATCCTTATTAAGATGCCCAGCTTGGTCCAGCCGGTGTGGCTCAGTGATTGAGCATCGACCCATGCACCAAGAGGTCACCGGTTCAATTCCCGGGCAGGACACATGCCCGGGTTGTGGGCCAGATCCCCAGTGGGGAGCATGCAGGAGGCGACCAATCAATGTTCTTTCTCATCGATGTCTCTATCTCTCTCTCCCTCTCGCTTCCTCTCTCTCTAAAATCAATAAAGGAAAAAAAAAAAAATTAAAAGATGCCCAGTTTGGCCCTGGCCAGTTTTGCTCAGCAGTTAGAGCGTCAGGTTGCAGACCAAAGAGTCGAGGGTTTAATTCTGGTCAAGGGCACGTGCCTCAGTTGCGGTTCGATCCCTGGCCCTGGTCGGGGTCATGCAGGAGGCAGCCAATTGATGTGTCTCTTTCACGTCGATGTGCCCCCCACCCCCCTGCAACTCTGTCTGAAAATCAATGGAAAAATATCCTCAGGTGAGGATTAAAAAAGGGATACCCAGTTTGTTCAACCAAATAAATGTATTCATTTGCTCATTTAGCCAATATTTATTAAGCACCAACTTTGTGCCAGGCTTTATGTTGGTGACTGGGGTTACAAAGATGGATAGGATAAAGCCTCTGCCATAAAGTGGCTCACTATCAAAAGAAGATAAGTATGTAAACAAAAAATTAGCAATATTGTGTGAAATTAAATTAAATATGGAAAGCTATGGAGACGCAAAAAAGGAAGTACTTGATACTGTTGGATTTGAAGTGAGAATAGGGGGCTTCTTTAGAGAAGACCTCATACACAAAATGCTTCCAGAACTGTGTTAAAGGATGACTGGAGTTCACCAAGTAGACAAGAAGGGACTATAGCACAAAGGAACAGAAACTTGAGAGAGAGTTATATTAAGTGAACACTCAAGTCCTTGGGTACAGATAAATGGTGAAGGAAACAAGTGCTGGGGAGCAGGCCTTGAAAACTAGGCAGGGGCCAGATAATTGAGGATGCTGTTAGTCACTGAAGGATTTCCAGTTGGCAGTGAGCAGATTTATATTGTATCCACAATGCCTAGCAGTGCCTCATACATAATAGTTTTTGTTTTGTTTTGTTAATCCTCACCGGAGGATATTTTTCCATTGATTTTTAGAAAGAGTGGAAGGAAGGGAGAGAGAAACATTGCTGTGAGAGAGACAGATCGATTGGTTGCCTCCTGCACAACCCCACTGGGGCTGGGGATCGAACCTGAAACCCAGGTACATGCCCTTGACTGGGAATCGAGCCCGTTACCCTTTGGTCCACCGGCTGATGCTCTAACCTCTGAGCCAAACTGGCCAGGGCGATAATAGAGGTTTTTTTTGTTGTTGTGGTTGTTTTTTATTTTATTTTTTTATCCTCACCCCAGGACATTTTTGCATTTATCTTCAGATAGAGCGGGGGGGGGGGGGGGGGGACATTGACACGAGAGAGACACATGGAGTGATTGCCACCCACACGACCCCAACCAGGGTGGGGACAAACTGCAACCAAGGTACATGCCCTTAGAGGGAACCGAACCCGGGACTCCCTGGTTCACAGGCCGATGATCTAACCGCTGAGCCAAACCGGCCAGAGTGATAATAGAGGTTTAATGAATATGTATTTGTAGGGTGAATGAATGAATAAATAATATAGAATGACTAACCAAAGGGGAGGCTTTGCAGGAGATGTGACAATCAAAGGTCTTAAAAGATAACTTGTTTGAAAGCACAGAAATGGAGAAGGGTTTTCTGGGCAGAACAGAGAGTGTGTAAAGGAAATTAAGTATAGGCAGGTAATAAAGCAAAAGTTATATTGGAGTGAGGAATGGGGGTTACTGGAAAAGTATAAAGCACAAAGTTATGATTGTGAAGGATTGATCTTGTGTAGGCCTCCACTGGGCACTCTCTTCTTTCTAATTCCATCACAGAACCTCTCTTTTACATATCCAGCTTGCTGGTAAGACCTGTACAAAGGGTCCCACTGAAGGGCCCTAGGAATCCCTTAATAGCTCTACACCAGCCCTCTCCACTTGCTCCCACCCACCTGGGTCCCAGCATTATGCCATGGGGCTACTATTGTCTCCAAATAAGGAGCTCTTTATCCTCAGAGAAACACACTTGGCCTAACCCACAAATTTCCCTTGTTCCAGGCCAAGAGTAGGCCTCTCCTGGCTGCTCCAATCCTGCCTGTCCCTACTAGATGGGCCTTCTCACCATGAGAGAACTAAGCATCCAGCCTGGGATTTTCCTACCCAGTTAGTTAGCCACTTAAACACTGGTGGACAAGACCTGGTACCAACCCAAAAAGGCTTGGGTCTCATTTCTGATTAATTTCTTTGTAGGCTAGGCAGAAAGACTTCACTTTATAAAAACTGGAGTCCCCTGTGGGATGATAAGAAAGTATCCTGATATCCTCTGCTTACCCAAGTTTTTTCATTCCAATGGCAGACTATCAGAGGCAGGAGGCTTAGTTAAACTGTTGGCCTAAAATGTAAGGTTAAAGGGAAGACTGGACATCAAATTTGCCTCCTCTAATCCCCCACTTGTTTCCCCCACCTCCTTCAATTTTGTACCCTCTGGTTTTCTCTCAAGATTTGGACAGAGGAGGTTCACTTGCTAAATTCTAATTAATTCCTAATTTTGTTGACTCAAACGTTTTTTTTTTAATCCTCACCCGAGGGTATTTTCCCATTTATCTTCAGATAGAGTGGGAGGAAGGGAGGGAGGGAGAGAGAGAGAGAGAGAGAGAGAGAGAGAGAAATACTGATGTGAGAGAGACACATTGATTGGTTGCCTCCTGCACAACCCAGACCAGGGCTGGGGACTGAACCGCAACTGAGGTACGTGCCCTTGACCGGAATTGAACCCAAGACTCTTTCGTCCACGGGCCGACGCTCTAACCACTGAGCCAGACCAGCCAGGGTAGATTCAAACATTTAATAATAACTTTATTTAGCATGTACTGTGTTCCAGGCATTGTGCTGAGAACTCTACATGTATGATTTCATTTTCATCCTCTCAACATTCCTGTGAGGTAGGGATTACTATTCCCTTTTTACCAATAAGGAAACAGGCTCAAAGAGGTTAACTTATTTACCCACGGTCACAGTGATAGAGCCAGAATTCGATTCCAAATTGTCAAACACCTATGCCTGTGCTCATTTTTAAACACATGGTTATTTATGGAGACAATTGACACAGGTCTTTCGCTGTGAGCAGACCACTGTATAAATGATTGATAGTCAGCCTTTCTATGAATATCTATAAACCTCTAAACCCTGAAGTTCAAATGTTTGGTGGGCTTTACCTAGAGTTATTTATTTATTTATTTATTTATTTATTTTCTTTTTTTTTTTTAATTATTTATTTTCTTTATTGATTTTAGAGAGAGGGGAAGGAAGAGGGAGAGAGATAGAAACATCGATGAGAGAGAACATTGATTGGCTGCCTCCTGCATGACCCCCATTGGGGATTGGGCCCACAACCTGGGCATGTGCCCTGACTGGGAATTGAACCGATGACCTCTAGGTGCATGGTTTACCGCTCAACCACTGAGCCACACTGGTTGGGCTACCTAGAGTTATTTAAGTCACTGTTACCCGCCCCCTCCCTGGTGGTTCTCAAGATTGTCAGGAGGCCACCATTCACTGGAGCTGAATGGTAACATTTTGCTCAGCTAATGGCCACAATTGTTGACTTGGGAACTTCTTTATGGAGTCAACACCTTGTAACCTTCTCTCAGAACCCCTGGGCAACTTCCCAAGAGAGTTACAACAAATTCTACAACTTCACAATAGTGTTCTGTAAGCACAGAAAAGAGTAACTGGGTGGGTTCCTTCTGAGGTTTTTTTTAGAAAAACACGTATGCACACATACTACAGAATCATTATTTTATGGTCCACCTATTATATGCTAGGTACCAAAACAATAATTTGATTTGTTTTCTGTACTAAAGACTCTAACTTTGCCAGAGTTATTGGAGAAAACTCAATGCTAGGAATTCAACCATATCTTATTTCTCCAAATAAAACTGGGAAGTTTCATTTCCAGGACAAGAATTTAGTGAAATCACGATTTGACAAAGCAACTAGTTACCACTGATCCCATCTTTCCAGAAGGCATTTTGAAGTAAATGTGACCCATCGGACTCTGGAGTGTGGCTCACCTAAACAAAACCCATAAACTCCTAACCACTAAGTAAGGATCTCTGGTATAAACCAGCCACTAGATATCAAGCTAGCAAGCGTGGATCAATGAATAAGTCCTATATAATGAAAGTTGAATGTAATTACAGTAGAATCTTATAAGACAAATAGTTGGTTAGTTAATTTAAAGGAAGATTACATTGTAAATTGGGGAATCAAGAAAAGATACAGCCCTGGCTGGTTTGGCTCAGTGGTTAGAGCTTCGGCCCGCGGACCAATGAGTCCCGGGTTCGATCCCGGTCAAGGGCACGTACCTTGGTTGTGATTCGTCCCCAGCCCTGGTCAGGGTCATGCAGAAGGCAACCAGTCAATGTGTCCTTCTCACGTCGATGTTTCTCTCTCTTCCTCTCTGTCTATCCCACTCTATCTGAAGATAAATAGAAAAATATCCTTGGGTGAGGATTAAAAAAAGAAAAAGAAAAATAAGAGTTTCTTGCCCTAGCCCTCTCAATTCCATTCTTCAGAGATAATCATTTTCAACTATTTTAGTTGTTTCTTTGGGTGCTTACCTTTCTACTTCTAAAGAAAAAGTTCACATGCATGTATTGATTTATCCATTTGTGGTTATTACATATTGACTTCCTGTTGTGACAGCTGAAAATTTAGCTTTCTTATACCATACCCTGCTCGTCTTCTCTCCCACTCTTAGCTTTTTCAGTATAGTTGTATCAATCTTAGGTTTGTGGTAGGCAAAATTTTAAGAATGGCCCTCAGTGAAACTTCCCCTTGTACAAATCCCTTCCCTTTGAGTGTGGGTGGAATCTCTGAATATAATGGATAACACTCTGGTGATTGTTACTTCATATGGAGAAAGGGAGACTATCTGAGTGGGCCTAATGTAATCACACATCCTTCAAAAGCAGAGTGTTTTCCCCAGCTAGCAGCAAAGAGGAATTCAGAGATTGGAAGCATGAGCAGGATCTGACACATCATTGTTGGCTTTGAAGATGGAGGGGGCCACATGCCAAGAAATGTGGGTGGTAGTTAGAAACTGAGAGTAGCCTGGCTGACAGCCAGCAAGGCCTCAGTCTTATAACCCCAAGAAACGATTTCTGCCAACAACCTGAATGGGCCTGAAAATGGACTCTTCTTTAGAACCTTCATATAAGACCCCAGTCCAGCCAACACCCTGATTTCAGCTTTGTGAGACTAAGCAGAGAACGCAGTCAAGCCTGCCCAGACTTCTAACTTATAAAACTGTGAGTTAATAAATGGATGTTTTTTTGTTTTGTTTTTTATCCTCACCCGAGGTTATTTTCTCATTGATCTTTAGATAGAGTGGAAGGGAGGAAGGGAGAGAGAGAGAAATATCGATACAAACAAACGACTGACCCCAACCAGGGCAGGGGATGGGGGATGGAACCTGCAACGCAGGTATGAACGTGCCCTTGACCGGAATCAAACCCACAACTCTTCCTTCCACAGGCTGATGCTCTAACTGTTGAGCCAAACCAGCCAGGGCTAAAGGGATGTTGTTTTAAGCCACTAAATTTGTGGTCATTTGTGATGCAGCAATAGAACATTCATACAAGTTTAAATCAGTAGTCTTGCAGTCTCACAAATATGTAAAAATTATTAACTACTAAGCCACACAATGTCACTATGATAACTTTTCCTCTCTTGTTCAACTTTTTATTTATCCCTAGAGTTAAGAATCATCGCCATTTTTCCATTTGCTTGGTTTTCCATGTAACTATTGTTACTTTTCCTCCAAAATATTTCAGTGGCTCTGTCAAATGCCCAATGACATTTTTTCCAGTCACTCAAAACACAACAGATAATCTACCATTTCTATTTTTTGCCCAAACTGCCCCTCTCCCACTCTAGCCTGGACTGTTCAGTCTGTATGCCTGGTGCATAGCTCTTGTTCTGAAACTTGTTTTTGCCTCCAAGGATGTATTCTGTTTCCTACAACCCATGTTTTCTTTCTTGGTTTATTCCCTTTCTTTCCTGGTATATATCCTCAAATAGCTTTCTAAGAATGTGTAGGAGGATAATCATCACATCAAGTCTTATGAAAAGGAAAGGGCCAGCCTGCCAGGAGTAAAGAAAGCTCTGGGCAAGTACGGCCCACTAACGTGGAAGACACCAGCAACTGCAGCTACAGATAGTAAAGACGATGATGAACAACCATCAGTCTGTTCTCTGTATCTGTGATTCTGTTTCTCTTTGGATCTGAAGAGGAGGAGGAACGCAAAGAGGCTAAGAGAGGACTTTGCACAGTATGAGTCAAAGTAATCCAAAAAACCTGCACTTGTTGCCAAGTCTTCCATCTTACTAGATGTGAAACCTTGGGATGATGAGACAGATATGGCAAAAAATTAGAGGAGTGTGTCAGGAGCATTCAAGCAGACAGCTTGGACTGGGGCTCTTCTAAACTGGTTCTAGTGGGTATGGAATTAAAAAAAATTTCAGCCCTGGACGGTTTGGCTCAGTGGTTAGAGCGTCGGCCTGCGGACTCTGGACCAGAGAGTCCTGCGTTTGGTTCCCGCTAAGGGCACGTACCTCTGTTGCAGTTTGTCCCGGCCCCGGTTGGGGTCGTGTGGGTGGCAACCACTCGATGTGTCTCTCTCACATCGATGCTTCTCTCTCTCTCTTCCCCCCTCTCTCCCTCCCGCTCTATCTGAAGATAAATGCAAAAATGTCCTCGGGTGAGGATAAAAAAAATTTTTTTTTAAATTAATAAATAAATGAAAACTTCAAATACACTGTGTAGTAGATGGTAAAGTTGGAACAGACATGCTGGAGGAGCAGATCACTGCTTTTGAGGACTATGTGTAGTCCATGGACGTGGTTGCTTTCAACAAGATCTAAATCCATCCTGGATCATTGCCCTTAAATAAAAACTTGAAAGATTTAAAAAAGAAAAGAAAAAAGAATGTGCAGGAGGTATGTTTTTGAGTCCAGAATGGTTTTATATTACCCTCACACTTGATTATCAGTTTTTTAGAATTCTAGGTTGAAAATTATTTTCTGAGAATTTTGAAGATATGTCTTTCTTGTCTTCTAGCTTCCAGCTGGATTCTTTTGTGTGACTGACTTATTTCTCTCTGGAAGCTTTCAATTTTCTTTTCCTAGTTTTCTGAAATTTCATAATGATGGAACTTGTTGTAGGTCTTTTTTATTCATTATGATAGACAATCCATGAGCTTATTCAATCAGGAAATTTGTGCCCTTCATTTCTGAGAATTTTTCTTGTATTCTTTTTTTTTTTTAAATATGTTTTCATTGATTTTTTTTAGAGAGAGAGATAGAAACATTGATGTGAGAGAGAAACATCGATTGGCTGCCTCCTGCACATCCCCTACTGGGGATCGAGCCTGAAACCCAGGCATGTGCCCTGACCAGGAATTGAACCCGGACCTCTCAGTCCATGGGATGACACTCAATCCACTGAGCCACACCAACCAAGGTGGTGATATAATTTTAAAATCATAGAAAAGCTGTAAAACTAGTACAAAGAAATTATCTATACCTTTTACCTAAATTAGCAATTGTTAATAATTGGCCACACTGCACACGCTCTCTCTCTGTATATATATATTTTTTCTTAACTACTTGAGAATAAATTGCTCATATTACATCCCTTTCCCCCAAAATATTTCAGTTTGTATATTTCCTAAGAATAACATTTTTCTCAGATAACAACCCACAGTATAGGTATCAACTCAGCAAATTTTAACACCAATACAATACTGGTATCTAATTAGCTATATAGTCTATGCTTCAGTTTTGCCAATTGTCCCATTAATGTCCTTTATAGCAAAATGTTTCCTTCCAGAATCCAGTTAAGGATCAAGCATTGTGTCTAGTTGGCATGCCTCTTTAGTTTTCTTTAATCTGGAATAATTCCTCTGTCTTCCTTTGTGTTTTATGACATCGACTTTTTTTTTTTTTATAGTACAGGCAAGACATTTTGTAGAATTTTCCTTAATTTGGATTGGTCTGATGTTTCTCATGATTGGATTAGGCTTGAATATTTTTGTCAGAAATAAGCAAAATTATGTCTTCATCACCTCACATCAGGAGGCTCACAATGACAATTTGTCCCATTATTAGTGATGTTAACTTTGACCATTTGATTAAGGTGGTGTTTGCCAGTCTTCTCCACTGTCAAGTTACCATTTTTGTTTTGTAATCAAGAATAATTTCCTAGAAAATACTTTGAAAAATGTAAACACCCTATTCTTCATCAAACTTCCACCCACTAGTTTTAGCATCTATTTGTGGGTCTGTGTGAATCAATTATTTCTATGATAGTTACAAAATGTAATTTTCTAACTCAAATCTATTTTAATTCAAAGTTTACAGTAATTTTTAAAATTTTTGTTGACTTTTTCCAAAACATTCAACTTAGTTTTTATACAAACCACTGTTCTTTTTTTTTTTTTTTAACACATATTCCATTAGTTTAAATAATATTTCACTAAACTACAAAGTTACAATCACAAACCAAAACCAGCATAAATGTTTGGGGAATAAAAGTGCAACTGACTCCTGGTAAGCATACAGCTCACTTGTGGGAGCAGAAGTATGTAGGTGTGCCAGAGAGCAGTTCTTAGCTGCAACTGGATATTGTGGGCATCTTTTAATGTTTCACAGCAAACGGAGAACATTAATCCATCTAGCAAGCCTGATTTTTTAAGAGAGCTTCTACTGTAATACTGAATGTTTTAAAATACATCAAGAAACTAGAGCATCTTAAAGAATTACTAGTAAAGACTGGCCGGTGTGGCTCAGTGGTTGAGCATGGACCCATGCACCAAGAGGTCGCCAGTTTGATTCCCGGTCAGGGCACATGCCCAGGTTGTGGGCCCAATCCCAAGTGGGGGGCATGCAGGAGGCGGCCAATTCATGTTCTAGCTCATCAATGTTTCTGTCTCTCCTTCTCCCTTCCTCTCTCTCTAAAATCAATAAAGAAAAAAAAAATTTTTTTTAAGAATTACTAGTAAAAACTCTAGATATAACCTTGTCCTTGACCAAGTTGGAGATGCTGAATGTTTGCCAAATTTAATATGTGTTAGGATACAGGAGAGAGATAAATGTGAGATCCCTTTCCAGATGCAATTTAGACTCTTACAATTCCTTGTGGTGAAATATCACCCAAAGATAATGGTACCTGGCAGAAATTGACAAGATATCCTAAAATTTATATGGAAATGCACAGGACCCAGAATAACCAAAGCAGTCTTGAAGAATAACATTGTTGCCTGGCCGGTTTGGTTCAGCGGTTAGAGCATTGGCCCACAGACCAATGAGTCCTGGGATGGATTCTGGTCAGGGGCACTTACTTCGGTTGCGGGTTCATCCCGGCCCTGGTCGGGGTTGTGGGGGAGGAAACCAGTCAATGTGTCTCTCTCACATCGATGTTTCTCTTTCTCTCTCTCCCTCCCTCCCACTTTATCTGATGATAAATAGAAAATATCCTCTGGTGAGGATTTTAAAAAAGAAGAAAAATAATAACATTGTTGAAGGACACACTTCCCAATTCCAAATCTTCTGCAAAGCTATAGGAATCAAGACAGTATGATACTGGCATAAGGATCGACATACAGATCAATGGAATAGAATTGAGAGTCCAGAAATAAACCCTTACATCTGTGGTCAATTAATTTTATTTTATTTTTTAAATAAACTAACTTTTAATCCTAAGGTTATTTTATTTTATTTTTTAATTACACTTTACATTTAATATTATTTTGTATTAGTTTCAGGAGTACAGCATAGTAGTTAGATAATCATATACTTTACAAAGTGGTCCCCCTCTGCCAATATTTCAAGTACCCCTCTGGCACCATACATAGTTATTACAATATTTTTTTTACTATATTCCCTATGCTGTACTTTACATCCCTGTGACTATTTTGTAACTACCAATTTTTAGTTCTTTTTTTTTTTTTTGGTTCAGATAGAGTGGGAGGGAGAGAGAGGGAGAGAGAGAGAGAGAGAAACATCGACGTGAAAGGGACACATCGAGTGGCTGCCACCCGCACGACCAACCAGGGCCGGGGACAAACTGCAACCGAAGTACATGCCCTTAGCAGGAACCGAACCCGGGTCTCTCTGGACCGCAGGCCGACGCTCTAACCACTGAGCCAAACCGGCCAGGGCCAATTTTTAGTTCTTAATCCCTTCACCTTTTTTACCCAGCCCCCCAACCTGCCTCCCCTCTGGCAATCATCAGTCTGTTCTCTGTATCTATGATTCTGTTTCTATTTAGTTTGTTCATTGATTTTACTCTCTATAAGTGAAATTATATGGCATTTGTCTTTCTCTGTCTGACTTATTTCACTTAGCATAATACCCTCTAAGTTCATTCATGTTATCACAAAGAGTAAGATTTCGTTCTTTTTATTTTTTTAAATTTTTTTCTTTATTGATTTTAGAGAGAGAGGAAGGAAGAGGGAGAGATAGAAACATCAGTGAGAGAGAACATCAATTGGCCACCTCCTGCATGCCCCGCCCTGGGGATTTGGCCCACAACCTGGGCACGTGCCCTGACTGGGAATCGAACCAGCAACCTCTTGGGGCATGGGTCGCTGCTCAACCACTGAGCCACACCAGCCGGGCAGATTTTGTTCTTTTTTATGGCTGAGTAGTATTCCATTGTATATATATGTATGTGGTCAATTAATTTTTAACAAGAGTACCAAGGCAATTCAATGGGGGAAAGAATAATCTTTTCAATAAATGGTGCTGCATAAACTGGATACTGACATGTAAAAGAGTGACATTTGACCACACCTCACACCATATGCAAAAATTAAATCAAAATCCTAGATGTAAATTTAAGAGCTAGAACTTTAAAACTCCTAGAAGAAAAATTTCCATGACCTTGGATTAGGCAATGATTTCTAAGATATGACACCAAAAACATAAGCAACAGAATGAAAGATAAATTAGATTTCATCAAAATTTTAAGTATTTTAAAAATGTTTAGATTACAAAACAGATATAAATAATTAAGTATAAACCCTTATTAAATTAGTAATCATGAGAGAAAATTAAAGTTGTTAAACAGTTATATAAGAAAAGGCTGCCCTGGCTGGTTTGGCTCAGCGGTTAGAGCGTCAGCCTGCGGTCTACAGGGACCCGGGTTCGGTTCCTGCTAAGGGCACGTACCTCGGTTGCAGTTTGTCCCCGGCCCTGGTTGGTCGTGCGGGAGGCAGCCACTCGATGTGTCCCTTTCACGTCGATGTTTCTCTCTCTCTCTTCCTCTCTCTCCCTCGAACTCTATCTGAACAAAAAATGGAAAAATGTCCTTGGGTGATAAAAAAAAAAAGACTGTGAGCCCAGATTTTGATAAAAATGTTTTCAAAAATTTAAGACAAATAATTCTATTCTTTTTTTAAATATATTTTTATTGATTTTTAGAGAGAGAGGAAAGGAGAGGGAGAAGGAGATAGAAACATCAATGTGAGAAAGAACCATCAATTGGTTGCCTCCTGTATGCCCCCTACTGAGGAACAAGACCACAACCCAGGCATGTGCCCTGACCAGAAATTAAACTGGCAACCTCTTGGTGCGTGGATTGACGCTCAACCAACGAGCCACACTGGCTTGTTTATTTGTTAATCCTCACCTGAGGATATTTTTTCATTGATTTTTTTTTTTTTTTTAGAGCGTGTGAAGGAAGAGATAGGGAGAGAGAGAGAGAGAAACATCGATGTGAAAGAGACACATCAATTGGTTTCTCCCACATGTGCTGGAAATTGAACCTGCAACCCAGGTACATGCCCTTGACTGGGAATTGAACCTGAGACCTTTCAGTGTGTGGGGCCATGCTCTAACCACTGAGCTCACTGGCCAGGGCCAGATAATTCCATTCTTAAAAGCACAGAAAACAGCCCTGGACGATGTGGCTCAGTTGGTTGAGCATTGTCCTATGCACCAAAAGGTCACCATTTCCATTCCCAGTCAGGGAACATGCCCAGGCTCCCTAGTGGGGGGCCTGCAGGAGGTAGCTGATCAATGTTTCTCTCTCCCTCTCCTTTCCTCTCTCTCTAAAATCAATAAAAACATATTTTCTTAAAAAGCATAGAAAACAATGAAAATAATTGATTAATGTTATAAAACTAACATAAAACTGATACAATAACAAAACATAATACAGAATATAGTACAAAAGGGAAACTTATAGACCAATGTAAATATAAATAGACAAATCCTACTAACAAGTCAGATTAAAAAATATATTAAAGATCCCAGACAACAAAAAGATTAAAAACATATATCCAACTATCTCATTAGAAATTAAAAAGTCATTATATATACATTATTATTATTATTTTTTAATCCTCACCTGAGGATATTTTTTTACTTACCTTCAGATAGAGTGGGAGGGAGAGGGAGGGAGAGAAACACTGATGTAAGAGAGACACATCAACTGGTTGCCTCCCAAACGACCCCAAACAGGGCCAGGGACCAACCACAACCGAGGTATGTGCCCTTGACCCAAATCGAACCTGTGACTCATTGGTCCGCAGGCCGACCCTCTAACCACTGAGCCAAACCGGCCAGGGCTCATTTGATTTTTTTTTTTTTTTATTCCTCACCTGAGGATATTTTTCTATTTATCATCAGATACAGTGGGAGGGAGGGAGGGAGAGAGAGAGAGAGACAGACAGAAACATCGATGTGATAGAGCCACATCGACTGGCTGCCTCCAGCACAACCCGACCAGGGCTGGGAACGAACTGCAACCCAGGCACATGCCCTTGACCGGAATCGAACCCGTGACTCATTGGTCCGCAGGCCGATGCTCTAACCGCTGAGCCACACTGGCCAGGGCTCATTTGATATTTTTAAAAACACTTTGTAAATTTAAAATAAAAGGATATTTCTCATCATAATAAAGATCTCCCACCTCTTATCATATACAAAAATAAATTCTAGGTGGATTAAAGAGCTAAATATATAAAACAAGGCTATAGAAATATTAGAGGAAAATAGACTATTTTTACAATTTTAGGGTAGTTTTGGAAATTTTTTCCTTTATTTTATTTTACTTTTTTAATGTTTTGTATTGGTTTTTTAAAGAGAGAGGAAGGGAAAGAGAGATTGAAACATTGATGTGAGAGAGAAACATCCATTGGCTGCCTCCTGCACGCCCTCTACTGGGGATGGAGCCCTCAACCTGGGCATGTGCCCTGACCAGGAATCGAACAGGGAGGGACCTCAGTCCATGGGATGAGCGCTCAATCCACTGGGCCACACCGGCTGGGTGGAAAAATGTCCCTTTAGAACATAAAGCTCAGAAGCCTAATAGAAAAAAACAACAATTTTTACTATGTAAAAAACATTGTAAATTATGTATTAGAAGACATCATCAAGTTAAAAGGCAAGAGGCTGAGAGAAAATATTTGTTATATCTAGATGTGTGTGTATACATAAATACACATATAAACACATATACATTCATATGAATAATTCATATATATAATAATATTCAGAATATACAAAAAGCTTCTAAATAAGGTACCAATCCAGATTCCCCTTCTTTTCTTTTTTCTTGTTAATCCTCAACCAAGGATATTTTTCCATTGATTTTAGATAGAGTGGAAGGGTGGGAGGGAGAGAGAGAGACACAGAGAGAGAGAGAGAAACATCGATATGAGAGAGACAGATCGATTGGTTGCCTCCTGCATGACCCAGACAAAGGCCGGGGACCAAACCTGCAGCCCAAGTATGTGCCCTTGACTGGGAATCGAACTCTAACCACTGAGCCAAACTGGCCAGAGCCAGATTCCCCTTCTTATTCAACATCAGATATTTATTTATTGGGAACTGATTGTGCCAGGCACGTTTTAGGCACTGGAAATGCAACAGTGATTAACACAGAAAATGAGTAAGTATATAAGACACTCACAGATTATAACAAGTGCTGGGGAGGAAATAAGGAGCCAAAGCAATAAATCCAAAGTTATAAATTGCTACCCAGAGGGCCAGACTTAGCCTGCAGAGTAGTTTTTTTTGTTTGTTTTGTTTTTTAATTTAGATAAACATTTAAAAATCAGGAGATTTTTTGTAAAACCCACATTTCCAATTTCTCTTAAAAAATTATAACTGGCCCTGGCTGGTTTGGCTCAGAGGTTGGAGCGTTGGCCTGCGGTCCGGAGAGACCTGGGTTCGGTTCCCGCTAAGGGCATGTACTTCGGTTGCAGTTTGTTCCCGGCCCTGGTTAGTTGTGCGGGTGGCGGCCACTCGGTGTGGCCCTTTCACATCGATGTTTCTCTCTCTCTCTCTCTCTCTCTCTCTTCCTCTCTCTCCCTCCTACTCTATCTGAACAAAAAATGAAAAGGTGTCCTCGGGTGAGGATAAAAAAAAAAAAATTATAACTGGCCACACTAGCCCTAAATTCCCTCATGACCACAAACAGCCATAGCAAAGTAGCAGCTGCCCCTTTAGGTGGGACATTTCTTACTCGGTTTGCTTTACTCATAAACATTATCTGCCTGGCTCTTATAGGCAACTGAATTTGTAGCTGACCAGGATGGAGAGTAACTTGGGAAGGCCCACTTTATACAGAGTGATCAAAGAGGTAATATTTGAGCAACACCCTGAAGAATGAGAACGAGCCAGCCATGTATAGAGTTGAGGATAGAGTTCCATCTTTATAAGGGCAAATTTCAAAATCTAGAAGCAGTTCAAGGCCAAAACTAGAGCAGAGCACCTCCACCTCCCGCTGGGATGCACTGCTTTCACAGCATCCCCGCCAGATGTCTGAAACTCATCTCCCACTTCTGACATGCCATTTGATTGTGCGCACCTGGACTGTCTATGCACTCTGCCCGTCATCCATGATCTCACAACAGAAAGAACCTTGGAACAATATTTCTGACCACACTACCCTTTCCATAAAGACATCCAGGCAACTTGGCTACCCTCTGCCAAATTCGGTTTCAACCACGTCATTCAGACTTCTGCTGAAAATTCCGTTCAATCAAAATGATAAACACCATAATGGGAAACATCTCTTATCTTTCTTTTACTTCAGAACTGGTTTGAGAAATTCACAAGGAGGGTGGGGAGATTATGGATAAAACACAGCATTCTATTTGGCTCCTAGCAAGGCCACACCCACCTTACTTACCCATCTTTCTAATCCCAGTTTCTACATTTATTAATTCAAGGAACACAGTTCAACTCTACACTCACCCTTAGTTCCACAACCCAAATGATCTTGCAGGACTCTAATTTGTAATCCACATTTGTCTTCAGAATGATTCTCTGGCCCACTCTCTGCCTAGCTGATTTCACCTTGTTAATACATTCACTCAAGTGGTTTGATCCTTTTCTGTCCACCAACACTCGCCTTCAACCTGTTCTTTGTGCTCAAATCAACCACACTCTTACCTGGCCTCTCCTAGGGCTTTAACAGCAGCCATAAAATGAACCTGTTAATATCGACACTTTTCTATTTATTTATTTATTTATTTATTATTTTTTTTATCCTCACCTGAGGACATTTTTGCATTTATCTTCAGATAGAGTGGGAGGGAGACAGGGAGGAAGAGAGAGAGAGAAACATCGATGTGAGAGACTCACATCAGGTGGTTGCCACCCACATGGCCCCAACTGGGGCTGGGGATGAACAGCAACTGAGGTGCGTGCCCTTAGCGGGAACCAAAGCTGGAACTCTCCAGTCCGCAGGCCAACGCTCAAACCGGTGAGCCAAACCAGCCAGGGCAATATCGACACTTTTTTATTCTTAACATTCTTACTATAATGATATTTTGAAGTCATTCACAATTTTTCTTTCAAGATAGCTTTTTTCTTTTAGTAGGTGTGAGTGTATTAACATTCAACTAAAAAAAAAGCCCACTCAAGCTTTCCTTATTATAATCACAATGAAAACTCACAGAGGTGAGTTAACACATGTAACTAAACATTCTGCCAGTCCCTGCCTCCTTCTTTTCTTTTCCCCCAATAAAAAAAAACAAAAAAAACAAAGAAGAAAATGGTGTGTGGGAAGCGATCCTTAGTCTGTCCTCGATTTGAAAATTCAGTTTTATCAGGTATTCAAAGTTGTTCAGAATCAGGGGCTAAATCACAGTAAGCAAATTCAGAGTGCCTTAGCTTCCTCACCTATAAATGGACATAATAATGCCTTTCTTATAGATTTCCTGTGGAGATTAAATAAAATAATGTATGCAGTACATCTAAGACCAAGCACATAAAAATATACAACAGATGATTGGAAGGAAAGTTATAAATCATAATGTATAAGATCCTATTTACATATGGAATATATACCTTCCCTATGACTGGAATATTGTTGTCTACGTCTCAAGACATATTTGCCAGAATAAACCTGGGAAGCAATATTTTTAATCATAGGATTCCTTAAGAAGAAGAATATACTGGCTAGCTTCAAAGCATATAACAGAGTCTGGAGACTACAGCTGCCCACAGAAGAGCATCCCTGACCTGTGACTAGAACTCTTATGTCCACCAATCAGTGGATTCTGGCCCCTCCCAGACTCACTCTTCCTGATCCTGATACTGGTTGCCCCTGCAAGTTCAGCCTAGCTTCCAGAGTTCATTCATCTTATGCTCAAGTCTCTTGAGTACCTAAGCTTTCCCTTCTCTGTCCTGCCTAGGGGAGCATGGCCCGACACCTGTCCTTTCCTTTGCTGAATCTCTCTCACCACCTGCTTTGAACCCTACTCTCCTATCTACTCTTAGCTTCTTACCTGGACACTTCTCTTGGTCCAGGAGTGTCTTGGTCTTGATTCAGACAAATTAACTCTTATCTGGCCCTTTGCTGAGACAACTCCCTTGCCTTGTTATATGAAAACTCTAGGGCAAGCTAGACCTTATCATAACACAAATCTACACTCATTGTTCACTAACAGAAGTTTCAGAGGTAAATTGATGGGAGTGGGTGGTAGGAGAGATTATGCTTGCTCTTGTCTAGAGACAAAGAAATGACCTCTCCTTGCCAGACTCTCCAGCTACAGCCCTCTAGCCACAGACACAATGACATCCAAGCTATGCGCACCAAAGGGCCTCACTCCATCTTCCTCCACTGCTGCTTTTATTATTCCTCTTCCCAGAGGAATTCACTCGGCTGCTCTTCCAGTTCTAAATGAGTCTCTTCAAAGAAAGACTAAGTCTCAAGTCTTTGGTAAAAACTGAGCACATCTTACTTGCATTATTATTTTCTGGATCCTGTCAGAGGATGTAATAGGTGGTTTTCCCCACCCTGGCTGAAATGTCCTCTGCTCAGTTTCCTAGGTCTCCTGGCATCTCCCAGCTGCCTCTTCTGGGACTCACTTGTTAGAAGACAGCTAGAGGTGCCATTCTTAGGCTCCAGCAGAGGGCACTGTAGTTCTGGCTTTTCAAACAGGAGCCAGAATTCAGCCAAGAAGGAATTGGCCAAAACCTCAGAGCCCCTCTGCCTTTCCAAATGGATAGACCTACTATAGTTATAGAAATGTATCTTAGAAACAACCCATATGTCTCGTAGCTGCTACAGACCACCATTCCCTATCTGCCTGAAACTAGAGGGGAGAAGGTACTCAAGCTACTCATAACGGCAATCATCCAAAGCCTAGGGAATGGGCACCTCCAACGTGGGTGACTTTACTGCAGTAGACAGGCCACTTTTCCCACGTATGCTCAGCCTTTCCCCACCGAGACTGCTCCAGTCCACTGCAGAGTGCCACCAGATTCCAGTCATCTTTCCCCATGTTAGCAATAGGAAATGATATTCCACATTTCCGTGGAGCTCAGGAAGCCAGGGTTCTGCCCCTGGATCAAGGTAATGATATCATGTCTCCCACCCAACTCAAGGCTGCTCTGGGGTGAGCGGACACCCTTGACAAGACTCCCAGTGAGGGAGCCCATCTGGAGGCTAGTTCTATCAGTCCATGTTTTCTCTTAGTCCTTGGTCTTTCCTGGAAGCTCTGATTAGATTATTTCAAGAGTCATTTTGGTGTGGTGATTTAAGAGCATGGGCTCTGGAGCCAAACTACTTGAGTTAAACTCCTGTCTCTGCCACATGCTAGTTATGTGACCTTGGGGAAATTACTAAACTTCTCTGAGCCTCTGTTTCCCTGTTTGTAAAATAAGATAATAGTGCCTACCTTTTATAGTTGTACCAAGCACATTCACTAAGTTTTAGCTCTTTTTCTTTTTAAAAAATTTAAAATGTTTTTTTCTTTATTGATTTTAGAGTGAGAAGAAGGGAGAGGGAGAAAGAGATAGAAACATCAATGAGAGATCATCAATTGGCTGCCTCCTGCATGCCCCCCCCCCCCCCGGGGATCGGGCCCACAATCCTGGGCATGTGCCCTGACTGGGAATCGAACCAGCGACTTCTTAGTGCATGGGTCAGTGCTCAACCACTGAGCCCCACTGGTCGGGCTAGCTCTTTTTATTGTTGTTATCTCTAGAAGATCCACGTGGTCCATTTTGTCAGCAGTCTGCCACCAGCACTAAGCCTGTTTGTTATCTCATGCTCCAGCTTCTGCCCCTGTGTTCAGGATCCTGAGCAAGTGCATCGCATTGAGGAAGATATTTTTGGACATGGAAGCAAAGGAACTCCTCCATATGTGAAATGTGCCCTGTGGATTGGTCTGGTTCCCTGGGTTCATTCTCTTGTCCACTTCCTCCCAAAGCACTGGCAATTTCCTTGTATCAGGGAAGACAGTAAGTAAGTGCAAGACAGCATTCCAAACACAAGTCGGCCAATTTCAGTACATCTTAATGCCCCACTCAAATTCAAGGGATTAATACCCAGCACTGGATATGGCCTTCTGGACAGGAGTCATTTTTTATGTACGATACCACATTTCTCTCAAGCTGATCTTATATGATTTTCTACTCAGGGTGGTATGACTCTGCTAGCAGTAACACCAAGTCTAAGACAACCGCATGTAATGAGTGTTAGGTGGTATCACCACTATGTACTAAGCATCTGGAACAGGCAGGCAAGTACACAACCTGGAAGTCAGAATTCTGGGAGCCACTGAGGCACATTTTAAAATTTTATTTTTAATTCCTCACCTGAGGATATTTTTTCCATTGATTTTTTAGATAGAGTGGGAAGGAGGGAGGGAGAGAGACAGAGAGAGAAACATCGATGTGAGAGAGACACATCAATTGGCTGCCTCCCACATGACCCCGACTAGGGCTGGGGATCAAACCTGCAACCGAGGTACGGGCCCTTGACCAGGACTCAAACCCCGCGACTCTGGTCTGAGGCCGACACTCTAATAACCATTGAACCAAACGAGTCAGGGCTGAGGCACATATAAAAAATGTTTCAACCTGAAAATACTGTGGCCAATCAACCCTAGTTCTAATTAACAGAGGCAATGGGCAAAGTAGTGGGTAACTAAGATTTCGTGGCAACTCCAGTGGCCCTGGGAAGCCTATAATATTGAGAAATTCTGCAACATTAATTTGAATAGGTGAAGGATACACTCACATACTTTTGCACCACCCCAGATGTCCTACAGTCCATTCAAAGCATTAAATGTGATCTTATGGCAACTCCCATTTCATGGCCCAATTCTAGAAGAAATTTTTCAGGATACTTCATATCTACTTAGCCCCCAAAACCATATGAAGCATGGTATTAACAGGATGGATGAAGAACCTCCTCTGTTATACCATCTACCAACAAAATGATGGGTTCTACTACCTTGTCACAGTGGAGTTTCTTATAAAGAGATCATTGCATCACTCCACCCAAAACACGCCCTTTCACAGATTCTGTGGCATGACTCTTACCTACCTCTCACCACCCTTCACTCCAGGTGGCTTCCAAACTTGGAAGCTTGGAGAAGCTTTGGTTATCAAAAATATCTTCCAGCTTGCCAAAAACTGATGTGAAGAGTATGTCAACAGGTGCTCGATTCAGGAGGAAGGCATCCCAGTGGGTGATATTGTCCAGCACACCTCCAAGCACACTGTAACCATCCATATGGGAAGCTAAGAATCCACTGTTTGGAAACTGAGATAAAAGAGATCATCTGGCTGTACCCTTAAGAACAATCAGTCTGGGGCCTCAGGACCTCCCACTGTCACCTGCACCCAGACCAACAGTTACACACAGTCCAGAGCCCATCGCTCACCAGGAATATGATCCGCTCTTTCTCAGTCTACATCTACTGGGCCATGAACATTCTGCCACTCGCTACTTGCCCAAAGTCAAACCACCAACGCAAATGACACTGCTCCCAGGAACTAGCCCCTCTCATTGCTGTAACCTGTAATGAAGCACAGATCAGCCCCCTGGTTCAGTCCAGGCTTCCAGAACTCTCTACCCTGCCACCTCTCCAAGTCCTCAACTGTCTGTAGAGGGAGGGGATTCAAACAGTGTCCCACCCTGGCAGTGTCATCTCAGAGAATATTAAAGGAGACTTCCATAGGAGTGCAAAAGGGAAGAAGTAGAGACAGAGATGACAGAGTGGAGCCAAGTCAGGAAGAAGGGGGAAAGCAAGAGCTGAGGAAGAACTCCAGAAAAGAAGTGGCATCCCCACCCTCCACCGGAGGTGAGGCAGCAATCTCAACAATTTCCAGAGATAATGGCCAACTTTCATCCAGTTCCTGACAGCTCAAGATTCAGGGGTGTAAGCCAAATCCTATTTAAGCAGAACATGAATTAATTAAAAGAATATTGGTGGGCCCTGGCCAGTTTGGCTCAGCGGTTAGAACATCGGCCCACAGACCAGAGAGTCCTGGATTCGGTTCCCGCTAAGGGCACGTACCTCGGTTGCAATTTGTCCCTGGCCCCGGTTGGGGTCATGTAGGTGGCAACCACTCGATGTGTCTCTCTCACATCAATGTTTCTCTCTTTCTCTTCCTCCCTTTCTCCTTCCCACTCTATCTGAAGATAAATGCAAAAAATGTCCTCAGGTGAGGATTAAAAAAAAGAATATTGGTGGGCCCTGGCCGGTTTGGCTCAGTGGTTGGAGCATCAGCCTGTGGACCAAGGGGCCCTGACCAGGGTTGTGAGGGAGGTAACCAATCAATGTGTCTCTCTCAACATCGATGTTTCTCTCTATCTCTCTCTACCTCCCTCCCTTACACTCTCTCTAAAAAAAATTAAAAATATGCCCTGGCTGGTTTACTCAGTGGTTAGAGCATTGGCCCACAGACCAAAAAGTCTCAGGTTCGATTCCGGTCAAGGGCATGTGCCTCAGTTGCAGTTAGGTCCCCAGCCCTGGTTGGGGTCCTGCAGGAAGCAACCAATAGGTGTATCACTCTCACATCGATGTTTCTCTCTCTTTCTCTCCTTCCCTCCCTCCTTCTCTCCCACTCTATCTGAAAATAAATGGAAAAATATCCTTGGGTGAGGATTAAAAAAATAAAATTTAATTTTAAAACATAAAATAAAAAAATCAATGGAGCTCAGCTGGTGTGGCTCAGTGGCTGAGTGTCGACCCATGCACCAAGAGGTCGCCAGTTCAATTCCCAGTCAGGGCACATGCCCAGGTTGTGGGTCAAATTCCCAGTGGGGGGCATGCAGGAGGTGGCCAATCGATGTTCTCTCTCATCAATGTTTCTATCTCTCCCTCTCCCTTCCTCTATCTCTAAAATCGATACAGAAAAAAATTTTTTTGATCAATGGAAAAAAATTAAAAGAATATTGGTGGGATTATATTAAACTAAAAAGCTTTTGCATAGCAAATGAAACAGAAAATGAAAAGACAACCTGCAGATGAGAAAGAATATTTGCAAACCATATATTTGATAAAGTGTTAATATCCAAAATATATAACAAACTCTTATAACTCAATAGCAAAAAAAAAAGAAAATCTGATTAAAAAATGGGCAAAGGAACTGAAAAGACAGTTCTCCAATGAAGACACACAAATGGCCAACAGGCATATTAAAGGTCATTAATCACTGGGGAAATGCAAATTAAAACTACAATGAGATAACACCTCACATGTGTTTTTAAAAAACACACACACACAAGATAAATAGTGGTGAGAACATGGAGAAAAGGGAACCCTTGTTCACTGTTGGTGGAAATGTAAATTGGTGCAGCCATGTGGAAAACAGTATGGAAGTTCCTCCAAATATTAAAATAGAACTAGCATATGATCCAGCAATTCCATTTCTGGGTAATACCCAAAGGAATTGAAATTAGGGTCTCAGATTAATATCTGCACTCCCATGTTCATTGCAGCATTATTCACAATACCCAAGACATGGAAGTAACATAAATGTCCATAATACATGAATAGATAAAGAAAACGTGATATATATATACAGTGGAAATCCTGCTATTTGAAACAACATGGATGAACCTGGAAAGCATTATGCTAAGTGAAATAAGCCAGACACAGAAGGACAGATACTACATGATACCACTTATATGATGAACTTAAAATAATCAAACTCAGAAGCAGAAAACAGAATGGTGGTTGCCAGAGGCTAGGGGGAAGGACAAAGGAGGGGGTAGTAGTCAAAGGGTGTAGGTTTCAGTTATACAAGAGGAGTAACTCCTGTAGATCTACTGTGCAGCACAGAGCTTATAAACTGTATCACATACTTAAAAGTTTGCTAAGAGGGTAAATCTTATTAACGTTCATTTCACAAAATAATAATAAGAGGGGGTCCGGCTGAGCTCAGTGGTTGAGCGTCGACCCATGCACCAAGAGGTCCTGGTTCGATTCCTGGTCAGGCACATGCCCAGGTTGTGGGCCAAATCTTCAGTGGGGGGCGTACATGAGGCAGCCAATTGATGTTCTCTCTCATCAATGTTTCTACCTATCTCTCCCTTTCACTTCCTCTTTCTCTAAAATCAATAAAGGAAACAAAAATTTTAAAAATAATAATAGCCCTGGCCAGTTTGGCTCAGCTGTTAGAGCGTCGGCCTGCAGACCAAGGAGTCCCGGGTTCGATTCCAGCTAAGGGTACGTGCCTCGGTTGTGGTTCGTCCCCGGCCCCAAAGTTGGGGTCGTGCGGGTGGCAACCAATCGATGTGTCTCTCTCACATTAATGTTTCTCTCTCTCTCTCCCCCTCCCACTCTGTCTGAAGATAAACGTAAAAATATCCTCAGGTGAAGATTAAAAATAAATAAATAAATAAAAACAATAATAAGAGGGGAAGAGGAAATCTCTGGAAGAGATGGATTATTGTCTATGGTATAGATTTTAGTGATGGTTTCACAGGTGTATATTTATCTCTAAACTTATTAAGTTGCATATATTAAATATGTACAACTTTTTATGTCAATTACACAATAAAGTAGTTTTTAAAAATATTGGGAAGCAAAATTTTTTAAAAATACAAAAAAGAAGAAAAAAAAATATTGAGAAGCACATAAAAGCTGTAGAAGGAACCAAGAGAACCAAGCTTGATGGGTAGTAACCAGAACACTGTTTAGAATCGTGCTGCATACCTGGTTGGGCACAGCAACTACTGCATTCAATGCCAGGGTGGGCAATGCTGGCACCAAGGACGCTGGGCCCTGCGTCCTGCTGCTCAAAACAAGTGCAGCTTCACTGCTGCAACTTCCCAGCAATAGAAAAAGACTTTACATGTCCCTGCTTCTTTGCAACCTCATCTTTGATTCAAAATCTGGAACAGGTGTATTTGCTTGGCCTAGCCAAACTCTTTGCCCATGCCCTCACTGCCAGAGCGGCTGAGTATCTTATTTCAACCTTGTTCATCTCGTGGCACACATAAACTAACTACTAAACTTCCGCGGCACACCAAAAAATATTTTTTGCTGACCTGACAAACAAAAAAGAGGTATAGTGTTGATTCATTCACACCAAACAGCTACTGTTGGTTGGCTGTTGTCATTTTTTTATTTGACAATCTAAGGGAAAAGATGTCAGTGTCCCTGTCTAAATAGTCAGGTATTGCATGTTTTACAGATTTTTGCAGCACACCAGTGTGCCTCTTATGCCGCAGCACATTGGTCGAAAATTGCTATCATAGTCTGTTTAGGGCGCTAAAACAAAATACCATGGACTGGGTGGCTTATAGCAACAGAAATTTACTTCTCACTGTTCTGGAGGCTGAAGTCCAAGATCAGGGGGCCAACATGGTCAGGTGAGGATCCTCTTCCAGGTCGCAGACTTCTCTTTGTGTCCTCACATGGTAGAAGGGGTGAGGGAGCTCTCAGGCCTCTTTTATAAAGGCGCTAATCCCATTGATGAGGGCTCTGCCCTGAAGACCTAATTACCTCCCAAAGCCCCCACCTCCAAATACCATCACCTTGGGCATTAAGTTTTCAACATATGAATTTGGGGGAGGACACAAACATTCAGATCACAGCAAAACTAAGGAAGATCTGGTCTTTTCAGCCTAGAGATATATAGGTTTTGCCTCAGACGAGATTCCCAAACTCTCATAAGAATACTAGATGCAGCCCAGCCGGTGTGACTCAGTGGTTGAGTGTCGACCCATGCACCGAGGTCACCAGTTCGATTCCTGGTCAGAGCACAAGCCCAGGTTGTGGGCCAAATCCCCAGTGAGGGGCATGTAGGAGGTAGCCAATCAATGTTCTCTCTCATCGATGTTTCTATCTCTCTTCCTCTCCCTTCCTCTCTCTCTAAAATCAATAAAGAAAAAAAAATACTAGATCTACACTATTCTACTCTGCCCTGCCCCACTTTACCCTACACTAGCCCCATCCCCTGTTCCTTTCCACTTTACCCAGCACTAATCAGGCTCCAAATCAATAACAAGTTGAGACCTCTCTAATAACACTTGCTCTGCTGCTGCCTGAAATGCTCTTCCTGATACTACAGTAAACCCTCAAATTTTCAGACTCTGGATTTAACAGACAAAATTTCCAGCCCTTATGTCATATGTGAAAATTAGCACCCTATTAATTTTAAAATGCTTTTAACCAATATTTGCTTATAATTAAATTAACAGGTTATTTTTTGTTATTAATTCACTGTTATTTTTAACAAATTTTAGCAAATAGGCTATATGTTGGGAAAAAACACTGCAGTAATTTTGCCCGACAAAATATATATTACATATCTACAATTATAGTCTACATATTTAAATCCAAGAGTTGCCGCTCATAAACAATGTTTGGCCAGTGATTAGCAGGTGATCACTCTGCATCTGGAGGGGTCATTGGTTCTGTGGTGTGACTTTCTGCAGTGGTTTTAAGTCAGACCGCACTAAGCCACGCCCCAATCGTGTGCATTTGTTTACTCACAATGTCTGGTGAATGTGCAAATTTAATTTTTTTATTTTTTTATCCTCACCCGAGGACATTTTTCCATTTTTTGTTCAGATAGAGTGGAAGGGAGAGAGAGGAAGAGAGAGAGAGAGAGAGAGAGAGAGAGAGAGAGAGAGAGAGAGAGAGAAACATCGATGTGAAAGGGACACATCGAGTGGCTGCCTCCCGCACGACCCAACCAGGGGCCAGGGACAAACTGCAACCGAGGTACGTGCCCTTAGCGGGAACCAAACCCGGGTCTCTCTGGACCGCAGGTCCGACGCTCTAACCACTGAGCCAAACCGGCCAGGGCTGAATGCACGAATTTAATAGCCCTATTCAGTATCAATTTAAAATTACTGTAATACAGCCCTAGCCGGTTTTGCTCAGTGGTTAGAGCGTTGGCCCGCAGACCAATGAGTCGCGGTTGGATTCTGGTCAAGGGCACGTACCTCTGTTGCGGTTCATCCCTGGCCCTGGTTGGGTTGTACGGGAGGCAGCCAATGTGTCCCTCTCACATCAATGTTTCTCTCTCTCTCTCTCTCTCTCTCTCTCTCTCTCTTTCTCTCTCTGTCTCCCTCCCACTCTATCTGATGATAAATGGAAAAAAAGTGTTCTTGGGTGAGGATTAAAAATAAATAAATAAAATAAAATAAAATCTGGGCAGCTGGCACCCGGCCAGTGTGGCTCAGTGGTTGAGCGTTGACCCATGCACCAGGAGGTCATCGGTTCGATTCCTGGTTGGGCCACATGCCCGAGTTGTGGGCTCAGTCCCCAGTGGGGGGCATGCAGGAGGTGGCCAATCAATGTTCTCTCTCTCATCGATGTTTCTATCTCTCTCTCCTCTCCCTTCCTCTCTCTCTAAAAATCAATAAAGGGAAAAAATTGTTTTAATTACTGCAATACATATAGAAAAATTTTCTGTGAAATTAAACTTCATACATACTTAATTTTAAGTACACAAACATGTCTACATAAATAAAAAACAGGTAAACTAACAAACTTGTCAATTTTTTAACATATACATTTGGAAAACCTACTTTATTATATAACGGACTTTCAGCTTTAATGGACACCCCTTTGCCCCAATTAGTCCATCATATTGAGGTTTGATTGTACCATGTCCCATGAACTCCTTACTCTCCAAGACTTAGCTCAAAGATAACTTCTCCATGAGACCAATTAAAGCTCTGCAAATATGCCAGTCCCAGAAAGGGAGTGTCCATCCAGATAAAGTGCCTTTTTCCGCCTGCACTAATGCTTAGTATCCATCAATATCTTGATTCCAGCAGGAGGCCACTTAAAGCCCAGGAGCCAGGGAGGAGCAAGAGAGTGGTGAAGGACATCTCTTGATCACTGGGTTCTTTCCCTCCCTTCTGTCACAGGCATTGTGATTTGACTCTTGAGATCCCAAGAATCAAGAATCAGATGTGAGTGGCTAGGAGAGATCCCTGCCATGTGCCTGGCTGGCATGGAGAGTAGAGACTCAGAGAATCAAATAGCCCTATTTGTCAAGTACTCAGATCAAGTCTGCTCTCATTTCAGACCAGAAGGAACTGTTGCCCACGAGATTTCCCTCAATTATCTCAAAAGGTGGGAATTATTCTGTGCACCAGAATAGCCACGCAAGGTACCACCAAGCTGTACGGAAGGTGTTGTTAAAGACATGTAAGTATCTTTGAGTGGGCTATGTCTGAGTTCCTAAAGAATGTCTGGGATGAGGTGGGGCGTGGTTATAGGACAGGGAATAGAAAGAGCCAAGAAGAGAGACTGAGAAGATGAGGGAGAAAGTAGACCTGAGTGGTGGAGTGAGCAAGATAAAATAAAAATTGAATCAGACTTGGAAGCAGAAGATTCAGGTTTGAGTCCTAGCTCTGCCTTTTAAATGTCTCACCTTGAGTAGTCACTTATCCTTAATTAACCTGCTTCCTCATTCATTAAAAAATAAAACAAGAAACGGAAAATGCCTACTCTACCAATCTCACAGAATTGCTATGAGGATCAAACCAAAAATGAGATGATTTAGGAACGTACTTGTCTATTACTAAGTGCTATGCCTCTGAGGAGTGCAGACCAAGCACTAGCTTTGAAATCTGAACAGAGTTTAAGTTCCAAACAAATTGTGTAACCTTGACAAAGTTCCTTTAAACACTTAACTGCTCTGAACCATCTGGAAATGGGAATAATACCCTAGCATTGTGTGAAAGTTAGAGCAAATGTACGTTTTAAAAAGCATCTAGGCCTGGCTGGTGTGACTCAGTGGATTGAGCATTGTCCCATGGACTGATAGGTCCTGGTTGGATTCCCGGTCAGGGCACATGCCTGGGTTTCAGGCTCTGTCCTTGGTGGGGGATGTGCAGGAGGCAGCTGATCAATGTTTCTCTCTCACATTGATGTTTCTATCTCTCCCTTCCTCTTGCTCTAAAAAATCAATAAAAACATACTTAAAAAATAAAATAAAAAGCATCTAGGACAAACTACTGATACTGACAACTTGTAGGAATCTCTAGGGAATTATGCTATATAAAGAAAGCCAATCCCACCCGGCTGGTGTGGCTCAGTGGTTGAGTGTCGATCCATGCACCAAGAGGTCACTGGTTCGATTTCTGGTCAGGGCACATGCCCAGAATGTGGGCCCGATCCCCAGTGATGGGCATGCAGGAGGTGGCCAATTGATGTTCTCTCTCATCGATGTTTCTCTCTCTCCTTTTCCCTTCCTCTCTCTCTAAAAATCAATAAAGAAAAAATATATATAGTACGCTTATATACATATAATTTCTTAGGGGGGACATCTATAATACTTTTAGCAATAAAGATAAATTTTTAAAAATATATGGAATGCTTCACAAATTTGCGTATCATCCTTGCTAATTTTCTCTGTATCGTTCCAATTTTAGTATATGTGCTGCTGAAGTGAGCACTATAACATTCTTTTTTTAAAATAATTTTTTATTGCTTTTTAGAGAAGAAAGGAGAGGGAAAGAGAAAGAAAGATCAGCTGCCTCCTGCACACTCTCGGGCACATGCCCTGACCGGGAATAGAACTAGCAACCTTTGGGTGCATGGGATGAAGCCCAACCAACTAAGCCACACAGGCCAGGGCCACTTCAACATTCTTAAAAAAACAAAATTATGTAAATGAAGAAAAGATGATTGATTACCAAGGTCGGGGTGGGGAGGTGGAAGGTGTGGCTATAAAGGGCAACTCCAGGATCATTAGTGATGGAGCTGTTCTATATCAGCATGTGAATAGCACGGCTGTGATATTGTACTATATAGTTTTGCAAAATGTTACCACTGGGAGGAAATGGGTAAAGGGTACACAGGAAGAAAGGGAATGAGGATTAAGCCTGGAAAAAAAAAGAACCTATGACCCATCTTGCACATTTCCCAAGTGGTTGACACTTGTTTTTCCACTACCTTAGCACTGGGGAAAGCTCTCTTGGGGATGGGCTTAGTGGCAGCAGGAAGAACCAAAACTGATTCAACTGACCGTGAAGGGTGTGAGATGCTAGAATCCGGAAATAAAGCTGGGTGGGTGTGGCGACCAAATTCCTAGGACTTCTCAGCACCTGGTCAGGCCCAGTTGCTAGGCTGTGCTTGTGCTGCCCTGAGGCACAAAAGGGAGTACAGAACTCAAAGAAATCGGATAACCTGCCCTTCCCCAAACCCTTCAGTCCCCAATCAAGTCTTCAGAGTCCCCTTGACTGATGCTCAGAACTTCAGCTTCTGGAGGTCCCACGATCCAGGAGTGCGCCCGGAGGAAACCATGCCGTGGATCCGGAGCCCTCGCAACTGCCTCATTAAAAGCCCAATGACCAGGTTAGGCTGGGAGGGGTAAGGTGAGGAGACCAAGGGAGGTACTCCCTCCCCTCACTTAAATCATTGAGAGACTGCTTCATCCCTTCTCAGAGTTAGGGAACAGAAGAGGTATTTTGGGTCTTCCCAGGGAAACTGGCCCAGAATTTGGGTAGTGGTGGCATTCAAAGGAGTTCAAGATGTGTCTGGTTTTGTTTGGCTTCATGGATATGACTTCTGAGCCGGCACAAGTGTCTACAGCATTCTGTGGGAGTCCTCCCTGGTTGTTGCCTCCCAGCTCTCCAGCCACCACCCACTGGCAGTGCCCTGCCCATTCTGCCCTGAGGCAGTCCTGAGAGCTATGTTTAAGGACCCCGACACACACACACATTCCAGCCTGACCTGGCTGAATCTGAGACCCTCTCTTTTCCAGGTTTATGGATCACTCTATCCTCAGTGACAGACTCTTCAGTCTGTATTGAGCAGGATGTGTTTGCCGAAGGACAGGATGGACTGTGGAAGGAGGACAAAGAAGGGGAAAGAGGAAGAAGGTGTCCTGGTTCTGATGGCTGACTAATGGGAGGAGGGGATTGCAAAAACAGAGTAAACTTCAGATTGGACTATAAGTCACTTGTATGCACTGAAAGTGAGGGGGGAGGGAAATTATCCCAACACCCTAATTCTTGTGAGATTGGGTATGTGAGATTCCTGGAGTAGCCAGAACTTGATGTTTGCTTTGGGAGGGGCCAGAGCACTGGAAAGACCATCACAGAGGGACCTAACCTCATCCGTGGAAGAGGTCAGAGTAGCAGGTCTGGGAAGACACTCTGGTCCTCACGATGCTGAAGGACCTACAGTAGTTATGCTCTCGGAAGATAATGCAGCTTCACCTTGGCAGAGGGAAAAGCAGAGGAAGCCCTCTGACCACAGTGGAGAGAGGTCCACCAAGCCCTCGGGCAGGAGGCTGCCTCCTACACCAGGCTCAGCCAATTCTGACCCACCTGGGGCCCAGAACAGCTGCAGAGAACAGGGAATTTTACAAAGAGTTTGATTTTATTGATATTTAAATATATTAAATATTTCACTGAAATACATGGCACATCACCCACCCCCCTCCCACAGTGGTTACAGTATAAAACCAAGTCCCTGGGCCTCCCATCCACTGACTTCCCCCACCAACTGGCGAGGAAGGGGACAATGGAAGCCCGGGGGAAGAGCATGGCTGGCACTGTGGTACAGGAAGCCAGGGTGTGGGCAGGCCCTTCCCACCTAGCAAGAAGCAGAGACAAGTCACCCAAGACTGAGGTCTTCCCCATCTGGTCTCCTTATACCCTCACCCCCACCCCATGGCTCCAAGCAGTCCCTGTCCAGGAATATGGCTGGGGGAGTGAAGCTGATTTTCCGTCTGGACCAACTAGTCTTTTCCCCTCCTCCTGCCTTGGCTAATGAAGTGCCTAATGGCCTGTTTGGTTGATGCATGAAGAGCCCCCGGCAGGCAGTTCAAATAAGAAACCAGGTCTCTACCAGGAGCTAGAGTTAGAAAGGGCACGAGGAAGGGCAAGAGTGCCAGCTGCCCCTTCTACTCCCAACCCAGCGACTCTATGACCCTCCCTCCTCTGCCTCTAATCGCCTCCAGAACAAAGCAATCTTCAGGCGAAATTCAGGCCAATGACCCTGGCTTAAGTAGGTACAGACAGAGAAACCAAGGCACCAACTAATTCAGGCCAGAGGCAAGGAGATTGCAGGGAAAGGGACAAAAAGGAGGCAGAGATAGGAAGGGAATAGAGTCCCGCCTCCTAACTCTCCTGCCAGCCCTTGCAGGCTTCATGGGGACTGGGGAGCCAGGAACATGCTAGATTCAGGCTGAAGGCTAGGGAAGGTCAACTTTCAGGTTCCCCTGCCCCATCCCCTAGTACCAATATCTGGGTCCTCAGAGGGATCCCATCCTACCCCAATCCCAAAGCATACCATGCCCCAGGACACCAGCTGGGAAACCCAGGAAATTCCTGAGCTTCTGCCCATCAAGCCCCAGACAGTTCAGGATTGGTCTCTGCCCTGGGCAGGGAGATAGTCATGCTGCACACATGGCCCCCGAATGGCACTTAGGGATTTGGCACAAAAAGGACTCTTCTCCCCAGGGACCCCTTCTCTTGCTATGACACCAAATCCCACTTCTGTGCACCTGGGCATCTCTCTCCATCCCTTGAAACCGGAAACCCTGCCTTATTCCCAGAAGACAGAGGCCCGCAGGAGAGAGGCAGCCTGGGGTGGAGAGCTGAGGAACAGGAGCGCAAGGACACACAGCCCTGGAAAACAGACACGCACACAGAGACTGACATGCACACACATGCACCGACACACAGGTCCTCCCCAGTGCCAACGGCTTGGGAGGACAGGTTTGGGATCAGGGTCATCTTCCTCCATGCCCTGGCCCTTTCCTAATTTGGCAATAGAAGGGGTAGAGATGCTCTGTGCCCCCTTGCCAGCAGACAGCAAGAGAGCACTGGGGCAGAGTGACCTGATCCTGACCCTCAGGGCCCTCAGACCAGAGTCCGGCCCCGCCCCTCTCCCTGGCCAGCCTGCTCTCTTTGGCACCTGCAGGTGAACTTCCAACTCCTGATCTGACATCCCCACACAAATGTCTGCTCTCTGGCCGGGCATTTTCACAGTACCAATGAGACCAGATGCCCCTTTCCCTGGCACTTTGCAGGAACTGGGGCTAAATCTGAGCTGTCAGAAGTCCCTTTGTTCCCCTTTGGGGACAGATCATGGGACTAAGATTTGGCAAATGGAAACATTCCCCTGAAATAAGGACAGAGCTGGGTCCCGAGAGCATCTCCTTCCTCTGCCTGTGCCTAGGAGGGAGACCTGGCTGGGTCAGGGGGTCCCCAGGACCGTGCTGGGGATGCAGGCATAGCAAAGGCAAGCATGGAATAGGCACTCTTCACACCTGCCCCAGTCTTTGTACAAAATATTCCCAGGGAAAAGGGAAAGGAAGGGCCCAGCCCTGAGCCTTTTGCCCGAACAGGGAAGGGTAGGCATGGTAAGCTGTCATTTCTATCTTTCAGGCAGGAGGGCTCCCACTGCCACTCCCTCCCCTTCTCCCAAGAGCTGGAAGAAAGGAAAGGGAACAGCCCTGCCTGCCCCAATTTAAAAAGAAAGTCACTTGCAAAACCCTCTTGGTATCCCCTCATTCTCCAGCCTGAGGGCAGACAAGCATGGTCCAAGCACAGCTTGCTGGGGTGTTCCCTTTTGTGGTCAGCAGGGTCTTGAGGCTCAGTGCCCCCTGCCACAGCTTCACCCAGCGAGCACAGAGTCCACTCAAATGCCCACCTTGGTCCCTTCAGCTAAATTTGTAGCTGGGCCCTGCTAACTGCTGGGGCCCCCATTGAGGAAATAGGTGGTCATCTCCCCCTTGCCCTTCACCTTGACCAACCCTCGACACTCCAGCTGGTAGCCCTTGGCAGCTAGAACCTGGTACAGGTCCGTGGTCACCTAGGGGGGTGGGAAGGGAGAATGCTTAGCCTGGGATCCTTCCTGCTACATTTGCAGGGGCCCAGGGACCCTCTCGTCATACTGGCTGCCCCCCCAAATCCCCACCCCACCAACCACAGCACAATGCCACCCTATCCCTGTCTTGAAGTCTGCAGAGAAGGACCTACAGAAGTCCCCCAGGGCCCATACTTATCCCAGCCTCTGCTCACATTCCCCTCACCTGGATTCGGTCAGGAACCCCTGTGCTGTCCATCCGGCTAGAGACATTCACTGTGTTCCCCCAGATGTCATACTGTGGCTTCCGAGCCCCAATGACGCCTGCCACGACTGGGCCCATGTTCAGTCCTGGGGTGGAGAGAGCAGTAAAACACTGAGATGAGTGGCTGTTCCAGGATCAGCCCAGGGAGTCATCCCACTTCCTGGCACCTTTAGAAGGACCCAGAGAAGAAAATGGCAAAGGGACAGTGACTTGGTTGTAAAGAATGGTCCTGTCAGCTGAGGAGCTCCCCCGAGTCGAGACAGCTCTGCTAGAACAGTAGCTAACCTCCTGAATGTGTGTTCTGTGCTGACCGCCCTGGTAAGCATTTCATTAGCATTTCATCCTCTCAACAGCCCTGAAAGGTAGGTACTATTATCCCCACTTTACAGATACGGTAAGTGAGCCAGTAAGTGGAACATTCAGAATTCAAACCAGTCTGACTCCAGAGCCCATGCTATTAACCACTCTCATCCTCAGTTCACCTGGGAGGAAGTGCCTCTTATCAGACTGCCCGTAGATAAGGACACATACTGGAGTTGACATAAACCTGGATTTGAATCCCAGTTCAACCACTTACTAGTTACTTAATCTCTGAGGTCAGTTTCTTTATCTGTAAATGGGAATAATAATGTGAGGATTAAAATGTGCTCACAGCCCAGTCGGTGTGGCTCAGGGACTGAGAGGTCCCAGTTAGATTCCCAGTCAGGGCACATGGCGGGGTTGTGGGCTCGATCCCCAGTAGGGGGCGTGCAGGAGGCAGCCGATCCATGTTTCTCTCTCACATCGATGTTTCTATCTCTCCCTTCCTTTCTCTTTAAAAAACCAATGGAAAAAAAAATAAATAAATAAAATAAATCAAATAAAGTGTGCTCACAAATGTCTAGAACAGTGCCTAGCACATAACTGGCCCTCAATGAATGATCTCCGCCCTTCACATCAGACAGTATGGTGAGAGAAAGGCATCCCGGTGGGGAGTCTGCGATGCCATCCTGCCTGCTCCCCCGGCTTCCCCAGAGGCAGCCTGGGAGACCCTCCTGCCAGCAGGCCCTCTCACCAATCTTCATCTGGAAGTTGTTAAAGGAGTGCTCGTTGATGTGCTTCATCTGCTCCATGAGCCGCATGGCGTAGTCGGCAAGGGCAGTGATGTGGGAGCGGCCCACCTGATCATAGGTGCTGGCGTTCAGCCCAGAGGCAGCCATGTAGGTGCTACCAATCGTCTTGATCTTCTCCAGCTGCCGAAACCGCTCCTCACTGATGATCTGGACAGCACAGGGGGACCCAGCTGTCAAGGCAAAGAGGCCAGACCCAGCCCTGCCCAGTGCTCATTCCTTGCCATGCCGGGGCCCCCTTCCCCCACTGCCCTATCTCAACAGCTCCCCTCCTTTCAGCGAGAGAGCCTCCCTTCCAGCTGCTGCTCTCAGAGCAGGACTGAGGAGCCAGGAAAACAGGCCTCCTTCACCAGGCAGCCATCAGAACCCAGGCCAGGGCGTGAGCACAGAGCTTCAGGTCAACTCAATAGCTCACTCACAGAATCCAGAACCACAGAAGGATATTGAGCATCAATTATCTCAACCCTGACCTTTTGGGAAACTGAGTCCCAGAGTGAGGAAGTACCTCCCCTCCAGAACAGTGGAAAGCCCACTCCTGACCTGCATGTTCAGGACATTTCCTTATATTTTGCTTCTATTTCCTCTATTCAGGGGGTCCATCTTGCTTACTTGGCCTCACAGGGCTCTATCCATAGATTCTTGCCTTCTTCTTCAATGACATTCACCTGGTACTTATCCTGTCTCCTCCAGATCCTCTTGTCCTCCTTTGTTCCCCCATGATAACGACCCTACCCCACTGGGGCTCACCTCCTTGCTGCCTCTGAACACCTTCGTGGGTCCCTATCCTGCCTCCACTTACCTACCCTTATCCTTGCCCCTAACATCTCTGGGTCTCATCAAATGTCCCTCTCTTCTCCACCCACACCCTCCAATCCTGGCCTTCTCAGCCAAAGTTCTCCCCACACTGCCAGCACCAGCTGACTGGACAAGTACCTCATCAAAGTCAGCAATGATCTCGTTGAGCAGCCGCAGGCACTCGACGCCCTCATTGTTTGCCTCCAGCTCCACGTAGAACTCAGAGAAATTGGCAATGGAGGCAAACATGACGGCCACACACTCACACGACTGATAGTAGAGCTCATCGTTGCGGCGCTCCCGAGCCAGAAAGTGGGCGGCCACATCCTTGGGCAGAATGTTATGCAGCAGCCGCCGGTTGTATGCCTGGAGCTCCTCCATCTCCTCTTTCTCCCCTGTTGCCTGTGGACACCACACCCATCACCCATTGCCCAACATTCACAAGGGGTGGGTGCAGCAGCCAATGCCTGGAGATGGGCATCAGAGGGAACCACGTGGGAGAAGAAAGGCATGGACAGATGAGGCCTAAAGAACAGGCAAAGGGGTGAAGGGGGCAGGGACGGGGACAGAGAAGGCATGGAGCCAAGGTGGGCTTGGAGCAGCTGGAGCCTTGGCCAGCTAACAAGATGCATTCTGGTTTGGCCTAGGCTCTGCCCCCCAAGTCCTTCCCCCTTCCCCAGCCCACCCAGTCACCTGCAGTTTCCAGAGGAAGTCCAAGCGAGCAGTCGACTCCACCTGCTGAGCATGCAGATACAGCGCCAGAGCAAACACCAGCAGAATCACGGGGGTCATGTGTTTGAGTGCCACCCTGCCTACAGCTGGGCTGTGGGTAAGCAGAGGCATGTCAGTGTCTGAAGGAGGTATCTGGCAGCCCTACCCGTCACTGCCTCTGAGCCCTCACTCACCAGTCCAGGCCATCAAAGGTCTCATTGAAAGAAGCCCTGGAAAGAAGACATAAGAGACAAAGTCATCAGTTCTTCCTGGGACACTGAGTGGGGGCACGGAAGGGGAGATAGAAACTACACTTACTGAGCACATACCATAAACCAGACATTGGGCCAGGGCTTTGCCTATAGTCACTCATGAAGAGCAGAGGTTCCACTCCTGGCTCCTCCACTTACCAGGTGTAACCTGGAACAAGTTGCTTAACTCTCCAAGCCTGTTTCCTCATCAATACAAGAGGGATCAGATCTAAATAATGCATGCAAAAGGCTTAGCACAGCGCCTGACATGCAGCAAGCCTTCGATAGCGTTAGTTACTATCACCTTTACAACAACCCTATGGTATAGGTGGCATTATCATTTTACAGATGAGGAAATTAAGGCTCAGAAAAGTTAATTCACCTGTGTCAGGTCACACAGCTAATGAGTGGCAGAGCAGGGATTCAAACCCTGTGGATTCCAGAGGCTTTTTCAACTACACCAAGCTATGGCCATACCGTAAGGGGTGGGGTTTTACAGAGGAAAAGCTAGTGGAGTCCCAGGCAAAGCCCTCAAGCAGGAGTCAGAGGTTTTGGTTCCTAGCCAGGGCTCTGCCACCAAGCACTTGTGTGACCTACAAGAGTGGATATGAAAGCATCATGCAAATTCGAAGGGGATTTTTTTCAATGTCTAGCCTAAAGACACAGGGATTTCCCAAAACTAGCGTTTCCTTGGGATGACAGTTTGGGGTTATAAACTGAGAGCTCCTCCACTGCCTCCTTTCCCCCTTCTGGTGAGGGGTAAGTGGTGACATTCCAAGGGCACAAAGGGCCTGGGTGCCAGAGAGGCTTCTGGGGGATGAAAGAGCCCGAGAATGAACTCACAAGCCATGGACGCCAAGCAGCAGATCATAGTTGTCAAAGATGGTGGCTGGGGGCCCCAGCAGAAGCAGCACCAAATAGACGAGCCCCAGGACAAAGACCATGGCCAGCTTCCCGATGCTACTGATGTGCAGGAAGACAGAGCTGGCCAACAGACTCAGCAGCATGTTCCCGACGAAGTACTGGAGGCAACAGCAGAGGCGGTGTTAGGTGAAGGCAGAAGCCAAGGTGCCCTCATGCAGAGAGAGCCCTGCTCTCCCCTGCCCGACCTAAACCCCTCCACAACCTCAAACCTGGACCTCTTTCACCCTCCAGTCATCCCCTACAGCACACCAGTGCCCCTGGTGCTCCTAGAGTTGGCGACTCTGGTGAGATCCTGGGTCCCCAGTGCCCATCACCAGACCAGGCACAGAGGGGTCAATAACTGGTGCTAATCAGGAAGCCCCTCCCCCACCCTGCCTGAGCACTACTTGGACACCTCAGGGAAGCTGCAGGTGGGTGCGGTGCCCTCACACAGGGGAGCATCAAGGCCCAGAGAATAATTGAGCTGTTGCAGGTGGCAGGCGGTGATGTCGGCAGGTGTTAAATTCAGCATCTGGGCTGCGCAGGTCCGTATGGGGGTGTGGTTACAGGTGAACTGCAGAAGTAGGGAGAGGTATATCAGGGTAACCAAGGAAGGGAGAGGTTACAAGGGCCATGCCCAGGTGTCATATACCCCAGGTGTCATATACCTCACTGAGGGATGACAAGAGGTGGGGAGAGCAAGGAAGAGGGAAGACTAGAGTTTACTTCACCCCTTCCTTGGTGAGAACAGGCTCCCTGAGGGCAGGGAATGTGCCTTATTCATCTCTGTACCCCAGTACCCAGAGTAGTGCTTGGCACACAGGAGGGAGGACCTTTACCATGTTGGCGATGGCAGAAGTGAACACAAGCAGGACCGAAAAGATGCCAACGGCAGTGCTGTGTGCCCGCGAGCGGACAATGCTGCGCGACAGCCGTTGCAGGGCCTTCGGGAAAAGCTGTAGGTAGGCGAGAGATGAGTTGGAGGCCCCATCAGCCAGGGGGTAAGGCCACCCAGGGGTAGGGCCCAATGGAAGAGACATGACCTTCTCCTTCTCCCCATGCGACCACCCCAGCCCAGCCTGCCCTCCTGCACCAGCCCCCGAAGGCCCCTCTCCCTATGCGACCACCCCAGCCCAGCGTGCCCTCCTGCACCAGCCCCGGAAGGCCCCTACTCACAGAGCCACAAGAGTACACGGCACAAGTCAGCACAGTGATCAGCAGCAGCAGGAAGATCCCGGCGTAGATCCCAAGCATCAGCGTTGAGCTGGGGCAGAAGAGCCCAAGAAAATGTCACTCTGGAAGATCTGGGTGTCCTTGTCCCACTTCCCGCTCCCCAGATGGGCAGGGCTCGGGCTCCAGGGACTGTGGACTCATGTGGGTGTTTAGGAAGGTGCTGGGAAGTGCTGGAAGGAAGAGAGGCTGAGCAAGGAGGGGCAGGGCTCTCACTGTGGGAAGATGAGGAAGTGGATGAAGCAGATGAAGCAGAAGACCAACAGGGCACAGGCCACGTAGGCTCCGAAACGGGGATCCACTTTCTGTGAGTACTGCAGGAGAAGAGGCTGAGCTGGCGCTGAGCTCTGCCTGGGGGAGGGGCGCACTACCACGGGCCTCAAGGGGGAGAAGCAGTTGGCCCCGCTGATGGGAATCCCCACTGTGACCTGTTTTCACCTCCCCATTCCCAAAACCCTCTCCTGTTCCCTCACCTGTGCTCAGACTTTCCTGCCTGGACCTGCCTCCTCCCAGCCCTCCTCCTTCGGCATCCCCCAAACCTTCTTTTCCAGATCCTCTCTCTGGAAGGTGAGCAGGAACCGGCGCACGTGGTCCTTGCGCAGCTGATCGATGCTGCGGGCATCGATGGCACGTCCCAGGAACTCGTCTACCTCATCCTCAGGGTTCAGGGCATCTTGGGCACCACGGCTGAGGGCAGGGGACATGGCTTCACCAGGTGCATGCACATGGCCAGGTGAGAGGCAATGAGGAGGGAAGGGAACGGGCAGCACCCAGAGGGAATGTGCGTGACTGTGTGGTACCTGCTCCCACACATCTAAAGTCCAAGAGAGGAGGGACCTCTGCTCCCTACAACCCTGTCCCAGGTGCAAATGCCTTCCCCTCCTCCTCCTCTCCCTCAGTAGCCCCACTTACTTGTCTTTGCTGGAATCATCAATGCCCTAGAGAAAGGGACAGAGTGTGAAGTGAGGTGAGTTGGTCTCTGCTTCCCCATCCCGAACACTCCTGAGGGCTCCCCCATACTCTTTGGGGAGCTTGGGACCCCTGGGATGAAGTCATCTCTCCTACCCCCAACACCAGAAATCATTCGTAGAGATGGCAGCCACAACAAGGAAGGCAGAGAAGGGAAGGGGTCACAGAGTGTTAAGGGAGACAAGAAAGTGAGGCCCAGATCCAGGTGCCGTGGGCCCTCACCATCTGGCGGAAAGCCTTGGAGTCCTTGGTCCGGGAGAAGGCTCGGTCGGGCACCCAGCGTGGCATCAGCCCTTCCATGGAGTTGGCCCGAGTCCGCTGCAGCTTGGCCAGCATGGCCTTCTCTTCTTTCTGTGTGGGCAGCACAGGCACGGCCTCAGGAAAGGGGCCCAGAGAAGGCCTCTGCCTGCACCTCCATTTGTCCTTCTCCCCACTTGTCCCTCCCCTAACCCACCCTGGCCTGACCCGTTTCTGGCTGGTGCCCAGGATGAGAAAGGTCTCAATGTGCTGCTCCTTGAGGTATGCGTTGCGCTCACCGCCATGGCCTGGCTCCACCTCATAGTCCCCGTTTAGGTACTGCAGCGTGGCCCGAGTGATGTGGATGCGGCTGTGTGGGTACAGGAAAGTGAGACCTGGGCTCTCCCACCCTGCTCCCATCCTCACCACCTGGACCCCACACTCACCCGGCCCGGCCCCCCGCCTCCATGTGGTTGGCCAGAGTCACGTCATTGGACCACACATCGAATTGCCATTTCCGCAGGCCAAGGACACCGCAGTGCACGCGCCCGCTGTGGATGCCCACGCGCATGTTCACGTTCACACCTGTCACCTCACGCACCAGCCTGGGAGGAGGCGGCTCTGGCTCAGCTCCTGGCATGGTCTTCCCTACTCCCAGCCCAGAGCCCAGGCCATCCACTCCCCTCAGAGCCCAGCGGGCAAGGACAGGCTCAGAGGCAGGGCACAGAAGCCCAGCCTTGGCTGGATGTGGGCTGAAGGCTGCGTGGGGCTCAAGGATGGACGTTTGAGAACTGGGTTCACCAGCAGGGGCCCAGCAACATCTGTGGAACTGAGCTAGGAGAGGAGGCATCACTGCTCCCCACAGGCCTGTTCGGCTGGCATTCTCTCCAGCCCTTGACTCCTCACCCTGGCTCCCCATCCTCATCCCCACTGGCTGGAGTCTCAGGTGCACAGGGGTCTTTACAGGGGCTGAGAAAAGACCCCTCCTCCTCCCCAGTGATGGATCTCAAAGACAGAGAAACTGGCCAAAACTAAGGAAAAACCCTGAGGACACATCAAAGGGTAGGAGCAGTCTGGGGCACCTTCAGTTCCAGGAAGCCTGGGAGGGGGTGCTGCTTACGAGATGGCCTCGATCATGTCCACCCCCATCTCCACACAGCAGTGGGCGTGGTCTGCCCGGGCCTCGGGCAGTCCTGACACACAGTAGTAACAGTCCCCTAAGATCTTGATTCTCAAGCAGTGATTTTCCTAAAGAGTAAATAGTTGGGGGAGAGTCACCTTACTCTCTTGCCCACCCTGGCTGCCTGGCCCACCACCCTCCCTGCAGACTCTATCTGCCCCCACATCCCCAGGCAGCCACCAGCGAGGCTGTGCTCTCACCGCGGTCGGCCCACCCCCGAGCCCCAGCACCCTCACCGCAGCCAACTTGTCAAACCGGGCAAAGAGCTCATTCAGGGTCATGACCAGCTCCTGTGCAGTGCACTGGGATGCCAGGCTGGTAAAACCTTCAATGTCTGCAAACAGGATGCTGTGGAAGATGGCAGAAGATGGAAGGTGCCACATGGCCCTCGAAGACTCCCAGACCCCCCAGTTTTCCTGGCATCCTCCCACCCCACCCTACCTGACATTGTCATGCTTCTGGATGTAGATCTTGTGGAACATCATGTCTTCTTTCTTTGTGTTGATGTCTTCTTTCATCTCCATGGCAACGTGCTGGGGCAACACCGACAGCAGCAGCCGCTCCTAGACCGGTGGTTTGGACAGGGCACCACTATTTTCTTGGCCTCGCTTTTTAATCCCTCCTGGTTCCTCCACATCCTCAGAGCCCTTCCAGACCTCTCTGGAGACCTGCGCTTCCCTTCTGGACAGTAGCCTGACCTTCCTCCATCAGAGCCCTCAGCAGATGGACATCCCAGCCCTCTCTGACCACCCTCCACTCAGCCATGTCTCCGATGTGCTCCCACCTACTACTTCCCACCCTTGGACAGGACAGAAACCCCAGTGTCATAGGGCCGCTGTCATACACAACCATTCATACTTATTCCACAGAGTCGTAGGAGGCAGCAGATCCAAACTGCAAGTTATTTGGGGTGAGGTGGGGGAAGGCACCTCAGGGAGAGCAGCCCCACCTGCTGCCGATTCTCATGCTGCAGGTGCAGCCGGGCTTGGATGTAGCCACGAGTCTCCTGAAAGGCCTGGCGCTGAGACACCTCAGCCGGGTAGTGTGTGCAGATGCCAATGACATTGGTGCAGAGGAACAGCAGCATGTTGGCACCGAGCTGCAGGAGGTGGCAGAAGCAGACGGGTGACCACCCTGCCCATGCACAGGCATGACTAGCTAGAGTCTGTACATGAACTCCTTTGGGGAAGAAGCCAGGATCCTGTGCCATCTGTCCCCAAGCTGTCCCCACCCCCACAGGACTCCAGCTCCCTTCCTAGATCACGGCATGGCTAGAAATGAGATCTTTTCACAGCTCCTGGGAGCAGAAGCACCAACCAGGGCCAGGTAGGTCACGGGCCTGAGCCCAGCACACTGATTTCCTGCCCCACAAACACCCTAAACAAAGGACAAATGCTCTGCTTCTGCACATGTCACTCCTTGCAGGACAATGCCCAGGAGCCCTGAGCTCTACAGCCTCCAGTGTGTGCCCAGGACAAGTCACCTCATCTCTCTGGGCCTCTGTTTGCTCACATAGAGCCTGTGGAGGGAGACTAGGAAGGTCTCTAAGATCCCTCCCAGCCCCGATATCATAATAATTACTATTATTATTACAGGAGCTAATTTATTTGCTGCTTACAATGTGCCTAGATCCAATATGAAACAAATGTATTTCTTACAATTCTATGATATAAGTAACACTATCTCATTTTAAAGGTGAGGGACTCAGGCCCAGAGAAGCTAAGTAACTTGCCCAAGATTACACAGCTGGTAGCAGGTGGTGTGGGACTTGAGTCCAGGGCAGTCATACTCCAAAGCTTCTGTCCTAACCCTACTGTACACGACATTCCAGGTGTCCAAGGTTCCTACTCACTCCACTTACCCAAGCTCTTGAGGCCCAGCCTCAGAGTCCAGGCTTAGGAGCCATCAATTCTAGAGACACAAAGAACTCTTCTTAACTGGGACGGGGTGACACCACGCCCAGTCACCCCCAACACTTGGCCCCACAGCCTAGGACCCTGATCCCAGGATGTTCAGCCCTCAATCTTCATCAGTAGCACTGACTGGAGGGCAAGTGTAAAGGAAGCTGGCCTCATTGCTCCTGAAATTCAGGGGTTAACCCGGCATTTGTGGCCCCACCCGAGTTGGCTGGGCAGGGCTCTGGTTTTGGGAGAAGGGAGGGAAAGAGCACCAACTGGAAGCCTGGAGTTCTGGGCTCTGCCCGCAACCAGAACTAGTCCTACAGATTGGGCCGGCAACTTAATCTCTGGGACCTCAGTTTCACTTTTCTTGGGTTAGATGGAGGGGTTCTGGCTAACCCGAGCCATTTCCAGCTCTGACCCTCTAGCATTGGCCTCCCAGTCTCCCTTTGCAGTCCAGCTTACAAGGCCCCCCTCCCAGCAGCAGGGGTGAAGAGGGGGGCACACTATCTCCCTCAGGGGTTTCTAAGAATAGCCCCCAGAGGGGGAGAAGAAAAGGGGGGGCAAACCAAGCAACTTCCCTTCCTGGCCCCAGGAGCCCAAAAGGAAAATGTGAGTCATGGTGGAGGGAAGGGGAAGGGGGACGAGAGACTGAAATAGATCTGTACACAGACCCCTATCAAACTGTGAGAAAAAAATGGATGCCAGGGCACCGTAGGAGACTCCAGGCTGGGAGGAGTTAAGTGGGTAAAACTCTATGTGTCTGAATGAGTGGATCAGAGACTAAAGGCTCCTTCCTGTGAGTATGCGCGGGGCTGGCTCTAGGAAGGAGCTGCCCAAGGAGCCTAGAAAGGAGACCACATCCCCACCCCATCCAGAACCCACAGGCCAGCTGGGTGCAGGGAATGGTCCTCAGCTCAGGGAGGAGGTATGGGCAGCCCTGGCCCATGGGACTAGCACAGGGGCAGAAGTGACTTTCTCCACTTGTCCCAAGAATGTGCTTGCTGGGACCCACTGGGTGAGGCTGCAGCCAGGCACCCCTGGGAAGCAGGAGGATGGCACAGTCCTGGCCTCAATGGGACTGTTCCTCCCCAGTCAGGCTCTGGGCCTGGCTCTGGGCACCATGCCAGCTGAGAGCAGGGAAGAGACACCCACCCACCTCTGCCCAGCCAGAGAGGGTGAGGGTGGGAGGGGAAGGGAGGTACCACCTCCAAGCTCCTCCTCCTCCAGAAGGGCAATCCAAGTCCAAAGCTCAGTTTGATAGCTATGTTGGAGGGAAGTGGGGGGCTAGCAGGGGCAGAAGGACCCTGGCCCTTTAAGAGGTCTCACAGTGCCCTGCAGGTACAAGCTCCACAAACAAAAGGGCTATAAAGTTACTTTTAAAAAGGTACATTCTGTTCCGGGAGCACAGGCTAGGCAGGGAAGGGCATCAGGCCAGAGCACCCAGCTTCTCACCCTGGGAGCCCCAGGCAACTTCCTCTTTGTGGGTGGAGCTAGGGTGGGCTACAGGCCACAAGTCCTGGGCAAGGCAGAGGCTGGCTCCCTCAAACCTTGAGCAAGACAGAGGACTGCACCTTCTCAGTCAGGGTGCCGATGGCAGGATCATGAGGCATGATGGTTGGGAGCTGTGCCTACACGTGGCAGCCCCTGAAGGATCACCTGGACAAGACAGCCTGGCCTCTGCTCCCTGCTCAGGGGGATAACATGAGATGGCAGACTCCACAAGTTCATGTCTCTCTGAAAGGGACTTCCAGGATGCCCCTTCACTGGGTACCATCGCCTACAGGGTTCCCCACAGCTCCCTGCCCCAGGTGAGAAGGCTGCCTTGCCCTGTCGTTAGACTCACTCTGGGAGAGGGCGGGGCCCTAACAGCAACATGAGATAGATACTATTTTTATCACTGTTTTATAGACTGGGAAACTAAGGCTGGGAGAGGCGAGGTTAGTTGTCTAGGATCTCACAGAGAAGCACACAGCCCACTGGATGACCAGGCCCTCCTGCAGCCAAGCCTTTATTTCTCACTCCACACCATGCTGTCAAGCCCCACCTCATACACCACTAAGAACTGGGAGGCAGCAGCCAGCACGGGCAGAGAAACTTAAGGCAGGGCTGCCAGACCCCTGGTGCCCAGTGGGAGAAGGCGGGATAAGCTCAGACCTAACACCCCTCTCGTCTACAGTCCAACCCCATTCAAACCACCCCTAGCCCAGGAGAGAACTGACCCCGCTCTTCCCCTTCCCTGTCCTCTCAGAGACAGCCTTGGTCCAGGAAAGAGACAACTGCTCCCTCACTAACTAAAACCTGTTCGATTCCTCCAGATCACCACCTAGAGCTACTTTTAGAGATGGCACCAGGGCCTGGGTCTCAGGTGTCAACTTGGGACCAGACATGTCAATGCCTGGATGGTAGCCTACACTGCTCTCTGGGCCTGAAACATCACAGCCCCGTCTCCCGTCTACAGTCTACACTACACTATTTCAAGGGCCCCAGGCCAAAGAGCTGTAGACTGTGGCCCACAGTGAGAGTACCGACTTGAGTCCTGGAGCCCTCCCTCCCCTCAACAGTGCCCCCTGCCCCAGATCCCAAATGGAGGCCAACCCCTGAAAGTTGGCCTCTCATCACTTGCCCCTCCTCCCAGGTATAGCCAGATATCCCCGGACCCCATATCCACCCATGACTCACCCAGCCTGGATTATCAGACCCCTCCTCATTCCCAGCCTGGTGCCCCCATAACCGGCTCCCGGACCACGCACCTGCTTCCAGAGAAAGGCATCACCACGGTTGAGTTGCCAGGCCAAGATCAAATGCAGGGTGGAAAGGCCCAGGCCACTGAAGACAGCTGCCCGCATGCGGATGGGTAGGAGCGTGTAGGTGATGTAGACAAAGAACACGGGGCACCAGAGGCCTGTGGACGGGCTGTGGGGGTTGGCTGCCAGGGCGCCCCCGATCTGCACAGCTGCCAGGATGCCCAGCACCACGTAGCTCACCACCCACATGGAATCCTGGCGAAAGCTGTGTCGGTTACACACCACCATGAGCACCACGAAGAGGACGGCCGCACAGGCCAGCAGGGCCACGTAGGCAGGCTGAGGGCGGGCGGGCACAGCGTGGAAGGCCAGCAGCACAGCCGAGAGCAGCACAAGCACCGCCATCAGCAGCGTGAGGCTGCTCTGATTCATCTGGAAGAAGTACCGCTGGTACAGGCGCTCCAGCTTGGCTGAGCGGAACTGCTTCGACTGGAACACCTGCACGAGACGCCGCCAGCAGGATCGCCTGCTCCTGGGTGCTACATCAGGTGCTACCTCAGCCACCCCAACTGCCGCTGTTGTCTCAGTGTCCTCAAAGCCCAGGGCCACGGCCCGCAGCCCCAGCTCAGTGCCCTTGCCTGGGCCACCCCTCCGGAGGAAGGCCTCGTCCTGCCAGGGGCACCGAGGTGGGACTGCAGGGGTGGGGCTAGGTGGTTGTGCATCCTGGAGGCAGCTCATATAGCGGGGCGCGCAGAAACCACTGGTCCGAGTCCTGTGACGAGGGCGCTTCTGCCCATTGCGTTCACCCCAGGCTGTTTTCCGTTCATCCACTTTGGGGACCAGAAGGCCACTAAACCATGACATGCTGCAGGGGGGAAAGGAATGAGATGGTATTAATACCATCATCACGGCCTGCCACCACCAGTAGCTATTATTAACTGAGCACTTCCCATTGCCAAGTTCAGTGCTTCAGAAACATCATCCTCATAAAATGACTCTGAGGAAGACAATGGTATCTCTATTCAGCAGGTGAGGAAACTAAGACAGAGAGGTGAGGTAACTTGCCCAAGATCAAGCAGCCACTTTAGTGTGAGAAATAAGATTCTAACCCAGATCCATCTGATTCCAAAGCGGTACACTTCAACAGTCGCCTCTTTCCTAAAAGGCACTGATTTCTTGGTGATTACAAATTCCAGTGCCTGCGTCAATGAGCAGAGCCACCCCTGGTTCAGGAGGGTGCACACCCTGAGCACGAGGACAAGCACCTGCCCACACCAGTCGATTGTTGCCCCTGCTGTTCAGTGGAGCCTGATCGGATTTTTCAACAGAAGCTGAAAACAAATATGTAGATTTTAATGAGACATCTCCTGATTTCTAAGTGTTGGCAAGTAATTCGCATTTTTCAATACTGCAAGCCAAATAAATCAAGTCTATGGAATGGATTCAGCCTGTGAGCTGCCAGTCGGTGACCTCTGTACAAAAGGGAATCTTTCCACATCCTTCCCCATCACACTCATATACACACACTCACACACTGTACACACTTCGCCAAGCTAAATTCAACTTCTCCCTCAGGTCACAGCTTACATGGAACTTCCTCAGGAAAGATGTCCCAGCTAAGTTTGGTTCCCTGTTTACCCTCCGTACATTTCCTCCGTGGTACTTATCACAATTATAATTAAATCATCCTTTGTTTAATGTGTGTCTCTGTCCCTCTGACTACACATAGATTATATCTATTTTGCTCAGTACTTATCCCCAGCACTTGGCTTATAGTAGGGACTCAGTAAATTTATGTTGAAAAGATAGAAAGCTCAAGGGCTTTGGTATAGAGCAGCTAACATGAAATAATAATAATGATGCCCTGGCCGGTTTGGCTCACCGGTTAGAGCGTCAGCCCATGGACCAATGAGTCGCGGGTTCGATTCCAGCCAAGGGCACATACCTCGGTTGCATTCATCCTGGGCCCTGGTTGGGGTCCTGCGGGAGGCAACCAGTCAATGTGTCTCTCTCATGTCGATATTTCTCTCTCTTTCCCTCTCTCTTCCTCCTACTCTTTCTGAAGATAAATAGAAAATTATCCTTGGGTGAGGATTAAAAAAATAATAATAATAATGATGATGATGATGAAAAATCCTATGATTCTTCATTTCTCTCACTGCACTCCGGTCCTCTTAGCCTCTTTGCTGGTCCCCGACACCTGATGCACAAGCCAGCCTGGGACCTTGCTGCTTGCTGTTCCCTCTGCCTGGAACAAGAGCTCCTCCAGGTCACGGCTCAAATGTTCCCTTATCGTGAGTTTTCCCTGACCACTCTATTAAAATAGCAACCCCCTTTCCTGGAGCTCCTATCTCTCTTCCTAGCTTTATGCTTTATTTTTCTCCACAGCTCTTATCAGCAACTGCCATTCTATATATTTTTATTTGTTCATTGTCTGCCTCTCCTAACTGGAATGTCAACTTTGTGAAGGCAAGAATTTTGGCTTGTGTTGCTCACTGCTATATCTGCAACCTCCCTAGGGTCGAAATAAATGTTTATTGAGTAGATGGATGGGTGGATGGATGGAGAATACTCCCATGCACTTTCTCTGGGCTTTAAACTTTTCAAGGTCCTTTCACATGCCTAAATCCATCTGACCTTCACCAAAACCCTGTGAAGCTGGCCCTGTGGCCACCTGGGGCACAGGATAGATTTGACAGAAAAAAAAAAAAATGAGGTCCACTACAGTTTTATATGGCTGACCCAAGTTACAGAGATCATGAGTAACCAAATCAGCCCCAGAGTTCAGGTCTCCTGGAGCGAAGTGTCTTAAACTGGATGGGAGGACTCCATGACAACACCCTCAATGTGTCTCCTAGCTGAGTGCAGCTCCAGAGGTGAGGGTGAGAGCACTGCCACATGTGGATGCCTGTGTCCCCACTAGTGCCACACTCCTCCGTGTCCACAGGGCACCCTGAGGGGCTCCTTGTACTTAAACCTACAGTCAGCAGCACTGACATTTGTACTCACTAGGGGACAAAGGGAGAGTACCCAGCACTTGCCCTAGGTGGCCACAGGACCAGCTGCTCCAGCCAGACAAGCTGTGCTCCAATCAAACACCCAGGGCCCACAAAGCAGAATGCAAACTGTGATCTCTCTGCACAGAGGAAACCTCCACCCCTGGTTCACCCTCAGCCAAGTTTTCTCAGCATCCCTTCTCCTATATCCACAGAGCAGTGCATCCTTCTGACTCCTTAACATCACCAACACCATCTGGAGGGGCAGTCAGAAACCTAAGACTTCTGATCAGGCTGTCATTTGCAAAAGGTCACCAAAGAAAACCTGGCTCTTCAAAATATTTCATTAGAACCGTGATCTTCGGAGAGAGACCAGGTTTCAAACCTTATTGTGATTATTTGCTATCTTCATGGTCTTGGACAAGTTACTTAACTTCCCTGTGTCAGTTTCTTCATCCGTACAATGGGAATAGTAATAGTTGTGAGGAAGGACCCTAACAGTACCTGTTACATAGTACACACTCAATAAATAGTTCTCCTCATCCTACGCCCCTTCGAACCCAAAACTCTGCCAGTGTCCAAGAGATGGAATGACAGAAAAGTCATGAGCAAGAACACCTATCTCCCCAGCCAGTCAGACGCCTGGTTCTATCAGTCCCTGTGTCCTCGGCTGTCAGTCCCCAGAGCTGCTAGAGACAGAGCCCAGAGTGAGCAGGTTTCCCACCCCACCCCATGACATTTTGCCTCAGTCTCCTCCCACTTACCAGTCCCCTGACCTGTTACTACCCCCACCAGCACCACTGGCCCAGACCTCTGTTCCCAAAGGAACTGTTTCTGGCCATGTTCCCAGCCCTCTGGAAGCACATCCTAACATCTGGCTCATACCCACAGAGGAAAGGGCAGACACTGTCCAGGGGAACACATGACCCTCCCAAGAACACTCTGACTCCTACAAGGGGATAGCTTCAGAGCTCTATAATTGTCCAACCAACTGCAACCATCCCGCCCCGGGCTCCACTCCAGGCACTGCCCATCTTGGAGAACTCACCCCATGTCAGGCTGGTATGGCAGGGAACAGGGGAGGGCACTGTTCAAAGCCACAAAATTTCCCTATATGGTCCCCCAATCCTCCTTCTCCAGGAACCCGTCACTGTGAACCACAGACCACCTCTCTATTCCCAGAGACAGGCTCCTGAGCTTGTGCCAACCATCTCCTCCTCCCCTGGCCCAGTCTCTTCACTCCCTGCAGATCTGCTGCTCCAGGCACCACGGGCTCCCACATGTCCATTCAGCCTGGCAGACTGAAAGCCAGTGCTTCCCATACCTTAAGTCCCTCCCAAACCCTGATCCTCCAGCCTGAGACTCAAAGTCTGAAGCAGGCCAAGGCCCAGCTCCAAGGATGGCTCTGTCCACTGCTTTGCCCAAACCTTCTTCCTGGCTACTTCCTGTCCATCCTCTCTCCAGGGCCCCTCTGCCCCTGCCCTCCTTGGCAAGAGGAGGCTCCAGGGAATTTAATATGACTTCAGAAAAGTTCATGGTAGAAGGCACTGCCCAGGCAAGGCCCTTCAGTGCCAGCACCACCCACCAAACTGGGACATGGGCCTCAATTCCAGGCCTTTTCAGATGTAGAGGAGCCTCCCCTGTATCGGGAGGTCCAGCATTACCTTCTCCTTGCTTCCCCGGCTTTGGTCTCCCTAAAGACTGAAGGCTCCCACCTCCACCCCCAACCACACAAGTCCCACCAGGCTGCTCCACCTCGCAGGGATACTCTGGTAAGGGGAAGGTATGGAGAAAGAGTCCCACCGCCTGATCCACCACTCGCGTTGCAGAGAGGCCCCAGAGCAGGGTACTCGGTCTTCTCCCGGGCCCACCCCGCAGCGGCCGGGCCACCGCCCCTCTCTTCCATTCCCAAGGTCTGGGAGAAGAGGGGGACTCCTGCAGACTGGGGCATCCCTCCTTCCGCCCAGGCTGCCTTTCCTTTCCCTAAACACAATCACACTCTAACCCAAACTTGGAGGCTCGCCCCACTGCAAAAAACCTCTGGACAGCGCCTCCCCCGGTGCACGCCTGTCCCCCGGCCGGAGCCCGCCGGGAATCGGCTCCGGGTGGAGGAAGGACGCATGCGACAGGGAGTGCGGGCCGGGAGCCCTGCGCCCCCATCTCCTCCCGGACCGCCTCCCGCCGTCCCCAGCGGCCTCGAGCTCCCCGCAAACACCCTCGAGACTCCCCATCCCCGCTTCCTCGCCCCACCAAGAAACTCTCGGAGCCGGGCGGGAGTCCTCCAGCCGCACCGAGCGCCCGTTTCCCCGCTCCCGGGCGCGTCTCACCTGCCGGCCGGGGTCGGCGCCTCCCCGGGGCCCCCGCCCCGCCGCCCCCGCGGGCTCCGGCCGGCGGGCCGGCCGTCCCGCGGTCCTGCTCCGTGCCCGCGCGTCCCGGCCGTCCCTCCCGCCGTCCGCCGTCCGCACGGCCCGCGCCCCCTCCCTGCTGTCCAGCGCAGCCGCCCTCTACCCCGGATCCAGAAGTCCCCTCCCCGCCGGCTCCCGGACTCCCCGCCTTAAAGGCACAAGCTCCTTTTGTCTGGGCACCCCTCCCCCCCAGACGCCGGGCCGGGCGGCCCACTCCCGTTCCCAGGAACAGGGTAGGGGTGGGGGAGACCAAAGAAGGCGACCCCTCCTTCCGCGCGCCCCCTCCTCTCCTCCGGCCGCTCCATTCCCCAGTCCTGGGAAAACAAGCGGCCACTGTTCTGGGATCAAGACCCCGGGGGGGAGGGGGCCGTCCAGCCGGCTCCGGGTTCCCTCCACCCCCGGGCTGCATCCTCCAGCCTTCTCCCGCCACCCTCACCCCTGGGGTCTCCCAGCGGGCCCGCCAACCCACCCTCGCGCAGCGATTTCCCCCCGCCCCGCACACAGAGGGTCGGCTTCCTTCCTGTCAGGGACCCCTGGGGCCAAACCGCTGCCGGGCGCCCACTCCCCACCCCTCCCTCCCTCCCTCCCCCAGCCCCCGCCCTGCCTGTCACGGCCCTGCTCCCTCCCGCGGGAACTCTGTTTAATAATTAATTAAGATTTCATTCCACAAGGTGCCAGGTGTGTGCGGCCTGCTTCCCCAAGCACCACTTTTTCCTCCTCCCCCAACTCTCTGGGGCACCGGCCGCGACGCGAACCTACTGCACCCAGAGCCCAGAAGGGGGAACGAGGGAAGGGGCACTCTCCACGCTACCCGCCCGCCCCACTCACTCTGGGGAGCTCCTCCCCGGCACCTGCCAAACGGCATAGTCCCTCCCCCGGCACTTTTAACCCAGAGGATAGTGCATCCCTGCTGAGGGGATTGAAAGGGGGGTACATTGCTAGGCACATGAACTGAGAAATTGTTTGGGACTTTATTTCCCACGTTTCCAAGCACGGAGGAACAATCCAAGTTACCTGGGTGATGGGAAAGTCTTGTGCAAGCTGCGTTAACCCTTTGAAGGTTAAATCAGAAAGGGGAGAGGGTTAAATTCCCAGGAAGTAGGTGAGTTAGAGGGGTGCCATTCCCCCAGAGCTGGGAAGAGGGAAGCATGCCTGGCACCGCTTGAAGACCACCTCTGTTCTCTCAACCAGACCTGTGCTCCTCCTCCCTTGGCAGCCCCTTCCCACCCAAGGTCCCACAGACTAGATATCTCAAGCTGCTCCCTCCTCAGACCCAGCCCTCCCTACATTCTTGTCCTTGAAAGCCCAACTCTTGTCCATGCCCAATCTCCACTGGGATTCCGAAACCCGGGACAGAGCTTGAGGCAAGGAAGAGAGAGAATTAGGAAAATACATTTCCATCACTTATCAGGCATATATAATTGCACACTATATACACTTACTCTCTTGGAGACTCATCTATAACATGGGGATGAAACTTATCTGCCTTATCTTTCTTACAGGATTCTGAGGATCAACTAGAAAAATGTTGGTTAAAATGTTTGAAAATGAGAAAGGGATAGTTTATTCTACCACATGTGATTCTCTCTCGTGCAGGCCCAGCTTGTAATTTTACCTTTAGGGCCTTATTGCCTGACTTCTTCCTTCAATTAGCCAATGTTCTCGACACTTTAAAATTTCCTTTTCAACCTGAATCCAGTATCTGCCATTTACCTCTTCGAATAATATGTTTATAGGCCATATGGGGGAAATGCAAAAGACAATTGAGAAAAAGAAATGTGTACCTCATGAAATTTTATATTTGGGAGTGGAAGGCTTTGTCCTTTGTTTTATTTTAGAATGAAAAAAATTTTGGAAAATCAAATAAGCTGGAGAAATATGTTAGGGGTCCACCTCTGGGTGCTTTAAGTCACACTGGCCTCCTCTATCCTAATGTTGGGCTAGGGTTAGTCCCGCCTCCTGAATTCCATTTCTGGTTACTGAAGGGCAAGCCATCATGGACACCCTACACAGAGGACCTATCTCTAGCACTATTGACTGTTTGGGCCTTAAAAAATGATCCTGGTCTCTTATTTCATAGATAGTGCTAGGCACATCGGAAATACTCAATTATTGAATCTTTAAATGTATAGTATATTAGAGCAGAAGAGGTCATAAAAATGATCTAACTCACCTGCTATACTATTGGTAATTATAGCAGCAAGCACTTATATAGCATTTCCTATGTGCCAAGAATTCTTCTAAGCCCTTCTAATTCTCATAACAACGTCATTATACTTTTATTATCATCCTCACCTTAGAGATGGGAAAAGTGAGACACAGAGAGGGTCAATAGTTTCTCCAAGGTCAGAGAGGAAGTGGCAGATCCAGACTCTGAACGTTTGCAGTCTCACTTCAGAATGTGTTTATAACCACTACGCTACATTACTACGGAAAACCCAGCCCCTGAGATGGGAAGTGACTTGTCCAGGTCACACAGCTGGTTGGTAACAGAAGTAAGACCAAAACTCACCTTGGCTGGTTTGGCTCAGCGGTGAGAGCGTTGGCCCACGGACCAGAGAGTCCCGTATTCGGTTCCCACTAAGGGCACATACCTCGGTTGCAGTTTGTCCCTGACCCTGGTTGGGGTCATGTGGGTGGCAGCTACTCGATGTGTCTCTCTCTCTTCCTCCCTCTCTCCCTCCCCCTCTATCTGAAGATAAGAATGCAAAAATGTCCTCAGGTGAGGATAAAAAATAAATAAATAAATAAATAAATAAACCAAAACTCATAGCCACTGACCCCAATTCATTGCTCTTTCCACTCTGCCTCACTATATGTATGTATATATCAGAGACATTAATTGTGCCAGGCCTTTCCTGATGTCTCCTCAGAAGCACAGGTGGGCTTTATCCTCATTTTGCTGGGGGAGTATGTACATTGAAGGATGGGGCCCTGATCTCTAGCTTCATAACCTAAAAAGTGTGAGAACTGCGAGGGGCCAGGGACTCCTCACTAGACCAGCAGGTGAGAGTCTAGGCCTTCCACCAATCCCCTCCGTGACAGAGGATTGCACGTGTGGGACATATTTCAGTCAAGTCATCTCTCTCTGAAATGAACCAAGGCTGTTTTAAAAAGCCTGCATGTGAGCCCTGGCCAGTCTGGCTCAGCAGTTAGAGCACCAGCCGGTGGACTCTGCGGTTCAATTCCTGGTCAAGGGCAGGTACCTGGGTTGCAGGTTCATCCCGGCTAGTCAGGGTCATGCAGGAGGCAACCAATCGATGTGTCTCTGTCTTCAGTTGATGTTTCTCTCTCTCCCTCCCTCCCTTCCACTCTATCTAAAACAATCAATGGAAAAATATCCTCAGGTAAGGATTAATCAAAAAATAAAATAAAATAAAAAGCAGGTGAGTAGCTTGGTGGGAAACATAGAGACTCTAAGACAGTGGTTCTCAGACTTACTCTGAGCCCCTAAAAGAAATGGTACACTCAGCAAAACATGATGAAATATCAATATATTAAAATAACTAAATACATAATGTGCTATGCCAGCGCTAGAATCACAGGCACCAAAGTTTTAGAAAAAAATATTGTAAAAGCCTTAAAATTGAGAAAATCCTATGTATCAATTTTTTTTTTTAATCCTCACCCGAGGATTAAAAAAATTTATCTTCAGATAGAGTGGGATGGGGAGAGAGAGGGAGACAGAGAAACACCGACGTCAGAGGAACACATCGAATGGTCGCCTCCCAAAGGACCCCAACCAGGGCCAGGGACCGAACTGCAACTGAGATAGGTGCCCTTGACTGGAATTGAACCTGAGACTCTTTGGTCCATGGGCCGACGCTCTAACCACTGAGCCAAATCGACCAGGGCCTATCTATCAATTTTTTTTCTTTGAACTAGGACAACATGGCTATTACTCAATTTTCATGGCAGAACACCTTGATCCAGCTTGTGGAACACCAGCCCTGCTGAGCCTAGTTTGAGAACCACTCCAATAAGTAAAATATTCAGAAAGAACCTCCTTGTCCCTGGATGGAACATAAACAGCACGGCCGGGATCCATTGGAAGGTTTTAACTCTGACCAAAGAGAAGAAAAAAAGAGACAGAGAGAGCGCAGCTGGCATGAAGTGTTTCTATTTCTCCAAGTCTAACTTTGTCTCAATGACCTTGGTTTTTCTAATACAGACCACAGTCACAGAGTGATGTATTCTCAACCTCTCGTTTTCAGGAAGAGGAAATTCCTACAAGGAGAGTATATTTTATGTAAATGCAAGTTCCATATAGCCATAAGTGTATCTGGACAGTACTATAAATATCCAGTGTTGGAAACACCCTGTAACATAACAGATGGACAGGCTTGAGTCCCCTGAGTCCTCCCTGGGTTGTTTGGGAAACAGCTAAGTGAGCCTCTGCCTACTCCCTTTTACAAAGCAAGGATTCCTTTTACAGTGCAAATAACCATTCCCTAACTTTTCTATCTTAAAGATCAGATTTCTGCAGATTACATTTTCTGAAAATAAGAAAAATGTGTAAAGACAGTCCACATTCACTCAATCCAGCAAGTATACCCCGTCCATTTCACCATCCCTAACATGACTGCCCAGAGACTCTTGGCTTCCTCTAGGTCCCAGGGGTGGAGGAAGTCTTGGCCACCACCAGTTCCACAACCACTAACACACACAGGAATGGAATTATTGACTATAAACTCCAGAGGGATACAAACTTCCCTCTCCACTCCTTAGTTCCCCATCATTCATTCATCCTTCCATTCTTTCCACAAATATTTATTGAGTGCCTACTATGTTCCAGGTACGGTTCTATTAATAGGTGCTTGAGATACAATAATTGAACTCAGCAGACTGGCTCCCTAGTCTCATGGAGCTTGCCTCCTAGTGGGAGGAGACAAGAAACAAATGAACAGGTGAAAAGATGTTGATGGTGATAAATGCAATGATGACTATTAGAAAGGGGGATGGATGGAAAGTGACTGGGGGAGAAACCTAGGTTGGGTGGAAAAGAGTCCTCTCTAAGGAAGTGACATTTACATAGAGACCTAAATGACAAGGAATCAGTCATGCAAAGAATCTGGGTAAAGAGCATCACAGGCAGAAGGGATAGCTCATGCAAAATTCCTAAGGCAACAGCAAGCTCACTGTGTTGCAAGAAACAGAAAGTCCATGAGGCTGAGGCCCAGTGTGTTGGAGGAAGAAAATACAAGATGAGGTCAGAGAGGGAGGTATACCCTAGCTAGTGCACCGCTCATAGCCCAGGGTAAGAAATCTGGATTCCATTCAAAGTGTAATGACAAAGCTTTGAAAGATGTTAAGCTTGGAAGTTGCATGATCTGACTAATGGTTTTAAAAGACCTTGTTGGCTGCTGGGTGGAGAATAAATCAAGGGATCAAGAGATGCAAAGGAAACCACTTAGGAAGCTATTGTAATTGTCCAGGTAGAAAGAAGCTTGGACAAGGATGGTAATAGTGGACTGATGAGAAGTGGAAGGACTCAGGAAATATTTTGGAGTTTGAGTACCCTAATGACCGACTTTGGTTCCCTCTGCTTGGTTTATCTATATGCAATAATTATAAAAAATTGAAAATATTTATTGAGCACCTGCTATATGCCAGGCACTGTGCTAGGCACTGGAAGTTACAGTCTGGAGAAGACAAACACCACCTCCTCCTGCCCTACTGCCATAGGAAGCTCTAAGTTGGGGAAGCTACTGCCTATCCCAACCCTGCCCCATTTTCAGGGCCAAAGGCACACCCTTCACCCCACCCCTGCACTCTACTCCAATGCTAAGCTGGGGTTGATGGTGTCTGAGGAGTGTTTACAACTAGAGAATTGATGCCATAAAAAAAAAAAAAAAATAAGAGTCCAAAGTTCTCCCAAGATCTCAGAGCAGAAACCAGGGAGCTCAAAGCTCCGACATTGGGGAGAAGGTGCAGCAGGGCCACGAGGATAAGAGAAATCTGTTGGTGCCCACACCACTGCTTATCTTTCTCCGGGTCCCCAGAGCCTGGCCTGCCAGAACTCCAGGCAGCCAGACTTCCTTTCTCTACCACCCACTTCTCTGAAGAATTCCCACGAGCTTCCTTACTAGATTTCTGAGTCTCATGTGCTCTCTGGTGGCGGATCCCTGATACTGCAGCTCATTGTTAATCTCAGCTTTTTAATACACTACAAATTTTCTGGCTACATGGAAAATTTCAGAAATTCTTGGGAGGGCTGGGAATGCCACTGCATTAAGGCAAAGGACCACATCAGTTTCTGAGTCTTAGAGGCATGAGCTATCCCTCCATCTATTGCCAGATTCATGTTTTGTTTACAAGTTGAACTATTTTTGAGCACCTAATGTGAGCTGATCCCAGATACCATGTGCAAAGCGGACCCAAGCTCAGATGATCAGACTCTCCCACCAGGGCTTTGTGTCTGGAGCTGGTAATGTAAAACTAGAGCAATTTAGAATTCATTCTGCTGTCAGGGGCAGTGCATCCAGTGACAGTGGCCCCAAACCAGACCTTTCCATGGCTCCTGCTGCCTAATTTCCTTTTTAAAAGCCTGGTACTCTGGCCTTTCCATCAATGCTATGAGCAAGTTATTCATTATCCTTCCAATAAATGTATTTTCTGTTCACATTAGTTGGAGTCTGTTTTTGTTTTTGCAATCAAGAAAATGACTGGTGCCCTGGCCAGTGTGGCTCAATTGGTCGGAGTGTCATCCTGTACACCAAAAAGTGGTGGGTTTGATTCCCAATCAGGCCACATACCTAACTTGTGGGTTTGATCCTCGGTTGGGGCATATACAGAAGGCAACTGGTCAATGTTTTTCTCACACATATTTCTCTCTCTCTCTCTCTCTCTCTCTCTCTCTCTCAAATCTTTTTAAAAAGAAAAGAAAATGACTGTTGCATTGGACAGTTTGTCAAGCCTCTCTGAACCCTAGTTTCCTCCTCAGTAAAATAGGTTAAAAATGACTTCCATATGCAAGGCTGTCTTATTAAATGAGTGTATTATCTATTGATTATAGATGCAAAACAAACTACCATACGTTTAGCAGCTTAAAACAATAGACATTTATCATCTCAGTTTCTGTGGATCAGGAGTCTGGACATGGCTTTGCTAGGTGCTCAGGCTCTCACAAAGCTGCCATCAAGGTGTCCAGCCAAAGCTGAAGTCTCATCTGAGGCTTCAATGAGGAAGAATCAGTTCCAAGCTCAGGTGGTTGCTGACAGGACTCAGTTTCTGCAAGTCATTGGACTGAGGATCTCAGCTCCTTGACACATAGGTCTCTCCAACACAGCAGATTGCTTCATCAAAGCCAGCAAGGGAGATTCTGCTAGCAATATCAAAGTCCCAGTCTCTGGTACTCTAATCAAAGAGGTGTCATCCCATCACTTATGCTGTGTTTAATGAACTAGAAGCAAGTCACAAGGCCAGCCCATAGGTAAGAGAAGGGGATTACCCAAGGGCATGAATACGCAGAGACAGGGATCATTTGGGGCTATCCAGAGTCAGCTTGCCACATGAGGTAGTTGTTAGTCATCATTCAAGGCCTTGTTCAAAATCTCACTTCCTTCTTGAGAGCTTTTCAAGTCCCTCTTCAATCCAAACCCAACAAAATTAATCCCTCTTACAAATGGGGAAACTTGAAGATGTACTGGTTATTAGAAGGAATTATTTTTCATTGTTAGGAGGGATGGTGTTATTTTGGCGCTATAAGATGTTCTTTTCAAGGAATACTAATGGTAGAATATCGTGGTGCTCACACTTTTCTTTAAAATACTTTAGAGCAGTAAGGAGAGTCATAAGGTCATTCTTCCCTTGTTTCCCAATCCCCCTAAGTAGTTGCTATGGAAAAAGTTGCTTTTGCTCTTGCCAAAAATGGTTCAGAAAGCCATCATTACACATGTGTGTAAGAGGTGAGAGGAACTGAAAGGAATAATATTTAACAACTATCATACTTCCTCATCTCATAAGTTTCAGAGGGCTCCCATTTTAGGGTGGTGTTCATAGATACATATAAATTCACAACAAGTCTTCCATCAACCTTGAACAAAAGAATGTGGGGTGGGGATGGTTGTCATTGACTTGTAGATATTGTCAACAATAAAAAACGTGGTGTTCAGCACATGGCAGTTCCCCTTCTGTATTGTGCTTGACCCTTCAGATCAGGAAGAGAAAGGACCCTGGAGAAAGCCCAGGGTGGAGAACCACCTCCCAGAGATTAGTTATCGCCCTGCTCATTGCCAGCCCCATGTTGGAACCAAGATCATCTTTTGATTTGGTTTTGACCCACGTGGATCTCAGCCCTCAGTTCAGAACTTGAGCTTAGGAGAAGGGAAGAGAGTAAGATCAAACTCTGCTAGGCTTGGCTCAGGCTGGATCCAAGGCTCACGGCCTCTGGGGCCTCTGGGGTGGGAGCAGGAAGCACCTAGGCATTTGTGCATACCTGGCCCCAGGAAGAGCGATGGCCAAGCAGAGCTTTCCTGTCTGAGCCTCCGCTCTGTGGTCTCCTCACTCTTCCTTCCAGCTCTCCTCTTCTCTGAAGCAACATCCTCCCTGAATAAGAAAAATGCCATGAACACCACCTTAACCAAGTGATCAAATGTTTAAGCTGAATTTAATCACAAGAAAATAAATTGAGGTATATTTCTAAAGCAGTTGGCCTGCACTCTTCAAAAATATCAATATTATGGAAGGAAAAATCCCAACTGGGAAACGGATACAGTTTTAAGGAAACTGGACAGACAACTAAATGAAATATATGATGCTTGATTGGATCCCAGATTTTTTTTTTAAGTCATAAGGACATTGTTGGGACAATTGGGGAAATTGAAATGGACCCTATGTTAGAAACATTGTATGAGTGTTAAATTCCCTGAGTGTGATAATGTTTTGTGATTATGTAGAAATGCCTCTGTTCTTGGCAAATACATGATGAAATATTTAGGAATGAAGTTGATGTCTGTAACTAACTCTCAAATGGTTCAGTAAAAAAACACACATCTACATAGAGATAAAGCAAATGTGGGGAAATATTAACAACCAGTGAATCTAGGGGAAAGGTATATTTATTCACTGTATTATTCTTATAACTTTAAACCTGCAAAAAAGTTTGAAATTTTTCAAGATAAAAATTTGGGGAAATGCCAAACCTACAGAGTTTTAATGCCAGCAGAAAAATATTCCAAATGAGGAAAGTGACAGGGTACTGTGGTTCCCCTAAATTTCCCACAGAGGTGGGGTGGGGGTACAACTGTATTTGCCCAATAGGCACACTGAGCGCTAGGTGCCAGCAAAGCAGGAACACTGAAAATATTTATTTAGAAATAATTTGATATTTGGTATTTTCCCCAAAACATCAAATTTGTCATGGAAAATTTTCAGAATTTTGTTAGACTTCTTAATTTTTTTTTTTTTTTTTTTTTTACAGTTGAATGGTTTTTCATCGCAGGGATTGTCACAATCTTTCTAATGCTTAGGGTGTCTAAAAGTCTTAATGTGCCCCCACCTACCCACCAAGGCAAACAGGCTGGGAGCTGGCAGGCAGGGGACCCAGGAAGACATACAAGGGGACTGCACAGTCATAAAAAGCCCTTTGGAACTGGGTAGCCCAAGTCTGGGAACCCAGCAAAAAAGCTAGCTGTAGTGCGAATGGCAACTTCAGTCTACCCTGGACTGTTTTAGAGGTCATTGTTTATTTTCTTTTTGTTCTTCCTTAATATCAGGTGAAGATCTTTGTTTGCTTAAAACAAACCTGAGCTTCTCTCAGCTATGTTGAGAAGAACCAAGACAAGGGGATTATGCACCTCCTCCCCCCAGCCTTGGACAGAGCTCCAAAGGGAAAGTAGAGCCTTCCAGAGCTTCTCACTTGGCCAAGCATGTTTTGTAGAAAAGCTATTTGTCCCCTACCCTCCTTCTCTCTTCCCTTCATTTCTCCTGCCATTCCCCTCTCTGCCCCACCTCCCCACCACCTTTTTTCCTTCCCAATGTGTATGATGAATAGGTCGGTTTGAGCTGTGACGTCCAGGACACCTGAATTCCAATCAGTTGTGACATGGACAAACCTGAAAACGTATTCTTCCTTTCAACAAATATCCACTAATTCCCAAGAGGTGGCAGGCACAATTCTAGGTACAGGGGATACCATGGTAAAGAAAGAAGACAGACAAGGTTCCTGCACTCATGCAGCTTGCTTTCTAGGCCAGGGAAGCAGATAATACACAAGCAAATAAAAGAATAAGAAAAATGGTTCAGTTGGTTGGGCATTGTCCCATGCACTGAGAAGTCTCTTGTTCGATTCCTGGTCAGAGCACATGCCCAGGTGATATTTCTCTCTTCCTCTCCTTTCCTCTCTCTTTAAAAATCAATAAAAACATATTTTAAAGAAAAGTAAATACCGTGAGTGTATTGCAGAATTAGCTACATATTGTATGAATTCAACTATATGCCATTCGGGGAAAGGGGATGAATAGGCGGTGCACAGAGGATGTTTAGGGCAGTAAAACTGTTCTTTATGCTACTGTAATGACAGATATATGTAATCATACATTTGTCAAAACCCATACAATGTGCAATACCAAGAGTGAATCCTAACACAGACTATGGACTTTGGGTGACTGTGATGTGTCAATATGGGTTTGTGGGTTGTAACAAAAGTACCACTCTGGTGGGGGAAGTTAATAGTGGACAAGGCTGTGCCCGTGAGGGGGCAAGTGGGCTCAATTTTTTGTTGTTGTTAATCCTCACCCAAGGAGACTTTTCCATTGATTTTTAGATAGAATGGAAGGGGGGGAGAGGGAGAGAGAGAGAGAGAGAGAAACATCAATGTAAGAGAGACACATCAATTGGTTGCCTCCCACACGACCCTGACAGAGGTCAAGGATCGAACCTGCCACCCAGGTACACCCTTGACCAGGAATGTAACCCAAGACTCTTTCGGTCCTTGGGCCAACGTTCCAACCGCTAAGCAAAACCAGCCAGGGCTTTATGCTCAATTTTGCTGTGAACTTAAAACTGCTCTAAAAAATAAAGTCTATTTTTAAAAGTTTTTTGTGTGGGAAATTAACATGTGATAAAAGGTAACTAGAGGGACCTGCTTTAGATAGGATGAAAAATAAGCCTTCTCTGAGGCTTTTTTTCTTTTTTCCAGATAGAGTGGGAAGAAGAGAGAGGAAGAGAGAGAGAAAAACATCGATGTGAAAGGGACACATCGAGTGGCTGCCTCCTGCACGACCCCAACCAGGGCTGGGGACGAATCGCAACTAAGGTACATGTCCTTAGTGGGAACTGAACCCAGGACTCTCTGGTCCTCAGGTCAACGCTCTAACCGCTGAGCCAAACCGGCCAGGGGGTCTGAGGCTCTTTTGTCAGCTATAAAATGCAAGTAGGGCTCTGGCCGGTTTGGCTCAGCGGTTAGAGTGTCGGCCTAAGGACAAATGAGTCTCGGGTTCGATTCCGGTCAAGGGCATGTACCTCGGTTGCAGTTCAGTCCCCGCCCTTGATCAGGTCGTGTGGGAGGCAACCAGTTGATGTGTCTCTCTTACATCAATGTTTCTCTCTCTCTCTCTCCCTCCCACTCTATCTGAACAAAAATGGAAAAATATCTCGGGTGAGGATTAAAAATAATAATAAAATAAAATGCAAGGAGGAATGTTTGCCTTCATAGATATATGAAAGTGCCCTTTACATTGCTACGTATCTTCCCATGTGAAGAAGTTTGCAACAACACCTACGATGTATTGGTAGGCAGCTCTGAAATGGCCCCGGATGATTCCTGCCTTCAAGTCCTTGTGTAATCCTCACCCTCTGAGTGTGGGCTGGATCTACCGACTTGCTTCTAACGAATAAAATGCAGCTAAAATGCAGCAAGAGTGCCTGGCCGGTGTGGCTCAGTGGTTGAGCGTCGGCCCATGCACCAAGAGGTCGCCAGTTTGATTCCCAGTCAGGGCGCATGCCCAGGTTGTGGGCCAAATCCCCAGTGGGGGGCATGCAGAAGGCGGCCAATCGATGTTCTCTCTCATTGATGTTTCTCTCTCTCTCTCCATCTCCCCTCTTCTCTCTCTAAAAATCAATAAAAAAATTTTTTTTTTTTAATGCAGCAAGAGTAATGAAAAGTCACTTCCAAACTCACAAAAAGACTGCAACTTCTACCCCTTCTCCCTCTCAGAAGTAAGCTGCCCTGTTGTATGTAACCCTATGTAGAGGAAATGATGTATCCAGCCAAGCCAGCAAGGACCTACGGTGAGGTCTTACAGGATGCAACTACCAGGTGCAATGTGTGGTCCTTGACTGGGTACTGATTGGGACATATTAGCTGTAAAAGATATTTTGGGGCCAGTGGGGGAGATTTAAATATTGACTGGGTTTAGAGAAAATGAAAATCTATGAAATAGAAAGGTGAAGATCGTTGACTGAGAAAAAGGAGGTTCAAAATAGCATGTTCATGATGATATCATTTTGCTTAAAAAATCATTTGTGTATGTGCTTTTAAAAAGATACAACCTACCCTATAGCCCAGCAATTCCATTTCTAGGTATATATATATTTATATATATAAAATGAGTTCCTATGTCTGCCAAAAGACACATGTTCAAGAATGTTCATAGCAATTTTATTCATTATAGACAAAATTGGGATTATCCTAAGTGTTCATCAACAGGAGAACAGATAAATAAATTATAGTTTATTCTAACAATGGAATACTACATGGCAATAAAAAAAAAAGAGCAAACTGCTGAAAAATGCAACAAGGATGACTCTCAAAAATAGACTGCTGTGGGAAAGAATCCAGATACAAAAGGGTACACACTGTACAATCCTGAAGTTCAAGAACAGGCAAATCTAATCTGTGGTGATAAGAGCCTGAAGAGCTATATCACGGGAGGCTGGACACTGACCATGAGAGGGCACAAGGAAAACTTCTGGGTGAGGATAACGTCGTAGAGCAGTGGTTTTCAACCTTTTTCACCTCATGGCACACACAAACTATTTACTAAAATTCTGTGGCCCACCAAAAATTATATTTTTTGCCAATCTGAAAAAAAAATAGGTATAATTTTTATTTAGTACTACTACTAATAATAATAATGATAATGATCATCTACTTTTTTTGCTCCAAAGTGACTTTTTAAAAAATCAAGTGCTGCCCTGGCCGGTTTGGCTCAGCGGTTAGAGCGTCGGCCCGTGGACCAATGAGTCGCGGGTTCGATTTCGGTCAAGGGTACATACCTGGGTTGCGATTCGGCCCGGCCCTCACTGGGGTTGTGTGGGAGGCAACCACTCGATGTGTACCTCTCACGTCGATGTTTCTCTCTCTCTCTCTCTCTGTCTCTCTAACCCCACCCTATCTGAACAAAAATGGAAAAATACCCTCGGGTGAGGATTAAAAAAAAATTTTTTTTTAATCAAGTGCCTTCCCAGCCAGTGTGGCTCAGTGGATTGAGGGTTGTCCCATGGAGTGAGAGGTCCGGGTTTGATTCCTGGTCAAGGGACTTGCCCAGGTTGCAGTTTCAATCCCTGGTAGGGGGCATGCAAAAGGTAGTGAATGGATATTTCTCTCTCACATCAATGTTTCTCTGGACCGAAGGCTGACGCTCTAACCGCTGAGCCAAACCGGCCAGGGCGAAATTAAGGCTTTTTTTTTAATCCTCACCCGAGGACATTTTTGCATGTATCTTCAGCTAGAACGGGAGGGAGAGAGGGGGGAAGAGAGAGAGAGAAACATCGATGTGAGAGAGACACATCGAGTGGTTGCCACCAGCACGACCCCAACGGGGGCCAGGGACAAACTGCAACCTAGGTATGTGCCCTTAGCGGGAACCGAACCCGGGACTCTCTGGTCCACGAGTCGACGCTCTAACCGCTGAGCCAAACCGGCCAGGGCTCTCACATCGATGTTTCTATCACTCTCTCCCTTCTTCTCTCTCTAAAAAAATCAACAAAAATATATTTTTTAAAAAAAATTGTTTAAACATTCTTTTTTAAAAGTAAATCAGGTGACTATACTTGTATATAAGGCTTTTTGGTAGCAAGAAATAACCAATCAGACACAACCTTACTATGCAACATGACCAACAAGGAGCAATCGTATTATATGACCTATATATTTATAGTTCAATACAGGGCACCAGAGGGCTATTATTGTGTTAGCTGTTGTCATTATTTATTTATTTATTTATCCTCACCCGAGGGTATGCTTTTATTGATTTCAGAGAGAAGAAGGGAGAGAGAGAGAGAGAGAGAGAGAGAGAGAGAGAGAGAGAGAGAGAAACACTGATGTGAGAGAGAAACATGGATCAGTTGCCTCCCGTATGCGCCCTGACCATGGGAATAAACTGGCAACCTAGGTATGTGCCCCAACCGGGAATCAAACCCACAACCTTTAGATCTATGGGACGACTTTCTTCTTTTTTTTTTTTTTATGCTCACCTGAGGACATTTTTCCATTTTTTATTCTGATAGAGTGGGGGGGAGAGAGGAAGAGAGAGAGAAACATCGATGTGAAAGGGACACATCGAGTGGCTGCCTCCTGCATGACCCAATCTGGGTCCAGGACAAACCGCAACCAAGGTACATGCCCTTAGCGGGAACCAAACCGGGTCTCTCTGGACCACCGGCCGGTGCTCTAACCGCTGAGCCAAACTGGCCAGGGCCTATGGGACGACTTTCCAACCAACTGAGCCACCTGGCCAGGGTGTTGTCACTTTTCATTTTGACAATTAAAGGGAAAAGAGGTCCATGCTCCTGATTAAATAGTCAGGTATTGCATGTTTCAAAAATTCTGAAGAGTCCGGCCAGTGTGGCTCAGTGGTTGAGCGTCGACCCATGCACCGAGAGGTCGCCAGTTTGATTCCCGGTCAGGGCACATGCCCAGGTTGTAGGCTCGATCCCCTGTGGGGGGCATGCAGGAGACAGCTAGTCAATGTTCTCTCTCTATCTTTTTTTTTTTTTAATATTTTTTCTTTATTGATTTTAGAGAGAGAGGAAGAGGGAGAGAGAGATACAAACATCGATGAGAGAGAACATCGACTGACCACCTCCTACATGCCCCCCACTGGGGATCAGGCCCATAACCTGGGCATGTGCCCTGACCAGGAATCAAACTGGCGACCTCTCAGTGCATGGACCAATGTTCAACCACTGAGCCACACCGGCCAGGCTCGATGTTCTCTCTCATCGATGTTTCTATCTCTCTCCCTCTCCCTTCCTCTCTCTCTAAAATCGATAAAGAAAAAATATTTTTAAAAAATAAAAAGTACAGATAAGCAACAAGACAAAACAAATCAAAACATAGTATTCCCACTATCCAAAAATTATCACCATGAACACTTTGGATGTAATCCTTGTGGATTTTTTTAATTAAAAAAATATTTTTTAACTTGAGATGTAATTCAATTATATAAAGTGTACAAATATTAAAAGTACAATTGGATTTTGGGGGCATATATATCTACATCTGTGTAACCATATCAAATTAAGGTCTATGATGGATTTTCAACCGGTGTGCAGTAAGAATTTTGTTTTTAAAGAGTTTTGTGTTTTTTTTTCTTTATTGATTTTAGAGAGAGAAGAAGGGAGAGGGAGAGAGAGATAGAAACATCAGTGAGAGAGAACATTGATTGGCTGCCTCCTGCCTGCCCCACACTGGGGATCGGGCCCACAACCTGGGCACATGCCCTGACTGGGAATCGATCCATTGAGCCATGTCGGCTGGGCTATTGGTTGATTCTTGTATGTACCCTGACCAGGAATGGAACCCAAAACCTTGATGTATCGGGACAACGCTCTAATCAACTGGGCTACCCAGCCAGGCCCTTGTATTTTCTACAATCCATAAATATGGCTTTTGTAATAAAAGGTTATTTTTTTTTTAACTGCATTCCAAATACTTGATAATATTATTCCTGCTGCCTCGGGGGAGAGTCAAGAAATGTACTTGCTGAGTTATTCCTGAAGGAGATAGGGCGTGGCCACGAATAATAGGAAGGAATGAAGTACTAATCACTGTGGCATCCGGGTGTGGGGACTTAGGGGCAGTCCCCAGTGCTGAGCATGAGGAAGGGCAGAGTGGACCAGAGTATCTGGCCCACACAGTGTAATGGAAAGAACCCAGGAGGCAGAATCTGAAGATATGGGTCTGAATCCAGATCCACCGTGGACTGACTGTGGTCTTTGAAAAGTCATTTAACCTTAGAAAAGGAAGGACTAGGGGTTAGTCACAGGGCATGGGCTACAACCTGGGTCATGACTCTGTGCAGGTTCTCTCCACCGCATGCTGCTTACCTGTTTATGAGGTTCTTACCCCCAGTAACAACAACTAACTTTAACATACATAGACATTCCTTTTTTTCCCCCTTTTGAATGTTTAAGCCATTCCACTTTCTGAAACACAAAATACTCCTGTTGAATTCTCACAGATCCTCTGTTAAGCAAACACTGTTCTTTCCCTTCATTAAAGGTAAGAAAACTCAGTTCCTGAGATGAGTGACTTGCCCACAACTAGTAAGTGATACAAGTAGGACTTGCCTTCTGGTTTTCAGACTCGACTCGAAATCCATGTTTTTTTCCACCAGGCCAGACGGCCTATCCAGGACCCTGACACTTACCTGCGCCCTCCCGGCCTGCACTGGCTCCCAGAAGCTCTGTGGTTCTCTACTGTCAGCAGGACATTCACTCCAGGGAGGGACAGAGGCCTCTGCACACAGCATCCCTGAATGACCTCATGCTTTATTGGTGCTGACTCCAGGTCCAGAAAGGCCCCAGGCTTCTGGCTCTGTGTAACCCCAGAGGCATTTGGGAGTCTAGACCGCCACTGCTGGGGAGTCACTCGGCTAAAGGGCCTTTCAGTCTCACTTCCCAACCTGGCTCCGGTGTGGCTGCTAGCTCACTCTGCCTTTCTGACCCATGACAAGGAGACAGGACTCTTCACCAGCCCTCTTCCATCCTCCCTAGGAGGCTTCCTGCCAAGGCCTGTGCTTCTCTATCTAGGTCCTGCCTCTTCCTAACACCCCCTCGCAGGCCCCTAGGCCTCCTCCCCCTCACAGCTGGTGAAGGAGCAGTAAGAAGCAGAGAAAGAGGCAATGGTGGCCCAAGGGGCAGCAGCTTTGAGCAGCTAGCACTATGCTCTCTTCAATAATTCATTGCCAGGGAGGTTGAAGGCACCATGCCCTCATTCTGAGCTGGAGATGGCTACCACAACTCAGATACTTAAGCTGGGAGTGGTGGGAGTCAGGGATGGGCCAGACGAAGACTGGGAGCAAGTATAAGGGTACCCAGCCTCCACCCTCCCAGCACCAGTGCCTCTCCCCCTACTTTTTGTTAGAGAAGGGCTCTGGTCTGAGCTGAGATCAGGGATTTGGTCACAGATAAAGGAACCCAGGAACTACAGTGAGCCAGAGGGGTAGAGAGGAAGGACCCAAACACAGAAAACACAGAGCTTCAACCCCACTCACTCTAGCTGTACATCAGGGTCAGGTGAGCCTTCTGGGGCCAACCTCAGGCTCTTGTTGGCAGCCCCCCAACCCCAACCTAAAGAATGACCAAGTTCCGCCTGCTGGTGTGGCTCAGTAATTGAGCGTCAACCCATGCACCAAGAGGTTGCTGGTTTGATTTCCGGTCAAGGCACATGCCCAGGTTGTGGGCCTGATTCCCAGTGGGGGGCATGCAGGAGGCAGCCAATTGATGTTCTCTCTCATCGATGTCTCTCTCTCTCTCTCTCTCTCTTTCTCTCTCCCTTCCTCTCTCTCTAAAATCAATAAATAAAATGTAAAAAAAGAATGACCAAGTTCCTTCTGTCTCAGACTTCTGAAAGCCCTGGGATGCTTCACCTGCCCCTGCTAAGGGAACAATTTCCCCCAAAGAGCTCCACCTCTTATGCCCATAACATGAGTCAAGCATCTCAGAAATCCTCACCTTCACCCCCTTCTCCAACCCTACCCCACCTCTTTCCAACCCTAACTTCCCTAGCTTGTTAACGTGCAGGAGTGGAGGAAAGACTGAAATTGATCCTTTGGTGTGATTCAGAGTCCTAAAGTGTTAAGAGTTTGACAAGAGTGAAGGAGAGAAGGCAGTAAAGTCTAGGCCAGCCCCCCCTTCCTCTGCCCTCCTAAGGATCCTCCTGCTAACACCCTTTCCTCCACCTGGGGTAGCCCTAGAGTTCTGCCCTGCACCAGCCTCATTTCTCACTCCAACCCATTCTGTGCAATTGGAATCACCCATCACATTGACCTGGATCTGTGATCTAAGAATGAAATAAACATATATCAAGTACCTACTATGTGCCAGACTGAGCCAGACTCTGGGAAGCAAGAGAATGAGAGTCAAGCACCTCAGCCCTCTCACCTTCCCTCCTTCCCAGGTACCAGAGAACCCCCAATCCACAGAGCAGTTACACTGCCTGCTCCAGAGCAGACAAGAGTCATGTCTTGAAGCCTTAGCTGAGAGCCCATTGCCTCCAGAGAGTCCTGGTGTGGGAAGGAAGGTACAATCTTACTGGGCACTGTCAGCAAGAAACTCTTCAGGCATATTTATAGCAAATGCTGCGTCAGGGGATGGAGCCTGAAAGTGCCTAGAAGCATCAAATATCACCATGGGCCCAGAGGCGGAGCCCAGAAAAAGAAGACAGAGATCGCAGCAGGAGAGACTGAGGTTCGATGTTGGAGGAACTTCCTCAGAGTAATATCTGAAGTTGGCAATGAGGAATCCCTGTGGAAGCTACTTGCAAGCTTTCTCAGATGAGATGGGTAAACCTTTTTTGGTCTTAGTGGAATAAATACACAGTGATGAACATGGTGATCTTTGCTCTCTGTCCTTGTGGCTCAGAAGTTTCCATATGCTAAAGCCACTAAGTACCACTCTGCAGGTTATGCCTTGCTGAGGAGGTAAGCGGGGGTTGAAACCCAACTTTAGATCAGTAGGGCAACCCCCAGGTGCAGCTGCATCTGCGCAATGACTAGCCAAAAGGGCTAGCAGAGGCCCTGCCAATTATCCTGAGGGCCTGACAACCTGGGGATCTGGGAGGTCAGACAATAGGGTGAACTGACCCCAGGGAAAAGGGATGAAGGCTGCCTGAGAAGCACTGGGGGGCTTTATGCTGGCAATGAGGCTGAAGGGGCCAAGCTAAGGCATGGCTCCCGGGAATGAGTCCGGGCCTCTTAGAGGTCCCTCTTAGTAGGGTGCCAGATACTGTGAGGTCAGAGCCAGAGATGGGGGCCCAAGGGAGGAAGAGTGGGCAGGAAGAGGGTGTGGGTCCCAGACAGTGCCCAAAGAGGGTTAATCCTGCTAGTCATCTCACATGGAAGGGGCTGGGAAAGGACAGTTCTGGGGACCTGGGGACTGGGCTCCAGCTCTAGCTCTAAGGTTCCTACCTTCTCTCTGTGGCAAAAGGGAGAGGGGTATGTGGTCCAGCAGCTGGAGTGAAAATGAGAAAAAGTGAAGGCTGCAGAGCTGACCCTATGCACCTCAGATCCCTCTAATAGGCTCAGAGAGAAGTCATTGATATTTCTATTTTAAAGTAAGGATTGAGAGAGAGATTGTGTTCTAGGCTGTAGGTTCGGAGAGTGCAGAGAAGGAAGGAGGGAGAGAGGGGAAAGCCAGGGATAATTGCTTGCCTTGGCCAGCACACCCCACCCCACCCCCCTTTCTCCTATGGAAACTAAAGCTGCCCCAAGGCCCAGAGGAACTAGTCCATTAGTTGTGGTCAGCAGGGGGGTGCATGGAGTGGGGGGGAGGCGGGGGTATCTGCCTCCAGGTCTTATTGCCAAATGAAAGGCAAAGCTTCTGCTCCAGTAGAGCCAAAAAAACAAAAACAAAGCATAAAAATCTCTATGCACATTTTAAAAACACACATACAACCTCTTTATCTCTTCTGAATAGTTAAAGCGGAGTAACTTGTAGGTAGGTGGGTGGTAAGGGAATCCTTGGACCTACTGGACTAGACCACGGAGAGAGGGGAGGAGGTGTCCTCCCAAAGCACTTTCCAGGTTAAGTCCAGCCTGAGGAGGAGCTGGGAGTGCAGAGGAGAAGTAATTTTCTCCCAATTTAGCTCCCTCTGGAATGAGGGCAAGTGGAGGGTCAGCTAAACAGAGAGGGAGGGAAGTCTTCCAAGATTACCAGAGGATGGGAGGATTGAGGGGAGGGTTTCTGGGAACCCCCAGGGGAAGGGAGTTAAAAAGAAACACGATGAGTACAGCGGAGCGCCTTCGATCTGAAAGGGAAGAGTTCTAGCTGGTGCCGAGGGGCAGTTGGAGACCCCAGTCATTCAGCTTCAGGGTGTGTCCTTGTCTTCACAAGGGGGTCTGCTGCACCCTCCCTGTCCCCAAGCCGCTGTCTTTGGTATGGAGAACAATCCAGTGGGGGTGTTGGGGGTGTGGCGGGACCAATGAGAGGCAGATCCGCTCAGAGGGTGCAGGGAGAGAGCTGGCCGGGGCTACACCCCTGTTCCCCCCTTCCCCCGCCAGGACTTGGGCCTGTCCTCTTTGACGTGCCCAACGAAGGGGGCAGGAGGGGTACTGACCCGAGGAGCAGTCCCGCGACTCTGTACTCCCTGCTACCCAGGCCCTGCCGGGTCGCTGCCGGGCTCAGTGGAGTCGCCCTAGGAGACCAGGATGGAGGTAGGAGAGGTTTAGGGCTCCAGAGAGGCCAAGTATCTAAAAGGATACTTGGGGTGGGAATAGAGTGCAGACTGGAGTCCCATACTAGAGGTATGGAGGTGGGACCGCAGTTACTGGAAAGAGGAGAGAGAGAGGGGTTCGTCCTGGGCTTGGTGGGGGTCTGTCTTATAGCTTTGGCCCCTCAGCTCCAATCAGGGCAGCGCCTCCTGCTGGCAGGGCCCAACCCCTACCGGCCGACAGACAGGACCCCGGGCGGGTGCCGACACCTGGAGGGCAAGCGGCCATCAAGCGAGTGAGTCCAGGGGGCGCTGCAGCAGGTCAGGGAGGAGCCGCCTCGCCTCTGCCTTTCGCCTTCGCGGGCTGAGTCCCCAGACGCCAGCATCCAGGAGAGAGGGGTAACAGAGACTCCCCAGGCGCCCGGCACATCCCGACTAGGCTATCTCCAATTGGATCCCGCAGAAGCCACAGGGTCTGTCTGGTTCGCGGGCCAACGCTCTAACCGCTGAGCCAAACCGGCCAGGGCTAGCCACAGGGTCTGGATCTGGAACGAGGGTGGACGTGGCTTCCCTGGAACACAGAGGGAGAGCCTTGACGCAGGGACTAGCGAGCAGTACACGAGTGTTCTTCTTCGATCCGTTCCTCTGCTGAGGTCGGTCGGAGCCGCCGCTGGGACCGCGGCGCTTTCCTTCCTCGGACGCTGGAGGCTGGGCGCGGGCGCACGGAGATGGGCCACGGGGAGCAGAACCTTCCGCTCGAAGCTCCGGAGTCGGGCGGCCCCTGAGCTACTCCTGCCCTTCTGCCTGTGGCGGTGCAAGCTCCAGAGTCCCTTTTGGGGGGGGGGGGTACACGAAGAAGAGGAGGAGGGGGCAGAGAAGGGAGACGAGCTATGTGGATGGAAGGACAGTGGGAGGCACCCTGATAAAGAGACCAGGGACCGTAAAGAGGAGGAAGAGATGGAAATGGAGAGAGCAGAACTGAAAGGCGACGGGAGAGGGCGAGAGTGACAAGAGAAGGCGAGAAAGGGAGAAGGAGGGAGGGAGGAGGAAAGGGGGAGGAACCAGAAGGAAAGGGAGCAGGCGGAGGAGCCAGGCGGGCGTAGGGCGAGGCCAGGCGTGCAGGCGGGGAGCCCGTATGCAGAGCCGCGGCCGGGTCCTGCTCCCGCCTCGGAGCCCCGGGCCCGGGGGAGGGGGAGAGGCTGCTGGCCCGGTCTATGTCTTTTTCTGACTCCAGTGCAACCTTCCTGCTGAATGAGGTAACCTCGGGGACCCTTCCCCAGCGGGTGGAAGGAGAGCCTCACTCCAAGCTAGGAAGTGGGCTCGAATTTGGGGAAGACTGCAGTGATGGGGAGGGAGACCAGAGGTAAGGCTAAGGGTGGAAGAGGCAGTAAGAAAGGAGGGAGCGGCCGGAGCTGATAGCTTCTAAGTACTTGGATACGGATGGTAAGGGATGACTGCCTGGGGAACCAGAAAAGGGGCTAGAAAAGAGGAGGGCTCAACCAAACTCCCCTGTGCTCTCCCTGAGTTCCCTGGGGGCAGCTAGAATGCTAGGGGTTTGGGCTTGGTCCAGCTCTTTAAGGCTGCTGAGGAGGAGGATTTCCCTGAGGTCCTAGCGCCTGCCTCAGTTTCCCCATTCAATGCTCACGGATTGGGATCTGCCTAGCTTCCTGGTGCACTTACAGGAGAAGCTAGGTATCTGCCCAGCTTCCTGGTGCACTTACAAGAATTCCAACTCCCAAACCTGGTTATTTGGTCTTTCCCACTATGTCCTGCTTCCATGCCTTGGGTGCCTGCCAGCTGCCAGACTAGCAGCTCTCTCCTTAGAAAGAGGTGGGCAGAAGGAAGCCTCTTCTCAAATCCTTTTTTTTTTTTAATCTCAGCTCTCTCCCCTTATGTTCAATCATAGAAAAGGGGTTGGGGCGACATGGACAATGCCAGACACATGTCTTATTACAGTACAGGCAGTCACTAGGTTGGTGCAAGAACTGGAATAGGCAGGTGTGAGTTGAGAAATGGGGTGGGGGGCATTGAGTAGTGACTGAGAGGTAAGGGAGAGAGGCTCTGAAGCTCCTACAAGACCCAGGGGATGAGGCCAGGTATGAGGAACTTGAATCTATCTCCTGGGGGTGGTTGGCATGACAGCTCACGCTTCAGAAGCAGACTTAGACACCATTGTCCCAGAAAGGGATGAAGACAAAAAGGTGTGTGAGGAAGGAATGAGGTTGATGGCAGATCAACTGTTACATGTACAGTCCCCAGGACCCCCTGGTGGTGGGGAGGATCCCAAAAGGAGAGGTCTGGGGAATAGATTCAGGGATTGGGAGAGAAGCAGATGCCTTGGCAGCTGTCTTCTTTATTAGAGTTATCTCCCAGGAGCATCTTGAGAGTTATATTCTTTCACACCTCATCCTCCCTTCTGCCCTCTGGAAGAACAGAAGGGATTGAAAAGGCAGAGAATAAAAGAGGAGGATCTAGGAATACTGAGGAACTAGGAGAGGGCACAAAAGTGAGAAGACAGTGTGTCTGGGAACTTCCAATTCTGAAGAATTCAATATATAAACAACCTACCAATGGTGCTGGACTCAGGAGAGGGAACTGTGAAAGTGGACTGCCTCCTCCAGTAGTGATCAGTCCCCTCAGCTGTAGGGGATCCAAGAAAATTGTTTGCCAAATCCAGCAGGAGGAAGAGGCTGGGCAGGCTGGACTGCACCACTAACAGGGCTGGACAGGCTAAAAGCAGACTAAAGATAATCTTAAGATGAGGCCCCTTCTCTCTTTTTCTTGCCAAAGGAACATGAATAAGTGACATAAGTGGGAAGCCAGTTGGTTTGGGTGGTCTTTCCCTTCCATGCACAGTGCTTTCTCCCATAGATCTCATCAAACCCTTTCAGAGTTTTGGTTTTCTAATTCCCTGTGGCCCTGGAAGGTAAAGGGACCACCAGATTATTGACTCAACCTCCTAGGGTGAGAAACTGGAAATGAGAAAGACTGAGCTCAGGGCCTCCAGGTGTAACCCTCTGTCCCTCTCACATCACCCTCTGGGTGGGTAGGGGTGGGGGGACTGGTAGGCAATCAAAATTCAAAGGAATAGTTTTGCTCAGGAGATGGGAAAAAAAGGAGGGAACTCAAATGGGTGGATCTTTGGGTAGGTTTACTCAAAACAAAGGCTGCTGTTTGGTTTCTAACCTCAAGTCTCAGAGCTCTTTTGAAGGAGACAGACTGGTGCAGAGTGGTACTTGTGGCTCCAACCAGGACATCAGCCACCCCACCCCCATCCTTTTGCTAAGGAGGGAATCTGACCTTAAACTAGTTAATCTGGGGAGACTTGCCTTCCCCCACCACTAACCCCAGTGTGGCCAGGATCCCACCTTCTATCCCAGCTACAACAATCCCCCTACCTCCACTCTCTTTTATTTCTTTTCCATCGCTTTAGGCTCACCTAAAACAGCCCCTCCCTGTCCCAGTTCCCACGGATACCTTGGCAATGCCTGGCACAGTCCTTGGCAAGGAAGTAAGGAAGGGAACCCCCATCTTGGCCAGGCTAGGATGAAATCTGCCTGCGCAACAGGTGTGGGACTGCCAGACTCAAAACCTCCCCTGAGTGCGGGTTAGGCGACACTGTGCCCTTTGTTGCAGGGTCCCAGCACCGAGGGGGCCGAGCACCTGGTGGGGCAGGGGCTACTTTCATGGCATTGGCCTGGATTTGCCAAACCCATTCCTCCTCAGTACCACTGAGGGATTCGCTTTGGGGGTCTCTGGGACCGCCAGGGCCCAGACGCGCCGCCCGCTCACCTGGGCCCCCCCCCCCAACCTGCCGCCCGCCCCCGCCCCGCCTCTTCTGTCTCCCCATTTTCCTGTCTCCCCCTTCTTCCCTCTGCCTCTATCTTTCCTTTCTCGCTCTCCTTCCTCCCGGTAACCTGCGCCCGCTTTCCCGGCTCGGGTCCGGCCTCCCTCCGGCTCTCCGCGCCCCCTCCCCTCCCCCGCTCCAGCCCTTTGTTTCCCGGCGGAGTATTTCCTGGGTTGCCGAGCGCCTCTGTCTCCGCATCTCTCCTCGCCCCGCCTCCTCCCAGCCAGGATCCGCCCGCCCGCAGTCTCCCCACCCCTTCCTCCCGCCGCCCCTCTGCCCCATAGGTGCGGGGGGACCCACCTTCCACCCAGCTCCGGTCCGCACCCTCTCCCGGCGGGGTCTGGGGCTCCCCGGGAGGCCGGCGCCCCCGCCAGCTCCCGGGGAGGGGGTCAGGTGGGCGGGCACTATTGTTTTAGGAGCCGGCGCCGGATTCCTCAGCCGCGCTCGGGGTGGTACCGGCAGGGTTTGGGGGGGGTAGGGGGAGCGGCGATCTGAGCTCGGAGCAGCTGGTTCTCGCGGCTCGCTCCCTCCTTCGTGCTCTCTCGCTCTGCGCCGCGGTCCGCAGGGCTGCGGGGCTCAGTGGCATCTCCCGGGCGCGGCCCGCTGTCCTCGCCCCTGCCTCTGGGCCGCTCCCGCCCCCGGCGCCGCTCGCTTTCCCCCACCCGGACTCCCCCATGTATGACGACTCCTACGTGCCCGGGTTTGAGGACTCGGAGGCGGTGAGTGCCCACGGTGAGGGTGGGGGTGGGGAGGTTGGGGTGACACCTCCTCTCCCTTGGACCCTTCTCCCAGTTCAGTACTTTGAAAAGGCGCCTCAGTGGCGGGCAGGGAGTGTAGGGGGGCGCTCCAGGAAAGTGGGAAGATGGATTTTCATGCCAAGGGCTCCCCAGTCCCCCAGTCCTACCTAGACCCAGAGACAACGGTTGTGTGCAGGGAGGGGGTAGTGTGAGGGAAAGGCTCGAGCAGGTGTCTCCAAAGCCCAGGACAGAAGGGAAGAGGGAGGAAGGGCTGGAAGCTGAGGGCACAGGGGCTTTAGAAAGGACACACACAGTGTCTGGAATTCCCACAGGAGGGTTTATGGGGTCTGAACACAACCGCCACAGGAGAAACTGGGTCTCTTGGGTCTCAGGGGGACAATCCAGACCTCCTGTGTCGCAAGTGAAGGACAAATTTAAGGAGTCTGGGAGAACACCAGAGAATCAGGTACCAGCCTCTTAAGACGGAAGACAAAACTTGAAGATCTCCATTATTCCCTTCTGTCCAGCCTGAGCTTGCCTTATCTCCTCACCCTGCCTCCAGCCTAGCTTCTCTCTCAGGCTGGAGACGGCACCCAGCACATGGGTGGGCCAGCTGACTGGTACCCATCCAGTCCACGCCTCCTGCTGAGGTGTCCTTAGAGCAGCAGGCATCATGAGCTCCTGCTCAGCATGGAGGACCTGGAGGTGAAGCCAGAGGACCTGAGGGCCTGGGGATGGAGAGGAAGCTCTTTGCTCAAAGAACCAGGCAACCGATAAATATTTAATTCTCCTCTTTGCTTTTATCTCCTGACCCACTGAGACAAATCAGCTCATTAGGCAGTGATTCCCGGAGCTCAGAGAGCAGGAAGAGTGCCTGAAAAGAGGGGGCAAGACTGGGAAGCAGCTTCTCAGTCCCTTCTCTCAAATATCCTGCAAGAAGTCCTCCTTAGGAGAGGACCCCTGAATAGTTGAAAGGGGTTCCTGATAGGTGTGAAAGGTAGAGCACTCCAGGGTTGAAAGTGGAGTGTTGGAATCTTCTCCCATCTCTTACTGCCAAGCCCAGGATAAATGAATTCTAGGGCTCAGAACAGGCAGCTATCAGTCCTTTTCTGGGACTGGGCTCCTGCTGGGCCCAATTCCCTGTTGGGCCTCTGGGGCTAATTACATGGCAGCAAGAGTATATGATTTTCAAGGCCCTGGTGAAAGGACAGCTGGCATGGCCCAGGGTGCCAAGGTGAGCTTGAGAACGAATCTTCCTGCAGGGCTGAAGGGCCCTAGAAGGTTCTCCCCATCCCTGGTGAGAAGGCAGGAGCTGTTTCAAGGTAAAGACTGACATGTGGATGTGTTGGGGGCAACCTGCTAACCCATCACTCACCCCACCCATCTCTGGTCCCTGGATCACCCTCCCCCACTTTTCTTTCTCTTGCCTGGCTCCTTGCTCTCTCTGAGGCCCCCTCTGAAGCAGTAGGAGGGAGATCAGGCTCTAAATAAATCCACCGGCTCATCTCCCTCCTCTCCTTCCCCTGTGCCAGGCAAGAGTGGAGCTGCAGCCTGCCCACACACTCACCAGGCAAGGAGGGCACCACTAGGGCTCTGTGCCAACTCCTGGCAGCTCTGTACTGAGCATCATCTAGCTGTTTTGGTATAATGGGGTAGGGGAGGCAAGACCCCAGATTAGGCTTGGCAAGGGCATCCTGGCTTCCCCAAGTGATACCAGAGCATGAGAGATAGGTAAGCTCTGAGAACTTGGGAGTAATGGAGAGGGGGTTCCATTCTGAGCCCAACTCATTAAACATTTAGGGAGAGATTCTATCATTCTCATCTGAGGGCAAGAGACCAGGTAATCCAGATGTTCCAGGCAGGGATATTAACATTACTAAATTAGGCCAAGAGCCTGGAGAGCAGAGAGTAGAGCCTAGACTCCTCTCGAGGCACAGGTCTGGGCATCTAGGAGGCATCTGAAGGGTGCTTATCAAAGGGAGTGGTCATCCTGCCTTGCCTCCTGCCCCCCCCCCCCCAATCCCCAGGCCTGTTGGGCCCTATTCCCTTCACTCAGCCATCTTCCACAGAGGTATATTCTGTATCTAAGACCCCTGGGAAGAGGTCCCTGACACTACTGGCAGTGTAAAGGTTCTTCCTGAGGCTTAGCTGCTCTTTATCCTACTGCCAAGCTAGCCTTATTTTGTTTTTAAGAAAGATGGGAAACAACAGTCAGACTCTACTCTGTAAAATGAAAGACTTTTTCCCCCTGTGCTGTCTTCATGCCTTCAGTCTAACCACAACATTAACTTTAGCTTAGGCCCTCAGGCCTGGGCTGACACCAAGCCAACCAGCCCTCTTGCCCATGGTGGGGCTGGGGCAGAGGGCATGGTGGATAGCAGTTTGTCTTCCCCACTGAGGAAGTCTGGCCTCTGCTATGTTCCGTAGGTAGTCATGCACCATGGTCTTGAAGGAATGTTCCTCAGTCTGAGAATATCCTAAAACCCCTTCCATGTACACACACAGACACACAGACACACACACCTCTCTCTCTCTCTCTCTCTCTCTCTCTCTCTCTCTCTCTCTCTTTCTCGCTCTCTCTCTCTCTTTCTCCCACATGGACTCCTTATCTAGGCTCTTACCTTATCTCTGCCACCTGCACCTCAGAACTGATGGAAGTACCACTTCAGGCCTCTGAAGAGGGGAAACTGGGGCAGAAAACAAAAGATTTCCTTTACTCTAGACTAAGGGGGGACCCAGACATCCTGACTTCTCCTGTCCTAAGGTCCAGCTTCCCTTGCTCATTTGTGCATCTTCCTCACGGCCTTGAAGGTGAGCTCTGCAACCCTACAAATGCACCCTCATTGTCCAAAGACCCTTACTGTGGCTCAGGTTACCAAAGACCCCCTCCCTACACACCCAGGGTCCAGCTCCTCTGCTGGGTTGCCTGGCATAAGCATGGCCTTCCTCCAGGGCTGATATCCCCTTGGGGGTGGAGTGGGGAGACCATAAGCCAGGTGGTGGGCGTGGCCCAGCCTCACAGACTCCAGGAGATAGCTTTGTGTTGCCTTCAGTCTGTCTTGTTTACTGCCAACACCTGGCCAGTTGCCCCAGCATATGTGAGAGGAAAGTGGGGCTGGGGATAGTAAAGAGGAAGAAACTTCCAGGAGTTGGCAGCTCTATGTTGTCTTCACCCTGGAAGGGTAGGAACTGGGGTAGATGAGATCTAGGGGTGGAGAGCTGTATCCTGACACTTGGAGCCAGTGCCATGTCAACAAGCATCTCTTGACAGTTCCCAGCTGACTGCGCATCTGCCAGGCATTTTAAAGGGGTAATGTCTAGGCTGCTTTGCAGGCTGATGTGAACAGGGAGCTGGGTCTCCTGGATTCAGAATCATCTTCAATATATCATCTTCAGTACATCTTCCTTCCCTCTGCCTCGGAGGAGGACGTGGTAGAGGGGAGAAAAGGGAGGAAGGAGGGAAGTGAAGGCTCTATTCAAAGCTGCAGTATTAATAGGCTTGGGGGAGGGCCCGGATCTTAGCACACATGGATTGGGTAGCATTCATACAGCCCCAGAAGCACTTGGGCCCTTCTCAGGGAAATTGGAGGGACTGTTGGGGGCTGGCCACCCCTGTGGACATGGGAGAGGCTGGGCTTTGTGGAGGCACTGCTATGGGATTCCGAGGGTGCCTCTATATGCTCTTTCCACCTGAGCACAGGGATCTTGGCCTCTCCCCCATGCCAGGGTTCAGCTGACTCCTATACCAGCCGTCCATCTCTGGACTCAGACGTCTCCCTGGAGGAGGACCGGGAGAGTGCCAGGAGAGAAGTGGAGAGCCAGGCTCAGCAGCAGCTGGAGAGGGCCAAGGTATCCTCTGGCTTGTGGGCTGGGGGCAAACAGGCCGGGCTGGGTGGAAGCTTGTGCTCCATCCTAGCTCCCTAGGTGTCAGTGGGCAGGATGTACCTGAGTGTGAAAGGCTGTGTGTGTGTGATGGGGGGACGATAAGGCCTCCGCCCTCTGCTGATGGGGCAGTGAAACTGGAAGGGGTGCTCTGAGGCTCCCCTCATTGGCACTGATGGCCAAATTCTCCAGCACAAACCTGTGGCATTTGCTGTGAGGACCAATGTCAGCTACTGTGGTGTACTGGATGAGGAGTGCCCAGTCCAGGGCTCTGGAGTCAACTTTGAGGCCAAAGATTTTCTGCACATTAAAGAGGTGACCATCCACCCCTCCAAATAGAAGCCATTTAATTTCCCTCCTCTTGCCCCAGTTCCCATGCCTCTTAGTTTAGTCCTCAGTCTATAAACAGTCCCCGAACTCCTCAGCTCTTATCCTCAACACACACCTGTAAACCCCTCATATCCAAAACCCAATCCTCAGGGTCTCCATCCCTCTGAGACCTCACTTGGGCTTCAGTCTCCATGTGTGTCAAGTGAGCAGTTAGATTAGCTGCCCGTGACAGCTGTGATGCCTCACGCTGAAATCTTGGGGGTGGCTTAAACCTGGCTGCCCCTCCCTCTGGCACCACCTCCTGCCCCCTCCCCCTGTGCCTCCCTGGCTCTTTCACCCTGGAGAGCCAGGACTAAGGCCCGGGCCACCTCCCTCACCTCCCCTTCCTGCTCCACCCCACACCCAGAAGTACAGCAATGATTGGTGGATCGGGCGGCTAGTGAAAGAGGGCGGGGACATCGCCTTCATCCCCAGCCCCCAGCGCCTGGAGAGCATCCGGCTCAAGCAGGAGCAGAAGGCCAGGTAAGAGCAGGGCTGTGACTCAATAAACATGCCCCCCTAACATGGGTACTTTAAATTTTTTTTCTTTATTGATTTTAGAGAGAGGAAGGGAGAGGGAGAGAGAGAGAGATTGATGAGAGAGGACATCCACTGGCCGCCTCCTGCATGCCCCGCACTGGGGATCAGGCCCACAACCTGGACATGTGTCCTGACCAGGGATTGAACCGGTGACCTCTTGGTGCATGGGTCGACGCTCAACCACTGAGCCACACCGGTCGGACTCTAACATGGGTACTTTACCGCAGGTCACTTTACTACACAGGCATGCATATCCCATCCCCCCCAAAACACACTCGTACCCAGCTACACACATTTACACTGCACAAATATACACTCATGCATACACAAATACACGTCACACCCCCCTCACTAGCTAAAATATAAGACAGTGTATACAACTATTAAATAATGTGTAGAACATATATACACAAAGGTGCTTACTGACCTCCCTTTCTGCTCTCAGGAGATCTGGGAACCCCTCCAGCCTGAGTGACATTGGCAACCGACGCTCCCCTCCTCCATCTCTAGGTAGCCTCCCCCCAGCCCACCTGTCTTGGGTAGGTGGGTCACTAAGACACAGGGGGCAGGGAGATTCTCCCCAGATGAACTGTGTGGGAATGGGTTGGTGGAGGGGTCAGAAGAGCTGGGAGAAGCCCAGTGTCTCCCCTGGGGAAGGGTATACATGCCCCCAGGGCCTTTTCCCCCTTCACCAACTTTAATCTTTTATTTCCTTTTCCAAAAAGCCAAGCAGAAGCAAAAACAGGTGAGTCAAGGAAGGGACCTGGGCTTGGGGGCTCATGGCTCATGGCTATGGGAACAGACCTCTGGGCAGTCACTGTGGAGGGGCAGCAGAACAGAGAGGGGAGGGAGCCCAGGACTTCTGAACCTGCCCCACACCAGTCAGGCCACCGGGCCATGGCTTTGCTTGACCTCAGGTCAATTCTGCAGGCAGAGCATGTCCCCCCATATGATGTGGTGCCCTCCATGCGGCCTGTGGTGCTGGTGGGACCCTCTCTGAAAGGTTATGAGGTAAGAGGAAGTCCTTGACTCCAAAGAATCACCTCTACCGAGCTGACCATGGGAAGGCCCCAGGGACAGTGGGAGGGGGTGTTCTCCCACACACTACCCCCAAGGGGTGGGCTCCAGGACCATGCCTGGGGGTGCTGCCCCTCTCCAAGAGGGCCCTCAGTCAATTCCATTCCTTTCCTGCCACCTGTCCCACCCAGGTCACAGACATGATGCAGAAGGCTCTCTTCGACTTCCTCAAACATAGGTTTGATGGCAGGTGAGCTGCTCTGGCCTGGGATGGCATGAGAACCAGGGAGAAGATCATTACCTCCCAACAAATGTCTGTAGCAAGGTCTTTTCTAAAGGGAAAGTTAGGAGTTAGGAGGTCCTGAGTAAAAAGGGGCCTAGAGTTTGAAACGTAGACGTGAACTGTGATTCTCTACCGCCATACCAGGATCTCCATCACCCGAGTCACAGCTGACCTCTCACTGGCAAAGCGATCTGTGCTCAACAATCCTGGCAAGAGGACCATCATTGAGCGTTCCTCCGCCCGCTCCAGCATTGGTGAGGAGTCCCCAGCTCCTGCTTCCTGATCACTCAGGACTTACTGAGACCCCTCCTCCTACCCTTCTCTTCCTCGACTCCTGCCTGCCCCAAGATTGCAAGAACACATCCAGTCTCCTCAGTTCCCTGCTCCTCTGCCTGCCCAGGCCTTGATGAACACCCTCTCCCTCCAATCCCTTCCCTTCCACCACTCGGGAGCCCCCCGGTCCCCACTGGAGGAAGTGGGTGGAGCTGCTGGTGAACACTGTGGCTCGCTTGCTCCCTTCATAGCTGAAGTACAGAGTGAGATCGAGCGCATTTTTGAGCTGGCCAAATCCCTGCAGCTGGTAGTGCTGGATGCTGACACCATCAACCACCCAGCACAGCTGGCCAAGACCTCATTGGCCCCCATCATCGTGTTTGTCAAAGTATCCTCACCAAAGGTAAGTCAGCAGCGGGCGGGGGAGGAGGCCCCCAGGGCTGCCCTCCTAGAATGCACAACTCAGCTGGGTCCCTGACCCAGGGCTCCCGAGTTCCCTTTCCTGGTGCCGGATCACAAGTGGGGGACATGCCCAGATCTTTCCAGGCCCAGCGCTGCCCAGGGCCCCTGGAGACTCCAGGCCTCACTCTGCCCTTTCCCCTCAGGTACTCCAGCGTCTCATCCGCTCCCGTGGGAAATCACAGATGAAGCACCTGACTGTACAGATGATGGCATATGATAAGCTGGTTCAATGCCCACCAGTGAGTGCCTGGGGCAGCTACTCCTGTGCCCACTCTTGCTTTTCCAGGGGTTTTCCAGGGCTAGGGGAGTGATGGAGATGGGTGGGGGACTGCTGCTTAGAGGAAGCCAACATTCCCCCCTTCCCTTCCCTTCCTTCCCCAGGAGTCATTTGATGTGATTCTGGATGAGAACCAGTTGGAGGATGCCTGTGAGCACCTCGCTGAGTACCTGGAGGTTTATTGGCGGGCCACCCACCACCCAGCCCCCAGCCCTGGACTTCTGGGTCCTCCCAGTGCCATCCCTGGACTTCAGGTAATCATTCCCAGTGGGCACTAATGCTTAGGCTAAGCCCACCAAAGCAATGCCCCCTCCCCACCCAGAGGCTTGTCCTTGGCCTCCAGTTTGAAGGCCAAAGGATCAGATAACTCAGCTCCTCTGTACACAGCTAGGGCAATGGGCGAAGGAACTTCCTGATGAGAGAAGGAATAAATCAATATAATGGGTAATCAGAGGTTACTTTTCTAGGGCTCAAAAGAAACACACTCTCAAACCTTTATCTGGTCTGTCTTAAAGGCTAAGTCTGAATTTTGCAGGAGTCAAAGGCTCCAGTTTTCCGTATCTGAAGAGGAAGAATATGCCAGTATGCTTCCCTTCCTTGCACTATTTCCTCTACCCAGGAACTGAGGGTTGAGGGGGAAGAATGCCCCACCCTAGCAGAGGTGGGAGGGAGGCCAAGGCGAGGCCTGTACTGCCTCCCTTAGAGCTGCTGTTACCCCCAGAACCAGCAGCTGCTGGGGGAGCGTGGCGAGGAGCACTCACCCCTTGAGCGGGACAGCTTGATGCCCTCAGATGAGGCCAGCGAGAGCTCCCGCCAAGCCTGGACAGGATCCTCGCAGCGTAGCTCCCACCACCTGGAGGAAGACTATACAGACGCCTACCAGGACCTGTACCAGCCTCACCGCCAACACACCTCTGGGCTGCCTAGTGCTAATGGGCATGACCCCCAAGACCGACTCCTCGCCCAGGACTCAGAGCACAATCACAATGACCGGAACTGGCAGCGCAACCGGCCCTGGCCCAAGGATAGCTACTGACCACCTCCTGCTGCCCTACCCTGGCAGGCACAGGCACAGCTGGCTGGGGCACCCTCTCCAGGCAGGTTGGCATTAGACTGGCATTAGGCTGGCACTAGGCTCAGCCCAACCCCCTGCCCAGCCCCAGGGCTGCCTGTGGTCCCAAGGTTCTGGGAAAAGCAAGGGGCCCCCTTACCTCCTGGGCAGTGACCCCCTAGGCTCCCATTCCAGGTACTAGCGTGTGTGCTGCACCCCTGGCACCTTCCTCTCTTCCTGCACAAGAAGCTGCCCCACTGGGCAGTGCCCTCAGGCCAGGATCCCCTTAGCAGGGACCTTCCCACCAGACTCAGGGAAGGGATGCCCCCTCAAAGTAATAAGAGGTTGGGGTGTGGGCAACAGGGCATGAGGAAGAAAAATGGCCCCTGAGCAGACACAAGTCCTAACAGTCAAAGGACTCAGGTTTTGTGCTTTGGGGTCCGAGCACCTCCACTCACCTCACTGCCACACACTAGAAAAGAGACAATCAAAGCCCAACAGGGTGGCACTCCATCCATCAGCTGGGTGAGGCATCCACATACAAGGCTGGAGCAGCAGGCTGGCTAGGCTGGGGCCAAAGGCCTCACAGCTGAAGCTCTGGAAAGGAAGGGCTCTCCTCACCCTGCCAGAATTTTCCTAACATCTGACAGGACCAGGGACCAGAAGCATGGTCAGGCCAAACGGTGGACGGGAGCCAACCTGAATTGGGGGTTTGGGAAGGGAGGGCGTGTATAGCAGAGACCGTATGGAAGTTTTGGGGGCCTCCTTGCCCCCCTCATCCTTTTGCTCTTGCATCCTGTCATTTCTGTTCTTGGCCCTCATGCTTCCCGGGGCATGTGGGCCCCAGACTTTGTTCCCTCATTCACAGCTGCTGCTTGTTACATTAGGGTCAGGTGGGGAGAGACAGGACACAGTGGACAGCCCTCAGAGGCCCTGTCTACCTGTCTACCCTTATGGCTCTAGTGTGTGACCTACAGAGCATGCTCCACAAGACCCTGACCCACCTCACTGTCATCACTAATAAACACCATGCACAGTCCCTCAGGCTCTTGTTCTGTCTGCTGGCTCAGGTGGCCGGTTCCTCACTGTGTGGCCCAAGTCTGAAGGAGGCAAAGAAGTATCCTGGCCTCCTTTCTCTCACAGAGGACCCACTGAGTGGGAAGGGAAAAAGGAGAGCTGGGGAAGAAACTCTATTCCCAGGCACGACCACAGCCATCCCCTCATGCCCAGGTGTGTGGAAGGAAACATTCAGCAGCACAGAAAGGACTTGTTCTGGGAGGTGAGGAAGAGGCTTAATCACAGCCTTACACTGTCCCTGCCTCAAGCTCAGGTAGTTACACCCAACAATTTTAGGGGTAAGGAAGAGCATGGGAGTAGAGTGGTACTGGGAGAGGACCCAGGCCCTGCAGTTCTCTCCCTACAACCTAACTCAGCCGGGCCCAGCTCATCACTCCCTGATGCTCCTGGTGCCCATCTCCAGCCCCTCCCATGAGCAGTGGGCTCACCAACTGGGGAGCCCCGAGCAAAGGGACTGAAGACTGAGTGTCAGGCACACAACATCAGGGGACAAGTGGTCCTAATTGTGCCTCACCGGCCAGTTTCACAACTGCTTTCCTTTCTCACCCTGTGCAAAGCTCCCTAGACGGTGTCCAGGCCAGAGCTACATGTTCTGTGAGGCTAGAGAAAGGGAGGTAAGATGCATTTGATACTGCTGTCATTGCTTTTCCACCTCCCACAGTGCCTCCTATAGATTGAGACTATCAGCTGAGATTCTAGGCTCAGCTCCGGATGTGATCTTCTTTCATCTCCCCAGTCTGTCTGTGGTATCAGGAAGCACCTGGGAGATGAAGTTAGCTAGAACTAGACACAGCCTTAATATTCATGTATTTATTCTCAGAACATACAAACACATCTTTTCAGAGAATAGAAAACAGAAATTTCACTCAGCGACTTAAAGATGGACATAGCCGGCTCACCCTGACCCACATCTAAAAAATGTCCCTGGGTGAGGGATGCCTAGAGTGCACAGCACCCCTTGGCATAGGGGCCGTGCGCAGCTCTACTGTTTTATAATCAAAAAGGGCAAATGCTATCAAAATGACATTTAAGAGTCCAAGATCCATAACCCTCACAGTGCCGGACCCCCTTGGTCATCTAGGGCAACAAAGGTGCTGCAGCTGATGCAGGCAGATCGGTGCCAAAGGCGCCCATCCCAGCAGCCAGGGTTCTGTTCAGCTGGGGAGGCAACGCCAATTGGTTGCCCCCAAAACTGGCAAGAACTGATGACCCAATGCAATCCCGGAGTCCGTCAGAGGGGCAGAGCTGGGCCAAAATCTGTGGCGATGTGTTCTCCCTGCCTCCTCAGCAGCTTCCCTCCTTTTGCAGGCCCACACTGGGCCTACGAACCTGAGGGTCTAGGCCAAGGAGTCTGATTGTTTCCTAAGCCCCCATAAGAGTGAGGACCTGGAAAGAGAGATGTGAGGATCCCAAAGAACAGGCTTCGGAGCCTACCCTTAAACCGGTGGGAAGAGTGCTGTGTCAGGCAAAGATGGTCTCTTCCCGGCGCTTCTTGGTGAGGATGGTGCCTGGTTTGTGCTGGGCATCTGGGTGGTTGGCTAGCTCTGGGGGACAGGAGGACACTGGGCTCTCCAGGATGGCTTGCTTCAGCTCATAGAACACAGCAGAGTCCTCTTTGGTGAGGAAGGTAATGGCCACACCACTCTTGCCTGCTCGTCCCGTACGGCCAATGCGGTGGATGTAATCTGGGAAAGTGGTGGGGGAGGAATGTCATTCAGGGCACCAGGCCAGATGCCCTGGTGAGCAGTGTCTGAAGCCTCTAGTTCTAAAAGCATCATCCTCCCCACACCTCCACAGGCAGTAACAGAGCTCAAACTACCTGCAGTGCCCACAGTGCTCTCCCACGACCACTACTGATGGGGTCATTCTACCACACTAAGACTGAGGGGCCCAGTTCCATTCTTTCCCACACCCCAGACACAGAGTGCTATCCCAGGTACTGGGACAACACACCTACATGAGACAAAGAGTAGGAGCTCGCCCTGGCCGGTGTGGCTCAGTTGGTTGAGCATTGTCCTGTGCACCAAAAGGCTGCCAGTTCGACTCCTGGTCAGGGCACATGCCTGGATTGTAGGCTCGAGCCCGGGGGGTGGAGGTGGGGGGGCGACATGCAGGAGGCAGCCTATTGATGTTTCGTTCTCACATCAATGTTTCTCTCTCTCTCCTCTGACTTCCTTTCTCTCTAAAAAATCAATAAAATATCTTAAAAATCAAAAAAAAGAGTAGGAGCTCTTCCCACTGGGACAAGCCATTCTAGACTCAGAGCTGAGAGAGATGGCTGCAGCAGCTTCCTCAGGACAGCACCCCAACTCAAGTGAAAGAGACAAGGAGTCTCCCTTTACCCAGACTGCAGATGCTTTTCTCCCACTTACCTTCAATGTTTTTGGCCATATCATAGTTGACCACCATAGACACATCTTGGATGTCGATACCACGACCCGCCACATCTGTAGCCACCAAAATGTCCTTGGCCCCAGCCTTGAGGTTGGATAGTGCAAATTCTCGCTGCTCCTGGCCTTTTCCACCATGCAGCGTACAAGCATTGTACTGTTGGGAGAACAGTGAGGTGAAGAAAGTGCAGTGTAATCATGGAAAGACACAGAAGTTAAGAGGGAGAAGGGACAGAGAGAGAGGGTTTCAGAGAGCAGAAGGATAGAAGAAGGGGAAGGAGGCAAGAGAAGGGAAGGAGGCAGGAGCAAGGATGAGTGCAAATGAAAGTAAGGAGAGCCCTGGCCGGTTTTGGTCAGTGGTTAGAGCATCAGCCTGCGGACCAGAGAGTCCCGGGTTCGGTTCCCGCAAAGGGCACGTACCTCAGTTGCAGTTTATCCCCAGCCCCAGTTGGGGTCGTGTGGGTGGCAGCTAGTCGATGTGTCTCTCTCACATCAATGTTTCTCTCTCTCTCTCTCTTCCCCCCCTCTCCCCCTCCAGCTCTATCTGAAGATAAATGCAAAAATGTCCTCGGGTGAGGATAAAAAAAGGTCGGTGTGGCTCACTAGTTGAGCGTCAACCCCACGCACCAAGAGGTCACCGATTCGATTCTCGGTCAGGGCACGTGCCCAGGTTGTGGGTCCGATTCCCAGTAGGGGGCATGCAGGAGGCAGCCAATTGATGTTCTCTCTCATCGATGTTTCTATCTCGCTCTCCCTCTCCCTTTCTCTCTCTCTCTAAAATCAATAAAGAAAAAAAAATTTTAAAAAAAAGAAAGAAAGGGTGGGAGACCAGCATGTGATGTGGCGAACAGAGCCAGGGCAAGGTCAAAGGTAAAATCAGGAGTGAGATGTGGAACCAGACAGATGAGAAGTAGAAAGGATGAGGTTGAGAGATGAGGATGGAAAGCAGGAACCTAGAGGTTTAAGGAAGTTTAAGCATTGAGTGGAGAGAACCCACCCTTGCCCTCTAACACCAGTATCAGGAGTAAAGAACACTGATCTTCATCTCCATCCTGACCACACTACACCCTCCCAAACATACATGAACACAACGAACTTTGACCCATTCTATTCCAAATCCTCAGGTCCTCCCAGGATATGTCTAAAGACCTCTCCCTGGCGCCAGCCCGCTTGGAGGAAGACCCAAGGGAGCTCTAGCTGGCACTGCTGGGACGGACAGAGTCAGAGCAACTGACCCAGTCCTCCTAATGTCCATCAAACCTCCCTTTTCCCTCTGGCCTTGACTTGTTCAATACTGGAGAAGTTCAAAAACGGGTGAGCCCTGGCCAGTATTGCTCAGTGGTTAGAGTGTCGGGCCATACACCAAAGGGTTGTGGGTTCAATTCCTGGTCAAGGACGTGTACCTGGGTAGCAGGTTCCATCCCCAGACCTGGTCTGGGCACGTGTGGAAGGCAATCAATTGATGTTTCTCTCTCTCTCCCCCTCCCTCCCTCCCTTCCACTCTTTAAAAATCAATGGAAAAAATATCTTCGGGTGATGATTAACAAAAATAAAAAATAAAAACAAAAAACGGGTGAAAACTGAAAGCAGTGCCAAAGAGACCGGACTTTGCCCTCCCCTGCCAGACACACCCCCATCTTCTCCAGGGATTTAGCCAAAACATCACAGCCCTTCTTCTGGTTGACAAAAATGATAATGGGTGGATCAAAGCCTTGCTCCAAGATCGCCAACAGCTTTTTCCTGGGGAGAAGAGGAGAAAAATGAGATGCATATTACCTCCCACTCCAAGTGAAATGCCCAGCCCTTATCTACAAACATCAATTCCAGGCTCCTCAATGCCCATGGCATCCCGAATAAGAAAACAGAAGCTCTTCAACAAGGCAGAACAATTGCCCTCCAGCCACCACTCATACTGAAAAAAACCCTTCTCCATCCCATTTCCCCTGGCTCAGCTGGCCCCATACCTCTTCTCTGACTCTGACATGAGGAAGACCTTCTGTTCCACACGTTCATGGGGTTTGCCTGCAGAGCCAATGTACACCACAGCAGGTCGCCGAAGATAGCTCCGGGCCAGTCGCTCCACGGCTGGGGGCATGGTGGCCGTGAACATGACCGTCTAGGAAAACAGGAGGTTCAGACTTGGGCCCAGGAAGACACAACCACATAGCCTACCATCACCACAAGCAGCACAGCCCAGGCTGCAGAATCTAAAATGAGCCACAGTATAAACTTTCACAGCCGCCACCTTAGGAAATAGTGTCCTTTGCCATCCCACTTCTTCCCTTAGCACCCGCATGTGACATCTCATGATGATAGGAAGGGCTGAGAGCGTTTACTGGCATCTATGATGGGCAGTATCATGACTGTTTGCAAACATTTTTCCAGAGCTAGGCTAAATGGCCACAATGTTATGACTGTCAGAAGACTGCATCTAGGCAGGCCTTACCATTTTGGAAACATGTACTCTGGGCTCACCTAAGGCAAGAGGGGCCCTAGAGCTAACTTGACCAACTCTTCCCAGCCCAGGGAAGTAGCCTTACTTGGCGGTACTTATGTTTTCCTGACTCAAAGTTGGCCAACATCTTCTCGGGGTCCTCAGCCTCATCCGTGTCCGGCTTCTGGTTGGTGACAGGCATGTGCTCCAGGATCTTCTGGACGTCTGGCTCAAAGCCCATGTCAATCATCCTATCTGCCTCATCTAGAACCACGTAGGTACAGCGGCTCAGCACCAGGTATCGGTTTTCCAGCACATCAATCAGACGTCCTGGGGTAGCGATCACAATCTAGGGGGTACAGTGGAATCATATGTAGCCCCAGCAGGTACCTCCTCCTTCTCTCTTCTATGAACTATCCACCTACTTCAACAACAGAACCCCGATGCTACGAAACTTGGACCCCCAACCTCTAGTTATGTTTGGCAGTGAAGGTGCCTGAGAATTGGCACAAAATCACTTGTTGCTGTCATGGATTTTTTCAGGAATGAATTGAGTCTCTGAATAAGATATAGGGTTTAGACAGAGAAGGCAAAATCAGAAGGAACTTTCTTAGATGGAAGAGAGACTAAGGGATACCACGGAGGGGGATTATATAAAATAATTACACTAAGAAATCTGCAGAAAACTCAACTTCTGTATCAGACTTCTTATAAAAAGCTCTCCTTCCCTATCCTGAAAAGGCAGCACCACATAAAGTCAATGACTTGGTCTGGAAGAGTGATTAAGAGCACAGGATTTGGATATGAATCTCAGCTCTGCCCATTACCAACTGTGTATGACTTTAACATAAGCCTCAGCTTCATCTGTAAAATGGAGTTTCCCCTAAATACTCTCATATGGTTGTGAGAATTAATGATGTACACAGCACAATCCCTGGTGTATAAGTTCTCAGTAATGGTAGCACATCTATATAAACCAGCCCTCTTTTTCATTTGACTGAACATCTATGGCAGAAATTAGAAAAGAGCCCCAAAACAGCACAGCCCAAAGGGCAGGCTGGCTGCTGGCCAGGTGAACAAACCTCACAACCCATGCGCAGCCTGAAGCCCTGGTCTTCTCTGGAGATGCCGCCAATGACAGCCACAGTGCGGATGCCTAGTGGCTTCCCAAACTTGATGGTCTCTTCCTCAATCTGCTGAGCCAGCTCACGGGTGGGGGCCAGGATGATAGCGTAAGGGCCCTGGTCTGACTCTTCGATTCTGTGGTAAATGGGGCATCCCACAGTTTCATGAGCTTTGATTCCCATCCAACCACAAACAGGAACAAGACAAAGTCACACTTAAGGGCAGCTATGGGAATGGAGAGGGTGGCGGGAAGGGGGTGCAATGATCTCCCTTAAAAATTAGAGACTCCAGGATAGCCAAGTTCTCCAAGGAGTGGTCCTTGCCAGCAATAAAATCATACACTTCTTTGCTATCATAATCTAGTTATTCCCTAATATCTGACCCAGACTAAAGAAGGGGCCACTTCTGATTATAAACTTAAAAAGAAAACCAGTCATTTGCCACTTTCCCCATTCCTACCCAGTCAAACCCACTCCAACTGGTGACGGATGATCCCACCTGTCAATTTTGGGAAGAGTAGTGATCCAGACCAGCAATGGAATGAGGAAGGCTGCTGTCTTGCCACTGCCAGTCTCAGCCACACCAATGATGTCACGATTCTGTAGCCCAATGGGAATTGCCTGACGCTGGATAGGTGTTGGTTCCTACAGTGAACCACAGAGTAATGGGTACAGGCAGAATTATGCTACCTGGGTTATCACTGATAGAGTGGGCACATATGCTAGCTCAAGGGGAGGACACCAAGCACGGTTCACAGGAATGGGGACGTGAGAAGAAACACAATCACCAAAAGCCAATACTTCCACCAGAAAGTAACAGACAACATCACCTGGGTGCCCACTGGCAAAGAAGGCACCAAACAGTCAAAGAACAAAGTTTGTACTGCTACCACATAGGAACATGTCAGGTCTTCTAGACCAATCTGTCCCTTCTTACCTTGTAGCCACACTTATCAATGACCTCCAAGATGTGTGGGGGCAGAGAAGAGTCTTTCCAGGATCGGATGGGATTAGGGATCTTGCCACCTTTGGTGGTAATGCTGTAGTCCTCACGGAAGATACGCCAGTCCCTGTCGGTCATCTCATCTAACTTCTTCTGGGACCAATGACGATCATCCCAGCGCTGCTTGGCTTCCTTCTTACGAAGTTTGCGGAGTCTTGCCCTGGAGCAGGATCATGAGGAATAAGTGGGATCAGTATTCCCCAACTCCGTTCTGTACACTCTGAGCTGTGCCCAACCACCCCAGCCCTGACCACTCACTCCTCCTGCTCCTTTTCTTCCAGTGTCCGCCTCTTCTCCATTAGGTCTCCGTAGAAACGTGACTGTTCTCGTTTCTGCTGCTTTAGGTCAATGCCTGCAATGAAGCCTCGCCCCAACAACTGCACCTGGTGCCGCTCTTTGTACCTGGGATTGAGACAGCGGAAGAAAAAATGGAGCTCTTACAGCAGCAGGAGGGAAGGACAGACTACCAATATGTACCAGTTCCCTTTCCTAGCCAGGATCTTTCCTCACCGACTACTAGTTTACCAATTTCCCCATCCCAACCTATCTTCTATCTCTGTAGTCATCGGTTCTCTCTAGGAATTGCCTACTTTAAAAGATCTAGTTTAGACAACCTACTGAATGGGAGAAGATATTCGCCAACAATACATCTGATAAGAGCTTAATATCCAAAATATATAAAGAACTCATACAACTTAACACCAAATAGATAAACAATCTGAGTAAAAAAAAAAATGGGCTGAGGACCTGAATAGACATTTCTCCAAAGAAGACATACAGATGGCCAATAGACATATGAAAAAATGCTCAACATCACTAATCATCAGGGAAATGCAAATCAAAACCACAATGAGATATCACTTCACATTTGTCAGAATGGCTATGATCAAAAAATAACAAGTGTTGGGGAAGATGTAGACAAAAGGGAACCCTCATGCACTGTTGGTGGGATTGCACATTGGTGCAGCCACTATGGAAAACAGTACAGAGGTTCCTGAAAAAATTAAAAATAAAATTACCATATGACCCAGCAATTCTACTTCTGAGTAATTATCCAAAGACATCCAAAACACTAACTTGAAAAGATTTATGCACCCCTATACCATAGGACCTCCAAACCAGGGAGCACCAAGCTGTTCTTTGATAGTCTGAAAAAACCACGTGGGGGACTAGAGGGGAAGGACATAACCTTTATTATTTACACAATGGGGAAGACCCCATGGCAGTGAGTCGGGTCAGTTACTACTTGGCCAGAGTCGGGCAGGGGCTTATCTAGCAGTGGGGAAAGGGAGGGTGCCGTGCTGGAAACAGCTTGCTTGCAGGCTAAAGACAAAGCAAAACTTGCTCGCTGTCAAGGACATGGGAAAACCAGTTCTGTGCTGCTCTGCTCCTTGTTGCTGCTGACCAGGTAGACACCATTCAACTGACTGGGAAGGGAAGTGGGCTATATCCTTGTGTGACTCCACAACCCCTATATTCATTGCAGCATTATTTATAACAGCCAAAATATTGAAGCAACCTAAGTGTCCATCAATAGATGATGGATAAAGAAAATGTGGTACATATATACAATGGAATATTATTCAGCCATAAAAAAGATAAATAAATAAAACCTGCCCTGGCTGGTTTGGCCCAGCAGTCGAGTGTCAGCCCAGCCCGTGGACCAATGAGTCTCAGGTTTGATTCTGGCCAAGGCCACGTACCTTGGTTGCAGTTTGTCCCCAGCCCTGGTCGGGGTTGTGTGGGAAGCAACCAGTCGATGTGTCCCTCTCACGTCAATGTTTCTCTCTCTTCTCCCTTTCTCTCCCTCTATCTCCCTCCTACTCTATCTGAAAACAAACAGAAAAATATCCTCAGGTGAGGATTAAAAAAATAATAATAATAAAACCTTACCATTTGCAAAACATTGATGGACCTAGAGAGTATTGTGTTAAGTGAAACAAGTCACACAGAGAAAAACAAATACCATATGATTTTACTCATACGTAGAATCTAAAAAACAAAATAAATGGACAAACAAAACAGAAACAGACTCATAGATACAGAGAACAAACTAATAACCAGAAGGCAGAGGGTTTGGAGGGGATGATGAAAAAGGTAAGGGAATTAAGAAGTACAAATTTGTAGTTACAGAATAGTCATGGGATGTCAAGTACAGCATAGGAAATACAGTCAATGCTATTGCAATAACTATGGATGGTGTCAGGTGGATACTAAACATATGGTGGGTGGGGGAGATCACTTAGAAAGTTATATAAATGTCTAACCACTATGCTGTACACCTGAAACTAATATTAAATGTCAACTGTAATTAAAAAAAAAAAAAAAAAAGACCCAGTTTAGGCCTGAAGCCACTCACAGTGGGTTGTAGTCGATGGATGTGTCCTCAGATGCATCCCACTCAAAGACAAACTTGCGGTCATTGAGATGCCTCGTTCGGCGCCGCTTCTTAATGCCACCCAGGTAACGCTCCTGCCCATGGACAGAAGAACACAGAGCCCATCAAGCTCGAAGCCCAAAGCTCACACGTAGAGATTAGAATGGCTAAATAATTAAAGTTCATTTTTGTGTATGGGGAGAAGTGAAGACAGAGCCAAGGCCTGTACCTTAATGGCATGCAGTTCCTTGCTCTTATCCTTCTCCTCCCGGATCTTCTGCCGCCCTTCCTCATCCTCATTTCCATTGGTCTCCCGCTCCATCCTTTCCCTGCGTTCCCGACGTTCCCGTTCCTGAGGGTCTTCTGAAGACCAAAGAAAGCAAAGCTGCAAAAGAGCTCAGCGGAAGAAAAAAAGAGAGCAAGGAGGGATCCATACAATGGACACCAAATGAGAAAAAAGGGGGATTTATGAGACAAGGGAAATGGAGATATAACAGAAAGATACTTTTCTCATAAACTTCCCCCTTCCTTTCCTCTTCCAAACTCCAGAACAAAGAGGTTTCTAGTTCTCCTGAGTGACACTGTAACCCTATCCCACCCTTTCCTACCCCATCCAGGGGCTACAGGGGGTAGGAAAACGAACCCAACATTTTTCTGCCCAAGTCTTGAAACTGTTTCCTTTTCTTCCTCTCTTCCTCAAGCATCCTCTGCCGCTCTTCCACCTCCTGCTGCCGTCGTTTCAAGGCTTCAGCCTCTCGTTCTGCTTTGGACAGGAACTTAGGCTACAAAATAGATTGGAACTGTAAACAAAGGATCTGGAACACCACTGATGGGAGATGGCAGGAAGCCCAAAAATATCTGCTTAGGCAATAAACCTGTTAAGGAAAACACCAACAGGCCTAGGAACCTGTTATGGGCTGAATTGTGTCCCCCTCAAGATGCATATATGTAAGCCCTAACCCCCCAGTACCACAAAATGTGACTATTTAGGGATAGGGCCTTTAAAGAGGCATTTGAGGTAAAATGAGGCTCTTAGGCCCTAATCCAATCTGACTGGTGTCCCTATAAGAAAAAATGTGGACACACAGAGATACAACAGGCACATATGCAGAGGGAATACTGTGTGAAGACAGAGAAGACATCCATCTACAAAACAAGGAGAGAGGCTTCAGAAGATACAGCTCTACTGCCACCTTGATCTCGAACAACCAGCCTCCAGAATGATGAGCAAATAAACTTCTGTTGTTTAAGTCACCCAATCTGTGGTGTTTTCTTATGGCAGCCTAGCCAACTAATATAGACCCTGAAGTTCTTTTTTTTTTTTTTCATCCTCACCCGAGGACATTTTTCCATTTTTTGTTCAGATAGAGTGGGAGGGAGAGAGAGGAATAGAGAGAGAGAGAGAAACATCGACGTGAAAGGGACACATCGAGTGGCTGCCTCCCACATGACCAACCAGGGCCGGGGACAAATTGCAACCGAGGTACATGCCCCTAGTGGGAACCGAACCCGGGTCTCTCTGGACCGCAGGCCGACGCTCTAACCGCTGAGCCAAAACGGCCAGGGCCTTTTTTTTTTGTTTTTTTTTTAATGGTCTTACTGATTTTAGGGAGAGCGGGAGAGAGAGAGAGAAATATCGATGAGAGAGAAATATGGATCAGCTGCCTCCTGCACACCCCCTCCTGGGGATAGAGCCCGAAACCTGGACATGTGCTCTGACCGGGAATCGAACCGGCGACTTCCTGGTGCATGGAACGATGCTCAACCAACTAAGCCACACCTGCCGGGCCAGAACCTCAAGTTCTTACCTTAGCCTCAGCTTCTTCCTCAGCCTTTTTCTTAGCCAGAAGTTCCTCCAGGGATAATGGCTGGGCCTGAAGATAAAACACAGGACTTCAATCATAAAGTCTCTCTCCCTTTTTTAAAAAATTTTTTTCTTTATTGATTTGAGAGAGAGAGAAAGGGAGAGGGAGAGAGACAGAAACATCGATTGGCTGCCTCCTGCATACCCCCCACTGGGGAGTTCGACCAAAACCTGGGCATGTGCCCTGACTGGGAATCAAACCGGTGCATGGGTTGATGCTCAACCACTGAGCCACGCCAGCCGGACATGTCTCTTTCCCTTTGAAGATCACAAAATTGGGCTTGAATTCAAGAGGAAGATGAGAAAATCCTTCCTCTTGCTTGCCTTAGGCTTCTTATCACCATGTTCATCCTCTTCATCCTTCTTAGAGTCTCTGTCTTTCCGAGATTTAAAATCTTTTCCCCGTCCAGGAGATAAACTGTAAGAAAAAGGAACAGAAAAGGTCCATATTGCTGTCCTACCCCAGCCCCTGAATGAGGTTCAGGCTGACCCCAAAAAGAAGATGGAAGTTTTCCCATGACTCAGCAAGACTGCCCCACAGTCACCCATCAGGTCCAAAAGCTCCCTTTGCAGGCATGGTCACTCTGCCTGCTCTGAAACCTAATGATGGCCATGTCTTGACTCCAATTTACCTGAATCTCCTTTTCTGAAACTAATTTCTTCTGGCAAGTGGGTCTTCACTACTGACGTCAAAAATATTTCCTCCAAGTAGCAATTGCACATTGAAGGAAAAAAATCCTTTTACAATACACAGTGAATTTAGTCCGCATGGCCACCCATACACACCCTTCCCAGATACTACTATGTATGTCCCCTCCTCATTCTCCTTCCTACAGTCACAGCAATCCTTTCCCCACATCTGCTATAAGCTTAATCGATAAGAGATCTCAACAACTCCACTGTGTTTGTTATAAGAATTCGGTCCTTTGCCCTGAATTCTAACTACACATTCAGGGTCAGATAAAAACTTTGCATAGAGAATTTCCAGAAGAAACATATCAAGATACTGGGGCATTAAGCTATCCCAACAAATGCATGCTATATATTCTTGGTATAAAACTGAACGGTTCAGCCTGGCTGGTTTGGCTCAGTGGATTGAGTGTTGTCCCATGGACTGAGAGGTCCCAGTTCGATTCCCAGTCAGGGCACATGCCCGGGTTTCGGGCTCGATCCCCAGTAGGGGGAGGTGTGGGAGTCAGCCGATTGATGTTTCCCTCTCACATCGATGTTTCTCTCTCTCTCTCTCCCTTTCTCTCTAAAAAAAGAAAAAAATCAATAAAAACATATTTTTTTAAAAAACTGAATGGTTCAGCCCTGGCCGGTTTGGCTCAGCGGTTAGAGCGTCGGCCTGCGGTCCAGAGAGACCTGGGTTCGGTTCCCGCTAAGGGCATGTACTTCGGTTGCAGTTTGTCCCTGGCCCTGGCTGGTCGTGCGGGTAGCAGCCACTCGATGTGTCCCTTTCACATCGATGTTTCTCTCTCTCTCTCTCTTCCTCTCTCTCCCTCCCACTCTATCTGGGCAAAAAATGAAAAAATGTCCTCGAGTGAGGGTTAAAAAAACAAAAAAAAAAACAAAAAACTGAATGGTTCAGTGGAGCTAAAGGATGTTTTGTAGGCTGGTAACCTTTCAAACTAATTTCTAAATTCTTAGAACAAACTGACCCTCAAAGGGTTGTGACTTCACGAATGGTCTTACATTTTAAGGACACATGCCTTCTAAAAGACAGTTCTGCAGTAACTACCAATAGGATCCACTAAGAAAAATGTACCTTTCTACAAAGCTGAGCCAGCTCAGATGCAGAGAGAAAGAGATGGAAGCATTCCCCTAAAGCCCCCTCTCATTCCCTCAGGTACCTGGATCGTTTCCGGTCCTTGTCCCGTCTGTGCCCATCCTTATCCCGATCTCGGTCCTTCTTATTCCGATCCCGCTCCTTATCCCGTTCTCTGTGCCGTCGTTCTCTGAAGACAACAAATTTAAGAAATCATGTGCTATTTCCAGAGTATCCTGTTTCACTAAAGCCCTAAGAAGGTTCCCATGATCTTTTCTCCCCAAAGTAAAACTTTACAAGTTGAGAAATGTGTTTCTTGGGGAAGTTATGAGGGGTTCTAAGAAGATCTTACAGCTCAGAGTTATACTGCTAAGTATTAATGCCAACGATAGATCATGAACTATGTGAACAGATGAACTATCTCTGGACCTTCATCTTACAAGTTCCCTCTTAACCTTTTGAGCTAATGTGTCTCTAGGTGTAGAGAAATGTGTGAGACATAAATGTCCTAATCCTGGAGGTATCAGAGGAACCAAGAATGAAGAAGTTTGAAATGTACTCTCCCTTTTCATGTAACAGACATACAAAGTTACTTTACCTTTCTGTAGACTTGGATCGGGAACGGGAACGAGACCGACTGCCTCCTCGACGCCTATCCCTTGAACGATGCCGCTTCCTATCTTTAGATGGGGAAGATTTCCGGTCCCGGTCTCTATCCCGCTCTCTGTCAGGTGACCGAGATCGCTTCCTTTCCTCCTTGGAAGGTGATGCATCGCGGTCCTTCTTGTCAGCCAGCTCTCCTGCCATCTCTCATGGGTAAGAGAAGTACTTATTATGTAATAGGTACTGCTCCAAACTGTTTATATATAATGTACTGAATCTCAAAACAACCCTATGAGGTCGATATATTGGTATGTCTACTTTATAAATGAGGAAACTGAAGCTCAGATATATAAAGTAACTTGCAGAAGGGACACACAGGTGGTAAGCGGCAGAGTTCCAGGCAGTCTGGCTCCAGAGGCCCACCTTTATCCATTATACTATTAATGCCTTTCGGTGATGATTTTTGTTTATATTCATTTCTTTTTTTTTTTTCTTTATTGATTTAAGAGAGAGGAAGGGAGAGAGAGAGAGAGAAACATCGATGACAGAGAACATCGACTGGTCACCTCCTGCATGCCCCCCACTGGGGATTGTGCCCACAACCTGGGCATGTGCCCTGACCAGGAATCAAACTGGTGACCTCTTGGTGCATGGGTTGCCGCTCAACCACTGAACCACACCGGCTGGGCTGTTTATACTCATTTCTAAAAGTATACAATAAATATACCTTATTTTTAAATTTAGACTACAAAAGTATTAAAAGAGCTGCTAATGAATGAATAGTGTAGTAAGTATCTCTAGAAACATCTCATTATTGTTTATCTTAGGAGTTTATTAGGTCTGCCAGCCCACCGGGATCAGTCAACACACAAATATCTGAGAGAGGTAAGTTCTCTTGAGCTCATAAAGAAAGCTCAAGCCCGGCCGGTGTGGCTCAGTGGTTGAGCGTCAACTCATCCACCAAGAGGTCGCCGGTTCGATTCCTGGTCGGGCACATGTCCAAGTTGTGGGCCAAATCCCCAATGAGGGGCATGCAGGAGGCGGCCAACCGATGTTCTCTCTCATCAATGTTTCTATCTCCCTCTCCCTTCCTGTCCCTCTAAAATCAATAAAGAAAAAAATTTTTTTAAAAGAAAGCTCAAAAGAGGGGAGGAAAAGTTTAACTTTGAGATTTGGCATTATAATGAGCACTCCAAGGAAAAACTAAATTTAAATAGAGAAACAGAAAGGTACTTCTATCTTGGTGAAGGGTACACAGGACCTCCATTAACTTTTTTTTTTTTTTTTTTGCAACTTCCTATGAATCTATAATTATTTCAGAAGAATGAAAGGTTGATACCAAAAACTATAGGTCATGGACATTTTGACTAACATTTCCTACTCAGATTTTCAGTCTTGATCATTACCCAGTCCCATGAAAGGTTTGTGCAGGAATTAGTCCTGTTCCCTCTTGCCTGGGAAACACTGAACACTGTGACACACTGTCAACTGTCTTTCAGACTACAAAATCTACTTCAGCTCATTTGTTAAAATGACAAGTCTGAATCTGCCTCTACTCCATCATCATCATCATCATCACCACCACCACCACAACCATCATCACCATCCCTAACACTGGGGATAAATTTCTCAGAACTTATTTTATCCCCAAATGGTTCAGCCTGCATATCAGTTCCCTAAGCTTTAGTTTACAACGTCCCTTTCTCATGTCATTTCCTGCCACATATCTTTAAGAAGAGAGAACTTGTAAAGAAAATAAAAATAAACAAGTAGCATTTTCAAAAGGTGGAGAAACAACCCATTTTATCTCACAATTGCCTGAGAAATGACTGAATGTTCCGTATCAGTACATCATGCATTATCATATGCAAATTATACTGATGTCTCTTCCACTTACAGCCTTAAGAAAACACTCCAGAAGAAAGGATATTTTCTCTATAAAGCATCCTACACATCATTAATTCTTTCAACAAATATTCATTGAACACTTGGTAGGTGCCAGAAACTGTTCCGTGTACTAGAGATATATCTGTAAACAAAACAAAGTCTCAAAACTCTAACACTTAAATTCCACTGAAGCAGACAACAATTAAGTGGAAAAATAAGAGAATTTTAAATAGTAATGAGAACTAATGAAGAGAATAAAAGAGTCATATAATGAGGACGGATATGAACAAGAGACAAGAAAGTACAGGAAAGAATTTTTTAGATGACATGTAAGCTGAGATTTGAATGATGGGAAAGAGAGCATGCAAACATCAGGGAAAAGAACTTATTGGGTAGAAGCAAGTATTTTTTTTTAAATAATTTTTTTGTTTATTGATTTTAGAGAGAGAGGAAGGGAGAGGGAGATAGAAACAGCGATGAGAGAGAACACTGATCGGCCGCCTCCTGCATGCCCCACTGGGGATTTGGCCCACAACCTGGGTATGTGCCCTGACTGGGAATCGAACCAGTGACCTCTTGGTGCATGGGTCAACACTCAACCACTGAGCCACACCAGCTGGGCAGAAGCAAGTATTAAGGCACTGGGCAGGAACCAGCTTAGCATGTTTGCCAATTAAAAACAGACTTGTGCCTGGCTGGTGTGGCTCAGCGGTTAAGAGCGTCAGCCTGCGGACCAAAGAGTCACGGGTTCAATTTCAGTCAAGGGCATGTACCTCGGTTGCAGTTTGGTCCCTGGCCCTGGTGGGGGTCGTGTAGGAGACGACCAATCGGTATGTCTCTCTCTCATCAATGTTTCCCCCCCCCCCCCCACAACTCTATCTGAAGATAAGTGGGAAAAAATCTTTAGGTGAGGATTTTTAAAATAAAAAAAAAACAAAAAACAGACTTGTATGGCTGAGTGACAGTGACCAGAGGAGAATACTGAATCAAGAGTTCAGGGAGGTAGATAGGAGTCAATCATGGAAATCTGTTTTAGGCCAGGGTAAAGGAACTTGGATTTTAATCTAATTGCAATGGGAACCTTAGAAGAGTGTTAAATAGAAAGTCATGTGATCTACTTTTACATGTTTTAAATAATTACTTTGGTGACCTGCAAGAAACTATATAGTAGGGAGGCAAGAGTGGAAACAGGCCCTGGCTGGCATTGCCCAGTAGTTTAGTAGTTAGAGCGCCAGCCCTCCCACTGAAGGGTCACAGGTTCCATTCCCAGGCACGTGCCTGGGTTGCAGGTTTAATCCCCAGCCCCTGTTGGGGTGTGTGCAGGAGGTAACCAATCAATGTGTCTCTCTCACATGGATGTTTCTTTCTCCCCCTCCCTCTCTCCCTATCACTCTCTCTTAAAAAAAAAAAAAAAAATCAATGGAAAAAATATCCTCGGGTGAGGATTAACAACAACAAAAAAGTGGAAACAGAACCACTGAGAATGCTATTATAATAGTCTAGGCAAGGGATGACAGTGGTTTGTTCTAGGAAAGTGGCAATGGATATGGAAAGTAGACAGCTTCAGGGTATACTTTGGAGGCAGAGCTGACACAAGTTACTAATAAAGGGAGAAAGAGCTCAGCCAGTGTAGCTCAGTGGATTGAGCAACATCCCATGGACTGAGAGGTCCTGGTTCGATCCCCGGTCAGGGCACATGCCCGGGTTGCGGGCTTGATCTCCAGAACCGGGTGTGAGGGAGGTAGCCTAACAATGTTTCTCTCTCACATCAATGTTTCTATCTCTCCCTTCCTCTCTCTCTCTAAAAAATCATACTTAAAACATATTTTAAAAATAAATAAATAAAGGGAGAGGGGACACAATCACAGTTCCTAAAATTATGATTTGAGCAATCTAATGGTTCGTGGTGCCATTAGTGACTGGAAAAGACTGGGGGGGGAGGAAATCAAAAGTTTCATTTTGGCCATGTCAGTAAGAAAACCAAGTGGAGATTGCAGGAAGACAGTTGAAAATGCAATTCTGGAAGTAAGAGAGCCCTGGAGATAAAAATTTGAGTCATCAATACACAGGTGGCTTTTAAAGCCATGGGACACTAAGTGATACTACTTAAGTAGGTAATATGGTTAAAGAAGAAAGCAAACAAGAAGTGAATGCATGGCTGAGCTCTGAACACTATAACATTTGGAGGTAAAGCACAGGAGAAGCCAGAGGAAAAGGTGGAAAGAAGCTAAAGCCCGTAAGAAGGGGGGGGGGGGGGGGGGGGGAGGAGAATGTTAAGTAAAAGAAAGGAGGAAAAAAGTGATGTCCATGATCTGGAAATCACAGAAGCCAAAATGCGTTTCAAGGAGGGAGTGGTTAATTGTTTCAAGTGGAGTAAGACTAGGAGATAGAGGAGTGGTGACCCTTACATTTGGAAAAATGGAGATGGTTGGTAACCTTGACAAGAGCTGTTTCAATGGCACTGGAGTAGAAGCCTGACTGAAATGAGTTTAGAAGAGAGTGAGAAGTGAGAAGACAGTAAACATAGGCAACTTTTATTTCAAGTTCTACTTATAAGCACACCCTAGCCACTGCTTTCAGCAGCCTTCCTTGCAAATCCCCGGATCTTTGAGTTCCTCAGTTTTTGCAGGGCAAAGGCACGTTCATTTTTTGAAGTTTATGTCAAACATCCACTATATGCAAGGCACCATGCTAGGTACTGTGCTAGTTACAAAAGGAAATCAGGAAGTTTACAGAACAATACTGTGTATAAGACACATACCAAGATGAAGACTCAGATGAAGTATTTATTACAAGAGTCCAAAGAAGTTTCCTTTCATCCGTAAGATCTGCAGAGGCAGTGGCTCTTGAGCATTTAAGTATAGGTAGAATTTAAAGATGTGTAATTGAGGGTGCGGAAAATAAGTCATTCCCGGCAAAAGAAATAATACTGAAGGCGCAGAGGCGGGAAAGCATGACTGGTTCTGGGAGAAAAGCCAGAGTTCTAGTTTGGCTGGAGCAAAGGCTACTCAAAACAAGAAAGAATAAGGTCAGACTGGGGGCATCACAGATGCTGTGCCATGGGACCTGGCCTGTGCTCCCAGGAGCCAATACTACCCGCTGGGGCCCGCGCCCCTTCGCTCTTGCCGGCTAGTGCTTTCCGGGCGTGCTCCTTCCCCGAGGCGTTCTTCCCACCTGGTCCCGAAGACAGGGGCCACCGCCGTGCCTCCACTCTTGCCCTCTCTGCAAGCTCGTGGGAACCTCCTGCACCGCCCGGGACTCACCAGTCTGACTCTGAACCGGCCAACGCGGCCTCAACGTCGCCGAGTAGTCGCCATCTTTCTCTTTTCCGGGTCGCCGAGATGCACCCCCCCCCCCCGACCGCGCAGCAAGCTGGGAAGGCGAGTTCCTGATACTGGATTGTGCTGGCCACAACGAGACCCTGAAACTACTAATCCCAGAATGCACGGCGCCAGCGCAAACCCTAGGGCGCGGTTCTGCTGGGCAATGTAGTTCGCCAAATATTTGAGTGAACCATAGGAAGAGTTTTCCGTGGGTAGGATTCCCGCAAAAGGTCCTCTCCCTGCGCTGTCTTTTTATAAACTGCAGTTAACCACTATCATGGCTTGTGTCTTACATCTCTTTATGGAAAGGTATTTTTACAAAAAAATCTGTGAGATAGATTATTAGTCCCATTTTATAGGTGGACAAACTAAAAGTTAGGTTACCGGTGTAGCTGAGTATTTCACAATGAAGGTGGAATTGTTCATTGTGCGGGACTATCCCAGGTTTAGGAGGACATTTTGGCAACCCACAATAATAACGCCCCCAGTTATTGTGACAGCTCAAAATAAGACCACACAGTGGATTCCAAAGGCCTCCAAGAAGAGTGGTATCGCCTGGGTAGTGGCACCTGGTTTCTCAGCACTCCTGATAAGACCCTGGCATCCTCATTTTCTTGCCCTTCGAAATCTGACCAGTTATATTTTTCTTTGGTCTCATCATTCATAGTTTTCCCCCCAACCCCAAACAAAAACTTTGTAACTTCTAGAATGGGTTTAAATAGATAGCAGGAAGTATCTAATGCCTCCTTCCTTCCCATTTTCCCATCATCAGCTTATTTTAAAAATCCTTCCCGGAGGATATTGAACCTGCAGCCTTTTGGTGTACACGAGATGCTCCAACCAACTGGGCAACCCAGCTGGGCAGCTTTTTTTGTTTCAATTCCATGTGGCTGTAGGGCTAGCTTTTCTCTCTGAGTATATGTTCAGTTCTCCTCGAGAAGGGCCTCAGGATGGACCCAAATAATCCTAAAGCCCTGATTATCACCCACAGTGGCCCAATGTACACCTGGGAGAGGTACCCTTCTGCAGACTTTGACCTGCCACTTCTAATCCAGAGACAACTGAAGGGAAAGTAGTCTATCTAGGCCTGGACGGTTTGGCTCAGCGGTTAGAGCATCAGTCCATGGACTCTTCGGTTTGATTCCCAGCCAAGGGCACATACCTGGGTTGCAGGAAGGCAACCAAACGATGTGTCTCTCTCATATCTCTCTCTCTCTCTTTATCTCTCCCTCCCTTTCCCCTCTCACTCTATCTAAAAGTCCATGGAAAAATATCCCGTGAGGATTTAATTAAAAAAGAATGCCTTGCCTATATGACTCAGTGGTTGAGCGTCAACCAATGCACCAAGAGGTCTCTGGTTCGATTCTCGGTCAGGGCACATGCCCAGGTTGTGGGCCCCATCCCCAGTGTGGGGGGCATGCAGGAGGCGGCCATTCTATGTTCTCTCTCATCGATGTTTCCCTTTCTCTTTCCCTCTCCCTTCCTCTCTCTCTGAAATCAATAAAGAAAAAAAAAAACTCTTAAAATAAATAATCTATTATGTGTAACTCACCCAGTGAACACTGGAGGGCTCTCCACTCACAGAATGGAATCCCCACTAACCATCAGATCAAAGCTGTAGAGGAGACGAATCTTTTAAGAGCTGCAGTTATTATTTACTGAAAATCTTCTAAGTGTCCAACTCTGTACTGGACATTTAACTTAACATTACTTAATTTCTGAGCCCTAATAACAGTATGGGTTTGGTATTACATCCATTTTACTGATAAGATTGTGGCCCAGAAAAATTAATTATGCCTTCAAAAGCCACATAGTTAAAAGAATGGAGTCAGGATTCAACTTCAGAGTCCATGCTCTTTCCCGATATCCAGATTACCATTCGTCATCATCTTTCTTTCTTTCTTATTTATTTTTTTATCCTCACCAGAGGACATTTTTGCATTTATCTTCATATAGAGGGGGAGGGAGAGAGGGAGGAAGAGAGAGAGAGAAACATGATGTGAGAGAGACACATCGACTGGTTGCCATCCACACGACCCCAACCCGGGCTGGGGACAAACTGCAACTGAGGTTCGCGTGCTTAGCGGGAACCGAACCCAGGACTCTCTGGTCCGCGGGCCGACACTCTAACCGCTGAGCCAAACCGGCCAGGGCTTGTCATTATCTTTATTTTATTTTATTTATTTTTTTTTTTTTTAAGTTTTTAAAGCCAGAATTTATTTCTATTTGAAAGTGCTCAAGAGACTTTTAAAAGACCCAAAGGTTTCCAGGTTTCATTTAAGATCATCCTGAGGTGTTGTCTGTCGGTTTCTTCATTACGAAGGCATCAACTTGATTCTTATTATTGAAACACCCCGTTAACTGTAGTTGGGTTGTGATGATTTCCTCTGACTCCTGGTATCTTTCATAAATGGCCATCAGCTCATGAATGATGAAAAATGTAACACCAGAAATAATCACAAAATGTCTGCAGATTCTACTTGAATATCCTTTCTGCGTTATTCTTTGCAGCCAGTTCCAATGATTATCAATTTGAGTACTGGAGATCATGATGGTATCACCTGGTATTAAATGCAGCTCTTTCAGGACAGAAAGCAGCAAACACTCTTCAAGATGAAACACCCCTTGTCATTATCTTTAAAGATGGGTAAATTGAAACCCAGAAAAGTGATGAAGCTTGTCCAAGTTCATAGTGGCAGAGTTCCCCTAGTATTTGTGCACACCTCTTATGAATGACACATGTAAAACACTGAGCTTAAAAGATATTTGTCTTAACCTGCTAGTTCTTTCACAAACATGTGTCTTTGGAGATGGAGACAGAGAGACCATATTCTACTGAGGACCACAGGTAGAGTCTCCTTTTTAGACACAACATGGCTAGCAGTAATGGGCCCATGGGATTATAGTTAACACTGACTCCACTACCTATAAGCAGTATGACCTCATGCAAGTTATGTGGCACCTCTGGCTTTTCTCTTTCCTCATTTATAAAATAGGGATAATAACATGACTTGCCTCACAGAGTAGGATAGCAGAGCAGTGAAAAGTGCTTGTTCTTGAGCCAGATTGCCTGGATTGCATCCAGGTTCTACCACTTTCCGGCTGTGTGATCTTGGGCACATTAACTAATCTCTCTGAACCTCAGTTTCCTTGTCTGTAAAATGAGGTAGGTAGTACTCCACAGGAACAAATAACATATTAAGAACTCATAAGTGCCCAAGTGCCCAAGCACCCGGCTGGTGTGGCTCAGTGGTTGTGTCGACCCATGCACCAAGAGGTCACCGGTTCGATTTGTCTGCCAAATCCCCAGTGAGGGGCATGCAGGAGGTGGCCAATCGATGTTCTCTCTCATCAATATTCTCTCATTGATGTTTCTATTTCTCTCCCTCTGTCCCTAATATCAATAAAGAAAAAAAAATTTTTTTTTTAATCATAAGCATCTCTGACCCACAGTAAACACTTAATAAATGCTAGGTATTATAATTTATGAGGTTACATGTGATAATGTTGGTAAAGCTATCAGCACAGTGCCTGAGTACACAGTAAGTACTCAATACCTAGTAGCTCGCTATTTCTAGCACACTATGAAACTTGGAAAAAAAGAACTATAAGTCACTGAAGAGAAGGGAAGCAAAGGTCCCTGAGCTGCCTTCAACAGGCAGAAGAGCCTTGGCCGGTTTGGCTCCGCGGTTGGAGCGCTGGCCTGAGGACCGAACAGTCTCGGGTTTGAGTCTCTCTCTCTCTCCCTCCCACTCTGTCTGAAGATAAATGGAGAAATATCCTCGGGTGAGAATTTAAAAGAAAACAGAAGATACCATCTTTCTTTGAACTCAGAGACTAGAACTCCATGACCCTCTCAAACTTGGCTTCAGTCTACCTGCAGGGGTTGGGATCTCAGCAGCTTGGATCCTCTGATTTCACCAAACCTGTCTCTCTCCTCTAGACTCTTTGGGGCAATGGTTCTCAACCAGGAGTGATTTTGCCCCACGGGACATTTAGCAACATCTGGAAACATTTTTGGTTGTGACGACTGGGGGAGGAGTGTGCTACTGACATCTAGCAGGTCAAGGCCAGGGATGCTAAACCTCCAATGCACAGGACAGCTCCCACAGCAAAACATTATCTAGTCTAAAATGTCTTTAGTTCCAAGGTTGAGAAACCCTGCTCTCAGGCTTAGGAGATCTTCATTGGCTTAATAGGATTTGGGTAGGGTTGGGGGGTGAGGTGGGTGTGGGAGTAGAGGGAGATCCTTGCTGGAGGTGCCTGGGAACAGTGGAGGCAGCCACTCTGCAGCCCACAGAAAGGGCCCCGGGGCAGCTTTTTCCTCAATATCAATGACCAAAGGAAACAGAAAGAAACTAAGGAAACAGAGCGAACTTCTTTATATGTGTTATATTTTTCATTAATAAATAGGTTTTCTTCTTTAAACACAGAACATATAACAGATTGAAACACTCCCCCCTCCCCCCATTCCAAAGACAAGAGTCTATAAAACAAATGCCAGCTGTACTGCCCTAAGGGCAGAAAGTCTGGTGACTCTCACCCAGCCCTGCCCCCTGCAGCACCACCACCCCCACACTGCAAGAGAAGGGGGTCCAGGGCTTCTCCCTTGGACCCTAGGGACTTAGGTGAGAAGCATGTGAATGTATGATGTCACCTCTCCATGAGGCATGGGCTATGCAAAGATGAGGTTTCCCTCTCGTTGGCTCTGACCAGCTCCTGCCCTTCTGGTTTCAGTTATGAAGCACCTGGGCTCAGCTCCCAAGGGAACTGCCTCATGGCTTCCCCACTTTCCACTCCTCTGTGGCCTCCTCAGAGGGGAAGGGAAGGGCTCAGGGACCCCTCCCATCCCCTGGGGCTGCATGGAAACGCTGGGTGGAAGAGGCATGATGCTGAAGGTGAGGCTCCTGTAGGTCCCTGAGCCCATGAGGCCAGCATGCCCCCACACCCCCAAACTTTTCCTTCCTCTGGAGTGGGGGGCACTGGGGCAGCTGCCCCTCCACCACCTAGTGCCTGGCTTGGGTGTGATGGTTCTTTCTCAGTGTCAGGTCCTCAAGCTGGGCCTGGCTCTTTCCTCGTCCCATTCTTATCTCCTTCCAAGCCCTCACCGTGGCAGTCTGAAAAACTCGTTGTCCAGTGTCCTAAATTGTCTCATCCTCCCTCTCCCCATGCCTCTGCAACCCAAGGGAGGAAGTGGGAGGTTGTCTCCCCTCTCCAACCCCCACTTCACATAATGGAACAGCTTTTGGCCTTTTCCTTCTTGAAGGTAGAAGAGATGAGTTCAGAACGACTGGGTAGGTGGAGCAGTCGCTTGGAGAGGCTTCGGACGGGGCTCTTCGGGGGCATCGGGCTGGGCTTGTTCAGACACACTGTGGATGCCATCCGGAAGATGCTGTGTATACTCTTTTCTGAGGTGAAAGCCGAGCCTTCCAGGTAGATTTCTGCACCCAGCTGCTTGGCTATTGCACAGCCCTGCAGGGGGAGGGGGAGTGAGGTCACTTATGCAGTGGTCCAAAATGGCTCTGAAACACTGTCTCCTGTGGTCAGCGGTACTCCCCAGGGTTACTCCAGATGGGACCCAACTGCCAGTCTCCCACCACCACCCTCTGCTAACTATTTTCTGAAGGTGAAGCCAGATAGCACCTTAGAATCACTAGGACACTTTTAAAACCATACTGATACCAAAACAAGTAAATCAGAATTTCTGGGGGTAGGGTCTAGGCATTAGTATTTTTAAGAGTTCCCAGATGAGTCTAATGTGAAACACTGGTTTAAAAGAATGAAACTGCCCTGGCCGGTTTGGCTTAGCTGTTAGAGCGTCGGCCCATGGACCAGAGTCGTGGGTTCGATTCCAGTCAAGGGCATGTACCTCAGTTGCAATTCGGTCCCCAGCCCTGGTCGGGGTCATGCGGGAGGCAACCAATCGATGTGTCTCTCTCACATAGATGTTTCTGCCCCCCCCGCTGCCCTCCCACTTTATCTGAAGATAAATGGAAAAATATCCTTGGGTGAGGATTATAAAAAAAAGAAGAAAAGAAATGAACCTTTCCTCCCACGTGCATAAGAAATTATCCAGGGATTTCATTTAAAATGCAATTCCCCTATCTTTCTCCTAGAGTGATTCTACAGATATGGGGTCAGGAATTTTAACAAGCACCTCTAGTGAATTTAATGCAGATGGTGCACCAAAAACAATCTGAGAAACACATAAGAATGGCTCACACTCCAACCTATAGCATAAATCTGGGTAAATGAGTACCACCTCTATCCAGGTGACTAGTTGCTGATTTTAGATGGCTCCCCAGAATACCAAGTCTCTCTTGTCATAGTGAGAGAGTTTGAGCAAGGGTCCCATTTCAAATCTTTTGCTGATAGCCTTCTCCAGCCCACCCCCAATACACAATGTGTGCACGCATATACACATACCTGCTCATATGAGATGGGTGCCTGCTTCTGGTGGGACAGCTCCATCAGAGTGCTCAGGTCTGTTCGCAGGTCTGTCTTACAGCCAATAAGCAAAACACGGGTGCTGGGACAATAATCTAGGATTTCTGTCCTCCACTGAAAAGTCACGCAAGAAGGTTGGGGGGAAGAAAGGAGGAAGGACAGTCAGTGGCTGACAGATACCCAGAGAAGCCCAGTTGGCAACATCATACACACCTTACAGTTTATCACCAGCCCAGCCATCCCTCTGAGTCACAGCATCACCACTGCACTAACTACATCATCTTCCTGCCCGTGAGGACTTTGGGGCCACAGAATGCTGATGCAAGAGACTGTCCCCTCATCCAATGGCCCAGTTATTGGAGAAAGCACAGGGGTCAATCTCTTCCCACTCTCTGCCAAGCATACAAACCTGGATCTGCCCCCTCAATCCAGTCAAAGGGCTCCACAAGTCCAGAAAGCCAGGAGGAAGCCAACCAATCTCTTCCCAAGGGAAAGAGATAGTCCCAGAGCCTTCTCAGAAACTAGGCTAGTTCTACAAGGTATCCTGGGACTCCTCAGTATGGTCAAATCTTGCCACCCAGACCTAGGCATTTCCTACCAGTAGTTCTGCTCAGGCCTGCTTGGCTTGTGCAATCCCACTGGGCCTGGGATCGAGGTCTATAGAAGCTGCCTCTAAAAGACACCATCCCTGACCCTCAAACCATATCACCAAAAGGTTCTCTGAACCTCAATCCTTCGCTTCCTGAGTCTTCAACACCACCCTCCCTTGCTGGGTCTCTGGCAGAGCAGTAGGGGGCAGGGGCAGGAGATCTGGGTTCTAGTCCCAGAGCTGTAACTAATGGTGTGGCGTTGGGCAAATGTCTCCCTTCCCTGGCCTCCATTTCTTTGTTACACAAGAGGGCATTAGATGACAAAATCCCCAAGATTCCTTTTCGTTCTCCAGCTGAGCTAGAGATTGTAGTTTATTCAGACTTACCTTCTTGAGGGCACTATCCACTGTCTCCGGACGGCTAATATCAAAGCATAATAATACTGCGTCCGAGTCGCTGTAGCAGAGTGGACGGACATTGTCATAGTAGGGAGATCCTGTTACAGGGGAGAAGGAGCTGATGATGAGCCATGGCATTTCCCCTCCCCTACAGGTCTAAACCCAAAGAGCCCTGGGAAGACCATTTTTGGTCCCCTGGGTTAGTTGGCCCCACCCATTTCCCAGGGGAACCTGCTGCAGCGTGGAAGCTTGGGACCTGACCACCTGCCAGAAGGCAGTGCAAGAATACCATCTTCCTTAGCCCTGAGAAAGGGAAAGGGGGCAAAATATAAGGGGGGTGGAGCACAATTTGATCCTGTCTGGGTCTCCTACTGTGGGCTTAATTTAAGGTCTGCCAGTTCTCTGAGTCCCAGAGAGTACTCCCGCCCCTGCAGAGACCAGGGCTTGGTTAGGGTCTCCTTACTTCTAGAGTCTGCCTGCTGCCCAACTTCTGCCCCCTTCTTCTGCTCCAAGGTTCTCCCCAGTGAAGAAATAAACCTGCCTGTTATATAACTGGCTGCTTTGCTTGTTTGCCATGGGGTCAGAACTCTAAGAGGCTGGGAGGGATTCAGTGCCCTGCTCTTCCTCTACCCAAATCAGCTTACACTGAAAAGGATAAAAAGAAACCTAAGCCCCTATCCCCCCAGATCTCAGGGAGACAGTTTCAAAGACAGCAGCACCAATAGCTGGGGATTTAGAGTAAGGGTCCTTCACTGGGAGGGCAGTAGGCAATGCAGACCCTGGTGGTCTAATATTGGAGAATGCTAGGAGCTGAGCCTGCCCCCCTCTACCCCAGGAAGGAACAGTAGCAGATTTGGAACCCAGACAATCCGTGCTCAGAATAGCAAGCAGCCCCTCTCCCTGCACCACAATCGCCATGGAAACTGGGGGGAATCCAAGTGGGGAGGGGGTTGGTTGTCTTAAAAAAGAAAAAAAAGAGTAAAGGGGAATTGGGATAGCTGCCTGCTCCTTCAGCAATCTACCCCCATCCCCTCTCTGAGGTGGGGTCTTATCACCGCAGCACTGAGCAAAGGGAGCACTGCAGCACTGGGAAGGGGGAGGGGAGGAGGCCTCCATTCTGGCTCCAAGCAATCCCCCTCCCCTAAGACCAGCATGTGAATAATGGGAACAGGTTCCACCCCGGCCCCAATGTTAGGAAGCCCCATCCCACACTTGGCTGCCACTTCCTCCTTCCTTATGGGCATCTAATTTGAAAGAGGGAGTTTGAGGATGACTGATAGCTTGCATTCTTTTGGAAACTGGGGGGTAGAAGTGGGGTAGGTATGCAACATAGGAAACAGAGACCACCTTGCTGATTTGCCATTATCTGGATTGGAATTCAAAGGCTGCATTCTGACTGTGGGAGGAGGGGGGAAGCAGCAGGAAGTAGTGATGGTGGTAGGGTGGTGCTTTGGGGCGGTGGTAGTGGAAAGAGATGAGCTGCAGTAAGATTCTGGGAAGATTGAAAGGTGGGCACGGTACGGCAGATGCAAAAGCATACATCATGCAGCCAACTGCGTTTCAGTTGGATCCAGCCAGCACAGCACAGTCCAGAATAACCAGCACCCTGCCTCCCAACCCCTGGAACTGCAGCGGAGAAAGCACAGCAGGTTGAGGAATTTTTGTTTTGCTTTGAATTTTTGTTTTGCAGGTGGGGAGAGCAAGGGGAAGTCTCATTTTCTCTTTACTCATCCCATCCCCTACCCCAAATATTTTTAGACCTCAAAATTGGACCCTGGGAATAACAGCTCTTTGAAGGAACAGGACAGCATATTTATTGTATGTAACAGGAAACCCCTAGTGATTTATAGTTCCTCTTTAAACTCAGCCTGAATATGCATTTTTGGAGAAGAGCGGATTTTATTTTCTTTCTCCTATTCCTGGCTTTTAGTCCTCAATTACGACTTTGAACCCAGGCTATTTAAAAAGGACTGGGGTAAAGAGATAATGAGAAGGGTCAGAATCAATGCAAGGGATAGCCTTGCACTGAGGGTTTAAGGTTGAGAGACTAAAAAAATATTGCTTCTTACATTCTAGAAAGACAGGGCACTTCTACATCAGCCCAGTGCAGGGAAAATGGTCAGAGCCAACACTCACCCTCCCGCCACTATCTACAATGTGACTCTGCCCCATATTAAACCATCTCCCCACCCTCCAAAGCACAGATGATGCATCACTTCAGCCCTGAGCCGCAGCGGTATGACGAGTGGAGCTGAGCTGCGGCAGGCAGACAGCAGTGGCCCTCGATGGAATGAAGGAGAGAAAACTGAGTCAGGAGCAACATTTCCCCAAAAGCAGGACAGTCTCCCTGCCTCAGCCACAACTGCCTCCAGCAGCCCTGCCTCCAGCTTTAGTTGGCTTTGCTCTGGAGTGGTAAAGGCTGTGTGTGTGTGTGGTGACAGGGAGTGAAAATGAGAAGCCCTGTCTGATTGCCCCCAAGAAGTAGTCAGGGGTTCATTCACCTCACCATCCAGCCCTTTGAGGGAATGAGTGACTTCTGGGGTTCTTCCATTCTGCACTCCTGGACCAGACAACTGAGCTGACCAAGCCACTGTCCCTACACTCAACCAAAGAATCTTCAGGTCCCCTTCTTTCAGTTTCCTGGCAAGCACCATACTCCTTCTCCCCATCAAAGAGGAAAACAATTTCTAAAAAACAGCAGCTGCAGCAGCCCAGTGGAAGTAGGAAGGGGGCATTTGGGGCTAGCAGTCTTACCTGAGGTGTCCCAGAGACTAAGCTCCACTCTCTGTTCCTCTGTCTCCAAGCAGGCTGTGTAATTCTCAAACACGGTGGGCACATACGTCTGTGAAAAGAGAGGAACGATTCACACCCTGACCTCTGGCTAATACTGGCTACACAAGAAGCCACTTATCCTAGTGAGATACTGAAGTGGCTAGAGAAGGAGATAACTGGGGCAGAAGGGACCACATGTAACAGGAGGCAGGGCTGTGTAGAAGCACAGACACTTTGCTCTATCAAATTAAGAAATAGGAATGACTTTCAGCCAGGAACAAGCCCCCATATTTTAGATGGTCAGGGACACACACACATACACACACACTCACACACATTCCTCTCATCCCCAAATTTGTCTGTCTCCTAATTTCAGAGTCACAAGCCAATTCTAGCGCTTTATCTTCTCACAAGCCCCTGGACCAGAAAAGCAGAAAGGAGCAGCAGGAGACTACCTGGAGCCATGCTCACAGAACCTTTGCTGTTGGGGTGAAGGGGCAGGCAGGTATTGCGTCAAGAAACCCCGGATTCTCGAATGTCCCCAGTCCCCTCTCCAGAGAGCAGACTCGGGATGAAGGCAGGTAGGAGGGGATTTGATCGGGGCCTATGGGTAAAGAGGTGAGGAGGAGCCAGCGGGGCGGCAGAAGTGGAACAGGTCTCAGGGGGAAGCTAAGGCAGGGCGGTCCTCCAGCCAGAAAGCGGCTGAGGGTGGGGTGAGGTGGGGTAGGGTGAGGTGGGGAAGAGAAAGACAGCTCCCCTGGGCAGGTAGGAATCTACCCTCGGGCAGGCAGGCAGGCAAGCAGAAAAGCTGGCCAGGGGGGCGGGCAGGTAGCTCACCTCCGGATAGCAGTCCTTCGCTAACACCTGTAACATCGCTGTCTTCCCACACTGCACGTCCCCGACCAGAACGAGCTTACATCTGGCCACGACCGGCTGGGGAGCCCGTCTTTCCTTCATGGCTGCAGCCTCCGCGGGACTTGGACTCTGGTTCAGAGAGGAGAGGGTTGCGCCAGGTGCGTCTCAGAATCCGAAGCAAGACGAATTCCCTGCCTCGCTCCAACTGAACAGGAGGCCGGCACAGCCCCTTTATATCTACCTGGATGAACCAATCACAAGAGGAGGCGGACTCTGTCAGGGCCAATCCCTGAGGTGGGATCCCCTCCAGCAGCCAATAGTAGAAGGATCTGAGTCAGCGCCCTCTTCCTCCCTTCCCTTTCTCTTAAAGCTGCACCTTCCTCTGAAAGGGGATTCCCACGTTTTGCATTTGTATTAGGGAGGACAGAAGGGACTTGAAGCCAAATGTAATGGTCTTGAGCGTCCATCAGTTAGTGTCAAAAACAATAAACTAGCCGTGATCGCAGAAAATGAGGTCAAGCTGGAGCTGTCTCAGAAGAGCAGGACCTGCCTAAACTATAAACAGGTGGCTCCCCTGGGGTAGGGGTGGGAGCAGAGATCTCTGACCCTCTTTGTTCCCTCTAATCCCTATCCAAACCAGTTCCCACTCTTGGCTTCCCCTTTCAATTCCCGAGTCTCTTCCTCGGGAATTACCTTCACCAAAAATAAATAAAACAAACAAACAAACAAACAAACAAACAAACCTTCTCGCATCATCTGGAAAAACCCCACACAGCCCCTGACCCAGAGATGGGCAGAGAGAAAGGAATGAGAGAGTCTGGCAAATGGGGTTGGGAGAAAAAAACAGAACAAAGCAAACAAAGTCGCTGTCTGTTTGGCCAGACAACCTCTCACCCCATGCCTGGCAGGAGCTGCTTAGGGGTATTTGTTCTGCTGCCTGGGTTCAGCTCTCTGGATGAATCAGGCACAGGTCCAGTTCCAGGTGACATCTACTGATACCAACACACTGCATGTGTCACCTGATTAAAGTCCAGACTGGGTCTGGGATTTGGGGATCAGAAAACTGGAGGGCAGCCTAAGGTTGAGATGAGCTATGTAACTGCCTACATAACCTGCCCCTCAGAGCCCTTGCAACTTAAGGCGTCAATCGACTACATAGGACCATAAGGAGGTACACAGCTCAAAGAACTCACTGCTTATTCACGAGCCAAGACAGCTCAAATAAGGACTTCTGGGGATCAGGGATTAAAGTGAGACTGACGGTAAGCAAAAGTGAAAGCACTCCAGAGTTCATCCTTAGGTCCCTTCACCTTGGCAAGCCCAGCTCCTGCCCTGGGTCTTGTTTCATCTGAGCTTACTCTTTTTTTTTTAATCCTTACCCGAGGATATTTTTCCATTGATTTTCAGATAGAATGGGAGGGAGAGAGAGAGAAACATCGATGTGAGAGAGGCACATCAACCGGTTGCCTCCCACATGACTCCAACCAGGGCCACAACCAAGGTATGTGCCCTTGACCAGTATCGAACCTGTGACTCTCTGGTCCATGGGCTGAAGTTCTAACTGCTGAGCCAAACTGGCCAGGGCCATCTGAGCTTACTCTTAATTCACCATCATTGCTGACCCACCCAGGGATATTTTCCCTGTTATAAAGGATTTTTTAAAATATTTTTTCTTTATTAATTTTAGAGAGAGGAAGGGAGAGGGAGAGAGATAGAAACATCGATGAGAGAGACCATCGATTTGCCGCCTTCTGCGTGTCCCCCACTGGGGATCGGGCCCACAACCTGGGCATGTGCCCTGACCAGGAATCGAACTAGCAACCTGTTGGTGCATGGGCTGATGCTCAACCACTGAGCCACATCGGCCTGGCTAAAGGATTTTTTATTTTTATTTTTTGGTTAATCCTCACCCAAGGATATTTTTCCATTGACTTTTTTAGATAGAGTGGAAGGGAGGGAGGGAGGGAGAAACATCAATGTGAGAGAGACACATCGGTTGACTGACTCCTGCACGACTCTAATGAGGATTGTGCCAGGGATGGAACCTGCAACCCTGGTATGTGCCCTTGACCAGAAATCAAATCCATGACCCTTTGGTTTGTGGGCCGATGTTCTAACTGCTGAGCCAAACCGGCCAGGGCTAAAGGATATTTAAAAGCCTTCCCCAGCCCTGGCCGGTTTTGCTCAGTGGTTAGAGAGTCAGCCTGTGGACCAGAGAGTCCCGGGTTCGGTTCCCGCTAAGGGCACATACCTCGATTGCAGTTTGTCCCCAGCCCCGGTTGGGGTCTGTGGGTGGCAGCCAGTCGATGTGTCTCTCTCACATCGATGTTTCTCTCTCTCTCTTCCCCTCTCTTTCCCTCCCGCTCTATCTGAAGATAAATGCAAAAATGTCCTCGGATGAGGATAAAAAAATAAATAAATAAATAAATAAATAAATAAATAAATAAATAAAAGCCTTCCCCATACCCAAAGGGAAGGTAAGATTTCCAATGCCCACCACAGGCAGGAGAATGGACGGTATTTTGAGAATGTAGTCTAGTTAGTGTGTCTCCTGTCAAATCCTGTGGCATCCAAGTCCACAGTCCATGTTTGCCTGAGAGCTCTGAGGCCAAGGCCTGCACTGTCCTCTACCCAGCTCCTCAGGCCTCCCTGCCAGGGATCAGGAATCAACTAAGGGAGACTCCAAGGTAGAAAGAGAGTAATATCCAGGTGCTGCCATCCTCTTTAGGCTCTCCAAAGTTTCTCCTCCCTGCCTTCCCCCAGGGCTCAGATAATGTTCCATCTATAGAATTTGTCCTCTTCTTGCCCTTTTTCAGCAGCCTGACAGCCTCTCTGAACTGCCCATAAATATGGTTTGGGAGAGTTCCAGGAACAGCTGTAAGATCATAGATTGTCTCAACCAGGAGTCCTGTCCTTCAGCCTGACCTTTTCCTCCAGTTCCCCACCCTCAGTCTCCTCTAGACTCAGTTCTCTGGCACCAGTGGGGTTCCCATACATCCTGTCAACCCTTAACTGGGTTCCCTCCAACGGCATCCTCCAAGACTTTAGCTCCCATTCCCCCACATTCTTTACCAGTCTCCTCTAGACACACACGCTCTCCATCAGCCACTCCAAATGACATTCAACATAAATGAAAACTGTTCCTATTGTGCAAACAGATTCTTCTGGCTTCTAACAAGCTTGCCATTCCCAAGCTTCTCTGAGATGGGAATTCTGGGAGCTGGTGCTATCACTGGCTCTTCCCTGGGTGGCTGCATTTCAGGGGAGGGCAGCTGAAAGCCTGAGCTGTGAGACAGAGCAGCCCCCATCATGGCTGATTTTCAGGATGTGTCTCTGAGATATTTTGTGGGTTACATGTTTATGAGTTGTGGTGGGAAAAAATGGTATGAGTTTGTGTTAGGTCAGAAGGCAGTGTGACAACATGAAAAGAGGATGGAGCCAAAGGTCAGCAGGTCTAGATGTTGGACCCAGCTCTGTCCTTAAGCTGTGTATATTTGGATAAATCACTTCCTTCTCTGGGCCCATTTTCTTAAATGTAATGCAAGGGATTTGGACTAGAGAAGGGGCTTTTAGTCTTTCTTTTTTTAACAGTTAGACTCCCTCCTCCAAGTCTGTTTAAACCTCTTTCAAGTGTCTTTGTTTAAAAATCTATAGCCCGGCCAGTGTGGCTTCGTGGTTGAGTGTCGACCCATGCACCAAGAGGTCACCAGTTCGATTCCCGGTCAGGGCACATGCCCAGTTTGTGGGCCAAAACCCCAGTGGGGGGCATGCAGGAGGCAGCCAATTGATGTTCTCTCTCATCGATGTTTCTATCTCTCTCTCCCTCTCCTTTCCTCTCTCCCTAAAATCAATAAAGAAAACAAAACCTATAGCCAGATGGCTCTTTCCTATCAAGACCAGAAGAGTTTAAAACAAGGTTATAGCCCTGGCCGGTTTGGCTCAGCGGTTAGAGCATCGACCTGCGGTCCAGAGAGACCCAGGTTCGGTTCCCGCTAAGGGCACATACCTCGGTTGCAGTTTGTCCCTGGCCCTGGTTGGTCATGCGAGAGGCAGCCACTTGATGTGTCCCTTTCACCTCGATGTTTCTCTCTCTCTCTCTTCCTCTTTCTCCCTCCCACTCTATCTGAACAAAAATGGAAAAATGTCCTCGGGTGAGGATAAAAAAATAATAATAAATAAAACAAGGTTATACTTTTCCTGTACAGGTAGTTCAGTTGGTTAGAGTGTTGTCCTGATATACCAGGTTGTAGGTTCGATCCCCAGTCAGGGCACATACAAGAATCAACCAATGAATGCATAAATAAGTGGAACAACAAATCTCTCTCTCTCAAATCAATAATAAAATAAATAAATAAAACAAAATTAGCCCGGCCGGTGTGGCTCAGTGGTTGAGCATCGACCCATGCACCAAGAGGTCGCCGGTTTGATACCCAGTCAGGGCACATGCCCAGGTTGTGGGCCAAATCCCCAGTGGGGGGCATGCAGGAGGCAGCCAATCAATGTTCTCTCTCATCGATGTTTCTATCTCTCTCTCTCCCTCTCCCTTCCTCTCTCTCTAGATATCAATAAAGAAAAAAAATTTTTTTAATAAAAAATAAAATAAAAGGTAGGAAGAATAATACAATGAACCCTTATGTATCCATTACCCAACTTCAACAATTATCAACATAATCTTTCTTCATCTCTATTCCAATCCACTTCTCCCTACTACACCTCCTGAATTGGATGAGTTTAAAACAAATTTTAGACATCATATGATTTAATCCATAAATATTTCAGTACTCATCTCTAAAAGAAAAGGACTCTTTGTTAACATAACCACAATACCATATCACAACTGAAAATAAATAACTCAATGTTATCGAATATCCAGTCAGTGTTAAAATTTCCATAATTGTGTCATACTTTGGTTTATTTGGTTTTTGTTTTGTTTTTCTTTTCTTTTCTTTTTTAGTTTATCCTCACCTGAGGACATTTTTGCATTTTATCTTCAGATAGAGCAGGAGGGAGAGGGGGGGAACAGAGAGAGAGGAACATCGATATGAGAGAGACACATCGAGTGGTTGCCACCCACAGACCCCAACCAGGGCTGGGGACAGACTGCAACTGAGGTACGTGCCCTTAGCGGGAACCGAACCTGGGACTCTCTGGTCCGCAGGCCGACGCTCTAACTGCTGAGCCAAACCGGCCAGGGCTGTTTTGTTTTTCTTTATTGATTTTAGAGAGAGAAGAAGGGAGAGGGAGAGAGAGATGGAAACATCAATGAGAGAGAACATGGATTGGTTGCCTCCTGCATGCCCCTCATTGGGGATTTGGCCCACAACCTGGGCATGTGCCCTGACCGGGAATCGAACAGGCGACCTCTTGGTGCATGGTTGACGCTCAACCACTGAGCCTCACAGGTCAGGCACATTGGTTTATTTGAATCAGAATCTAAACAAGGTCCACACATTTAATTTGGTTAATAAGGCTCTTAAGTTTCTTTTATTTCATGGGTTCCACCAATCCCTTCCTTTTTTCTTGCAATTTATTTGTTGAACAAACAAGGTTGTTTATTCTATGGTGTATTCCATAGTCTGGATTTTGCTGATTGCATTTCCATGGTGTTGTTTACATGTACTCAACTCCTTTACAAATTAAATCTTATGCAGACTCTCAAAACACACACACAAAGATGTAAAACAAAATTGCTCTGGTTGAATCAGAATGAGGGACTTGGAGAGGGGCTCACTCAACCCCGCCCCCTCCTGCAACAAACTCCAGGGAACACAGTTTTAAAACAGAGGGGTGGGGGGGCGGGGAGCCTGCACTTGCAAAAAAAAAAAAAAAAAAAAAACAGAGAGAGAGAGAGAGAGAGAGAGAACCACATGTTCAAAGCTCAGGGCTGCCCTATCTTTTCTGACTCTGATTACTCTGATAAATCCCTAATCTGGGACAGTGACATAACACACAAAGGTGTTCAGGGTGGATAGCAAATTCAAATTCACTCTGACTCTTACCAGGGGGTACACAAGCCCAGTACTTTCTGTGCTCTAGTGATCCTCACAAAGAGCTTCCAGGCACCCTGCCACCTGTTTCTCCCAGGAGTCTGGCAGGGCCAGGCCCATTCTCCCTGTCCCTTAATATGACTCATGTGTTCCACTCCTCGGTCCTAAGGATCTGTGGCCCTTGGCACTTGGGAACACTGACGCTTTTAACTGAGCATTTTTCGCTGGAGCAGCTACTAGAGTACTAACCAAGTTTTTAAGACTTAGTCTTTGTGCTCAGGCAGTTTACAGCTATGAGAGAAGATAAAGCAAGAGCCTTGTGGGTAATTAAAACCAAGTGCAGTGGGAAAGCTGAGGAGGGAGGGGTCAGATCTGGTTAGGTGATTGTGGAAGACTTACAGAAGAGGGTGGTTTCGCCTGGGCTTCAATTCTGACACAAGATTAGTTAGGGGAGAGTATGGATACAGGAAAATACTAAGCACACCGAAGGACTGAGAAATCAATCCAATCAACTGAAACAGATGGGGGGGGGGGCAATTTGCCTGAGAACATAATTAGGAAAGGAAATCTGATGCTAAAATAGTATAAAATGTGCTTAAATTCCAAAACAAAGGCATTAGTAGCTTGTTTAAGAGAAAACCACAGGCCCAAAATGGTGTTACTCCTGCGAAAAGCGCATGATACCAAACCTAGATTTAATACCTGATCTAATTACAGTCTCAACTTCTCCCAGAAACGCTATCTTAACCAACCAGTCTGGACTTCTCTGGTCAACACTAATGAAGCAATCTGCATGGGGGCCCTCTCTATCCCCTCCCCCGTAGAAAAAAGGGGCAATCTGCATGATACAAATACTTCCCATTCTCTCCAGCCCACCGCCCCAGAGAAAAAGCTGTCCCAGCCCAAAAATAATCCCTGTTTTCTTTTGTTAATAGGTGCCTTCCCCAACCCTTCTTCCTATAAAACCTTCTATTTTGTACAACTCTCCTCCTAGCGCCTTCTGGTTGCTGGATGGGTGCTGCCTGATTCATGAATCACTTAATAAAGCCAATTATTCTTCAAAATTACTCAGTCAACTTTTGTTTTTTTAACAAGTTTAAATAATATATACAAGTAGCTTTGCGCAGTGGCAATATCATAGCCAATGAGGTTTATCCGAGGCGCGATTATTGCTAATTGAAAACTTTTCCCCGCCGTGACGACTTGAAATATAGTCGGCATTGGCAATTTTTGATGGTCTCTACGGAGACTGAATAAAAAAAAAAACACACATACAAGTGTACCTGTGTGTTGCTTACGATTGTCAATGTGCTCCAGCCAAAACCACCAGCAGATACTTGTAGTTGAACAAAATTGGGTTTATAGACTCATTTCAACAAGGAGAACCCATGCCATGGCAGAACTGTGGGGCATCCAGTGGGGTGTTACAAGGACTTAGGATTTGGACTTACACTTGCTGATTTGGCTAGAGGTCAAGGAAGGCAGGCTTGGCTCTGGGTTGGATGCTGTCAGGAAGCTGGAGAGTTCTGCAACTGCGTACCTTAATAAACTTTATCTAGTAGGTGAGAGGAATGAAGCAGGATGAAAGCTATGATAGGTAAAGAAGTAGCAGCTACTCATATTAGCTAGGAGAGGGGGATGTTTGGTCATTTTTGTGTCTTGGACAATGTTCATATTTTTGTCTGAGTTTGGATGTGACTTCAGAGAGGTCTTGTTTTTGATCTATCACCATCATGGTCGTAGAGTGGTGGTATTCTGTGAAATTGTTTATGTTCCACAGGAGAAAACAAAGCCTAGCTCCGAGTGCCGGGAGGGTTCCTGGCTTTTCTCTTTCTTGTGCTTTTCTTCTGCTCCTCATCCGAGGAGCTGGGTGTTGTTACATGAGTCTGCTGAGAAATTGGAAGGAGAAACAAAAGCTAAAAGGGGAATTTTCCAGGAAAACTTCCTGGAGGAAGTAGCACTGAGCTGTGATGCAAAACAATAGGATGCTGAGAGGTGGGCCAGGACATAGGGAATGTTCTAGGCTAGGGGAATGGGCTGGCATGGAAGCAAGAGATGGAGGCCTGGGAAGAGGACCAGTGAATGCCTATCTATGTGTACAAGTAAAGGTGTTTATAGGAGGAGAAAAGACCCCCAGCCCCCAAAAAGCTACCCGAGCTAGACTAAGAATTAGGAAGAAAGTATGGAGATGGCTGAGGATGGGCAGGAGGGGAACAGAGGGAGGCAGTAGTAAAGAGAGTGGTCCTGAAGAAGCCTGTGTTCTGTCTGGTTTGGGATGAGTTGGGGGTGGGAGTGGGGGGAACAGAGGAGCAGAATGATGTAGCCAAAGGGACTTTAGCAGCAGCCACATGTGGAGCAGGCACTGGGAGTTCAGAGACTGGAGAGACCACAGCATCTAGGCCTCGGCCTTTTTACCACCAGGGTTTGGTCAAGACCAAGGTGGCCACTTGCTGGGTGAGTGGTAGGGAGTCCTCATGCTAGGGGGAATTCTAAGGGAGGAAAGGACCTCAGGGACATGGAAGTCAGCTGGGAAATGATATGGACACTGAGCCAGACCTATTCCCTCTCCAGTTTCCCAAGTCCAGACACTTCCTCATCCTCCCATACCCTCCTCCTCTCCACTCTCCGTCCCCCTTCCGCTCACTCTTCATTACAGCCTCGCTGGGGATCTTCTTACTTCCACTCTCCTGGGCCCCTCCAGGAGGTCCTTCTTGATCTGGCAGAGATCAAGATATACGTATAATTCTCCCCTGCCTGCCCCCAAATTTCTTGCCAGCAAATGTGAGGCAAATCTGTTATGGTAGGAAAATGATTGTAAGGAGATTTAGTTTCTCTATTTCTAATGGCTAGATTAAAAATAAAGACTCCCGCCCTGGCCGGTTTGGCTCAGCGGTTAGAGAGTCGGCCTGTGGTCCAGAGAGGCCCGGGTTCAGTTCCCGCTAAGGGCGCGTACCTCGGTTGCAGTCTGTCCCCGGCCACTGATGGGTCGTGCGGGAGGCGGCCAATCGATGTGTCCCCTTCACGTCGACGTTTCTCTCTCTCTCTCTCTTCCTCTCTCTCCCTCCCACTCTATCTGAACAAAAAAAAGTAGAAAAAAAGTAGAAAAATGTCCTCGGGTGAGGATAAAAAAAAAAAAAAAAAGACTCCCGGCCAGTGTGGTTCAGTGGACTGTCCATCGTCCCATGGACTGAGAGGTCCCAGTTCCATTCCTGGTCAGGGCACATGCCCAGGTTGCAGGCTCCATCCCCAATGGGAGCGTGCAGGAGGCAGCGGATAGATGCTTCTCTCTCACATCGATGTTTCTATTTCTCTCTCCCTTCCTCTCTCTCTAAAAAATCAATAAAATATATTTTTAAAAAAACACACACACAAGAAACTACGTAGATTATGTCCATCCTCTGCTTAAGTCTTCCTATGGAGTCAGATCCGATTGAATAAAATCCAACTGGTTATCCAGGCTGATAGAGCCAAACATGACATGCCATTGCCCCCTGGCTGACGTACTTCCTCTTTCCCACTGTGCTTCAGTCATATTGAACTGAATTCCTGCAATGAAGGCTTTCAAACTTTTCTGCCCTCAATTTACAGTCAGAAATACATGTTACATCACAACCCAAAACACATACACATTCACACTTTGTTTGTTTGTTTTAACAGGAAAGGGAGAGACAGATAGAAACACTGATGAGAGAGAACATTGACTGGCCGCCTCCTGCATGCCCCCCAACTGGGGATTTGGCCCACAACCTGGGCATGTGCCCTGACCAGGAATCGAATTGGCAACCTTTTGGTGCATGGGTTGACGCTCAATCACTGAGCCACACCGGCGGGGCTCACACTTTGTTTTTTAAAATATTTTTTATTTTATTTTTTTATTTTTAGAGAGAGGAAGGGAGAGAGAGATAGAAACATTGATGTGAAAGAGAAACATTGATCGGCTGCCTCCTGTAGGCCCCCTACTGAGGATGAAGCCCCCAAACCGGGCATGTGCCCTGACCGGGAATCAAACCCACACCTCTCAGTCCATGGGACAACGCTCAGTCCACTGAGCCACAGCGGCCAGGCCACACTCACACTTTACATACATATACACATATATACATAGACATACATATATACAGTATATACACACATATATTTATACTGAAATTAAAGTTTCCCAAAACATTCACCTTTACTAGATACAATGTCCTCTAATTATACTCAGGGCCTTTTCACTGCTCTCCTTCTGCAGGGAATGCCCTTCTCTTTGATTTCCCAACTGGAGCCTTTTCATCCCTTAGATCTCAGGATAAGTATCACCTGCTCTGAGAGGTCATCTAGAGTAAAGTAGCCCCCTGATCATTCTCTTTCATGTTCTCTGCCATTTGCCACTATGATATTCTTCTGGGTTATGCTTTTTGTTTTCCTACTTCTGTGCTGATTGTCCTCCTCCACTCTGATAAGGTGAACTTGGTGGGCAGGGCCTCATCGGGATTGTGCCCTGCCTTATACCCAGTGCCTAGAACGTGCCTGGAGCACAGCAGGTGCTCAGTGTCCATAGGCGGAAGGAATGACCTTAATCAAGATTCTTCCTCTCTTTGGGCCCCAGCATTCTCATCTACAGAACTCAAGGTCGGACTCGCTCTCTGAGAGCCCTTCCAGCTGTACCTACACTCCAGGTTTCCAGGACACTCCAAGCAACCAGAGTCTAGCAGTGAGAGGAACAGAGGGGGTCAGACAGTCAGTCACCTGTTTACCTGCAATGCTGTGTACAGACTGAGGACAAATACTGAGGAAGGGCCTTGCTTCCAGTCTAGTGAAGGCCAATAGTATAAACCCAGGCACAGAGCAAATAATGGAAGAGCAGAGCTGGAGCCAGCCAGACGTAAGGGGAACAGCCTTGGCGGTGTGGCTCCTGTGTGCTGTGCTCTGCCTGCATCGGCTCACTCACTGCTCAGCACTCTGAGGGTGGAAGAGTGGGTAAGAACACATTAGCATTCTGGCTCAGGAGTCGGCTGGACCAAATTCAAAACCTGACACTTTCAGAAGCAGCACAGGTGGAGAGTACAGACTGGAGCCACACGGCCGGTCTGATCTTGGCCCTACCAGTTATTAGTTGCATAACCTTGGGAAAATTATTCAGCCTCTCACTGAGCTTTCTTATGTCTCAAATGGGGATGGCATTAACTGCATTACCTCATGCTCTTCCTGGCACTTCCTGGAGACTGGGAATCTTAAGCAAACTAGGAGTCTCCACTGGGGCTGCCATCCCACCTGACCCCATGGAGCGGCTGACCCCGTGGGGCTCCTGGCCTCCAGATACAGCATAGTTTGCCTCTTGAAAACCTTGGCTCTGCATTTAGCAGACTGACATATGGGCCCAGGGCCCCTTGCTTACTGACCTGTGGCCTTAGACAAGCCACAGCCTCTGCGAGCCTGTTTCCTCAGCAAGGACTTTGGATTTCCTGAGCCAGGGTTTCATCCACAGCTGGGTCAGTCTTCCAACGGCCAGCCTCAGTCTCTCCAACCCCAGCACCTCCTCTTCCCTGAGGGAGAGAAAGCAGAATTGCCACAGAGTCCTAAACTCTGGTATTATTTAGTCTCTCCTTCCTTCTTGCGGTTTTCTCCAGATTAAATAACCCAAATCCCTTTCTTTGCCCTCACAAATCTAATTCTCAGCTCTTCCCTCATTTCACCTTTGCCACCTGCCTTTATCACCTGTCTTCTGACACCGAGGGCACCAAGTCCAGCTCCCTGACCCTGGCTGGGCTGTGAACACAGCTGTGCACAGAGGGCTGAGGAAGCCCCTCGGTTGGTTCCAGAGTGTCATGCAGTCCCGAGGCCTTCCCCACCCGCAGGGCGCTGTGTTCAGTGCCCTCCTTGCACGGTCGCCTCTCACAGCTCTGTTATCTAAATAATATCTTATTGATGACGAAGCCTAAACGTAATAGGTGGGTAATAGGTGGGGTTCGTCTGGCTCCCCAGCTACTCCTTGGAATGGGGTGCTATCACAATGGGACAAGCCAAGAACAGAAAATAGAGTTGCCTCTTCTGAAAGGAGGAAAAAATGCCACAGTGGGGGATGTTTCCAGGAGAGAAACAAGATAAAAATATAGAAAGGATAAAAGACCCAGAGACACATATAGTTCAGAATTGTGTTACAATCTTCAATTATCAGTGCTGAGGGGGTGGGAGAGGCAGTGGGATGAGAGATGGGTGGGGTAAATCCGGGAATTTTCAACTGAAGTAAGGATGTGGGGGGCAGTTCAGGGGAAAGAGATGGCCCCACCCCCGTGCCGTGAAAAACTGAAAGATCAGGAAGGTGCTAGTGTGTGAACTGTGTTTATTTTTTCCAAAGTCTAAAAATACAGTGAAAAGGAAACACACACACACACAAACTAACTTCACCAGAAACGGGGAAAAGTGGTCATGGCAACAGCTGAGAAATCCGAGAGAGGAATTTCAGGAACTGGGATAACTCAGTGACCGGAGCTTGGAAATTCCACCCCATGACGAGGCTCTTGAAAGGTGCCAGCTTCCGATCAGAGTCTGGAGCACTTTCCAGCAGCCTGGGGTGGGGCAGGGAGGGAATGAGATGGGGGAGGAAGTGAATGCCTCCCTCTGAGAGGCAGGCCTGTGGCCTTAGCGGTGTGGGTGAGGAATGGATAAGTTGTGGGGTCCTCCATTTAGCCTTGTCTCATAGAAATAATAACAACAACCCCTTACTAAGACACCAGCAATCTTGTGAAGTATATCCTTCATGTATAGGTGAGGACTCAGAGGCACAGAGAGACTAAGGAATTTGCCTAAGGTCCCACAGCTGGCAAATGGCAGAGCTAGGGACCTTTTTGAGATCATAGATCCTTTTTGTGGATCTGATGAAAGCTATGTACCCAGTACCCCTGGAAAAACTTAGAATGAATTTATATACAACATTAAAAAAATTCTTTTGCCCGGCCAGTGTGGCTCAGTGGTTGAGCACCAAGAGGTCGCTGGTTCAATTCCTGGTCAGGGCACATGCCCAGGTTGTGGGCCAAATCCCCAGTGGGGGGCATGCAGGAGGTGGCCAATCAGTGTTCTCTCTCATCGATGTTTCTATCTCTCTCTCCTTCTCCCTTCCTCTCTCTCTAAAATCAATAAAGAAAAAAAAATTTTTTTTAATTTTTAAAAATTAATCCTCACCTGAGTTTATTTTTCACTGATTTTTTTTTCCTTTATTGATTTTACACAGAGAGGAAATGAGAGGGAGAGATAGACAGAAACATCGATGAGAGAGAACATCGATTGGCCACCTCCTGCATGCCCCCCACTGGGGATCAGGCCCACAACCTGGGCATGTGTCCTGACCAGGAATCGAACCAGTGACCTCTTGGTTCATGGGTCCATGCTCGACGCTCGAAGCTCAACCACTGAGCCACACCGGCCAGACTCCATTGATATTTTTTTAGATAAAGTGGAAGGTGGGGAGGGAGAGAGAAAAAAACATCAATGTGAGAGATACACATGGATTGTTTGCCTCCCAAACGACCTGACTGAGGGTCAGGATTGAACCTGTAACCCAGGTATATGCCCTTGACAGGGAATCGAACCCGAGACCCTTTGGTACTCGGGATGATGCTGTAACCACTGAGCAAAACCAGCCAGGGCTATATACAACTTTTGATATTTAATTTCAGGGGTTTCAAAGAGCCCCTAACCCCATTCCATGGTAAAGCAATTGGATTAGTAGGGCCAGTGTTGAATGATCTCCCACCCTGTCTCCAACCTGATAGATGTCCAGTAAACAAGGCAATCATGTATATTAGGGTGGCTTACCGCAATTGCCTGCCACCCCTCACAACCTCTGCTATCCTGGGAGCCTGGATTTGCCCCAGTTGATTAGAGAGGTCTTCCCAGCCTGTTCTGGTGTGAGGTGGGGATAGGGGTGGCAGGTGGAAGAGGGCTGGGCTGGCAAACTATAATGGGCTCTGTGGAGAAGCCAGAATTGTGCTACATTAGAGGACAATGCTTTTCCCTCACCCCCTCAGGGTATCTTTTTCGGGTAGAGATTTGGAACTGCCTGACCAGAAGAGATGAAGGCCTCCTCCCTTAATTAAATGCCCAGGGGTTGCTATGGAAACCAGAGCTTCCAAATCCCGGCCAGACAATGGGGAGAGGAGCTGCCTCCAGCCTAGACAAGTGAAGCTTCAGGGGCCTCACTGGGGACAGGAATGGGAGCTGGGGGGTGAGAAAAAAGGGGTGCCAACCAAGGATCTCAGCCTCCCCTCTCCCTGGAACTGTGGGAAGGGGCATCACAGAACCGAGGGGTCTGCCTGAGACAGGAGGGGGGGCAACACTCCTGGAAAGGAAAAGGGAGTGGGGGTGGGGTAGCTGGAGCCAGGCACTGCCCAGAACTGAACACCTCCTTTGTTCCCAGAGGAGAAAGCCAGCCAAGTTGGTAAACAAAGGGAAGAGGCCAGAGGGCAGACAGCGAGGCGATAAGGCCTGGACCGCAAAGAGCTGAGAAATGAAGCCTGAGGGAGGGAGGGGAATCTCCTGAATCCCACTGACAGGCAGAACATTTGCATATATTGTCACATTAACACAGTCACCAGAGCCACACAGGACCCACACAGACACACATCTCTACAGAAACAATGTGTGCTGAGCACTTGTCTTTGGGGACACTCAGAGTCCCCTTTCCACCCCCATCCTTTGGAATGCCTCCGTAGGGAAGGCAGAGGAGAGCTCTTCAGTGGTCATGGAACCTGTCACCTCACGTTGAGGGAAACATGGTGATACTTACCATCATCAACATTTACCTGCACTGAAGGCAATACAAACAATCTCTTTAATGCTCCCTCCAACTCTCTGAGTAAAAATGATTGTCTCCGTTTACTAGAGAGGAATCTGAGGGGAAGTCAGGTAAAGCCAGCAGGCCTCGCGCCAGCAGTGGCAGGCCTGGGAACTGAACCCGGGTTTGTCTGGCTCTAGTGCCCGTGTGTCTTCCCACTTTCCCCATCTTTGCTACAAGAACTTCTTGGAAACTTTTCTCAGCATGCCCACTCTGTTCTCATCCCTTCACTCTCCCACTCGGTGTTACCTAAATACTTCTGTGGAAGCAGTGCCCAGTTTGTAAGCTGGTTATCTAAAGGGTTTATATATAACCTGGTTGTTTGAAACCCAAACACATTTTTCCCAGAAAAAGGTATTAAATGGGTCCAGAAAGGCCACTTGACCCAGAATGCAGCTGACAATGATACATCTGGTTCAGGACTAGCCTGGGGCCCCAACCATCATTAATAATGTCATTTCCTGGAGCAATCCATTCCCCAGTTACACTGGAGAAAAAGAAACCACTTTCTCTCCTCCTTCTCCTCCCTCTCCTCCCTCACCCTGTTGAACCTGTCCTCCAGTTTCTGGAGTGGCTTGGGGGGATCATAATTCATAATTCAGGCTACATTCTGGGTGCTGACCAAAAAGGTGTGTTTCTGAGGGGACCAGGGTGGAGAATGGTTAAGGAACCCAGCCTTCCAAAGCCAAAAGAACAGTGTCAGTGGCAGAGAGAAGGCTTGAGGGCAGAGGGGGAGCATGACGGCTGTCTGCAAGTATGTAAGGACTGTCTGGATTGCATGTAGCTTCAGCGGGCCGAACTAGGACCAAGAAATAACAGGGTGTCAGAGTTTTCTTTGGTGAGAAAGAACTTTCTAACTATTAAGCTCTTCAAAAGTGGAATGGGGCCCTGGCCGGTTTGGCTCAGCGGTTACAGCATAGGCCCGCCAACCCGAGAGTCATGGGTTCAATTCTCGGTCAAGGGCCCGTACCTCCATTGCAGGTTTGATCTCTGGCCCTGGTTAGGTTTGTGCAGGAGGCAACCAATCAATGTGTCTCACATCAATATTTTTCTCTCTCTCCCTCCCTCCCTCCCTCTCACGCTATCTAAAAATCAATGAAAAAATACCCTCGGGTGAGGATTTAAAAAAAAAAGTGGAGCCCAGCCAATGTGGCTTAGTGGATTGAGCGTTGTCCCATGGACTGGGAAGTCCTGGTTCAATTCCTGGTCAGGGCACATGCCCGGGTTGCAGGCTTGATCCCCAGTAGGGGGAAGGCAGCCAATCAATGTTTCTATCTCTCTCTCCCTAAAAAAAGTCAATAAAAACATGTTTTTTTAAAAAAGTGGGAATAGGCCTCTTGGTGAAGTAGTGAGTTTTTTGCCACTGATGAGTATTCAAGAAGAAGGTATATGATCTCCTGTTGAACATATGGGAAAGGACAAGACGCATTGGACAAGTAGACCGCTGAGATCCCTCTAAATTCATACACTCATGCCCTGGCCGGTTTGGCTCAGCGGTTAGAGCGTCGGCCTGCGGTCCAGAGAGACCCGGGTTCGGTTCCCACTAAGGGCATGTACTTCGGCTGCAGTTTGTCCCCGGCCCTGGTTGGTCATGTGGGTGGCAGCCACTCGATGTGTCCCTTTCACGTCGATGTTTCTCTCTCTCTCTCTTCCTCTCTCTCCTCTCCCTCCCACTCTATCTGGACAAAAAATGAAAAAATGTCCTCGGGTGAGGATTAAGAAAAAATAATAATAAAAAAAATAAATTCATACACTCATTTAGCAAAATATTATGGAGTATCTATATGTGCCCATGACTATGCCAGGAACAAGGTTTACGGTGGAGAATAAGATGGGGTCCTTGCCCTCAGGAGCATACAGTCTAGTGGGAAAGTCAGACACTAAATAAATAAATACAATTGAATATGTGATTTCAAATGATGATATAGGTTATAAAGGAAAATAACAGGGTACTACTGTGAGAGTAACAGAGGGATCTAATTCAGAGATTGGATTCAAGAGGGCCTCTCTGAAGAGCCCACAGTGAGACTGAGATTTAAAGGATGAGTGGGGGTCAGCCTGGGAAAAGGTGAGGGGTGTGTGTGAACACAAGGCAGAGACAACAGTAAGTAAGAAGACCTTGGGGGGAAGAAAGAACAGTGTGACTAGAAAATTGTGAGTGGAGAATGGCAAGAGATGACAATGACCAGAGAGAAAGGGGTAGGCTCACAGGCCCCTGACCTGATCTCTTAACTAGTTGTCCCTCTCCAGTCCTGGATCCCTCGGCCTTGGTCTCTGGCAGCTCCCCCAGGGGCGAGGCCTCACCATGCCTCGCGGCTCCTCCCACTGTCCTGGGATCTCCCACAAAGCAGTGCTCCTTGTATTTTTTCAGTGTCCTAGGAGGTGGAAGGTAGAATTTGGCATCTGTCTTGTGTGGAAGGCCCAGCTTTGATTCTTTCTTTCTTTATTTTTTTCTTTACTGATTTTTAGAGAGAGAGATAGAAACATCAATGAGAGAACATCAATTGGCTGCCTCCTGCATGCCCTCCATTGGGGATCGGGCCCACAACCTGGGCATGTGTCCTGACCGGGAATCGAATCTGCGACCTCTTGATGCATGGGTCGACGCTCAACCGCTGAGCCACACCGGCAGGGCCAGGTTTGATTCTTAACCCTTGCCTTTGCTCTCAAGAGGTAGCATAGTTTAGTGGTGAAGAGCCCAGACTCTGGAGCCAGACTGCTTGGGTTCAGACGGTGGCTCTGTCACTTGCTGTTTGATCTTGCCAACTTACTTCACTGCTGTGTGCTGCATTTGGCCCATGTGGAGGAGGAGGAGGACCACACCTCGCTTCGAGGAGTGTTATGGATTAATATTTGTTGAGTGTTCAGGACAGTGCCTGGCATGTAGTAAGTGCTATATGAGTGTTTGTTAAATAAAGTAAATCACTGGCAATAAATCATTGCAACATCTGCTTCCCTGTCTCATCCCATGCTCTCCCAGTTCGCCCCTAGGCCCACAGCAGGGAGCCAGAGGCCAAGCCTTCTGCTCTCTCTCCTCCCACTTTTCTAGCCAAGGCTGCCTCAAAGAGAGCTCTTGAAAAGTAGGCAGAGCTGCCCGGCCAGGCCAGTGTGGCTCAGTGGATTGAGCATCATCCCATGGACTGAGAGGTCCAGGTTCGATTCCCAGTTGGGGCACATGCCTGGGTTTCGGGCTCGATCCCCAATAGGAGGCATGTGGGAGGCAGCCGATGGATGTTTCTCTCTCACATCGATGTTTCTATCTCTCTCTCCCTTCCCCTCTCTAAAAAAAAAAAAAAAATCAATAAAAACATATTTTAAAAAAAGAAAAGTAGGCAGAGCAGCACAGCCCTCCTCACCTCCAGAGTAAAAGATGTTTCTAATGGGAGGTGCACTCAAATCAAGATGCCCAGGTGGTTCCTCTCTCCCCTTTCAAGTGGTTTCGGAGGCTTAGGGTATTCTGGATACACCAAATGTATCAATGAGTCTCATTTCCTGGGCCCAGGGCCTGATCCCCAAGACCGGGTTTAAAGCTGCCACTAGCTTTCTTGTCTGAGCCCTGGAGGGCAGCAGCCTAGCTCTCTCATCTCATCTCTCACCATGCTCCTCCTGGTATCTCTGAGCCAGCCACACTGGCCTGCTAGCAGCTTCTCAGGTTTGCTGTTCTCTCTCCTCAGGGCCTTTACTTGTGCTTTTCTCACTGCTCAAAGTTCTTCCTCAGGTCTTTACGTGGCCAGCTCCTACTCCTTCTTTAGGTCTCAGCTTACCCGTCACTTCCTCCAGGAAGCTTTCTGTGAGCCCCAGATCTAGGTGGATGGGTCTCCCAGCAGCTGGATTTCTTCACTGGATTTTAAGTATCTCTTTACTTATCTGTGTCTCCCATTAGCCTGTCAAGCTCAGTCATGTTTATCTAATTTACTATTGTTTCCTCAGTGCCCAGCACAGGGCCCATAACAGACCAGGAGTTTATGCCCTGGGGCCTAAGGATGAACTACATCCAGGGGTCCACGAGGCTCCCAAAATCGTATGAAAATGTTTGTAGATTTGTAGTGCATTCTTTTTGGAAAAGAGTCAGTATTTTTTTATCATAATCTCAAAGGATATGTAACATCCCTTCCTCCCAAAATGATCACTAAGGTTAAGAACCATTAAGAAATGTGTAGGCGTTTTGTAAACACTGGTTTTCGTTTGGATGCATCCACCTGTGAATATAATCATCGATATTCAATAAATAGTTATTGAATGGATGACTAAGCCTCCTCTTTGGGGTTAGGGTGTTTTTCATGTTTTCAATGGATCAAGAAAAACCTCAGAAGAAACCTTTGCCAGTAAATGTTAAAGTGCCCCTTGCTTCAGCCCCTGACTCTGTGACCCTAAATACCCCTCTCCCCACTGGGGCCCACTGCTTAAGACCAAAGCTTCAGAGACTCACAGCCCCTGCCAGAACCCAACTCCTGTCCTGAAATCCACCTACTGCGCCTTTGCAGCCTGTCAGCTGAAAATAATCCTGGTGAGAACAGGGGTGGCAGGAGCTGTGGAAGGAATCCTGCAGAAGCTTTGCATGAGAGAGACTCTGCCCCCTGCTGGCTTCCCTTCTCCTCGGCAGCACCCGCTGGAGAACCAGGTGGCCAAAGAATGAAGTCAGAGCAGGGAAGAGAAGAGTGAGGGGAGGCAGAGGGGCCAGTGAAGAGGGCAGCCCCCATTGGGCTGTCTTTCCAATCAAGATGAGGCTTTGTCTTTAAACAAGTCTGGGATGTTACTTCTGTTTTGGAGCCTTCATCATTTCCCTTCCCAGGGCTCCTATCTTCTACTCCCAAATTAGGAGTTTGTGGAGGACAGGGGGCGTGGTGGGGGTGGAGATTCTTCTGGAGCTTGAGGGAGGCCCAGTCACTCAGACTTGGCTTGCTCGTGGATCTCTTTTCCCCAGCCTGGTTACTGCCGACACCTTTGGATCCTGAGCCAATTCTTTGCATCGCCTACATTTGGTGTGTGCTGTATCAGCCTCCCCACATCACCATGGAAACAGGAGGCTCTACATCCATCCCAGAGCTGATTTGTGAAGCTATGAGAAGAATCTGGATTTTAAGGTGGGGTGCATAGGAAGGGCAAAGAAGAAAACCCTCACAGAAATTACCGAGAAAGAGAGAGGCACATCAGGGTGGGGGAAAGATTGCTTTATAAGTGCTATTGGAATAGCTGTACTTGTGAAGATGGGCAGCTTCCTTGGAAAGCCAAAAATGTGGTCCTCTCATGGGCCACTGGTCAGTCCAAACTAACAACCCCTTCCCACAGGCTGTCCCTCCGTAGCTGTATAACCTTGAGTGAGTTACTTAACTCCTGTAAGCATCACTTCCCATCTGTAAAATAAAAATAACAGCAGCACTTTCTTTACATTGTTATAAGCATCCAATGAGGTAATGCATATATGGCACTTAATATGTTGCTTGGCACATAGGTAGTGCTCAAAAATGTAGTTGTACGTGTTTATATATCTATATTTATTATTTGTGTCTCCTTAAAATAAATTACCAGCCCTTTAATAACAACACCTTAGTAATACTTGACAACTTTCTAAGTTCTTTCACACACATTCTCTCATTTGTCCCACCCCAATCCTGAAAAATAAAGAGGAGATTATGCTCCCCATTTGGCAGACAAACATGCAGATTCAGAGTTTAAGCTTGTTCAAAGGCCAGCCCTGACCCAGTGCCAAAACTCAGGGTTCTGTAGAACCTGGGTTCACTGCCGGTTCACTCTTTCTGTGCACCCCTGTGCCCAGCACGGAACCGCAGTCAGCGCCTCGCTGTTTGCTGACATTGATCCTAGAGCAGGAGTCTCAAGGAATAACTAACCCTGAAGTATGGGCATTGGGTTTGACCACGAAGGAAGCAGAAAACTCTTAATTGAATCTATAATTAAAACAGTCCTACAAAGAGGGCATGACTGCTCTGGTCTGGGGTTTCTTTTGAGAGTGGTGAAAATGTTCTAAAATCGATTGTGGTAACTGTCGCACAACTCTGCAAATGCACTAAAAACTGTTGAATCATACATTTTAAGTATGATTGTATAGTATGTAAATAAAATCTCAATCAAGCTTTTATTTTAAAAATTCCCACAACTCAAATACCAGGCCCAGCTGTGGTACTATTGAATTGTACTAAGTATTTAAGGAGGAAATAATGGAGGAAATAAGGAGGAAATAATGGAGGAAATAAGGAGGAACATAAATTTTTCCAAACAATAGGAAGAAAGTCTATATTCTCCCTAACTCATTTTATTAGGCAAGCATAACCTTTATACCAAACCTGATAAAGACATTATAATTACACTCATGATCACAGATGCAGAGTCCTATAAGCAAAGTGCTATATTTGCTTATACTATAAGCAAACTGTCTAGCCATACATAAAAAGGACAATATATCAGAATTATGTTCACCTTAGTCCAAATGTGAAATTATTTTAACATTTGAAAATCAATGTAATTCACGATATGAGCCAAACAAACATGCAAGGAAAAAAATCAAATGATTTTGTTCTCATATATGGACACTCGATTTGTGACAAAGGGGGCCATGCAGAGCAATAGATGCAGAAAGGTGTATGGTAAAATTTAACATTAATTTATGATTTAAAATAATCAAGCCTAATAAACTAAAGATTAAATGAAAATTTTCTTAATTTGAAAAGGAATATCACTATAAGCAAACATCACACTTAGAGGTGAAATGTTCAAAGCTTTCCCTTTGAGATCAACAACAAAAAATGTCTTCTATCATTTTTCAATTCGATATTGTTTAACATTGTCCTAGAGGTCCTCCTAATCAGTGCAGGAAAGCAAAAAAAAAAAAAAAAAAAAAAAATAGAAATTTTGAGGAAAAGAAGAAATAAACTTGTCATTATTCACAGATGATATAGAAAATCTAGAGAAATCTAAAATAAACTATCAGAATTAAGAAGTGAATTTAGCCCTGGCTTGGCAGCTCAGTTGGTTAGCGAGTCATCCAGATACATCAAGGTTTCGGGTTCGATCTCTGGTTAGGGCACATACAAGAAGCAACCAATGAATGCATAAATAAGTGGAACAACAAGTCGATATTAGTCTCTCTCTCTCTCTCACTCTCCTTTCCTTTCTCTCTCTAAAATCAATAAATAATAATAAAAAATAAGAAGAGAATTTAGTAATACTGTCACTGGACTCAATATCAATTTTCTTTTTCTTCATTGATTTTAGAGAGAGAGGAAGGGAGAGAGACATAGAAACATCAATAAAAGAGAACATCGAGTCCGGCCGGTGTGGCTCAGTGGTTGAGCCTCGACCCATGCACCAAGAGGTCGCTGGTTCGATTCCCAGTCAGGACACATGCCCAGGTTGTGGGCCTGATCCCCAGTGCGGGGCATGCAGGAGGCGGCCAATCGATGTTCTCTCTCATCGATGTTTCTATCTCTCTCTCCCTCTCACTTCCTCTCTGTCTAAAATCAATAAAGTAAAAAAAATTTATTAAAAAAAAAAAAAGAGAGAACATCGATTGGCCACCTCCTGCATGCCCCCCACTGGGGATTGAGCCCACAACCTGGGCATGTGTCCTGGCCTGGAATTGAACTGGCGACCTCTTGGTGTATGGGTCGAGGCTCAACCACTGAGCCACACTGGCCAGGCAAAGATCAGTTTTCAAAAATCGATATTTTATATATATCAGCAACAAGATATCATTTACATTTGAATAAAAATACCAAATATCTAAGCCCTGGCCAGGTGGCTCAATTGGTTGGAGCATTGTCCCATACACCAAAATATTGATGGTTTGATTCCCAGTCAAGACACATACCTAGGTTGTGAGGCAACTGATCAATGTTTCTCTCTCTCTCCCTCCCTTTCTCTCTCTCTCTCTCTCTCTCTCTCTATATATATATATATATATATATAAAATTTAATATATATATTTATATATATTATATATAAAAATAAAATTTTTTTTATTCTTCACACGAGGATATTTTTCCATTTATCATTAGATAGAGTGGGAGGGAGGGAGAGAGAGAGACAAAGAGAAATATTGATGGGATAGAGGCACATCTACTGGTTGCCTCCCGCACAACCCGACCAGGGCTGAGGACGAACCTCAACCGAGGTACATGCCCTTGACTGGAATCGAACCCGTGACTCATTGGTCTGAAGGCCGACGCTCTAACCGCTGAGCCAAACTGGCCAGGGCCCTTCCTCTCTCTCTAAAATTCAATAAACACATCCTCAGGTAGGACGAACCTCAACCGAGGTACATGCCCTTGACTGGAATCGAACCCGTGACTCATTGGTCTGAAGGCCGACGCTCTAACCGCTGAGCCAAACTGGCCAGGGCCCTTCCTCTCTCTCTAAAATTCAATAAACACATCCTCAGGTAGGATTAAACATTTTTTTTTTTTTTGGTACGTGCCCCTAGCGGGAACCGAACCCAGGACTCTCTGGTCCGCAGGCCGACGCTCCAACCGCTGAGCCAAACCGGCCAGGGCCTTTTTTTTTTTTTTTTTATTAATTGTTTTTTTATCCTCACCTGAGGACATTTTTTTTTTTTTTTTCATTTTTTGTTCAGATAGAGTGGGAGGGAGAGAGAGGAAGAGAGAGAAAGAGAAACATCCACATGAAAGGGACACATCGAGTGGCTGCCACCCACACGACCAACCAGGGCCGGGGACAAACTGCAACCAAGGTACATGCCCTTAGCGGGAACCGAACCCGGGTCTCTCTGTACCGCAGGCCGATGCTCTAACCGCTGAGCCAAACCAGCCAGGGCGGATTAAACATTTTTTAAAATCAAATATCTAAGACTAATTCTCACAAAATATGTTCAAGACCTCTAACAGGATATCTATGTAACAATATTAAGAGAAATTAAAGAACCTAAAGAAATAGAGGGATTTATCATGTCCATGAATCAGACAACTCAATATTATAGAGATGGCACTTCTCCTCAAACTTATCTAGAGATTCACTGCAATACCCCATAAAATTCCAACAAGGTTTTTTTTAATTTTTGATCCTCACCCGAGGATACTTTTTTTTTTTTTTTTTTTTTTGGTACGTGCCCCTAGCGGGAACCGAACCCGAGACTCTCTGGTCCACAGGCTGAGCTCCAACTGCTGAGCCAAACCGGCCAGGGCCCAACAAGGTTTTTAAATGGAAACTAACAAGCTGAGCCTGACTGGTGTGGCTCAGTGGACTGAGCAGCGTCCCATGGACTGAGAGGTCCCAGTTCAATTCCCTGTCAGGGCACATGCCCGGGTTTCGGGCTTGATCCCCGGTGACCGATGGATGTTTCTCTCTCATATCGATGTTTCTCTCTCTCTTTCCCTTCCTCTCTCTCTAAAAAACAAGAAAAAAGAATAAACAAAAACATATTTATAAAAGAGAGAGAATAAGGTAGGAACCTATCCTTACGACCTTAGGATTGGGAAAGACTTCTTAAACAATATACCAAAAAAAAAAAATTAGTAAGTCTAAAGACTGATACATTTGACTGTATTAAATTTCTAAATATCCTATTGGTTAAAAACAAGCAAAACATCATTAAAAAGGTGAAAAGGAAAAGCATAAATGTTACGGTATGTGAATTAAATTTTTTTAAAAAAGCAATTGAAAGATAAGCCATAGCCCTGGCCGGGTGGCTCAGTTAGTTATAGCATCGTCCCATACACCAAAAAGGTTGTGGGTTTACAGATATTAATAAATTGAAAAATCCTATCTCCCCTAACCAAGGACACTTAGGAATAAATGGTTTACTCCTCCTCAACCAGAGGGTAAATAGCTTAAATCACCCTACTCAGGGAGACAGATAGCAGAAGTCCAATTAGTGCCGTTTGTGACAACCACACCCAAGGACAGATGAAGTTAGGGGAATAAACCTCCTTTTGGTTCATCAGCATAAAGCTGATGACTGTTCTATTGAGATTCTCCCCTAAAATTTCTGCCTTTAGAAAACAGATAAGTATCCTCAAGACGAAGATCTACCCCTGGCTCTCTCTGAAGCACACCCCCGCCTTTCTTCCCTCTCAGGCATGCATCTTTACTTTTCTCTCCGAAACTCTAAGGGTCCCCATGAGACTTGCAACTGGGCAGTAACAGGCAGCAGCAGCTAATCCCAGGCTTATCCCCTTGGACTTGTCTCCAACGCCCCCTTTTGTATGACTTTGCAGTGAGCTAACAGCAGCCCCACGGTGGCTCACTTCTTTCCTATAACGTTTCTAGAGAGCCAGAGCAGAGCACTGCCTAGGCTCTCTCCTGTTGCTTCTTCTACCCTAAGCCCTTCCTTTGTTTCACTGTTTCCAACTTTAATAAATGTACTCTTAAAATCATCTGGACTCATATTGTGAAATCTATCCTGCACAAAGTCAAGAACACACACACTACCAGCTGGCTCAAGGCAGACCCCGTCTGCCCGGTCCCTTTCCAGTGACACCCATTCAACTCATCTATTTGGCTTGTGCAGAAGATAGATGGATCTTGGAGAATGATAGTGGATTATTATAAGCTTAACCATGAGGTAACTCCAATTGCAGCTGCTGTGCCAGATGTGGTTTCATTATTTGAGCAAATTCACAAGTCCTCTAGTACCTGGTATGCAGCTATTGATCTGGCAAATGCCTTTTTCTCCATCTCTGTCGATAAGAACCACCAGAAGCAATTTGCTTTCAGCTGGCAAGGCCAGCAATACACTTTCACTAGCCTACCTCAGGGGTATATCAACTGTGCAGCCCTATGTCATAATTTAGTTCACAGGGATTTTGATCACCTGTTGGAAAAGTTGTATTGGAAAAGGCAGTCTCATGCCCAGTCTTTCCACCCATGCTCAGCCACGTAAGAATGGACCTTGGGCCTGGAACACTTTCTTACCAAGAGATAAAGAGCTCACACAGTCTGTGCTGGGCTTATCACCTTGTGTGGGAACACCTTTCCCTGCTTCATGCTCAATGTGTACTCCTTTGTTCTGCTTCAGTGTATGCTCAGTAGCCCTCAGGCATGCCCCCAACTATTTCAGATCCTGCGGGGGGAGGGGGTCTTCCTGTTGTGGCACCAGAGCGGTGCATGTAGGCCAACGGCCATGCATAGAATTCCAGGAGGGACCCCCTGGCCATGGGGGACTAACACCCTCTATTGAAGCTGATCTAGCCGTCCAGTTTAGGGGTTTTCCAGCTCAATGAAATTTTATGGAACCAGTGGTCTGGGTTGTCAAGGTATTCCTTCTAAAGTGAAGGCTAGCCCTGGCCAGTGTGGCTCAGTGGTTGGAGCCTTGGCCCACACACCAAAGCATTGTGGGTTCGATTCCCAGTCATGGGTGCATACCTGGGTTGCAGGTTTGATCCTTGACCCCAGTCGGGGCATGTGTGGGAGCCAACCAATCAATGTGTCTCTTTCACATCGATGTCTCTTTCTCTCTCTCTCTCTCTCCTCCCCCCCCCCCCATTCCACTCTCTCTAAAAATCAATGGAAGAAGTATCCCTGGGTGAGGATTAAAATGAAATAAATGAAGTGAAGGATAAGTTGTTGCATCTGGCCCCTCCTACAACCAAAAAAGAGACATAACACCTTACTGGGCTTCTTTGAATTTTGGAGGCAGCATAGTCCTCATTTGGATATGCTACTCTGGCCTATTCATCAAGTGACCTGAAAAGGTGCTAGTTTAGTGTGGGGCCCGGAACAAGAGAAGGCTCTGCCACAGGTCATACTGCTGTGCAAGTTGCTCTGCTGCTTGGGCCACATGATCCAGCAGATTCAATGGTGCTTGAAGTGGTAGTGGCAGACTGAGATGCTATTTGAAGCCTTCAGCAGGCCCCATCAGTAAATCACAGTCCAGGCCCTTAGAATTTTGGAGCAAAGCCCTGTCATCCTCTACGGATAACAGCTCTTGGCCTACTACTGGTCTTAGTAGAGACTGAGTGCTTAACCATGGGTCACCATGGAGAACTCCAGTCACCAAGTTTCTATGTGACCTGAGCTCTCCAACATGAACTGGGTGTTATCTGACCATAACGTTAGGCATGCACAGCAGCATGTATGTGGTATATACAAACGGGGCCAAGTAGGCCCTGAAGGTACAAGAAAGTTACATGAAGAAGTAGCCCAAGCCCGGCTGGTGTGGCTCAGTGGTTGAGCGTCAACCCATGCACCAAGAGGTCATTGGTCCGATTCCCGGTATACATGCCCGGGTTGTGGGCCCAACCCGGTGGGGAGCATGCAGGAGGTGGCCAATCGATGTTCTCTCTCATCAATGTTTCTGTCTCTCTCCCCCTCTCCCTTCCTCTCTCTCTCTCTAATATCAATAAAGAAAAAAAAGAAGTAGCCCAAATGCCAATACCCTCTCTCTTCCAACCTACATTTATGGCCTCAGGGGGATTCCTTATAATCAGTTGACAGAGGAAGAGGAGAAGCTGGTTTACAAATGATTCTTCATGATATTCAGGCACCACCCAAAAGTAGACAGCTGCGGTACTACAGCCCTTTTCTGGGACATCTCTGAAGGTCATTGGTGAAGGGAAATCTTCCCAGTAGGCAGAACTTTCAGCAGTGCACTGGTTGGAAGGAGAAATGGCCAGATGTGTGACTATATATCAACTCATGGCTGTGGCCAATAGTTTGACTGAATAGTCAGGGACTTGGAAGGAACATGGCTAGAAAATTGGTGACAAGGAAATTTGGAGAAGTATGTGGACAGACCTGTCTGAATGGGCAAAAAAAGAGGAAAAAAAGTAAAGATATTTGTGTCCCATGTGAATGCACACAAAGGGTGACCTTAGCAGAGAAGGATTTTAATAATCAAGTGGGTAGGATGACCGATTCTATGGATATCAGTCAGTTTCTTTTCCCGATCACCCTGTCATTGCCCAATGGACTTATAAACAAAGCAACCATCATGGCAGGAATGGAGGTTATGCATGGACTCAGCCACTTGAACTGTCACTCACCAAGGCCAGCCTGGCTATGGGAATCACTGAGTGCCCAATCTGCCAGCAACAGAGACCAACAGTAGGCTCCTCTACATGGTACCATTCCCCTGGGTGAACAGGTTGGTTACATTGGGCCGCTTCTTCAGTGTTTTGCTCTTACTGAAATAGACATTTACTCTGGATACACATTTGCCTTCTCTGACACATGCTTCTGCCTTTTCTGGATATTTCATATAAAGGACCCTCTCAATATGTTGTCTCTTGTATCTGGCTTCTTTCACTGAGCATATTTTTGAGATTTATTAATGTTGCAGCATGTATCCATAGTTAGATATCTTAGACTGATATATAAGAGTAAAATAGCTATATTGTATGGTAAATTTACATTAAAAAATTTAAGAAACTGCTAGAGCAACTCTCTGTTTACTAGATGGGATGCTGCCCAATTCATAAATTGTTCAGTAAAGTCAATTAGATGGAAGGAAGGAAGGAAGGAAGGAAGGAAGGAAGGAAGGAAGGAAGGAAGGAAGGAAGGAAGGAGGGGAAAGGGTTAGTAATGTTTTAAAGGGAAAAGGTAAAAGTTTGCAAAAGGTGGAAACTGTGGAAATTGTGTTGCTTGCATGACCTTTGCTCAGCCTTTTGTTGGGTATGGATAAGGATTATGTTGATTATCCACAAGGCAATGGATAACCCAGCAGATGCTGGACGAGATACCAGACCACCTTACTGCAAAGTGGACAGTGGGCCAGACAGAGTACATCAGCAGGAACTGCCGGAAGCCAAAAGTAGGGTATATAACCAGCACCCCAACCCTAATTCGAGGCTGAACCCTTCTCAGCTCAGCCCACCTGCACCCAGGCGCATGGAATAAAGCCATTTTGCTCTACATTGGCCTTGTGTTGTGGATGTGATTTCCCACCAGCTCAGACCTTTTAGGAAGGAAGGAAGGGAGGGAGGGAGGGAGGGAGGGAGGGAGGGAAAAAAGAAAAAAGAAACTGCCAAACTGTCTTCCAAAGTGGTTGCACCATTTTACATTCCCACCAGCAAAGCATGAGGGTTCCCATTTCTCCATATTACCTCCAAAATTTGTTATCTGTATTTTAAACTATGGCCATTCTATGAAAAACAAACAAAAAAGATTTTAAAAGTTTCAGTTAGGAGGCTAGCGATTTTGAGAGGTAAAACGACCCTCTCTCAACAACAAAAAAACCCTCATTGCGGTCCTCCAGGCGGCAGAGGGCGCTCCAAGAGGAGGCCTCTCTTCCGAGCCTCACAGCGCCATTTTAGCGAGATCCCGTTGCTAGGAGACGGAGATGCGTCTTTCGGCCTGCGAGCCCTGCCTCCCGGCTATCTAGGCTCTGTATTGCCCCAGGACTGAGATCTACCGCCCCACTACCATCCAGGGAGCAGTTCCAGAAAGCCCTTTCTGGGGGCTTTTTCCTTCCACCCCGCTAACGCTGGCCGTGGCGGGCCCAGGATCCTTGCCTAGATCCAGTCCTCTAGCCAGCTATGCCTAAGAAAGGGAAAAAGGCCAAGACGCCCCTGTCCGAGGAGGAGCAGTTGCTTCTGTTTCAGCAGAAGTTGCTGGCAGAGGAGGAGATGGCCAAGAAGAAGGAGAGGCTTCTGAGCCAGTTCTTGAAGGTGATGGCTTTCTGCATTATTACCCTGCCCAACCCCACCTACTCCTTGCGCTGACCCTATTGCATTAAACCCGTCATTGTGGCAGCTTCATTTTCATGCTGGCCTCCCTCCTCCGGAAATCTTGAGACCTAAATATGTTGAGATTTCAGGCAACAGTGTTTGGAAGGAGGGGTGGTGGTATAGAGCGTGGCAGTCACAACTGAGCTCCACAACTGTTCGAGCTGTTTGAAATTCTGATAGTCTCCCTGAAGAGGGTCATTACAAATAGCCTCCTCCACCCTAAAGGAAATTCACCCTTCTCCTCCTTAAAATGCCATCTGGCGTTTCCTGTCTCACTTGAGACCGCTCCCAAAACAAGAACAGGAACTACCTGAGTGTTAGCCATCAGGAGCTTTGGTCCCTCAGAAAAGTCAATGGGGAAAGGTGTCAGTTGACAAACTAAGTGTGATCTTGTTTGTTGTACTGTATCGGGCTTTTGGCCCTGACCTCCTGCAGGTGTATTTATTCCTTCACACAGGACAAGCTGGCCAAGGAGGAGCACAACAGTGCTCTGAACCTTAATAAGATTAACACACAGTGGAGAACTGTTCTTCGAGAAGTCAAGACCAAAGAGCTTCATAAGGACATTGAGATTCTCAGCCAAACATTTGAACGAGTGGTGGATTGCAAGGACAGTGTCATCAAGGTAGGTGTTCTTCCCAAGAAAATACTTGAATATGGTTGCCTTGATCTCTTCTCTTAATAGAATGGGCCTAGAAAATTAATTAATTACTCAATCTTTTTTTTAGACAAAGTTATTCCTTATTTTTTTTTTTTTAGTTATTCTTTTTTTTAAATGTCTTTTTAAATTGATTTTTTTAGAGAGAGAGAGGAAGGGAGAGAGAGATAGAAACATCAATGTGAGAGAGAAACATCAATCAGCTGTCTCCTGCACACCCCCCACTGAGGATCGAGCCCGAAACCCGGGCACGTGCCCTAACTGGGAATCAAACTGGGACCTCTCAGTCCATGGGACAATGCTCAATCCACTGAGTCACACCAGCTGGGCTAATTTCTCGATCTTAAAGCCCATACAAGAAGCTGGTTGTGATGAAGCCAGGCTATTGGTAATGACAATTTTCATTGAAATGAAAAATAGAATATTTGGTGGTCATTCCTCTCCCTCACTTAGAGGAGCCATTCTTTTTAGACATCTCCTGCCCCAAACCAGTGATATACAATTTTTGAGTTATGAGGCACAGTAGACATCACCCAAAGACTTGAACTTAGTCCTATATCTTCATTTCAATATGAGACTACTCCATCCCAGAGGGAGGAAATGGCTCACCCAAGGTCACACAGCTAGTCAATGAGAGAGCTGGGACTACAGGATAGGTTCCTGGATTCCCACTCCAGTGCCTTTTTCAACCAAATTCTGTTTGGCCTCTTTGATTCAACTTCAGTGGCCCTGGATAAGGCTGAGATCTCCATGGGTAAGAGCAGTTCTGGATCACTAAACAATTCAATCAGCCATCCTTATGCTCTTGAGAGGTTCTTTCTTTCTTTCTTTTTTTGTTCATCTTCATCTGAAGATATTTTTCCATTGATTTTTAGATAGAGTGCGAGGGAGGGAGAGAGAAACATCGATGTGAGAAAGACACATCGATTGGTTGCCTCCCACACGACCCCAATCAGGGCCAGGGACAAACTGCAACCGAGGTACATGCCCTTAATGGGAACCGAACCCTGGACTCTCTGGTCCGTGGGCCGACCCTCTAACTGCTGAGCCAAACCGGCCAGGGCAACACTGACATTCTTGGTCATGCTATCCTTGAAAGTCCCCTTTGGTTTCTATGACACCTTTTGTAGCTTTTCTCCTGCCACTAGGGTGTATACATCCAGTCTCCTTTGTGAGTTCACCTTCCTCTCTCCATCACCTGAACTTTAGCATTTCCCAGGTTTCTAAGTCTGACCATCTCACCCTTTACCTCTTTTCCCTTAGATTGTCAAATAAAAATACGCCAACAGCCAACACAACAATAGCCATTGGTGTGAATGAATAAAAATCATACCTATTTTTGTCAGATCAGCAAAAAATATATTTTTTGGTGTGCTACAGAATTTTAGTAATTAATTTATGTGTGCCATGAGATGAAAAAGTTTGAAAATTGCTAGTCTAGGGTCTAGAGACCATTGTATTCATTACCATGGCTTTATTATTTATTTATTTATTTTTAATCCTCACCTGAGGATATTTTTCCATTTATCTTCAGATAGAGTGGGAGGGAAGGGAGAGAGAAAGAGAAACATTGATGTGAGAGGGACACATCGACTAGTTGCCTCCCGCATGACCCTGACCAGGGCGGGGGACGAACCGCAACTGAGGTATGTGCCCTTGACTGGAATCGAACCCGAAACTCATTGGTCCTCAGGCCGATGCTCTAACTGCTGAGCCAAATCGGCCAGGGCTCATTACCATGGCTTTAAATACCACTTACATATTGATGACTCCCAGGTCTGTAACACCAGCCTGTATTTTTCTCTTGAGTTCCAAATCCTTATATTCAAGATTCCTAGATATCTGTTCCTGGCTTTTGTACTTTCCTCACAACTGAACTCATGGGCTTCCCCTTCCCTCCTAGCCAGCCCCATTTCCCATACTCCACAATCTGGTTTTCCTTATAATCTCTATTAGGGTGGCTGGTGTCATTCACCAAATCACCCAACCCAGAAATCTGGCAATCATCCTAGGTTTTGCCTCCATCCCTGACTTCTGTTACTAAGTCTTACATAGATCTTGTGCTTAAGTATTTTTCAAAACCATGTCCTGCTCTCTTTCCCCACTGTCCTGCTGTAGCTGAGACTTGAGCGCTATCTCTCACATGGACCACTGCGATCCTCTTCTATATTCCAGCCTTCTTGCCCAACGGCCTCCAGGTGATTGTCTACACAACTACCAGAGTATCTTTCTTTTTTTAGATCACATTATTTTAATTTTTTATTTATTTTTATTTTATTTTATTTTTTAATTTTTTTATCCACACCCAAGGACATTCCTGCATCTATCCTCAGATAGAGCAGGAGGGAGAGAGGGAGGAAGAGAGACAGAAACATCAACATGAGAGAGACACATCGAGTGGCCGCCACCCACATGACCCCAACCCTGGGCCGGGGACAAACTGCAACCAAGGTACGTGCCCCTAGCGGGAACCCAACAGGACTCTCTGGTCCTCAGGCCGACGCTCCAACCGCTGAGCCAAACTGGCCAGGGCTTATTTTTTAACTTTAAATAATTTTTTAATTTTTCAATTACAGTTGACATACAGTATTATATTATGTTTATTGATTTTAGAGAGAGAGGAAGGGGGAGAGAATAACACTGATGTGAGAGAGACACATCAATTGGTTGCCTCCTATACACTCCCTGACTGGAGATCAAACCCGCAACCTAGGTATGTGTCCTGATTGGGAATTGAACCCACAACCTTTTGTTTTGTTTTTTTTGTTTAAAAAAAATTTTTTTTTTCTTTATTGATTTGAGAGAGAGAGGAAGGGAGAAGGAGAGAGAGATAGAAACATCGATGAGAGAGAACATCGATTGGCTGCCTCCTGCATGCTCCCTACTGGGGATCAGGCCCACAACCTGGGCATGTGCCCTGACCGGGAATCAAACCGACGACCTCTTGGTGCATGGGTTGACGCTCAACCACTGAGCCACACTGGCCAGGCCTTTTGTTGTATGGTATGATGCTCCAACCAACTGAGCCACCTGGCCAGGCTATATTAGTTTTGAGGTGTACAACCCAGTGATTAGACATTATATAACTTACTAAGTGATCACCCCAATAAGTCTAGTACCCATTTGACACCATACATAGTTATTACAATATTATTGACTATATTCCCTATGCTGTACTTTACATCCCTATGACTATTCTGTAACTACCAATTTGTACTTTTTAATCTCTTTACCTTTTTCATTCATCTCCCCACCCTACCCCCTCCCATATGGCAACCATCAAAATGTTCTCTGTATCTATGACTCTGTTTCTGTTCTGCATGTTATTTTGTTTAGATTCCACATAAAAGTGAAATCATGTAGCATTTATCTTCGTCTGTTTGGCTTATTTCACTCAGCACAGTACCCTCTAGGTCCATCCATGTTGTTGTAGATTGCAAGATTTCATTCTTTTTTATGGCTGAGTCATATTCCATGGTATAAATGCACTACTTCTTTATCCACTTGTCTATCAATGGACACTTAGGTTGCTTCCATATCTTGGCCACTGTAAATAATGCAGCAATCAACATACGGATGTATATGTCTTTTCAATTTAGTGTTTTGGGTTTCTTTGAAAACCCAGAAGTGGAATTGCTGGGTCCTACATTGTTTCTTCAATGTAGCCTTTCTTTTAAAGTTTATTTTGTCTGGTATAGGTATGGCTACCCTAGCTTTTGCTTGTTTGTTTGTTTGCATTTTATTATTATTTTTTTATGGAATGCTTCACAAATTTGGGTGTCATCCTTGCGCAGGGGCCATGCTAATCTTCTCTGTATCATTCCAATTTTTTTTTTTTAGTATATGTGCTGCCGAAGCGAGCACTGTTTGTTTCCATTTTCATGAAATCTTTTTCCATCCCTTTACTTTCAGTCTGTGTGTGTCTTTATTTTATTTATTTATTTTGTTACTCCTCACCCAAGGATATTTTTCCCATTGATTTTTTAGAGAGAGTGGAAGGGAGGGGGGAGAGGAAGGGGAGGAGAGAGAGACAGAGAGAGAGAGAGAGATGTTGATGTGAGACATTCAATTGGTTGCCTCCTGCACACGCCCCGACCAGGGCTGCAACCCAGGTACATGCCCTTGACCAGGAATCAAACCCGAGACCCTTTGGTGCGTGGGTCAATGCTCTAACCACTGAACCACACCATCCAGGGCATATGTGTGTCTTTAGATCTGAAATGAGGCTCTTACAGACAGCATATGTAAGGGTCTTGTTTTTTATCCATTCAGCCTCTATATGTCTTCTGATTGGAGCATTTAATCCATTTGCATTTAAAGTAATTGCTGATAGGTATGTGTTTATTGCCATTTTATTATTCATATTTTTTTCTTCTTCTTCTTCTTCTTCTTCTTCTTCTTCTTCTTCTTCTTCTTCTTCTTCTTCTTCTAGAAGAGCCTTTAACATTTCTTGTAATACTGGTTTGGTGGTGATGAACTCCTTTAGCTTTTTCTTGTCTGGGAATCTCTTTATCTGTCCTTTGATTTTAAATGATAGCTTTGCTAGGTAGAGTAATGGTCCTTGCTTTTCATCACTTTGAATATTTTGTGCCAATCCCTTTTGGCCTTCCGAGTTTCTGTTGAGAAATCAGCTACCAGTTTTATGGGAGCTCTCTTGTAGGTAACTAATTGCTTTTCTTTTGCTGCTTTTAAGATTCTCTCTTTGTCTTTAACTTTCGGTATTTTCATTATGATATGTGTTGGTGTGGGCCTCTTTGGGTTCTTCTTATTTGGGACTCTCTATGCTTCCTGGACTTGTATGTCTATTTCCTTCACCAGGTTAGGGAAGTTTTCAGTCATTATTTTTTCACATAGGTTTTCAATTCTTCACTCTTTCTCCTCTCCTTTTGGCACCCCCATGATGTGAATGTTGGTATGCTTAAAGTTGTCCCAGAGGCTCCTTATACTCTGCTTATTTTTTTTAATTCTTTTTTCTTTTTGCTGTTCTGATTGGGTGTTTTCTGCTTTCTTATCTTCCAAATCTCTGATCTGATCTCCTGCTTCACCTACTCCCTGTAATGTATTCTTCATTCCAGTTAGTGTATTCTTTATTTCTGACTGGTTCTTTTTCATGTTTTCTATCTTTGTTTTTTGTTGTTTTTTTTATCCTCACCCGAGGACATTTTTCCATTTTTTGTTCAGATAGAGTGGGAGGGAGAGAGAGGAGGGGAGAGAGAGAGAAACATCGACATGAAAGGGACACATAAAGTGGCTGCCTCCCGCACGACCAACCAGGGCCTGGGACAAGCCGCAACCAAGGTACGTACCCCTAGCGGGAACCGAACCTAGCTCTCTCTGGACCGCAGGCCGACGCTCTAACCGCTGAGCCAAACCGGCCAGGGCTCTATCTCTGTTTTTATGTTTCCTATCTTTTGTTGAAGTTCTCACTGAGTTTATCTATTCTTCCCCTAAGTTTATTGAGCATCTTTATAACCAGTGTTCTAAACTCTGCATCTGGTAGATTGCTTATCTCCATTATATTTAGTACTTTTTCTGGCATTTTGTTGTATTATTTCATTTGGGACATATTTCTTTGTCTCCTTATTTTGGCTGCATCCCTTTGTTTGTTTCTATGTATTAGGTAGAGCTGCTACGTCTCCCAGTCTTGGTAGAGTGACCTTGTGTAGAAGGTGTCCTGTAGAGTCCAGTGGCATAGCCTCCCCAATCACCTGAGCTGGGCACTCAGGTGTGCCTTCCCGCCCCCCCATGTGGGCTGTGTACATCCTCCTCTTGTAGTTGAGCCTTGATTGCTGTTGGCACCTCAATGGGAGGGATTTACTCCAGGCTGATTGGCTATGAGGACTGGCTGCAACCACCATGGACGATCAGCTGTGCAGGGGCTAACCCCATGGAGCAAGACTTACTTCAGCAGGGCTCTGGTGGCTGCTGAGTCTACCCTTTGAATGTGGAGGAGGTTAGGTGGTGCTTCAACCTAGTCTGAAGCTGTCCACCAGATGTGCTGGCTCTAGAGCCTCCTGGGAGGTGCAGATCAAGGTCAGCCGCCACCTGTGCTCTGCCCAGGGCCACCCTGCATGAGCTACAAAGCAATCTGCAGATGGCTTCTACCTGTGCCGGGCTTGGATTTGCCCAGGAGAGGCCAAGCTGTGAACCAAGGCTGGCTGCCTCTACTGCCAGACCTGGGGCCACTTAGCAAGAGGTATGTGGCATGCTGAGGCCAGATGCTGCTTTTTTGAGAGATTTTGAGAAAGTCCAAAGCATGAGCCAAGACAAGTCTTTGTATGGAAAAGCCACTGGAAACAGCTTGGGTGGGCCCACAAGATGGGTGTGACGGGGTCTCAGGGAGTCATCAGGACCCAGGCCAATAGTGTTAGCCAGGTTGATGGAGACTCAGGTATGATACCCGCCTGCGGGCTCTGTGTGGAGAGGGCCCAGAAAAAGAACAATGGCCTCTGCTAGCACTTCTGTCTTGGAAAAAGCTGCTCTTCCAGCTCTTGCCTCAATGCCAGATAACTCAGTACGTTGCCAGATAAATCAGTTCCTACCCTTATGTCACTGATGCCCCAGTGAGTCCAAATAAATCTGTATGGTAGGCCCTTTCCAGAAGCGCTCCATCTCACTCAGCCACAATCCCTGCTGGGTTTAGCAGCCAGAAGTTATAGGGACTTCTCATCCTGGCACTAGAACCCTGGTCTGGGAAACCTAGTGTGGGTCTAGGACCCCTCACACTTCAGGGGAGACCTCTGCATCCGAGACATCCCTTACATGTGGGTGTGGGACCAGCCTGTTCAGCATCTCTGCTTCTCCTACCAGTCTCCATGTGGCTTCCTCCTTATATCCTTGCTTGTGGAACTTCCGTATAGCTAGGTTTCAGGTGGTTCTTAATGATGGTTGTTCTATAGTTTAGTTGTAATTTTGATGCAGTTGTGGGAGGATTCCAGTACTGCCTTTAATTATGCCACCATCTTGACCTGAACCTCCAGATTATCTTTCTAAAACAAAAATCTGATCCTGTTATTTTCTACTGCTTAAATCTCCTTAGTGGCTCCCCTCTTCTACCGGAAAAAAAATCCATATTTCATGGAAAGAACATCAAAGCCCTTCATGATCTACCCTCTACCTGTGCCTTTCCACATTCTGTTTCCTCTGTCTGGAATTTCCCCCCCTATCTCCCCAGTCTCCCTGGCAAACTCACTCCTCCTTCAAGAGTGACACAAATGACATCTCTTCTGTGAAGCTTTTCCCGGTGCTCTTAGTTAGTTAGATGTAGGCACTCAGTCCTTCATATCCCATTGTCACTGTAACCTCATGGCAATTTCCATGTTAAACCGTAATGTTCTATTTATATAATTATTTTCCTACTGCAAGATTGCAAGCTCCTTTGAGGGCAGTGAGCATGTCTTTTAATCTCTAAATCCTTAGCATCCAGCAAGTGCTGGTACATAGCAGGTTTGGTAAATATTTGTTGAGTGAGTAAATAGTCATTCATTATCAGAACCTATTTCATAAAAACCTTTTTCATGTAAACATAGTATAAGGTAAAAGCTAGCTCTGTGTAGAGGTTGTAGTAGTTCACAGTGAGTGGACTCAAGGTATTTGGATCATATGGGAACTCAGTAAATGCTTTTTTGTTTTATTTACTCTAATTTTATCTTACTTTCTTGGATGGGTAATACATTCCTACTGTCCAAAATTCAAAAGATAAAAAGTTACATAGTGTCCTGGCCGGTGTGGCTCAGTGGTTTGAGTGTCGTTCCATGGACTGAGAGGTCCGGGTTCGATTCCCAGTCAGGGCACATGCCCGGGTGCAGGCTCAATCCCCAGTAGGGGGTGTGCAGGAGGCAGCCGATGGGTATTTATCTCTCACATCGATGTTTCTATCTCTCTCTCCCTTCCTCTCTCTCTGAAAAATCAATAAAAACATATTAAAAAAAATTTTTTTTTCTTTATTGATTTTAGAGAGAAAGGAAGGGAGAGGTAGGGAGAGATGGAAACATCAATAAGAGAGAACATTGATGGGCGGCCTCCTGCATGCCCCCCACTGGGGATCAGGCCCACAACCTGGGCATGTGCCCTGACCAGGAATCGAACCGGCGACCTCTTGGTGCATGGGTCGACACTCAACCACTGAGCCACACCAGCTGGGCTATTTATTAGCTTGAATATTTCTATAAAGAGATATTTCCCATCATTTACCCAAAGGTATAGTTTACATAAGAAAGGCAGGTAAAATGCTTGATTCCTTCTCTTCCCTGACAAGATACCTCAGGTTCAACTTGTTTATTTTTGCCTTAGATTTCGAAGCAGCCATTTCTCTAAGAATCATTGCAAATGTTTGTTGTCCCTAGGACACTGGAGGGCTCTGTGGGGTTCTCTGATGTCACTCTGACTTTACATTCAAGAGTGGAGCCCTGGCCGGTTTGGCTCAGCGGTTAGAGTGTCGGCCCGTGGTACAGAGAGACCTGGGTTCGGTTCCCGCTAGGGCATGTACCTCGGTTGCAGTTTGTCCCCGGCCCCTGTTGGGGTCATGTGGGTGGCAACCACTTGATGTGTTTCTCTCGCATTGATGTTTCTCTCTCTCTCTTCCTCCCTCTCTCCTTCCCGCTCTATCTGAAGATGAATGCAAAAGTGTTGAGAGTAAAAAAACAAAAAAAAAAAGAGTGGGAGAACCAGCACTCTTAGAGCTAAAGAACTGGCATTAGGAACTAGGGGGAAATGCCATTCATGTCATCCAGCTAACCAGCTGAATACATTTTTAATTTTCTCACACAGAAGCCATCCAGCCAAAATGGTAACTCTCTGTTTCCTGCCCAGTCTTTAGCCAAGGACCTCTCAGAAGCCGAGGAGCAGTACGCCCACGCCCTGCGCAGCCACTTGCACAACATTGACAAGCTATTGGCTCTGCAGAGGTGCCGACTCAGCCTCCTAGAGGAAAATTACAACGTGGAGCTAGAGGCTCTAACCAAGGAGTTTGAGACAGAAAGGTATGGGGGTTTTAGTCCAAGGGAGTATATAGAGCCTGTGTCAAGGAGCTGTCTGTAAGCAGGAGGCCAGCACTCTGGAGCATCCCACCTTGATTATGACATTATCCCCAGCAGAAAAGATCCTGATTTCCTTCTAAACTAACTTGGGTTTAAGCTTGTGGCCTTAGCCTTCCTTTGCCCCATGCCAGGTCCCTATTTGTAATGCCCTCACCACCCACTTTCAACTATCAAAATCCTACCCATTTGGCAGGGGACAGGAATGGGAAGGAGACTTCTCACTGTAACCTTTGCACTTTTTGATTTTTATATCATATGAGTATATTAACCTATTCAAAAATAAAGAAAAAATAATCTTATTCATTCATTCTTTTTGGCCCTGAAAGGAATAGAGCCTTCCCTCCCTCTGTTCTCCTTCAGTACCTAAGAGTTTGTACCATTCATACAGTTTTATTATATAGTGCTTTGAGTTGTCATTATTGGTCCATATGCTTTATCCTTCGGAACAGGGACAGTGTCTTGTTTCCCATAGGAAGACAATTATTGACCAACATGAAAAAGAGATTCACTACCTACAAGATGTCTTCATGGCCATGGAGCAGAACTATATAGATTCTGAGTATGAAAGCAAGCTGGAGTTCCAGAGCATGTGGGATGACCTCAAAAACAAGGTACAGAGGGAAAGTAATGGGCAACAGCTGGGAAAGAAGTCAGAGAAAAATGCTCAAGGCTAGCAGAGCTCAAAGAGATCCCTTTAATCAATATAATCCATAAAATGCCTTTTGTCATTGTAGGTACCCCTACTGCCTTTTGTACTTTTTTTTTTTTTTTTGCATTTCTCTTCAGATAGAGCAGGAGGGAGAGAGGGAGGAAGAGAGAGAGAGAAACATCGATGTGAGAGAGACACATCGAGTGGTCACCACCCACACGACCCCAACCAGGGCCGGGGACAAACTGCAACCGAGGTACATGCCCTTAGCGGGGACCGAATGTGGGACTCTCTGGGCCGCAGGCCGACGCTCTTACCACTGAGCCAAACCAGCCAGGGCTTCCTTTTGTACTTTTGTGAAAATTAGTCAGGAGGGAGGATTATTCTGAAATATCAAGGAAGTGCATTTCAGAGCTAAAAAGCAATAAGAAGAGCATCTGGTTTCACCTCTGTGATTTGTAGATGAAGAAACCAAAGCCCCCCAAAGTAAAATCAGCCGCCAAAGTCATACTGCTGGTTTGTGGCAGAGCTGGGAGGACAATCTGGTCTCTGGCCCCTTGGCCCAAAGTGCTTGCCACCATCCTGGAGGCTGCAAACTTCAGCTAGCCTGCAGACCTGGGTTTGGGTATGGGGTTCTTTGTTTTTATTTTGCCCTGTAATGTTTTGTAAAACATTTTAATAAGGTTTCTACATTAAAAAATTGGGAGGTTTCACATAGAAATCCAAGTTTTCAGCTTCCCTTGAAAAATGTAAAGATCTGGTAACACTAGGCCAATATTTCCAAATGGAGCTGAGCAGCTATGCCTTCCTCTCTTCCCCCGCCAAAGAGCATTTCCTCTCTGGCTCACCACAGGCCCCATCTAGCCCACAGCACTTAATCAATCATCTGCCTGGTCTTTGTAGGCATTTTCACTGGTGACCCCTGTACTATACTATGCTATAAACAGTGCAAGAGTGTGAGGTTGCTGGTGGAAGTGAAAGGGCACTAATAGGGTAATTCCAAGCATTGGCTGTTTTGGGGCCACTTCCTAGAATATAGAAGAGAAGCACTTTCTAAGACTGCAACTGGAGAATGTAGTAGAAGATCTGTGGAAAAGGTTCCAGGATGCACTCAAGAATTACACTGATGCCACAGAGGATCGAAAGATTGCCTTCGAGACCCTGAAGGTGAAGGACGAGAAGAGCTCCAAAGATATTGAAGTACAGATGAAAAAAATACAGAAACTACAGGTTAGTGCAGCCAACCAGAAATGCTCACTGCTTTAACTACTCCATTATGCCCTATTCGTCTTCCCATTGCCACTGGGCCTCATCACTGGTTGGGAAAAGATGATATGCTTTGATTTCAGTGTCTAAACTGATGACCCTCAGCTAGTCAGGTGTTTCCTCTAATCTACTCTGTTCTTCCAGGATTCCATAATTATTTTAAAAGGCAAGATCATGATGCACAGCCGTGAGAGTGAAGAACAGAACCAGTATATTCGTGATGACAAGGAGTTGGTCCTTGTACAACTACGAAAACTTAAGGCCCAAAGAACTCAGGCCCGGGAAATAGCACAGGAGAATTTAGTGAAACTCACCCTGGAGAGTAATGCCACCCTCAAAGCCCTGAGAAAGATTGTCGATAAGGTAAAGGGTAGAGGGTGGTCCAGACAAACCAAAGAACCCAGCTCCCTGCGAAGTAAAAGGGGTTTGAGAGTGGCAGAGGCTTCCTCCTGCTCCTGCCTGAGTGGACAGTTGGAATACCTTTTTTATTCCCTCCCCTCTCACATTTTAAATTAAATGAATTAATAATGAATCAATTTTGTAAGAATATAAAATATCTACTTGGAATAGTGCTGGGCACAAAGTAAGCACTCTGTGTTAGATGTGTATGTTACTCTTGTCTCCCACTTGGATGAGTAGCTTCTCTGGTTCAAGCAGGGAACCAACTCCACTATTCCCCCTCCCACCTCTTTCCTAATAAAAGGTATCTTCCTGCTTTCAATAGGGTGAGAAGATCCTTAAACTTGCTGAAATATGTAGGAAATTTGAAACAGAGGAAGAAAAAGTGCTGCCTTTTTATTCATCAACACTGACTCCCGAGGAGCAGGAGGAGATAGAGGAAGTTGGTGCAGAGGAGCTTACGGAGGAGCTGGCAAAGGTACAGTCTCTAAGGCCCAGAGGCCTTGGCTGATGTTTGGGGATGATGGGGCCCAGGGTTATATTTGCTAATGGGCCCCACCACACACTTTCCTTTAAATCAATTCCCAGGAGATAAAAAACTACAAAGGGATGGAGAATTTCTGGAAAAGGTACAACAAAGTGAAACTGGAACAACTGAGCCTCCAACACAGACATGCCCAGTTGTTAGAGATCAATGGGAAGCTGCGGGAGATGCTCAAGAAGTACTTGGATGGCATCTCAGTGAGTGATGAAGTGCTGAACCAGCTCAACCCACTCTTCATCATCAACCACCGAAGCAACTTACCCCAGCCCTTGTCCACACCTACAACCCAGCCAGGTGACAAAAAATGTCCAACCACTTACAATATCATTGAGGCAGCCCACGTGATCTCTCATATCCTGTGATACAAGGAGAAAATCTCTCTTCAACCTCCAGAGAATTTTTTGAGAGACTCAAGGACTTTGCTATTAAAAATTCCCATAGAGTTCATGAGCTCCTTATATCTTTGCCATGTTGGACAGAGCAGACTACTTTGAGAACACAAGGAATATAGCAGCCCCAGGGCGTGGGGAGAATAGCTAGGCAACTACCAGGAGGCTTATTTCTCAATGAAGCATTGTTCCTGGAGTCAGGGCACTATGGGAGCCAAAACCCATACTTTCGGGACCCAGAGATCTGATGGGAAGACTCAAAAACAGGTCCCTGGGGTAAGTTAGGACAGGAAGAGGAGGCCAAGGGAAGAGGTGATCCAAAGGCTCTAACCACCCCCATGCCAGACAAGATCCAACTCAGAATGCCTTTTCCCCAGCCGCTTCATCTCATTCCCACTTACAAAAGTAGCCTCAGAAAATATCAGGTAAAGAATGCAAAGAAGTTTTAAAAAGTATTATTTATTATTTCTTTTTGCTCTTGTTTCGTTTTTCTTCCTTGAGCTTCTTTTTGGAGACTTTAGGTCTGCTGGCCTTTTTGTATAGGTGATACCCAATGAGGCTAAGGAGGACTGGCAGCACGGCCATGCCTACCAGAGGCAAAATGCCCTTCACCAGCTTTTGCCAGTAGTTGGCTCGGATCAGTGCAATCAGCTCCACGTCAAACTGCAGCACTGCATCCGCTGGAGGCAGAGAGGAGGTGAGGGTTAGAACCTATGCAGTTTATGCAGGACTCTGAATGAATGAGAACAGGGAAGGCAGGCCACACCAGAGCAACAACTATGAAGCCGGCAAGATTTAAATGTGGGGTTGAGTTTCCTTAGACAAAGGCAAAGACAGGTTATGAGCAGAGTCTAGTGATAGTCACATTTACCCCAAATATACAAATGTGGCTTGGTTTCCATGACAGGTCTTTGACAGCACAGGAAAACTTTCTGTGGATCTGAAACACACATGCTGTTTTCCATTTATGAGTGAGAGAAACCTCAATACTAACTGTACTCCATTTCCAAACAGCCACATGGATACAATCTTAGCAGGGCTGAAATTAATTGGATTTAAACTAGACTTTTAAAAATTCCACCAACCAATGAGCATATTCAATGCAATTGTTAGGTGTTTTAACATAAGAGCTAGAGAGGAAGAAGGATGTGTCTTAAGAAATAAGGGGTGGGGCCCTGGCCAGTTTGGCTCAGTGGCCCACGGACCAAAGTGTTGTGGGTTTGATTCCCGGTCAAGGGCATATACCTGGGTTGCAGGTTTGATCCCCGGTCGGGTTGTGCGGGAGGCAACCAATCGATGTGTCTCTCTCACATTGATATCTCTCTCTCTCTCTCTCCCTCCCTTCTACTGTATCTGAAAATCAATGGAAAAATATTCTCGGGTGAGGATTAACAAAAAGATAATAATAATTAGGGGTGGGGAATGAATAGGGCATGGGGAGAGAAATGCAGATATATGCAGCACTAGAAAGCAGAAAGTAATAGAGCTTTGAGTAAGAGTTTGTTTCTCTTTGGTCCTCTTATCCTCTTTCCAGGTCTCCCTCTAAGCTGGAACTGGGATAAAAACTTTTACCCCAATACTCTGAAGTACAACACGTTTTAGCTAATAGAACATTTGTTATAACCAAAAGCAAGAGTTAGACATCTTGAGAAATCTGTCAAATCTCAGGCCTTCAAGAGTAGATACAAGCAGTGACCTGTGAGGGCTTTTAAAAGTTGTTTTGTTTCATTTTGTTTTGAATTACTTGATTGTGATCATTTTTACTATCTCTTCCCTGGTGAAGGCTACAAGGAAGGGTGGAGATATGGTGAGAAGCCATGCCAACTGCACAAATGACACAGTTTAGAATTATAGGACAAAGGCAGGAAAGAAGTCTAGAGTTCTGGGAAGGGTGACAGGCAGCAGACCCATGTGGTACAAGCAGGTGTCTCCTTCTAAAAAGCTGCTGGCTGCCAGAAGGCAAGCCAGGTGACCTTAATAGTTTCTCTAGTCCCTTTGATGATCTAAGCAGGAAGAAAGTGGCCATGCATAACGAGGCCCCAGCCACTCCTGTCCCTTTTAGCAAACTGAGTTTAAACCTTCTCAAGCTCCTTTGATGGTTTGAGAGAAAGCTCTAGGCAGGTTACCTGGGATAGATGGTGGAAATCCCCGTTTTCCATAGGCCAAGTGAGAAGGAATGATTGCCCTTCGCTTCTCTCTGAGGGAAAGAATGTAAGTCACGCCAGAGGTGGGACCAGGTGGCCAGCAGCTTCAGTCCATCTGAAGCCCCACGAGCAAAACCCTCTGGGTACTCATACCCAAAAGATGAACTTTCCCACATGGCACCAAACAGGTTGACCAGCAAAGGTGTCCATCCCCCAATATGACTCAACTCCTCAAAAAAAAAAAAACAACAACAAACCATAGCCAGAGAGGCACAGAGGCTTTGGATGCCCTCAAAGGTCCCAATGACCAATGCAAAGCCAGGGCTCTGTATCCCATGCTCTGCCTCCTCTAGGAGCAGGGATAGCAGAGAACACCTATACCCATGCAAAGGGAGTACCCAAGCCCATCTCTGCCCTGATACTCACCCCACACACATGTCTAGAAGGCTCTGCTCCAGACCTTGAGGAAAAAGACACAACTGAACAGGAAGCTGCCTACATCCCCCAAATCCCAGGAGAGATCAAAGGTTCCCCTTGATCCTTAGTTGAGCTCCCTGCTTCTCAAATCTCTGGTTTCCTTCCAGTAGGGTATGGGGCAAGTACTTATTCCAGGGAGCATATCTAAGGGGTTAAGAAAGCACTTATGTTGGGATAAGAAATGGGAGGCACAGGTCACATACCTGGGATCACTTGCTTTTGGCCAAGTTCTATAACCAGAGGGTCTCTGGTCAGGGAAGTGTCAATAACACGTCCATCTACCAAGCTGCCCTGGGAGGAGAGAGCATCCAGAACGCACACCTAGTACCTCTCCCTCCAAGCAGGTGCAATACACACCTGGGCCGCTGGGCGGGGTAACCCCCTAGCAGCAGCAGCCGAGCACTCCCCTAGGGCAGAAAGAAACAGGAAGCCCCAAAGGGCTGGCACTTCTTGGAGATCTCTCCACCCTTCGCTTCTTAGTGCCCAGGAGGAACTGGCGGAAAAGCAGGGAGGGAAAATGGGCTAGGAAGAGGAGCGGTCCCCTCCCCCGCCTGCCGCCCTCCGCCCTCACCCGCCACGTGCTCGAAGACCCCAGAGCCCTGTTACTCCCCTAACCACTTGCCACGTGTCCAAGCCAAAGCTGACGTGTTTCATCAGGGTGCCGCCCCCTCCCAGGCTCCGCCTGGGCCCCCATACCCCTCACCGTGTAGTGTATATGAAGCGTGTCTCCAAAGGCAGCGGGCTCCGCACACGGTTCGGGGGGCTCCACCTACGATCAGACTACAGGAGTCATGGAGGATCCTCCAAAGATTCCGTACTTGCCCGTAGACCCAACACCCCCCAACTCAGTCCCTGAAGTTCTCTTCCCGGCTCACAGGTTCATTTAGACGAGTATTCGCTCAAAGGACCTGCCCCACCGACCGTGACAATCTCCTCACCAGGGTCTCCACTTGGAGGGTCCGGACAGGACTTTCGGTTTCGAACCCAGTCTCTGCCCGGCACACCGCCCCACTTTGCAGCAGCAACGACAGCAGACAGAGCGGGAGTAGTGACGGGCGCAGGGTCATGACTGGACACGGCGCAGGGCGCGGGACACCAGGACAAGCTGCTGGGGTGGCGGTGGTTAGGACAGCGGTTCCCTCAGTGCCCAGGCCAGACTGGACAGGACGGGGCGGGTCCGAGACTCACCAGCTCCTCCTCCTGCAGCCCTTCCTCCACCTTGTCCCCACCTCCTGGAGGGAGGAGGCCACAGGGAGCCCTCCCTACCCTCTAAGATCCGCAGGTCGCAGATTCTGACTGGTCCATCGGTCCGTTAATGTTCCGTCCCACAGTGAGGGGCTAGGACATATAATAGCACCCATTTACGATAACCTAGTGTGTGGTGGGCACTCGTCTGTAATCCTCAAAACCACGCTGAAAAGTAGGCATAATTGTTCCCATTTTACAGATGAGAAACCGGGTGCTCAGGTTAGTAACTTGACCAAGGTCACCTAGCTAGGTGGTGACAGAGACAATTCAAACTCAAGACTGCCTGAGTCCAGCTTGTTTGCTCTCTGATCTTGCCTCAAAGATACACGTCTCCTCACACCTATCCTAGCAGTGTCTGGCTGGCCCATCCCACTTCAGCAGTTTGTCAAAGGCAGCATCCCCCTCCCAACTCCACCCTTTCAGCTTGAATTTTTGGAGGTCTGATAACCTGCATCATGTGTTTTCATCTCTGTGCCCAGGCTCATGCTCTTCCTTCACTTGTCAACTCACTTTAGGCCAAGTTCAAATATCACTGATTCTGAGCTAGAAGTGACTTCTCTTATTTCTGAACTTCAGGCATATACTCAGGGACATTATTTTTCCTTGTGTTGTGGTTATTTGTGTATCCCTCCCCATATCCTCCAAAGAACCAGCTCACTGATGGCAAGGACAAGGTTGTGATCATGTCTGGAGTCCCCCACATACTAGCTGAACAATACCCTCAATATAACAGATTCTAGACAAATGTTTATTTTGAATAAATATATCATACAATACTAAAAAAAAAAAAAAAAACCCTAAAAACAAAGACCTAATTATACCAATATGGAAAATCTCAGACAAATGTATACACTAGGTTTTAAAAAGCAAGAATAATAGATGTGATGAGCCCCTTTATATTTTAACCTCCCTCCAAATGTGTGTAGTATATTTAGAAAAGGAACTAGGACACACACCAAGTAGCTGAGGGTGGTTACCTTTGGAGATGGAAGGAAAGTAGAGGGGAACAGGTTCCACATGTTGCACTATATATTTATATATGGTTTGGATGTTTTACAATAAAATTACTTTGGTTACAAAAAATTTTTAATCAAATATTAAATGAACTAAACACAATATATGGTCCTGTGCTGCATAATGACGTTTCAGTTGATGACAGACCACATATACAATGGTGGTCCTGAAAGATTATAATGAAGCTAAAAATTTCCTATAACCTAGTGCATCATAGATATCATAGTTGTCCTAATGTCACTTGTTTGTGTGATGCTGATGTAAACAAACCAACAACACTCCCAGTCGTATAAAAGTAGAGCACATACAATTATGTACAGTACATAATACTTGATAATAAATGTTACTGGTTCATGTATATTATACTATACTTTTTTTTTTTAATCTTCACCCGAGCATATTTTTCTATTTATCTACAGAGTGGGAGGGAGGGAGAGAGGAAGGGAGAGGAGAGGGGGAGAGAGAGAAAGAGAAAGAGAGAGAGAAACACTGACGTGAGAGAGCCACATCGACTGGCTGCCTCCTGCACGACCCCGACCAGGGCCAGGGACAATCTTCAACCAAGGTACGTGCCTTTGACCGGAATCGAACCCGAGACTCATGGGTCCGTGGGCCAACGCTCTAACCACTGAGCAAGACCAGCCAGGGCTACTATACTATACTTTTAATCATTATTTAAAACATTTTTTTTCTTTATTGATTTGAGAGAGGAAGGGAGAGGGAGAATAGAAACATCAATGAGAGAGAACATCGGTTGGCCGCCTCCTGCATGCCCCCCACTGGGGATTTGGCCCACAACCTGGGCATGTGCCCTGACCAGGAACTGAACCAGTGACCCCTTGGTGCATGGGTTGACGCTCAACCACTGAGCCACACCTGCAGGGCTTTATCGTTATTTTAAAGTGTGTTTTCTACTTATTAAAAAAAGCTTGCTGTAAAACAGTTGCTGCGCTATACTAGCAGCAGCTTCATACTCCTCCTGTTTACTTCATCTCTTTTTTGAAATATGTTTTTATTGATTTTTAGAGAAAGAGGGAGATAGAAACACTGATGTGAGAAACATCCATTGGCTGCCTCCTGCACGCCCCCTACTGGGGATGGAGCCCGAAACCTGGTCATGTGCCCTGACCAGGAATTGAACCGGGACCTTTCAGTCCATAGGACGATACTCAATTCACTGAGCCAGATCGGCCGGGCTATTGCATCTCTTGATTGTGTTATTTTCTCTTGTGCTTGATTTAATCTTGTGTGGTTCTGTACAGTAACATGCTGTACAGAATCATAGTGTAGGAGCAGTAGGTTATACCATACAGCCTATTAAGTGGCACATGACTGTATAGCAATATAAGGAAATGTGTGGGTGTTGAATGAGCTGTGCTGGGAAAAAAGTTCTTGTGATCAGAGAGGCCATAGGCAGCTCTGTAGACTTTAAAGCAGTGGTTCTTAACCTTCCTAATGCCGTGACCCTTCAATACAGTTCATGTTGTGGTGACCCCCAACCATAAAATTATTTTCATTGCTACTTCATAACTGTAATTTTGCTACTGTTATGTCTTAGGCGACCCTTATGAAAGGGTCATTTGACCCCCAAAGGGGTTGCAACCCATAGGTTGAGAACCACTGCTCTAAAGGAAAGTTTTATGTTTTTTCCCCTTAGTGCTCACCCAATGATATTTTTCCATTGGTTTTTAGATAGAATGGAAGGGAGGGAGGGAGGAAAACATTGATGTGAGAGAGACACATCAATAGGTTGCCTCCTGCATGACCCTGACCAGTGTCAGGGATCGAACCTGTAATCCACATACATGCCCTTGACCTGGAATTGAACCCGAGACCCTTTGGTGCAAGGGCCAACGCAAAACCAGCCAGGGCGAAAGTGGTATTTTTAAATAAAAGAGAAAAGGGATAAAGGCAGAGGGCCAGATGATTGGGGAAAATGAATGGACCAGTTTGGCTAGATTAGAGTACGGAATTCTTTTTTTTTTTTATTGATTTTAGCGAGAGAGGAAGGGAGAGGTAGGGAGAGATGGAAACACCGATGAGAGAGAACATCGATTGGCCGCCTCCTGCATGCCCCCTAGGGGGGATTTGGCCCACAACCTGGGCATGTGCCCTGACCGAGAATTGAACTGGTGACCTCTGAGCCACACCAGCCGGGCTAGAGTAGGGGATTTAGCCAGGAGAGTAAAGAGAGGCAGTAGGAGAGGGAAGTAAGAGCTGGCTGTGGAGAGCCTTTAATGTCAGACTCAGGCAGTGGGAACCCATTGAAAGTTTCTGAGCAAAGGGTAACATTGCATACTGTACTGATGTGTATCAGCTGACTGGAATGGTGTCATGAAGGAGGGAGACTGTTGTCCAGGTCTGAAGCTTTGTTTTGGAATTTGAAGGAGAAAGGGAAGTGGTGGTGAAGTGAAGAGGGTGGCAGTAGGAATGGAAAGGACAAAACTAAGACAACAATATCACCCACAGAGGGCAGGGCAAAGAGGCACTTTCTCCTTAGATCAAATTAGGAGGAACATGGACAGAGAAAGCTGAGATGGTTCTGGCCCAACCCTGACTAGATGCACAACTTAATCAGAGAATTACTCCTGGTAAAGCCTCCACCCTCAAAGGTGTCTCTGTTGGCAAGTAGAAGAAACTCTCTCATAGCCTCCTGCTTTCTAAAACTTATGGGGTACCCACCATGCTCAGCTTGGTTAAGGACAATGAAGTTTATTCATTCATAGTGCCATTATGTGCCAAATAGTAAGCAGGGCGCTTTTAAAATGTTCTTAATGTTTATTTTAAACAGACTGTTAATAAATAAAAAGCCTGTGAATCAGCATATGCAGATCTGGGTTCAAAATCTAATGCCACATTTTCAAGGACATGTATACCCTGGCTCACAAGATTTTTTTTTTTTAATCCTCACTCAGGGATATGTTTTTATTGATTTTAGAGACAGGGGAAAAGGGAAGAGAGAGAAACATCAATGCAAGAAACATTGATCGGTTGCCTCCTGTGCATGCCCTGACTGGGGATTGAACCCATAACCTTTTGATGTACGCGACGATGCTCCAACCAACTGGGCCACCCGGCCAGGGCACTACATGTTTTCTTTTTAGGTATGGCTATGCAATCCTTCATCCAAGAATGAAGTGTTACTCCCTTCCCACTTTCCCCTATGGCCGCTCTAGCCAGGGAGGTATCATCCCATCACTGCAAGATCCAGCATAGGCAAAAATAAGATGCCCAACTGCTTATTACCTAAAGCCAAGAGAGCTCCCCTCTTTCAAAATTCAGAACGAAGTTAGCATCCAAATCCCTGTGGTTCAGAGCCCCAAGCTAAACCCCACAACCCTTAAAAGGCCTTGTACTCAGTTCTGTCCCAGGATGGTTCTTAACAATGTGTGAAGTGGAAGGGTGGAGGTGGGAGGTGGGTGCCAGGTAGACGAATTCATTCTGAAACCTCCCAGCTGGCCTGGACTGACTGGCCAGCTTCCTCAGGGACAGCTCTCAGCATCTGGTTTGGAGGAAGGGTGCATGAGTAGAACTGTTCAGTTCAGGGCACCGATAGTCAGAGTTCTGGCTTGAGTGTCCTCTCTACTCCACTACATTCAGTTCAGAAGCCAGATTTGCTCCTAGAGTCCAGATCCTCTCTTCTGCAGCCCATGGCCAAAGTGACACTCAAGCAGACACTCACCTCTTCAAGCCTTAATGGTGAACAGTCCCAATCCCAGGTCCTCACTTCCAGACCTCCGACCACTGCCTGCAGTGGCACTGCCTCTTCACTGTGCTCTAGCTCCGCATTTCCTCAGACAACCCTTTTCTGAGGAATTTGGGGTCATCCTTACTCCCATCCCAGCAAACAAGACCAGGAAACTCAATTAAGAATGAAAAACCTACAGAGGAAGGCAGGCATCTAGATCCTATCACTCCCCAATAACCAGCATGATACACCACCTCTCCAATCACCAGGTTAGAAAGTAGAGAACTGGACTCTGGCCCTCCTACCTCCACATCCTTCAGAACCGGGAGTCTGTTCTTAGCAGTGTGACCACCTGCTCAAAGACACCCCTCTATGCACCAAGCAGCAGCAAAGGAAAGGATACCCCCTACACAGTTTTCCCCAGCTGTCACTATCCCACGTGGTGCACTATGGATATCCCAAAGGATTCCAGAGCATTTCAGAAATGGATTCCCAGGGCTCTCCCTCAGTACAGTGGTTTGACTCCATTCTTAGCACAGGTCTGGAAACAGAAGGTACTAAATAAATACCCGTCAATTTTCTGCTCTGACCAATCAGGCACTTGGATTGGAAGTGACGCAGTGAATCCCCAGAGCCTTCAGGCCTCACACCTCTAGTTGGAGAAACTCATACATACCCACACTTGTTCTCCACATTGCTGCCGCCATACTCTGGAATGAAGGGGACAGTTCTGTCCTCCATCCCACTTGGACCCATCCAAGGTCTTCCATTGGCTTTCTCCAGGCTCATTTTGGAAGCTCCCAGGATAATCCTGAAATGGACCCTGGGACCAGGTTCCCTGACAAGTCATGAATGAAGAGCTATTCATGTTCAAAGAAGATGGGGTTGCTGTTTGTCCTAAGATCTGGGTGCTAAGCGTTTACCTTCCAAGTACCCTCTCATTCCCCCATGTCCCCTCAAAAAAGCTGGGTTTAAGCAAATGCCACAAGAGGACCCTCCACCTTCTTCCTGGCATCCTAAAATGAGTGCTAAGGGTCAGAAGGGAACAGGTCATCCTCTTTGCCAAGTTTGTTCAGAGGTCAAAAGACCCTATTGGCCTGCCACCCAGCTGAAGTACTCTCCATTATCATTATCTTATGAGAGGCTGAAGCTCTAAAAGGTATCTATATACAAATGAAGCACTTGGGAAAGGAGCTCCTAACTTATCAATAACCTCAGTCACCAAGCAGGACTTTTGAGGAGCCTGGAAGGAAAGTGTCATCAGATTCTGAGGGATAAGTGGGTAATGTTTAAAGTTTACCGGGTTGATAAAGGGAGTGGTTTAAGGGTTTCCTAAGGGCAGAAACACTGGTCCTTGAGGTGATGGCTTATTTTAATAACAGGAGAGGGGGCTGAAAAGGAAAACTGGAAGGGGAACAGGGAGATAACCGAATAGAAATATACTTTACACTGATATTTGGGGCTCTCAAACTTATTATATGCCTAAATCCTGTCCCTTTCCCACAGCATCAGGATGGGAAGACCTCTGTCCCCAAAGCTTAAGAAAGTGGTAAGAATGGGGAATGGCTGCTCTGACCACCATGGTTTCACTCAGCGGTTAGAGCATCAGCCCACGGACTGAAGGGTTGCAGGTTTGATCCCCAGCTGTGCAGGAGGCAACCAATCGATGTCTCTCTCTCCCCACCCCCTTCCATTCTAAAATATGTTTTTTGTTGATTTTTTGGAGAGAGAGGAAGGGAGAGATAGAAACATCGATGTGAGAGAGAAACATCGATTGGCTGCCCCCTGCAGGCCCCCACCGAGGATCGAGCCTGTAACCTGGGCATGTGCCCTGACCAGGAATCAAACTTGGACCTCTCAGTCCATGGGAGGATGCCCAATCCACTTAGCCACACCGGTCGGGCCATTCTATCTAAAAATCAATAAAAATCAATGGAAAAATATCCTCAGGTGAGGGTTAACAACAACAACAAAAAGTGGGGAATGCGCCCTGGCCGGTTTGGCGCAGTGGTTAGAGCATTCGCCGCAGACCAATGAGTAGCAGGTTCAATTCTGGTCAAGGGCATGTACCTCGGTTGTGATTCGTCCCCGGCCCTGGTTGGGGTCGTGCGGGAGGCAGCCACTCGATGTGTCCTTTTCACATCGATGTTTCTGTCTGTCTCTCTCTCTCCCTCCCACTCTGTCTGAACAAAAGTGGAAAAATGTCCTCGGGTGAGGATAAAAAAAAAAAAAAAAAGAGTGGGGAATGCCTGCTCTGACCACCATGGTTTGGTTAGTGGTTAGAGCAATAGCACACGGCCTGAAGGGTTGCAGGTTCGATCCACAGCTGTGTAGGAGACAACCAATCGATGTGTGTCTCAGATGTTTCTCTCTCTCTCTCCCCCTCCCTCCCTCCCATTCTATCTAAAAATCGGAAAAATATCCTCGAGTGAGAATTAACAACAACAAAAAGCAGGGAATGCCTGCCTGGCTCATCCAGACCTTACCCACCCCACGGGCAGCACCATCCCTTTCTTTGCCTGGAGCCAGACAACAGTAACAGGAGAGGAAGAGAGTAGTGACAGCAGTGGGGTGGAAGGGTGGGGCTTTATGAAAAAGGTGTTTTCCCCCCAAAAATGTCTGTGGAATCTCTGGATGAGGCTGGAATCCTGACAATGGGGATGCAAGGCCATCAGTTGTAAGGAGGATCAAGTACATTACACTATCCAGACCTTTACCTTTCATACTTATTCACTGCCAAAGTTCAGAACTAAGTGGGTGAGGGCACTCCTATCTATGGACGAGGGAAGCCTGTTCCAACTAGAAACGCCTGATGCGCAGGGCTGGGGAGGTCTGAGAATGGAGGTAATACGGGGCACTCAATGGTCAGGGCCTGCTAGCCATCAAAGTCCCTAAAGTCTACCAACAGGTGATAAATATGGCTAAGTTCAGGGTTAAACACTTTATAACTAGAGGAACAAAGTCACGACGCCCTCATACCCTGGTGCCCAATTCATTTGGGCCCCCCCTGGGGTATGATGGGAAGAAGTAAGCAGTGTGGAAATGAGCCTAAGTTCCCCAATAATCTCACTCTCCCCCCATCAAGTGCCCTTTACCCCTCTACTGAAGGAGCAGTCTGGATACAGGGACCAGAGACAGAACTACCCTCACCATTAAACCACTGTCCCAGGGCTGCTGCACATCAAGGATGAAGATCTGCTCAAAGCTGCATAAAACATAAGTTTAATTTCCAACCATGGTCACAGTCATCGTGTACCCCACATTTTGAGCAAGGAGAGAGAAGGTGAGTTATTAAACATATATAGTCTACATTCCAGAGGAGGAAAAAAGAAGAGAAAACCAGTTCAGAACTGCAGTTACCACTATAATACCACAAACAAACTTTGGGGGTGAAATGAGGGACTCCCCAGGGAAAAGAAAGGCTGGAACAAAGGAGAGCATAAAATTAAACCTACTGGACGAGAGGCAGGGAGGGAGTGGGCAGAAATGGAATGAAACACCCAATCCCAAAAGAATTTTTAGGTGAAAGGAAATGTAGAAAGGTCCACCCCTGCCAAGGGCCTAGCAAACAGGGATACTACCAAGATCACTTACTGCCCCCTGCTGGACAGATCTCAAGCAACACCAAGGCAACCACCAAGGCTGCTTCCTAACACCCTTAGAGCCCCCCAAAACGAGGTGGGGATGGGCCTGAAATGAGGAAAACCTATTTGGGACAGGTATCTAACTAGGGAAGGTCAGAGAGGGAGTGAGTTGGGAAAAGTGGTAAAGTCCTCACCAACCACAAAGATATAGAGTGGGGAAGCCTAAGTAGGAAAGAAACAAGGAAAGGGGAGACAAACAGGCAACAGCACTGAATGAGTTAGAAGGCAAAGGAAAGAAGTCAGGGAGAGAGGCAGCAGGAGCAAAAAAATTGAGGAAGAGAGAGAGGGAGAGGGAAAAAAAAAGTGTGGAGGGAAGCATCTGTGGGGTTAGGGAGGTGAATACGGTTAAAATGAAATAGAAGCTCCAGCACCCACTTTCCCCCACCACCAAATACACACATACATACACACAAAGGCCTAGAGAGCAAGAGACCTGCATACACCCACTGCGTCTTGGGTAAGTAAAACATCACTAAGGAACTGGCACTGAGGGAGACAACTCTGGAACCTCTTTCACAGTTCAGTCTGGGGTGGGGTAAGGGCTATTAATCTGCCTGTTGTAGACAAAAGTGGCAAGAAGCCTGGCTCCATGGGGTGGGGCTTGGGACAGTCCTTCTGGGAAGGGGTCCCTCAGTCACGCTGTAGGGGGTCCTGGGCCCTGAGCTTAGCAGAAAGGTATAGGCGGCCATCTTGGAGCTCAGGGCGCAGCCAGCACACACAGGAGCCCACAGAAAAGCCACAGCTTCATAGACACCGCAGAAGTCATGACCTCAGGGATGAGCGCCCCTTGTAGACAGAGAAACTCAGTAGCAGCAGCTTCTGAACTACATAGTAATAGGGGGAGGACCCTGAAGACCACTGCATTACAGCAGCACCAACAACCACTTCAGAGTTCTAGTTCCTCCACTCCAACTCACAGACCCATTTACGTGAGTGAGTGAAGGGGGCAGGGAGAGCTGTTGGGATGGAGGTGGGAGGGACAGCAGGATGGTCTGAGAGGGTCTGGAAACAGAACAGAAAATTTCCATCCTTCAGCACATCCTGGACTAGAAAGAGAACTGGAGAACAGGGGGACTGATACTGAGGTCTGCTATGCCACCCTCACTCCCTCATTCCCCAATCAGCCACCTAGCCAGCCTGGGACAAAGGACAGATGAACCACCCCAGTGCCCAAGATTAGAAGATTGGGGGGAGGGGGGGGCGGGGATCGAGAAGGAGGGGAAGGCTGGGATAGGACCGATCCATGCATAACTTTCTCCTAAAACAAGAGGATGAAGATGGAAAACCCGAGACCCTTCCCTGGGTCCCAAACATACAACATGGTCTTGTGTCTCTACCTCCCCTTCAAGCTCCTAAGGAACAGATCTAAGGGGGGCGGGAGGATCAACTGAACACTCTGAGCTGATGAGAGTGAGTGGGTTCCTCTCTCCTTCCCACTAACAAGACAGGGCAGAATGGCATCTCCTTGGGAACAGTCATCTAGAGATAAATGCCACCCTGTGCCCTAAGCAGGGTGAAAAGAGTGGTAACAAGGAAGATGGTGGTAGAAAATCCATTATCTGTCCTATCATCCTGGAAAACCTACCTGCAGAGAAGAGAGGAACCAGTGTAAGACTGGGGCAGCCTTCCTTCCACTTTATTCCCTTGATCTCACCAACATGGGAGGTGCACGTGATAGGCTAGAGTGGGCAGTGTCCTGGCTCCAAGCCCTGAGCTGCACTCCACCCACTCCACCCTTCTCCCTGGCCCCTACTTATATATTTCTCTATACATGTATATACACGCGCACACATGCACGCACACAAAGAGAGGCCCGTGCAATTTCCACGTAGAACAGGGAGAGGGTGATGAAGGAAAAAAAATGGTAGGAGAGGGGCTTGCAGGGAGAGGGAAGGGATTCAGATGCCAAGAACACAGCAACCAGAGCCAAACGAAGCAAACAGAGAGACTACCCCACCCCATTTCCCGAACCTCAGAGGATGGGGGAGGCACCCCATGAAACCATAACAACCTTGTTTTTGTTTTAAATCTGGTAAATTGGAATGATTCATCATCAGGACAGCAATTGGGGACTGGTCATGGACAGGGAAAGGAGGGGAGGTAGGAGAGACAAGGCTCTTATCGGGCATGCGGACCATGATACCCAGGGCCCTGGCCACACTGGCAATGGGAAGGAAGGCGTAGGGCTGGGCAGGGAGATAGTAGGTATGTTAGGGGTGATGGGGGTGGTCGGATAGGGCTGCCTGGCTCTCACTTCTTGTTTTTGAGCTGATTGGCCAGCCAGTCCAGGCCTTCGTACAGCCCGTCCCCGCTGGTGGCACAGGTGGCCTGAATGTACCAGTTGCGATGACGCAGGGAATGCAGGCCCAACTTGTCTGTGATCTCAGCAGCATTCATAGCATTAGGCAAATCCTGGAGCACAAGGGAGACACACAAAAAGGAGACTCAGGATCTTTCAAAGGCTTCTAGAGCACCCATTACCAACAAGATGTATACCAGTATCCTCTTCTTCTCTTCCACTTCAGGGACCCAGAACAAGATCCTTAGGAGCTGCTTTGGATTTAGTCATCCCAGACCCCAGATCCAAGACATCAGAGGTCACTCCACTGGATTGGTGGAAACCAAATATGGGAATGGTAGGGAAGTGGAGGAGTGCTTCAGACTGGGCAAAGAAAGCAGGTCTGTTTGACCACAGGAGTGAGGGTAGTTCCACTGAAGTAGACAATAGGGAAGATGAAAGAGAGATTTAAAGTGATAAATCTACCACATCAATCCCTGAGGATAGAATATTGCTAATTAAAGCAGGGGTGGGGGACAAGAAGAGCATAAAAAGCCAACTAATCCTATTTCCCACACTTCCAAAATTGAGAGCATAGTCAGAGGGTTTCCTATACAATGAGCTCCAAGGCCCTTGACTTCTGAGGCCAGGGTACCCTTTCTCAAATCCAGGGTGGGGAGGAATCTCACCTGTTTGTTTGCAAAGACAAGGAGAACAGCATCCCGAAGCTCGTCCTCTGCCAGCATCCTCATCAGTTCCTCCCGGGCCTCATTTACTCGCTCCCGATCATTGCTGTCGACCACAAATATCAACCCTAGGGAGGCAGAGCATGGGCTGCACAGAGACGACAGATGAACTCCCTTCCCCCACCACCAAAAGACAACACCCTCCTTATAGCTTCCAAATATTTACAACATTTGCTCCTCTTCTCCCACTCACAGGAGCTACAGCAGGGCCAGGGTTGGCTGCCCATAACCAAGAACGACAACCAACCACACCCTCTGTTCACACCCAACCAACCCAGGCCAGTCCCTCGGCAATTCATATGCCATACCTTGGGTATTCTGGAAGTAGTGTCTCCACAGAGGCCGAATCTTGTCCTGGCCACCCACATCCCAAACTGTGAAGCTGATGTTCTTGTACTCCACAGTCTCCACATTGAACCCTTTGGGAAAAAACAGGCAATGGCCGGTGGGCCTCAAACACCAGGTCTGCAAATGATGCCCCAATGGGTTCATTTGTTTCCCCCAGACTTGGCCATGATCCCAGCAAGGAAAAGAAAGCTAGGGCTTCCTCAGACCTAGTGTTCCTTGACCTTGTAGCCTAAAGGCCAAAAAGAAAAACTAAGGGAAGAAGTGGAAGAGGATGAGGAGGGCCAATCAGGAGGTTCATGACTGCATGGGTAATGTGAGCCAACCTTCCCCACTCATTCTCAGTCTTTGGCTCTCCCTCCTACAAAGAAATGACTCAGCCCTACTCCAGTACATTGGCCACCAGAGTCTTTCTCAGCTAAGAACTGGGGCCTGCGAGGCAGAGTGAAGAAAAAGAACTGAGCTATAGTCCTGGAGCCTCAAATGCAGAACCACCCACAGATGGAGCCCCATCCACAAGCCAAATGTTCTCCCTCCCACACGCAGGTCTTAACCAGGATCAGGGCCACCGAGGATCTAAATTGAAGCAATTCCAGGCCTCTGGCCAGAACATCAAAGCCCTTCACCTGCTTTCCAAACAACATAGAGAACCAGCTCAGTACCTGAGGGCAACTGTTGAGTGCCAAGCTGCAGAAGTTCTCGCATCAGAGAAGGCCAGGGTAGGTGGGCAAACAGCAGCCCAGCACCTGCTAGCAAGCTAAATAACCACCCTTCCCTGAACCGCACAAATTGCATGGACTTGCCTGGTGGCCAGGAGGGGGAATCTAGGAATAGGCCCTCTGCCTGGCTCAACTGTTGGCATGAAAGCCTACATCCAAGCTGTGCCCTTACCAATGGTGGGGATGGTGGTGACGATCTCCCCCAGTTTCAGCTTATACAGGATGGTGGTCTTTCCTGCCGCATCCAGGCCCACCATCAGGATGCGCATCTCCTTCTTCCCAATCAGGCTCTTGAGAAGGTTTCCAAAGATATTACCCATGATCACAGCAGCTGCTTTCTGAGGACAGTAGGGCCCAAGTTGGGGCAGTGGCAGTCTGGTTTTGGCCTGGGCCCTGGTATGGAGGACTCGATCCCCTAGGCAAAGAAATATAAACTCATTACCGCCATCTGCTCATCAGGATTTCACGTAAATGGGATTTGTCAAAGTCAAGGCTAGAGTCCATTCATGACAAACTGAGAGCCTGAGGGGACTGTGAAGGTTAAGGCCTACTGAGACACATCCTGAGCCTTTGGGAGCAGAGACAAAGCAGTGAACACTCAGGACCTATGCTCTGCTAGCAATCTACATGTGACTTACTCCACCTGTCTATATCTGCACCTGTAAATGGAGGGGTGTTGAAATAGATAACTTCTAAAGTCCCTTTCAGTCCTGTCCAGTGTGGCTCAGTTGGCTTGGCGTTGTCCTGTGCACCCAAAGGTTGCTGGTTTGATTCATGGTCAGGACACATACTTGATCCCCAGTAGTGAGCCGGCAGGAGGCGAGCAGATAGATGTTCCACTCTCAGCTCTCACATTGATGTTTCTCTTTCCTTCTCCCTTCCTCACTCTAAATATTAAAAAGTCTTTAAAAAAATAAATAAATAAAGTCCCTTCTGTTCTGACAATCTATAATATACCCCAAGGTGTTGCAAGATCATTAATGCCCCTCCCTCCAACATTACCCTGAAACTTCTGGAAAGGGTGGGAGAGGAGGGAGTGGAATGAGGAGTGGCTCTTTGTGACTCCCGACAAGGCTCAGGCTTGCCAGGTTCCCAAGGTTTATGCTCTGTGCTAATCAAGAGACTGCTTCTGTCTTCACATTTCTGCAATTCCACCTTCCTTCTACACACCAAAATTAATGAGGAAAAAATAAGCAAGCAGCACACCTAGAAGAGTTTGATCCTTTCTGCTCTGTGAAATGCTGGCTGCTAGAGTGGTACCCTGTTCACACAATGGTGAGCTGAGAGCTCCCTGTTCACACAATGGTGAGCTGAGAGCTGGGAAGTGGGGTGTGAAGAGACTACCCCTCATTCCTCAGCCAGGTCAATCCTAGGCATGCCATGGCCCATCCAAGGGCAGATGCTCCACATGGTCACCTGCAATGAGGCTTTCTTCCCTAACCCCCTTCAGTCTATTTTAAAGCCAAAATCAGGTCATGTTGCTCCTCTGTTCAAAACCGTCTTGGTTTCATATCTCCCTTTTGGTAAAACCGAAAGCCATACCGTGGCCTACAAGGTCCTGCACAATCTGCATTCCCCCTGCATCTCTCATCAAATCTCCTACTCCTCTTACTCCACCTCATTCCCCAACACTTTCCTCCCTCAAAGCGTTTGCAACTGCTCTTCACTCTGCCTGAAATGCTTCCTCTCCTAGACAACTTCATGGAGTACACCCTCACTTCCTGCAGGTGTCTCTTCAAATGTCACCTTATCAAAGAGGCTTTCCACAACCACCTATCACACACACTCTCTCACCCCCATTTATCCCACTTTTCTTCGCAGCATTTATCATCATCTGACATATTACATACTTGTTTCTTGCTTTACTGTTTTTCTCCTCCTACTATAATGTCAGCTCCTTTCCTATTTTGTTCACTGCTGTGTTCCTAGTACCTTGAATAGCACCTGGCACACAGCAGTTGAATAACTGTATCTAACTTCCAGGGTCTTTACTGACCTCTCTACAGCTCACTCAGATCAGATGTTTATGCCTGGTACATAGTAGGCCCTTAACAAACGCCTGCTAAAAAAATGAAGGGAGCAATAAGAACCACTATAAAGGTACAAAATGCCCACCCCAATCATTGCTCCCGACAGGATCATAGGGTTATTTATTCCCTCTCTTTCTTCCTCCCTTCTCTATGACACAGGACAGCCACAGAAATGCATCTTTAAAACAACAATGAAATAGGGGTTCAGAATCACGCCTGCCAGCCAGTTCTCTGTGCCTGCGGGAGACATGCGTCAGCGTCAGCGGGCAGCTTATTCAGCAATCACCATATGGCGGCTGCTGGCATGCTCTGTTAGAGTCTGGGAACCAGAGACACACACACACCCCAAACCCAGCAGGCGAAGGAACAGGTCAAGACAGTGCACCCAAACCCAAGAATGTGAAAAGTGGATGGGGAGGAATCCTATTTACAAGCTAAAGCCTGGGGGTTTGGTGGGAGTTTAGCTGTGTTTTTCTCAAAAACTATTTCAGGTTTGTTTGTTTGTGTGTGTGTTTTTCTTTCCTATTCCCCTCAGTTTTCAGCAAATTCCAGACTAGTACAAAGGGGCCAGATCAACAGCCCCTGGAGACCAAAGTACTAGTTTGTCCAAAAAACAGAAATAATGAGTGCTTATGGAATGTTTCATCTTCAAAGGCCTTCTCAGACATCCACTAATGAGTGAGCCAGGCATGCTGCTCCTGGTAGGTTCCCCAGATGAGCCCTGCCCCTGACCCAGAGGGCTCACACCCCAGGGATAGGACCTGGCTCAATTTTAGGGCTCCACTTCAGCCAAGTCGCCCACTAGCCATCCTCCCTGCCCATCCTGCTTCAACCCACCCAGGAAGACCAGATTCCTGAGGACCCCTGAGGCAGGTGGGGACACCTGCCCAGCTTAATATGATCAGATCCCACCAACCCTCGCAATCAGTGGTAGTCAGACTGCTGGTTTTGCTTCCATCACCTCCAGAAATTTAAACCTTCCCCACGTCTTCCTAGTTTTCATCTTGTCTCCTGCTCAGGTAGCCTTTCCTTCAGCTCCAAATGATACTTAGCTTTGAAGGTTAGGTAATAGGGTTTGGCCCAATTTCTGAACTGAATTTATACTATACATTTATCTTGCTGTCCTTCATGGCTGGAACTATTGCTGATTAAATGATTACTACCTGTGAGTACAGCAGTGGCTGAAAAATACGTTGCCTCAGAACATGCATACACTGTCTTTTGGTTTATTTCTTTGCTAAGCTATCATGCTAAAGTCTTGGTTAAACTTGATCCCAGTGTTACACTTACTTCTGTTCCTGGCACACCATGAGGCCCCTGAATTTCTGAACCACTCATGTGGCACTTACCTCCTTGTGGAGCTTTTTTCTTCTTTTGCAAGTCTGTACATTGACTGTCTCCCCAATTTAACAGTGAACTCTCCACGGGCAAGGACTATACCTTTTACTTATTTTGTATCTGTTCTCACTCCCAGTGCCAAAAGCATTTCAGGAGTTCAATGAAGCACACTGGCTGATTTAAGCCTCATCTGAGGATGTCCTTATATCATTTCTTCTATCATAGCAGTACTTAATATCTCTACGTAATACACAGATGGTTTCTTAGATGTCCCGTCGATTCTTGGCCATTTTCCACACATATCTGACCTGGGGACTGGTTTGAGAGGACTAGAAGACTAAAACTGGTGGACTTTTCCCTTGCTATTTACTATGCAATGGGGCTGATGGATAACTGACAAAATATTCAAGTAGTTGCCATGTTTCCCCTGGGGCAGCCCAAGGCCTTGAAATTAATGGACAGTATGACTCTGATTTAATATAATCAGGAGCTTGATTCAAACAAGCACTCCAAAGTGGGTGTTGGCTTTCTTATCTTGGTTTTCTCTGTCCCTGCCTATTACCAAAAAGCATGTTACCCCTACCACCAGGATAGTAGTAACTTTCAGCTTTATGCTATGAACACGAATCTTTGGCTATGTAGCCAATTCTCATTTTCTTCATAAAGCATAGCTAGAAAAAGCTCTGGGAAGCAGAATGACAAAAAAACACAAACAAATCCTGGACTGTTTCCCTGTGTACTGTATAGCCTATAGTTACTCTCTTTTACCACAGATGGTACTCCTGTGTGGATAGGGCAAAATGCCAGGGTTCTAGGGGCTGACAGAAACCAGGAATCAGCAGTTAAAACTGAAGATAAGTGGCTCAAAATAAAAAATGGAATATAGTAATATCTCTAGTAACAAAGGGGCTGTCTCAATATTCTATTTTACAATCACAAACTTTGTTGTCAGTGGTAAAAATAACAAGAGGAGCTCTAAAAATGTGTTCCGATACAGTCTTTGTAGGACACTGTAGTTTAATCGAGTGCATTGGCAGATTTAAGCTACATCTGAGGATGTCTTCACTGAGGGCCACTCACTGTCCGCAATCCCACCCCACCCCCACCAGGAGAGGTGGGTTGTTGCTGTAACTGGCTGCTCAGTCACCTTGACTTACATGTGTTGCAGGAACATGCCTGCCTCACTCTCCAGGTGATTGTGAGAGTCATAGCTCAGCCTGCCATGCACACTCCCCTTGCCTGACTCCAGTAACTGGCTCGGGCATGTGTTTTAAGACACCTCTGAGGAAATTCCTGATCTGGCACTACCTCCTGCTCTTCAGGCTGCTTCAGTCCAGGGAAAGGAAGACCAGTCTCTCCTAAACTCTTTGCTGCCAGGCAGGGTACACTAAAAAGCAGCTTTGTTTCCAGATAATCTATTTGGGGGGGGGCGTTAATCCTCACTCAAGGATATTTTCCCACTGATTTTTAGAGAGAGTGGAAAGGAGGGAGGGAGGGAGAGAGAGAAACATAAATGAGAGAAAGACACATCAATTGGTTGCCTCCTGCATGACCCCAACCAGGGCCAGGGACAGAACCTGCAACCCAGGTACATGCCCTTGACAGGGAATCGAACCCACGACCCTTCAGTCCATGGGCCAATGTTCTAACCACTAAGCCAAACTGGCCAAGGCGATAATTTCTGAATTGAGATATCACTAATAGAGATGCTATTTTTAGTACAGCCAATGGAGCAGACCAATAAAATTTAAGTAAACAAAAGCAGGGTCTGCTTGTATTTAGTTTCCTTAGTGCAGCTGGCTTGTGACTGACCTCTGTAAACTTTCCAAGTTTTTGTCTCAAGAGCACTGTAATCAGCACATAAGAACTCTTAGATTAGTATCTCAATGACTTCTATTGGACTCAAAGATTTCCCAAAGCCAAGAAAATAGCTTCTGATGTCAGCTTCCATCCATTCATTAAACATTTATTGAGTATACTTGAACTAGGGATACAAAGAGGAAGATAGTTTCTGCCTTCATGAAACTCAGTCAATGGGAGAGAAAAAAACGTGAACAGAGGATTACAAAACAGTGTGAGGATAAGAGTGGGGTAAGCACATAGTATTATGGGGATGGAAAGTTGGAGCAATTAATCAAGACTGAGGGGTAGCCCTGGCCAGTGTTGCTCAGTGGTTAGAGCGTCAGCCTGCACACCAAAGAGTCGTGGTTTCAATTCCTGGTCAAGGGCATGTACCTGGGTTGCAGATTGATCCTCGTCCCAGGTCAGCTGGGGCGCATGCGGGAGGCAACCAATCGATGTGTCGCTCTCATATCCATGTTTTTTTCTCTCTCCCCCTCCCTCCCTCTCTTCTATTCTCACTAAAAATCAATGGATAAAATATCCTCCGGTAAGAATTAACAACAAAAAGACTGGGGGGTAAAGGACAATTCCCAGACATGATGCTCAGGTCACACCTAAGCTGACTCCTGAAGGAAAAATAGGAAAATACCCTAAGAAGCCTGAAACACCAATCAGAAAGAATATATGTACCCCTATGTTCATAGCAGCACTATTTACAATCGCTAAGTTCTGGAAACAGCCCAAGTGTCCATCAATAGATGAGTGGGTAAAAAAACTGTGGTACATTATACACAATGTAATACTATGCAGCTATAAGAAAGAAAGATCTCTTATCCTTTGAGACGACATGGAGGGACCTGGAGAGTATTATCCTAAGCGAAACAAGCCAAGCAGAGAAAGACAAACATCACATGATCTCACTTATTTGTGGAATATAATGAACAAAACAAAGTGATGAACAAAATAGACCCAGAGACATAGACGTAGGGTAGACTGACAAACCTCAGAAGAGAGGGTGGGGGGGGGGGGGAGGAAAAGATAAACCACAGAACTTATATGCATGTATACATAACCAGTGGACATAGACAACAAAGCTGGGGACGAGGGGGGAGGATTGGGAGGAGGGTGTCAATAGGAGAAAAAGGAGAAACATCTATAACAAAAAATAAATTAATAAAAATAATTTAAAAAAAAAAGAAAAATATGCCCTGGCCGGTTTGGCTCAGCGGTTAGAGCATCGGCCTGCGGTCCAGAGAGACCCGGGTTCGGCTCCCGCTAAGGGCATGTACCTCGGTTGCAGTTTGTCCCCGGCCCTGGTTGGTCGTGCGGGAGGCAGCCACTCGATGTGTCCCTTTCACGTCGATGTTTCTCTCTCTCTCTCTCTCTTCCTCTCTCTCCCTCCCACTCTGTCTGAACAAAAAATGGAAAAATGTCCTCGGGTGAGGATAAAAAAAAAAAAAGAAAAATAGGACATAATCAGACAATTAAGAGAAGGGAATGGGGCAGAATGAACAGCATTTGCAAAGACTTTTAAAGAAACTTGAATTAGGCCCTGGCCAGTGTGGCTCAGTTGGCTGGGTGTCATCCCATGCACCAAAAGGTTGCTGGTTGGATTCCTAGTCAGGGCACATGCCTGGGTTGTGGGATCGATCCTCAGGAGGGGGTGTGCAGGAGGCAGCTGATTAATGTTCTGCTCTCCCATTGATGTTTCTCTCTTTCCCTCTCCCTTCTTCTCTCTCTAAAAATCAATTTAAAAATCTTGAAAAATGAAAATAAAAAAGACTCAAGTTAGAGATGGCACTTTATATTAGCCAAAGCCAGGTGCAACTAGGAGGTAGTTCACTGGATGCAGCACAGTGAGTAAAGTGATGAGGCTGGAGAGATAAGCAAGGGCTAGATCATGAAGGGACTTAAAAGCCATACTGAATAACATTATCAGATATGTGCTTTAGAAACACCATTCTGGCCCTGGCAGGTTTGGATCAGTGGTTAGAGCACTGGCCCATGGACCGAAGAATTGTGGGTTCAATTCCCGGTCAAGGGCACATATCTCGGTTGCAGGTTCGATCCCTGGCCCTGGTCAGGGTTGTGTGAGATGCAACCAGTCAATGTGCCTCTCTTTCTCCCTCTCTCTCTCCATTCCTCCCTCCCACTCTATCTTAAAAAAATCAATGGAAAAATATTGTGAGGATTTTAAATCCTCAGTGGTTGTGAGGATTAAAAAAAAAACAACCACCACCATTCTGGCAGTTTAGGGAATAAATTGAAAGGGGAAAGACTAGAGGCAGAAAGAACAACTGGGGAAGCACGGTAATACAGATGAGAAATCAAAAGTTCTTAACTAGAGAAGACAGATTGGAAATATCAAAACAGTGGAATCCACAGGATTTAATGACTGATTAAATGAAGGAAGAAAGAGTAGAAAAGTCAAAGATGGTTCTCAGGTTTCTAGCCTGGGTGATTCAGTGGCATTTCTTTAGATAGGAAATAACAAGAAGAACAGATCTGAGAATAAAAATGTTTACTTTTGGATTAAACGTTGATTTTGAGGTGCTAAGGTATGAATTGCAACAGAAAAGTCTGGGCTGGGTAATTGGGAATCATCTGTGCTGATGGTAAATGAAGCCAGAGGAATCAAGATGATCGATGATCCATGATGGCTGCCTACCCAACAGCCATTCTTCACCTTCTTTCTTCTAACAGAACTGCTAATTTGTTCAGATGTTGGGGCAGCGGGTATGAGATATCCTTCCCCAGTCCCAGGACATGAAAAGTGATCAGCCTAAGAGAGGTGGGCATTCCCTTTCCCTTGCTAGTAAACAAGTCACGAATAGTCATGTCCTAATTCTAGCCAGTAAGATGTGAGAAAAGTCTGCTGGGAGCATCTGGGAAAGTTTTCCACAACCTTAAAAAATGACATATAGCCTGGCCAGTGTGGCTCAGTGGTTGAGCATCGACCCATGCACCAAGAGGTCGCCGGTTCGAATCCCAGTCAGGGCACATGCCCAGGTTGTGAGCCAAATCCCCAGTGAGGGGCATGCAGGAGGCTGCCACTCAATGTTCTCTCTCATCGATGTTTCTATCTCTCTTTCCCTCTCCCTTCCTCTCTCTCTAAAATCAATAAAGAAAAAAAATTAAAAAAAAAAAAAAAAAGGACATACGGTAACATTCTCTTGTTCAGCCTTTGGATGTCGATATAGAAGGAAGAGATGCTGGAGTAATCTTGAGACCATGAAGGGACAGACAAAAGAACTCTACGATGTCAGAGGAGAAAAATGGCAAAAACTTGGGTCCTTAAAAACATTGTCAAGCTGGTGGATTAAAAACAAACAAAAAACAAGAAAGTGTTCTATCCCTAGATGACTTTGTGTGTGTGGTAAAAATATAGATAACAAAATTTACCACTTAAACCATTTTTAAAAAATCCTCACCTGAGGATATGTTTTTATTGATTTTAGAGAGAGAGGAAGGAGGGGGAGAGAGAGAAATATCAATGTGAGAGAGAAACATCAATCAGTTGCCTCCAGTATGCACCCCAACTGGAGACTGAACCTGCAACCTAGGTATGTGTCCTAGGAGACAGGGAATCAAACCTGCAACCTTTTGGTGTATGGGACAATGCTCCGACCAACTGAGCCACCCAGCCAGGGCACCACTTAAACCATTTTTTAAAAAATCCTCACACGAGGATACTTTTCCATTGATTTCAGACAGAGAGTGGAAAAAAGGGAGGGAGGGAGAGAAACATCGATGTGAGAGAGACACATCTATTGGTTGCCTCTCGCCCAACCTCAGCCAGGGCCAGGGATCGAACTGCAACCGAGGCATGTGCTCTTGTCCCGAATCTAATTCAAGATTCTTTGGTCTGTGGGCCGACGCTCTAACTACTGAGTCAAACCGGCCAGGGCTAAACCATTGTTAAGTGTACAATTCAGTGGCATTAAGTACATTCATATTGTTGTGTAATCATTACCACCATCCATACCAGAATCTTTTCATCTTCTCAAACAAAAACTCTACATCTATCAAACAATAACTCCTATTCCCTCTTCTACCTCCCCCACACCCCCACTCCCATCTCTGGCAAAAACTATTCTACTTTCTGTCTCTATGAATTTGACTTTTGTTTTGTTTTTTTACTTTTTTTACTTTATTGATTTTAGACAGAGAGGAAGTGAGAGGGAGAGAGAGATAGAAACATCGATGAGAGAGAACATCGATTGGCCGCCTCCTGCATGCCCCGCACTGGGGATCAGGCCCACAACCTGGGCATGTGTCCTGACCGGGAATCGAACCAGCGACCTCTTGATGCATGGGTCAACGCTCACCCACTGAGCCACACCAGCCAGACTGAATTTGACTCTTTTAGGTATCTCATATAAGTGGTACCATACAATGTGTGCCCTTTTGTGTATGGCTTATTTTACCTAGACTTCTTGTTATATACTGTAATAAATCCTCTTATTGTTTGAGCCACAGGTATATTTTCTGTCTTTTGCCAGCTGATACAACCTAACTACTATACCTAGGGAGAATATGCACAGTGGGACAGGAGGAAAGGCCAAAGGTAGAAACCTGGGGCACATCAACATTTAGGGCAGTGGACAGAAAAGAAGGCCAGGAAAGAGAGTAAGAAGAAACCTGAGGGGTAGAAAGAAAATCTAGAGAGTAAGACATCATAGACATCAATGAGGAAAGAACACTAAAAAAAAGAAGGAAGGTCAAAGGCTGTAGAAAGGTCAAATTAAGATAAGGCCTGAAAGATACCTATTGAATTTAGCTACTAGGCAATCAAGGATGACCTTGTTATAAATGAAAACATATCTAGCTAAAATTAGGCTCCACTTAACTCAGTTAGCAGTGTTTAAGCTCAGGCCATTTACCATCTCGTCCAAGTAGACAACTCGAGTATGTACAGGATAACCTGAAGAAGGCCATACTACAAGCAAAAAAGGATCCGAAATCACCATGTCTGATACAGACCTTGGGAAGGCTCTGGTTTTTCCCATGGACAACACTCATCATATGAGTCAAAACACAGCATCAGGTCTGTTTCAGAATACATGGCCTACCCAAATAAAACAGTGACCAGATTAAAAAACAAACAAAAAAACCAGACTCATTTGTTTCTTTGGAACATTCTGTGGTACTGCTCTCTAACCAAAGCTTTCAGTTTGCCCTATTCTTAAAATCTGATGAGCTTACAACTGCTCCATTTCGTGACATTCTATGGCTGCTCCAATGCCCACATCTATAGACTTGAATACTGAGAACACTATACTTTCCTAATTACAAAATCACAGAAATTCCACGAGTAGTCAGCCTAAAGCCCTAATAAACCTTTGCCCCCAATCTGGTCCTACAGCTCAGGTCAAGATGGAGCTGCCAGCAAACAGATGAAACAGGAAGACAGGATTCGGAGAAGGCCAACCATTATAGAGTACCCTAAGGATACAGAAGACAGGGAACTGACTACCTTGGGGAATAAAAGCTGTTTGTGATCCCTTATCACCTCAAACACACTTCTACTTTAGGACTTACCGTAGTATGTTTTCACATTTTTGTCTGTTTCACTCTCCAGAGCTGAAACTTCCCAAACAATATGCCTTTAATGCATTACAAGGCAGCTGGAGATAATGATCCCATCAGTACTGTATGGCTAGGCAGGGCTTCAAGTGGCTACAGCCCTTGGGCTAGCCATCTCAGGTTGCAAGCAACTATGTCTGTCTCACTATTACCATTTTCTGTGTATGCCACGATAGGAACAAGTTTGGGAAATACTTCACTAGACTATGAGCCTCTCGCCAGCAGGGACCATGCCTTACTTATGTTTCATGTCCCCAGCATCCAGCGCTACAAGCTATAGCTAGTGATTTGATATGCTTGTTGTTGAGAAGCACAGTGCTACTGATGGTGGCAAGACATTTGTGAGGTTGAGGAAGACATTATTCTTTAGGTAATCCCCAATCCTTTTCCTGTATCTGACAAAGTGAAGAAGTGGTTTCTTTCTTCTCAGAGCCCTAGGGTTCCATGGATGGGATTCACAGGCTGCCTGGAGGAAGGAAGACACTGTATAAGAGGCTCTAATTATGCTCCCCAACTCTCCATCACCACCAGAGCAGCTCCACTTTTACCCATTGCATGTATTAGACTTCAAATAAGATTTTACATAAGGTAATGTTCTATTGCTTTAAAAAACTGTAGGGCCAGGCTGGTTTGGCTCAGCAGTTAGAGTGTCAGCCCGCGGACCAGAGAGTCCCGGGTTCGGTTCCCACTAAGGGCACGTACCTCGGTTGCAGTTTGTCCCCGGCCGCAGTTGCGGTCGTGTGGGTGGCAGCCACTCAACATGTCTCTCTCTTTCTCTTCCTCCCTCTTTCCCTCCCGCTCTATCTGAACATCAATGCAAAAATGTCCTTGGGTGAGGATTTAAAAAAAAAAAAAAATGTAGTGGGGCCCGCCCTGCCCAGGTAGGTCAGTTGGTTAGAACATGGTCCTCATACGCCAAGGTTGTGGGTTCGATCCCTGGTCAGGGCACATACAAGAATCAACCAATAAATGCATAAATAAGTGGAATAACACATTTCTCTCTCTAAAAAACATCAATTAAAAAAGTTTTTTTTTAATGTATGGGTGGGGGAGAAAAAAACCACTGCAACAGAGAGCAAATGTTCTCCTGCATCCTAAATCATGGTAAAGTTTAAACATTCATGCTGGACACTCTTGTGTATAAGCTCATAAAGGAAGAGTTATGCCTCACCAGTAATAGGAGAGCTAAAAGGCACCATGAGATCTGTGATATCCAGTCACCTCACCTTTCTTGAGGAATATGGTGATAATGGTGGATCTCTGAAATCTCAGCCATTTCCTTTCTGATCCATACGGTACAGCAGGTTTTTTGCAGAAGTCCATAACAAAGTTCTAACACATCCATGGAATCCCTACCTCAGCTCTTTCCCAGACTACAATACAAAGTCTTCAAACTTTTGTGGAACTCTTTCCGAACGCTCCTCATGTCTTTTCATTATCAAAAAGCTTTATTGGCAACTACCTATATTTGTGACAGATGTTGGAAAAGTTTTGGCAGACAGAATTATACAGATATCATAACGCTGGACCTTAATACAGTACATTCTGAAACATACTGAGAGGCAGACATTCAAAAAAGATAGGACTAAATGAAAAGTGCCCCAGAAAATGGGAGAATGCTGAAACGCCCATCAAGACCTAAAATAATGGGATCCAGGAAGCTAAATCCTGACCTAAGTTAATCAGGGTGCACCTTTAGGGAACAGTCAACCATTCCCTCAGAGTCATGCTGATTTTTTTAAACATAAACACTATTCTTGAGCCCCTACATCTTCACCCAAGCTGATGGCTCAGGGCCCCTGCCTTGCTCCAGCTTCACCTCCCACTCAGGCAGCAGGAACTGCCTCTGTGAAGCTGATGCTGAAAAAAGATTTCACTGCTCATAAGCCTACAACCAGCACAGAAAGTCATGGTAATAATCACCCCTCTACAGGCACCTCAGGTGGTAAATTATTCTTCTGTAAACCTTTAAGGCAGCCCTGAGTGCTCATATTATTATTACCATTGTGATGATGATTACTAATAGCAGTTAACATTTATTTGGGGCTTACTATGTGCTTTATACAATACTAAGTGCTTTATGTGTATTATCTCATTTAATTCTCATGCCAACTCTACGAAGTAGGTACTATCATTATCATACTCCCCCCCCCTTATTGATTTTAGAGAGAGAGGAAGGGAGAAGGAGAGAGAGATAGAAACATCAATGAGAGAGAACATCAACTGACCGCCTCCTGCATGCCCCACACTGGGGATTTGGCCCACAACCTGGGCATGTGCCCTGACTGGGAATCGAACCTGTGACCTCTTGGTGCGTGGGTCGATGCTCAACCACTGAGCCACACTGGCTGGGCTCATTATCATACTCTTTACAGATGAGGAAAACGAAGCTAAGAGAGGACAAGTAATTTCACCAAAATCACACAACTAGTAATAGCAGAGGCAGGATTTGAATCCAATTTTGTCTGATTCCAAGGTCCACACTCTTAATTACTGTACCATTTTGCCTCTAAATTCACTTGCAACAAAAATTATGATGAGAGCCAAACACAGCGATACACTTCGAGTCTCGGGCCTCTTGGCATTCATGTCTAAAGGTATATAGGGAAGCAGATTCCACAATTTCCCTGTTATTTACTTAGCTTTAACAAACCTGGTTTTAAAGAAGTTCCTTCTTCTAACCAACAAATGCCGCCCACTATCCTGAGTCCATTTCCTCTTATTACTCCAGTGGAAGAGAGTAGCAGAGATGAACACACACAATATGACCCTTTGTGCACATAAGACTTCACTTTCACTCTTTCCAGGCTGCTATCTGCCTGCCTTTATAATTGCATTCAGTTTAATAATAGCAGCTACGATTCACTGGCACCAATCCTGTGCCAGGCACCACATACATACATTGGCTCCCTTCTCCGTAATCTCCAGGATCCCAATTTGCAGACAATACTTTGGACTTACAGCTAATGGAGACCTCTTTGCCCAAAATGGGGACCAGATCTGGGATTTCAGATAAATAATGACTCTGTGTTCTAGTAATATTTTTCTTTTAGGGTCTTAGTTTCCATTATCCATGCCTCTTTTGTGCCTCTTAGGAAGGTGGAGAGACCAAGACTTTTTATTATAAAGGCTAAAGGCCTTTGTACCTTCACTCAGCTATCACCAGGCACTCTCCTTGATAGCCAAGCCATCTTTCTCCTTAAACTGTAGTCAAAAAGCTTGTTGAGTTCTACCAGTCACATCCTGTATTAATCATGAATGCCCACTGTGTGCAAAGACCTTGTGGGAGACACAAGATGAGCTCTAATTCCTGCACTCAAAAAGCTTAGTCCCTTAAGATCTGGCCAGTGTGGCTCAGTGGTTAGTGTCAGCCCGTGCACAGAAGGGTCAGAGTATATTCAATTCCCAGTCAAGGGCACTTACCTAGGTTTCAGGTTCTTCCCAGATGGCCCTGGTTGGTTGCGGGAGGCAACCAATCGATGTGTCTCTCTCACATCTCTCTCTCTCTCTGTCTCTCTCTCTGTCTCTCTCTCTGTCTCTCTCTCTGTCTCTCTCTCTCTCCTTCCTCCAAAAATCAATGGATCAAATATCCTCAGGTGAGATTTAAAAAAAAAAAAGCGTAGTCTTTTTAGAAAAGCAAGACATGCACATAAAAATTTTGACTACGCAAAGTAATAATTCTATGCTGGGAGGTAGGAGGCATGTGAATGTGTGATACATGGGGCCCCTTTCCAGATGAATCCAAGGCCAATGATACATTCTGTGAAAAGGTGAACCCAATGGATCAGCTTCTTTCTTAGAATGAGCTTTTAGAGAGACATTATTCAAACTCAAGTCTAATGTGCAATGACCAATTCACTGCCCCACTCCAGTCATAGCAAGTGGAGACACTCCCACAACAAGCTAGAGACAAAATGGCAGCAAATTAAGGACAAGGAAGGAAGTATGCAGAGACTAGACTCTGTCCTGTTGCACTGACCCAAGCAATCAGACTCCAGCAGCAGATCGCCTACCAATAAAACTTTCATGCCATAGACCAGGAGTGACCCAATCCAACAGTGGTAGAGAAAGGTTTTAAGTTTCACTTCTCCCTCACCCGGATGACCTCACTATTTCTTCTCACTCTTGACCACATACCACATTCTTCCTGGCCAGGCCAGAGGGAGACTGGCAGTAATACAACCCAGAAAGAAGGGAACTCCCCCAAAAGAAGAGCTACCACTTTGCTAATCAAGAGGCCTGTTTTAACAGGGAACTCCACCTCCCCCTCCTTTCCTCAAACATTGGTGTAAGCAATGGCTCCATTTTCTGTTCCGGGAATCCTGGTACTTCCTAAAGAAAGAAAGCGGATTGGAAGACACAAACTCAGAGCCAGCAACAAGACGCTCCTTCCTCCAGTGAGACCGCCCCCGCTTAGCCAGGGGGAGGAAGGCACCACCTCTCTTCTCCAAGCAAGAACAGATTCCCCCTCCCCCTTCTGCCTCCTCTCCTCCGCTCCCCACCTGCAGCCCTCTTCCAACGTGCTGTTCCCAAGACCCGAAAGCGCAACCTCCAGGAGAAGAGTGCCCCTGGGGTGATCCACTAGCCTGTCCTGCCGGCTACTCCCTAAACCTCCTAAGCAGTCCTGTCCCATAAAGGGAGGGGCAAGGCCTCTCTCTGGTCTCCCATTACTAAGGTGGAGGGGAAGAGAGGGCAGAAAAAAGCAGCATTCCCTAGTCCTTTAACAAGAAAAAGGATACAAAACAGCCATCACCGCCCCCGCATCACCTCTCCCTGGACTGCTTTTCTCCTCTTCAATCCCGACCCCTCCAAAGCCCACCTTCTGCAGGCGAGGGGAACCTACCTACAGCCCAGGTCGCCCCCTTGTTCGAGGCCGAGGACAAATCCGTATGCGCCCCCCACCCCCACCCCAGCTCCGCGTCCTTCAAATGCGGGAGCAGGAGTAAAGCTGGCCCAGCGCCCCCTCTCCGAGCTCTTGGGTGGGAAGAACCACACCGCCCCAAGCCAGGCAGTGCCCGGCAGGAGGCTCTATGTCCTCAACCCCCACCCCGAGCCTCTCCTCTACCGGGTCCCGCCTTCCCTCCCCAACCTCTCACCTGTTCCTGCTCCCGAGCTCCGCCGCTGCGGCCGCCGCCTCCGCCCCCGCAGGTTCCGCTCGGCTCTCCCAGCCGATTTCAAAGCGGCTGCTCCCCTGGCCCCGCTCCCCTACTCCCTCCTGCCTTCCCTCTACCTAGCACCGGAAGCCGCGACAGCGACAAGAGCTGTGCGGCGCACCCCCACCCCCAGACTGGGATACTTCCCACCTCCTCGATCGCGCGAGAGCTGCGTGGCAGCGAGCGGCAGTTCTCGCGAGAGCCATCACCATAGCAGCGGCTGCAGCAGAGGCATCCAGGTGCTAGAGCTGAAGCCCGGGCGGGGGCCGATGTGGGGGCTGAAAGCTGGTGGGCAGTGGAGGCGGGAGCCGGGGAATGAGGATGAAGCAGTGGGGACTGAGGTGACAATACAAAGCTCCAGAGCCATGCCTGAAATTTAAGGACTGGGGCCGCGTGCAGGCCACGCTGGAGACAGGTTGAGCTGAGAGGCCCAGGCACCTTGGGCAAAGCCAGAAGCAGGGTATGAGTGAATAGGCCTTGATGTGGCCCGCGTAACTCCTCCAGAACTCATCCTTATTTCTTAGCCAAGGCTGGCAGCATCCCCCTGAGAGCTCCCCTACACCGGTGTTACTGCTCACCGGCCGCTACGTTACTCAGGGGTCTGAATCAAGATATCCTTTCCTATAGGGAAGAGAAGGGAGAGGGATGAATTTAAGAGACTGAAGGAAATGACTGAACTCCGGGCCATTTAGGAAGTTGGAACGTTGAAGGTTGAAGTCTAATATTGAGAGATGTGGTTTGAGGAAGTGTACCTAGATGATTATGAATTTTAGTACCCCAAGGAAAGTGAAAGACTTTGCATCCACGTTCCTCTATTCCTGCCCATCCTCACTTCCCTCACACTCATTTCTGGTCAAGCCCTGCAAAGCTGTGTTGGAATACTCAAGGCTGTCATAGAAGACAGGCTAAGAACAGAAGATGGTTCTCTGAGTGCCCTCTGTCTACATTTATAGCAGTCTAGGGGAACACATGGCTCTTCCCTAAGCCCTGGGCCAAAACTGATGCTTTTCTGGATTTTTTGCCCTGTTTCTTGTCTCCTTCCAAGAAGAAGTAGGCTGGTATATAGCCACTATGTCTACCTCTTATTCCCCCAATCACTGGTGTATGCATTCACCAGTCTCTTCCTCTTATCCCAATCTGATTTCTTTCATATTTTAACCTGGAGAATAACATGACCCTAGAATGTGAAGCCAAGAGAACCCTAATTTTAAGATGGTGAGGGATAAGATGGATAACAAGGAGCATGTTTATAGCAAAGAGAGTTGTATTTGTCCTGGGCTGTTGCCATTAAGGTCCTTTACCCTGCTAAGCTTTGAATTTTAAGTGGCAGAACACTCCTCCTGTGTTATTACAGACTCATAGAGTGGGCCTTGTGATACCTCCACATGATTACTTTACTCTTTCCATTTATTTTCTTAAAAATTTCTAGGAACACTGTGCCAGGTTATGCCCCCACACTGATCATGAAAATTATACCTTACAACCCCCCTTCCCTAGTACCCAACCACACCAACATGACTTGTGGCATTCTTACAGGAGGTGGAACCTGTGAGTGTTACTGCCCAAGACTTCAGATTCTCTCAAGGTTGGGTCCCAGGTATAACAGAAAGATGGAAATGGTGTCAGCCTAACATGGTAAGCAGCAAGTACCATGGTATTTGAGTCAGAACTGATGAATGGGACTGGAGAACCTCCTAGCCCTTCCAACTTTCACTCCTTTGGAGTCTTGAGAGGAAAGTGACTGTTGCAGCATCACTGGGTACTCCCCATGGAGCAAACAAAAGCAAAGATAGGATGGGTGCTACCCAGTTGGCAATTAGCCAACCACTGCCACTCCCCAGCTTCCCAACCACTTGAAAGGCTAAGGGAGAAGAGCTCATCTAGAGCTGAGGGAGGCAAAGAGACCTGACTTACAGTTCATTGGTCTTTCTCCCTCCTTCTGGCTTCCACTGGAGCTAAGTAAAAGCTAAAATTGTAGCCACCCGTTCTGTGGGTTGCACACTCCCACTCTTGCCACTGACCCCAGGCCTGGGCCTGAGCCCAGCTCGTGTGCCTGGAGCAAGGGTGGGGGGAGGGGTGTTGGCCTTGTTGACAAAATCCATTTGGAATTTCTCAAGGTTGTGGTTTGGGGCTTAAGTTTGCCACAGAGTATGTCTGACTAAAGAGAGCTAGAAAGAAAGAAGGAAGCAAAAGGAGTACAGAGGAAGGAAACCAGAAAAAGCTAAAATATTCTTGCTGTGACTCCATTGGAGATACTCCTTGTTCTTCCTGAGTGTGCAAGATTCCCATTCTGGATATTCCTCATCACTATTCTCTTCCATATTCTATGTCCATTCTAGTTGCATCCCTTTCTCCCTAACTCCCCCCATATACTCACCAGACTCAGTAAGTGCCTGAAGTAAGGATGAGATATCTTCCTGCCTCCATCAAATTTCCAAACCTAGAATTATCAGTGCTCAAGTGGAAATTTAGGACATAAAATTTTGCCATAAAGTACTGCCCTAACCCAACACTCCTCAAAATGTTCTTACTACCCTGGTGCTACCATCATTTCACTTGACTTTGAGAGTAATTTGGGCAGCAGATATATCTATTGGCTAGATCAGAGCAATAGATTTTCAATTTTTTTCATCTCATGGCAAACATAAACTAATTACTAAAATTCTGTGGCACACCAAAAAATATATTTTTGCCAATCTGACAAAAATAGGTTTAATTTTGATTCATTCACACTGTACGGTTATTGTTGTGTTGGCTATTGTTGTTTTTTTATTTGACAATCTAAGGGAAAAGAGGTCAGTGCCCCTGACTAAATAATCAAGTATTGCATGTTCTTTTTTTTCTTCTTTTTAAAGAGAAACATCCATGTGAGAGAGAAACATCGATATGAGAGAGACACATGGATTGGTTGCCTCCTGCATGATCCCAACCAGACCAGGGACCGAACCACAACCGAGGTATGTGCCCTTGACTGGAATCGAACCCGAGACTCTTTGGTCCGGGGGCCGAGCCGACTCTCTAACCACTGTGCCAAACTGGCCAGGGCAAGTATTTCATGTTTTAAAATTTTTTGCGGCTCGCCTGGCCAGTGTGGCTCAGTGGTTGAGCAGTTGACCCATGCATCAAGAGGTTGCCAGTTTGATTCCTGGATAGGGCACATGCCCAGGTTGTGGGCCCGATCCCCAGTGGAGAGCATGCAGGAGGCAGCCAACCGATGTTCTTTCTTTCTCATCAATGTTTCTATCTCTCTCTCCCTCTCCCTTCCTCTCTCTCTAAAAATCAATAAAAGAAAAAAGAAAAAAAATTCTTGCGGCTCTGGCCGGGTGGCTCAGTTGGTTGGAGCATCATCCTATACACCAAAAGGTTGTGGGTTCAGTTCTCAGTCAGGGCACATACCTAGGTTGTGAGTTTGATACCCAGTCGAGGTGTGTATGGGAGACAACTGATCAATGTTTCCCACATTGATGTTTCCCTTCTCTTCTCCCTTCCTTTCCCTCTCTAAAAAAAAATCAATTAAAAAAAATTCTTGCAGCACACCAGTTGAAATCACTGGTCTAGAGGAGTAGAAAGAACTTCTCCTCTACATTCTACATTCTAGTTGTACATTCCTTGGTCAAGGAGATGATCTGTTAGAGTCAGCATCTTGCAACGCCATAAACAGTCACTTGTAAAGTTCTAAATGTATGGTGCATATCCTTTTTCCAAGTGAAATAAAATGTTTGTTTTCAAAGATACCAGGCTAGGAATAGAAAGATTGGAATAAAAGACATTGTCTTTTCTCTAATTATGGTTTCTTCTAAAAGATAAAGGAATTTTTTCACTAAGATTAAGTACAGAAGAGCTCTGAATAAAGAAGGACAAAATACATATGCAAATAATTCATTGGGAGATCATGCTGGTTTTGCTAGTTTCCAGAGCAAAAAAACTTCCCTTTTGAGCATAAGAATCCCTTTTGAATGTTTCCTATTAGTCTTGTATCTACCCCCCAAGTTCTGTGATTTGGAGCGAGAGAGAAGCACCTGCTCTTTTGGGTCCAGCTTCAATGTTGAGATATCTTCAGGACTTGAAAACCCCAGAACAGAGGTGACCTCAAAGTGTGGGGTAGGGGTCAACAAGCCATAGCCAGAGGTCCAAATCTGGTCTTGCAGTCTGTTTGTGTGGATTAAATTTTATTGGACATCCTTTTGTTTATGTATGGTCTATGGCTGCTTTTGATCTATAATGATAGAATTGAGTAATTATTGAAGGGTTGAATACTTGTGACAAAACCTACAAACCTAATATATTTACTATCAAGACCTTTACATGGTGGGGGAAAGCCAAGCCTTGTTCTAGGGCAGTGACTGAGGCAAAATCTGGAGTTGAGGCACACAGAGAGTAAATAGAGCCTATATTTGGATCTCTAGCCTCTCACACCTAGAAGTACCCCCTGGTTTTTCACACGAAGACTTGCCAACTAAGTCACTGAGGCCCACTTCAAATCCTTTGTGGAACCAGCAGGATACACATAAATAAAGTCATTGAGTGTAGGAGGGTAGGAGAATTCACCTGGAAAAGAAGCCATGGACTGGGATCCCAAGTGTGGGCAGAAATACCACCATCTGCATCCACCGGTCCAGTAACTTAATTTATTTTAGTTACAAACAGGAACCAAGAACAAGTCTCAGTACAATAAATTATCCATTCTCATCCCTTCTGCTAAAGAAAGAAAGAGAGGCTCAGAAAGTTTAGGCAAAACTCTTCCTTTGGAGGGTCCCCTTTAACATCTGAATGGAGGGGCAGACAACTTCCCTTAGGGCCTGGATAAATGACTCTGAGGACTCAGGGGAGAGTGGCCCCCAGCACTCTGTCCCATTCCTAAGAAAAACCTCTCTACCACTGTCTCCCATTACCCCACAAGAGGGGCTCAGGCTGCAGTAGAGCAGTTCAGGAACAGCAAATGGAATGAGTGGTTTCTTTCTGGATATAGGTCTCATGGCTCCACACAATGCCTCGGGCTAGCCCTCAAAGGAGAAGAGTGGTCAAACTATAGGGACTCCCCAGCCAAAAGGAGTATGAATCAGAGTTAAAGGGACCCCAAGGTTGGGGAGAGGGGGGCAATACAGTGCATTTCATCTTAGTCCATCTAGGTGTTTAAGGAGCAGAAGAGGGGTGACATCGTCCCCTCATGGCCCTTCACCTGTGAGGGAGAAGGCCACATATCACCTGACCCCCACCCTCCCCAAAGCTGTTTCCAGGGGCCAAGATTGACCTTGAACTGAAATTAGAACAAAAGGCTGAAAAGGTGTCCCTCCCTTTCCCCAGCCTACTGTGAGGCTGACCCTCACTTACACACATTGACCCACTCTGTGACCTTGCACTCATCACACAGCACATAGCAGCACCAGTGGAAGCGGCAATGACAGCGCTCAACTCTTGTCTGCCGGAGCATGTTGTGGCCACGGCCACAACACAGGCTGCCACAGCCATCCAGCAGGCGGCTGGTCTTGTTGCAGGCCCGGCCCCGCGTGCCTGGGGAGCCCACGGTGGGGTCTCGCTCACAGAAATCAGGAGACTTCTCAAAGTAAACCAGCTCTCCTGAGAGGCGTCGGGGACGGAGGCGGGGCTGGAAGGCTCCGGAGTTTCGGTTGTGGGTATCAATGAAGATGGCCCTGCCCAGTCGTTCCCTTAACGCTGTCCCCACTGCCCGGAACTCTGGGGCTGCCCTCCAGCAGGTCTTGAACTGGCAGCTGCCTGATGTGCCATGGCATTTGCATTTCCGCTTTAGGTTTTCAGTTACCACCTAGAACACCAGAGGGGTAAGAGGTGAAGGAAAGGGCAGGAAATGGATAGAGCACAGAGGCACAGAAGAGGGGAGGGAACAGGGAGACACAGGGAGGGACAAACAGAGGCAAGAATGACCAAATGATTGTGGAATATCAGAATAAAAAGAGGCTGGCTGATAGCCTAACTCCTCCATTTTACAGTTGGAGAACTGAAGCCAGAGCAGAGGGATTTGCCCATCTTTAATCACTAGCTGGTAACAGAGACTCAGGTGATAACTAGCTGGTAACAGGACTCAACTCCAGTTGTCCTGACTCCCAGCCCAGTGCTCTTTCCAGAGTGAGCACTGCTAAAATGGGGAGTCTGGGCCCAGAGTACTCCGAAATTCCATAGGGAAGAAGCTGTAATAATAGCTACCAAGTAATAAGCACCTGTCAAGGATGAAGGACTCTACCGGGTGCTCTATTTACTAGCTCACTCTTAATGACATTGTAAGGTAGGTATCCTTAGACTCTCTTTACATATGCAAAACAGGTTAAGTGACTTGCTCGAGGCCACCCAGATGGTGACAATCACCCATCATATCTCATTCTCTTACTCTGCTGTGCCTCTCAAACTCTAGCCAGGCCTGGAAAGCTAGGAAGATCCAGGACAATTTGCACACATACCTGTCGCCCCACTCTGTTGTTGTGGATTCGCATTCGTGCCTGGATGTCCCGGGGAGCTTCCCTGGAATCCAAGAAATCCCGAGAGAACTTCTCTCCAAAGTCCATGTCATGGTTACAGCCACCCCATTCCCATGTGTCCTGGGGGCTAGGGCTGGGGCCTGAGCCAGGGCCCGGGCTGGGCAGGGAGTGGGGGAAAGTCTTGCCCCGGGATAGTGCCTGCAGCTGCAGCAGTTTGGCCCTCAGCCGATCCTGCTCACCACTGCCCTTCCAGCCACAGCCACAGCTCACCAGCTTGCCCAGGCTGCAGGCTGTGGCTACCGCGTGCATGACCCCAGCAGCCAGCATGGAGAAGGAAAAGGCACTCTCACGGAAACCTGGGGATGAAAGGGTGGGGGTAAGGTTGACAGGCAGTTAAGTAGGGAGGCAGAGGGAAATAAACAGCCACCTCCAATTCCAGAAATTCCTAACTGATTCCTGACCCTGTCATTACTATTACCAGCAGAGTAATTTGGGAGAAAGTCGTGGGAGAATAAAGGGAACTAAAAGTGCAGAGCCTCAGTTTCCTCATCTATAAAGCAAGAGGATGGGTTGAGATGATCTCTGAGGCCCATTCTTGCTCTGTAAACCTGGGATTTTCAGGTGTGGTTGAAAGAGCTAGCCTAGCCCTGACCGGTTTGGCTCAGCGGTTGGAGCGTCGGCCTGCGGATCAGAGAGTCCCGGGTTTGGTTCCCGCTAGGGGCATGTACCAAAAAAAAAAGAGAAAAGAAAAAAAGAAAGAGCTAGCCTAGAGGGAAAGACCCCAGGGGTTGGGAGATGACTAAAAGGGAGTCCCTGTGGTCTTTGAAGATGTGTTCACTGAGTTCCACATCTGAAAGCCTTAAAAATTCCCCAGCCCTTCAGGGAGCTTGGGTGGGGTGGAAGCTGAGGCAATTGGGGTTCATTTTTTTTCTTCTTCTTCAGGGTTATTTTAATCAGTCTTTTAACCAACCTACCCTCCACCACCCCAACCCCCCAAAGCACTGGAGCTGTGGAGCTGTCCTTCACCTTTCCAGTTTCTAGTTTTATATTTTTTCTTAAGACTGTTCTTTATGTTTATCCTAACCTGCTGTTACTCTATAAAATGCTGGGAAGGGGAGAGAGGTGGGGGTGATTTTCCCTAAGGCCTTCTTAAAATATTGGCTCCTTTGTTTTGTTTTTGGGGTCACAGAGGCTCAGGATGACAAGCCTTTCCCAGCCTCAGGTAGATGTGCTTCTCATTTGGGCATCAAAGCCTTCCTCTACAGCACGTCCTGTGGAGAAAAAGGGGATCCCTCACTTCCTTTTAGGCAGGGGCTCCCTGGAGCCCTGAGAGGATGAGAGACAGCAGCTCCTTAGGGGCCAGGCCTTTTCCACCCCAGGATGCAGGGCTCCTGGCCCAACCTCCTGATCCCCCCCAACCCCAACCCTCCAGGGGTGAAGCTGTTTGCACACGTCTTGGGAATTCCCCCGCAGATGGCAGCTGCCTGTTAACCCTGTAGTCCCCAAATTACTGCCCCCACCCTTGAGCTGAGCCCAGGATGGATCTTACCTCCTCCTAGGAGTAAACTCCAGCATGGCCTGGCAAGAGGCATCAGTGCCTCCCAGACCAGGCCAGCAGTGACCTGTTCTCCGCCCCTCCAGCCCATTCCTCACCTGCTCAGGTGAGAGCCACCTGGGGCCCCCACAGCACAGAAGAGGGGGCTGCTCCCCTGCTTCAAAGCCATCAGGGTCTTTGTTGCCTGCCTCAGTCCTGGGAACCCCAGCAATTAGGAGAGTAGGTTTAACCCTTAAACGGTTGGGGGCGGCACCCCACCTCCACTGAGGTTCTGGGGACACCAGCCTGGGCTTGTCCCTCCGAGAGGGAGGGGGGTGAAAATTGGGGGAGTGAATGGGGGGGCGTTTGAAGCTTTCAGGGCTGGGGGCATCTCTTGCTCACAGGTGCAACCCAGATCCAGCTGTGTAGAAGCAGGAAAGGGGGGGCTTAGGGTAGGGGAGCAAGGACCCAGCTGCCTTGCCGGCAGCGAGCAGGTGGAAGTCAGAAGCGCAGGGGCCCAGACGGGTGGCCAGACCCAGCTCCTCGAGGCTCCTAGGGGGAATTCCCAGAGAGGCCCCTCCCCAAGTCGTCGTGAACCCGTCCCTTCCCTCCTCCGCTCGCCTTGGCCTGCCCCCCACCCCCAGCCCCGGGGGGCGGCGCAAATCCGCCCAGCCAGGCTCACCGCGCTTGAGGATGGCGCTGTGGTGCGGCAAGCGGCCGCCGCCCTCGAGCGCCGAGCAGTTCCAGCGCTGGTCGCGCAGCTGGTGCTGACACTCGTGGACCGCGATGTGCAGGCCCTGAAGCGCGGACGCGGTCACGTCGGGGCTGCGCAGGCACAGGCCTAGCTGCCGCTTGCTCAGGCCCGACAGCGTCAAGCACACGGTGTTGGCGGTCAGCGGCGGCTCGCCGGGCAGCTTAAGGCCCAGAATCTCATTGCTTAGGGCCCTGGGAACCGAGAAGGCGTTTCTGGGTCTGTGGTCCAGGCCTCGCGCCCCCTCGGAATCCTCCCGCCCTGGGGCGGTGCTTCTAGCCCAGGCTTTGGGGGTGGGGTGCGGCTGAGTGACAGGGGGAACTGCTCACCGACTACACAACGCCAGGAACAGAAGACCCGCGAGGCCCCAGGGCGGAGGCCGCGGCCGGGGCTCCTCCGGCATGTCGAAGCCCGGGCCCGAAGGCCCCGGTGGGCAGATCGATCAGGGCCTGCGGGACAGGGAGACTTAAGGAGGGTTCGAAGACTAGGGTGGCTCTCCTGGCCAACCGAAGGATGCCCAACTTCGGGCTCCTAACTCACCAGCATCACCCCACTGACTCTTCTCACCTCTCCCCAAAAGAAACAGTAAGAATCACCCCCTTGATTCCCAGAGTTTCTGGGCCCTGCTTCGCAGCTGGGACTTATTCGAGCGCCCCTGGAGCGGACCCACCCAATACACAGTGCCAGGCACACAGACACGTTCAAATTCAGACACACATACTCACAAACACTGCTCCACCACCTCGCCCACCGTTCCCTCTTCAAGGGCCCCACGACTCGCTTCCCCCGCCCAGCACAGCTTCACGCCCTCACAGGGCTATGGGGCGGGATTGGGAGGGGGTTCCCCACCACCTACAGCCGGTGGGGTGGGGGTGGGGAGAGTGTCACCTCCAGGTGCCGTCGAGGGCAGACAGCCTCCGTGAGAATGGTGGAGGAATGGGCTCCCCACCGGCTTTACTCCCTTCCTCCGCAGTAGGGAAAGAGGGGAGGCTCCAGGTGCGGCAAAGACCGGCGGGGAGGGGACCTGGTTCCCACCTGAAAGGGATCGCGCGACTCAGGCTGAGTCCTCTTCCTCCGTTCCTAACTACACGTTCCCCGCCTCCACGAGTCGCCCATCTGGTCCTCACAGGTCCCAACCTCAGTTCCCACCCCTTTCTCTCATGTTCAGATCTGGGGGGCACTCCTTTATTTGCTGGGTCTTTATCTCTCGCAATATCTCTGGCTCCCTCTGCATCTCTGTGCTCCTGTGGGCGGATGCGTGTCTGTCTGACTACCCGTGTGCCTGTCTCATCCCAGTGTGCGCGTCCCTGCCCTCCCCGCTCTCCCGGTTCCGATTACCTCCAGCTGCTCTGGTGCAGGGTCCGCCACCAGCGAGGTCGGGTCGCCTTGACTCGGGCTGTTCAAACCGTGGGGAGAATGCGTCGGGTTCTGCCCCCTCGGCAGAGCCGCATTCTTCCAGGGCAGGGCCACTCCTCTTCGCCGCTTTCCCAGCGCCGCCGCGGCCGCCGGGAAGAAGGGAGGGAGGAAGGGAGGGAGTGATCGAGAAAACTAGCGAGAGGGCGAGCAAAGAACTGCGACTCTGGCTCTACTCGCGCGGAGCTCACGGGCGGCTCTGCCACGGCCGACAGAGCTGCGGCCCCTCCCTGAGCCCCGGGCATCCCCACCCCGCTCCTCGCACCCCCCGCCTTGACCCGGGGAGCGCAGTCGCTCCCCCTCCTCCCAGCGTACACACACCCTCTCCCCCGACGCGCCCGGCAGGCTTGGCCCCACTGAAGGGGGAGGTGGCCAGAGTTCCTCTCACCTGCTCTGGAGTCCCCAAGGCTGCAGGGAGGGTGCACTGACCCAGACTAGAGAGCCAGGACCCTGGTCCCAAGTGGTCATTTCTCTTTGCCTCAGTTTCCCCACGGAGCGCCGGATGGCTGGAGAATGCTTTTGACAAGACGAAGACAGAGCTGAGAAGTGACTTCCCTCAGACAGTTTCGGGTAAAGCCGTCAGCAAGAGCGCACCACAGGGCACTGGGAACCAGCGGGAGAAGTTCCCTTCTGAGTGGCTTGGCTTCCGCCTACCTCCCAGCCCTGTGCCTGCCCCTTGGGAGGGGTCAGCTTTGGCTTCAGAGTTTGGCCCTAGCAGAGGCTCTGGTAGCCCCCAAAACCTTCAGCCTGCCTCATGCTTCCCTTGGTTTGCAGGCACCGTTGCCCGAAGAGGTCTCCAGCCCTTCCCAGGATCCTGGGTCTGCACTTTGGGTGGCCCATATTTCTGCTTCAGGCTCTCAGACTTGCTTCACATGAAATGAGGAGGACCTGGGGATCCCAAACTGAGCCCAGACCTAGGACAGCCAGGGAAAGAGCCTGATCTTGGGGTGCACAGCTAAGGCAAACCACCTTAGGGAGTTCCAGTGGCAGTGAAGGGGTTAGATGCCACTGCACTCTTGCCTGACTCACCCTTCCAGCTCTAACCACTGTGGGCTATTTTTGCCAGAGAGGGGCCCCAGGCTTCCCAGCCACCCCCCTGCCCCTGCCAGACCGCAGCCCAAGGCACGGCCGGCCCTGCGATCCCAAGGCTGGCACGTTGACTCAGAGACAGGCCCCCCAGAGAAGCAGAGCCACGGGGCTGCAACCCACAGCCACAGTCATCTCTTCCTTGGTGGTGGCCATGCAGCTCTGCTGGGCAGCCAGCCTCCAGCCTTCGCTGCTGGAGTCCTGCCCTGTGCTGCAGAGGACACGGATGTCTAGGGGGCAGAGTGGTCTGGAGAGATCAGTGATTTTCATCTGTTGTGATAATTATTGATTACCTTTATGTGCCAGGCCTTGAGCAGGCTGGGGAGGTATAAGTGCTATGGTTCCTGACAATGGACAGTTGTGACCACAGAGGGCTGCTTTTTCCTGCTTTCTCACCTGGGGGAAGGTGGGAGAGAAGGTACCCTAGAGCTCTTGCCTCTTCTTCTTGATTAGGGGCCAAGAACCAAACTATGTGTGGCTTTTGAGGCCACCAGAATCCGCAAGACCTATCTCAGTAGCTTTCATCCTTACACCTGGATTTGGTGATCCTTGCCAGTTTCCTTGTCCTTCTTCCTGCATGTCAGCCTGTAAATCCACCCAGGTCCCTGGAGGAGGGGGGTTTCCTATTCCCCCCTTCTCTCATAGGGACCACTTGGACATTTGTACGTCTCCATGTGTCTCTGAGTCTCCCTCAGGTTTTGGATTGTTTCTTCTGATTCTATCTTTATCAGGCTGCAGTATAGTCAGGTGCTAAGGAAGAGCCAGGGTCAGAACCACAGATTCCAACTTCTCAGTGACCCCAGGGCTCCCCAAGTTAGCCTGTCCCAAATCCAAAAACTCATACTGCTGGTCCCTCTTCCTGCAGAAGCCCCGCTCTGGTAGAGGAGGCCACAGGCAGGCAGACTGGGTGGCCTGAGCTGGCCCCCAGTGCCCTCAGCACGACCGGCTGGCCTGAACACTGACCCGCAGGCAGGCCGCTGGAGGGTGGTGGGGCAGGCGGGGCCTGGAGAGGGTTGTGGGTACACACCCATTGCCTAATATCCCAAGCACGCGGCCAGCTCCAGGAAAGGGGAGGGGCGGGAACCAGAGAGACCTTGACAAGGGTTGGGGCCATGACTGGAGGGGAAAGTGAGGGGCTGGCATTACTTCAGGGAGGGAGTGGGAACAAGCTGGTCCCCATTCCCCTTGATGGGGCTGCTTTCCCATCATAGGGATGGAGGGTGTAGCAGGAGCTATCTGGGAAGAACACTGGGGCCCTGGAGGGCGGGGGTCAAAAAAGAGTAGGGGCCTCTGGAGATTGGGGGATCAAGCAACTGAGGCGGTGGCTAAAGCCAAGAGCAGCCTCGGAAACCTCCTTCTCCTCCTCCCGCTGTGTTTGCCTTGGCCCAGGGTCCCGAGTGAGTCATCTATTGCTGAGCCGCTGATAGGGGCGGCCAGGCCAGGGGAACCCAAATTATAGGCCCAGGAGGGATGGATGCGCCCGCAGTGGTGAGCTCAGCTGCGTTGCCCACCCTCTTCCTCTCACGCCTTCTGCTGCAGCACCATAGGCCACCACCTGGAGGCACCAAAGGGTCCGAAGCCCAACTGCGCTGGACTCTTAGGAAGCCCCTCACATTCAGCAGCTAGCCTTAAGAGTCTGTGGGATTACCCTAGACAGGATTTGCCCCCTTCTCTACCAGAGGCTGATGGCTTCTCAGACCAAGGAGGTAGTGCTGCCCGCTGGTGCTTCAAAGGAAGGTAGGCTCCTCTGCCCACAAACTCAGCCCTGGTCCCCACTTTCTCCCCAGATCCCAAGATCAAGGTAAAGCCCCTCTCCCCTCCAGCATCTCTCTTCCCTGTTCTAATTCCAGAGGGGCTGATTTGCTACTGATTTTATACTTCAAGCCTTTAAAGGTCTCAGTGATCAAGTGATACAGAAAAAAATAAAGCAGGGTAAAGGAAATAGGTAGTAGAATTTTATATAGGGGGAGGGAAAAGGGAGTGAGACAACAAACCTATGGAGATATCTGAGGAAGGGCATTTCAGAAGACAGAAAAGCAAGTGCAAAGATCCTCAGATAGGAGCTTGTTTGGTATGTTCAAGGAATTAGCAAGGAAGCTGAGAGAGAGGAACCCACCTGGGAGAGAGTGGTAGGCAATGAAGTTAGAGGACCAGGAAGGAGCAGGGTCAGATCATAAAGGGCCTTGTAGGCCACTGTAAAGATTTTGCCTTTTCCTTTGAGTAAGATGGAGAATCACTGGAAAATTCTGAGCAGGGGAATAAAATAATCTGACTTTTGTTTTAGAAAGAATGGCTCTGGTTGCTGCATGGAGAATAGACGTTTATGTGGAGAGGGGGCAAGGGTAGAAGCCGGAATCTATTGCAATAATATAGAAGAGAGCTGATGGTGGCTCTGACCAGTGTTGTAGCAGCAGAGTGGTAAGAATGCATCAGATTTTGAAGACAGAAGGACAGCATCTGTTGATTGATTTGAGGTGCTGTATAAGAAAACAGATGAGTCAAGGATGACTTTAAAATTATTTTCCTGAGCAATTAAACTAAAGGAAGGATGGAGTTGCCATTTACTGAGATGAGGATGACTGATGACAGAGCAGGTTAGGGTGAGGGAGGAATCACAAGTTCAAGTTTTGGGCATATGCATTTTGAGATGCTTATTCAAGTGTTAGATGTGCAAGTTCAGAGTTCAGGGGGCCAGAGATATAAATTAGGGGCATGAGACTGGATAGTTCACCAAAGAAGTGAGTGTAGACTGAAAAGTAACTCCAGATTGAATTGGAGTGCAGTCCCAATTTAGTTAGAAAGTGCGTACACAAGATGGAACCAGATAAGGAGACTGAGAAGGTGAGCAACCGAGGAGGTAGGAATGGTGTTCCAGAAAACACATGAGACAATTTCAGGAAGGAGGAAGTGTTCGATTCTGTGTGCTGTTCCTGGAAGGTAGATCAGGTTGAGCCCCGAGAGTGGACTATAGAGCAACACAGAAGTCAGGGGTGATTTTGATAGGAGGAGGAGTGGGCTCAAAGGTATGATTAGGGTGGAAAGAGAGAATAAAGAAAAGAAATTGGTGCTAGTGATTAAAGCAAACCTTTTGAGTTGCAGTAAAAGAAAACAGACAGCCCAGCCCGGTGTGGCTCAGTGGTTGAGCATCGACCCATGCACCAAGAGGTCGCCAGTTGATTCCTGGTCAGGGCACACATGCCCAGGTTGTGGGCCAAATCCCCAGTGGGGGGCATGCAGGAGGCGGCCAATCCATGTTCTCTCTCATTGATATTTCTATCTCTCTCTCCCTCTCCCTTCCTCTCTCTCTCAAATCAATAAATAAATAAACGAAAGAAAACAGACAAATGGGGCAATCTTGGGGAGTAGTGGGGAGTCAAATTAAGTTTTGGGGTTCTTAGATGGGAGATTACAGCATATTTAAGTGCTGATGGGTATGATCCAATACAGAGACAAGTTGATGATGCAGGAAAGAAACAGAGAACAATGGACACAGTAATGATTTTATCCAAATAGAAATTTGGGCCAGGTCATACATAATGTGACCCAGACATAGAGCCCGCCTGCTCTTCCCTACAACTCCTGGTGGGTGGAATACTGGCTCCTTCTTTCCTGTCTTCCTACCTCTACTTGTTTGTCACCAGTGGTCACAGACAGGGCTTCTCTTTCTTTTGGCCAATCTCCCACCTCCATGGGGTTTTATCAGTTCACCATGCCAAAAGACTTGACCCAGGCCCCAGTGAGGAGAAACCCCTGAGGGATATAGGACAAGCTGCCCATGGTACATTGTCTATTTACTTGAGCCATCTGTGCTGGGTGCCCTCTACAGAGACTACTGGCTTCTAGATTTTCAGAGGATGCTAGACCAGTACACATTGTCCCTCAGGGTTGAATCCTTAGAGGAGCCAGGTATACTGGACTGGGCAAAGGGCCAGGACAGGACAGTCCCCTCAAAAATAACCTCCATTAGACTTCATTTGGGTTAACATACATCTCATTTAAAATGCAAGTGTTGCCTGGCAGGTTTGGCTCAAAGGTTGGAAGTTAGAGCTTCGTCCCTCAGACCAAAGGGTTGTGGGTTCGATTCCTGGTTAAGGGCACTTACCTGGGTTGCAGGTTCAACCCCTGGCCCCAGTCAGGGTTGTGTGTGGGTGGGGAGCAACCAATTGATGTGTCTCTCTCACATCAGTGTTCCACTCTCTCTCCCTCCCTCCTGCCCTCCCTTCCATTCTATCTAAAAAGCAATGGAAAAATATCCTCTGGTGAGAATTAACAAAAATAAATAAGTAAATAAATGAATGAATAAAATGCAAGTGCCTGCCCTGGCCAGTGTGACTCAGTGGTTAGAGCACTGGCCCAGGGATCAAAGGGTCTCAGGTCTGATTCATGGTCAAGGGCTTGTATGTGGGTTGCAGGTTTGATCCCTGGCCCCAGTTGGGGCATGTGCAGGAGGCAACCAATCAATCTCTCTCTCTCTCTCTCCCTCCCTCCCTTCCATTAACAACAACAACAAAAAGTATCCAGGCCTGTTTCAGCTACAGGGTTGGAACATGGTGGATTGTCATGCTGACTTCCCCTCCAGAGGATAAGGAATCTGATGCTTGGAGAATGTCCTGGCCTGCTTAGGGTTTCCCAGTGACATAGTTGTGTCAGAACCCAGAACTTGTGCCATGCCCACCTTTTCACTGCTAGGGAATGCCTCTTAGTAGAAATGAATATTATTAAAATTAAAGCTTATGCTTTCAAAATGGCAGGAAACATGTAACATGAGTAAGCAGGAATTCAAAGACAATCACATACCCATTAGAATGGCTACTATAAAAAAAATGCAAGTGCCCCAGGAAGATTAATTAAACTTATCAGGCATTTATTCCTTAGAGTGATTCCCCTGCTTTGAAGGGGTGTTCTGGTCATTTCTAGGACTTGGAACTCTTTAGAATAAGGCCTGGGTACATTCCTGGGTGAGAAAACATCCTAACGGCAAAATACATGAAAAAGAGAGAATCCAAAAGGGAGGCAGGAAGCTCCTAAAGATCATTTTTATTTACCTGTCAGTTTTGAGAAGGACCCACAGCCTGCTATTGCTGTACAATCACAAGCATCTGGTCAGGTGAAAAGGGCATGCACTTTGAGTCAAAATGGTCTGGGTTTTAGCCTGGCTCTATTATTTATTCATTTATCAGCTGTGTGGACCGTGGACAACTACCTAATCTAATTTTTCCTCTGCAAAATGGGAAAAGACATGTAAAGGAAGAGATCCTCCCTCCTTCCAGGGGCCATCTGTGTGTGCTGGTGGGCCTTGATAACCAGGCTGGCAGTGCCCCCCATGCCCTATACAGGCAACAACAGCCACTTCTTCAATAGGAGGCCAAGATGTTCTTTTTTTTTTTATCCTCACCTGAGGACATTTTCTCATTTTTTGTCCAGATAGAGTGGGAGGGAGAGAGAGGAAGAGAGAGAGAGAGAAACATCGACGTGAAAGGGACACATCGAGTGGCTGCCACCCGCACCCGGGGACAAACTGCAACCGAAGCACATGCCCTTAGCGGGAACCGAACCCGGGTCTCTCTGGACCGCAGGCCGACACTCTAACCGCTGAGCCAAACCGGCCAAGGCCCAAGATGTTCTTGAATCTGAGTTGGAGTCCCTGGGAGGGAAGAGAAAAGTGTACAACAGAGGGGATGGTTGCAGGTGCTCTGCATCTCCCAGGACAGTGAGAGTGAAGAGAACCAGAGTTTGAGGGTAAGACAGAAACTTGGTAGAAAAATCCAAAAAGAATCAAACACATGGAAGCACAAGTTCCCTATTCTGGGTTCAGTTTAGTCAGTGGCCCTTCTCTTCCCAGTCCTCCCCCACCATACACACACCTGACATCTATCTACTCCATTGCCCTTCCTTTCTGAGCCAAGTCCTCAGAGACTCAGACACTCCAGGCCTTGTTCATCTTGATACCACCTTGGTTGCTGGCTTAGCTTTCTCCCCCAGTGACATGCTCAGGTTGACACATACCACAGGGTGACACACCATAGAATGACACAAAGTACACAGGGCAAGAGTGACACATATATGCATATTTAATCTCCCCATGCGCACATTCATCCACTCATCCACCCACCTCCACACACAGTCCCAGACATTCTGTATTCTTCAGTCAGCTGGGTCTCTCCTGACAGTAACTGCTACCTCCTTTCTGACACACAGGTGGTGGCTGTGATGTGATGACTTTATGATCCCTTCTGACCTGAGTCAGATACCAAGATTCTTTAGAACGGTTTCTAACATCCTTCCTTAAACTATGGAGTTTCTGCACATGAGAACACACATGAGTGTGTACACTCAGAACACATTCTGGAGCATTCTGACATGCACTCACATTTGCATTGTCCCACTTACACACACCACACAGACACAGCCACTAGTGTGCACCTTCTGGCCCATAAGCACAAACTGGCGCTTCGTCCGGTTTATTTTCATGGCCAGGCTCTGTTTAGTCACCTCACCCCCCAACCCACCCCCGGGATTTCCCTGACCACATCCCCACCTCCACTCCCAGTCTCCCCCTTTTCCTTCCCTACCCAGCCATCGAGCGAGCGTTCCTGGGAGGGAAGGCGTCTCCCCAGAGTCACTGTGCAGAACTACAGCTCTACTTCCTTCACTGCGGATGGGAGAGAGAGAGGACACCGGCGAGGCCCGGGGTGGCGTCGAGGGGACAGCCCTAGGGCAGGCGGCAAAGCGGCTGGGCTCCAGTGGATTCTCACGGAAAATTCAGAGCGCACATTGTCGCTGCGCCCCCTGGCGGATGCTGGCCCCCGACGGGCTCCCGACGCCAACAGGAGTGAGGCGGGCGGGCGCGCGTGGGAGGGCGCCCTAAGGGGAGGGGTCGGCGGCCAGTGCAGGCCCGGAGGCGGGAGCCACCGGGCAGGGGGCGGGGGTGAGCCCCGACGGCCAGCCCGTCAGCGTTAGGCTCAGACGGGCGGGAGCCACGGCCCCGCTCGCTGCCCATTGTCTGTGCCCCTGACCGGTGCCACAGTGCGGCCCGGCGGGGCAGCCTCCTATCGTCACTTCAGCCACCGCCGCAACTATAAGAGGCGGTGCCGCCCGCCGGTGGCTGCCTCAGCCCACCAGCTGGGACCGCGAGCCATGCTGCCCGCCGCCCGCCCCCAGGGCTGTTAGAGCCAGACTGCGAACTCTCACCACTGCCGCCACCGCCGCATCCCGTCCCACCGTCGCGGGCAGCAGCCAAAGCCGCCCCAACTGCAACACAGAGCGGGCAAGGCCAGGCAGGCCATGGGGCACTGGGCGCTGCTGCCCGGCTGGGTTTCTGCTACGTTGTTGCTGGCGCTGGCCGCTCTGCCTGCAGCTCTGGCCGCCAACAGCAGTGGCCGATGGTGGTAAGTGAGCTGGTGCGGGGTCGCCACTTGTCCCGGGGCGCAGAGCCAGGGGCCAGCCCTATCCAGCTCCCACGCTCCGGGATCCGTCCGCAGACAGGCTCCCTCCAGCGCTCGGACTTCACTCTGAGACACCGAGGGGCGCTCTGGAGCGGAGTTGCTCCAGAGAATCCAGCTCTGCTGAAGTGGGGTGAATGGTCCCGCCGCAGCGGCGGCCCACGATACTCCAGGCAGGGAGCCCACTCCCATCTAGCACCGCCCTTCTTTCTTGAGCCCCAAACCCAGCCTCACGGTGGTAGCCACATCACAGGTTTCCCTGCTCTGGGAAGCGAAGGGCCAGGAGTGCGCTTAGAAAGGAGACAAGAAGAGGGTGGGACTCCTAAGCATTTCACGCCTTGGGTGGGCATGGACTGCAGGCCAGGATTCTTCCCCAGGCTTCCCGGAAGCACGCTTTAAAAGCGAAGGTGGACGTCTATTCTCCGGGGATTCCCCATGCTTCCCCTGTCCAGTCCCCAGACCCAGGGCCCCTAGCAACCCTAGGACTCCTGGCCACACAAAAGTCTGGACGACCAGTCCTTTCGATCTAGTGAGCCCAGGAGAGCGGAGTCATTACCTTGATATTGATCTTTCCAGGCAAATAGCTCCAGAAAGAGAGCAGAGTGGGTACAACCTTTTTGGTTAGGGTAAAAGGTCCTCCTTCCAGAGCCTGAGCTATCATGCGTCTCACCAGGGGCATCGTGAACGTAGCCTCCTCCACGAACCTACTAACAGACTCCAAGAGTTTGCAACTGGTACTGGAGCCCAGTCTGCAGCTGCTGAGCCGCAAACAACGTCGGCTGATCCGCCAGAACCCGGGGATTCTGCACAGTGTGAGTGGGGGGCTGCAGAGCGCTGTGCGAGAGTGCAAGTGGCAGTTCCGGAACCGCCGCTGGAACTGCCCCACGGCTTCAGGGCCCCACCTCTTCGGCAAGATCGTCAACCGAGGTGGGTACCCAGGAAGGCGACGCCTCCGGGACTAGGGGAACTCGGGGTCACCCCTAGGGCATGGGTGGGCGAATGCAGGGAAGATGTCCCGGGCTCCTGCAAGGTCACAAGATCAACTCGCCAAGAGCTTTATGCCCAGCGCTAGCTCTGGACCAAACTCTCGGTCTACCAGACGCTTTTAAGCCGTGCATCTCCGGCACGAAGCTTAACTTTTCTGAGCCGCTGTCTCAGAGAAAGGGAGTTTTGAATTGTGGACGCTGGCCGGCCACCGCTCCCCCCAGCCGCCACCCCCACTCCTCTCAAAGGCTCCTGTCTGGGAAGCTGCTCTCTGCAGTGGTGCGTCTTCATCCAGCCCAGTAAGGCTTGCTTCGCTGACGTGGGCCGAGTTTGGGCTGAGGAGAGGTCTTGGTTCTTCCGCTCCCCTCTCTTCAGTTTTTCTTTCTGGGGTTGCCCCACTTCCACTGAGGAGCCAAAATGCGCGCTGAGTCTCAGCGTGATTACAAGCGTGGACGTGGTTGCGTACCCACACACGTGCTTTCCCCATGACACCAGCTTCCCAACACAGCCCACCGCCTGGCTCTCAAGACTCCAAGGGCGGAAGCGGAACGTAGGACTCAAGGGTCCCAAGCCCTCCACTGAGGGTGCTGGATGCACACCGCGTGTCCCCTCGCTGATCCCTGATCCCTTCCCCCACAGGCTGTCGGGAAACAGCTTTTATCTTCGCCATCACCTCCGCCGGTGTTACCCATTCGGTGGCTCGCTCCTGCTCCGAGGGCTCCATCGAGTCCTGCACGTGCGACTATCGGCGGCGAGGCCCTGGGGGCCCCGACTGGCACTGGGGAGGCTGCAGCGACAACATCGATTTCGGCCGCCTGTTCGGCCGGGAGTTTGTGGATTCCGGGGAGAAGGGGCGGGACCTGCGCTTCCTCATGAACCTTCACAACAACGAGGCGGGCCGAACGGTAAGCTGGCTCGAGGAGCTCTGCACCCTGAAGTGGCGTGACAGGGATCTGCGAAGGGGCAAGTAACGGTTGGTGATAAGGCCACAGCTTAGGGTAGGGAACCAGAAGAGAGCATCCTGAGGGAGCAGGAGGCTTGAAAGGAAGTCAGAGAATGGAAGGGTTAAGTGGCCGGGGGCACAGGGATGCCTGGGGCTGAGGACAGATAGTACCGAAGAGGTTAGAAATCATGTAACCCATAGAACTTATTGCCTACAGCCTCTTCATTGTACAGATTCAAAAATAAGGCTGAGAGGCCAAGACAGAGCCTCCGGAGTGACGTCCAGGTTTCCGCGGGACTTTTCCTGCCTCCCTTGCCCTGGGCATGGCTAGGCCTGGCCCTGTGCTGAGATTCCGGCGACGCCCGGGAGGGGGCGGTATCTGGGGTGGTGGCTCTGACTCTCGCAGTGCCCTGAGACAGCCTTTTTACCTCCTTTTCCCCAGACCGTGTTCTCCGAAATGCGCCAGGAGTGCAAGTGCCACGGGATGTCGGGCTCGTGCACGGTGCGCACGTGCTGGATGCGGCTGCCCACGCTGCGCGCCGTGGGTGACGTGCTGCGCGACCGCTTCGACGGCGCCTCGCGCGTCCTCTACGGAAACCGCGGCAGCAACCGCGCCTCGCGGGCGGAACTGCTGCGCCTGGAGCCGGAAGACCCCGCTCACAAGCCGCCTTCACCCCACGACCTCGTCTACTTCGAGAAATCGCCCAACTTCTGCACGTACAGCGGACGCCTGGGTACAGCGGGCACGGCGGGGCGCGCCTGCAACAGCTCGTCGCCCGCGCTGGACGGCTGTGAGCTGCTGTGCTGTGGCCGGGGCCACCGCACACGCACGCAGCGCGTCACTGAGCGCTGCAACTGCACCTTCCACTGGTGCTGCCACGTCAGCTGCCGCAACTGCACGCACACGCGCGTCCTGCACGAGTGTCTGTGAGGCGCTGCGCGGACTCGCCCCCGGGAGCATTCTCCTCAAGCTCACCCCCACCCCCAGGCAGATTCGCTGGCCCCTAACACCCTGATATGCGCCCACCCAGTCTGTCCAGCCACACTCCCCGCGATTCATACGTATCCGATCGCTTCTCCCACCTCCTCCTACCTGGGGACTCCTGAAACCACTTGCCTGGGGCGGCAGGAACCCTCTTGCCATCCTGATGGACCTGCCCCGACCTACCTCCCTCCCTCTCCGCGGGAGACCCCATTGCACTGCCCCCTGCTTGGCCAGGAGGTGAGAGAAGGATTCGTGCCCTCCCCACGGCGGGTCAGCTCCAGACGGTGTTGCTTTGCCTCTGACACCCCGCCATCGACCTCCCTGACTCTCTCCCTCCCCTTTTAACTCCGTTTTCTCCAGGTCTCCACATGCCCCTCCCGTGGGTGCAGACCCTGAACACGCATCAGGGCCTTTCTCCCCACCTACAGCTGACGTGGGAAGTGCCAGGGTGAAAGGGCAGCTGCAGCTGTGGTGATGTGGAAAATGAGGTTGGGGGACCAAGCAGAAATACCCCCCATTCTCCCAGCCTCTGTCATGGAGCCATTGAACAGCTGTGAGCCATGCCTCCCTTGGCCACCTCCTACCCTTTCCTGTCCTGCCTCCTCATCAGTGTGTAAATAATTTGCACTGAAACGTGGATACAAAGCCACGAGTTTGGTTGTTGTAAATAAAACTATTTATTGTGCTGGGTTCCAGCCTGGTTTGCAGAGACTACTTCCATCCTAACCCAATCCCTCTCCATTTCTCTCTCTCTCTCTCTCTCTCTCTCTCTCTCTCTCTCTCTCTCTCTCCTTTCTTTCTTTCTTTTTTTTTTTTTTTTTTTTTTTGCCCTCCAACCTTTTCTGATCCTTCTCCTCTCCCCAAATTTTTCAAAGATGCCTTTGACTACCGGAATCAGTATTTCCTTCCACTGTAGCTATTAGTGGCTCCTCGCCCCCACCAATGTAGTATCTTCCTCTGCAGAATAAAAATCTCTATTTTTATCAATGTCTTGGTGGCTTTTCCTTGAATCCAGAACACACCATTGTTTACTTCTCTTAAACAAATAGGATACATTGTTGGGGACTGGTTCCTTGGCCATGCAAGAGGACCCTGAGATTCTGACCCTTGGTTGACCCTAATGAGGCCCCTGGGGATCCAGGTCTCCAGAAGAATCTGGTCAGAAGTCCAAAGACCCTGCAAGTTTCTTTTTCTTATTCAAACACCAACTGGCTGTGTGATATTGGGCAAGTGATGGCTGCCTCAGTTTCTTCCCTTGCTGAATGAGGATCAAACAAACGCCGAGCCTGTCTTTCCTATCTGGAAGAGTTATTGTGAAAATAGCTACAATTGAGTGATAGCCATGACTGCATTCTGAAAAGAAACCAAAGAAAGAGACACCCAAGAAAGGGTGCTGCTGCCCTTGGTGTGGAGCTACTGGTCCCTGAAGTCTGTCTGCTTCAGCTGTGGTCAGAGCAGTGGGCAGTGGGGACTTAAAGCAATATAATAAAAAAGAAACCCAAGTGTGGCCCATAACCAAACCATGAAGCTAGCCATTCCCATAAAGAGCCCACTGAGGAATCTGTCACTAACAACACTGACACCTCTGTGTGTGCATTCACCAGTTGGCAGAAATACTAATCCTGCCCACAGCCCTAAACCTATCTCTAGCTCTAATCCTTTCCCCATCCCTAGGTCTAAGTGTAACCTTAGCCTTAACCCTAACTTCAAACACTAACCCCTTCCTAAACTGTAATGCCTGTCCCTAATCCTAACACTTCCCCCCAGGGGAGGACCCGAAAGGCAGGGGGAGCTATGAAGCACTCCACCCCCCAAGGACAACAACTGATCCCAGCCAAATGGAGAATTTCCCCCTCTCCCCAGGACTCTTTTGCTGTTGTTGCTGCCTCCCACTTCTCCCTGGATGTGTGAACTTTGACCCTGTTGGCCTTTGGGATGTGTGGGGGTAGAGAAGTGGAGCCAGGAGCTGCTCATCGCAGCAATGTCATCCTTTCCCTTTCTCTCCGTCTGCCAAACTAGCACCAGCTCAGCTCTGATGGGCAGCCAGGGGAAAGAATAGAAACCTTATTGATCTGGGGTAGGAGGCACCTGACATGCCTTGGGTTTCCAGTAATGAACCCCCTGCAGAGAATGCCCAGCCCATAATCCAATTAGCTATTAGATCCCCCAGCTCCTAAAGCAAGAAGTTAATGGGCTGCCAGAGGCAGGAGAGGGGGCTTAGGCCTCTGCTGGACAATGCCCAGAGTTGGGGAGAAGGGGGGGGGGTAGAAGGGTTGGCAGCTGCCCCCCCACCACCACTCTCACCTAACTCCTGACTCCAAGAGCTAGATCAATATCTGCTTTAGGCCCAGATGCTGGGAGGCTCTGGGCTAAGCTGACACATAGGAACTGGAAGAAGAGCAAGAGAAAGCAATGCATCCTGTTCTGGCCTGAACTAGCTTTTCAACAAATCTTTTGTTTTCCCAGCCTAGTTGCCTTGTCTATTAAACAAAGACGGTTATGTGTACTTAGTCTTCTTCAGGAAGGTGATGGGGTTTAGAGGAGATCATGTAGGTGAAAGCTCGGGTCATTTGAGCACTTGATGACACCTGTTCTGTGCCAGGCATATGCCCAATGCTGGGGATATAGCCTTAGTGCCTGCTTGGAGGAGTTTACAGTCCGGCTGGGGAGTCAAGCACACCAATATGTATTGTCAGTGTAATGGGGAGAGTACAGTGAAGGCTCAGGGAAGTACAACACCCTCTGCACATGCATGAGGTTTAAGGACACACTCCCACACTCAAGCCCTCAGCATGGAGGCCCTTCACTTCCAGGGGCTGGGACTTCGAAGGGGAGGTAGGGAAGTACAGATGAGGACTGGTCCTCAAGGGGACATGCATGAATCAAAGGGAAAAAGCAAGCGAAGGGGTTGTAGGATGTGCAAAGCACTACATAGGAGCTAATTATTTTGTGATTATGATTATCTGTGCCATCCTCACACAGAACTTGAGCAGGTTAATCCTGGGGAGAAAAGCAGCTGTGCCTGGAGAGAGGCCTCACTAAGGTCTCGGGGCTCAGAGCAGCTCAGAAGGTTGCCATAGGATAGTGCTATCAGGAATGGGCCTGAAGCCTCAGCTCTGCCCTCTCCACCCAGGCTATCCTCCTGCTCAGCTCTGATCTTCAGGTGCCAGATGCCACACACCCGGGGGAATCTGAGGCTGCCAGGGACCCCGGACACATGGTTGGCTTCAGCAAGTGAGGGAGGTGCTGGTCTTGAAATATCCAGGAGGTGGGGAGGAAAACCTGAGAGGACAGAGATGGCAGGCCTGCACAGTCCCCAGGGGGTCAGCAGGCCGGCACCACACACACCCTGCCACACGCACCCTGGAAAAACCCTGTCAGTGGGGCTGCAAATACCCCAGGGTCTAGCACCCCCCCCCCCCCACACACACACCTCAGGCTGGTTCAGTCCTCCTCTCCAGGCCAGAGGGAGAAAAATAACAAAACGAGGAGAAAATAAGCTGTTTGGCTGTGGCGTGAGCAGGAATATCCATGCAGAGCTGCCCACCACTCACCCTTACTCACTCTTTCCACACCCAGCGGGGCGCCCAGCATGAGACAGACCACCCCTCTGCCCCTCCCCCGTCTGGGCTAAAAGCAGACGCTGGTGAGCGAGCAGCAAGTTATAAATATGCCCAGGGAACTGCCGCCAACTCGCTCCCGTGTCATCCCCTGGGAGGGGATAGGGTGGGGTGGTTCCTAAGGAGGAGCCAGGGCTGCCCTGCTCCCTGGGGCCCAGGAGGAAGTGGGGCTTCCAAGAGGCTACTGCTTTTTTTTTTTTTTTTTTTTTTTTTTTGCCCCTTTCGAAGGAAAGGAAATTCTGCCACTTTGTTTTTCCTGGACATTTGCTCATCTGCTCAGAGGTGGTGTCCCCATCCTTCCTGGGCCATGGCTGGGAGCTCAGAATGAAAGGGCCCAAGGCCATTCACTTTGTATCATCGTGCAGCCCAGTGCCATTTCTCTTCCTCACACCCACTTACTCTCAGCAAAACTGAAGTCCATTCAGTCATTCAACAGGCCTTTCCTGAGGCCAGGCCCTGTGCAGAAGCACATCTGCACGCACAGGCGTGCACGCACACACAGCAGCCTCCATTCCCACATGTTCACACCAGCTCCAGTCCCCATTATGGACTTCTTGGCTTTAACCTGGTCGCCTCATCAGGAACAGTAAGGCTTCAGGCTCCTGCTTCTACCTCAAAGTAAGGGGTGGGGGTGGGAGGTTGAGAAGAGGGCCCCTAAACATTCCTGCTTCCACTATTTCCCTGATAAATGAGAGGGTCCTTTCTCTCCTCCCTGCCCAATCATCTTCCCAATCAATGTAAGTACCATTCTAGGAAGAAAGAACCACTCTGTGGGATGCTGAGGGGGAACCTGCCCAGGTTACCAGAGCCTCCTGCCTCCCATCCACTTGCCAAGTAGGTGCCAAGCTGGGCAAGAGGGGGCAGTGCCACCCTGGGAAGCTTCCAGCTCTCCTTCCTCAGGGCTGAACCCCTCCCTCTCCCTCTTCCCTATTAATCCTCGGAAGTGAGGCCCCTATTGTGGCCCCTCGCCCTCCTTGGCTGGCGTCTAATTAACTCCTTCTGCCCCCGGTTTTGTGTGCCCCCCTTACCCCACCTTGTCGGCCCCGCCCCTCCGCTCCGCCTGCTCCCCCCCACGGACATTCCAGCCCGGCTGGGCTGCTGTGCCAGGGCAACCAGGGCTGGACCAAGACCTAATCCCCCCGCCGCCTGGCCGGGCTGGGGGAGCCCCACTCACCTCCCCGCTCTCTGGGGGCTGCCCGGCTCTGCTGTGGCGGAGACACACAATCAGCACAAAGGCGCAGCCCCCAGGGGGCTAACTCAGCCTTCACGCCCAGGTTGTGCGGCATTTGGGGAGTTTAATGAATTGTCCATCACGCCTTTCAGGGCCCGCCCGTCAGCCTGGATTAATCTTCGGAGCCCTGGTGGGGTAGGAGACACTAAGCCTGTATTTATTACTCTCCCATTGTCACTAATTGAGGTAATTATCTGTGACTCTGGCCTGGCCAACAATGCAGCATTCACTCCCGGGACCTCGATGGGCCTGGCTCCCACTCTCAGCACCAACCCTCCCTCCTCTATCAAACCCACCAAGGGCTAAGTTGGGCCCTGGAGCATGTTGGGAAAGTGGACAATATCCCACAATGCTTCACCTCCCAACCCCTTCTCCCACAGCCACCACTATGGAGTTGCAGGTAGGGAGAGGCCTACATTCTTCTTTCCACCACTCACCCGAAGTAGGTGAGAAAGGAAGGCAGCCTGTCAGGGAACAGGTTTGGCTGGAAGAGCCCTCAGGCCCCAGAGGGGCATGTTTCTGAGGTTTTTGGTTTTCTGGACTCTCCAACCATTCATCTCTGGGCTGGTGGTGCCAGGGTCTCACAAAGCCCTTCTCTGGATTCACCCTCATGTCCCTCTAGCCTCCAGAGCTCTAGAGTATTGGGAGATCCCAACCCAGACCAGGTATACTCTGGGGAGGTCCCTAAAGCTACCAGAGCTGGCATAATGGCTGTGAGTATGACAGGGGAGATTGGAAGAAAGAATAGGAAAGGGCTCATCAGGGAGCTTAGGGGGAGGGCAAGAAAAGCCATTTAAGGAAGGAGCATCCAGGGGTCACACTAATATGGCCACACTAATATAGCAGTCTTAGGGAGTGATGTGGATTTGGAGGGATGAGCAGTGCCAAAGAGTAAATTTCACATGGAGATAGTTTCCCAGGTCAAGGGAACAGGTGTGAGTTTCTGTGTGTGGGGGTGGGGGTGGGGGAGGGGATATAGCAAAGGAAGATTTTGGTCAGGCCTAGATGGTGAGCTCCTTGCGGGCAGGGACTGTGTTTTGGTCACTGTTATTTTCCCAAGAGCTAACATTGTACCTGGCACATATTAGACACTGTCAAATGAATGGATGGATAGATGAGGTCTATAATACTTGCATTGGGGTTGGGGGTCTGTCGCTCTTCTCTTCCATAAATGCACACAGGCTCTTCATTTTGTCTCAGGACTTGATGGAAGGAAATGTCTAGATCTTACCGGGACAGTTCCTGGAGGGGCGCTTCACCAGCTGCAAACCTTGACTTTTGCAGAATTCAGAGCTATAGTTGGAACAGCGCCACCTTGTGGTGTCTCTTGGGAGAGCGCCTGGAGAGACCCCCAGCAAAGAAAGCAGGGTAATCTCTTCTGAAGGGGTGGGGAATGGGGGTCATACCAGGCGGCAGCCACCCTTCTTCCTATATATCTGTCGCTAAATTGATATTCCAGTGTTCCTGTGGCACAGTTTTATCATCTTTTCCTTCCTCTGCAAGCATTTGCTGAGAGCCTGCTCCAGGCCAAGCTTGTAAGGTGTACAGATCTAGATAAATCAAAGGCACTACCCTTAAGTAGCTCATGGTCCAGGGGGGAATTTCACAAGGTAACAAGACCAACAAAGGTCATAATCATGCAGCAGAGCAAACAATGTTATAGGCATTCAGGAGGACATTTGCAGCTCAAACATTCTCTGCCCTTCACCACTCCCTCAGTTCCTCTCACTAAAAGCTCAAATGTTGTATCCTTGATTTCATGATTTGGGGCACTTCATGATTTGGCTCCCATGCATCATTCAAGGGTCTCATCCTTCTGCACCTCTGCATTCCCCAGTGCCTCTCTTCCCCGTGAAAGCTATGTGCTTTCCCACCTCTCTACCTTTGCCCACACCCTGGAATGCACCTCTTTTCGATCTCCCCTTGTTGAAACCCATCTCGACTGACTTTTCCTTCCTCCATGAAGCTCTTCTAATTTTCCTTAGCCAAGTTGCTTTGCCTCCTGAAGCACCTTCTTGGTGGCGTTTTCATTAACAGCACATACTGGCTGTCCTATGGGTGGTTATCTGTTACTCATCCTCCTACTAGGCTTCTAGCTTCTGAGCTCTGTGTTGTGTTCATCTTAGCATTCCTGGCAGAAATGAGCTAGGCACATTATATACCCTTGCTAACAGAATAAAGGAATGGATGGATAGATGGATAGATGAATAAATCAATGGATGGATGACAGATGGGTTGGTGGATGGATGAATAAATGAATGGGTGGGATGTAAAGATGGATGGATGCATGCATAGATGGTTGGATGGATGGATGGATGGATGGATGGATGGATGGATGGATGGATGGGGCAACTCTTCTCTAAAAGGACTCACAAAAGGCTATGGTAGTACCAGGGGCTTCCAGGGAGGGAGCCCGCCCCATGCCAGGATATGCAGAGGAGGGCACAGTATCCAGGCTGAGCCTTCCTTTACTAATATATACATCCCAGAGACATATATATGTCTCCCAGAGGCCTGGGTATATTCCCTATTCCCAGAAGTCACAGTCTGGGAGCTGCTCCTTCCTTCTTGCTCTCCTGAACCCTCTGGAATGCCTTCGTTAACATGTTATTTTGCACTGCCTGCACTATAATGATTCTGTGGGTTTCCTCTTCCACATCCCTTCCCCTATCTCACACACACCCTAGATTTTGAGCTCCCTGAAGATAGGAACCATGTCTGAATCTCTTGTGTGTCCCTAGGGCCTGGTATACGTGTTTAATGGGTAAGTGAACAAATGAGTAACTGAGTGAATGCTGACTCTTTTCCTACAGACACGCTTTGCACACTTCCCATGTATTCATGTTCAGCCATCTCTCCTGGTCCTCTCCTCCTTACACACATGCACACACTCCTGACCCTGAATCTCCTAAAGCCCCAGAGTTTTGGCCTGATTGTTTACTAATTTGTGGCTGATCTAAGGAAGTACCAGGGCTCTCCTGAGAGTCTGAAAGGGGAGGAGGCTCTTAGCTCCTCGAAAGCCATATTAACTGGGACCTATTTGGAACAGAAAAGGGCTTCCCTGGGAAGAACCTGGCTGTGGGGAGGGTAGTAGGGTCCTGTGGTAACCTGAGGGCTGCTGCCCCAACCTGACCGTGCCCTCCTTTGGCTGCTGTCCCTACTCCTGACTTGTGACGCTGTCCCAAGGTGGGGGGTGGTTGTGGCCTTGAGGCTGGCTGGCTGGCAGAGACAGCCAGATTTAGAAGTCATTTTCGCAGCAGGGAGCCTCCAGCCTGCCACCCACAGGGCCCAGCAGAGCCAGTCTGAGATATGGCTCATCAAGGGCTGCCCCCAGACCTGCAGTTGCTCCTCCCCGCAGATCTTCAGCGGCTGGTGCTGACTCCACTCTTAGTCAAAGATGAAAGAAGTCCTGGAGGATGGGAGCATGTTACATTGACACCCTAACCATCTAGGTGCTCCCAGTATACCATTCACCCATTCAAGAGGCTTTTCTGTACCCCAGGATCCCCTCTCCTCTGGATCTGGCCTCTGCTGCCTTTTCCTTCTCTTCCCCTACCTCTACCTCTCTCTTTCCCATCCTCATGTTCCCATACCCCCAATACTAATGAAATAGCCCTAGAGAGAAATAATAATCAGAACTTAATATTTATATATCACCTACTAGGTACCAGGCATTGTTCTCAATGTTTTACATATTGAATCATTTAATCCTTCCAACAAGTCTATGAAAAGAAGATTATTAATAACCCAGTTTTATAACTGACAACAATACACAGAGAGGTTGAGTAATTTGCCAAAGTCACACAGCTAGTTTGAGGTAGAGACAAGATTTAAACCCAGGCCTCTGAGTCCATGTCCTAAACACAAGACTACCCTAGTTCTCTGACAATGGTAGAGAGAAATAGAGGTAGGGGAAGAGGAGGAAGAGGCAGCAGAGGCCAGATCCAGTGCGGGTAAGCTCTTAGAAACTGGCTTCCTGGGTGTTCAGCTTCAAAGAGGCTTGGGCAGCATCATGGAGCCCAATTCCACAGTGCCAGCCCCTTCACTATCCCATGCAGCTCACCTCTTCTACCAGCCTCAGAGCTCTGGAGCCCCTGGGCTGTAGCACAATCAAGCAGATGCTGTCACCACTGCCTTGGCCTTCCTCTGTCTTGCTCCTAGCCTGAAGTCCATCCTCTCCTCAAGCCTAGAGGTCTAAGGCACACACTCCTCAGCTGGACCAGGCTCACCCCAACATGGCCTCAGTTTTCCTTCCTTCCTTTATCTTCCACAACTCCCCTGCTTATACCTTCGACTTCGCTCAAACCAGACCATTTCCCCCACATCTATGCCTCTTATTTTTGCTGTTCCCTCTACTTGAAACCCCTTTCCCCAAATTCAGTCTTTTTTTGTTTGACTCCTTAAAGTACTTAACATTCACTGCTCAATACCATCATTATTTGTGTGTTTTCACCTTCACCCCATTGTCAGGCAGGCCTTATTCATCTCTTTCCTGGAGCCCAGCCCAATTCCTGGTCCCTCTCAGGTGCTCAGTAAATGCTCAATAGTTAGAACCTGTAGTAGATAGAATTTTAGGTGGAAGGGAGGCATACTTCAGGAACCTTTGATCTCCTCTCAAGGTGACCCCCACTTCCTTACTTCCTCAACCAGGAGCTAACCAGAAACCTGGCAGTGTGGGTTTCAGGCAGGTTCTGGGACAGACCTTCCCTGGGTGACTGACCAACGTTCTCCCCTCAGATTCAGAAGCCCAGAGAGGACCTCCCTCCCGCTCCAATGAACCAAGGCCAGGCAGCCAGCTTAGGGTCCAGTCCCACGGCCTCCCAGGCCACCCAGCCCTCTCCCTACCCTGCCCAGTCTCTCCAGGTGCGGGTGGAGAGTAACATGGAGATAATTGGAGACCAAAACCATAAGTGGTTTGAGAGCGGGACTGGTTGGGGATCTGAACGCTGAGCCGGAGTTGGAGTTGGCGGGACTCGGTGCGGGTGGGGGTAGAGGCGGAGCGGAAGGCAGGGCCAGGACTTTGAGACTGAGTCTGGGCGAAGCCCCCGCGCCCGCCGAGTCGGCGACTAAATTTACCCAGGCTGACTCAGCCCTTGCCCGGAATGGGGGGTGGGGGGAGTGCGCCGGGGCAGTGGGAAGGGCCAGCGGGAGGTGGGGGGCAAGGAAGGGAGAGTCCGGACTGGGGGAGACAGGAGTGGGCCGGGAGTTTCCATCAAAGAAAGGAGTGCCTTCCCCCGCCTACCGAGCAGGAAGGAGTGGAGCCCTGGGGGAGGAACACTGTGGGGAAAGGGTCGGTGAAAGGAAGAAGATGCCAAGGTTGGACAAAGGGAAGCTTAGATTTATTGAGCGCCTACTGTGTGCCAGGCACTGTGCAGGCGCTTTACATACATTATCGCATTAAATCCTCACAACAACCCTGCGAGGTAGGTGTTTATATACCCCCATTTGACAGATGAGGAAACTGAGGCTCAGGGAGGTGAAGTGATTTGGCCAAGTTCACATGGCTAGTAAATAGAGAGAAAGGAGGTGTCCAAGACCAGAGAGAAAAAAGATGTCCGCGTCTGGGTGCCAAGCCGTTTGGCGAGGATAAGTACAAAGAGGGGCTCGGCGCGCTCCAAGGGTCTGGATGGCAGAGGCCTGCTCCCGACCTCGCACGCCTGGAGGCGGCAAGGCTGGGGAGCCCCGCGCGGTTACTAGGGATCAATCGATTAAGTGACAGTACCGGGGTAGGTGGGACTCGCGGACAACCTACAGGGGAAATCCGCGACCTGCGCGCGCCCCGTAGTGGCTACAGCGAGTATCACACTCTACACCTACAGGCTTTTTGGGACCAGCCTCCCTCTTCCTTACGTGGCCGGTTTCTGGCAGAGGCAGAGATGCAAGAAATTCTCAGGATTCTTTCAGATGGGTGATACCACCTGGGTGGGAAATCGTGGCAATGATTCAGAGCATCACTAAGAAACATTGGGGAGGAGGAAAGAGGAAGGTCTGTAGAGGTCCCAAGCGGATTCATTGTCTGCCTTCACTCTCCTGCTTGGACCACCATGGGCCAGGGACAGTGACAAGGCCACATCCTGCCCTGCCGTAGGTAGCCCTCACCTAAATCTGAGACTGGGATAGGAGCCCTTGCCTTTTAACTCAGCTCTTCTGTAAACCCTGGACAGTCTCTTGAATTGAGGATGAGTGCAGGCGACAATGAAGCCACCCAGGGACCTTCAGACTCTGTTCAGCTATTCCTAACTCTTTCTTGACTTACGAAGGGGAAGATGAGACAAAAGTTTTCCCAAAGGCAGGAATGGACCTTAGAATTCCCTCATTTTACCTAATAGGAGGACTGGAAAGGGAGAGTGACTTGCCTAAAGTGCCCCAGTAAGTGAGTATCAGCGCTGGGATTGGAACCCAAGACATCAAAGTGAGCCATCTTGTTTATTTGCTGGTTGCTTCTGGACCCCTTCCTCTTCTGCCAAGGACTTCTCTGTCACCTGTTCACCTCAGTCCAAAGCCTCTCCATCACTTTCTCCCTCCTGCCCAGGGGCCCTACCCTGAAGTTGCCCACCCATGACTTTATTATCCCTACCCTCCTGGCCTCTAGGCCAGGTTTCTGTGCTTAACTCTACACCCAGTGCAGCCACCTCTGTTGAAGACCTTACTGGAGTGACCTGAAAGGAGCAGACATTAAAGTCTACTGCTCACCCTCACCTCTCCTGGTTTTTTTTTTTTTGTGTGTGTGTGTTTTAAAATCACCAATCGGCATGTGCTCCCTTTCCTTTCATTTGGGCGGCTTCTATTTGGGGTATGGGAACCAGTAGAAGTAAGGGGTACAAGGAAGTCTATGAGGAAAAAAGGGAACCAGTGGGTCCAAGGACGAGTGGGTTGGGGCACACAACTACAACAATGGGCCTCTTACTGTCTCTCCCTATTTTCCTGTGGGGTCCTCTTAGTGTCCCTCTCCCTAAAGAGGACCTCCTCGGTTCGGCTGATGACACCTAGAATCTCTCGGATACTGTCGGTCCGCTGTGCTGTCTTCCCGCCTTCCCGGGACCCGGTCCGCTCATTCCGCCAGGAGGCGCCCGAGGCTTCTGTGTCGCTTCCATCAGAAGAGCTGCTATGGACGCTGAGCTCCGCAGCTTCGTCTGAGTCCGAGTCTGGGGCGGTGTGGCGGCGGATGCGGGACACGGCTTCCCGCAGGGCCCCTGCGTAGGGCCCCGGGGTCCGCGCCCAGCCCCGGCCCGCGTGCCGTGGGACCCTCGACACTTCCCTCGAACCCTCAGCACTACTGGCGCCTCCCGAAGTCTCCGGGCCTAAGGCTGAGTGCTCTGGGCTACCTAGCTGCGTGGGGGCGTCCTGCAGGTTTACTTCGCCCACCGGGAGCCCCAAGATGCGGGAGGCGCGCTCCTCCAATGAGGAATCCGAGGGCTTTCTGCCCTCAGCTTCGAACCCGCGCCCCCCATATGGCTGGTGTGAAAGGCGACTGCTCAACAGCAGCTTTTGGCAAGGGGAAGGAAAACCAGCGGCCCCCTCGCCTTCCTCCTTGTTGGACTTCGGTTGGCTGGGGGCATCCCCCACAATGCGTGGTACCCCAGCGGGCAAAAGCTGCACATGCTGGGTTCGAGGGGTCGGGACATACTGGGACCTTATCACCACGCACGTGGCGTCAATGACAAAGACACCTTCTCCGCGAGCTGGGCCGCAGGAACTGCGGGGCAGGGTGTGGGCGTGGCGGGTCGCCTTCCAACCCTCCAAGGTTTCGGGTCCGGCCCCCTCTCTATGACCCAGGGACTCTCTCCATCCCGTGCCTCCTGGAGCCCAGGGTCTGGGGAGGGTCTGGCTATGCCGGGGTGGCTGCTTTTTAAGGGAGGGAATCCAGGATTTGGGGAGCCAGCTCTGTTCTCTACCTTCCTTCCCTTCCCCGGAGCCCTTGAGATAGGGCCTAGACCTGGGAATGGGACGCGGGGGGCTGGGAGTCGCAGTTGCAGACTCCACAAGAGCTGTCCCTGTGCCTGGCCTCCCAGCCGCTTTGGCTTGGGGGTGACCGTCGCTACCACTGTTCAGGCCAGCAGCAGCCAGCCCCAGGCTCTTCTCCGCGGCTCCCTTGCGGGGCTCCAGCTTAGGCCTGGCTGTTCCACAGCCCGGGGATCCCCCCAAGAGACCCCGTTCCTGTCGGAGACCCCAAGCCCCTAGGACGTCCCGGTAGATCCGAGGATCGAGCCTTTTCTTTGTGCAACCTCCCTCTGTCCTGGCTGGAGTCTGAGCAGGGGCTGATGAGATGGGCGCCTGGGAGGGCTCGGGACCTCTTTTAGTCCCCAAAGTCCTGTGGGGGCCTTCATAGGAAGGTGGAGCCACATAGGGTGGCGGCCGGTCCCAACGGCGACGTGGGGCCGTCCCGGCTCTCAGCAGCAGGTGAGCCTCATAGCTGGGGGGGCCTGGCCTGCGACCTCCCCAGGGCCCTGCCCACGCCGCCCTTGGGTCGTTCTGCGGCTGCCCGGATGGACGGGGCGGTCGCCCCACTGGCCCCAGGCAGTCAGGCCGTGATGGAGCTGGGAGCCCTGCAGGCTGTGCCACCCGAGGGGCGTTTCGAGGCTCCGGGCGGGGACGACCAGGGGGGCTCCTTCGGGCCCCACCAGCCTTGCGCCTTTTTCGCTCGGTCTCCTTGGCCTCCCGCTCTTGCGATGCCGCTTTCCTTTTCTCTTGCTCCCGGGCTCGGGCCTCGGCTGGGGGCCCCACTCGCCAGTTGGTCGCCTCCTGCAACACCCTGGAGGCCCAGGGTCGGCGGGGAGGCGGCTCAGGGGATCCCGGGCGCAGCCCACACCTGGGACAATGAGCAGGAACCCAGGTGAGCAGTTTGTGGGGGAAGGGAGCCGAGGTCTGGGGAGCTGGGAGCACTGCAGACCACTTTGGACAGCGGTGTAGAGGTGTGTGTATGAGTGTGTGTGCACGTGCACACATGTTGGGGCTGAAGTCGAAGCGGGATTCCTCACCATCTCTCCATGCACACTTTAACAGCGACTGCCCCATCTACCTCCAGCCCTTTCTCACACCCATTCCTGTTTCCCCAAACAACCCTTGGGGTGGGCCAGGTCCTAGCTCTTGGGTTGGGTGGGGGATGCGTGGAAAGAGAAGGGGGTCCAGCAGCGCTGGCTGGTGCCTGGGGGCAGTCCATAACCGCCCCACCACTCTCTTCCCCTCACCCCTCCTTCACTCACGTGCGGCTCTGGGGCCCGCGGACCCAGTGGCTGGCCTGGAAGTCCATGGGCTGTCGAGGAGGGGCGCGGCGACTATAATGACAGGAAATAGTCTTCACTTGGATCACCAGCAGCTTGGATTTTTGCACCCAGAGACAGCTTCCAGACTCCTCATCCTGGAGCTCCTGGGGGCTGTCCGGCCCCTTGGAGAATAGATGGCCATCCAGCATCCTGCCCCACCCCACCCTGGCCCCCCACCCTCCCACCCACCCCGAGAGCCCCCTCCCAGCCCAGGAAGCCGGCGCCCACTGCAGAGCGGCGGGCCCAGCAACTGGGGACTATATATACCCGGGCACACGTGTGTGCCTGTCTGTGTGTGTGTGAGCGCATGTGACATGGCGGGGACGGCTCCGCGCTGCTACCTCCCCCATGTGCATGGCCGCCCCCTTGGGCCCGGGATTGGGAGCCCCTTCCCACTGCTCATGTCCCCCAAGCCTGATGGAACCTGCAGGAGTGGGCAGGGGACTTCTTATTCTTGCCAAGCTGACAGTGACCCCTCCCCGTTCCCATTTCTTCAACCTTCCTGCCATTTTAACCCTTCACTTCCCTCCTTGTCAGGGTGCTTGACCACCAGGGTTCTGCCCTTGACTTCCTGCCTCGGACTTCAGTTTCTCCGACAGGGAGGTGATGGAAATGGAACTCAAGGTCTCTGCCTGCCACTCTTGCTGGTTTCCATGGGGTTGGGGTGCAGGAGGGGCTGGCCCAGGCTTGGGGGCTATTTTTAGCGGCAGTGGCATTCGGGTGCAGAGAGGAGATGAGTAACCAGCTTCCGTGTGGTGGAGGGAGGAGGCGGTGGCTTTCATGAAGCTTTTGTATGACTGGGGGGGGGGGAAGCTACCTTCCCCAAGCTCAAAAAGCGTGACCCCCATCCCCTTAACTGCAGCCCAGGTACAGCAGGACAAAGGAATCTGTCTTGGCCATGGAAACTGCCCCACACTCCCATTCTAGATGTTTGTCCTTGGGCACCCATGGAGCCCTCTCCCTGCAGCATGCTCTCTCCCACAATCCAGAAGCCAGAAATTTGGGGTCATATTGTTCTGTGCCCACACAGCTCTGCTTAGCCTTATGGAGGACAGACTAGGATGCTTATGCATTTGCACCCTTTCAGAGGAGATGGAGGAGGAATGGTGTGCTCCCTTGGCAAAACCAATTCCCTAGCAACTGAGATAATAAAAGTGGCCCATTTTCTAATGTAGAGTTCCCCACCACCACCACCACCACAATGCCTTGCTCACTCAGCCCCCCACCTGAAGTGGTGCTCAAGATGCTCACCTTTTAGGCCCATTCTGTCCTGGGGAGTTGTTGCTTACATCCACATGATCCCCCCCACCCCAAGCCTGTACCAGGTGTCCCCTGATTCACCATGGTAATGTTAGTGGCAGCACAGCCCACGCCAACCCTTCTATGCAGACTTAGCAACCATGCCTGGCAACCATGGCAGCAGCTCCAGTGGAGGGGAGGGGTGTGGGGAGGTGAAGGAAAGAGTGTGTATGGCAATGGTTCCTGAGGAAGAAGGGATAATTTGCCTCTCCTGAGAGGAATAGGTAAGAATAGAAGGCTATGAGGCTCCCAAATTTTGTTCTTTGTCTTTCCTTCTGCTCCATCCTCAGACTCTGAGACTGGTTGAGTTTTAGTGGGGAACGGGAGAAGCAAGAGATCCCAATTTGTTTTCCACTAACATACCTGCAGCCCTTTGGGTACAGATCCTTGCCCAGGAGGGTTGTTGTGGGGCAGAGACTGACATAATTGAGAACCACAGCAACAGAACACAGGCCTCCTATTCCCTAACATGGACTTTTAAAGAGAACCCATAGCCCGGCCGGTATGGCTCAGTGGTTGAGCATTGACCCATGCACCAAGAGGTCGCCGGTTCGATTCCGGGTCAGGACACACATCCAGGTTGTGGGCCTGATCCCCAGTGGGGGGCATGCAGGAGGCGGCCAGTTGATGTTCTCTCTCATCGATGTTTCTATCTCCCTCTCCCTTCCTCTCTCTCTAAAATCAATAAATAAAGAGAACCCATACATCTCCTATCCCATCCATTGACCCCCTCCCCGCTTTACACCTACCGGCTGCACTGATTGATGGCTCTTTGCTCGAAGGTGCTTCCTTCCACCCAGGTTCCACCCAGGTCCCACCAGAGTCCCAAGGCTTTTTAAAGCCCTTGCCTCCTCCCTAGACAAACCCCACTTCATGATGGAATGTGACACAGAGGCATCTGTCCTTTCCTCCATGCACTCGCCCCCACACATATAAACATACCCTAATTCTAATAACTTGGAATGCCTCCCTCCTTCAAGTCTCAGAATGTGCTGTGAGAGCTGGGAAGAGAATGCAGAAGCAGGGGCTTCTTCAAAGCCATGATGTAGCACTGAAAGCTGCCTTGATGCTTTCCCCGTGTTCCATCAGGAAGCCTAGTTTGGAGGGACCAGTATGGTATGGCTGGGTTCATTAGGATTCTTAGGCACAGTGCAGGTAGGGGCAAGGTGTTTCTCTGAAACTGCTTGTGGTCTTAGTATCCAAGACAGAAATGGTATCATGCTTGCCACAGTGGTGAGATGGTATCCAGAATCTGGCTCATACCCAACAGTCTAGATGTCCTTATACTATTTGGTGCTGACTACTGTTTTGGACCCTATGGTTTCAGCACAGGGAAAGGGTCTGATGGGGTAACCATAGTCCTGCTGCTCCCCCACTGCATACCCTCCTGCTCATTCTCACCTTGAAGAATCACACAGGATATGCAGGTTCAAAGATAGTGTTAGTTCAGCAAAATCCAAATACAGAGTCCAACCTTCTGATGGTGGCATGTCTCTCTGCCTAAAGGAGATAGTCTACTTTCTGGAGAACTAACACGGTTATGTGATTTACCTGGGGTATCAGTTATGGTCCAGGCAGAGGAGAAAATGGGGGTAATAGGAGGACTGCCGGGAATAGGGTGGGAACAGTTATGAACAGAAATTTAGAAAGGTAGTAAGTCTAATACAGTAATAAAGAACATGAGCTCTGGAGCCAGACTGGGTTAAAATCCTAGCTCTACTTTTTACTAGCTGTGTGGCCTTGGGCTAGTTACTTAGCCTTTCAGTGCCTTTGTTTCTTTTAAATCTATACAACTGGAATAATATCTATTATTTTTCTGAGGCATAAATGAATTAATGTATGTCAAGCACTGAGAATGGTGATTGACAGTTTTCTATAAAGTGTGTGTGTTATTATTGTTGTTATTGAGTTGAAGAAGCCATAAGAAGTAGGAAGGTTGGAGCAGTAGTAGCTGTCTATCATCTACAAAAACAAACACTGCAATACCACGAAGAGGTTCCTGTAATTTTAATTAGGCTTGCCACGAAAAGCAATAACCTCAGCCAACCACTTTGCCATCCTCCCCCACCTAACCCCACCTCTCTTCATATGAATATAGCATAGGGAGTCTTCCTCCCTATGCTCCTCCCCACTCCCATTATGGGAAGAAGTGTTACTAAATGGACTCAGCCTCCTCCATACAGCATGAAACAGGATGAATAAAAATATTTTTATGAAGAGTTGTGCTATTATCTTAGGGTGGAGGCAGTCAGAGGCAGAGATAAAGGCTGGGTGAGGTATGGGATCTCTTAGAGATCAGAATTTGTCTGAGGGGCACAGAGCCCATAGTTCACCCAGAATGGGGGTTATGTCTAAGAGGACAGGGGTTAGGATGCGCTAGGCTGAAAGTTTTCCTCAAGTGTACGTGAGGAGAGGACAGCTAGAAATCCATTCTCCTTCCTTCCCTCACCTTTCCTGGCTCCCATGTAGAAGGGTAGGGGTTTCCTGGGCAGGGAATGGTCACAATTCTCTCAAGGTTTCATCTGTGGTTCCCAGAGCTTTGTGCAGGCAGTGAGTGGGATAACCCTTGTTGCCGCCTGTCCCCTTCCCCTAGCTCAGGGCTTTTCTCCACCTGTGAGCACCAGGGCCTGCAGGATGTCTGACAGGGAGACAATTCCCTTGACCACATCATTCTCATCCACCACTACAAGTCGGTGAACCTGCAGAGAGCAACAAGGGAAGAAGGGATGTTTAGTGCCAGCTTCACAGGGAGCCCTTCAAGCCCTCCCCTCCTTGCCAAACCCCAGCTCCTTTTGGGTCGCTGGCCTCCCTACCTCTGCTTCCACCAGCCTGTTGATAATGGTCTCCAGAGTTTCGTGCAGGTAGCATTTGAGGACACCCTCAAAGTAATGTGATCGATGTTGCAAGGCTTTGGTCACAGATACATCTAAGTTGTTGTAGGTCTTTTCTGCTGCCAGATTCTTGAGAGAGAGGGGAAGGTGCTTGCAGAGAAGCAAGGGAGCCAGCCCCCAAACCCTGAGCCCACCAACACCAGAGGGATTTAGGGCAGTTGTCAGCCATGGCCACAGGCCACATCCAGATCATTCAATTCCTTTTCAAATAAGATTTGAAAGCTTGGAAGCTTCTTAAAACCCTTAGGTCCCCAGAAGACTCTCTTCTTTTCCCTCTCCACATTCAACATTCCACCCCTTTCCCTACCTCCCAGTCCCTCCATAATCACTCACGATAACATCAAACTTGGAGTAGATGTCCACCACACGCCCTAGGGGGACAGAGGCAGCTCAGCAAGGAAGGTCTGGCATCTAAGACTCCCCCTGCCCGTAGAATCATCCTCCTGGCTGAGTTGATGGGGCAGCAGATTTTCCCAGAGCCACCCTGACTTCCCTGGAGCCCTCCTTCTCCTTCTGCCCAATCTCTCACCTTTTTCATCCACCACAGGCAGGGCCGAGACTCGGTGCTGTACAAAGATGCCCAGAGCCACGTAGACAGGGGTGGTAGTGCGGACCATAGCAATGTTGGCATAGGTGCCAATCTGTAGCTTTTCCAGAGACTTAGACATGAACTCTGGCTTGGGGAACTCAGTGATCTGAGGAAGGAACCATCACCTTGATTTTCAAGCCCCCCTCCTCCCAATATCACCCTTGGATACCCTTCCAACCAAGTATATAAGAAGCAAAAACGGCTGGGGAGCACTTACAAACAATTTGAGGAACTTGAGGATGCGCTTGTGGGTGAGGATGTACAAGGTGTTGCCCGATTCTGGGTCAATAACTGGCAGCCTGTGAATCTTGTTTCGAATTAATGAAGAGACAGCATCAAACAAGCTGTGAGAAAGTGAGGGACAACGGTAAGTTCCACAGTGCTGGGCCTGAAGGTGGTTAAGTAGCTCCTTAGAGTGTGTTCATAAATGGAAAACTGGTGGTTGGGAGAGGGGAGGGGAGCTGTGTGTGTGCGTGCACGTGTGTGTTTGGGAGGAGTGTCTTTTCTCTTTTCTGCCCTGAATCTTTGGGTATCTAGTGCTTTAGCTAGGTTGATGGCAAGGCTGTTCCTCTTCTGGACAACTGGGTAGCTGGAACTCACCTGGCATTAGGAGAAATGCAGACAAGTGGTTTAAAGGAGTCCTGTAGGTACACTTCTGAAAGGAAAAGGAGGTCACAAAATACCACCATGGAAAACCATTTCCTAGGAAACTTTCCATCCCTTTATCCTTTCACACTCCCCAATTCTCTGCATACCTCTCCAAGTTTCTATCTTGTGTTCTTCCAGCTCATAGATCTGTACCTGGAAGCAGAAGCAACAGAACTTGAGACCTGCCCTCCCTGCTTCATAAACCCCTTGTGGTTTGCTTGGAAGAAAGGAAATGAGAATGATGGGCTTTGGACAGGGAAAATGGTTTTGGTCACTGGGCTAAGGTTCCTTACCAAGGCCGATTTATAGTAGCGGTGCAGGATATTGATGAAATCGGTGATGGTCAGCATGCCTAGAGGCCAAGACAAGAGCGCTCAGCATTGCTCAAAGCTTTTCTCCATGCCCAGCACAAGATGCCAATATTACTGTGTTCCAGAAACTTTACTTACCCACAAAACTTTGCTTCTTACTGTCCCACAAAGGGGCAGCTCGAACTCCATTAGTCACCAAAGCAAAAAAAGCTTTTTTCACCTGGAGCCAAAAGAGTTACATTCACAAAGGGAAATTCATGGGCAGGACTTTAAAAGAACAGGGGCTGGGTATGTTGGGGAAAACATGAGACCAACCCTATAGAAGGACAAGGATATTACCCTTGGGATGAGATAGGATGAGAGGTATGGAACCAGAGGCTCCAGGGAAGGGAGAAAGAAAAAGAATTTCACCCACCTGCAGGGAAGTATCAAATACAACCAATTTGGAGCTTGTGGGAATCAGGTCATAGCAGCGATGAGACTTCATGAAGGAAGTATACACACTATTGTTGGATTCTGGGGTCTCTGCATAGGGTGGGATAGTTAGTAGCTTCCTTCCAAGCAAAACACACAATCGAAAAAGGCAGAAAATACAAGTGTTGTAGTTGCTCAAATATTTAGAGCATGATTTTTTTTTTATAAGGCTTCCTATTTTATCTGTTTTGTTCCTACTGTTCCATTAGGAATAAACCCCTTAGTTTCATCCAACTTCCATTTCCAGGTAAGACTACATCTATTGGTTCCTTGGGCAAAAGATGGCTGACTAAAACACAAAGTCTATAATCTTTTTCATTAACCTGTTCTAGTTTAAAAGTTTTTTTCTCATTTTAACTCATTTTCCCTTTCATATATCTAGCAAATTTTATTTTTTTATTTTTATTTTTTAGCATTTATTACAGATAGAGCGGGAGTGAGTAAGGGAGGAAGAGAGAGAGAGAAACATCAATGTGAGAGAGACACATCGAGTGGCTGCCACCCACATGACCCCAGTGGGGGCCGGAGACAAACTGCAACCGAGGTACGTGCCCTTAGCGGGAACTGAACCCGGGACTCTCCAGTCTGCAGGCTGACGCTCTAACTGCTGAGCCAAACTGGCCAGGGCTACTTAGCACATTTTAAATTATCTTTTCTCAATTAAGATGTAATTAAGTTTCTTAAATTGCAAGTAAGCGTCTTTTATTTTTTTTTAAGTAAGCTTTTTAAAATTCTTCTTCTAAGACCTGCAGATGAGAACATCATGGTCCAAGTTGGGCCATTTCAGATCAACATGAAGTTGGAGCCCAGTGCTCAATCAACTCAGCCCAAAACACCCTGAGAATCCATCTTGGGATGACCCTGTGAATGAGAAATCATCCCACCTATTCCAGAAAATTGGGAGACTCTAGCTGTGTTTACCTTTCCAATCTCCTGATTTTAATTGCTTGCTCTAAACTAGAGAAGCACTCCCCAAAATAATAGCCCAAATACGCCCCCTGCTATGCTATGTGTACTTAAAAATACTACATCATTTAATTCTGACAATAAATCTGTAAGGCAAATACTGTCCTCATTTTTCAGATGAGAAAGGTGGAAACAGTTAAATAAAATGTTCAAGTTCACACCATAGGTAAGTGACGTGACAAGACTCAAACACAGAGCTACCTGATTCCAAAGTTCATGCACTTAATCCTATGCCAGTTGTCTTTAATACAAGTAGACAGTTTAAAGAGTCAAATTGTTCTACAAATTTTGTCAAGAAAAACTGCCATCCCTGGCACCCACTTCCCTATAATAACCCCCACCCAGAGATGAGACCTCTTTTAGCTGATTATTTTGATACTTTAGTGCTCCTTTTTCATTTTTTCACATTTGGGATTTATCTACTGTCATCCAAGGAAGATGAGAATTTTAGCTCCCTTTTCTACCTGGACCCCATCACAAACATGCACCACCCATCCCCTCATTCTTCTAGAAGTTAAAATATAATGTTGGTTACATCAATATTTAAATAATTTTGACTGAATATTCATTATTCAGAGCTAAGCCAAATAGTAAAGTCTGTTTTTTCTTTCTTTCACAACTTTATTTTCCTTCCAGTTAATAATTGTTGTCTCTTCATTTGCTTACTTTTCCATGTATAGCATTTTTAGTGAATTCAACCCCCAAACTCTTCACCAATTCTTTAAATCTCCTTTTAAGAAGTTCAGAAGCATTGCCCTGGCTGGTTTGGCTCAGTGGTTAGAGTGTCGGCCTATGGACTAGAGGGTCTCGTGTTCCATTCCCAGTCAAGGACACGTACCTGGGTTGCAGGTTCGATGCCTGGCCCCGGGAGGAGTGGGTGCGGGAGGCAACCAAATGATGCATCTCTCTCACATCTACATTTCTCTCTCTCTCCTTCTCTCCCTCCCTCCCTCCCACTCTCTCTAAAAAAATAAATGGAAAAATATCCTCAGGTGAGGATTAACAAAAAACAAAACAAACAAACAAACTACAGAGAAGTCTCTCTTGAGCCTCCTGACCTGCTCAAATCTGGTCTGGTTTGCCTGGTGTGCACTGCTGTCATCCTGAGATCTGCCTTCACCGCCATCAAGGGAACCCCTTTCACGACCCTCCTGTATTGGCTCTCCCTGTGTCTTTTTTTGTTGTTGTTAGTCTTCACCCAAGGATATTTTTCCATTGATTTTTAGAGTGGAAGGGAGGGAGGGAGAGAGAGAGATCATTTGGTTGCCTCCCGCATGACCCCAACTGGGGCCAGGGATTGAACCTGCAACCCAGGTACCTGCCCTTTTTTTGGAGAAAGAGAGGAAGGGAGAGGGAGAGAGAGATAGAAACATCGATGAGAGAGAACATCAATTGTCTGCCTTCTGCATGCCCCCTACTAGGGATCTGGCCCACAACCTGGGCATGTGCCCTGACCGGGAATTGAACTGGTGACCTCTTTGTGCATGGGTCAATGCTCAACCACTGAGCCACACCAGCCAGGCTCCAGGTACCTGCCCTTGACCGGGAATCAAATCCATGACCCTTTGGTGGGCAACCGACACTCTGCTAAGCCAAACCAGCCAGGGCTCTCCCTGTGTCTTGTATCCCATATTTTCATCTTGTTGACTACTCCCTTATTTTGGTGGAGCATATCTTCCAGTAGCTTCCCGAGAAAGGTTGCACAGGAGGTAATGTTTTGAGACCTTGCAGCCTGCAGATATCTTTATTTTATACTCATCTCTGATTTAGAATTTGGATGGATACAGAATTTTAGGTTAGAATTTATTTTCCTGCAGGATGTTGAAGGTATTGCTCCATTGCCTTCTAGCTTCTGGTGTGTTGAGAGTCCGAGGCAATTCTGATTCTTTGTATGTGACTTGTTTTTTCCACTCTGGAGACTCAGGATCTTCTCTTTGTTTCCAACGTTTTGAAATCTTATGATTGTGCTTTGGGTGGGTCAATTTCATCCATTGTGCAGAATATTCAATGAGTCCTAGCGGTATAAAAATTGGTTATATCCTTCAGTTTCAGGGAATGCTCTTGAATTATTTCCTTAATAACTTCCTTTGCTCAGTGTTGCCATTTTTCTCTTTCTGAAACTCCTATTATTTAGATATTGGACTTCCTAGACTGATCCTCTAAGGTTTTGCTTTTTAGGGTTTTCTTTGGTGAGTTTTTGTGTGTTTTTTAAATGTGGTTTCCTTTTTTAAAAAAATGTTTTTATTGACTTTTTGAGAGAGAGGGAGAGGGACAGAAAGATAGAAACATTGATGAGAGAGAAATATTGACTGGATGCCTTCTGCACACCCCCTACCAGGGATTGAGCCTGCAATCCGGGCATGTGCCCTGATCCAGAATTGAACCAGCGACCGCTTGGTGCATGGGACAACTCTCAGTCCACTGAGCCACGCTGGCCGTGCTATTGTTATCTTAAAAATATCTTTCTCGCCCTGGCCAGTTTGGCTCAGCGGTTAGAGCATTGGCCCGCGGACTGGAGAGTCCCGGGTTCAGTTCGGTTCCCGCTAGGGGCACGTATCTCGGTTGTGGTTTGTCCCCAGCCCTAGTTGGGGTCCTGTGGGTGGCAACCAGTCGATGTGTCTCTCTCACATCGATGTTTTTCTCTCTCTCTTCCTTCCTCTCTCCCTTCCGCTCTATCTGAAGATAAATGCAAAAAAAAAAAAAAAATGTCCTCAGGTGAGGATAAAAAAATATATATATATTTTTCTCACCCTGGCCAGTTTGGCTTAGAGGTTAGATCATCAGCCTGAGGACCAATGAGTCGCGGGTTCGATTCCAGTCAAGGGCATGTACCTCAGTTGCGGTTCAGTCCCTGGCCCTGGTCAGGTCATGTGGGAGAAAACCAGTCTATGTGTTTCTCTCACATCAAAGTTTCTCTCTCTCTCTCCCTCCCTCTCACTCTATCTGATGATAAATGGAAAAATATATCTTTCTCTCCTTTGATTTTTCCCCCCTATTTCTTTGATTTCTAATTCTACTTCTGGCAGATTTCCTCAACTTGATTTCTAAACCTCCTATGGAATTAAAACTTTTTTGCTATTATATTTTTGATGTCCAAGAGCTCCTTTTTGTTTTCTGAAAGTTAGAAAAAAATAACGTATCCTGTATTTGTTTCATGGTGTTATATTCTTTTTTTTTTTTTTTTTTTTTAATCCTCACCCAAGGATATTTTTCCATTCATCTTCAGATAGAGTGGGGGGGGGGGGGGCAGATAGAGTTGGGGGGGGCAGATAGAGTTGGGGGGGGGGAAGAGAGGGAGAGAAAGATTGACGTGAGAAAGACACATAGACAGGTTGCCTCCCGCACGACCCTGACCAGGGCCGGGGACAAACCACAACCGAGGTACATGCTCTTGACCGGAATTGACCTCGTGGTCTGCGGGCTGACGCTTCAACCGCTGAGCCAAACCGGCCAGGGCCATCAGGGCCATCAGGGCCATGGTGTTATATTCTTTATCTGAGTATATATTGTTAATTTTTAAAGTTTTCTTCTTTATGCATTGACTTTTTCCATCTGTTGCTTTTTCTTTGTTTCTTTTCATGGGTGTGCAGTTTGGATTACCTTTTTTTTTTAATGTTGGAGGCTTTCTTTAGATGTCTGGTAATTCTTGGTTTAAAGGAGAATTCAAACTATATATATATATATATATATATATATATATATATATATATATACCATATATATACACATATACATATATATATATTTATTTATTTATTTATTTTTTCCCTGCAAAAAGGCTGTTTCCATTTGGTCCAATGCATGGGAGAGAGAGAACCAGGGTGGTTAAAAGAATGGCTAGTGGTTTCGGAGAGAGGCTCAGGTAAAAGGCTCAGACACCAGGGGAATGCAGAGGGGCCCCTCAAAGGCCTCTGGGCTCCAAATGCTCCTGGTTGTGCTTGAGAGAGAGCTTTTCAAAGACATACTTGCCCAGCACAGCATGGGGCCAGCCAGCCTGTGGAGATGAGTCAGGTGTTGCCCATCTTCTTGATGAGTTTCACCTCCTCATCCAGGAAGTGGTTCTCCAGGAAGACACAGAGATGAGGGTCTGCTCTGACAGAACCCAGGACATGTAGACCCAAAAGGGCCTGGTTCTGGTTCTTTTCCAAGGCCATGGTGGCTTCCATGGCATCCTGAGTTTTGGCTCACTCATCCTGGGAAGGCTTCAGCATGTCCTGGAAGAGAACACAGCCACTGCACTAGTTTTGCACCTTTAAGAGATGCTCAGTGCCCTCATGCTTCCTCTCCACCAACTTACTTCTTCTCTGCCAACTCTTGGAAGAAGTGGCCCACTCTCTCCAGAGCCACATCGCTGAGGTCGAAATAGAAGCCCAGAGACAGGTAGGTATAGGAGGCCCAAAGACAGGTTGGCCAAGCAGTTGAGGCAGCCTCCACCTCAGTGGAATAATTCTGATGAATTTGGGAGCTCATGGTTGTTCGGGAATAGGAGTTAGGGTTAAAAAAAAAAAAAAAAAAGGTGTTGGCTGGTCTCGGAGGCTGAGGATGGCTGAGGTGGTTCCGAAGGTTGTAACTGGAAAAGAGGCTACAGGGTGGTCGGAGGCTGGAAGAAGGGGCATCCCGGGGTCTGTTCCGTCCAAACACTGTTGAAGCAAGAAACAGATCCAAGGGACCACCGAGGGCACTTCAAACCGTATTTTAAGAGTGGAGTCTTTAAAGCTGATTGGAAGCCCTAAGTGTGTCAGTGAGCCTTGTTGACTGTGAGCCATTCAGATAGGGAACACTCAACACATATTTGTAGGGCTGTCCCCTCAAGGGGCTTCTGGAGAGAAGGATTATTCATTCAATGCCACGCTTGGAGGATGAAGTCTTTTCTGTCAACATCCAGAAAACTGGAATGGGGAAAGTACTGGGGTCTTGGCATTAAGTATAGTTCACTTCTCCTGTGTTTAGTACAGTAGCTCAGTCCTCAACTGGGCCGGTGCCTCCCTCCGGACCTCCAGTCTTTGCCCGAGTTTGAAACGGGAGTTGCCCAGCTGCACTCAATGAAGGAGGGATTCTTGGGATCTGATCTGTCTGCTTCTCAGACCTTCAGTGCTTCTTGGCTTTTCCCACTGCTAGTTTATAATTCAGTTTTCTCAGGTCTGCTAAGTCATTTACCACTCATCCTTCTGCTTTCTGGCTTCTAAACTCATTGCCTCCTCTGTTGTTCTTCCTATTTTGGTGGGATTGTACCTTTTAAAAAAATTCCTTTATGTTTGTTTTAGTGGCTTTTTGTGAAGGAACGAAAGTAGATGCATATATCCAACTCATTATCTTTAACTAGAAGCTCACCATTGTCTCTCAAATTTTAAAACCCACAGATCCAAGAACAGGTCTTTGACATCAACTTAAACACACTATGCTGATAGTTAAATACTATCATCTTAGGCTATAGGCCTACAAACATTTGATTGGGCTTTCCCAAGTGTTTAAAAAATAACTCAGTTGCCAAATTTTAAAAATCTGGAGATTTACATAAAAATCCAAATTCTTAGTTTCTTTTCAAAATCATAAGATCTGACAAAACTAGGTCTTGAATTCCGGAATACGTAGTAACAATTGACCAGACCTGGATAGTTGCTGCCTCCTTTTAGATGTGGCTTGTTGTAGTTGTATGTACCCATTACTGCTTGGTCTATGTAGACAGTCTGAGTTTTTGACCCCGGCCTTGGTGTTAATGCAAATATACTCAGAAACATAAAATAGGCACTGATACCATGTGGCAGTAATCAATTACGAAGAGCCATCCAGATAATTCCAAATATCACTATACATATTAACTTTTTTGGATACCAACAAAATGAAAACAGAACATTAAAAAATCACTGTGGAGAACTAATAGACTCTTAATAATATGTCCTAAGATCTTAGCCCATATTTCAATCCTCTGAGAAAATATGTACTAATGCCACAAACGTGTCCTTAGAAGACTTAAGAGTATTCCTGGGCAAGATCCTTTACCAGCCCTGGCTGGTTTGGCTCAGCGGTTAGAGTGTCGGCCCGCAGACCAGAGAGTCCCGGGTTCGGTTCCCGCTAAGGGCATGTACCTCGGTTGCGGTTCGTCCCTGGCCCCAGTTGGGGTTGTGCAGGTGGCAACCAGTCGATATGTCTCTCTCACATTTATATTTCTCGTTCTCTCTCCCTCCCTCCCGCTCTATCTGAAGATAAGTGCAAAAAAATGTCCTTGGGTGAGGATAAAAAAAAGAAAGAAAGAAAAAATCATTTACCAGAGGTGCCTATAAGTTCTGCCTCTTTCTAAATGACCTAGAGTTGGGCCATTCCATTCTAACCAAGTATATGGGCAGGTGCTGGAATTGCCTGGATTTTAGGGTTTAGTACTTCTATTTCTAGATTAGTTCTAAGGGCTTTCAAGGCCTTTCTATAATTTCTTGTGTACACTCAGTGGCTTTACTGAGCTTGCTAGATGATAAAATCCTAGTGGCATAATTTCTGGGCTACTCATAAAATACTAGGGACTTCTAAAACCTGGTTAGCCAGCCTAGAGTTGCCTGTGAAGTTTCCCTGTACCTCAAAAATTTCTCTCAGATGGTTTTAATATTGAAGATATTAATTATTCCTACCCTGCCCAAAATTTATTCCTTGGTGATCTTGCCAACTTATTGTTCCTGGTTTGTATGGTTTGGTACATTATCTGGCCCAGCTTTGATTTCCCAGGGGGGACCCTGGGAGAGGTTCAAAAGCATTGTTGAAGTTAGGGCTAGGCTATTGCTTTCATACCCAGTTTCCTTTCTTCAGTACACTTACCTTGAGGATACTCATTTTCTAGAGCTGGGGAGCTATCTGAAGAAGTGACCTGGAGAGACAAGAGAAACAAAGATTCAGGCTATCCTAGGCTCCATTCATCTTATCCTAGCATTAGGAGAAGGGCTGGTGAACTGACAACTTCCTTTAAAGTGCTATATTATCTCATTTAATCTTCTTAACAACCCTGAGGTAAATACTACTGTTAGCCTTATTTTCACATTAGGAAACTGAGGTCCAAGAAATATTAAGCAACCTGCCCAAGGTCACATGGCTGGTAAGGGTGGAACAGTGATTTGAACACAGACCTATGTGGTTCCAAAGCTTATGTCCTTATATACTACATTGCCCAATGAAACATTAGGTCTTAAAAGCTTAGACTAAAAAAATCTGAGTTCAGGGCTGGCCCCACAAGATTCTCACAGGTCTACCTTATTTTTAAAAATAGAAGCTAGAGACAACACTACTTTCCCCCCAAACACTCACTAAGCATAACTGTGGGTACTAGAATCATAGACATACACTTTCCCATTGAGAGGGCTAGTCTGGGGAGGATTCCAGCAGCTGACTGTCAGAGTCAAAACTTGAATGACTGAGGGGCAGATGAGCAGCACAAATATTCTGAAATGAGGGACCTGAGTTCTCTCAGCACCCTTGTGAGTGGAAGGCTGCCACAGCCCTGAGGATGCTGGTTTTCCAAGTTTCCTTGCCCATGACAGTCTGAGATTAGGGAGTGCTTTGAAAAGAGAGAAAACTTAAGAACCACTTCTATGTTCCTTCAAGTGGGACATTTGGAAATTTTATTGTTATCTAGGAACCCCGGAGGGGTCATAATTTTCATCCACTGGAGTAAACAATTTGACTCTATTTGCTTTGGGTAATATCCCCAAACTAACTTAGAGTCATACTTCACCTACACAGCTGCTGTAGTAATATGAAGTTAAAGGCCTTGGCTTGAATCTGGGAAGCTGACTGGTCAGCAGGGTCAAGTTGGCAGGACAGCCCTAAACTTCCCTGCACCAGTGGGCCAGAGTGGGGACAGGTGGGAGGGGGATAATCTCCCTCTCTGGGCTGCATAGGACCATCAATTTGGCCTGGCATTTTGGCAAGGCTATTGGAATAGCAGCCTCATCACTTATAAGTGGGAGAGAGGGCTGGCTGTTCAGCGCTAAAGACACACACATGGGGCTCTGGCCAGGTAGCTAAGTTGGTTAGAGCACTGTCCTGATACACCAAGGTTATGGGTTCAATCCCTGGTCAGGGCATATATAAGAATTAACCAATGAATGCATAAATAAGTGGGACAACAATTCTCTCTCTCTCAAATCAATTAAAAAAAAAAAGATACACACATGGTATATAACAGTCTCACAAAGATCTCTATACACAGAAACAGCTACTTGTAGAAATTATTATATCCATCATATAATATTTACATACTGCACTGTGCTACAGTTATTTTGTTCATTATCTATCCAAACAGATGATAAATTCCTGGAACTATCTTATACTTATCTGTATCCCCCATACCATCTAACATGGGGTTCTGAATATTGTTTTGTTTTAACTTTCAAATTGATAATGATGCACACTAACATGAACAAAGACCTAAGACTAGCCCTGGCCAATTTGGCTCAGTGGTTAAAGCATCGGCCTATGGACCAAAGGGTCTTGGATTCGATTTCCAGTCTAGGGCACGTACCTGGCTTACAGGTTTGATCCCCAGCCCCGGTTGGGTCGTGTGGGAAGCAACTGATCGATGTGTCTCTCTCACGTCGATGTTTCTCTCTCTCTCCTTCCCTTCCACTCTCTCTAAAAATCAATGTAAAAATATCCTCAGGTGAGGATTAACAAAAAGAAAAAGACCTAAGACTAAGTTACAGAGAGAAAAAAAGAGACATCCAGCTAAATAGAGATACAGATACTACAGAAGAGAGTAGACACAACTGAATATGACTTTATCTTTTTGCCTATTTCTCCACACAGGACTGGGGTATGTTCATTCTCCTCTACTTTTAATAACACAGGGGGCCTGAGAAAGTACCACTGTACTAGGTAAGTACAAAATATTAGTACAGAGGCACAGGCTAGATCTGAGACATAGATTCACAATTTATTCCATCTCCTGATCCACATTTCCAATTGTGTGCTGGACAACCACAGATGTCACAGAGACTCCTCACATGCTTCAATACAAAATAGAACAACAGCCCAGCCAGTGTGGCTCAGTGGTTGAGCGTTGGCCCATGCACCAAGAGATTGCCAGTTTGATTCCCAGTTGGGGCACATGCCCAGGTTGTGGGCCCAATCCCCAGTGGGGGGCATGCAGGAGGCGGCCAATCAATGTTCTCTCTCATCGATGTTTCTGTTTCTCTATCCCTCTCCCTTCCTCTTTCTCTAAAAAAAATCAATAAATAAAAAATAGAACAGCAGATGTCCCTCCAATCCTATTATCCTTACTGAAATTCTTCCCATCTTTGTTGTTTTTTTTATCCTCACCTGAGGACATTTTTCCATTTTTTGTTCAGATAGAGTAGGAGGGAGAGAGAGGAAGAGAGAGAAACATCGATGTGAAAGTTACACATTGAGTGGCTGCCTCCCACACGACCCAAACAGGGCCGAGGACAAACTGCAACTGAGATACGTGCCCTTAGCGGGAACCAAACCCAGGTCTCTCTGGACCGCAGTGGTTAAAGCATCGGCCTATGGACCAAAGGGTCTTGGATTCGATTTCCAGTCTAGGGCACGTACCTGGCTTACAGGTTTGATCCCCAGCCCCGGCTGGGTCGTGTGGGAAGCAACTGATCGATGTGTCTCTCTAACCGCTGAGCCAAACCAGCCAGGGCCCATCTTTGTTTTTGATACTGCTCTCCTAGGTGCTTAAAAACTGCAGTCTTGATTCCTCCAAGAATGAGCTATGCCAACATGTCTGATTAGAATCACAGAGCAGGCATGACCTAAACTTGTCCTTAACATCTATCAGCTAAACTGATATGTCAGAAATGCCTCAAATCCATCTCTCTCCTTTAAACTTTCACAGCTTTAACTTAGGCTTTTACCTTTCACTTCTGCAACATTCTCTACATTGGTCTCCCTGCCCTAAACCTATCTGTTCTTTAATTCTTCTTTCATGCTGTCATCAAGTTCTTTTGCCAAGCATCTCATGATTGGGAGGGACTATCATTTCCAGCAACCAGGAACTCACTACTTTTTGAAGATCCATCCATTTACAGAAAGCTGTTAAGAATATTCTTAAAGCACACTCACTGCTTTCCTCATAAATCTTCATGGGTTCTCTTATTACAAAATAAAGATCAAACTTAGCAAGGTATGCACTATCTTCAACCTGACCTCAGTCTATTTTCCCAGCCTTTCCCCCGCCAAATCCAAAACTGCAACATTGAGCAACTGGCTCATCCCCAATTACTCTCTACATAACCCAATTTCTATGTCCTTGCTCACACTGTTCTCTCAGCCTGCATTGACCTCTCTCAGGTTCACAGTAATTTCTCCCTTTCCTGTGCTTCCACAGTCCTTTGTTTGCATCCTGATTATAGCATTCATTATAGTCTACCTTAAATAACAGCTGTCACTGGCTTGCTTTCACCCCCACTCCAGTTAGGCTGAGCATTTTCAAAGCAGGGGTTTCCTCTTTTCCTCTTTTTAAAACAATTTATATCCCAAGAATCTAATTCAGTGCATAATAGTGTGAGGGTTAAATTAGAAAACCTATATAAAAATACTTTATAAACTGTGATATATTTATAAGTAAAAACTGGTGTGTCATTTTGAATTTATGGAAGCAGACCTTTTATTCATGCTCAAAATTCTCTTAATCTGTAAGAACCAACTCTCTTGCCTAGGTGACCAATTGCAAATCACTTTACCACTTTGGTCTATTTTCTTCTTTATAACCTCAGTGACATGACCTCTCTGCAGGTAGAGAAAGTATGCAGCAAAATAATTACTCTAGGCAGGTAACTGACCCAAAGAAAGGTGAACCTGCAGCCTGTACACAACTACAGAAGCAGAGGATAAAAACCAAGATAGGAAGAATTACTCTGCCTGACAGTGGATACATGGTTAAAAACTCTTAGAGAGGAAAATTAATGGGAAGGGTTCCAGAGTGCTAGCATCTCAGGGAGGATGATAGGGGCCTGCCACAATCGGTCAATGCCTGCTCGCCAAGAATGAGTTATGCCAAAATGCTTGCTTAGAATTGCAGAGCTGGGCATGACCTAAAACTTGTCCAGGGACACATTGGCTTCTACCACGGAACGATCCCTCCTTCAGGGAACCCCACTTTTCAGTCGTATTAAGGGAATGCGACCTCGTTGGACATCTTGAGGCAGTATAAAAGTGTTTCAGATGTCCCTCCTGCCAGGGATTGCAAGAATCATACTCAGACAATCAGGGCCAGGTAATACCTGCAAACGGGGGTCCCTCGGACTCCCCCTCCCCCGCCTCTCTCAGGAAAGTCGAATCACAACCTCTGAGGGGCCTGAGGCACTAAGACGAAAGGAGTCCGGAGATCGCCAGGGTGTGCGCGGGATTTAAGGAGGGAGCTAGGTGTCACTTGCCGGTAAGGGCTGAGTACGGCGGACGGAAGGCAGGCACAGCACGGCCCAATCCCAGGAGAATGGCCCAGAGGAGCAGGGTCACAAACAGGACAGGCACCCGGCTTTTCGTTTGCTGGGCACCAGCGCCTGCCCCTGCCCAGACCTCCCAGTTCCCTAACAGGGGTCTCGGGCTCCAGAGCCCCCCGCCCTCCCGCGCCCCTCACCGTCTCCATAGCAGGAGGTACCCGCAGGCTGCGTTCGCTTTAGGAAGCTCGCTGGGGACGGAGGAGGTCCCGCCCCACATCCGGTAGTAGGGCGCCACTTCACTTCCGCTTACGTCACGACCGCCGCCAGCCAAGGGCGGAAGGCGCGCAGCGGGCAGCTCACTTTTCCGTCGCGGCCTGGCCTGGTAACCGCCCTCCCCATCCCCTGGACCTCACGGATCCCGCAGACGGCGAGGGTGACGGGACGGAGCCGCTTGTATTTAAAATGTTCTCTTTTTATTTGTCGTTTAAAAACAAACTTGGAAGAAGCAAAATCCAAAATTTGCCCTTTGCCTCTTGCAACATAAATTATGTACAGTTCAGAATGATCGCTGATACAAAACATGCCAAGGACAGGGGCGCTGAGGGTGGAGGGAGAGAGGGCGCTTTAAAAAGGGGAATCATTTCATCCGCTGTTACAAAGGACCAACCTTGCTGTACAGGATACACACAACACAAAATAAAGTCTTCACGGGATTCACACTTGTCAGCGATTTATTTTTTAAAAAGGGGGAGGGTCCTGGAGGTGATGGGAGAAGACTGTAAAGGGGAAAAACTGAAAATTGAATATGTGCAAGTGTAAACCAACCCAAAATACAAACACGGGGGGAGGAGGGAATTCTGATGCAATTATACAGGCAGGGTACTTAAAAAACAAAACAAAACAAAACAAAAAACCAAAACAAAAAAAAAAACAAAACAAAAAAACAACAACCAAAATTCCAACCTTGTAGCTTGGGTCTGAGTTAGTTTATATAAAAATTAAAAACTGTATAAGATTTCTTCACTAAATTCTACAGGACTATCAGATACCTAGCATATGCTTACAAAGTCTGCCCCCTCCCCTTTTCCCAATCCCAGGGCCCAGGCCCTAACCAGAGCCTGACTCACAGGTGCCAATCTCTCTCTCCCTGTAGCCCAGAGCTTTTGCTCTTGGAAAAGAAACATCCAATGATCCAATGGCTTTGGGAGTAGCAGTCCAATCTCCCCACTGTCTGATTTAATTACAGTGGTTTCTGTGAGGGTGGAGGGATGTTATTCTCTTAAAACATTTGCAGCTTGAAACAGCTGAGGAAGCAGCTTAAAAAAAAAAAAAATCTCCCTACCCCCATCAATCCACAACCCCCCAATTCAAAAACAAAACAAAAACAAACCTAAAATCACAACAGCGACCGTGCTCCCCCTCCAGCAGGCCCGCCCATCCACCACCAACCACCAAGCCCATCCCTACACTCCATACATTTGATTCTTGAAAATATTAATTACAAAATGCCCTTTGCCCACAGCCCCTAGGAGAGAACTGCATATAAGCTTCATCTTTATCCCCATGGCTCCCTACCACATAGGGGTCGGGGGCCTCACCCACCCCCTGATCTACCCCTACCCCAGGAAGAGGTTCAACTGCAGCACAAGCTTGGGCAGAAAGGGGAAGGAAAGGGAGGCAGGGAACCCATCACCCTCTGGCTCCCCCTGGGGCCAGCTCACTTTTGTGCGTTATAACATAGTCCAACTATACAATAGGGGGTGGGAATCGCCCAGCCTCTATACCCCCACCTTACAGCAGTCATAGCCAGGGGGTAGGGAGGAGGGGGTGAGGAAAAGGGCGGTAGGTTGGGTATTGGAGGGGGCCCCCCCACAAGGGGAGCTCCATGTGTCCGGCCCACGCCCCCCTACCATTTATAAACTGGTTTTGTAAAAAGAAAATAGATATATTTATATAGAATATATAAAGCACAAAAATTAGTAGTTTTACATTTGCTCTCCCCGGGGGTGGGGGGAGAGGGGAGGGTTCTCACCTCCAGCCGGCTCCCCCATGCCCCACAAGACTATGTACAATCCCATGTATAAATAGATAAATACCCCCCACCCTCCCCGCGCTGACACTAAGCTCCCCACCCCCACATCACCACCCCTTCCCACCAGACCAGCAGCAGTTTGGTGACTGAGGGAAAGTGGGAGCTCTGGGCCACACCCTGCCTCACTGGGTATGGGCATGCCACTCAGGGATAGCCCTCACCCTACCACCCACCCACCCCATCCAGGGGCTGGAGGGCAAATGGGCTCATGATGGGGTTGGGAAAACAGGAGGGAGATATCCTGGTCCTAGGTTTAGCACATCCCTCCTGCCCCCATGTCCAGATGGAGAAGGAAGTCCTAGAGCAACTAGGGGCCAGTCATCCCCAATCTTCATCATCATTAGCCTCAACCGCCATCCCATGCCCAGAATTTAAAACAAAGATGGATTTTTTTGTTGTTGTTTTTTCTTCCTCCTCCTACCCCCCTTCCACCCACTCAGAAGAGGGCAGTGAAGTGGGGGAGAGGGTTGGGGCAGTAGGGGGCTTGGAGAGGGTCTCACATTTCAAAACAGCAAAAAATCCAACAATTAAATGAGGTAGGTGTGGGTGTGGGGTTTCCTTGCCCGGCTTGCCTGGCTTGCCCTCCTGGGCAGCTGGGCGCCTCTTTCCCATTCATGTTGCATTTGTCAGAGTGGAAAACAAGGAAACAAAACCCATAGAGAGAAACACAGAGGAGAAGAGGGAGACAGAGACAGATTGAGAGGGAAGGGGATGGGGGGTAAGGGTGGGGGCAGGACCCGGCAGGCAGGGCCAGGTGTAGGACCCGGCCTTTGGGATTGTCAAGCTTAGTCAAGTCTCTTTGCAGCCTTGAGTTGGGCCGGAGAGGTCGGTGGGAGCAGCAGGGCTGTGAGGCCCGGCCACAAATCCTCCTCCCCCCTCCCTGCTGCCTCCCAGATGCTTCTGGGTAGTTCCCGGCCCATATCCCCCTCAAACCTGAGATGCCCAATGGCTGCTTCTGTCTGGCTCCTCCTGGAGCTGGGGGCAGAGATTCCAGCCTGGGGGCCGGTGGCGGGGAAGAGGGTTGTCCCTGGTGCCCAGGGTGGGCTTGGCCTAGGGCCCTCTGCCCCAGCCTCCTGCTCCAGGGGCTCCGGTCAGCCGGCAGCCCCAGCCCTGGGTCCTGGCTCTGGCCGCTACCTCTCTTCCCTCTCATCCCTTTCAGGGAAGAGGTTGGGGGTGGAGGGAGTCCCCTGCCTGGTAGCCTCAAAGCTTTTTAGTTCATCCATTTCCGACAATTCCAGGCTCCACAGTGGCAGGGGATCTTGTGCTGATCGTCCTCAAAGTCAAACTGATAGTCATAGGTCAGCTGTTAAGAGAAGAGGGCAGAATCAGTACCAGCCCCAGAAGAACTGGGGAGGCAGAGATGATCTGATCTGAGGGGCAGTGGCCTTGGAACTTGGCTCTGGGAAATGGCAGAGGAGAGCTGCTTTGTCCCTCATTCAGGATGCTTCCTCTCACCTCCTCTCCTTTGGGGATTCGCCGGCTGGAGATGATGATGATTTTATCCTCTTTGTCAAATGTCACAACTTCCGCCACACAGTTAGGGGCACAGGAATGGTTAATGTACCTAGGCAGTGGGACAAGAGTCAGAGATGCCCAGGTGATTGAGCTGGAATGATTTTGGTTCCTTGTCGGCCCACCCCCAGCATATCATCCTAAGGGACCCCTAAAAATCCCACCTTCCTAATTCCTCTCACCTGGCAGGGCCTCCGGTCAACGTAGCATCAATCACATGTTCATTGTTTATCCGGAACATGTAGATGCCTCGATTCTAGAAAGGCAAAAGTTGCAGAAGGGGCAAGAGTATCAGAGAACAGCCGTGGTGTGGTGGTGGGATCAGGTAGCAAGATTCAGGCAGTGGGCTTCATTTCTTATTTTTCCTTTCTTCCACCTCTCACCTCCTCCCCCCACAGCTTTCCACTACTCCTCTGGCCCCCACCCTGCTCCTTGCTCCTTGGCTGAGTGTGGAGCATGCACCATGATGGCCCCTGTCAGCCCATACCTGCTCCTCATAGATTTTCTCCCGACGGTTGGCCACCTCATTGCGAATAATGGTGCCGATGTACTCAATGACCATTGTGTGCTTTTCTAAGTCCTTGGCTGCATAGAGCCCCAGGCCCTGGATGCGGGAGCGAGCCAGATACACATTGTTCTTCCACTCAGTGCGCAGCCTCCGATACTGAGATGACTTGGAGTGCACAAACTGCTTGCTGTACGGGGTGTTAGTCTCGCCTGTGAAGGTGCTCTGATATGCCTTGGACATGCTGGTGCTGTTCAGGGTGTGGGGCCTGGGAGGTGATACAGTGCATGACAAGACAGCTCTCCCTCAGACCAAGCACACACCACCCACCTCCTCCCTGGGATGTGCAACATGCCAGTTAGGGGCATGTGTTGCCTTGGGAATGGAGTGAAGGCATATAGGTCTTGGCTTTGGTGAGGCAATAACTAGCTATAGGGACCCTTCCGACACCCTGGGTGGTACAGAGAGCCCAGGATAGGGGGTGGGGAGTGGAGGGAAGGGAGGCACCAATTCCCCTACACTGAGCCCACTCTCCCATCTCCCTGCTTTCTACCACCCTCCTGTCAAACCATACTCAAGGCCACGCTCCTCTGGGAGGAATTCCCCAAGCAGCCTAGGCCTGGAATTTAAGCTCTGCATTTGCTCAAATGTCTGAGTCCTACCTCCTGCACATACTGGAAGCCCTGAAAATGGGGGCCGTGTCTACCACACTGGACTGGACTTGAATTAAAACTGGCTATGAATCATAGCCGAAAGGTGGTATCCTTTCCTTTCTCCAAACTGTCCCCTTCTCTGACGTAACATCGGGCTCTGTGCAGATGGCTCAGTGCAGGGGAATGACTGCTGCTGGCAGGATGCCGTTTCACCACCCTAGGGCACCAGCCAAATTCTTCCCCATCTCAGAGCAGTGGTTTTCAAACGTTCTTTTATTCTTCTTTATTTAGCAGAAATCTTTTTTTTTTTCTTAATAAATGTTATTGGAACTCCAATACATAAACTAGATGAAAACGAAACTCTTCTGGTTGAATTCAATTTGAGAAGGGGGAGTTACACACGGAGAGGGCCAAGTTCTGCCCGCTCAGTTTATGTGTTTCAGAGCTTTTTGGAACAAACACAGTTTGAAAACCACTGTTATAGAGCATCAAGGACTAGGGCTGACTGGGGTAGAGTTGGATACTCTACAACAGCCTGAGGAGCAACCAAAGGCCTTCACAAAAGCCCTGCTACCGTGAATTCTGCCTCCCTCTACCCAGGGACCAAGGTCAGGTTACTGTGGTACACAGAAGGAACAGGAAGCCAAAAGTCAACAGGTAAGGTTGTTGTCCCAGCTGTGACCATTGTCTAGTCACTTAACCTTTCTGGGTCTCAGTTTTCTCAGCTGTAAAATGGGGATAATACCACCTGCCCTACCTACCTCATAAGGTTGTTGTGAGGATCAAATGAGATAATGGATGTGAAAACGCTTTGAAAAAAAAAGTATAAAGTGCTATACAAATTTAAGGTTTAATTATTTTTCTATTATATTTCTACTTATTTACTTTTGAAACCAACTCAGCCTGGGGAAGGGAAGGTGACCCTAGCACTCAAGGGGCATCTGAGATTTGGGACAGTCACAGGCCCCCCTGGGAGCAAAACAGGAGAGGAAGGAAGTGACTGGGTCCATTATATAGTTCATAAAATTTTACCACTGTCTACCCAGAAACTCCCCAACAGATTCCCAAGATGCCCAAGATAAGTCTGTCCTAGACCCCAGGTCAACCCAGGACACCTGAGCAGGTTGTGGGGAGGAGGAAAGGGATACCCTAGTGATACCTGCATACCCTCTACTCAGGAGGCCTAGAGTGAACCCCCATCTCTCCAAGGGAACTCTAATCTCTAACCCCAAACCCTCAATGGGACAGACGATTCCTACCAACCCCCACATCCACATCCCTTGGCCCCAGCCCCACAAGCTCACCGTTTGTAGTGTGTGAGGATTTTAGGCTCTGATCGGGCACAACCAGTGGGGTTGATCATGAGTGGTAGCTCCATTAGGGGGTGGCGTCCATAGCGGAATAAATAGTTTTGACAGCTCTCCACTCCAGGCAGCTGTGGGCACAGGTCATGCTCACCTTAGCCTGAGCACTTCTGGGGAAGTTCTCAGTGTCCACCAGGCCCCTAGCCCCTGGCCCCTTCTTACTGATTCAGCTATGCGCAGCACAGCATGCACCGTCAGCCCAAAGAGCTCCTCGCCTTTCAGGTACTCAGGGAAGAGCCGCAGCATGTCAGCCTCTTTTCTCATGGCAGCCACAGGCTCAATGATGCGATTCCACACAGCTAAGAGGCAAGGAAAGAGAGCAACCCTCAGAGGGAACTTGTGCTCAGTGAGCCCAGCCCTAACCTTCACCTGGAGTTATAGTTGTTTCCTGTAGCCTGCATATCTCCCTGTCATGAGGTTGTGTGGTTTTCTTCAGGTGCCCCCCAATGGCCTCCCAGTCCCACTCTCCCTCAACAAGCCACACTTCCCACTCCAGAGGGGCATCAGAGTATCTTGTGACACAGAAACATGAACCCAAAGTCCAGGAGACCCAGCACAGGTCACAGGCCTTGCTGAGATCCAGAACAACAGGCATGCTCTGGCATTGGGAAGACTGGGGTTCAGGTTCTAGTATTGGCCATGGCACCTTAAGCCAAACACCTCAATTTAAGACTCAGTTTCTTTAGGTATAACCTGGGGATATTAATAGTACTTACCTCAGAGGGTTGTGTGAACAAAATAACCTATGTAAATCACTTAGCTTAGTTTGTGGCACATTGTACATGTTCACTAAAAGGTAACTGCTCTTACTGTTATTTTTATTGTTAACACTAAAACTAAGATCAAAAGAATTTTGTCCAGAGAAAAACAACCAAAGGGAACTAATGGTTAGGATCAGGTTGGGTGAGCCAGATGATAAGGTCTCAGAACTGTATTCTTTTGTTCCACTGAGGATAAGAAAAGGAGCCAGAATGAAATTAGACAAGCAAAACATCTTCAAATGCAAGGGACTTAAGGTGAGTAAGAGAAGCTAAACCATTTTCTCTTGGGATTTTCAAGAGACCTCTGCCTACCAGAGGTAGAGAGCGTAGAGGGCGGAAGATCACTCACGAGGACCCTGCAGATCCCTTTTTGACATTGTAAAGGTGACTCCAGGAGAAACTTGCCCAACTCCACATTACCATTTCTAGGGCCCAGTGCTCACCCTGGGGAGAGGCATCAATGAAGACCAGGTCCTCCAGGCCCTGCTCGATGACTTTGATTACGAACTCCGGCCGTCCATTGTTCTCACCAATAGAGCAGCGGTAGCAGCAGCGGCGATTGTTGGTGCGGAGGCTCCAGTAGATGCGCGTGGCCTCGTAGCCCACGGGATAGAGGGCAGTGGCACTGTGGAAGTCGGCCATCTGGTGAGGGAGCAGCTGTCCGATGGCGTGGAACACAAGACCCCCCACCCGGAACATGTGCAGCCGCTCTCCCCGCTGGATGATGCTGGCAATTTGCTTCACCTCATCCCGCTCAATGTAGACCCGCCGGAAGACGGCAAAAGAGCTCAGCTCTTGCTCACAAGGCCCTTTGATTTTATGCATTGGACACAGCATGGTCTTGTCCTTGAAGAACATGCACTTGGCGCGGATGGCACAGGCAAAATGGTAGACATTGGGACAACGCATGCGATTGCAGCTGCTGGTGGCACCAGTGCGCTGGCACAAGGAACACTTGGTTAGCAGTCCTCGGTGGAGGGCCACTTCCACATTCATCAGCGCCCCACCCTGGGTCTCATAGACCTCTGTGGACCACAGGGCACAGTTGAGGTGCACCCACAGGTCCAAGTCCAGGTTCAGCAAGCGGGCAGGCCCATCAGTGACCCCATCACCCTCCTCATGACAGAAGCAGCAGCGCCGCATGTCTCGAGGCACCTTGTCAGGTCGCAGGGCTGTGCCAAGCTGTTCCATGAACTCTGCCACTTCCCGCTCATCCTCCTGCTGCCCACTACCCTTCTGGATGGTCAGCAGCAGCCGCAGACGCTTCCAGCGTACCCCTTTCCACTTCTTGAGCCGAGGGGGCCGGGAATCTTCACCTTCTTCTAGGGGCCGGGCTCGGGGCTTGGGTCGGGTAGATTCAGGGGATGAAGCCAGGGGCAGAGGCGAAGGGACTGGTGGCTCAATTGAGGGTTCGGCTGGGAGTTCAACCAGGGGTTCAGCAGGGGGACTGGCAGGAGAGGGTGCCAAGGGGGATGGGGGTGGGGAGGGTTCTTCAGGAGGTGGGGCCGAGAGCTGTCGAACATCCAGATTGGAGACATTGTAGGTGTAGCTGTGTTGGGTGGGTGGCTCTGGGGCAGGGCTCGCCTATGGGAGGGGGCATGAGCCCTGTATGGTTAGTGCCAGTTCCTCACATAACTAGCCCCCTCCCTTCTCCCACCCAGATTCCACTCTCCCAAAAGCCCTCTCTGCTATCTCTGCCCTAGCCAGAGACCCACCCCTTTTTCTCCTCCAGACCCACCTGTTTCAGGAGGCTTAAGATGTCTAGCTGGCTCTTGAGAGTATAGCCAGGCAACACTGCATCAAACTGCTTCAGCCAGTCAGGGCCAGCTTCTGGGCTCTTGCCTCCCAGACCCTTTTCTTTCCCACCTGCAGGAAGGAGGGGGTCAGCGCCTCCCACCAGAACACTTCCCCTTAGGTCCCAAGGTGTTTTCCTGTAATACTCACCAGGGCCCTCAACTTCCCCCTTCTTAGGCTCAATGCCCGCCTGGGCGGGGCTCTCTGGGAACAGCACCTCATAGGAGTTGGGGATCTTCATGCTTAGCAGCTCTGCCACTGCCACCATCACACCATTCAGGTTCTGCCAGAGCAGGGAAGGGAGGGGAGAGCCGTGTCAGCGGGTCGTGTACAGTGAGTACTACCACCAGCTTGGTGGGGCAAGGACACCTGGAACACAACCGCCCATGCGGCCAGTCAGTCCAGCCCTTGTGCCACCTAGCTCTTCCCATGTATTTGGCCTTATGGTGGCCTTGCCCAAACTGCTGTGGGCATTAATAGGAGCTCCACAAAAAGTGGCCTGTGTCAACTAAGTTTAGGAAACGATACATATTATATCCACAATTTGAGAGATCTATGAAACACATTAGCAAATTAGAGAAGCTGAGGAGTCTTGTAGTAAGGAACCCATTTTGTTGTTTTAACTGGGATTTCACATTTTCTTTGACAATAAAACCCTGTTAATATTAAAAAAAAAAAAGTTTCACCAAATTAAGGGGGACATGCTGTCTTGTATCATATGTCGCATTATACACATTCTCCCTATTTGTTGAGCTGTGTCTTTACCACAGGACTGTGAGCCCTGTGAAGGCAGGGACCCCTCATGCTTCATTTACTCTAATCCCACAGCCACTAGCCCAGGCTTTCACACAGTAGATTCTCAGAACATAGTTTTTTGTATGAACAAATTTATCCAGACAAGCTCCAGGGACTGCCCTTTGATCAGCATCTCCTCGGCCCCTGAGGTACCCTCCAGGACACACCTTGGCTGCAGCAGCAGAGACTGTCAGCATGACTGACACCTCACTTCCTTTGCCCTTTTCCCAAGTTGTGGCAGGCAGCTTTCCAGGGGCCTCCAGGTCCAGAGCCCCATAAGGTTTGGTATCTGGGAAGACTAAATGAGAAAGAGGGACCTGTGTAAGCCCTAGTTGCCCCTCTCCCTCCGCTAATACCCAAGCCTGGCCTGGCCCATGCTCAAGGCAGCCCCTACCTGGAATGCTGGCCCGAGGAATGATGGGGATGACGGGGGAGAGAGCCCGGTCTTCCTGCTCCCACTGGCCTGAGCCCAGCTGAGGGAAACGAGGTGCCTCCTCCCCCAGGATGCTCTCGGGGGATGAAGCTGGCACAATACTGTCAGGAGAATCACTGTCCTCGTCACTCTCCATCCTGTGGGCCAAAAGTAGACATTTGTTGCTACAGCCCTGCCCCCAAATCTAGACATCAGTAGATATCACAGCCTTACTTAATATATACCATGGGCCAAAGGAAAAATGAGACAACCTGTCCCCTACCCTCATTCCTCACCCCCATTTCCGGCCCAACCCCCACCTGACATCCTCAGTCTGATTGTGAGGGGGTGTAGGCAACGCAGCCAGCAGGTCTAGACTCTTCACCTCTGAAGCATCTAAGGGGTAGGTAGGGAGAAGAAAAGTCAGCCTAGGGTGGCCAGAGCCACATTTCAGGCCTCACTAGTACAAGATCTAGCTTAGCTATCATGACCACTGTCTACCCACCCACCCTCCCAGTTTGGAGCAGACAAGCTATATTTGAGCATTTCCAATGTGCCAGGCCCTGGGCTTTAGTACACTCATAATATTTTAACAACTCCATTAGGTGAGTATTATAATAGCTATTTTACAGTGAGGAAACTCAGGCTCACACAAGTCAATCAAGTTACTGGGCTACAGTAACCTGGCTAAACAAATACAGGAACCAGGATTCATATCTAGATCTGACAGAAGTTTCGTACCCACTAAGGCTATCTGTTCATTACAAACAAGTTTCATTAACACTCTCCCTGCCATCCACCTCCCTCGCTGCCTTGGCTCTAGATTCCAGATGTCCATCCTTGTCTTCAACAAATCAGTCCTGAAGAGGCCCTTCCTATCTCCGCTACCAGTTGTGTGTATACACAGGGAAACATGCAACCATCCTATCTCAAACTGTATGACAGGGCACACTGACTGGCTTGGACCGTAGCCACCAAATCCGTCTAGAGGAGAGGCCCGCTCTGTTCTTGACTTACCCCTCAATGTCCCTTCAGTATCCCGGGCAGAGGCGGCATCCTTGGGGTGCTCCCCCAGCTCTTCAGATGGAGTGACACCATTCACCATCTTCTGCTGCACCGATGGGGGTGGGGTGGGGGGCAGCGACGAGGGTGGTGTCGGCGGGTTACTCAGGTTATTCTGAGGGTGGGTGGGGTGTTGTGTGCAAGATGGCATAGGGAGACTGACATAATCTCCTGGCCCCACATATATCAGCAATTTCCTCAAGTCTCCCACACCCACCTCCCAAGAACCTCAACATCCCCAAAAGGTATTGTCATTTTCTAACCTTGGTAAGCAGCTGAGAATAGTAGTCAGGGCCAGTGGGCAGTGCCCCACTTCCAAAGGTCCCTCTCAGCTGGCACTGCCCATTGATTGGGCAGCCACTGCCAAAGGGAGCAAAGAGGCTAAAATTGGCGGTGATGGTAGGCTCCGTTAGGGGCAGCAGGGACAGCTCCTAGGAGGGGCAAGATGACAAGGTTGGAAACCTGCAGTGCATACATCTCTGCCACTGCACAACTGGGGGCCAGGGGGCCCCCTTATCCTGGGTTGGGACCAGGGGACTGGCTCCTGGGGGTCACCTGTTTTAGCTGTTTCAGCAAGGCCTCGCTGGCCCTGACCCCGTCCTCCTTCCGCAGCTTCTTTCGGGAGCTCACCAACCTGTCGCTTGCCTTCTGTACCCTCTTGGGCTTCGGTGTCAAGGGCTTCCTGGCTGCTGTATCCTAAGCCGGATAAACCCACAGTGAAGGCTGCTGTTCTCCTGAGAGGCCTCACCTCTTCTGTTTGACCAAAACCTGCTCACTCTGCCCCAGGTTCCAGGCCCCACACTACCTGCTCCACTCTAGCTGGAGTACTTACCTCCTTATTGCTGGGGGTACCCTGTAGTTTCTGCTCCAGCCCAGCCAACTTGCTGTCAATGTGCCCGTTGATCTCTGCTCGCAGCCCCTCGGGCCCCCGCCCAGTGCTGAGTTGCACATTCTTTGCCCGTAGAAGCTTCTGCAAGAGCAGATGCCCGGCCTCTGAGCGGGGGCCTGCCAGCAGGAGGTGGTTGCTGGTACCTGGTGCCCCTATTGGCTCCCCATTGGCCTCCCTCTTCACCACCAGGGCACATGGCTCTTCCCGAGGCTCCTGCTTGATGCTGAGATGGGCTGGCTCGGGCACTGCCTGGCCATTCACCTGCTCCAGATGCCCAGGTACTAGGCTGCTCTGTTCCAGCTTCTGAGCTTCTGCTGGGTTCTCTGGAGGATCCCAAGGTCCCAGCCCTTTGCCAAAGAAGGTATCTGCAAGCTGGGCAGCAGCAGGTGAGACCCTCCCAGGAGGCAGCTCCAAGGGTGGACCTTGGGGTTTTGGGGTCCCTGGCTGAGTAGAAGGGAGCTGGGCCTCAGAGGGGAGCTGGGAGCTAGGGGATGGTAATTGTGAAGAAGGTCTCTTTGGCTCTTGTGGGCTAGATGGTGGATGTGTGAGATGGACAGGACCAAGGACTGGTCCAGTTGATAAGGCTCCTTGTGGGGCAGGGACCCGGGGTGGGCCCTGAGGTCGAAGCCCTGCCCCTAGCTCCTGGAGGTGGGCTGTCTGAGATCCAGGGAAGCCCCCAAGTTGAGGCTGGCGGCCTAGGAGGCCCTGGAGGGGAGAGGGCTGGGTCCCAGGCTCCTGATAGGGTGGGGTCTGGCGTACTGCCTGACTCTGTTGTAGCTGCCGCTGCATAAGGAGTGCCTGTAGCTGCTGCTGCTGCTGAGGACTCAAGTGCCGCAACTGGGGGTTTTTGGCCAAAACTCCTTGGAGCTGTGCTCGAAGCTGACCCACTGTAGGCATGACTCCAGACCCGGGCAGGCCCTGCCCAGATTGGGGGACAGATCCTGGTTTGGCAGGCTGTGGCCCTGCATTATTTTGCAAGGGCCGCTCTAGTCCAAGGGGCTGTTGGGAGCCCAGAAGGTTCTGAGTTACGGGCCCAGGCTGTTCCCCTAAAGAAAGAGAGGATTGGGCCAGCAGATGTGGCATAGAAGAGGCCTCTGAAGATGATCCACTGTTTGACTGCCCATGGCTTCCCACACCTGCTGTGTGGAGCAAGTTAACTTGCTGCTGCTGTTGTGATGGGAGCCTCAGAGGTGGCTGCAGCGGAAGAGAGCTGGGTTGAGGCTGGGTCTGGGGTTGGACAAGAAGGAGTTGTGAGTCCCCAGAGAGTGAGGGTTTTACTTCCCCTGGTTCAGTGGCCACTGCCTCGGGTACAGTCCCTATTGTTACACCTCCCTGATGCGTGGAGGGCCCCTCAGTGGCCTCTGGAGGAAGAGTGGTCTCTATAATGCTTTGTTCCTTGCCCGTTAGAAGGAGGGTTGGGCCTAAGGCTCCAGGGCTAGAAAAGTGTTGTAGAGGCTTGGCTGGCATTCCAGGACCAAGAGTCACCTGCTGCTGCTGCTGCTGTTGCTGAGGAGATAGTAAAGTTCGACTCTGGTTTAAGAGGCCTATCTGCTGCTGCTGCTGCTGTAGCTGTTGTTGCTGCTGTAGCTGTTGCTGTTGTTGTAGCTGTTGCTGTTGTAGCTGTTGCTGTTGTTGTAGCTGTTGCTGCTGTAGCTGCTGCTGCTGCAGCTGCTGCTGTTGTAACTGCTGCTGTTGAAGCTGCTGCTGCTGCTGCTGTTGTAGCTGCTGCTGTTGAAGCTGCTGCTGCTGCTGCTGCTGTTGTAGCTGCTGCTGCTGCTGCTGTTGTAGCTGCTGCTGCTGCTGCTGCAGCTGCTGTTGCTGTAAGGAGGCCATTGGCTGAGTGCTAAGTTTGGGCTGACCGTTATGTGGCATTAGACCCTGCTGAAGATGAGAAAGCCCTGCCATGGATCCTTGCTGTTGGTGTTGCTGCTGCTGCTGCTGCTGCTGCTGCTGCTGCTGGGCTGTGACCAGTCGGTGTCCCATAAGGCCCTGACTATGCTGTGCCAGCTGAGGTGAACTTGGCATCCGGGACTGGGTCAGAAGCACCTGTCTGTGAGGGCCCTGGGGGCCCAAAGCTCCAGGGTGCTGTTGCTGCTGCAACACTGCCACCTGGGCAGGGCCCAGCATGCCCTGGGGCCCCTGGGGTGGTTGAGGGGACAGCTGCTGGACCAAGAGGCCCTGATGGCTGCTGGAAGGCAGAAGCCCCTGGGGCTTGGGACCCAGAGTCTGGTTCGCCTGTACCCCAGGGCCCTGCTGCTGTTGCTGCTGGATTGCCACCTGTCCTAGGAGGTGCTGCTGCTGCTGCTGCTGTTGCAGTTTCTGGGCAAGCTGCATGCGTTGCTGCTGTAGTTGCATCTGCCTTTCCTGCAAAAGCCTCGAATCAGGTCCCAGGCCTCTAAGAGCAAGGTTGCCAGGAAAAAAGCCCCCTGAGGGACCAGCCAGGGCCCCAGCCCCACCAGAATGTTGCTGTTGTTGGGCCAGGGTGGTGTTGAGGAAGGGGCCACCAGGCTGTCCAGGTAGTGCCATGCCCCCTGGGGGCAGACGAAGACCGGCAGCTTGCCCACCAGGGGGCCCCTGTGGTGGCTGCAAAGCATGGCCAGGAAGCAGCTGACCAGGGAGCTTGGTGAGTAGCCGAGGACTCTGGGAAGGGCTAAGGGCCAGCACTGCTGAGTGTTGCTGCTGCTGTTGCTGTTGCTGCTGCTGTTGCTGCTGCTGCTGCTGCTGCTGCTGCTGCTGCTGCTGCTTATTCCGATATTCCGCCATAAGATTTGTGTGCTCCTTCTGTTGCTTCCGGACCTAATGGGAGGGTCGGGAACGTCAGTCTTGAGCCTGCACATCCATGCCATCCCTTTTCCCGGCTACTGGTTGCTAGGCTGAAGCCTGCTTTCCTCACCTGATCCAGTTGTTTCTGGATCTTACTCTGCTGCTCTGTAACCAGCTTGAGCTTCTCGGCATCAGCCTCTGGGAACTCCCGGCCAGCTTTTTTGGCAGTACGCTGCTTGGCACACAGAGCCTTCCGGGACTTGCGGTGCACACCAATCTGCTCCTCTAGCACCTTCAGCTGCATCTGTAGGAGCTGTTGGGTATGGAACAACCACTCCTCATACTGCCGCTGGTCAGCATCATCTGGAAAAGAAAGCTGGTGTCAGGACCTGCAAAATGATGATTCCAAGTCTTCTTTCTCCACATGCCCAAGCTACTTTCTTATAGGCTCCTCCACATCTCCATACTCACTGATCACTCCCTGGGCAAAAGTGGGTGGATTGGGACGAGCCTGGGAGGGGTCACCAGCATTCCTCTCCTGCAATGAGAGACACTGCTAAAGGGTCATTGTTCTATTCTAGCCCCTAAAAAGTGTGGCCCGATGGCATGGGACACAAGTTTCTACTCCCACCTAACCACTTACCTGGCCACTCCCAGCTGCCACGTGGTTCTGCAGATCACTGCCAGTCCCCCCTGAGAGCCTCTGGGCTAACAAGGACACTTGCTGCCTAGAGTTCGCCAAAGCAAAGAGGATGTGTTGGTAATGCGGAAAGTTGAAAGGCAAAGAGGTGGAACAAGTAGGGAAGGAGAACAGGAAGACGAGGGGAAGGACTAGGAAAGGAAAGGTCCAACTCTCACCCAAGTCTTACCTGTTCATACCAGGTGCCACTCCAATGCTGCCCTGAGCCATCACCTTTTTGATGCCTTTCAAAGCTACCATCTTGGCCTTTGCAATGGGATCAATGATATCTTCTGCAGCAAATTTGTCCAGGTCTGGAGAGGGAAGAACCAAGAGAGCTGGACATTTGGGTCAATGCTCTATTCTATGTTTGCTATTCCTTCCAACACCCTGACTTCTACCAAGCCAAGCAAAACAATGGCATGGCAAGATGGAAAGACCAGTGGATTAGAAGCCAGGCAGCCTGGGTGACTCAACTCTATTATTCACAGGACATGTGGCCCTATTTTTACTTGTACAGTGCTAGGAAAAGGTACTCAGTCAATACTTGTTAAACCAATATATCAATGTTACTTCACCTCTCTGAGCCTCAGTTTACTCGTCTATTTGGTAGAGATCATGACTCCCTACTCTGCCCACCTCATGGAGCTATGAAAGGATCACATAATGATAAGAATATGAGTACAGTTGACCCTTGAACAATATGGGTTTGAACTGCAGGGCTCCGATTATATGCAGATTTTTTTCATTAAATACTGTAAATATATTTTCTCTTCCTTATGATTTTCTCAACATTTTTTTCTCTAGCTTACTTTATTATAAGAATACAACATATAATACATAAAACATACAAATTATGTATTAATCAACTATTTATGTTATTGGTAAGGCATCCAGTCAACAGTACGTTATTAATGGTTAAGTTTCTTCGGGGAATCAAAAGTTATATGCAGATATGACTATGTGGGGGTCAGCACCCCTAAGCCCAGGTTGTTCAAGGGTTAACTGTACATTTTATGACCTAGAAAGCATTTTTCAAAAGCAGTTTTCTTAGAACAACTAGTGTAGCCCAAGAACCCAAGATGTGCCCTGTGGCAAAACCCTAGACGTGCCAGAGCTGCCGTGGGCCCGACATGGACCACCTACAGCCCACTCAACTGCCTGTCCAGGATGCTGGGTAGAAAAGGAAAAATAAACAACCACAAAAATGTCAATCTTCCTAAAATTACACATTGTGTATTTCTCCACCCCTGAGAAAACGTTAACTGACTCCCCACTTTTTAAAGAACTAACCAAACTCCCTCGGATCTTGGTCTTTTGAGGGAGTAACACAGTTAAGAGGATCAGAGGGTCAGGGTTCAAACTCTAGCTCTGTTAAGTGTGTGATCTTGGGCAAGTTACTTAACATCCATGCCTGTTTCATTTTCTGTAATTGAATAATAGTACCTGTTTAATAAGTCTGTTGTGATGATTAGATAATGAATGTAAAGCACTCAGCACACTCATTGCAATTACCCAATAAATGCTATTATAACTTGAGGTCTTCTTCAATCTGGCCCCCTTCCTTAACTCTGTGGAATTATGGTAGTACCCACTCACTACCCTCTATACAAAGTCTACTCTAGCCTAGCCACTCACCCAGTCTCCAAATATCCTCCATTGGCTTTCCTGCCAATATGGTTCCTGTTGTTCCAGGGTCAACTGTACTCAAGTCTTTTCACTTACCTGGAGTGCTTTCTCTTGCCCCTCTCTCCAAGTCCTAATCCTTTGGTCTCACTACAGCCTCAAAGCCTTTGCTAATCAGGCTTCATGTATTCATCCCATTCACTCAAACATCTGAATGCCTGCTATATGCTAAGCACTGTTCTTCTCTTCCTAAAAAGCTACAGTGCTTCTGCCTACACCACTAGTATGGTATTTAGTCAAAGTTTTGTGTCCCATCTCTCTTAACTATGAATTATCTTAGGTCTGCAGCCTGAGTGCCCATTTTTTGGTGACAGTGATCACCCCGGAGTAACCAAACCAGTACCCCCAGCTGAGGTTACCTGTATCTGGAAAGAAGCTGTTAGCCAGCTGCTGCTGCATCGCCAGCTGCTGGGGTTTCATGCACATGGAGGGCGGCATGGTACCCATGGGCTTCTGTGCCAGCACTGGCTGTGGGCTCTGCTGGGGCACCAAGCCTGTCTGACCCCCATGCTGCCCACTTAGCATATGCCCTTGGTTGGATACCATGGCCATGGATGGGGCCAGGCGCTGCTGAAGGGCATGAGCTGGTGGCTGGGTGGGCACCAGTGGTTGGGCCAGGCCTGGCTGTCGGGAACCTCCAAGTCCCAGGGCAAGCTGTTGTTGGGGCCCAGCCAAACTAGAAGAGCCCTCATGTGACAAAGACATGGCCTGGGTAGGGCCTGGTGTGGACAGTAGAGAATGCTGCTGTTGCTGCTGCTGCTGCTGGGCAGGCTGCAGCTGTGCTGAAAGCTGCTGCTTCTTCTGAAGCTCCTTCTTCTCGTGCTCCAACAGGTCTTCAATAAGCAGGGGTAACTCACTGGCTACCAGTGAACTCTCCATCTTGTCCAGCTCATCCCCAGATGCTGCATGTCCACCGGGCAAGGCCAGGGCCCCACTCTCTAACTCAAACTTTTCCAGCAGGGAGGACCCTCCAGGGCCACTCAGTGGGCTAGGGGTCAGCAGGTGAGCTGGTGGTCCTCCTGTGGCTCCAAAGGAGCCCTTTTCAGCTGTGTGACCACTGCTGGAAAAGGGTCCTGTGCCCATCCGTGTGTCCCGGCTACCCATTACACTCTGTCCTGGCTTCAGCCCCAGGCCTAGGGAAGTGGTGGCTGGCTCTACCTTGGGGGTGGTGATGGTGAACTGGCAAGGGGAAGGGTGGCGCCCACCCTCCTCCACCTTAGGCTTCACCTCAGGGAGCACCGGTGCCAGACGGGGTTCAGAAGCATCAGCAGCAGGGGGAGGGCGCTCTTCAGGGCCCAGGGGTCCTGGCTCCACCCCCCGCAACAGCGCCTCCCGTTCAGCCTTTTCATTGGCTGACTCCACCAGCCTCAGGTGCTCATTGAATATGTCCTTCTTGTCCCCAGTGTCCAATTCAGGGTCAGTATAGGCCAGTAGGTCAAACTCATCCCCATTGAGCAGGTCATCTAGGTGGGGATCGTTAGTCTCCAGGTTTTCCAGGGTGCCCAGCTCATCATCGCCCTTAGCCACATCCACACCCAGGCCCAGGTGAGCAAGTTCCTCATCATCCTCTAGGGCTTTGTGGGCATCAAAGTCATCATCCAGCTCAGGGTCCTCACAGGGCAACTTCCCAGCTTCCAAGGCCAGAGGAGGGGGGCGGCCAAGCTCAGTGCTTGAGGGGGGCCGGCTGACCAGCTCCAAGCCAGTGGGCAGGGTGGGACCCTTGGTGTGGGACGCTGGATGGAGGCTATTGTTCAGTTCAGGGGCCGGCGGGGCTGACGGTTTCTGTGGGGGAAGGCCTGATACCGCTAGACCACGAAGCCCTTCAGGAGCCAGTCGGTGGGAGTCCTCATTTACAGGGTAAAAACGGGGTCTCTGAGGGGGACCCTGACCAGGAAATGAAGCCCCCCCAGGTCCTAGTCCTTTCTGTATATTGTGCCGCAACTCAATGAACTGGGCAGGACCAGCTGGACCAGGCACTGGCTCACCAGGGCCAGGCAGGCGGGTAGGAAGTCCCGTCAAGGGGGAACCTAGGGCTTGGCGGCCAAGTTCAGGCCCAGGAGTTGATGGAAAGCGAGTAGACATGGCAAGTCTCATGGAGTTTGCTGTTGCTGCTTGCTGCTGCTGCTGCCACAGGTGTTGCTGCTGCTGCTGCTGTAAGGGCAGGGACCCAGGATAGGGTGCTCGCTGATAGAAGGCTTGGGAGCCTCCCACCAGTTGCCTAGAAGAATATGCAGTAGTCAGTAAGATGACATAAAGATGAAGAGGAACTAGAACATGGGCCTAGGGCAGTAGGGAAGGGGAGAATTGATGTGGCAAGGGGAAAAGAACGGGGGAGAAGAGTAAGTGATACAGGATTAGAGAAGTATTACAGAAAGGTAAATCAGAGGCAGTACACAAAGGTGGTAACCCCCTTGGATACTCACCGATTATTCACATCCATAGAGGAAGGGGTGGCTGGTGGAGGTGGCCGGGAGAGTCGGTCATCACTGGGGAAAACTGCTGGCCCTAGGATGGGGCCACCCAACTTGCTTGGGGGCAGCCCCACAAGACTGCTCTTATCCTAGGAGAGACAGAGGTAGATGAAGGTAGGGCCACGTTCAGTATCTTGGGCCCACCACACCTTGCCACCTAACCTACCTGGGTCCCAGTGAAGGGGGTCTGGCCTCGACTCAGCTGCTCAAAGGCAGGGCTACTGGGCTCAGCACCCCAGCTGCCTGGAGGCCCCACTGCTCCTGCAGCTGCTGCAGCTGTTTCCTTCTCCTGCCGCAGGTTGTTGCGCTGGATCTGCTGCCGAATCAGCAGCTCTCGCAGTCGCTGGCGCTGTGCAGGGAACAGAAAAGAGGGATAAGCCTATCCTATTCCAATCACAGGGCTGGCACAGGGACAGTGGAGGCATGGGGGACTCAGCTCCAGGATGTCAACTCACCTGCCGTTGCTTCTCCAGCTCTGTCTGGCTGAGGCTGGAGATGCCTGGGTCCTGGGTACCTGGAAGTTCAGGTCCCGCCAAAGAGCCAGCCATTCCAGCCCCTGGGTCTTCTCGCTTATCAACTGGAGAGGTGATGCCAGCCCGCTGTGAGGCTCCATGGGGTGGGTAGGGGAGGGATCCATCGGGTGCAGGTGGTGGTAGGACTGATGGGGGGCGTAGCGGGGACAGCCCATAGCCCTCTCCTGTGGACCCGCTGCTGGGTCCCAGAGGGCTACCCGATGGGTGGAAGTTTCCTGTGGCTACTGAGTAGTTTGTGCTTTGAGGCTTGCCCAAAGTAGGGCCGGGCCCAAAATGGCTGTTGATCCCGTGGGGTGGAGGGAGACCAGGCTGAGGGACAGGGGGCTTTAGGGAAGAAGGCTCCCCTACTGCCTGAGGGAAAGTGAAACGCATGGGAGAGGGGGTGCCCACAAATGCACCCGTCCCAGGGGATCGGGCGAAATTGGGGGGCTGCCCACTTGGGACCTTGGCATGAAGCTCACCTGCGGGCCCTGAGGGCAGGGCTGCTGGGAAGCCCCCAGCCCCCAGTGGAGTGTGGGCTAGAGGCCCAGACTTAAAGGCAACTTCAGGGGGCTGGGGTCGAGGTGGCTTATGCAATGGGGCAAATGGGTCACGGGACTGAGGGCGAGAAGGTGGGCGGGAATAAGGGTCAGGAGACTGGAAGCGAGGGGTCACAGGGGATGGGCAGAAAGCCTCAGCAGACAGAGGACGGGGTGTCAATGGGGACTGGGAGCTAGACTGGGACTGGGGACTAGCGGGCACTCGGGAGAAAGGGTCAGAGGGCAGTGATCGAGGGGGTAGGGCACAGCAGCTCTCAGGGGGTGGGGGTTGGGGCCGAGGGGTCAATGGGGGCTGAGCATAAGGATCAGGGTAGGGGCCAGGGCGAAAGATATCCGAGTGGCTGGGGGGAGAAGGGGCCAAAGCCTGGGCAGGGGATGGCTCCTGGGGCCTTAGGCCCAAGCCTGGGCTCTGGGGCTCTACCTGAGATGCCCGAGGGGTCAGGGGGGCTTTGAAGACATCAGGTGCCTTTAACTCCAGGCTGCCCAGGTGGGGGCCTGAGGAGGGTGAGTCAACAAAGCCCAGGTTTGCAGGCCCATAACTAGGAGAGGATGCCCCAAGCTCTTCCTTCTTCACTTCCAGGGCTTTCCGAGACTCCCCAAAAGGTGGAGGTGACAGCAGGGGCTCGGAAGTCTTGCCACCCCCTACCCCTGGGCTCTCAGGCACAGCCAGATTGTCCAGTGAGGGGCAGCGGGGCTTGAGGAAAGGGTCAGGTGTGGAGGGCTGGTGTCGAGGGGTGCCAGGTGGGGTAGTGTGGAATTCCCCTGGCTGGCCAGTCCCAGGACGAGATGAGGTGCCCAGCGTCGGGGACTGCGCAGGGGCCCCAGTCGGACTAGGATAGGGAGGATAGGTAGATGGTGCCGTGGGGAAGCGGGGCTCCAGAGCGTAGGCAGGGGCCAGTCCAAAGGGGTCCTGCGAAGGCACTTGGGCGGGCACCTGGGGTGGGAGCTTGAGGAAGAGCTCACCAGGCGAGTCGGGGCCGGGCACCGTGCCCGCCGGCGGCTTCAGGAACCCGTCCGCAGAGGTAGACAAGCCGGCGGGGGTAGTGGGGCTGCCAATGAAAATGGTGGGGGCCGCAGCAGGGGGCGGACTGCCCAGTGCCCCTGGCTGGGGGGGAATGCGGAGATGTAGGGCCGGTCGATCAGTCTTACGGGCCATGTCGCCCACCTTGGTCTGCTTGTTGATCTGGCTCTCAGCCTGCTACGGAGGAGACCAGGTACAGAGCAGTCAGGCTGCTGTGGGCAGGCCCTACATCCCCCTACCCTCACAGAGGTCACCCACTACAGGACTTCAATGGCACAGCCTGGTGGGTCCCCACTCACCTTTTGCACCTTGTTGATGCGGTGAGCCGCCCGGTTATCTTTGGCCTTTTGCTGAAGGATATAGAAGACACAGCCTTAGGCCTAGGACTCAGTCTCGTGCCCAGCCCCTATCCCTCATGTCACTCACACTCCCTACCCAAAAGCTGATCCCTTCTGGACCAGTTGCTTTAGGAGTTGGGGAAGGGAAAGAACACGTGAATTTCCCAAAAACATCTCCCACCCTCAGGTCCCATGCTGACCAGACTTCCTTCTGTCTCACCAGGTAAGGGGCTTTGTCAGCGGCTGGAACTTTTCTCCAGAGCTTCATGATTTGTTTGCAACGGCTAGACCAGTCTGGAGGGCAGAGGGATTGCATTAGGAGACATGGCAGGTGACCCCTGCATCTGCCATGTTACCAGGTTGTTGTTTCCCTTGCCCTCGTCCCACAGGTACCTGGGTAATCTTGCTTGAGATTGGGAAAGTTAATGTTGGCATAGAGCACAGGTGAGATAGTGGAGAGCTGGCCCAACTCTTCATCCTTCTCCCATCGCTGAAGACTCCGCTGGTTATAGGAAAGGCCGTCGCCCTCACCCTCCGTGGTGGGGGTGGTGGGGGTGGAGGGCGTAGTGCCCCCTGAGCCTGTCCAGGGGCTGTCTGGTTCACCGGGTTCCGGGCTAAAGAAGCCCCCGCGCTCCCTGGGGCGCAGGGGCAGAAAGTCACAGGGGGTAGGGATGCCACACCCCACCCCAGACAAACTGCCCAGAGGCCCCAGGCCAACACCCTGCCCCAACAGAGGAGGGCCACTAACAAGGAGGTGGAGAGGAGAAGGGGAAAGTACTGCTACAGCAGCATCCAGGAGTACAAGGTTCCCTCCCTTGGCATGGGCCCAACTGGAGGGAAGGGACAACGGGGATGGCCCACGAGGATTAAGCATAGATACCAACCTAGAATCCAAGAATGGGGACTGGCAGAGGCCCGGGTAGGAGTCCATTGGGCTGCTGGAGGGGAGATTGCCCAAAGGGAGTCCACCTACAAGAGGCACAAGATCAGAGAAAGGGAGCAAGTGGCCCATCCTGGGGGCAAGTTTGGCCATACCTGCCCACCGGTCTTCAAACCACCCATGTCACCTTGAAGAAAGGGCCTCTGCAGCGGTGTACGGCTGCCATCTAAGCCAGGGGTTCCGCAACCCAGATGCTGCTCTCGTTCAGAACCCAGAACATCCTTGAAGAGCTGCTGCAGGTCCTTGGATTCCATCTTGGGCAGTTCTGTGAGGGATTGATGGAAGATGCTGCTGAGGCAGACTGAGTCACATGTCTACAAACAGTCATGGCTGGGGAAGGCCCAGGACTCCCCACTGCACAGATGAGAATTTCACAAGCAGGACCTTCTTCTCCCAGAGGACCCTTATACATGAAGACAGTGAGTCACAGCCTCACCTTCTGTGGGAATCCTGTCTAAGTCAGAGCTAAGCATCCCTTCTCCCGGGGTTCCTGGCTTCTCAGGGTCACTGGGCACTGGGGATGCCTTTATGCCCCCATCCTCAGGTCCTGCAATGGCCAGGAGAAACCCATCAGCCAAGGCCAGTATGGAGGTACCACACTGACCAAACTGAACCACAGAAAGCATGGAGCAGTTTCCAGTCTCCAACCCTGATGGTGCTCAGGGGCAGAACAGGTTGACAGAGGCAAAACCAACCTAGGACAAAGTCCTCCCAGCAGCCCTCACCTGGTGTATCAGCCTTGCCCTCAGGGCCACGGGATTCTTCATCTGCAATCTCTGCACCATCATCTCCTATAAGCAATAGTCATCACTCCAATCAGAGATGCCCCACATCTGACATCCAGAATGGGTCCCAGGCTCAACAGGCCAGGACCCTTGGCCTGCCCTCAGTTCCTGGAGATTAGCCTATTCCCCACCAACTTCCCTTCCCAGCTCCTAAGCACAGAGAAAAGTTGGGTCCCTTCAGACCACCTCACTCCCACATGACTGACCTTTCTGTAAGGTGGGGAGCTCCTTTCTATCTGAGCCTCCGTCCCCCTTGGCTTTTGGGGTTCCTAGTGCAAAGCTTGGCCGACCCACCCCAACTGCAAAAAGGGCCTTCCGGCTCAGGTCCAGCAGCTCCTTCCCAAAGAAGGCCTCCTGTGGGAGGAGGAAAGGAGAAATAGGCTTCTTCATGTCCTGCAGGGCCCTTCACCCATGTCCTGCAGGACACCCCAGCACCCTTCAGAGCCTAAGGCCCACCTGCAGGTAAGCAGGAAACATGTCCTCTAGTTTGCTTTTCTTGCGCCCTCGCCGCTGCTGCTTCTTCTTCTCGTCTGCATCAGCTAAGCTCTGGTCCACAGAGCCCTCTGCAGGCAGGTCAGCAGGCATTGCTGGGGACAGAATGGGAGGTGTCATCTTCTCTGGGGACACTGAGCATGCTATTCCCAACTTGGCCTGAGGATGCTTTCTGCCTACTCTATGCCCCAACACCAAGTGGACCCACCACCCCCTCAACCACTTGAGTGAGCCCTCCTCCCCATGCCTCCCTGGCAGTGCCCTGCAGGTCCTGATCCCCACCTTCTCCCAGGCCCCAGTGGAGCCCTCACCCGTCTCACCCTCGTCGGGCTGCCCATCCCCACTCAACACCTCCGCCTGTGCAGCAGGCCCCTTTTTCACACGTGTGTGGGATTTCCGCTGTCGCACCATGAAACCACCAATGCCTATGAGGAGGCAGAGCTGAGGCTGAGAAGCCGCTGGGGACCCAGTGAGCCACCCTTGCCTATCCCATTCTCCACCCCAGGAACTCACCAGGCCGATAGGGTTTGCGTTTGCGTTTTTTGCTCTCCTCAGTCTCCTCCTTGCCAGGCTCTACGTCAGGGCTGACGGGGCCCTCCAGTTTAATTTCACACTCCATGTGCTCCACACCACCTGTGTATTCGGACAGAGGAGATGGAGGCAGGGCAGAGGTGTGAGCCCTTTTAACTCTAGGGTGGTCATCCTGCCACCATGGAACAGAAAGCCGCGTGCCTTGCCAGAGCCTTTTGGACAAGACCAACAGTGGCTTGAGGGTGACTGGGAGTGGCAATGCTGCTCCCACCCAACATCCAACTGTCACAGGCACGTTCCCACTACTTTGGCACTCCCCGAGATTCCCCAGCCTAACCTTCACCCTTGAGCAGCTCATCGGTGTCTAGGTCCCCATCCTTCTTGTCATCAGAGCCAAGGGCATCTGAGGGCTCGGAACCTTCCAGCCCAGCCTCGCCTGGGAGGCCAAGCCGTCCTCGCCGCTGGCGCCGCTTGTGTAGGGGTGACATGGTAAGGTTACGCAGCACAGCCATACCAGTTTCTGTCAGCCACACACCCTCGAAGCGAAAGTACTGGGGCTCTGCACAAAGGGGAAGAGCATGTGACCCCAGGGAAACCAGAACTCCAAGTTTCGGCCTCAGTCCCCAGTTGGGACAAAAGCAGTGAGAGAAAGCAAATAAAGTCCAGCCTGGGGACTGAAGGGTGGAGAGGACAGGCCACCACTGGATGCTAGCTGAGGTCCCAATTCTCCATCAGTGACCCAGGAGGATTCAGACTGCTACTGGAGAAGCCTGACTTTGCTCATGATTAACCCTGGGTTCACCAAATACATTCTTTAACTGTCTAGGGCTAAGAGTGCCCCTACTTGCTGAATGCCAGCACACAGTGCCCCAGATAACAGGAGCAATGCCTACATCATGATGGAGAAGGAGATGGCCTCAGTCCCTTCACAGAGGAAACAGAGCAGTGTTCTGTGCTCTCTAGAGATGGCACTCTGGCAGTTCAGAGGCCATGTCTCCTGGTGGGAGGAACTCTGCCTGAGAAACTAGAGGCCTTGGCTGTAGTCATAACTTTGCCACTAACCTACTGGGTGACCTTGGGTAGGCTATTCAATCTCCCTGGGTCTTAGTTTCCTCCTCTTAGAATGAGATAAAGCTGGACTAGACAGTGTCTAAGTCCTCCTCTGGCTGTGGCACTCAGAGTTTGCGACTCACCTGGCTCCTTCACCTTCATAGGCACCAACTCTGGAGGCGCAACAGGCGCTGTGGAGAGAAAGAAAACCAAGGCAGTTTGAGGCCCTGTCCTAAAGCAAGGCCCCTCAGCCCTGACTCCTCCCCTCCCCCAGCACCTGGTACTCACCAGCAGGCTTTACCACGTAAGGCTGGCAAGAGACGCAGTCAAAGCCCTCATCAGCTGCCTGCTCCACATCATCCTCGGTGAAGAGGCTCTCGCAGCTGGCATGCATCCACCTGAGAGAAGGAAGACAGGAGGAGATAGATCCAGACAATGCAAAGCTGAGAACAGGGACGAGGGAGTCAAACAAGGGGAAAGGGGTGCCCTCACCGTTCACAATGGCGGCACTGGATCAGTAGGTCCTCTTCCACATATGGGGCATGACAGATAGGGCAGGTCACCAGGCTGGCACAGGGCCCACAGTGTGTGTAACTATTCTGCCATTCACAGTGGAAGCCAGGGGAGGCGGCCCCACACTGCATACAAGACACACACCTGGTGGGAGCAGAAAGACAGACCCTCAGCACCTAACCTACCCATGGTACCCAGAGGCGCCTTCACTGAGAACCGTGTGACCATCCTGGCCTTCTAAACCCAGCCTCTGTTATGTGTTCATCACATCCACTCTGACATCTCAGGCCCAGGCCCCTGTGAAGATCCTGGGTCTCCTTACCACTTGCACTTCCAGCCGCCCTTGGGCACGGTGAGCAGTGGGGGGTCCAGGCAGTACGTATGGTAGCTGATGTCACAGTCATCACAGAGCAGCAGGCGTGAGGGGTCTGAGGCCTGGCCGCACACCTCACACACGATGCACTCCACACATCGCCAGCCCTTTAACAGCATCACCTTGGTGATCTGGTGCAGAAGATGGCAATTCCTCAGGGTGTGATGCAGAGGAAAGGGCAGACTTCTTAGGGGAGGATGGGACTTATATGGGTGGAGCTAGAGGACCCCAGTGCCCAGGCCAGACCTCCATCTGAACACAGAGAGGCTATGCAGAGCACCCTCACCCCAAAAATACAGGGTGGGGCAAAAATAGGTTTACAGTTGTGAGTACGGGAAACAGTTTATTCTTGTATTATTTAATAATTATTGTATTATTTTCCATATGAACAACTGTAAACCTACTTTTGCCCCACCCTGTAGCGACTCTATACGTAGGCTCCCAGGGATCTCTGCTGTTCAGAGAACAGCCTCACCTGGCCACTGCCTCATTATGAGAGCAGAATGGCAATCCTTCACTAGCCAAGTCCCCGACAAGATTGTGGATAGAATTAGGTTGCATTTCCCCCAATTTTTCTTGAACATTTAAAACCTGCTATTGCTGAAAATTAGGGAATGTTAGCAGTGGACAAGTTCTAAATTAACATTAATGAAAATACCAAACTGACTAATTATGCTTCGGTCAAAAAAACTGCTTTCTCTTTGCGGACATTTGCTTATGATTTTCATTTTACATATTACCTCCAGACTACATTATGTTTTCTACTAGCAAAGTTCTCACAGTTTCTATGATGGACTGAATTATACCAGCAAGTCATGGTCTACCAGCAAGAAACTAAAAAGCCACCACCAATTCCAAAGTATTTTTCTCCAAGATGAGTCTGATAATCATTGGTGACTGATGAATGACTCATGACCAATGGCCACTTTAAGTAGTATGGGGGTCTAGGATAAGTGACCCCATTCCCCAGCCCAGGCCTTTTGGGCTCTGAACTCACCTTGCTGTTGACACAGTACGGGTGATAGCACTGCGAACACTGGGAACAGGCAAGGAGGTGGCCCTCTGCCCCTCGGCCAAAGCTGCCACATACTACACACATGTCCTGGAGAAACATACAGAAACCCCAATGTCCAACTAGGTCTCCTCTCCCCACTCAGTTCTGGCAACTGACTACAACTCTAATCAGAGGAGGGAGTCAAGGAACCAAAGCCCATCCCCTGGCATCAGGACACTGTGAGCCATCATGGGAACCCGTTCCTTCTTAGCATTTCTTGCTCATCTGATCAGGTAATTTGAATTGAAATAGCCTGACGTGGGTAAAGGTAAGAAGTAAAAGGAAGAGAAGATGGGTCAAGACTGGTTGGGCTATGAGAGTAACCTATGTGCCAGCATTCTATCAGCTTTGAGATTATTCAGGTGAGAACATACATAAGCTCCCTTAAACAGGGCAGAAACAAGTTCTGCCTTTTTATTGCTATATTCCTAGCTCCAAGCTCAGTGCCAAGCTCAGAGAAGACACTCAGGAGAAATCTGATGGATAGACAAACAAACGAACAATGTGATTCTGATTCACTGTTTTCTAATTAGCTGGGTAGAGAGGTGGGTCCTTGGTTTTCTGCATCTTATCTCCCACCTAAACACATACACCCAATGTCAACCTGCTAGGTCTTACTACTGAGGATGGGACTACACCAGTCATGTATGGTACCTGCATTAGGACAAACTTGTCTGTATTGGAGAAGAGAACCACAGTATTCTGCATGGTGTCGTCATCATCATCTTCTTCCTCCTTGCTGGGAGAGCTATCGATATCAGCAACCTTATAGGCAGAGAGTTGTGGAAAGTGAGGCAGCTAAATCTGCCCCAACTAAGCTGCTTTCCTCTTTGGTGTTGGGGGAAGGAGTTGTGAACCCCTGGCTAAATAAAGGCCAGGAGCCAGACTAAGAAGCAGAAGAACACCCCAGTTCCCAAACGGGGCCTCAGCCCGACAGCAGAGATTTCAGAGAAGCCTGGAGGTCAAGTGGACAGAAGGAGCAGATAGAGCTGGACAGGCCCTAGGCTAGCAGGCAAGCAAGTGAGCGTGCAGGGGACTGACAGGACTAAAGGGTGTTTAATCTTGAAAGGGCCAGCTGAAGCATGTTTGGGGGATGGGAGGCCTCTCCTTACTACCAGAGTCTCAATGGAAGAAGTGGTTGATTTTAGCCGGGCCCGTCCTCTCCCACGTCCTCCATGTGCTCCTCCGCGCGGCCGGCGTCTTCCTGGGAAACTACTGCTCCGACCCTGAGTGAGGAAGTGGATGATTAGAGGGAGAAGTTGAGGGCTAGTATGTTGGGTCTACAGGTTTCGAGGGAAGAGAAGAGACTAATGGATAGAGCATAACAGGTAATAAAGGCTAGGAGTCCCAGGCAGGGCAGGGGAAAAGTTAGCTCTCAGATAGCAATGGGTAGGTAGCTCTTTTCCCAAGAAAAAGTGGCCAAGTAGTGCAATGACAAAAAATACTAGCGTTAAAGACCTGAGTTTCTAGTCGATTCTATTATTGAGTAACCATGAAGCTGGGCAAGTCACTTCCCATTCTACGTATCAGTCTTCTCCTTAATAAAATAAGAGTGACACAGGACTGTACCTCTGACATTAGCATGAAGTTGACCACATCCAGTGACTGGATAGGCCCTCACCTGTTTGATGCGGGAACGAGCTGGGGAGCTGCGTCGCCTCCCCTTGTCTCCCTCGGCTTTGCCTCCACTGACAGCTGTCCCAGTATCACACAACAGCGAGTCATCAGTCTCTGGCAGAGAATCAGTACAGAGCCGAAGGGAGCCTTCATCTCGAGCTGGACTAACATCTGTAGATACCCCCAACTCCATAGATAAGGAGCCGCCCCCCTCGGGATCAGGAGAGCCCAGCAGGGGTTCTGAGCCAGGAAAACTGGCACTGGTATCGCCCTGGCTCAGATTGGAGATCTCATTAACGATGTCAGATTTGATGAGAGTGGGTGGGGTAGGGGCCACTGGTGCATGTGACTCCTCTTGCTCTTCACAGGGTGAGCCCTGCCCTGTCTGCTTGCATTCTGGGCCATAGACCTCCATAGGGGTCACAGGGGCCAGCTCCTCGGGGTCCAGGAGCACAGGGGAACCCTTAAGTTCACTAGCCAAACTGCCAGGGGTCTGTCCAGCCTCTGGCTGGGAATCAGGAGTGTCAGTCCCATCCAGAGGGGCTGTGTCTTCCCCTAGGCCAGAGAAGTCATCCAGGGCTGGGGCAGGGCTGGGTGCAGGGCAGGAAAGGTTTCCCATTGGGGAGGGGAGAGGACTAGTAGGGCTGGGCTCCAAGGCTGGGCACTCAGGTTCAGGGACTTTCTCAGTCTCCATCTCAGGCGGCTCAGCCTCATCTGAGACCTCCATTGCCTTCTCTATGGGACTCAGTGGGGAGGGAATGGACAGTGGCAGAGCAGGAGGAGAGCACTGAGAAGGAGGGGAGTTTTGGGGAGGCAGGGAATGCTGGAGGAGTGGAGAACACTGAGGGGGAAGGGGTTCCATCAGGATAGGAGAGGCCAGCCCCATAGGGGAACCTGGAGATGGGGGAAGGATCATAGGGGGTACAGGCTCAGGGTCAGTGCAGTTGGCTTCTGGTGGAGGGCTGATGGGTGTCTCTAGGATGGGGGCAGCCAATGGCGACTCAGGGTCACTGTCCCCTTTGGCACCAAAGGGGTACTCTAACTCCCCCAAAGGAGAGAGGGCCGGTGGGGCTACAGCTGTGATCATAGGTGAGAGTGGAGGAGGAAGAGGATCTGGAAGGAAAGAGAAAAGGGGAGACTCTTAGATTAGATGTTCCATAAAGAATTAAGACTGTCCCAGAGTAAGAGAGTACTAACATCCCCTTACCTGGTGGCATCAGCTGAGGTGAGGAAGGCTCCCGAGATGGGGACAATGGCAGCTCCTCAGGCAGAGGGGACAAAGGTGGTTCCCCAGGCTCAGACAGGGCCGGCTCTCCAAGCAAGGGGGATAAGGGTGGCTCCCCAGGTGGGAGGAACAAGGGCAATTCCTCAGGTGCAGAGCATAGGCCTGGCTCCCCAAGGTGCTCTTCAGGTCGAGGGGACAGGTGTGGTTTCTTAGGGTGGGGAGATAGGCGTAGCTCCTCAGGTCGGGGGGACAGGCATAGCTCCTTAGGCCGGGGAGACAGGCGCAGCTCCTCAGGCACAGGAGATGGCTGTGGCTCCTCAGGCATAGGGGACAGGCGCGGTTCCTCAGGCTGGGGGGGTAGGCATAACTCCTCAGGTGCAGGGGATAGGCACAGCTCCTCAGGCCGGGGGGACAGCAGTTCCTTGGGTGCAGGGGACAGGCATGGCTCCTCAGGCCAGGGGGACAGGCGCGGCTCCTCAGGCGCGGGGGACAGACGCGGCTCCTCAGGCGCAGAGGACAGGCACGGCTCCTCAGGCTGGGGGGACAGGCGTGACTCCTCAGGCCGGGGGGACAGGCACGGCTCCTCAGGCCGGGGGGACAGGCACGGCTCCTCAGGCCGGGGGGACAGGCGTGGCTCCTCAGGCCGAGGGGACAGGTGTGGTTCTTCAGGGTGGGGGGAAAGGCGCGGCTCCTCAGACGCGGGGGACAGGCAGGGCTCCTCAGGTGCAGGGGACAGGTGGGGCTCCTCAGGCGCGGGGGACAGGTGCGGCTCCTCAGGCGCGGGGGACAGGTGTGGCTCCTCAAGCCCGGGGCATAGTTGCGGCTCCTCAGGCAGTGGCGACAGGGGTGACTCCTCCAGTGGAAGGGACACGAGCAAGTCCTCCGGTGCTGGGGAAGCAGTTAAGTCTTCAGGTGGCGGGGATGTGGGTGAATCCTCAGGTGGTGGGGATACTCGTGAAGCCTCAGGTGGAGGGGATGTGGGAGACTCCTCAGGTGGTGGGGACAGGGGAGATTCCTCAGGTGGTGGGGACAGGCGTGACACCTCAGGCAGGGGGCATAGGCGTGATATCTCAGGCGGGGGGGACAGAGGTGAGTCCTCAGGTGGTGGGGACATGGGTGAGTCCTCAGGTGGTGGGGAAAGGCGTGATGCCTCAGGTGGTGGGGAGAGGGGAGACTCCTCTGGTGGAGGGGACAAGGGTGATTCTTCAAATGGTGGGAACAGACGTGATGCCTCAGGTGGTGGAGACATGGGTGACTCTTCAGGTGGAGGGGACATGGGTGACTCTTCAGGTGGTGGAGACAGGCGAGATGCTTCAGGTGGTGGGGAAGTGGGCAATTCTTCGGGTGGGGGGGACAGGGGAGACTCCTCAAATGGTGGGGACAGGGGTGATGCTTCAGGCGGTGGGGACAGGGGTGTCTCAAGTGGAGGAGATGGGGGTGACTCCTCTGGTGGAGAAAAGGGTGACTCCTCCAGTGGAGAAAAAGGTGATGATTCAGGTGGGGGAGACAGAGGAGACTCCTCAGGCGGTGGAGAAAGGGGTGATTCCTCAGGTGGTGGGGACAGACGCGATGCCTCAGGCGGCGGGGATGTGGGTGATTCCTCAGGCGGTGGGGACAGGGGCGACTCCTCAGGTGGGGGCAGCAGTGGCATCTCCTCATTTAGGGGGGCCTCCAACTGTGGTTCAAGTTGGGCCCCTGCTCTCCCTGCAGACATAACATACTGTGCTCCTACCTAGCTCAACTCCACTTCACTCCACAGAAAGTTGAGAGTTTGAGGCAGAGCAGAAACTATCCCTTGTCACAGAACAGAAGGGAATTACTTTCAGGGACCCTCAAACCCTACTCACCTAGTGGTTTGGCTTCACATTGCAGGGGCCCCGGTTCCTTGGGTTGCATAGAGGTCACGTGCCCACCCTTTGGCTGCCCTTGGCATGCAACGTACAGAGCATCGGGCTCATCAGAGAGGGGATCGCCAGGCTCTGGGGGTGAGAATCTGCAGAGGGTACAGGGGAGCAGGCATCGTGGCTCTTATCAGCTATCAACTCCTAGAGAGTGCGCTGGGGCGAGGCATGAATGCTATGGATTGTACCGCCCACCTTAGGGCTCCCCTCTCAAAGTCAACTTGCTTTAACATGCCAGTCTCAGCTTCTGATCCCGCAGCCCCGTCTCTTCCAATCCACACTACTTACCTGCTACAGACAGCAGGATGCTGCTCAGCAACAGAACTGATAGGCTGTCCTCCCTGGGTTTTGTGACAGCGGTAACAGAGTGAGTAGTTCTCAAACCACTCAGAGTTGGGATTTAGCTCTGCTGAGCCTGACCCACAGGCCCGGCATACCCGGCATGCCTAGAAGAAGGGAGAAGGCAAAACAGGCATCGGTCAGACAGCAGAGACTAGAGGGAAGCATGGGACTTGTCACAACAGAGAAACTCCAGATGTTGTAGGAGGCAGAATTAGGGAGAGTAAGGCAGGATCAAGGACCCTCACCTTGCACTTCCAAGAGTGAGAAGGCAGTTCCTCCATAGGTGGTTTCAGGCAGAAGGTATGGTATCCTTTGTCACATGTCTCACAGACCAACATCTTAGAGTCATTCCCAGGTTTCCTGCAGAGACAGGGCACATAACAGGGTCCTCCCTGCCCTTGTTTTTAACTCTAAACTGTGCTTTGCCTAAGGCTTCCCTCCTGCCCTCCCATTCTTACCTGCAGGCTTGGCACACTTTGCATTCAGGGCACTGCCAGCCAGCACGCTTGCGGGCAGTCAGAGCAGTGTCCAGGCAGGCCCCGTGATAGTGATGCCCACAGCTGGTACAGAACAACAGGTCACACAATTCCCCTGGCCCCTCACATACTGCACAACGAGCCTCCTCTACAGTCAAAAGGGACAGAGAACACAGGTCAGCTATCGATTTCTTGCAGGACTCAGCACAGTGCTGTCTACACAACAGGCATTCCATAGATCAGAATGAAGAAATAAATAGTTACTAAGTGTCTGCCTACTATATGCCAGACACTGTTCTAAGCACTGCAGACACCATGGAAAACAAGATAGGCAAAGTCCCTGCACTCTCAAAGTTCACACCCATTTTAGTGAGGCAGACTAATAGTATAAAATTATTGACTTCAATGAGTGCTCTGCAGAGTACAAAACCCCAGGCACACTTGGCCCCTCATTTGCCCGATGTCCAAAGGGCAGGACTTCTCACCCAGATGTGCGGCACCCTCACTGTGCTCCGGGCATAGCAGCTGCAGTGTTTTCATGGATAAGAAGGAACCGCTGGCAGTCGCACAGGGGAAGTGGTAAAGCCGTGGACATCCAGGCGAGCGGCAAGGGATGGAGGCACCGAGCCTGGTGCAGTGGGAGCAGCGCTGCCAGGGTGGAGATGAAGCCTCAGTGTCAGCCAGCTTACTCCAGAGCAACAGGTCAGGCACTAGCTCTGCCCCATTATGCCCAATGCCCTTCTCATTCTACCCCGACTCTCACAAGCCCACCATCCCTATTCACCCTGCCCTTTGCCTATGCAATCTCCTGGCCCCAGCCCCACCTGTGAGATCCCTGAGAAGATGGCCTTGTCCACACCACATAGTTCTGGGCCCTCCTGCCCCCATACGCCAGCTGACCACACAGCACACCAATGGTGAGCCCAGCAGGACCCTGCATAGGAGGGAAAGGGAAACAGAAAGGAATGAATTAACAAAGAGGTAATCGCTGGCTCTGGACCACCCAGCCCCTACCCTCTTTCCTGCCCAGGTCAGTTACCCCACCTTCCCTCACTTACCTCCAGGTTCTCCTAGGTGGGCAGGTGTCAGGCCCTCAGGGAAACCAATCTGTGATAGGTCCTCACTGGGCAGTGCTGCCTCATTGGGCCCTGGGTTCCCCCCAGGAGACACCACTGGACACCGGGGCCAGTCAAATGGCAACTCAAAGCGCCGTAGCTCCCGCTGCCCATGCAGACTGGGCTCCCCGCAGTTACAGAGAGCACAACGCCGCACTGGACCCCCACTGTGGACACACAAGCATCAGCAACACACCGGGCGCCTGCCCACAGGCACCCCTGACAACCCCACAATTTAACATGCCTGAGCTTCCCAAACACTTATTTCCCTAAATATTCCTCCTTGAAAGCCCCACACTCTCAAATCAAATCCTCATGTGGCCTTATATCCTCATTTCCCCCAAATTAGTTACCTGCAGTCCTGGGAAGGCTCCTGAAGCCTGGGACCCCCAGAACTGGGCACAGAGACCTCCACCACATGTGGGTTGGGAAGGTCTGCCTCAGTGGCACCTGACTCCTCAGAGGTTGCAAGTCCATCAGCTGAATGAACAAACAGAGAAGCATGCATCAGCCATCATCCACTATTTAATATTAGTCCACACATCAGACCTATGAGATTATCTAAAACTGTTGGTGTATCACACTGATGGCATTTTGACATTTGTCCCAAAGACCAAAGTCCTCCAATTACCTGTCTACTAGACAGACTTAGCTCCTGTCCTTATGCCAGGACTAGAAATCTAAGGTTGCCTGGGATGAGCAGAAAGCTGCCAACAAACCCAGAATGTGACCTACTCACCTGCTGGTTCTGAATCTTTATCCTCACCAGGCGGCTTCTGGCTGTCCATCCCTCTCTCCGACTGGGCAGGGCCCTCTCGGGGAGACCTGTCAGAACCAAAAAAGATATCTATATGCCTAGTAAGTCTCTCCACTAAATACTCTCCCCAGAATCCTAGGAAAAATGCAGCTAATGGTATCTAGACCCTATAGAAATCAGAGCAAAGTCAAACCTACAAACTCCTGTACTAATGACAAAAAAAAAAAATCCTTCTGCCTAACCTTTACCCCACTGCCTACTTGCTCCCCAGATAAACACATACCCTCTTCAACTCTAGATTCTCAGAGAATCCCCTCCCCTTTCCCACTTCCTTACTCCTGTCTTAGAGTTCCCAAGACAACAGCATCCAACTAGAAGCAATCCGGTCTACATCTCGTACCGCCCTTTGCCTCACGTCTGAGTTCTGGGCTTCTGGTGGGCCCTTTCCCTGTCCTTGTTCTCAGGTCTCAAGTCAGCTACCATCCTAGAGGTCTGTCAGTGCCAACTCATGGGTAATCATAACCCAAGAAGTCTGAGTACAGCTGAAATCCCTCTCCCAAATACAGAGTCTGGGGTCTTGCAGGATGTAGAACACGTTACTGAAACTAAAGCCCAGGTATGGATGGATTTCCCTAATCCCCACTGGTTCCAACCAGGACATCCCAATCACAACATAAGAAACTCCCCAATTTCTATCCACTGCCTATCCAAATCCAGCTCAGGCCCACCCCCTGGCCCCTGCAGTAACTGAACTCAGGATCTCCCCCAGCCTGAAGTCCTCAGGTCGTTACCCTTAGCAACGCCAACTGCCCTTCCTCCTCAGATATCCCTAGTAGTTAACAGAAGTGGGCCTTAAGAGTTACTGAGCATGTGTAGCCAGGCCTGAAGCTAGGCATGCTGGGAGTTGTAGTCTCAGGAAGCACACTGCCACTTGGAGGAGTTCTAAACAGGACAGGACACAGCCTAGCAGAGAAGCTTCCTTCCTCTTCCATCAAGCAGGGTTTCCACATGCACTATGGGGAGGGGGGGGCAGGGGGGGTAACGGTCCCCTCTTCTAAAATATGCCTGCCTATACCAGAGCCAAATGAAACACACTAAAGTTATACATAAGAAGGTTGAGACCCACACCTTTGGGCATATTTTCCTAAACTTCAGAGGGAACTAAGTATAGTCCAAAAAAAGAGAGAAGTAAAGAATAAGAAAATTAACAGAGGTGAGGAAGCGAAAAGGGATCCTACAGAAGGGAGAAAGGGATAGGTGCCGGCAGCTCTTAGTGGGAAGGAAGGGTAGGGGCTTAAGCAGAGAAAAGTAGTGTTCCCAGAGAAGGGAGAGGGCAGGGGAATCCCTAAAACAGAATTCTAAATAAAATTTGAGAAGTTTATCTCTCACCTTTTCCACCCCTTTTGTTTAACCAGAGGGACTACACACAAACCTTAGCAAGGACAAGCCCCTCTTCCCAAACCAACTACCATATAACCTTGTCAGCCACTTGGGGTTGAGTGACTGGGGCAGATGAGACAAGGGGGAACCCTCAAAGGTGCCCAGGATCAATAAGTTAATTACTTAGGAACCACAATATTAGTCCCCCTTCCCTGAACTCACACTCCATTTCCAGAGATTAGTAACGAGCCTCTTGTGACATGTCACGGGAAAAGAAATTTTATTTTATACACACACACACACACACACACACACACACACACACACAATCAGAGTCTACTAGATTAGGAAAGTGAAGTATCACTTGATTCCTGTTACCTGCATTCCCAGATCATCTCTTTCCAAAACCTACCATACAACCACACCCAAAAGGAAAGCAGGGTGGTCATCTGGCTGGCCCACGGAAAAGCTGCTCTGGAACTTCAAGGGGCCCTTTGAAGACACCTATGGTAAGCAGGGGCTGGAGATCAGGGCACCAGCCAGGCCCTTCCTCCTACCCAGTCATTCAAGGCTTGACCATACCCAGAAGGCTTCAAAGTTTCCTAAATGTGTGCATTTTTACTATATGCCCCCAAAGATCTTCCACCGGTTCTGCTCTCAGAGTTGAGGCCAAAGGAGTCCCAAACAGCAAGAAATAAAAAGCAACAGTGATTATACAGTGGGTGGGAGGAGGACTGCCTCACACAAGGCCAGAGGGACAAATTCCTCTGGCCTCCCCCGAGCACAGCCCTCTCAAGCTAGTAAGTTCTAAGAGGTACAGAAACCACCTTCATCCAGCCTTGGGAGACAGAGTACCAACATCCTCCAAAGCTAGAACCTCACTCATGGAACCATGGAAGATGAAATCAAGAAGTGAAAAGGAGAATGTCCTCCAAGCTGTACTAAAAAGAATCTAGGGGCACTTCCAAGAAGCCTGAGCCCCATTTCCCTACCCCTGCAGTCTAGCACCTGCACCCTAATACTGAGTCCCAGTTATCAGGCCCCTGAACAGAGCTAAACAAATAAATATCACAGGTTCCCTGTCCTATCATTCATAGCCAAAAAATGTATACACAACTTTGAATAATTATAAAGTTAGTGTTTATTAAAATACATTTCATTTTCAAAAGGTAATAGAATCTACAGACACCCTGTATACATTTTGGGGGGATACCCTGTATATACAAGAAAGGTTTTTCCCCCTAGTTCTAAACTGAGCTAAATGCCTGGCCAGCCTTCCTCTGGGTAACTAGAGATCCCCAAGAAGTACAGATCTAGGGAGTAAAACTGTGCTGGCTCCCCTTAGCCCTAGGCCTAAGAAGCCCAAAACAGCAAGAAAGAATGCAGGGTGGCACACTTTCCTCCCTGCCTCTATCCCAGACCAACAGCTTTAACTCCATTTGCCCAGCCAAAGGGGAAATGGAGGCTTGGAAAGTTGAAAGGCTGAAGCAGGCTCTTGAGTGAACAGCTCTTTTGCAGGACTCACGACTTCCTGGTTCCCAACCTGAGAATCAAACCATACCTCTCCCCACCCCCATTTTGGGTTGGCCCTCTAGGAAGAATCCAAATGGCAACACTGGCCCTGTAAACCCTCCAGACTGTCCCGGGATCAACCTGAGGTAAGCCACAGCTAAAAGGGAGAGGCCCCTCTTAAAGTTCTTTGAGGACAGAAAACAGGAGGGGCCTTCCATAGGAGGCAGGGGCAGAGAGCATGGGTGACAGCTAGCCTCACTTTACCACCCCCGTGCCACCTCCCACCTTGGGGTTACTACCCAGAAATCTTTCAAGGGCAAAATCCCTATTTTCTCCTTCCCAAGATCAGGCTCAAAGAGATCTAGCCCATGTATTCATATGTGCAGGGGGTGGAGTGAGGGAGTAAAACACACCAGCCAAATCCCTGCTGGGCAGCATGACAGCTGTGAGAGGGGCTGTCCCAGCCCAGGGCCCAGAGGCCTGAGGCTCATGCTGCACCCTTCGTACACTCACATGCACACCCCTTCTCCCTAGCACCTCCAGCCAGAGCTGGAAACACTAGCTTCTGCAGAAACAGCTCTCATCAGGTCATTTCTCCACCACAGAGGTACAGGCTACCCTATTCTGTGGGATTGGGACAGAATCAGAGGGCCAGTTAACATTCTCTGATCAAAACGGGTTGGAGAGGTCGGGAGGGGCCTGTAGGATTGGCCAAGGACTTATGAGCAACCAGCTCACCACACCAGGCCCAGAGAAAGCGGGAGACAAAAGCCATTTTTTGCAGCCCACATTCGCAGGGAGCAAATCTCAACTGCCTCCTCTATAATCCCCTAGAGATTATGTCCATCCCGAGAGGAGGGGAGGCAAACCAGGCTAAGACAGCAGTAGGCCCCGCTGCGGTCACTTTGCCAGGCAGGGGTAGTTTAAAGTTGAACAGCAAGGCCAGACTGCCCCCAGCCCCACCTCCTTCTTGCACCAGCCACCCCTTCATCACACTAGTCAGTTTCCACACACTCTCCCCTGTCCACGGTGAAATAAGGCCTGGTGAGGGATCCAAGGTTCCTTGAGTCTCCAAGAGACTGCTCTGGGTGCCTCGATGAGCAAGAACAACCTTAAAGTCCAACCTGGCAGTAAGTCTGACCTGGCAGTGGCACCCTACTCACCCTCCCAAGTTGTTCGGCTCCCAAGGCCCACAAGGAACCCTGAGGGAGAAGCAGCTGGTGGGAATTGGTGCTGGCATGAGGGCCTGGGTCCTCCTTTGGTAGAGCTCCCCCCAACACAAAAATAAACAGGCAGAGAGGCGATTTGGCCAGGTTCCCAAACTCCCGTGGTTCCCTGAACCCCCAGTTTTTAAAGAGGCACACCCCAAGACACCAGGCCTCAGTTCTGCCCCAGCCACTGGCTCAGGTTCCCCTGACAGACCCTGCCAAAAGAACCCTCCTCTGCCCTGGCACCCCTTTCTCCAACCTAAAGGCCAGCTCCGGCCAAGATAGTCCATCTGGCTATGCCCCCAGTCCAACCCTTTCTGGGCCTTGGCCGGGCGGACTTCACTCACCTCTTCACAGGGCGATCCAGAAATCCTCATCCGAGAACATGGCCAGAGCCCGGGCCGCTCCCCGACCTCCAACCGCCAGAGCGATCACAGCCGCCCCCCGCACGGGGGGGCTTAGGGTGGCCAAGAACGGTAAATCCAGGTCGAAGTGGCCACCCTCCCCTCCAAAAAAAAGCAAGAAGCCAAAGAGGGGTTCTATGCTTCAGGTTCCAGCAGTTTAGGTTTCCATGGACAGCCCGAGGGCGGCGAATCCCGAGCGGACACAAAGAGAGCACCGGTGGCTTTGATCTTGGGCGAGCAGGCTCCGCATCCGCGTCGTCGGGCGGCCTCTCAGTCCTAGGGCCGGGCCAGCGCCCCGGCCGCCCGCGCCGGGCTCGGGCAGAACGTCGAGGCTCTCCAGATGGAACGTCTAGGCGCCTCCCCAGCAGCCCGGAAGGAAAGCCGCGCCGCCCCGCGCCGGGCCCGGATGGAACGTGAGACCCTTGCAGGAGCGCCGAGCCCCTCTCCCCGCCCGGGCCGGCGCCCCGGGGCCGCGCGAGCTACGGCGACGCGGAGACGGCGGGGCCGCCCGGCTGAACCTGACACACACCCAGCGCTGGGCTCCTCGACCCCGAGCGCTCGCCCTCGGCGGCTTCAAGCCCCCCACCTTCGGCTCCCCCCGGGGAAGGGAGGAGGGTAGGTGGGCGAGGAAGAGGAAGGGGCGGGCGGTGCGAGCCCTCTGCCCGCTCTCCTCCGGCCGCTCCAGGCCCTGCGCTCGCCTCCCTTCCCCTCTGGCCTCCGGAGCTGCCCCGCCCCCGGCCTGGCGGGCTCTGATCGGCGGCACTCCCTCGACCCCCGGCTGGCTGTGATCGCGGGGGGCCTAGAGGTGCATGGCCCAACCCCGGCTCCCGGCGCCGGGGGGTCAGGAAACTGAGCGGAAAGTGGGGACCGAGGCAGCCATTTGCAACCGGAGAGGAAAGTAGTGCAGCGCGGCGCCGCTCCGCCTCCCCCCCTCCGCCTCCTGTTCGGCCGGTAGGGTGGTTCCTGCGAAGGGGCTATTTCCTGGCCCGAGATCTCGGCAGCGGTTGTGGAGATTCAGAAAGCCTCCCGTGCGAAACCCAGGTGGGGGGCTTTTGCTTGGGGAACCCCACTCGAGAAGGGGAGAAAGGAGAAGATTGGCCCTATTTTGTGTTGGAGCGGAGCGGCGGAGGGGTACGGCCCTCTCGGCGGAAAGGCTGTGACTTTGCAGTTCTACGCACACGCTGCGGATCCCTCCGCCACGCGTTAACCCCGACGGCGCCGGGCCGGCCGCTGGGCAGACACGTGGGAATGAAGCCCCTTTCCTCTTCGCCACGGCCCTGGAACTGCCTTCTTCACCACCTGGCTTGGGAAACTAGGACTCCGGCCACTTTCTAATTCCGTTCCCTTGGAGTTATAGGTCCCTGAAACTAACTGCCCCCTTGACTTGACCACAGGCAATCTTTCTTGGGAGGGGGATGGAAGAAGAGCCAGGAGATTGGCCGCTGCTCTGCATCCTGGGAACTGGAGTCCGCAAATGGAGAAAGTGAGGCACAGCGTCTGGCGCTGCATAGGGTGGGTTCTTGCCACGTTCGGGGCCCGAAGAAAAGCGGAACGAGTCGTTGCTTCTAACTCTCAAACCCCCTCGTGAGGAAAATGGACTGTCAGTAACCCTACCCCCCATCACCACATACACCTCCCCCATCAAAACATAAATGTAGTTTCCCTTCCTTTCCCGGGTGCCCCCACCCCCAGTCTTTCTCTCCGGATCTTCAGGGCTTGTGTCTCCTTTTTTTTAGTAAACAGAAGTGCCGTACCTTGGATCCTGGCTGCTACCTGGCTGGAGTACTGTTACTGTAGACAAGATCCCCAACACTACTTGCAGACCCATTCCCCCCATAAGTCTGGATGAGGAATGGAGTACCTTTTCTGTCTTAGTGTCTTAGGCGTACCCAAGGGATGGTCAAGAGGAGACAAATTAACTATGTACTAGATACTTTATATACTCTTAGTTATGCATTACATGGATTATGTCTGTATTACAGACGATGAGATTGAAGTAAAATTGTCCGATAAACCACATTTCGTGAGAAATAGAGCCATGATTAAACCAATGGCCATATTTTTTTCCCTAGGATTGATTATATATATATATATATATATATATATATATATATAGAGAGAGAGAGAGAGAGAGAGAGAGAGAGAGAGAGAGAGAGAGAGTTTTAATTTTCAGTCAAATCAGGTGCAGGGCCAGTTCTGTGGGAGAGGGTTTACAGTGCTATCCAATAGAACTTTCTGCAGTGATGGAAATGCACTATAGCTACACTATCTAATATGCACTATAGCTACACTATCTAATATAACTTGGCCACATGTAGCTATTGAGTACTTTGAAATGTAGGTGGTGCAACTAAGGAACTTTTTATTTTATTTTAATAGTAAGTTAAACTTAAATAGCCATGTGTGACTTGTGGCTTCCATATTGGACAGTGCAGGAGACCTAAATCCCTACTGGCCAGAATCATAGGAAGGATCAGGACTAGGAGTGTTCTGTGTTAGCCACACACAGACATCATGTGCCCTGCACTGACCATTCAGGTCTATTTCAGCAAAACATTCCAGCAGTGATCCCACAACTTCCCAGCTATAGTGAAATAAATAAACCAAGAGAAGTAAATAAACCAAGTTGGAAAATGGAAAGCCCCTCCCTACTCTCTGCACCCAAAGGCAGGGAGGCAGACTACCAGAAAGACCTCCAATAACACAACAGCTACCATTTTCTTAAAGGTTTATTATGCATGAGAAACTGCTAAGCATTTCATATATCACCTCAGTTTAATTCTCACCTCAACCCTATGAAGGTTTGACTACATAAATGAAAATCTGAGGCTCAGCCCTGGCCGGTTTGGCTCAGCGGTTGGAGCATTGGCCTGCAGACCAGAGAGTCCCAGGTTCGGTTCCCGCTAGGGGCATATACCAAAAAAAAAATAAAAATCTGAGGCTCAAAAAGGTTACGTGACAGCACAAGATTACATAGCTAAGTGAAGAGTAACTGTTCCAACCCAGCCATTCACCACTATTCTTTACTGCTATCAGGCCTTGAGATTGCTTGATACACATCTAGAAAAACTCAGGCATTTATAAGTCTATACCAAACCTCATGAAAATAGTAGCAGGAAAGTAGGTACTTATAATGAGTATTCCAAGAGAGATGTGCAAAAGGACCTAATTTAATGTAAGGAAGAGTGTGATGACAACCTTAAAGAGACTCCATAGCCACTAAGGTTGCTCTTTGCAGTATGCTTCTTCCAGCAGCCCTTATTTCTTTTTAGATTCTGGATCAGAGATGCAAAAGCAGTTGGCAGGACTTTCGAAAACCAGCATCACAACCATTATCCCCAACTGCAAGCCCAACTAGCCTGGAGCCATGCCCTAGCAAGATCACAGCTAAAAATCACACCTGGATTTTGTCTATCCTTCCCACTAAGAAAACTCAGTCTTCCCCAGTTGGCAGAAGTAGTTTATGACCTCCTGTGAAGGATATCATTTAGGTAACTCCTAGGAGGAGCTGTTCAACCAGTTAGGCCCTAGGACTGGTGGGCACGGAAACTCGAGGTATAGAGGACCAAACCTTCCTAGCTGAAATATATCCATCCTCCTACTGAGGTGGTGGACCAATAAGGGCAGAAGCAATAGCCTTGAAACCTAAAAAAGAGAGCATAACTCCAAAGGTGTGAAAGGTATCAAAAGGTCATCAAAAGTATGAAAATAGCAAAGAAAATCTACTTTAATAGAAAGGCATTGTGGCCTGGCTGGTGTGGCTCACTGGTTGAACGTCAACCATGCACCAAGAGGTCGCCAGTTCGATTCCCAGTCAGGGCACATGCCGAGGTTGTGGGCCTGAACCCCAGTGGGGGCCGTGCAGGAGGCGGCCAATTGATGTTCTCTCTCATCGATGTTTCTATTTTTCTCTCCCTCTCCCTTCCTCTCTCTCTAAAATCAATAAAGAAAAAATATTTAAAAAAGAAAGAAAGAAAGGCACTGTGGACATGGGGGTACAGGGGAATTGATACACACCAGAGACATTGTTTCTTACTTTACTCAATTCTCTTAGAAAGACAAAATCTTCACAACAGTTTAGTCCCTGCCTCTATACTCATTCTCAATTCTTAAGTCATTAGGAATGAGGGGCTTCCTTCCTCTTCCCCAATCCTACCTTCTCTCTGAGTTCCAGCAAATGCCAAGGCCCAGGAGAGAAGCTAGGTCAGCTTGTGGCAGCTGGCCACTAGAGGGTAGTATTTCTGTAGTTAAGGGGCTCCTAAGAGCCTACAAACTTGGATGGGAGTGTCAGACAACCGGTACCTGTATGGGGAGAACCAGAAAGTCTTAGGGTAATGGTCCTGAATGAGTGAGGAGTAAGGAATAGGAACAAGGTAGGAGGAAAGAAATTGGCCCTGATTCCTCACCAAAGACCATAGTCATCAATCCTTGGAAAAGGCCCTGAGCTCTCCCAGTATACAGAGAAGTCAACAACAAAAAGAGTTATCAGTTTATTTGCATATATACATTGTTACCCCAGGGAGCCAGCTCCACTTCTGGAGTCCCCAGCTCCCTTCAACCAGCCAACATCCAAAACCTACATAGGAGACTGAATCCTGAATAAACAACTCCAGGACTCATATCGCAACCCTGCAGGTTATAATAATTCATTTAGCAAAAACAAGAGGCCAATGCCCATGAGACATCCTTGCCCCTTTGTAAACATTGACAACCAGGCCACTGGAGCCTGGGGAAAGTGTGCAAACATGAGGGTACCATACTGTGTGACCAGAGGGACAGGGACACAGCTGGCAACCATACCCGTCAAGTACTGAGGACCTGCCCCCACTGGAGCCTGACAAGTGCCAGCGGAAGAGTCAAGGTAGCTACCCCATGCTTTAGGGCTCACATGAGACTGCAGCGGCGCTCTTGCCCATAGGAATTCTCCACACGGGCAATCTCCTGGATGACTTTGGTGAAGATGCCTTGAGTCAGCTGCACGGAATAGAGATTCAGGGCAAAAAGTCAGTTCACTGCCAATAATACCACCCAGCTCTGAGGTGAATACCCCACTCCCCTACCATCCCACCACCAAGCACTTCCATAAGAAAAACACTGCCACTCCCACCATCTTCCTAATTTTCAGGCCCAGTACCTGATTCTCTCGAGCAGATGACTCTATGAATGTTGCACCCCAGGACTCTGCCAGCTTCTTCCCTTCAATTGCCTGGACCTCCCTAGAAGCAAATTTGGGACATGAAGATGGAGGATATCAATGGCCCATGTTCTCTGCAAAATCTTTATAGAATCTACATTTCTTTTAACCCATCCCACTTCCAAGGTTTAGAAGGAGGGTTGGGGAAGGAGAAAATATAAGTAAAAGAAAGAAGCCTGGAACTGAGGCTTGAAATATGAAATTATAGCTTTTGGAACAGAAGAGTTATCTTGTCTTAACCTTCAAGTTAGAAATGAAAAGAGGTGAAATGACTTGTTCAAGTCAGTGGCAGAGCCAGGTCTAGAGCCTGACTGATTCCTATCCTAGCCCAGCTCACTTCCTTCTCTTGAGCTACGGAGATTTCCATACCTGTCTGGAGAGAGATCTGCCTTGTTCCCCACTAGCACCACTGGCAGCCTGTGAGGAAACAGCAGTTACTATAGGATCCCCTCCAACTGCCTATGGACCCCAACCTCCTTCACATCAGGGCTGTATAACTCCCCATCAGACCAGACAGGATCTATGTCCCAGCCTCCTCCCTAACTTAAACCAGTATTCCCTTCTGCTCTCTCTCATGCTGTAGTGTCCACACTCTGTCTCTATCCCCTAGGCCCACTTACCGGGTTTTCCCATGGCCTTCATGTAGCTTTTGGTACAGACTTTCAATGACTTGGAAGCTTTAAACACAAGAAATGGAGCTATAACCTTATTATGGGATAGCCCTCAGATCCTCGAAAGTCCCCCACTCACAACCTTGGTCACTTACCTATGCAGAGAGGTGACAGAATACACAAGCACATAACCATGGACCCCAATGATGAATGAATAGGGCAGAATGCTGTACTCATCCTGACAAGAAATAGAAACATCAGTACCTAGATCCATAATACTCAGATGGCAAAGGTTGGTGGACTGCATCCTGGGTACCCTCCCTGGGGCACTCCCTATTCCAGTCATTTTATTCAAGTATTTATAGAGTAGCTCCAATGAGTGCTACACACTATTAGATGATAAAATGCTTTTCTTTTAATACTACTTTACAGATGAGCCACAAAGGCTACCAGATTTCATCTCCCAGGACTGAACTACCATGTTTAGATACCCTACCCCAAACTGGTACCTGCCCTGCTGTGTCCACCAGGTGTAGGTGAAACTCATCTTTGCCAAGAGTCACTATCTTGCTGTAAGCTGTAAAGAAAAGAAAACTTGACTGTGAGGTGCTTTGTAGGGCTAGCGATGTGTGCCCCGATACATTCTTAACTCTGGGGGAGACATAGATGGACTAAGTCCAGGGAGCTCTCCAGGAAACTGGAGAGACAATGTTAAGGTTCTTATTGTCTACATCTACATCATCCTGGACTCAGTATCTTGCAAAATCCACACTCTAGCTCCATTCATAGAACAGGATTGATAGAGAAGAGATCAGATTTAATGTCTAATTAAATCGTCTGATTAAATCATTCCTTGGCACCAGGAAAATCCTACATTATGGAGCTGGGTGGGGCACCCAAGCCCTCCCTGACCCATCCCTAGGGAGAAGTCCACTCACTATTCTCCACTGTAGGATCATAGCCTTCCAAGAACTCGCCCTCCACAAACTGATGTGCCAAAGATGTCTTCCCTGTGGAAAGCAGTGGTAGTTGTATCCAAATCAGTTATCCACATTCACACCCTCTGTCCTTTTGGGCTGTGGCCCAGGAGTAAAGAGGACCCCAAATTAGCACCTAGACTGTGAGTGCCCAAGCAATACTTTCCCTTAGCCTACACTCACCCTCTTTTCACCCTGGCTCTCTACACCTTGGCCACCGGATGCATTCAGTAGCCCCACAGGAAGCCTTTACTGCCCTCTTTCCTCACTCCACCCCTGGGAAGATCCGAGATTCCCTGGGATCAAGTCTGCCCCGCAGCCGGACACCTGCGACTTGCCCAACACAGACCGCGCCCTGTCATCAAACGCTGACCCCACCCCTACCACCAAGACTAACCCTGGTGTTCCTATAGCCAAGTCCACAGTAAGCCTTGAATATTCGGCTTCCTGCAGCCCTCCACATACCACCACCACCCCAGGTTTTCCTCCAACATCCTTTCAATCATCGCTCTATATCTCCATTCTAACGATGCCACCATTCCTCCCTGGGTCGCGTTCCCGCGGAAGCGCGCCCCCTCTGGCCACAAAGACGCGGTGCGTCCAGGCTCTCCCTAGGGTGGAGACTCACCTACAGAGCGGTACCCGAGGATGACCACCTTCCTATAGCGGACTAGAGGCATGGCAGGAGCCGGCCCCGAAGGGCTTGCAGAACTGCGGGCTGAGAAAGCCCTAAGAAGAGGAGGTCACAGTGTAGACAGGTGTAGCAACTGACACCGAAAAGCGCTCACCCGAAGGTGCCAGGGGCAAGCCAGAGAGAAACCAAAACAAGCGCCGCGCCCGGAGCTCGCCACGTGATCACAACACAGCAAGACTAAAGCGAGGGAGCGGCGCGCCGGGGGAACTACAGTGCCGCGCCGCTCCGGGCTCCGCCCCCCAGGCCGCTCGCCATTGGTCTATTAGAAAGGATTGGGGCGGGGCCACCAGCAAGGAGGAAAGGGTGGGCCTCACGTGTAGCGGGAGAACCAGGAGTTGCGCGTGCGCAGACTAGAGCCGGTTCATTCATAAAGAAACAGAAAGGAACCCGGGGTCCTAGAGGTGTTTTCGCATTTGCAACCTAGCAGGAGTGGCTGCGAAGAATCATGGATAGAAAATACCCATTGTGGCTGGCCTGGAATTTCTGGTCAAAAGATTCTAGGCCTCCCTTTTGCAAAGTCTCTGGGGTCCTTGGATAGGGAAAAAAAGGCCAAAGTTCTGATATATTCCCCCCGCTTCCCTCAGCCTTCAGCCCCAGATCTTTTATTGTCAATTTTCCACAGCCTTCCAGGGTCTAACTTCGGAACTGCAATTATTATTCTTGGAAAATTGTTTGAATTTGTGGCCATTTGTTTGAGGTTTTGTTGTCATTATCATCATAATCAACACTTATTTCTTCAACAAATAGTTATTAAGTGTATACTATGTTCCAGGCATTGCTCTTGCTTTGGGGATAGAGTGATGAACATGACAAACAAGGTCTCTGCTTTGTAGTTGGGCTCAGCGGTTGGAGCATCCTCCTGCGGACCAAAGAGTTGCGGGTTCAATTCCCAGTCAAGGGCAGGAACCTCCGTTGGAGTTCGATCCCCCGTCCAGGTTGGAGTCATTCAGGAGGCAACCAATCGATGTGTGTTTCTCACATCGGTGTTTCTGTCTCCCCCTCTCCCTCCCACTCTATCTAAAAAAAAAAAAAAAAATTTAATGGAAAAATATCCTTGAGTGAGGATAAAAATTAAAAATCTAGTTGGGCCCAGTGTGGCTCACTGGTTGAGCGTCGACCCATGCACCAAGAGGTTGCCCGTTCGATTCCCTGTCATGGCACATGCCCAGGTTGTGGGCCCAATCCCCAGTGGGGGCCCAATCCCCAGGAGGCAGCCAATTGATGTTCTCTCTCATCGATGATTCTCTCTCTCTCTCTTCTTCCCTCCCTTCCTCTTGCTCTATCTGAAGATAAATGCAAAAATGTCCTCTGGGTGAGGATAAAAATAAAATAAAGAAAGAAAAAAGTTTTTAAAGAAGGGAAGGCACTGTCTGTGTCCCCCACTAAAGGTCACAACACCTCTCAAGGCATGCCCCCTCCCCACACACACAGCTCTTTTGTTCTATTTCTAGTAATTCCCTCTCCTTACCCCTCAAGCCTACCATGGTAATAGCCTCTCTGATACTAATCCTGGGGTGCTGTTCTACCACTTGTGGTTTTCCTACACACTGCCCAGATCTTTGTAAATAGTCTCTTTATTAAACCATCCTCAAATTCTCTTATTTTCAATCAGGAAAAAAGCAAAAGGGCTAAGACAAAGGGCTTTCTCCTTTTGTGGCTTTTATAATGTGTATACAGGAAGATAAGATCTTGCAGCAGATTTGCAGTTACATCTTTGCTCTGGCCAGGTAGCTCAGTTGGTGAGAGTGTTGTCCTGATATGCCAAGGTTGCAGGTTCGATCCCCAGTCAGGGCACATACAGGAGTCAAGCAATGAATGCATAAATGGGAGGAGTGGCAGATCTCTCTCTCTCTCTCTCTCTCTCTCTCTCTCTCTCTCTCTCTCTCCATCCTGTCTTCTCTTTCTCTAAAATCAATAAATAAAATTTAAAATAATAAAAATATAAAATACGAACTTTTAAAAAACTATGTCATGAGATCATCTCTAGCTGCAAGAGAGCCTGGAAATTTTAGCATTTTATTTCCTACCTTCTATAGTAAAGGAAATTAGGAATAAATATTTAGTGAACCACTCTACAATCTCAGGACCAACGTATTTATTTATTAAATATCAATCACCTGAAAAAGTAATGCCTAAATGGTTACTTTTTAAAGATCATAGATATATAAAGATCACCAATATAGGATCAAATAAAGGAAGAAAATTATCTTAACATTAGATAAATGGGCTTGGAATAAAATTTCTAGTGACAGCATCATATATTGCTGCCTCAAACAACTGAAACAAAATAAGATGAAATGCTCCTAAAAACTGTTTTATTTACTTACTTATTTTTAATTTTTCCTTTATTGATTTTAGAGAGAGACGAAGGGAGAGGGAGAAAGAGATAGAAACATCGATGAGAGAGAACATTGATTGGCCGCCTCCTGCATGCCCCCCACTGGGGATTTAGCCCACAACCTGAGCATGTGCCCAGACTGGGAATCAAACCAGTGACCTCTTGGTACATGGGTTGATGATCAACCACTGAGCCCCACTAGCCGGGCTAGAGTTGTTTTTCTAAATTAATTTCTTTATTTTAGAGAGAGAGAAAAGCATTGATTTGTTGTTCCACTTATTTATGCATTCATTGGTTGATTCTTGTATGTGCCCTGACCAGGAAACGAACCCACAATCTTGGTGTATCGGGACAACACTCTAACCAACTGTGCTGCCCAGCCAGGGCCTGCAGCATCTAGTGTTTAGTGGCAGTTGCCAAAGTGCCCCGACTGTCTTGGTTCTGTAATTTGAGGCACTGTTTCTGATTGCATGGCCTCGTAACCCAGGCCCCTATCCCCTCTGTGACCCGCTTAAATCCTTCTGGAATCAAGTACTTACTTTGCATAACTGTTGTAAAAAGTAAATGAGATCATGTATGTGATATCCCTATCACTCTATTAAGAAACAGTTGGTACTCATTAAATTGAAGCCATCATAATAATTATCATTATTAGTTTAAATGTGCATTCACAGCCTTGAAAAATGAAGGATCGAGGGTTCAATTCCCAGTCAAGGGTCCATACCTGGGTTACAGGTTCGATGCCTGGCCATGGTCAGTGTCATGCAGGAGGCAGCCAATGGATGTGTCTCTCTCACATCAATGTTTCTCTCTCTCGACTCTCTTTTTCTCTCTCCCTCCCTCTTTTCCACTTTATCTAAAAATAAATGGAAAAATATCCTCGGGTAAGGATTAACAAAAACATCGACGTGAAAGGGACACATCGAGTGGCTGCCTCCCGCATGACCCAACCAGGGCCGGGGACAAACTGCAACCGAGGTACATGCCCTTAGCGGGAACCGAACCCGGGTCTCTCTGGACTGCAGGCCGACTCTCTAACCGCCGAGCCAAACTGGCCAGGGCTAAATAAATAATTTTGAAAAGTGAATTCACAGTTTGGCCTGAGAGATATGGTCAGAGGAAGGCAGATGGTCTGGCCCCTTCCCTGGACAACACTGAGAATGATGATCTTGGGAAGACCCTCTGTGTAGCCAGCTTGGAAACTGGATGGGTTCATAACACCTCCAAATGCTCATGTGCTAGGGAAGCCTCGTCATAATTCATGAGTACCTGATCTGGGCCCCACCTTGCCAATGTATCTATCCACTGCTTTCTCTTCCATCACCCAGGATGCCTGCATCCTCTGTCTAGGGCATTTCCTTTTCCAGTGATGTATCAGATTATTGCCTAATGAGCATAAATTCAGGATACAAGGAGAGTACTCTCTCTGTGGGGTATTTCAGCTAGGTCATACAGAGGCCTGAAGAACCATCCCTGCCCCACCAGTGACCACATTGGGCATCTCCTGCCCCAAGATAATTCTGGGCACACGGTAACAATTCTGATTGACTGCGTTGCCCATTTGCCACATTTCACTTGGGATTAATAGATTAATATTGGCTGATCAATTAGTCTTTCATTTTAGATATATTAATATCAAATAGATAAAGCTGAAAGAAATCTTTTTCTCCTTCTACTTTTTACTTCCTCCTTCCTTCCTTCAATCAACCACCATATTCTATCAAGCCCACAAATATAAATATTTCCTGAAATTGTCCTTTCTTTTTTCCCCCCATAATCCTCACCTGAGGATATGTGTTATTTTTGTTGTTGTTGTTTTATTGATTTTTAGAGAAAGAGGAAGGGAGAGAGAGAGAGAGAAACATTGATGTGAGAGAGAAACATCAATTGGCTGCCTCCAGCACATACCCCAACCAGGGATCAAACCTGCAACCTAGGTAATCAAACTCACAACCTTTTGGTGTATGGGACGATGCTCCAACCAACTAAACCACCTGGCCAGGGCCCGAAACTGTCCTTTCTTTCCATCTCCACCGCCATCTCTTTATAGCAGCCAACATTATCTCTTATCTGCACTATTGCATTATCCTCTTTTCCTGCTCTCCTCCTTGGACCCACTAACTCCCTTCTAATCCATTCTCCACTCAGCAGTTGCGGAATCTTTTTAAAACCCAAAACTGAGCCCTGGCCAGGTAGCTCAGTTGGTTAGAGCATCGTCCTGATATGCCATGGTTTCAGGTTTGATCTCCAGTCAGGGCACATACAAGAATCAACCAATGAATGCATAAATAGTCATAAGTGGAACAACAGTCCGGCTGGTGTGGCTCAGTGGTTGAGCGTTGACCCATGCACCAAGAGCGTTGACCCATGCATGGAATCGCCGGGTTCGATTCCGGGTCAGGACACATGCCCAGGATGTGGACCTGATCCCCAGTGGGGGGCATGCAGCAGGCGGCCAATCAATGTTCTCTCTCACTGATGTTTTTTTTTTTTTTTTATCCTCACCCGAGGACATTCTTCGCATTTATCTTCAGATAGAATGGGAGGGGTGGGGGGAGAGAGAGAGAGAAACGTCAATGTGAGAGAGACATCAACTGGTTGCCACCCACAGGACCCGGGGACAAACTGCAACCAAGGCACATGCCCCCAGCGGGAACCGAACCCGGGACTCTCCGGTCCCCAGGCCGACGCTCTAACCGCTGAGCCAAACCGGCCAGGGCTCTCATTGATGTTTCTATCTCTCCTTCTCACTTCCTCTCTCTCTAAAATTCTATAAAAGGAAAAAAAAAACACCATAAGTGGAACAACAAATCAATGCTTTTCTGTCTCTCTCTCTCCCTTCCTCATTCTCTCTCTAAAAATCAATAAATAAAAATTTAAAAAATAAAAATAAAATAAAACCCAAAATTGATCAGACTCGGCCTCCAAGCTAAAACCTAATTAATTTAATTCATTTAAATGACTGCCTGTTTCTCTAGAAAAATATCAAAAATCCTTAGCATAGTACAATGCCTATTAGTACTTGTCAGGGCTTAATAAATATTTCTTTTTGTTTTGTTTTGGTTTTTTTGGTTTGTTTGTTTTTATCCTCACCCGAGGACATTTTTGCATTTATCTTCAGATAGAGTGGGAGAGGGAGGGAGAGAGAGAGAAACATTCACGTGAGAGAGACACATGGAGTGGTTGCCACCCACACAACCCCAACCAAGGCTGGGGACAAACTGCAACTGAGGTAGGTGCCCTTAATGGGAACCGAACCCGGGACTCTCTGGTCCGCAGGCCGACACTCTAACCGCTGAGCCAAACTGGCCAGGGCTAATAAATATTTCTTGAAAGGAGGGAGTCAAGTTTCTGGACCTGGGAGGAACTGCCTTGTATCTCTGTGTATTAATTTTGCCTTGCCTTGTTTGATTCTCAGAGCACCTCCTTATTTCCAGCCTCTTAAAAGCACCTCATTGTAGCCTCTGGCATCTCTTACAAAGTGATTTCCTCAAGGTCACACAGCTGGTGCAGAAGCACCAAATAAAATATATAGTCCTATTGTTCTTAACTGTCAAATCACAGTTAAGTGAGAAGCAATCACATTTTAAAAGTGACAACCACTAGTATGATGCTTGATCCTCCTGCAACACTCCCACCAAGTTTCTAGGCCTTGGTATAGAGTCTTTCAAAGATAAAAGAAATCCATCTCCTCACCCCACCAAAGAAGTCCTTTCATCTTTAGACTATTCTAATGGTTATCGAAAATCAGACATTTCAAAGAATAATCTATCCTAGCCAGTTTATCAAAGGATAGAGAGAATGAGAGAAAGGAGGCATGTATGTGAAAGACATCCACACCCTCCTTCTTGTGGTGGCCCTGAGGTGCTTTGAGCCAGCTGCCTCCAAGAGAAAAGGAAGGTGGGTGACTTTGGCTTCAGCTTAGTTCAGGGAGAGATTCATAATATCTAGTCTCAAATATTCTATGAGGTACTATAGACTAACCAGGGACTAGAACAAGGAAGGGATGTGTGTGGAGGAAATGAGATTAATCTCAGCTCAAATGTTGGGTGGAATCCCAGCTGCTGCAGCTGCTGGGGGCTTAACCAGCTGTTCCCTGGGCAGCTGCAATGTTCAGCCCAGAACTGGCTCTCAGGGTGGCAGCTCTGTCTCATCTTAGGGCCATCAGCTCCAAACTAAGCCAAGACTCTGCTGAAAGAATCGCTGGAAAGCAAAAAAGAATAGAAAAAAAAAAAAAAGAAGAGTTCCCAGTTCCAAGGACTTCTGTTTGGACACCATGTAGTTTGAAATGAGACAACTGTGCTCTTAGGTTATGTGGTCCCAAAGAGAGAAGTTGAGAGACAGTTTGGGTTTAGGTTTCAGAGAGAAGCAAAGCCAGGGCTGGAGGTATCACCTTCAATTCTGTTCCTATCCTCTCCTGACCTGCTCCAATATCCCTACACTGCTCCCCACCATCTGTTCCCATAACACGTTCTGTGTGGGGATGGGGGCATTTCCTACTTGTGATCAGAACTAGCAACACTCACATGGTCAGATCAAGACCAACTTACTGAGGGATAAAGACAACCCAAAAAGCCCGCCCAATTGCCAATCTCCTTTTTAAAGTGCAAGTTTGATTTTTTTTTTCCTCCTCACCTGCTTCAAATCCTACAATTGCTTTTCATCTTCAGGGCAAAATTGAAAATCTTTGAAATGCATCACATCTCCCTCTTGTTATACTGAACTTGTTGATGCTCCTCAGATTCATCGTACTCTTGGTCCCCAACTCCAGGCCTTTGCACACTCTGTTCCCTCTGCTTGAACAATGCTTACACATATTTCAGGTCTCAGCTTAAATGTCACTTCTCATCTCTCCCATCACACTCAACAACTTTCTAACCACCTATGCCTGTCTTACGAGATGAACTGTAAGAGCCATACTTGACTTTACTGTCTTATCCCCATGGCTCAGCGCAATGTTTGGTACATTGCAGGAACTCAGTAAAACCTCATTGAAGATAGCCCCCCTTCTCATGGGAGAGGTTCATTTGTACACATATATGTATACCAAGTCATATTTAGAGACAATAATAGGGAGAAAAGGGTTTGAATGTGCTAATTCGCCACAAAATCCCCCACGGGGAAATACCCTGACCAGCATAGCCTTCCTCCCATAGACAACTTCCTCAGTCTCCCAGCCAAAGAAGAAAGCTTCCCCCAATATAGCAGCGACCACAAAAGCACAGTCAGGAATAAACATGTCAAGGAGGTTTTAGGTCACAAACGCTCATTATTCAAGCAGAGTTTATTATTTTCACTAAGTTAAAACCTTGTCTTAGCACTGATCTCTCCTTGCTTCAAACAGTTCTGGACATTTGTATGATTAGTCTGCTAGGGCTACCATAACAAAATACCATAGACTGGGTGGCTTAGACATCAAACATTTATTTTCTCACAGTTTTGGAGGCTAGGAAAGTCCAAGATCAAGGTACCAGCCAATTTGGTTTCTGGTGAGAGCTCTCTTCCTGGCCTACAGACAGCCGCCTTCTCACTATTATCCTGGCATGACCTTTCCTCAGTGCATGCGAAGAGAAAGCAAGATCTTCTTTTAAGGACATTAATCCTATCAGATCAGGGCCCCTCTGTTATAACCTCATTTGACCTTAATTACTTCCTTAGAGGCCCCATTACCAAATACAACCATATAGGCATTAGAGCTTCAACATAATTTGGGGTTGGGGGATACAAACATTTACGCCATAACAAAACTCAAGTCACCTCTTTTTTAATTCAGAAAGAGCTGAGAGTCTTCTTATGCCTTCTGTGTTGGTGTATCAGCCTGCATGTATTCCTACCAGAAACCTGTACCTATGTATATATTTCTTTAAGTGGTGCATAGGTAGCTTTAGTTAGGGAAGCCAGCCATCCAGGCAGTAGAAAGAACAGCCAATGAAAATGAGAGAGAGAGAGATAACTGTGAGAAAGCTAGAGCTTATTAGTGACTCAAGGACAGAAATGGGGAAGAGTAAAAAACAGTTTAAGTCCCATAGGATGTGGCCCCATCCATCAAGGCATTCTTATTTCTTGTTATTCTCATTCCTGTTCCACCAGTTATTGGCTGCAGTAACTTGGGCAAGTGACTTAAACCTCTCTTTGCCTCAGTTTCCTCATATGTAATACAATCTCATAGAGTTATTGTGAGGATTAAATGAGAATGCATATAAAGAGCCAGAACAGGGCCTGGCATGTCATAAATTACCAGGAAACATTAACTACATATAGTTACACTTCCCCATCTCCTGCTCTAATCAGCTTGCTCATCTTCATCCCAGATTCCAAGTCCTTGCTCATTTTGTTTTTTTTTTTTTTTTTTTTTTTTTTTTTTTTTTTTTTTTTTTTTTATTAATTTACTTATGTTACAGATGATTCTCCTTTTTTTCCCCCGTTGACACCCCCCTCCCCCTCCCATTTACGCTCATTTTGTTACTTCTGCCTGAAATGCCCTTTCTGGTCTCCTCCACCTACACATGCTTCAACGTCCTATTTCTCCACAAGGCCTTCTCTGTACTAACATGACATTTACTGCCCAGTCAACTTGCCCAGATTAACTAACAATGTTGCTGTGGTAGTTAACCATCTTATACCTTTAGGTCTACTTCTCCAGGGGAAGAAGCTGTTTCCTAATCTTTTGTGTGTTTTTCAGTGTCTTATATAGTGCTACACTGCAGATGTTCAGTAAATCCTGCCTAGAGAAGGAAGGGGAAGGTCTGGATTCAGAGCAATAAAAATGTCATCTGAACCTTGAGGCAGTGGTTCTGAACTCTGGTTTCCCAGTATGCAGAGGTCTTGCCAGGATTATCACAAAATGTTCTGTAAATTCTCAAAACAAGAGTACTTTTACTTATACTTTAGTTCTAAAACAAACCCAAATGTGTCACACAGCACCTTCTGAAGAAAGGAGTATTATGAAATAAAATAATTATAGGGGCAACACCCCACCGCAAAGTTTGGGAACCATTGATAATGCTTCTAGAGGTGTGGTAAGGAGAGAAGCAGAGAGGCATCAGAAACAGCAGAGGGAGTGAAATATGATGCAGAGCACAGAACATTTACTGAGTGCCTGCTCCACACTAAGCACATACACTGATCTTGTCGACAGTCTTGTCAAGGCAGTATCCTTGTCTCCCAGTTGGCCTGACTTCCAAGTCATGCCCTTTCCCCAATCCTTTTTGCCTATTTTGTTGATGAAAAGAGGTATTGCAATTGAAAGTGTTGTGTGCCAAGTGAATATGCCCTCTGGGCCAGCTTCCTGGAGATGGTACACTTTGCTGCTTGCAGTCAGGTGATGGACTTTTTTTTTTTTTTAAAGGAAGCTGGAGGGCCTGCAGAGGACAAGGATAATGAGGGGTAGAAGGGGTATGTGTGTGTGTGAGAGAGAGATGAGCCTCAGGCCTGGACTGACAGGATGTAGTTTAAGGGAAAACTTCTCCCTAAATATCTCCCTGCCCAACTTCTTAAGGTGCTAGGAATCAACACCATTATGGTTTTATGGTTTAAGAGCTTGTTTTTGACAGGCAGTTAGGATATATGCGTTACCTGTGAAGGGTAGTAAAAACAAGGAGTCCATCAACACAGGAAGACTACTTAGTTTATCAGATTAGTTATTACCTGAAGAGACATGACTGGAGGGCATCAGAATCTGATCGAGGGCAACAAGGGCAGCTGTAAAAACAAAGTAGGGCGCAGCTGGTGTGGCTCAGTGGATTTAGTGTTGTCCCATGAACTGAGAGGTCTGGGTTCAATCCCCAGTAGGGGGCATGCAAGAGGCAGCCGATCCATGTTTCTCTCTGACATCGAAATTTCTCTCTCTTCCTTCCTCTCTCTCTCTAAAAAATAAATTTAAAAAAACATTTTTTTTTTTAAGTAAGAAAGGTTGAAGTGCATTTCTGAGGTGGCAATAGTCACCTGGTGTGGAGTGAGGGAAGGTGGGTGGAAGGACACTAAAGGTAAACAGCCAGCTTCCAAATGTTGCCTTTATCAAGCACCTGCAAACCTAAGTATGTTTTCACCTCCAGACATTGACTCAAGGGTCACAAAGGTGAAGGAGATGAAGGGGCAACTTGGATGCTCATGGAAATCTGGACTACTATGGGCTACAACTCTACTTCCAGCTTCCAGGAGCCACAGAGCTAAATCAGGCATGAGAGATGCATTAATGCCACAGTTTGGAAGGGCATTCTCAAAGACAGGCAGGTGGGCTCCTCCCCAGCCCCTGACACCTGTGGCTCAGCCCCAGCAGCTTAACAAGCCCCAAGCCTCAGGTACTATCTCTCACCTCCTGCAAAAAGGCTCCTTTGTGCAGGTCCAGTCGACCCATGCCAGTGGTACAGTGGTAATTTCCTGACTGCATTGGAGGTCGGAGCTCCTAATACCAGTTTGGCTCAAGGGTCAACTGTATCTAGTTTTTTCTTGGGTCTAGAAGAGAACTGATCCTGAAGACCACCAGAGGGCGGTGTACAGCAGGGACCTGGCTTCTGGGAGGACACAGCTACTTCAGAGAAGGGCAGGCTCCTGATGGTACCACCCACCTCTGACCAGGCCCTAGACACTTCCCTTCCAGTGCAGTCCAACTTCTTCAGAGCTTCCATTGCTAACTCAGAGGCACCTGCCTGCATGGATTCCAGGTGTCTGTTGTGTTGGAAGCCAAGGGTTCCAGAAACACTCAGGCCAAGGAAGCAGAGCCAGCAATAATGGGAGAGGGAGGAGATAGAAACGGTGGAGGAAGCTAGTAGAAACAACCAAGACAGGCAAGCAGGAAGGGCACTAGAGCTGTAATACCTATATGCCCTTGTTTGGGGTGCCTATTTACCCCCATACACCAGGGTTGAAGCTGGTCTCCGCCCTCACCCTCGCAGCCCTTCATAAGGAATAGGTTCCAGCCTTCTTTTGTCAAGATTCTTTGTCTTGACCAAGAAAGAGTGTGTGGGGACTATCAGTTATGACTTAGCTAGGAATTCCCACGGGTCACCAGTTGGTCCAATAACATTCCAGGAAAAAACTTGGGTCCCATCCAGACCCCACACCAGGGTAGGAGAGGGCTAGGCTGATGCATAGCTTTGAGGGAGGGACCAGGACTACCGGCTAACAATAGGGGGCCAGAATTCTTTGAGTATCAGTACCCACAATGGCCTTAGCCCCATGGGGGCCCCTATGAACAGAGAAAGGACCTACTCAGGCCCTCTTGCTCCTTGGACAACTCTGGCCCCTGAAACAGCCAGTATGCAACCCTACCAGCAGAATGCTGTCCTCTCGGAATGGGAGAAGGGACCAGCAGCCTAGAAAAGGGCATACTTTTTTGGTCTCTTGCTGATGGATTAGGAGGGCCCCCTCTGAGGGGAGGAAGCAGGGCAGGAAAACCTGCTGGGGAAGGAAGGAGAATCCATGAAGGTATTGACTCTGGGTGTGCTCCCTTTCTCCTCACTCTGGAGGTGAATCACCCTTGAAATAGAGATATTTTCCAATAATCTCCCGAAAGCTTTCCCTTTATTAGCCCACCTGTGTGAAAATGTCAGACATCAGATTGGCTGGCTGTGTAAGTTAGTGTTAACGCCGTGCCCAGGACTTCATCTTGCCAGGCTGGGCAAGCAGATCATTATATTATGATTTATAAATATAAAATAAAATAAAATAATCGGATAGGGCTGAGGCACTGGGTAAGAAGAGGCGAAATAGTCTTTGTCAAGGAGTACCCACTATCAACCCCACCTATCTAGGACCTGGAACCACCTCTTCAGCTGGAGGTTGCCCCTAAACTAGGCAGTCCTGGGTTGCCTCCATTTTTCTCCCTATTCCTCCCTCCCTCCCTCCCAATCAACATCATCCATTGCCCACATCCCTAGATCTCAGCCCCCACGCCCTCCTTTAGGCGGGCGCCTCGAGGTTGCTGTGCCTAGAGCTCTCAGCCTAGCAGCTCCTCTGCCAGCCGATAGAGGAACCTGGAGTACCAATGCATGCCTGTGGGCTGGACTGCCCCTCCAGGAAGCAGCGCCCCCAGCGCGTGCAGCAGGCGCAAAGGAGCAAAGGCGCGGTGAGCCCACTGGTGACTCTCCAGAACCGCGTAGCACGAGGCCAGGACGTCGTTGACCAGCAGCGTCCCATGCGCTGTGAGTGGCGCAAACACGCCCACGGCTTCCTCTCGAGCCACACGGGCCACGCGCGCTGGGCGCAGCGCGTCCCCGCCCGGCGCCAGAACCGAGTCCCCTGCACGCAGCCGGCGTGCGAACACCGGTGCGAAGTCGCCTGGTGCGGGCGCTGGCCCTCGAGCAGCGAACACCAGGTGCCAGGGTGTGAGCAATAGTTTGCGCGGGGGCCGCTCGGTCTCCACAGCCACAAAAGAGGCCCGGCGCTGCAAGTCTCGGTCCAGGAAGAGCAGCACCGGCGTGGGCACCACCCGGCCTGCAGAGTCTGCCGCCAGCACCCAGTCCCCACGATGCAATTCCCTCAGCCCTTTCCGCTCGCCACTCCGCAGGCGTACGGTGGCATTTCCTGGAAAGCAGCCGCCTGCTCGGATCGCCAGCGAGTTATCTGCAGGGAACAAGCATAAAGAGAATTAGATGAAGACCAGTGTTTCCAGAATGTTAGTACAGATTCTTAAAGCTGTAGGTCAAGCCCACCGGTGTAGCTCAGTAGTTGAGCGTCGACCCAAGCACCAAGATGTTGCCAGTACGATTCCCAGTCAGGGCACATACCCAGCTGTGGGCCAAATCCCCAGTGGGGGGACATGCAGGAGGCAGCCAATCGATGGTGTTTCTATCTCTCTCCCTCTCCCTTCCTCTCTCTCTAAATTCAATAAAGGGGAGGCGGGAGGGGGAAAGGATGTGGGTCAAGCCCAGCGCAGACCTCAGGAGTTCCAGGACAACTGCAATTTCCCAGAGATCTGGCCGCAACCTGGGCAGAAATGGAAGGGTGGTTTATAACGCTAATGCCCACCTTGGTCTCCCTTAGAGTCACAACAGGGCTGTGCAGCCTGTTTCCCGGAGAGAGCACCTTTGGGCGGACCTCACCACCCACCCCCTACCGTACCGGCTTTGACCGACACGTGGACGTGGTTGCGGGACTCGTAGTAGACCCAGTCGAAGCCGGCTTCCACTGCCAAGCGAGCCAGCAACCCATACTTATTGCGGTCGCGGTCTGACGTAGTGATGTCCAAGGCACGGCCTTCGTAGTGGAGTGAGTCCTGAGCATGGTGGCCGTCCTCGTCCCAGCCCTCGGTCACCCGTAGGCGCACCCCAGGCCACATGTTCATCACAGCAATGGCCAGTGCATTCACCCGCTCCTTACAACGCTGTCGGGGAATAAAGGAGTCAGTCTCCTCACTACCACTACCACCACCATGGGGATAAAGGGGCCTGAATGGGAGGGTCGATTCTTCTGCTTCCAGTCCCCACTCCACTCCCTCCCAGCTTTTGAGTGCCCTGAGAATCTGCATAGGTGTAGTCGCCAATCTGCACTCCCTTTCTAAAGCATCGTTGGAGAACTGCAGGGTCACGTCTGAGGTTGAGATGGGGGAGCGCGCCTATACCCAGTTCTTTCCCTATCTTTAATGCCAGCTCCTCACCCCTACTCGTTCTAGGGCCTCAGCTCAACCTGAGAGAGATCAAGGGTTGAGAGGTGGAAGCGTGGTCAGGGAGGGGTTGAGTAGCCTGGCTCCGGGAGAGGAGTCCCTGTTTGAGCTTGGCCCCCGCCGCAAGCCCCGGCTGCCCTCCCTCCGTCTGATTCATCTTTTGTTTAGTTGCCTTCCCTGGCACCGGGCATCGCTTCCTTCCTTCCTTCCTCCTCCTCCTTTCGGCCCCTAGCATTAACCCCTTCATAGTGTGAGTGCCCCCCACAGAGGTGCCCTAGCAGGAGCTATGAGAGATCAAGGCTGCTGGAAAAAGGGTTGGGGTGGCGGGGGCTGCACGAAGTACAATGGCCATTCTCCGGGATGACTTAACCAAGCGGGAATCCCGGGCCCAGGCCGGGGACGCGCCGGGAGAAGCGGACTCAGCAGCTCCATCCACAAAGGCGCTTTTCAGCCGCCCCGGCTCAGGGAGAGGAAAGGGCAGAAAGCCGCGCCCCTCATCCCTGCTCCGACCGGCCGGTCCCCTCCCCCAGCGCGACCAGCCTTCCCCATTCCAGCTTAGGCTCTGCCAGCCCTGAGAGCTGCCATCTCTCCATCTCTGGTCCAGATGCAGCCCAGAGAGGCGTAGGGGTAGCACCTGAGTCTAGCCGGAGCTGCCCTTGTGCGGATCTGGGGGGCCCCCTGCAGGGTGGGAGTGGAGAGGAGGAAAAGGAGCAGCGGCTGGAAGCCTGCACGCGGGGGAGTGAGACCACGGTTATCTTGGCCGCTCCATTCTGGGAGCCGGAGACCTTGGCGCGCACCATAGCACGGACGCGGCGGGAGGAGGCACAAAGAGATCAGCTTCCTTTTCTTCTCCCTCTCCGACCTCTCACCTTGGACTTGGTTTTCTCCTAACTGCCTAACTGCCAGAGGGACACTTTCCCCCTGTCTTTCTTGCCGAGTTTTCTACACCTCCGCAGGGTTGGAGAGGAGGGGAGGGGAAAGACAAAAAAAGTGGTAACTCCTTCCAACTTTTTGTCGTTTTGTCCCATAGGAGGCCTTGAGGCCTTGACCTGCGGGGGCAGCAGCCCAGTGCAAAGCCAACTCAATGGAGGCCTTTTGCAGCCAGGGTGTGGGAGATAAGCAGGACCGAAAGGGTTCCCAAGCCTGTCAGAGCCCCTCCTGGGCCTGCCCCTTGTTCTGCCCCCTCTGCTGCAGGTGGCAGCCAGAGGAAAGGACCATAACATTCCATGACCGAGGAGGGAAGGAGTGTCCCCTTCCCAATCTCTGGGTAGGAGGAAGGCTTCAGGGTAGGAGCAAGAAGGGATTCTTTTTCCCCTAGACAGGTTTTCCTAACAAAGTAACCTGGAAAACTGTGGCAATTAATCGGAGGAAATCCGTACCCCTCCCTCTCCCCACCTCCCGACTCCATACACAATTAGGTGGTGTAATGGAAAGTGTATAGGAATTAGAATCAGGAGTCCTGAATTCTAGTCCCAGCCATGCCACTAATTAGTTTTAAGACTTTGATTAAATCGCTTTTCCTCCTGGGGCCTAGCTCTCACTGTAAAATGGGGGGTGGGGGTGATGGTGGAAGAATGTGACCTCCACCTTTCCTTCCAGTTCTGACATTTGAGATCTGGCCAGAGGTGGTCCTTCTCTCCCAAGGCATTGCTCACCTCTCGCTAGGTTGGTTAGGTTCTGGTCTGCAGCAGATGCTCAATATGTGATAGTTTAATTTATTTTAATTTTTTAATTCCAGCGAAAGCCCATAAACTAAACTGAGCTTGAGGGACACAGGAACCCTTTGATTTTCAGGTGGGCCCATCTGTTCTTCCCATTAAGGATTGCTTTTCGCCCCAAGACAGTTGTTTAGAATCTAGAATAAATTTGCCCTGGTTCTAGGATGCCTCCTCCATGCCAGAGACAATTCCTGCTCAGCCCCTCCTCAGGTAGATGGCCCAGTGACCTGACTCTTGGCCACCCTCTCCCAGCCCCCTTCAGTCTCTTTGGCTCACAGAGCTTTTCCACAATCAGGTCAGAAGCCAGGCTAAGGGCATAGCTTTCTGTCTGCTGCCTGGCCAGCTCCTGGCCCCCAGCTCACCCCAGCCCTTCCTGCCTGGCTCAGTGGCTGACCCCCGGTCCACGCCTCAGCCATTTCCCGTCTCGCCTGCCGCCATCCCCCTTTCCCCGCCCTCGCCCTCGATGTCTCTCCCAGCTTCACTCTCACTAGTCCCTCCTCCCTCTCCCCATCCCAGCCTCCCCCTGTTCGGATCTCTCCTGATCACTCAGTCCAGCCAGCACAGATTTTATTTTGGGGGGAGGGGGGAGAGGGGTGGGGGAAGGTCTTTGAGATTAAGGTCTCTATAGATGAAGCCCAGCTCACCCTCCTGGGCTCCTATAGGAAAGTAGAGAAGTTGGCAGTGCCCTGGCGCAGGTGAGGAGAGGCCCACCTTACCTCAGTCATCAGGCGGTCTGCGCCACTGTTCTCCTCATCTTTGAAGATAATGTCAGGGTTGTAGTTGGGCACCAGGTCCCGGAAGCGCTCGGAGCCCCTGGCAACCCTCCCCTCGGCTGGCCCACTGGCGCCCAGGGTCCGTTCAGGCACGCTGGGCACAAATTGCTTGTAGAGCAGCGGCACAAGCTGCTTGCGCACATAGCGGCGCCGGCCAACCGGCCCGCGGCCCGGCCCGCAGCTCTGGGCTGGCAGCGCCAGAAGTGCCAAGCAGCACAGGAGCACCAGACTGGCCAGCAGCGCCATGGATGCAGCGGACTGGGGCCAAAAGGCAACGTTCTTGTCCTTACCAGCTCACCCGGCAGCTGGGCATTCCCCGGGCACCACAGAGTGCAGCAGGCAGAACTGCCCCCAGAGTGCCCTAGAGCTCTTGTGGCTCTAGGCACCTGGCTGCCGCTAGCTCTGCCTACATGCCCCCGGGGGATTCTGTAACCTGCTACTGACGGGTCATCATAGCAGGGAAGGGGGGTCGTGGGTCAGTGCCAGCTCAGCCTGGCTCTGTCGCCAGGCTCCGGTGCTGCCACAATGCCCGGGCTCCGCCTTAAGTGGCCCCTGGCCCCGCCCCCCCGCCCAGGACCGGCCTGCCCCCTCCCACCAGGGCGGGGGCTCTAGCCCGTCACCACTGGTCCAGTCTGAGACTGAAGTGTGTCCCATCCTGGAACCCAGACAGTTACCTGCCTGGGAAATCCTAGTAGCTTTACAGTCCTTGACTGTCTGGATAAGCATCCTTCTACCTCCCAGTCTAAGCTTGGCACCAAACCACCCTCCTCTGATATTTGAATTGGATCTTTACTCTCCCAAAGCCTACCTTGGCAGGCCATGTCCTCTGCTACCATCCATTAGTATTGGTTCCAGTTTCTGCCAAGGTCAGCCAAGCTCTTTGGGCATACAACCAGAGCCTCCCTTGTCTGTCTGTGGTCCTCCCCAAACCTCCGCCATTTCTCTCTCTCTTCTTCAGCAGTAACCAGGACTGGAAGGGGTGAGTACCAGGGGACTATTTTCCCTAGTAGCTTTGCAACCTTCTGCTGGAAGATTCCCCCAGAATCAGAAACAGAGCTTCCTATAATCTGGTTTAGGAATTCAAAATTTGGCCCCTTTTGTCCTTACCAGACACTCAACTGCTTTTTAAATGAATAACTTGTCAATTGGAAGTTGCTGGAGGGCAGTGGATACTTAGTCTCTAACAGGTTAATGATTGCTTTCTTTTACCTTTCATCTAGCCATCTCTCTCACCTTCTCCCTCTCTGGATCCCCCTGGGGCTCTGCTTCCAGACACTCAGGTTTATCTTAGAGGCTTTGAGCCTGCTACACTTCACCCACCAATCTTCTATCCTTTAGAAATCATGTTCTCCAAAAAGCCTTCTCTGATGTCCTGACACTGCTCACCTGTTTCCTTGAGAACCAGTAATTAACTGCCATCCATTGTGGTTCAGTGTTAGAATTATGTCACCCTTACTAGACAAAGCAATTAAGCACAAACTTATTTATCATGTAACCCCATTGTTAAGTGCCTGGCCTATAGTAGAGTACTCGGCAAATATTCATAGCACCTACATTTTTTTGTTGGTATTCCATATTTACCTCTCATGTAGTTCCAGAGCTAGCATTCACAGCACCTTTGTGTACATTAGAAAAAAAGCACCCCTTCTTCAATACACCTGCCATTTGCAAGGAAATCGTCATAGTAACTATACATAAGACTCTGAGGCCCCCAGAAGTTGTATAATGCACAATCTGCATAACCCTGAGCAGAAACTTTGTCCCAAGCCCTAACATAGCAAGGGGCTTGCATAGTTTTTAAGGCACTGATAGCCTCTGGAAAGATGGCTAAATCACAAACCCTTACTAGTCAGCCACTTCTTTTACTCCACAGCCAATAGTCAAATCAGGAAGGACAGGGCTGAGGGTGTGTGTGCGTGTGTGTGTGTGTGTGTACAGGGGGAGGTTTTTGTATTCCTACACCCATGCCTACCTTACCCTCAATTACCAAGTCACAGAAACAAGGCCATGGGTACAAGGAAAAGTCAGGGGGCCAGGCAGCTTTAGGCAAGACTAAGGGAAAGGAGTTTCCAACTGCCTAATTGTGTGGCCTAACACCAGACCTAAGTCCCCAAAGAACACTAAGAATGCAGATGGAGGGGAAGGGAAAGGATGGTGGACAGGACCCTTCTGTTTCTCTCAGCTGATAGATACAGGACTTGGGGGAGCAAGATTATTCAAATAGACACAGAGACAAGCCCTTTAAAAAACCAAAGCAAACCTTGAGATCAACTTTATTGCTGATGGTTGTGGTCTCTTCTTTCCCATGCCCTCACCTTTCTGGTGGTCCAAAGCCCCTCCAAGGTAGCACAGTGCTTAGGTTCTTCTGGGCCAGAGGCAAAGGGAGACAATCTGCCTCCCAAGTCTGCCCCTACTCAGTCCCTCCCTTGTCCCCACCCCACCCTATTGCACATCAAATCATGTAAACATGGCTACGGGCATGCCCGGAATAGCAGTGAGGCAGATTGATCTGTAAACGGATTTGGGACCAGGAGCCAGACCCAGTCATTCAGTCCCACCCCATGCTAAGGCCCACAGTTAAATCTGGAAAAGCAGGGGGCCTGGTCCCAAACTCTGGCTCAGATTATGCAACAGTGCAGATGGCTCAGCTCCCCTCTGCCATACACCCCTCCCAGATTCCAGGTCCTAATGTCTACCCACTCCTGGTGTTGCTCCAGGCCTGAGTAGCAGATGGCAGTGTCCAGTTTTTTCCTTCCTACCCCCAACTGGAGGTCACTGGTGCTGGGTCTTCCTAGATGCCCTAGGGAAACCAGAGACAGGCAATGGCAGTCTGTCCAGCCCTGGAAAAGAGGGAAAGTGGCCAGTCAAAAGTAGGACATATGTCCAGACCTCTGGGATAAGATAACCAACCCACAAAATAGATGAAGGTTATAAACAAAGCGCAAAGCCTGCCATCTCCCCTGCTGGGATGACCACTGTTCCAGAGGGCTCCACCCCACCAGCCGGTGCCCCCCATTCCCTCTCACCAAAAGCCCGGATCAGCTCTGCCCGCACAGCTGCAGTGAAGGTCTTCACCAGACAGAGAGTGGTGAGGCCCGCAAAGGTTGCATTGTAGAGGAATACAATGTAGAAATTGCCCAGCCAGTTGAACCGTCCAAAATCACCCAGTAGGTCAAAGCGAGTGAGTCCTGAAGTACAAAGACCAGGATGGGAGGTGGGCACCCCAGCCCCTCCCTGGCTCAGAGCCCAGCTTTCTGCTGCCTCCTGGTGGCCACATCTCAACATTGCAACCGACAGGTTGGCCTCTCCTATCAATTATTTCTACCTCCCAAGCTCTGTCTCAGGAGTAGTTCAGGACTGTGAAGAAAGTGTCAGCAGCTAGGCTTGTTCCAACTTCCCTTTCAGAGTTTGGCATGTTCTCTGATGGGATCCCCTCTGGCTCCATATGTCCCAAGGAGTTCCCTGGGCCCTACAGTTGTTCCTGGGTCGGGAACCTGTAAGCTAGTCATCAAGTATTTTTTCAGTAGGTAGAGCTGAGTGCAGGCTAAGATTTCTGACTCTGATCAGACTGCTTTGGTTCATATCCAAACTCCACCTCAACTAATTGTGTGATCTGGGACAAATTCTTTAAACATCTGTGCCTTACTCAACTATAAAGTAGAAGAAATAGTGAGACTGTAAGAATTAAATGAGACAATACACATAAAGCACTATATGTGCCAGGCATATTTTAACACTTACTGAGCCCTTAATAATAATATAATATAATCACAAATAAGATTTCTGGGGCCCTCCTCCACTTAAAAAAAAAAAAAATCCTACCTGGATCCAACCTAAATAAACTAACTGATGGACCTACAAGCCTAGTGTACTACTAAATTTTCATGGTTTAAGTATAAATGGTATAGGGGAAAGACTAGGGACTTAAGAACCAAATCAAATTTATTTTTTTGATTTTTGATTTTGAGAGTACATTTATTAAAGCTGGGAACAGTTGGGGGTTGGGAGGAGGTAGAAGAGGTTATGGGGGGATAAATGGTGATGGAAGGAGACTTGACTTGGGATGGTGAACACACAATACAATATACAGATGATGTATTATAGAATTATACACCTGAAGCCTATATAATTTTATTAACTAATGTCACCCCAATAATGTCAATAAATAAAATAAAATAAAACATCATTATATAATGTAAACAGAAAGCTGGGGACGGTGAAACAAAGGAAAGGCTTAAGATAGAAGAGGCAAGATCACAGCAACAGGAGTGAGCCTAAACTGCACTGCCTAGACTCAGGAAAGAAGTCAAAGTAAAAGAAATGAGCCACATTGGGCTGTGTGGTCTTAGGAAAGGAAGTTACACAGGCAAAAGGAGTGTCTTTGGAGACAGGTTCAGGGGATTAGCCTGGGACAAGCTGCCACTGCCCACTGCTCTCCTGATTGCAAGTCTCATGGGGGCCCTTGAAGCTTAGGAGAAAGAAAGCAAAAGTAAATACCTGAGGAAAGGGGGCATGGGCATGCTCAAGAGAGCGTGGCCCTGGCCAGTTTGGCTCAATGGTTAGGGCATCAGCCCACAGACCAAAGGGTCATAGGTTTGATTTCTGGTCAGGGTCATGTACCTGGGTTGCAGGTTCAATCCCTGGCCTTGGTCAGGGTTATGTGGGAGGCAACCAATCAATGTGTCTCTTTCACACTGATGTTTCTGTCTGTCTGTCTGTCTGTCTCCCTCCCTCCCTCCCCTTCCACTCTATCTAAAATCAATGGAAAAACATCCTTGGGTGAGGACTAACAAATAAAAAAAGAGAGAGAGCCCAAACAGAACTAATTTAAACACTAAATCATGTATGACATATGGACAATGATGTAGTGTGAACGTACCTATGCAACTCTCATACTACCCTGGAGTGAACTAGTTACATTTTAAAACATTTTTAGCAGGTAATTCTAGATCATAGCTCTAAAGATGGGAGAAGGACTGAGTGTATTACTTGATGGCCTGGTGTGTGCAAAAAGCACTAGACTAGGATTTCGGAGACAAGGGTTCTAGCCTGACTTGGTCTTGACTCAATGTAGCTGTATAACTGGATAAATCAATTAGCTTCTCTGTGTCTCATCTTTAAAATGAGAATATTTAGCCCTGGCCATGTAGCTCAGTTGGTTAGAGTGTCATCCCAATTCTCCAAGATTGTGGGTTCGATCCTGGTCAGGGTACATACAAGAATCAACCAATGAATGCATAAATAAGTGGAACAACAAATCAATGTTGTTGTTTTTCCTCTCTCTCCTTTTCTCTCTCTCAAATCAATAATAAAAAAATAAAATGAGAATGTTTATTAGATGATCCAGCCCAAAGGAAGATTTACAGAAAAGTGGTACTACTTCACCAAAAAAACAAACAAAAGTAAATGGGGAAGGATATGTATAACAAATGAAAAAAGTATGAGCTCTGAAGCAACACTACTCTGAAACTCAGCATAAGCATTTCACAGAGCCTCAGTTTCTCGATCTGTATCATGGAGTTAATACCTTCTCATAAGTTTGTTGTAGGAATTAGGGATAACATGTACATGAAGTGCCTGCTTAGCACCAGTACGTACTCAAAAGAGCCAATTTCCTTATCTCCTTTTGCTACTTACCCAGGGTTCGAGAGAAGACAGGAAGTGCTGAGCTTAGGACCAGGAGACAGACACAGTTCCCGATTATCTGAGTAGGAGTAAGGAAAGGGGAAGTTAGGCTGCCAGTACCTAATCCCCATGCATGCTCCTGGGACACCTTCTCTACTCCTACCCAACTACCTGTGTCATGGCTGTGTCATGCCATCTGGGCCGCAGGCCTCGGAAGAGTGGAGAACTGTAGAATCCCATGACCGAGGACACCATCAGGTAACTGGCATTGGAGTTAGGGAAGAACTGGCCGACTCCCAGGGATTAATGCCTCATCTCAAAGGGAACAGACCCCTTTCCCCCAGCCCTCCTTTCAAAATCAAGTCTTTTCCTTATTTCTGAATCAGGTTGGTGAAGACTTGCCCCATTCCCATCAGTCCTACCACAGGTCTTCCCAGAGCCCCAAAGGAGACATATTCAGAGGACAGAAGCAATAGTGGGTTTCCAGAAGGATACAAGATGAGTACAACCTGAATGACGGCACCAAAGGAGCCCAGCTTGGAGAAGGAGACCTGGCCCAGGGAGGTACCCTGAGAGATGGAGCAGTATCACAGTGGAGCACTCTCCACCATCAGCACCACCCAGTACCCAGCCTTCTCTCTGGCCTCAGTTTCTTCCCCCTCACACCAGTGTTTCTTAGGCCCTCCCCAAAAGATATGGTGAGAGGGCAGCCCAGTACCTGCATGCCCCGGGGCATGGCAGCCTCATCAATGAGCAGCTCCAGGATGTGGATGGCCACAATGAGCACCGATAGGCCCTGTGTGAGGGAAGGTCACAGATCCCATTCCTGCCCCAGCCCACAGCTATACCCAGAGTTGAATGTTAAGAGCAGACACTCTGCCCTGGCTGGGTAGCTCAGCTGGTTAGAGCGTCATTCAAATATGCCAAGATCGTGGGCTCAGTCCCTGGTCAGGGCACATATAAGAATTAACCAATAAATGCATAAATAAGTAGAACAAATCGATGTTTCTCTCTCTAAAATCAATTTTTAAATTTTATGTAAAAAAAAAATCAGCCCTGGCCGGTTTGGCTCAGCAGTTAGAGCGTCATGGGCCGAAGGGTGATGGGTTTGATTTCTGGTCAAGGGCAGCACCTGGGTTGCAGGTTTCATCCATGTGGGAGGCAGCCAATGGATGTCTCTCTCTCACATTGATGTTTCTCTCTCTCTCTCTCTCTCTCTCCTTCCCTCCCTTCCACTCTATCTAAAAATCAATGGAGCCCTGGCCAGTTTGGCTTAGCGGTTAGAGCGTCGGCCCGCGGACCAGAGTCCAGGGTTCGGTTCCCACTAGGGGCATGTACCTCGGTTGCAGTTTGTCCCCGGCCCCAATTGAGGTCGTGTGGGTGGCAACCACTCCACGTGTCTCTCTCACGTGAATGTTTCTCTCCCTCCCTCCCTCTCCCGCTCTATCTGAAGATAAATGTAAAAAAAAAAAAAAAAAAAAATGCCCTCAGGTGAGGATTTAAAAAAAAGTTTTTTTAATAAAATAAAAATCAGTGGAAAAATATCCCCAGGTGAGGATTAGCAAAAATAGCTAAGTAAATAAATAAAAAAGCAGATACTTTGGCCCTGGCCGGTTTGGCTCAGCGGTTGGAGCTCAGCCTGCGGACCAGAGAGTCTCGGGTTCGGTTCCCGCTAGGGGCACATACCAAAAAAAAAAAGTGTCCTCGGGTGAGGATCAAAAATTAAAAAAATTAAAAAAAAAAAAAAAAAGCAGATACTTTGGTTGAACATTTTCAGTTTCCAAGTAGCTATATGGGACCTTCTCAAGGCTTGTGCTAGCAACAGAGCACCTTTGAAGGTATTAAAAGATGCACCTTCTCCAGGTGGAAGGATTGCAAAAAAAGCCAAATAGAAAAATGGACCTCTTCCTCCAGACTGATAAGACTTATTCCCAAGTCCAGGTTGTGGCAAGTTGGGGTATTTCAACCCTTATTTTCACCCCAGAGCAAACCTGGGTGGCCCTGTGTGGCCTTGGGAAAACTCCTTAACTTCTCTATTTCTTCAGTTACAAAATGGGGATTGATGTGCTCAGCACAGAGTAGTACACAAAGTAGACACTCGGTGAGAGGCAACTACTCTTATTGAGGATAACCAGGTCCCTGCATCTCCTCCCTCTTCCCTGAGAAGGCCTACTACTCCCCATCTCCACCAAGGCTGGTATACCCACCGTCAATAACAGCAAGCACAGCATGGCCAGGGGATAGCCCAGGTTCCGCTGCCAGGCTGAAGCCTTCCGCCGCTTCTCTGTGCAGGGATGGGAAGCGGTTAGCAAGGGCTTGGAACAAGGGGCTACTCTCCTTGGGGAAAGCCAGGTATTCCCATTCCTACCAACCCACATACCCAGCAGGACCCTCTGTGTCTGCAGAGCCAGGACCTGTCTGTGCAGCAGCTCCATGTCCAAAGGCAGCCAGCAGGAGGTGGGATCTGAGGGCAGAGGAGATGGTGCTGTGCCTGCTCAAGCCACACCCACCATCCTACCTGGGAAGAATTACAACTCACTGCAAATCCTTCGAGTCAAAGCTGCTTCCTCAAAGGCTGAGCAGTACAGCTGCTCCTCCAGGTCTTCTAGCAGCTGGGGTCAGGGGAAAAGCAAGGACTAACAGTCAGTGGCTTTCCAACCCCAAGGGACAAAGGAGTACTCTGTTCATGTCAGGGCTTTATAGTCCCATTCCTTCCCCTACCCCTCATTTACCACCCTGTGGTCAGCAACTTTATCCATCCCCCTTAACTGCCTTGTGTTCTGCTTTGTATGTCTGGTAACCAGCTCCAGATGATGTGAGTGAAGGATACGGGAGCTAACAAAGGCTGTGGCCCTCTGCAAGGTGTGCACCACACAACCACAGGAGTGCTTCATTGTTTGACTCCAGCTTGGCAGGAAGCTCACCCCACAGGATCAAAAGGCAAAGAGCATTACATACCCGGGGCTTGACCAGTAGCTTCCCAGTAACCGAGAACATGCGGGCGAGACCTAGCGGAGTACACACTGTGGAGACAGAAGCCAGTCACCTGCCAGACCCTTCTCTCCATCATTTGCCCTACCCACCTCTCCATTCCCTCTCCTTCTACCCTGGTGGCTCTGGCCCAAGGACCTTACCCATTCTCTCCCAGACCCTGAACACTCACCCAGGAGCAGCAGGACCCCAAGGAAGGAAATGCAGGAGTAGAGGTAGGGGAGGTAGTACTCCCAGAAGTCTAAGGGTAAAAAAAGAGATACAGTCAGCCCATCTCTTTTTTGCTTACTGGGACTGACAGGCCTCAGAGACAACACAGAATCTACAGGGGTTAGGCAAGTAATGCAAATCAGGAAAGCTGGCCCTTGTCAGCAGAAGAGGGGATGGCAGGGACTATAGCAAACTGGTGATCTTAAGCCCTACCTAAAGGGTACAACCACTATTCGGCCCCAGTCACCAGGGACTACTGTGGCCAGATCCTTAACCTTGTCAAGCAAAGCCAGAGATCTGGATATTACTGTGAAACCTCCCAACTTTAACATGTATACAGCAACTGACTTGTATACATTTTTAAATCATTGCATGGGCCCAATGGAACATTTCTGAAGGTTGGATTTGGCCTGAATTTCATCATTTTGAAATTTCAGTCTAACTGTTAAGATGATCCCAACCTTCTCCACCTCAGAGGGATAAAGTTGATTGAGATAAAGGAACATCTGCCAACTGAAGAGCCACTCAGCCTGGAGGGTAGGAAGGAAGCCGGCCCTCTCACCATAGAGTGACTCCCTGCTGGCCTTGTTGTTGTTCACAATGGCTGATGCCACCCACACCATGCCCAGCACCAGCAGAGTGAGGAGCATCAACATTACCACCGTCTCGTAGACTCGGCCCAGGACACCCTACGGAAGAAGGCAATAGGTGTGGGGTGGAGAGAAATCCCAATGTTAGGGCAGTGTGGAGAAGGAAGGAAACACTGGGGATGGCAGCCTGGCCAAGGGAACCAGAGGACTGGATTTTGGAGAAAGGGAAAAGTGTTTCCATCTTATTCTGCTAAATCACTGTCCTCCTACCCCACAGTCTGGGGCCATTCCCTATCCTGAATATTCTTCATTTGTAAACCCCGTCTCCCGCTCCTTTCCCCATCCTTGTCTTGCCCTGGGAGGCTGACCACTGAGGTCTGCATCACACAAGTCCTTTGCCCTTGGGTATCCTGTTCAGCTTGCCCAATGGAAAGGACCAGCAGCTCCTCTGCTGGGTGGTTGCAAGCTTCAACTATCAGTGGGTTCCAGAAGCTATTTTTTTCCTCTTCTCCCACAAGCCTAGGGTGGTAATGACTTCCTGCTGTCACTAGCACCTCAAACTCCTCGTTGGTCTCAACTGACTATACCTCTGTAAATAGTCTCTTCATTAGTCGAGCCCAGCTGGTGTGGCTCAGTGGATTGACCATTGTCCCATGGACTGAGAGGTCCCAGTTTGATTCCCAGTCAGGGTATATGCCGGGGGTTGTGGGCTCAATCCCAGTAGGGGGTGTGCAGGAGGCAGCTGATCGACGTATCTCTCTTATATCATTTCTATCTCTCTCTCTCGCTCTTCCTCTCTCTCTAAAAAAATCAATAAAAACCTATTTTTAAAAAAATCTCTTTAGTCAAAACATCTGAGTGGAATTCTGCTTCCCTCCTGGATTGATTGATACATCCCTCACTCACCTTTCTGGAGCCAGCGAAGCCCTCAGACTCAGTGAAGAAGTATGCAAAGGGCATGAGGAAGATGAGGGATAGGTTGGAGAAGAGAAAAACAAGGTTCCAGAGGCCTAGAGCAAAAAAAGGAAAGGCAGACGTGGTCAGGAAAGGGGGGCCCAACACACTGGGACTGATCATGTGATCAAGGAGCTGGGGATGGACTGATAAGTCCAAGGCTGTCTGTATCTGCCTGACCCTTTCTGCTCCCAATTGCCACCCCAAGTTGTAACCAGGAGCCACGCACCATGGATGAGGGAGCCGTTGAGCCACTGGATGTAATAGTTCCGAGGCAGTGAGAGCAACACTTCATTGCTGATGATGGAGAAGGGCAGGAGCAGGACAGCACCCAGGGCAACCGCCAGGGTAAAGGTACAGAGCTCGAGCCTGGGCAGAGAAGAAGTAGTACCCTCACTTAGCTCAGACATTCACTTCCCTGGGCCCAAGAAGCCCCATTCGTCCCTGTGGGCACCTGTGGTTTCTCCTGGAACCAACTGTAGCAGTGACAGACTTAGGGAAGGGGCCATCAGCTGGGGCTTTACCCACTGCACCCCAGCCCTAGCCCTTACCTTCAGGGAAGCCTTGGCACATGGGATGGGTGCATCTCAGGCATTTATGGGAACCTGGTCACCTGCCATGTCACTTGCCCAGACTGTCCCCAGGAATGTGATCCTCCCACACATGCCTGTAGGGTGCACCAGGCATGATGCCAACCTAAGAGGCCTGGCTTCTCTGCTCAGAGATGTGGATTTCTGAGCTTGCCTTCTTCAGCCCACGTAACAGCAGGGTCACCCCATATGGGTATGCCCTGCACAAAGCACTAGGACAAAGGGGGAAAAGGGGGCTAAAACCCAACTTCATAGCCAAGGTCTGTGTCCTGGGCTGTGTCAGCTGAAAAGAAGGGATATTTTTGTTTATTTGGTCCATCGAGGGGGGAGGGTTGCCTTCTTATAATCTGTTGACCCCTCTGGGTCATCTCTAGATTTTTCTCTATACTTGCTGGTGAATGACAGCAGCCTGGAATAAGGGCCACTCTTAGAATCAAACATGCCTCCCCTTTGGAGTTTCTACCTTCCCCATCCTCTGCTGTTTTCATTAGTCTGCATCCTACCCTACCCCCTTCCTAATGACTGCTGGGAGGTGAAGCCATTTCCAGTGACTCAGGTCCCAGCTGATAGTTCCTGGCCACGAGGATCCCAGAAGCTCCTGGACTAACCAGGGAGACAGGAAGAGCAGCTTTTCCAAGCGTCCCCAGGGTGGGGTAAAGCCGGAAGAAGCCAGAAATGGTGTGGAAGCAGAAACTCTCTCTTCACTTTGTGACATCCTACTCTCTCCACCAGCTCCAGGGCCTCAATAGATCTCAGCTTCTAAAGTCTACTGGTGCCAGGTGCTCAGGCAGCGACACTTACGCAATCTTGTTGACCGTGGCATCTTCATCATCCACTACATGAGACAGAGGCATGGGGAAAAAGCAGAACATCAGTGAGCAGCTCTGGGAACCATCTGTGTTGCAGTGTGCCTTCCTGCTCCCTCCCTACCCACTGAAAGAAGGGCCTGTGCCCACAGAGGCAGAGCTGGACAGGAGGCTCTGGGAGAGCTCATGCTATGAACCCCACAACTTACTTGTTCTCTGGCCAAGGTGGCAGTGGTCCCAGGTGGAGAAGGTACAGGCTAGAAACTCCCTCATTTCCCTCCCTCCCCATGATGTGTCCCATCACAGGTTCCTCTTTGTAAGCTCAAAATATGATAAACAACTGGTCTGTGAGGTTGGTTACGTCAGTGGCTGGGTACAGCAAAGAGAAATGCAGGGAGTGGGGGAAGGGGATATTCACAGAGAAAGTCCTCAGGAGGATTACACTGAGGAGTAGCTGTCTTCTTGGGTGGGAGCTCATGTGAAGCCATCTGGAGGGAAGGAAAGGCTAGGGCCAGGACAGGATAATCTGGACAGGCTGGGGCTAAGAACTGGGGCAAGTGTGTCCCCCCCCTCCCCAGTCAAAAATGCCTACAGGAAAGACAGCTCCAACCTGAGCACACTTAGGCTCTCTATAAAGAGAAAGGCCACCAGCCCTGGCTGGTTTGGCTCAGCATTTAGAGCGTAGACCCGTGGACCAATGAGTCTCGGGTTCGATTCCAGTCAAGGGCACGAACCTTGGTTACAGTTCATCCCCGGCCCTGGTTGGGGTCGTGCGGGAGGCAACCAGTCAATATGTCTCTCTTGCATCGATGTTTCCCTCTCTCTCCCCCTCTCTTCCTCTCTATCTGAACAGAAATGGAAAAATATCCTCAGGTGAGGATTAAAAAAAAGAGAGAAAGGCCACCATCACCAGGTCTTCGGGGTCCCAGTGGTCATGGAGGTCTCTGGTCCTGGGTGTGGGAGCACTAGGAGAGGTGATAGAGCTGGTGCCCACGATAACATTCATTTTGCAGTTGCCCACTTGAGGTTTACAGAGGGCTTTTATATTAACCATCTCATTTGGTCCACATAACAATGGACTGGGTTGAGACCGTTAGGCCCATTTTGTAGAGAATGAAACTAGGGGCCAGAAAAGTTACAGGACTTGCCCAGTGGCTTTATCAGTTGTGGACATTTCTATCTAGATTTTCTACTACATCACAGTGTCTCTGCCTGTGGAGGTAGGGAGGCAGAAGAGGCCAAGTCTCCAGAACAGCCACCTCTCCTTTCCCAGCAGGCACCATAGGCCCATTCTCCTGAGGCTGGCCCCATGGCAACAGAACACTGGCAGAGGGCGGGCAGAAGGGAGGGAAATCACAGGTACCTGTGGTGAACTCAGCAGGCTTCTTGAAGTGGGTCAGGGTGATGTGGCAGAGGATGTAGAGTGTCGCAAACAGAAGTGCTGAGATCTGTGGTAGAGCATGAGCTGGGATGAGAAACTCTAATCCCCAGCACATTCCATAGCCCCAGTGACCTCTATGTTAATTACATGGGGTCATTTCTCCCAAACAAGGCTCCATACTTCCAGGGGCTCCATCTTTCTCCCTGGTACTTTCTTCTAGTCAGGGCCTCAGGAGCCTCTAAGTCTTAGAGCCTAAGAAGCAGCAGACAGGGGCTGTCCCATGCACCTGGGGAAACAGCATCATGTCCAGCCCTATGAGGGTTTTCCTTGTAGAAAATAGCAACAGCCAAACACTAGTTGGTAAATGGGCAGAGAAAACTAGATGCTTATGTACACACACCTGAAATGGGCCACAGAACCAGAGGGAGTTTACTCCTAGCACATTATTGGAGGGGGAAGCAAGTTCGAGGGGAAGAAGGGGATGTCTGCATTGTCCTGGCACTTCAATCTCCCTCTCTTTCACCTTCTCACCCACTACCATCTTGACCCAAGCTCCGGGAGAGAATAAGTAGGAATCATGTCTCTAGATCAAGTCAGAACTTCTACTGTGTTTATTCGGGGGCTATGAAAGATCAAGTCTGCTTTGGGCCAAACCATAGCTTCATTTAATTCTCTGCCCCTAAGAGTAAGACATAGTTGGGGCCTAATAGCTACAAAGTTCCTAGAGTCAGCATCAGCCCCTTTAAAGGCAGTCAATCCCTAGTCCCTACCTCAAGTGATTTCCCAACTCTAGGGCCAGCCTCTCAGGGTCTGTCCCATGCCTCTGGGTGACTGGACCTCCAATTGACAGTTAAGGCAGGACTTAGCCAGATTACTTTGCACATGCTTACATTCCTACCCTACCCTGAATAAGCTGCTATTGCTCAGGGGAAGAGCCACTGCTCAGTTTGACTCCATAATCAGGGAGTCTTGAGAAGAGACATTATTGTGTTTGAAGTAGTTCAAGAAGGCAGGATCAGTCTTGTGGGTCCTCCAGTCCCCAAAATGAGCTAATCCCACAGGAAATCTGCATACAGCTATCCATACAAAGAAGGAAGAAGTCATAGAGATCCTAGGAGAGCATGGGCCCAGGACAAAGTTGTAGCTTTTGACATTAGGAAAGCAGAGAGAATGAGCCACTCAGATTGGAACTGCAGAAATTTTACAGCCTAGTGCTCTGCCCTGGGCTTGCGTAATAGCCAGGAAGGTGGGAGGGCTCAAAAGGTCGGGCCAGAGTTCCACGCAGTTCCAGCAGAGACTAGGTCATTCTGTAGAGCAGGGCATGGGAGTCAGGTGGAAGAGCTACCAGAAGCCTTCAGGCTGCCCTTGGCCAGCACTGATGTCCTCAGCTAATGGAACTAAAGGGTGGAAGGAGACATCCAGGAGGCTGCTTCTCTCTCCAAGGTCTCATCCCTCCTGGTTCTTAGGAATGTGGACCTCTGGCCATACACTGTCTCAAGGTCTAAGTGAGCCTCAACAATATGCCCAACCCCACCATGTGGGACTATCCACTAAGGGACGCACAAGGAAAGCTTCCTGAAAGCAGATCTGGCATTCTACACATGGACTGACATACTTCCTACTTTTCAGTTCTCACAGATAAGGACAGACTCAGTTAAGTCATGGCTCAATTTATCCCTCCTCCAATCTGAGGCTGCCCAGGGCAGACTAGAACCCAGCATAAGAAAAATGAATGATGAGCCCACTCACTAACACTTCTATTTTTTCAAACCTTTTTAATTTTCCTTTCCATTTAGTATATGGAAGAGGGATACCCTGGGGATTTCTGAGGAAGAAGACTCAGGAGAAAGGAGAGAGATGAGAGTTCAAAGCAGGCCCAAGGAAGATTCGACTGCCTAAGCACCTCCGTGTGCTCCCCAGCCCCACTCCCCAGAAGTGAGGAATCCATTGCTGTGGTAGATTCAGCTAATGCTCTAGGTGGCAGTGAGGGAGTAAGGAAGGCAGCCAGGTGCCCTCTAGAGCACTGAGGGGAACCACTCACCGAGAAAATCTTCACACGTTTGAATATCTAGCTAGGAACATCCACTTGAAGGGATACTAACAAACACCTATCAGGGGGTGGGAGAACCTTAGTTGTTCTCCATCTCTACCCTGTAGATCCACCCCATCAAGAGTCCCTTCTTCCAAAGTGGGAGACCCACCAAAGTCCCTGTTCAACAAACATCAGTTGGGTCTGCTGAGGTAAATGCAAATAAGCCCGCCCCTAATCAAATCCATCCCTCTCGGACTAAGATGAGCAGACTCGCCAGACTCTCAGACACAGGGGGACCCACGCACAGTACAACAGTAGAGGTGGGGGACAGAAGGGAGGGCGGGGGAGGGGCGTGTAGAGGGGAGGAACGGAAACCGTCCGGCTTTGTTTATCGCGTAGCTACCCAGAGGATCCGACCTAGTGGTTCACCAGCTGGGGAACCGGTCCTTGTGTCGGGCCGGGGCTCTTCGTTGCTCGCCCCTGGTCCAGGCAGGGTCTGGGGTCTGACGGCGCTCTAAGCCCAGGTGGTCGTACTCTGACCCGAACCTCTCCTCCCGCGACACCCGTGCTTCTCCCCCCTTTGGTCCTAACCTTCCTGCCCGGGTCCCGCACTCACAATGCATTCGCGGACCCTCTCGTGGAATAGCTGCTCTCGCACGGATAGCACTTCGTAGTCAGCTGCTTCCATACTTTGCTCAGCATGACTGGGGCGGGGGTGTCTCCGGGCCCGGGCAGGACGAGCGGGGATAAAGCCGCCGCCGCCAAGCACCCGGACCCAGCCGAGGAGCCGTTCCTCGCAGCCTGCGACGGAAACTCAGGGTAATCTGAGGTCCAGATTCAGTCGTCCCGACGCCCCGCCCTTAAAGGGGCAGGCACCAGCGCGCCTCACTTTAAAGGGTCCCTGCGCCCTCTCTGTTCCCTCCCCTTTAAGGTCGGGCCTCGGTCAAATTTCAACGTAAACACCCTCCCGCAGGCTCGCTACGAGGAAGCGTCGGTCTTCATTCTATTTTACTGGCGACCAACTGACGACACAAGGGATGGGCGGGTTCATTTCAGAGAGCTAAACTCATTGGCTTCAAGAGCTGCCGCTCCTCGCTAGAGGAACGCTGATAGGCTTTCCCCGTGAAAGGAGGCGGTATCTTTGAGGTCAATCGGTGCTCTTTCTAAAACTAACAAACTGACGCCCTCACCTCTGGCTGTTGCGAAGAGAGGATTCCTACATTTTAGTAGCTACTAAAATTTTAGTTTGAGAGGCCCAGGGGGGTTATGAAAGGTACCGCTGCTCAGGAACCCAAGGCCCATAGCACCATCTTCTGAAACTGTTTTATGTTGGAGTGGGGCCCCCTTCACCGCCAGTTTTCACTCAGTCACTTTTAGGATGGCCAAGTGTGTGCTAGAGCAAATACTAAAAACAAACAAAAAAGCTATACAGAAATATTCTTCTGAAACTTTGTGAGGAAATGCCCATAGGGGAACATTCTTGAGTGGGGCTGCATCAAACATTAGCTAACCTATGTGCCACTCACTTTACAGACTTGAACTCATTTTATTTTTTTATCCTCACCGGAGGACATTTTTGCATTTATCTTCAGATAGAGGGGGAGGGAGAGAGGGAGGAAGACAGAGAGAGAAACATCGATGTGAGAGAGACACATCGAGTGGCTGCCACCCACATGACCCCAACCGGGACCGGCGACAAACTGCAACCGAGGTACGTGCCCATAGCGGGAACCAAACCTGGGACTCTCTGGTCCGCAGGCCAATGCTCTAACCGCTGAGCCAAACCCGCCAGGGCGTAATTAGCATTTTAGAGATTAGAAAAAGGTGAGAGGTTGTCATGTACCCAAGGTCACATAATTAAGGAATGCAAGTTACGTTCCTGAGATCTTGGTAGAAAGACTATTTGAAAAGTCCCACCTTAATGAAATTAAATCTTTCCTCTAAATTGAAAGAAGCAACTCTGGCTGGTTTGGCTCAGCCGTTAGAGCTTCGGCCTGCGGTCCAGAGAGACCCGGGTTGAGTTCCCGCTAAGGGCACATACCTTGTTTGCAGTTTGTCCCCAGCTGGGGTCGTGTGGGTGGTGGCCAGTAGATGTGTCTCTCACATCGATGTTTCTCTCTCCTTTCCTCCCTCTCTCCCTCTCGCTGTATCTGAAGATGAATGCAAAAGTGTCCTTGGGTGAGGATAATAAATAAAAAATAAATTGAAGGAAGCAGTGCAGAGAAACAAAAGAAGGGTTGAGTTTTGCAAAGCCTGCCATCGAAGAATAAGAGCCCAATTCTAAAGGCCTTAGATTGCATTCAGTTACTAACAATTGAATTCTGTATCTTTGTAACTTCTTGGGGCAAGTTATTTTGATCTCTGTTCTGTTTCTCCAGTGATTTGCAATAGAACCTTGAGAAATAAAAAGCATGTATTGGTGTGTATATATAATACACCTGTATTTGGTGATAGCAAGATAATGAGAAAACTGATTTCCCTCTTAGCAACCAACCTTGAAGTGAACAGAACTCCAACAGGGAGAGAGAGCAGACACAGTTAGTTACAAAGAGGAGACAGATTGTAGCTGGCTGGGTCCTTGGCTCTGCTGCAAGGAAAGGAGAGAACAGAAAGGTGGCTTGGGTCTACTGAGTGTGTTGTAGGAACAAACATGAATGGGTCAAGGCCCTACCCTGGAGGAACTTACAGCTTGTCAGGGAGAGGTGGCCCTGGAGTTTAACACTTCTCAGATCTTGATTTCAAGCCTATGTACTTTAATGATCTTATTAAAACACAAATCAGATCCTGTCTCAGCTCAAAATTGCTCAAAAGTGATCCATTTGCACTTAAAAATTCACTAGCTTTTTGACGCAAGCCTACAAGGCTTTTAGAGGTTACAAAATGGTGGCCTTTGGGCTACATTAGACATGCTGTGTTTTGTTGGGCTCACAGTGTTTTTAACAAATTTGAACAAACATTTAAAAATCAGAAGATGACACCTTAAAAATTCAGACATCTGTCTCTTAAATAGAAGATGTGGCAGAGCTGGGCAATAAAGGCCTGTGGCTCTGTAGACGGAGGAGGATGTACTAGTCTTCCACAGCTCCTGTCACTGGGGTAAGCACTTATACCTCACCAGTTTTTCCATTTACATTGTTAGCCCAGCTGTGCATTTGAGTTTGTGACCTGTGAGCTAACATTTCTCTACTGCTTCAACTTGGCACCATCTTCATTTTGGCCTTTGGTCAGTTTCTGGTGGACTCTGCCAAGCTCTTCCCTTTCTCAGGACTCTGCACTTGCTGTTTCACCTGCCTGAAAGAGCTCTCCCCTTCTTCTCCTCCTTCCCAATTCACTTTTAGCTGGCTCCTATTTTCTTTAGGTTTCAGTTTTAATGTTATCTGCTCAGAGGAGTCTCCCCCAATCCCAACTATCTTATCTAAAGCAACCTATTTTTGTCATATTTATTACAAATTGCCTTAACTTTGTTTGCTTTGTTTGTATGTCTCCCCCATTTAGGCTCCTAAAATTAAAAAAAAAAAAATGTATTTGTATTTGTCAACATGAGAACATCCAAATGGGTAGAGAATTTTTTATAAGAGTTTATTTGAGTCAAAACTGATAACAGTGTCACAGTTTCTTCTATGTATTTGAAATTAAGGAGGGAACATAAGGAAGATTATATGAGGGTGAGAGAAAGCAGGGCGGGACTGGATTACAGGTCGTTAATAAGATTATGTACTTTCTTGAGGATGGTTAAACTTATTTCAAAAGTATGTTAATTTAGTGTGCTCTCCTCCGGGGTGCAAGCCCTTGCCTTTCCCTTCTCCCTCTTCCCCCACAGGCGTGCATATCCTAATCTCTAAAGGGACTCCATGAGACTTGCGATCAGGGGAGTAATAAACAGCGGCAGCTCATCCCAGGCTAACCCCCTGAACCTATTTACAAGGCTCCCTGTTCTCTGACTTTCCAGAGAGCCAAAGCAGCCCTGCCTAGGCTCTCTCTTGTTGCTTCCTTGTTTCACTGTCCGCAGCTTTAATAAATGTCCTCTCAAAATTAAAAAAAAAAAAAAAAAGGTATGTTAACCTAGATGCACGAAAACAATGGACGGGACTTGCTTAAGGCAAAAATAAACCATTTATTACAAAAGTTATTGCCCTGGCCAGGTAGCTCAGTTGATTAGAGCATCATTCCTACATGCTAAGGTTGTGGGTTCGAACCCTGGTCAGGGCACATACAAGAATCAACCAATGAGCCCTGGCCAGTTTGGCTCAGCGGTTAGAGCGTTGGCCTGCGGTCCAGAGAGACCCGGGCTCGGTTCCCGCTAAGGGCACGTACCTCTGTTGCAGTTTGTCCCTGGCCCCTGGTTGGGTCGTGAGGGAGGCAGCCACTCGATGTGTCCCTTTCACATCGATGTTTCTCTCTCTCTCTCCCTCCCACTCTATCTGAACAAAAAATGGAAAAACGTCCTCCGGTGAGGATAAAAAAAAAAAAAAGAATGAACCAATGAATGCATAACAACAAATTAATGTTGTCTGCCTCTCTCAAAAAAAAAAGTTAACATGCTTAAGGCATGACTACCTACCATGACCTGCCTAGTTAGGAATTTATGATCAGATGACCCTATGAGGTTACTTTCTGTAGAACCCCATTTTTTTTTTTTTTTTTTGCCCACATCTTGAACACAGTTATTTTCTTAGTTTTAGCCTGGTGCCCAACACATGTAGTACTCAAATATTTACAAATGTAGTGAGAAAAGATGCCAGGCATTGCTAATAATCAGAAGAGCTGGGTACTAGTTCTAGCATTGTCATCCTGAGCTGTACTTGATCTCACTTGCAAAACTAGAGACCCTTTAGATTGCTTCCAAATCTATAAATCTAGTGTTAATGGTCCTTTGCAATCCGCAAAATGCTGTAATATCACTTGAGTCACAGACTGTTACATCTGATTCTTACAACTGGTCAACATAGATTTCTACTTAGAGACTTAGCATCATCCAGAATATACTGATGTGTACAACTGAACTGAACTTTATTTTTTTTAATTGTTTTAGTTACTTAAATGTTCTTTTATTTATTTATTTATTTATCCTCACCAAAGGACATTTTTGCATTTATCTTCAGATAGAGCAGGAGGAAGAGAGGGAGGAAGAGAGAGAGAGAAACATTGATGTGAGAGAGACACATTGAGTGGCTGCCACCCACACAACCCCAACTGGGGCCAGGGACAAACTGCAACTGAGGTACCTGTCCTTAGTGGGAACCCAACCGGGACTCCCTGGTCCACAGGCCGAAGCTCTAACTGCTGAGCCAAACCGGCCAGGGCAAAGTTATCCATTTTTTTAAAGATTTTTTCTTTATTGATTTTAGAGAGAGAGGAAGGGAGAGGGAGAGAGAGATAGAAACATCGATGAGAGAGAACATCCATTGGCCGCCTCCTGCATGCCCCCCCCTGGGGATCAGGCCCACAACCTGGGCATGTGCTCTGACCAGGAATCGAACCGGCGACCTCTTGGTCGACGCTCAACCGCTGAGCCACACTGGCCGGGCCAAAGTTACCCTTTTTTAAATACAAGATTTCAGAAACTTTCCATTCATATTATGGGTTATTTTTCTTTTCTCTTTGCTTACCTACATGTCCCAATTTTCCCACAGAAAACATAAGAAATACGGAAAAATTCCTGCTCACTCTAAGTAAGACTAGTAGCTTTAGGGTTGTTTTATTCCTAGGACTTCCTGGGTCTTCAGAAAGAACTATCCAACTCTAAGGTGAGAATACTACAGGCTGTGTTATGAACTGAATGTTTGTGCCCCGCCTCAATTCATATGTTAAAACCCTAACCCCAAATGTGACAGTAATACAAGGTGGGGCCTTTGGGAGGTAATTAGGTTTAGATGAGGTCATGAAGTACAGCCCCCATCATGGGATTAATGTTCAAATAAGAAGAGAAAGAGCCCTGGTCGGTTTTGCTCAGTGGTTAGAGCGTTCGCCGGTGGACCGATGAATTGCGGGTTTGATTCTGATCAAGGGCACGTACCTCAGTTGCGGTTCGTCCCTGGCCCTGGTCAGGTCGCGTGGGAAGCGACCAGTCATTGTCTCCCTTTCACAAAGATGTTTCTCTCTCTCTCTCTCTCTCTCTCTCTCTCTCTCTCTCTCTCTCTCTCTCCCTCCCTCCCTCCCACTCTATCTGATGATAAATAAATAAAAAATATCCTCGGCCCAGCTGGTGTGGCTCAGTGGTTGAGTATCGACCCATGCACCAAGAGGTTGCTGATTCTATTCCCGGTCAGGGCACATGCCCAGATTCTGGGCCAAATCTTCAGTGGGGGGCATGCAGGATGCGGCCAATTGATGTTCTCTCTCATCGATGTTTCTATCTCTCTCTCCCACTCACTTTCTCTCTCTCTAAAATCAATAAAGAAAAAAAATTTTTTTAAAAAGAAAAAGAAAAGTTGGCTTGAGATAACACGAACATTTGGAAATCTTAGACTCTGGGAATGCAGAGGAATCTTAGAAGTCTTCAGTTCTACGTGTTTGCCTTTCCCAACATGGATGCCATAGTGGTCCATTGTGGGTCCTAGATCAGAATTAGAAAGTGAGCTGCAATGCTCTTCCCCATCCTTTGCTGTGCCCTCTGGAGTTTGAGAAATGAATCGGCTGCCATTTCTGGACAGAAGCTCTTCACTGGGTTTCTCTTTGCTAATCTAAATAACCTCAGTTTTCTGAGTTGCTATACCCAGGACCCCTTACTTACACACTCCACTCACCCCTTGGAGGAAATTCTCTTGCCTGTCCATATCCTTCTTAAGGTGAATGGAACTGGATAACAGTTTGCTTAGTAGGGTGGTCAGTGAAGAGTTTGGTAGGAACACTTACTTACCTAGCTTTGTATACTGTTGTATAGAAGGAATGTCTAAGGTGACATCAGCCTGTTCTGGCAGCTGGGTCACACCTGTCTCATGGCACACATTCATTTGGTCATTGTGAGCCAGTGGAAGTTCCTACATATTAGTGTCATGAGATATTCGAGTTGGGCCCGTGAGAGGCTGAGAGATTTCTTCTTATTTAAGAAGAATCTTTAGAACAGAGGAGCAGTTTTATCACCCACCTCCATTTGATGTCACTGTCTACCCTGTAGTGTCTTCCTGAGGCATCTTAGACCTTTGGGACTAGGAAAGTTGGAGAAAGGGAAGGCAGTGGAGGGGCAGTCTTTGCTAGCTTTCAGAATTAAAAGTTTAAATCTATGCTCTTGCCCAAAATTAATTCTTAGAATATATATTAAGTGTCAATCACATACTAAGTAAGCACCAAGCTAGGTACTGGTGATACAATGGTAAGCATAATAGACATGGAGTTTTGGAGTTTTTAAAATCTGGTGGGGGAAATATATTAACCAAATAATCATATAAATAAATATATAATTCCAAAATACAATAAATAGTTTAAGAGAAAGGGAGAAGATTCTATAAAAAGATATACTAGAGCCCTGGCTGGTTTGGCTCAGTGGTTAGAGCATCGGCCCACAGACCAAAGAGTTGTGGGTTTGATTCTGATCAAGGGCATGTACCTCGATTGCGGTTTGATCCCCGGCCCTAGTTGGGGTCTTTCTCACATCATGTTTCTCTCTCTCCCTCTCTCCCTCCCTCCCACTCTATCTGAAAATCAATGGAAAAATATCCTCAGGTGAAGATTAAAAAATAAATAAATAAATATACTAGAAAATCTGATCTAGTTTGACTTAGTCTTCAAATCCTTGGTGAGGTGACACCTGGGTTTTCATCATCAAAGGCGGAGTATGAATTAACTGGGCAAAGGGGGTGGGATCAGTTATGGTGGGAAAAAGTATTACATATAAGTAGAGAGAATAGTATTTGAAGGTGCTAGGTAGGATTGAGGTGATGAGGTTGATTTCATCACAGTTGGACATAGTAACATACAGCAGGTTGGTCAGTTGAGGGATGGGTAGGGTAGGAAATTTATTTGTTTATGGACAGGTGGTGGAGAGGAAAAACCTGGCCCTCGCCACGCAATGATATTAGTATCTACATGATGATGTCCACGCTCCTTCATTACCCCTTGTTGACCCTAAGGCCATGTTTTTATACCCATCCCACCCTGGGAAGCACCACAGAGGCAGGAGCTGAGGTAAGAGCTCCTTGGGTGTGGGGTTTCCTGTGGCTGCCTGATTCACAATGGCCTAGCATGAGGTCCAGCTGGCTCCAGGAATGGACAGAATAAAAAGTGACAAGCATATGAATGCTAGGGATGCCAGGTCAGTCACTTCCTGTTTGTTGTATATCTTTTAGGCTCAGCACCCAGGTGACAGCCAGGGCAGAGTTCACAAATCTGAGATCAGCACTTCTGGACAAGAACTCCTTGTCAGTGGTGCCATCTGCAGGGCATTAAGGAATTTGCCAGGAATTTGATGGGATTGGGAGGGGAAAATGGCATCTCTTTATTGTCTCCCTCAAACCTCTTAATCTGAGTGTGTCCCTACATCACAGTCCTGGTCCTTCATAGGGCTGAAAGACACCTATTGCCTCTGATCTTGTGGCAGGCAATATTTAAGTCACCTGGTCCTACAAGGCAGGACGCTGGGCTGTGGCATCACTTCCTTTCTTACTTTCCAATTAAATGTCATCTGCAAAAAGAATAATGCCAAGCCCTGGCCAGGTAGCTCAGCTGGTTGGAGCATCATCCCAATACCCCAGGGTTTTGAGTTCAATCCCTGGTCAGGGCACATACGGGAATCAGCCAGTGAATGCATATATAAGTGGAAAAACAAAGTGCTATCTCTCTCTCAAAAATCAATCAATCAATAAAATGTTTTTAAAACTGAGGCCAAGAATGCTGGTTGCAAAGGTATTTAAGCATTCTGGTGTTTAAAAAAAAAAAAAAAGTGGGTGAGTCCCTGATTGGGTAGCTCAGTTGGTTGGAGCATCAACCCATACACCAAAAAGGTTGCGGGTTCAGTCCCTGGTCAGGCATGAACTGGAGGTGACTGATCAATGTTTCTTTCTCACATCGATGTTTCTCTCTCTCCCTTCCTCTCTCTCTAAAATCAATAAAAACATAACCTCGAGTGAGGATTAAAACAAAAAAGTCGGTGGCTAGTAAATTGAAAGTGTTGATTATCATTATTATCATTGCCATCTTGAAGTAAGCCCTCCTTAGGCTTTTACTTCTCTTTTTTTTATTTTTATTTTTCTTTATTGATTTTTAGAGAGAGAGGAAGGGAGAGGAGAGAGAGAACATCGATCGGCCGCCTCCTGCATGCCCCCCACTGGGGATTGGGCCCAACCTGGGCATGTGCCCTGACCAGGAATCGAACCAGCCACCTCTTGGTACATGGGTCAATGTTCAACCACTGAATCACACTGGCTGGGCCATCTATTTCTTTCTTTTCTGAGTAAATGGCTCACTCTTCCTTGGCAGTGGCTCTGGGTCCCACTGAGCAGAGCTGTCATGTCTTGGCATGGGGTGGCCTGCTCCTCATCTCTCAAGCTTGGACATACATCTATCTCTAAGCTTACAAATCCCTCAAGACTTGATTGCCCTATTTGCCACCCCTTTCTTAGAAAGGCAGGATGGAAATCTATAGTGCAACAGGGAAAATAGAGCCAGAAGTTGAGAGCCTGACTAGTGACAGAACAAGAGGTCGTGTCTCTCGCTATTCCCTAGGCCTCTCCACCCTGAGATTCACCTCAGGAGGTGCTTTAAGAGACCTGGGCCTGGAAAGAGGGTAAATACGTTTTACAGAACTCTAGGGTTAAATGTTTATATTGAATAGAATGATAAAGAATCTGACCTAAGAGGGAAATAATCATTATTTTTACTTCCCTTGGAGCATTCTGTGGGCCATAAGCATTACCAGGCACTGTACTTGCCACTAGGGCAGAGATGTAGATAATAAGATCCTAGTGCTCCCCTAAAAGAATGCTTGGTAGTATTTCCTGGGTGCCTTAGCATTTCATTATAGCCATCCCTGCCATGTCACACACTTGGTACTTCATGTCACCAAAGGCTTTCATTACTGCTAGTCAACTATTAGTCCTTGTCTTTTTTTTTTTTTTTTAATAACTACTTTAAAAAATTGTATTGATTTTAGAGAGAGGAGAGAGGGAGGGAGAGAGAGAGAGAGATGGATTTGTTGTTCCTTATTTATGCATTCATTGGTTGATTCTTGTATGTGCCCTGACTGGGATTGAACCCCAAACCTTGGTGTATCAGCATGATGCTCCAACCAACTGAATTTACTAGATGGGGCTAGTCATCATCTTGATATATGATTGGGAACAGAGGGGACAGAGGTAAATACTGAATTTTAGCAGCAAGTTGGATTGATAACCAAATAATTAAGGTATAAAGGGGATAAATCAGGAGTGTAGGTAGGTATCCATTCTACAGGACAGCTTAAAAGGCAATAAAAAATGCTTAAGTTCAACCCTGGCTAGTGTGGCTCAGTGGCTAGAGTGTCTGCCCATGCACCGAAGGGTTGCAGATTTGATTTCCAGTCAAAGGCACATACCTTGGTTGAAGGTTTGATCCCCAACTGGAGCTGCATGCAGGAGGCAACCAATCGATGTGTCTCTCTCACATCGATGTTTCTCTCTCTCCTCCTCCTCCCTCCCTCCCTTCCATTCTCTCTAAATATCAGTGGAAAAAATATCCTTTGGTGAGGATTAACAAAAACAAAACAAAACAAAACAAAACAAAACAAAACAAAACAAAACAAAACTGAAGTTCGAGTTTGAACTGTAGAAAATAGGAAGACATTATGGTTTCTAACTTGCCCTCTCTTGGATCACTCACTCTGGAAGAACAGAAGCCTGCTGTCATGTCGTGGACACTCAAGGAGTCCTATGGAGAGGTGAATGTGAACTAAGGCCACCAGCCAACAACTAGCACTAACATGCCAGGCATGTGAATGAAACACCTGGGAAGTGAATTGTCCAGCCTGTCAAGCATCAGATGACTGCAACCCTATGAGAAACCCCAAGACAGACCATCCAGCCAAGCTGCTCCTGTATTACTGACCCTCAGAAATTGCATGAGGTAATACACATATATTGTTTTAAGCCACAAAGCTTTTGGGCACTATGCTGCTATGCAATAACAGATAATAAATCACAAACAGCTGTGTGCCTACCACCCAAGCCTGTCATCTTAACATTTGCCTTACTACAGATACTTTATTTTCTTATATATATAAAAAATAAGCAATAGTCCCCCACCTCCCCAAAAAACATTACAGTTGAAACACTGGCTTCTTAATTCTGTCCCTGTCTTGTGTTTCAGAACTCTGAGAAAGCATCATAGCACCTTCTGCACTGAGTATTGTTTGCCTGAAAAGCAAGCTCTTCTCTACATTGGTTTGCTGTTTCCCAGGCTCTGGCCTAGCTACCTTTCCATTGTTTTGCAGAAAGAACAGAACATCTCAGAGGGTCTTCAAACATCTCTCAAGATGGTCTTCCATCTGTGAATTAACTCAAAACCTTAATTCCCATTTGATTATTGATCCAGTTCAAAGCCCTGGCATTTGCCTCCCCCTGGGGACTGTAGTAGCTCCATTTGTGTTGCTATGCTAGGCCTGCAGTGCCACCCACCAGAGCTTTCTTTCTCAAATGTCTATGCCCAATCAGATTGTTTCTTTCAGAAGCTAGGAACAACTATTTTGTAGATACAGGGTGGGACAAAAGTAGGTTTACAGTTGTGAGTACACGAAGGCTTATTCCTTTACTTATTGTGTTTTTTTTTCCCTCACCGGAGGACATTTTTGCATTTATCTTCAGATAGAGCGGGAGGGAGGGAGAAAGAAACATTGACGTGAGAGAGACACATCGAGTGGCTGCCACCCACACAACCCCAACCGGGTCTGGGGACAAACTGCAACCGAGGTACATGCCCTTAGCGGGAACCGAACCCGGGACCCTCTGGTCTGCAGGCCAAACTGGTCAGGGGTCTTTTCTATTATTTTCCCTAAGAAATGTAAACCTACTTTTGCCCCACCCTATATATAGTATTTATGGGCTAGGAAAAAACCTGGGAAATTTTTTATCTTTCCTTTTAAACCAGTTAAGACAGCAACATCTTCAGCAAATTGTCCCTATGCTTTCTATATTTGAAATGTACATTTTCTCCTAGGTTAAATCCTCTATTTGCTTATCTCTAGATTCCTTTAGATACAAATTACATACTTGGTAACATAAGCTCTCAACATTTACAAATGTTGCCACTTCATCCCCTGTAGTAAAGCAGTGCTCTCCCACAAATGTAAACAACTTTTTAAGTAACATATATGCAAAGATTCAAATTGACTTATAAGTATACCTTAGAGATATTATGGGCTTGGTTCCAGATTGCAATAAAGCATCACACTAATTGTAGTCTTTTTACTGGAGGGTCTTGCATTCAATTTGTAAAAACAAAATGTATCTGAAGTGCAATAAAACAAAGTATGCCTGTACTTGTTATTCCTAACTCATTAATTACCCAATAATTTCAAGAACTAGATTAGCAGAATGACTTTCAGTACATCAGAATCAAGCTGTGCTTTTCCAGACCAGTGTGCTCCCTTTTCCCCCCAGAGGTAGTTTAACAGAAGTGGGTTTATTGATATCACCCTGTTGCCATCTCTATCCTCCAAGTGTAGAGAAATCAACTTAGAAAAAGGACAGAAGTCAAATCTTCTTTCTCAATGCCTTTACTTTTTAAACATGAGGGGAAAATCTTATAGGTATACATGAAAAAGACAGACATGATCACAGGTAAAAGCAAAGAAAATCTAGCCAGAAAGCTTTAACACCTTTCAGCTGTTGAACCTGAAGTTCTGAGTATGACATGTTACAGGGCTGGAAGGAATGGTAATTAGTATTCCTCTCCTTCTTCCTCACCCTCTCCTTCAACAGAATCCACACCAACCTCCTCATAATCTTTCTCAAGGGCAGCCATGTCCTCACGGGCCTCAGAAAACTCTCCTTCCTCCATGCCCTCACCCACGTACCAGTGGACAAAGGCACGCTTGGCATACATCAGGTCAAACTTGTGGTCCAGGCGAGCCCAGGCCTCAGCAATAGCCGTGGTGTTGCTCAGCATGCACACAGCTCGCTGTACTTTGGCCAGGTCTCCACCAGGTACCACAGTGGGAGGCTGGTAATTAATGCCAACTTTGAAGCCAGTGGGGCACCAGTCCACAAACTGGATGCTGCGCTTGGTCTTGATGGTAGCAATGGCAGCATTGACATCTTTGGGGACCACGTCACCACGGTACAACAGGCAGCAAGCCATGTATTTACCATGGCGAGGATCACATTTCACCATCTGGTTGGCTGGCTCAAAGCATGCATTGGTGATCTCTGCTACAGAAAGCTGTTCATGGTAGGCTTTCTCAGCAGAGATGACAGGGGCATATGTGGCCAGAGGGAAGTGGATGCGGGGATAGGGCACCAGGTTGGTCTGGAATTCGGTCAGATCAACATTCAGGGCTCCATCAAACCTGAGAGAAGCAGTGATGGAGGACACGATCTGGCTAATAAGGCGGTTAAGGTTAGTGTAGGTTGGGCGCTCAATATCGAGGTTTCTACGACAGATGTCATAGATGGCCTCATTGTCAACCATGAAGGCACAATCAGAGTGCTCCAGGGTGGTGTGGGTGGTGAGGATGGAGTTGTAGGGCTCAACTACAGCTGTGGAAACCTGGGGGGCTGGGTAAATGGAGAACTCCAGCTTGGACTTCTTGCCATAATCGACAGAGAGACGTTCCATCAGCAGGGAGGTGAACCCAGAACCAGTCCCCCCACCAAAGCTGTGGAAAACCAAGAAGCCCTGAAGACCTGTGCACTGGTCAGCCTGTGGAGGAAGAAAAAAGAAAATGTAATTCTTTAATGCCAAGATACATTGTCTTAGAATTTCTATTTCTTTAAATCACGAACATATCAGATTGATGTAAGCTTGAGGAGTGGCAAAATAGTTCCATAACTTAGGGGATTCCAATAATACAGTAAGCAGTGCATTCCACATTTTGACACACACCAAAAATGAATGCTATAGTTTGGTCTCTCCACTAAATTTGCAATGGACCCCCCCTACCCCCACACCAAACCCATCTTAAACATTTTATTTATTTTATTATTTTTTGATGGCTTTATTCATTATCATTTTAACTCATTTGTATTTCAGCATCTTTTTAAAAACTGTTATTTATTAGGGTGACAATGGTTCTTCTAAATACATATTTAAACCTAATACTTACCAATTTCCGAATTCGATCCAGGACAAGGTCAATGATCTCCTTGCCAATGGTGTAGTGCCCACGGGCATAGTTATTGGCAGCATCTTCCTTGCCTGTGATCAGCTGCTCAGGGTGGAAGAGCTGGCGGTAGGTACCAGTGCGAACTTCATCTGGAAAAGGGAACAAAGGTAGCCACCCATCACTAACAACCTGCACAAGCCTTCTCAACACCAGAGCCTCAACAGAGCCCCCAGGACACACCTCCTGTCCTAGACAGCCCCCTGGATGTTACTCAGTTACTGAGGTCAACTCACCAATGACTGTGGGTTCTAGGTCTACAAACACTGCCCTGGGCACATGCTTGCCAGCGCCTGTCTCACTGAAGAAGGTGTTAAAGGAGTCATCTCCCCCTCCAATGGTCTTGTCACTTGGCATCTGGCCATCCGGCTGGATGCCATGTTCCAGGCAGTAGAGCTCCCAGCAGGCATTGCCGATCTGGACACCAGCCTGGCCAACATGGATGGAGATGCACTCACGCTGTGGAAAAGAAGAAAAAAAATCAGGATGAAACTAACCTAGTATTGACTGTGAAACAAAACAACATACGTATGGAATCTTAATCTTACAAAGTGCCTCTTCTAAAACAAATTAAATTGTAAAACTTTTTTTTCTAGGGGACCACCACTACATATTTTGATCTACAGTGCTTTTTATGAATTTCCTTTCCCCCTCTAAATTGGCAAGGCCTCTATCCAAACCAAGGAAAGACCTTAGTCACAGCTTCCTCCTTCTGAAGGACCAAGATAGGAAGAAGGCCATTGGTCCAGCACTCAGGCCCCAGCATACCATTTTAGACTAGGTGGCCAGATTTCCGGGCAGCTCCCAATACAGGAAGCACGTGGACAGAGCAGTGCAGAGGAAATGTCTGGCCCGAGGGGCAGGGCTCTGCGGTACAGGATGAATGAGCAATTTAGGGTGTGCGCGCAGCGGGGCCGCGCAGCTGCCGAGGCAAAGAACGGAACAGCTGCAGCCGCAGCCACGTCGGCAGAAACTCAGCCATGGCCAACCATCCTGAGCACCCGGTAGGCGTTGGGCTCAATCCAGCATCTACACATCTGTCAGGGCACATCAGGGGATTATCTGCAGCACATATCTGGACTAAGATCGGATTTCCGTTCCCTCAAAATCCCTCACCACCACCTGTTCCCACAAGCATTCCAGGCGTAGCAGAGAGGCCACGGAGGGGCAGATGCTGTTGGGAGGTAATTTTCCTAACACTGGCATAGTGCAGCACACTGACAAGGAGTCTTTCAGCATATTCATCTTATTGCTTTCATGAAAAAACAACAACAACAACAACAAGCCAACAAAAAATTCAGGGTAAGAGGTGACACACCCTTCAGCCACAGACCCGCAGCGCCCCAGCGCGCATGCGTACACTGCAGTGGCGGTCTCCCGCCGCTCCCTGGCGGCAAGGTAACGGTCGCGCGTGCGCTTTTGTGTCGGGTTCCTTCCCGCCTCCGCTTTTCGCGCCCAGGAGGAAGTGAGGGCGGGGAGAGCGCGCGCGCGCGCACCAGCTAAAGGAGAGGGAAGAAAAGGGGGATGGGAACACGCGGGAAAAGACTGTAGGGTCTTAGGGTGCCGCGCCCTGGGGTCAAGGTCTAAATAAGAGCCCTAACCACGGTGGAGGGAGCAGCCGCACCGCCATCCCCTTCCAGGGTCCAAGAAGAAAAGGCGGAACCTCCCCTTTCCGGGCCCCAGCTTTTCTCCACAAACTGGAGTCGATCTATTCCCACCCTTGGCTCTCTCCTCATTTTTTTGCCCTCCAAATGGACAGAGCTGGCCTCAGCCCTCTCTAGTTAAAGGCCCTCCGCGAGTCCCCGGCTTGTTTTTCCCATCTTCCCAGCAAGAGCAGCGCCGCACGCGGCGCACTCACCATGGCTGCAGGTTAGCAAGCGTAGGCAACAGGAGTAGACACCGGGTCCCGGTTACTGTTCCCGACAAGCTAAGAGTCGAGGTAAGTAACGCACTGAGGCGGGGGAGGTGCCGGAGTCGCTTAAGTAGCCGTCCGGGAAGGGGCGGGCGGGCACAGGCGGTGCCACAGCTTCGGGCCACTCCCCCGGCCCGGCGCGCCCACTCGGTGCCGGGCTCCGCCGCCGCAGAGGCGGGCTTCGGACCCGGAGCCCCCTCCCCGCGCGGGCCCGGCGGGGCGGGGTCCTCCGCGCCTGCGGGCCGCCAGCTCGGGTGCTGCAGTCTGCGGCGCATGGCTGCCGAGGCCTGGGCGGAGGGCGGGCAGGGCAGGGTTCGGAAACAAGCCATCCTGGGAATGCGAGAGGAAGCTTGCCTTAATTTGGACGAACGCTAAGACTTAAGAAGTCGATACAATTTTAAAGAGGAAGCACTATGAAATGCAGAAAGTTCGGGTCTGGATAGCTCAGCTGATTATTTTCATGTTGCCACAATTTGTCAGTGAGTTTTATCTTTTCCTTTTCTCAGTTCCTTTAAAGGCAGTGCATGCTGTACTTCCCTGATAATATGTAGAACACGAAGTTTAGAAAACAGAACAGTTCTATTTGGTTTACTGTAACGACTTGTTCTTTAAAGGTACCAAACGTTGGAAGCAAAAACAAACAAAAATACAGTCATTCAAAGAGTAGTACCTAAGCATTTAACATCCAAACTGTTAAAGGGACCCCATTTTTGGACCTCAACCAGCAACTTTATGGAGTAGCCGTAGGGGCTTTTACAAACAGAGATTTAAAGACACTTTGGTAGCTGAAATGAAGACAAACTTGAGTAGGGACGAAATCGACACAGAAGGATATTAGAACTCTTTATATAATAGACAACTGCGTTCTGTTGTGTCAAGATAGATTAGTTGGTTATAGTTTAGTGATGGGAGGCCCAGATTATAGTGAGTAGACTACTCCCCTCCCCCTTTTAAGGAGAATATTCTAAGACCATTGTTAACCCTTGGAAATGCATAAGGAGGTTAATTAGGGTTAAAATGTGGCTTTTAAGTGGTTCTAGCAGAAACCTATTATTATTACTACACTATTCAAAATATCCTCCCAGTGACAGTGTATTAGTAACAAAAAAGGTAAACATAAGACAGTAAAAATTCATAGTTCATATTCAGTTATTACCTGATTCAGATTTGGTAAAGCCTTCACCCTTCATATCAGACAAATAAAACATTTACATTGTTGTCTCACTTATACTTACTTTGAAAATTTATTTGTCCCACTTATTCTTAAAAGGAGATGGAAAATACAGGCATATGTTTTATTGTGCTTTGCTTTAATGTGCTTCACAGATACTGCATTTTTTACAAATTGAAGGCAAGGCTTTCCACCAGCAAAAAGATTACAGTACTACTAGCTTTACTGCAGTGGTCTGGAACCAAACTTACAATATCTCTGAGGAATGCTTGTCATTAGCTTGTCTTAACTGGAAGTATGAATGTTAGGAAACAACCTAGTTGAACTCCATTTTGCTGTCTGCTCTGGATGAAAGCCATTTGAAAGCAGGCACCTCCCTCCTCTTTAGCTCTCTGCAGAACCTCAGAGCCATTCACTGCAGGGATTTCCTCCTGTGGGCCTACATATCTCCTCAGATACCTTCCTAAAACGATTAGCTTTGCTAGCCTTGTTATCTGTCATCTGTGAATTCCCCTGTTGTAAATAAGGAAGTATTTGAGCTTTTTTTTTTAGGTTCCTGACGATACCTCATGTTTCAGAAAATAAGAGAGCCAAAGGGGCCAAAGGGACCTTTACATATAACCTAGTTTGGTATCTTTATGCCAGAAAGATATTGAATAATGCTAAGTTAATTAATTTTGCTACCTCTTTAGTACTTGAGAGGAAAGGCTGACATTTTTTTCTTTTTTACCCATATCAAACTTACATGGGTCTATTTGTTTTTTATTTTTATTTATTTATTTATTTAAAAATATTTTTTCTTTATTGATTTTAGAGAGAGAGGAAAAGAGAGGGAGAGAGAGATGGAAACATCGATGAGGGAGAACATCAACTGGCCATCTCCTGCATGCCCCACACTGGGGATCAGGCCCACAACCTGGGCATGTGCCCTGACTGGGAATCAAACCGGCGATCTCTTGGTGCATGGGTTGATACTCAACTACTGAGCCACACCGGCCGGGCTATTTGTTTATATTATACATGGATACATACACTTTGTCTGCATTTTTTAAATCAAGTTTTTAATGTATGAAATTTGAATTCTGTCACACTGGCCAGGCTAAAATCCTCAAATTTAAACAAGAAAGTTATACCAGGGCTTTGACTTAGTTTGTGCTAAATCATTTTTAAAATTTGTAACTTTGGGCCCGGCCGGTGTGGCTCAGTGGTTGAGCATCAACTCATGTACCAAGAAGTCTCCAGTTTGATTCCTGGTCAGGGCACATGCCCAGGTTGTGGGCCAAATCCCCAGTGTGTGTGTGTGTGTGGGGGGGGGGGCATGCAGGAGGCAGCCACTCTATGTTCTTTCTCATCAATGTTTCTATCTCTCTCCCTCTCCCTTTCTGTGTCTCTAAAATCAATAAAGAAAAAAAATTAAAAAGAAAAGCTCACTTAAAAAAAAATTTGTAATGGTAACTTTGGGACATTTTATTATAAAAAGCTGATACTCATATACATAACTAGTAAGAACTTAAAATTCATCATACATTTACTTCATTTTTTAGCTTGACCTTCTAGTAAATCTTTAGCTTCATTGATTGTGGCTGCTATATAAGGAGATCCTCCCTTGTCTGGATGATATAAAAGCATAATTCGCCAATGAGCATCTCTTATTTTTTCCTTGATTGGCAGTAGGGCTTACACCTAGTATTAATGCTGCTTCCCATTTTGTCATTTTGGTTTCAAACTCACCTCTATTAACAGCCACCACTGAAGGCAGATTTTGGTAGACTTTGAAAAACTTGTTTGACTTGAAGCTGTATATGCTTCATGGCTTGCAAAACATCACAGCCTGCAAATCCTGCGGCAGCAATGTTCAGTCCAGCAGCTACCACCGTACTGGCCATGGCTCGGCTCCGCTGCCTCCCCCCAGAACGCTGTTCATCGAATCCCCGAGGCCATGACCATCATCTCCACGCCTCTACCAGAAAGCAAGGCAGCCGCCACTAGTAGCGACCAAACATCCGCACAATGGCGCCGGAGAAAATACGGCGACGGCCGTGATCTAGGCCGGAAAACTCCACTTTGTATTTAAAAACTAAATAGCTGCCCTGGCCGGTTTGGCTCAGCAGTTGGAGCATCGGCCTGCGGACCAGAGAGTCCCAGGTTCGGTTCCTGCTAGGGGCACGTACAAAAACAAACAAACAAACAAAAAAACTAAATAGCGCCCTGGCCGGTTTGGCTCAAGCGGTTGGAGCGTCGGCCTGCGGACCAGAGAGTCCCGGGTTCAGTTTCTACTAGGGGCACGTACCAAAAAAATAAAATACATAAAAACTAAATAGCCGTTAAATTGCTGGAATATAATCACAGGATTATCCATCGTCTTAACATTTTATCTGATTATATGGGTCTTTTGTTGGATTGTTTTAGGGCCCGTAACTATTTCCTTTGAGTCTTTGATGTAGTGGGAAGACTGTGTTGCTATTTGAGCCACTCCCATCTTTGTTACTTAATATCATCGCCATTTGCTACTGTTCTAAGCAGTCAGTAACATTTGTTGATAGTTCCATATTGTGGTTTAGACACAAAAGTTCATAAAATATTTTGTTCATTTAACCAGCTCCACAAGGAAAGACATAACAAATAGCAACAACTTACCAAGCATTGATGATTTTCTTTCTTTTTTTTTCTTTATTGATTTAGCGGGAGAGATGGAAACATCGACTGGCCACCTCCTGCATGCCCCCCACTGGGGATTTGGCCCACAACCTGGGCATATGCCCTGGCTGGGAATTGAACTGGCTACCTCTTGCTACATGGGTTGATGCTCAACCTCTGAGTCACACGAGCCAGGCCCAAGCATTGATGATTTTCAAACATTTGGCTTTTTATTTTTATGTATTACAGTGTTATAAATTTATATATGCCTTTTTATGGTCTGTTTTTGACATCACCTTACTTCATTGCATTTATAGAATCTGAAATACCTTGTTCATATATTTATTTACTTGTTCAAATTTTTTCCTTAATTAGCCCTGGCCAGTTTGCTCAGTGGTTAGAGCATCCACCCACAGACCAAAGAGTTGTGGGTTCAATTCTGGCCACAGGCACGTACCTTGGTTACGGTTTAGTCCCCAGCCCTGGTCGGGGTTGTGCAGGAGGCAACCAATCGATGTATCTCTCACATCGATATTTCTCTCCCTCCCACTTTATCTAAAGATAAATGGAAAAATATCCTTGGGTGAGGATAAAAAAAAAAAAAATTTTTTTTTCTTAATTAGAATGTAAACTCCATATTTGTTTTTGTGTAATTTAATCTTGGTTGCCCTTCCAACCAAGAACCACCTTTTTCCCTTCTTTGCCAAGATAACTCTTTTTCTTTTTTTTAATATGTTTTATTGATTTTTAGAGAGAGAGGAAGGGAGACGGAGAGAGAGAGATAGAAACATCGATGAGAGAGAACATTGATTGGCCGCCTCCTACATGCCCCCCCCACTGGGGATTGGGCCCACAACCTGGGCATGTGCCCTGATCAGGAATCGAACCAGTGACCTCTTGGTGCATGGGTCGAAGCTCAACCATTGGGCCACACCAGCCGGGCTAACTTTTGACACATTTTGAATTTAAGTGTCTGTAGTGCATATCTGGAGATGTCCGTTAGTCAATTATATATGCAGATGTGAAGAGAGGAGAAAAATATGGATTTGAGAGTCCTTGAGATTTGAGATGATAATTAAACCATGGGGATAAATAAGACTACTCAGGGGGAATGTGTAGAGTTTAGGAGAGTGATGGCCTTGGTAGAGTACCTGGCCTTAGTAGAGAATCTGAAGAATGATTAAATTTAAAGTAGAGAAAAGGAGCCTACAAAAGGAGTCTGAGAAGAAACTGTCAGGGAGAAGGACAACTCACGGTCTCACAATCCAAGGAAAGACAGAGTTTCAAGAAGGAGAAGTGTTACATTGTCAAATGCTGCAGAGAGGTTAAGTAGGGTGAAGATTGGAAAGTGTCCATTGTATATAGAAAACAATATGTCTTTATTTTTTTTTATGTATTAGATAAATATTTATTGAGAGCCTACCATGTCAGGCACTTCTTTTAAGAGTTGGGTAGCTTTGCCCAGCCGGTGTGGCTCAGTGGTTGAGCGTCGACCCATGCACCAAGAGGTCACTGGTTCGATTCCTGGTCAGGGCATGCCCAGGTTGTGGGCCCGATCCCCAGTGGGGGGCATGTGGGAGGCGGCCCATCGATGTTCTCTCTCATCGATGTTTCTATCTCTCTCTCTAAATATCAATAAAGAAAAAAATAAATAAATAAAAAGAGTTGGGTAGCTTTAACAATGACCAAAATATGTCCTTGCTCTCATGGAGTTTATATTCTAGTGAAGGAGAAAGAAAATGAACATACAGCAAAATGGTATGAAATATAATGTCAGGTACTAATAGATGCTACGAAGAAAAATAAAGGCTGGAAAGGAGATTAAAGTTACAGAGGGGTGCTATTTTATTATTATTATTTTTTAATCCTCACCTGAGGATATTTTTCCATTGATTTTTAGATAAGAGTGGAAGGGAGGGAGGGAAGGAGAGAAACATCAGTGTGAGAGAGACACATCGATTGGTTGCTTTCCACACAACCCCGACAGGGGCCAGGGATTGAACCTGCAACCAAGGTACACGCCCTTGACCTGGAATTGAACCCTTGAATCTTCAGTCCCTGGGCTGACTCTCTAACTGCTGAGCCAAATCGGTCAGGACCAGAGGCGTGCTATTTTAGAGCGATCTGGGAAGGCCCCTTTGAGGAGATAGTTATTTGAGCAAAGACCTGAATGAAGCGATAGAGTGGGCATTTCAAACAGAGGGAAGGAACATAAAGTGCAAAAGCTCTGAGGTTGAGGGTGTGCATCTTTTTAAAGCAATATCAATAAGGTCAATGAGACCAGAGTAGAGTAAGTGAGGGGGAGAGTGTTTTGCAATTAAATCAGAGAAGTAGCCAATGTCTAGATCATATAAGGGTCTTATTAGCCACAGAAAAACTATGTTTTAATCTAAAGAACACAGCAAGCCATTACATAGGTTTGAGCAAAGATGTGACATGGCCTCCTTTAGATTTTAAAAGGATTGTCTGGCTGCTGTGAGAATAACTGTAGGAAGTTAGGAGTGGAATAAGGAATATGAGCTGGAAGAGAATTGCAGTAATGTAGAAAGAAGAGGTGATAGTTGCTTGGATCAGGGTGGACCAATAGTGGTGGTGGTAAAAGGTGGTGGGTTTCTGGATATATTTTGAAGGATAGTGTTGATGAGGTTTATTAATGCATTGGACATAGTGTGAGAAAGAAAGAGAGGAATCAATCATGACCCCAAGGTTTTTGGCCTGAGCAACACTGGAGAATACTGAAGGAAAAACAGGTATAGGGAAATAGAGGGAATCAAAAGATCACTTTTGGACATATTAAGTGTGAGGTGTGACGTGTTAGACATTTAAGTAGAACATGTATTCTTTGATAAATACTTAAAATTCATGCAGTAGTCTCCCCTTATATGCAGTTTTGCTTTCTGCAGATCCAGTTATCTGCTGTCAACACATCGCCACAAGGAGAAAGGTGAGTATAGTACAATAAGATATTTTGAGAGAGAGAGAGAGAGAGAAACCACATTCACCTAACCTTTATTACAGTATATTGTTATAATTGTTCTATTTTATTATTGTTGTTGTTAATTTCTTAGTGCCTAATTTATAAATTAAACTTGATCATAGGTATAGGGGGAAAATAATATATATAGGGTTTGGTATTATCTGTAGTTTCAGGCATCCACTGGGGGTCTTGGAAACTATCCCCCACAGGGAAGGAGGGACTACTGCAATAATAAAGAGTTAAGATATCAGGAGAGATAAAATGCTTTTGATAATACTACTTTAGAAAATGCTACTAAAATCTGGATTAGTGCTGTCCAGTATGCTAACCTCTATCTACATGTGGCCATTTAACACTTGAAATGTGCCTAGTCTGACTGAGGAACGGAATATTTTATTTTTTGTAAATTTTAGTTAATTTAAATTTAAATAGTCACATGTGGTGGCTACCATATTGGACAGTGCACATCTAGAGACCTGAGTACTTAAAGTTTCTATATGAAGAAGAAGAAAAGAAGGCTCAATTTCTTCAGGTTAAATGAGAACTGGTGACAAGACACTTTAAAAGTAATGAAAATAGAGTCCAGTAATAACTAAGGAGGATTAATGAGATTTTAAGTAGACACTTACCATGATCTGAATTTATGTATATGAACTAATGAACTATATTCTATAGGAAAGGAGCACAGATTTAGAAAAAAAAAAAAAATATATATATATATATAAATATATAAATATATATATATATATATATATATATATATATATATTCTCACCCGAGGACATTTTTGCATTTTATCTTCAGATAGAGTGGGAGGGAGAGAGGGGGGAAGAGAGAGAGAGAACATCAATGCTAAAGAGACACATTGACTGGTCGCCACCCACATGACCCCAGCCAGGGATGGGGACAAACTGCAACCGAGGAGGTACGTGCCCTTAGCGGGAACCGAACCTGGGACTCTCCGGTCCGCGGGCTGATGCTCTAACCGCTGAGCAAAACTGGCCAGGGCTAGAAAATATTTTTAAAATTGAGAGCTCAAATCATCCCTATAGCAGTTACAAAGGGAAATATGTAACTGCTGAGCCAAACTGGCCAGGGCTACTCCTCTCTCTTAGACACACACACACACACACACACACACACACACACACACACACACACAGAATAGATACCACCTCACAGTCAGTATCAAAAAGACAAAAAATGCCCTGGCTGGTGTGGCTCCGTGGTTAGGAGTGTCAGCCCATGCACCAAAGAGTCACAGGTTCCATTCCTGGTCAAGGGTACCTGGGTTGCAGGTTCATTCCCCGGCCCCAGTCAAGGCACGTGCAGGAGGGAACCAATCAATGTGTCTCTCTCACATCAATGTTTCTCTCTCTCTCTCTTTCTCTCTCTCTCTTTCTCCCCCTCCTTCCCTCCCTCCCTTCTTCCCCCCCTCCCTCCCTCCCTCCCTCTCTCCCTCCCTTCCACTGTCTCTAAGAATCAATGGAAAAAATATCCTTGGGTGAGGATGAACAACAACAACAACAAAAGACAAAAAATAACAAGGATAAGTGAGGATGTGGAAAAACTGGAATACTCATACATGTGGGATTGTATATGGTGCACCCACTTTGTGGAAAACAGTTTAACAGTGCCTCAAAATGTTAAACATAGAGTCACCACATGACCCAGAAATTCCACTCTAGATATATAGCCAAGAAAAATAAAAATATATGGCCATACAAAAATTTGTACATAAATGTTCATAAAAGCATTATTCATAATAGCCAAAAAATGGAAATGACCCAAATGTCCACCAACTGATGAATGGATAAAGAAAATGTGGTATATCCATACAATGAAATATTATTTGGCAGTAAAAAGAAATGAAGTACCAATACATGCTACAACATAGATAAACCTTGAAAACATTATGCTAGAGTAAAAGAAGCCACATATTGTATGATTCTATTTACATGAAATGTCCAAAATAGAAAAATCCAGAGAAACAGAAAGTAGATGAGTGGTTGCTAGGGGCTTGGGGAGAGGTGAGTGAGGAGTAATTGCTAATGGATACCAAGAGGGACACATGGACTGGTTTCTTCCCGCACGACCCCAACCAGGGCCGGGGAAGAAGCACAACCAAAGTATGTGCCCTTGACCAGAATTGAACCTGAGACTGATTGGTCCTCGTGCCAATGCTCTAACCGCTGAGCCAAACTATCCAGGGCTTCCTGGAGTTTTGTTCTGTACTTTCATTTGGGACATGTTTCTTTGTCTTCTCATTTTGGCTGCTTCCCTGTGTTTGTTTCTATGTATTAGGTAGAATTGCTATGTCCCCTAGGCTTTGTAGGGTGGCCTATTATAGTAGGTGTCCTGTAGGGTCCAGTGGCACAGCCTCCCTAATCACCCCAGCTGGACTTTTGAGGTGCACTCCTAGTGTGGACTGTACACCCTTATAATTGACTCTTTTTTTTTTTTTTTGGTACGTGCCCCTAGCGGGAACCGAACCCAGGACTCTCTGGTCCGCAGGCCAGTGCTCCAACTGCTGAGCCAAACCGGCCAGGGCTTGTAATTGACTCTTGATGGCTGTTGGCACATCAGTGGGAGGAATTTACTTAAGCTGATCAGCTGCAAGGACTGGCTGTGACCGCTGACCACTGACCTCCGACTCCCTTGGAGGGTCAGCTGTGCAGGGGCCCACCAAACAGAGCAAGACTTACTTCATCAGGGCTCTGATACCCACTGAGTCCACTCCTTGAGTGTGTCACTTGTGGAGGTGGTTGGGTGGTGGTGCTTCGCTGTGTTCTGAAGCTATCCACCGGGTGTTCTGGCTCTGGGGCAAGGTCAGCCATACCTGTGTTCTACCTGGGGCCACCAGGCATAATCTACAAAGCGATCTGCCCATGGCTGCTTCTTGTGCTGGGCTTGGCAGTGCCCAGGCAAAGCCAAGCTGTGAACCAAGGCTGACTGCTTCTAGTGCCAGGTCTGGGGCCACTTAGTGAGAGATATGGGGCTCGCTGAGGCCAGATGCTGTTTGTTTGAGAGAATTTAGGAAAATCTGAAGCAGGAGCCTAGACAGACCAATCCTATGGTAAAGCAACTGGCAACAGCTTGGGTGAGCCTGAAAGTTGGGTGGGGCAGGGCCTCAGGGAATCACCAGGGCAGGGCAAACAGTGTGAGCCAGGTTGCTGGAATCTCAGATATGGTGGCCATCTGCCTGCCCTGTGGGGGAAGGGCTCACCAAAGGAACAATGGCCTTCACGAACACGTCTGTCTAGGAGAAAGCTGCACCTCCAGCTATTGCCCCAATGCTGAACAACTCAGTTCTTCCCCGTGTGTCTCTGGTGAGTCCAAATAAGTCCATGCCTAGGCCCTTTTTTTTTTTTTTTATCCTCACCCGAGGACATTTTTTCATTTTTTGTTCAGATAGAGTGGGAGGGAGAGAGAGGAAGAGAGAGAGAGAGAGAAACATCGACGTGAGAGGGACACATCGAGTGGCTGCCACCCACATGACCAACCAGGGCTGGGGACAAACTGCAACCGAGGTACGCGCCCTTAGCGGGAACCGAACCTGGGTCTCTCTGGACCGCAGGCTGACGCTCTAACCGCTGAGCCAAACCGGCCAGGGCCATGCCTAGGCCCTTTAAGAGGAACTGCCTGGGGCCCCAGCCAGTGTGGCTCAGTGGATTGAGTGTCATCCCATGGACTGAGAGGTCCCGGTTCAATTCCTGGTCAGGGTACATGCCCGGGTTTCGGGCTCGATTCCTAGTAGGAGACGTGCAGGAGGCAGCTGATCGATGTATCTCTGTCATATCGATGTTTCTGTCTCTCCCTTCCTCTCTAAAAAAATCAATAAAAACTTATTAAAAAAAAAAAAAAAAAGGAACGGCCTGGGACTCTAGAAGCCTCAGCCTCCCTCAGCCTCAATTCCCACTGGTTTTTACAGTCAGAAGTTATGGGGACATCTCTTCCTGGCACTGGAACCCTGAGCTGGGGGGCCTGGTGTGGGATGGGGACCCCTTGCTCCTTAGAGGGGACCTTCACAGCCGAGGTGTCCCTCCTGATTTTTATCTGCCACACGTGAGTGTGGGACCAGCCCGTCCACGCCTCTGCTCCTACCAGTCTCGATGTGGCTTCTTTAATTTTGTAGTTGTAGGACTTCCATTCAGCTTCACTTTAGGTGATTCTGAATGATGCTTGTTCTATAGTTTAGTTGTAATTTTGATGTGGTTGTGGGAGGAGGCGATACCACGTTTATCTACACCGCCATGTTTACTGGAAGTCTGACTTACGATTTTTCAACTTTATGTTGGTGCAAAAGTGATACACATTCAGACTGTACTTCAAATTTTGATCTTTTCTCAGGCTAGTGATATGCTCTTTTTTTTGTTGTTAATCCTCACCCAGGGATATTTTTCCATTGATATTTAGGTAGAGTGGAAGGTGAGGAAGGGAGGAAGGGAGGGAGGGAGAAAAAAGAAAGAGAGAGACAGAGAGACAGAGAGAGACAGAAAGATCAATTTGTTGTTCCACTTTTTTATGCATTCATTAGTTGTTTCTTTTTTGTTTTTTTTAATCCTTACCCAAGGATATTTTTCCATTTATCTTTAGATAGAGTGGGAGGGAGGGGGAGAGGGAGAAAGGGAGGGAGAGAGAGAAACATCAATGTGAGAGAGACACACGGATTGGTTGCCTCCCACACGACCCTGACCAGGGCTGGGGATCCAACCGCAACTGAGGTAGATGCCCTTGCTTTAACTGCTAAGCCAAACTGGCCAGGGCAACAACCCAATTTAAAAGTAAGCAAATGGCCCTGGCCGGTTTGGCTCAGCGATTGGAGCGTCGGCCGGCGGACCAGAGAGTCTCGGGTTCGGTTCCCGCTAGGGGCACGTACCAAATAAATAAATAAATAAATAAAAGTAAGCAAATGATAATCTGGCCAGTGTGGCTCAGTGGTTGAGCATCGACCCATGCACCAAAAGGTCACCAGTTCGATTCCTGGTCAGGACACGTGCCCAGGTTGCGGCCAAATCCCCAGTGGGGAGCATGCAGGAGGTGGCCAATCGATGTTCTCTCTCGTCGATGTTTTTTTCTCTCTCTCCCTCTCACTTTCTCTCTCTCTAAAATCAATAAAGGAAAAAAAAGTAAAAAAAAAAAAAAGTAAGCAAATGATAGATACAGAAAGCAGTTTAGTGGTTGCCAGACGCAGGAGTGGGGTCAGGGTGGGCAAAATGAGTGAAGGGAGTCAAAAGGTGCAAATTTTCAGTTATAAAATAATTAAGTCATGGGGATATAATCTACAGCATGGTGACTATAGTTAGTAATATTGTATTGCATATTTGAAAATTGCTAAGACAGTAAAGTAAATCTTGAAAGTTCTCATCAGGAGAAAAGAAATTGTAACTATGTATGGTGATGGATGTTAACTAGACTTCTTGAGGTGATCATTTTGCAATATATACAAATATTGAATCATTATGTTGCACACTTAAAACTAATATAATGTTGTATGTCAATTTTATCTTGATAAAAAAATTATGCTAAAGATTGAGCAAAGAAGAGACATTTCTCCAAAGAAGCTATTCACTTGGCCAATAAGCACATTTTAAAAAGCACATTAAAAGATACTGAACATTGCCCTGGCCCATTTGGCTCAGCGGTTAGAGCATTGGCCCACGGACCAATGGGTCTCGGGTTTGATTCTGGTCAAGGGCATGCACATACCTCGGTGTGATTCATCCTGGTCGGGGTCATGCAGGAGGCAACCAGTCCCTCTCACTTCGATGTTTCTCTCTCTCTCTCCTTCTCTCTTCCTCTCTCTCCCTCCCTTCAACTCTATCTGAAGATTGGAAAAATATCTTCGGGTGAGGATTAAAAAAAAAAGAGTTACTGGACATCACTACTCATTAGGGGAATGTAAATCAAAACTTCGAGATACCAACTCACACATTAAAATGGGTACTAGCAAAAAGCAAAACAAAACAACAGGTGTTGCCGAGGATATGGAGAAATTGGCACCCTTGTACACTGTTGGCAGGAGTGTAAAACAATATAGCCTCTATGGAAAACAGTATGGCAGTTCCTCATGAAACGTGAATATAGAGTCCTGGCCAGTGTGAATCAGTGGTTAGAGTGTCGGCCCACACTGAATGGTTGCCGGTTCAATCCCCAGCTCAGGTTGGGGTGTGTGTGGGAGGCAAACAATCAATGTGTCTATCTCACATCAATCTCTCTCTCTCTCCCCTTCCCTCCCTTCCACTCGCTCTAAATTAAAAAAAAATCAATGGAAAAAATATCCTCCAGTGAGGATTAACCAAAATAAAAAAGAAAAGAAAAAAATAGTTAAGCCTTGGCCAGTGCGGCTCAGTTAGTTGAGTGTCATCCATGCACCGAAAGGTTACTGGTTCAATTCCTGGTCAGGGCACATGCCCAGTTTGCAGGTTTGATCCCCGGTCAGGGTGCATGTGGGAGGCAACTGATCAATGTTTCCATGTTTTTTTCTCTTTTCCTCTCCCTTCTTCTTTCTTATAAAATAATTCTTGATGACATTCTTTAAAAAGAAACTAACCAGCCCTGGCCAGTTTGGCTCAGCGGTTGGAGCTCAGCCTGCGGACCAGAGAGTCCCGGGTTCGGTTCCCGCTAGGGGCACATACCAAAAAAAAAAAAAAAAAAAAGAAACTAACCAGAAAATAGCCTCTGACCCCTCTATACACACATTTTGACGAATCAACATATTGAAGGACACACCTGAAAAGCTAATGAATATTCTGTTAAGACCCTCCCCTTCGGTATCCCCTAGAATTCCAGCAGGCCAAAGAAAGATAAAAAGCCTCAAGACAAAGGAGCCACAGCACACCCTTGCAAGAGCACACCCATGCCTTGTATCTTTGCTGTTTTTCTCCTAAACTCTAAGAGACCCCACCATACTTGCAACCAGGGGAGCAGTAGGCAGCAGCAGCAGCTCGACCCAGGCTAACCCCCTGAACCTGTCTCCAAGGCCCTCTTTTCTCTAACTTTCCTCTCTTGTTGCTTTCCCTATCTTAAACCCTCCCTTTGTTTCACTGTCCCCAGCTTTAATAAACATACTCTTAAAAGCCACTTGGACTCCTGTTGTGAAATCTTTCCTACATGAAGTCAAGAACCCACACACCACTGGTGGAACCTAGGCAGACCTATCCTGGGCCCAGACCTCATCCAGTAACAATCCCATGCACCCAAATGTTACCTGTTTGATTCCCAGTCAGGGCACATGCCCAGGGTGCGTATGGCAACTGATCTATGTTCCTCTCTCACATCAATATTTCTCCAAAATCTCTCGTCCTTTCACTCTAAAATCAATTAAAATATATTTTAAAAATAAATTAAAAAATAGTTAAGATGGTGCCCTGGCCGGTTTGGCTCAGCAATTAGAGTGTTGGCCCTTGGAATGAAGGGTCATGGGTTTGATTTCTGGTCAAGGGCATGTACCTGGGTTGCAGGTTCGATCCCCACCCCTGGTCGGGGTTGTATGGAGGGCAGCCAATCGATGTGTCTCTCTCATATCGATGTTTCTCTCTCTCTATCTCCCTCCCTCCCTTCCACTCTATCTAAAAATCAATGGAAAAATATCCTTGGGCGAGGATTAACAAAAACAACAAAAATGGTTAAGACGGTAAATTTTATGCTATGTATATAACACTATAATTAAATGTAAAGTAAAATAAATATATAAATAAACAAAGCTAAATGTTTTAACATGTAATTCTAATCTTAAAATACCTCTTTATAAATTTTATTTTAAATTTATTCGTACCACTGTATTTTATGTTGAAAGCAGTTTACAATTGAGAAAATATAATACCAAAATCTTTTTTTTTTATTTAGCGAGAGGGAGAGAGGGAGGAAGAGAGAGAGAGAAACATCGATGTGAGAGAGACATCTCACATTGACTGGCTGCCACCCACACGACCCCAACAGGGGCCAGGGACAAACTGCAACCGAGGTACATGCCCTTAGTGGGAACCGAACCCGGGTCTCTCTGGATCACAGGCCAACGTTCTAAACCGCTGAGCCAAACCGGCCACAGCTAATACCAAAATCTTTAAAGTCTCATTCCTAAAACTTTTCAAACTGTCTAAAAATGCTGAGTCATCTTCAACTTGCTTCTGTTTTATTTAGTATTCATTTATCTGTTAATTTTTACCCAGTTTTTTTTAGTTCCATGTTTCATTTTGGATAATTTTTATTATGTCTTCAATTCATTAATTTTTTTTTTAATATTTTTAAAATTGATTTTTAAAGCCCTGGCCAGTTTGGCTCAGCGGTTGAGCGTTGGCCTTCGGACCAATGAGTCTCGGATTCGATTCTGGTCAAGGGCACATACCTCGGTTGTGGTTCATCCCGGCCCTGGTCGTGTGGGAGGCAACCAGTCCATGTAGCGCTATTACATTGATGTTTCTCTCTGTCTCTCTCTCTCCCTCCCTCCCTCCCTCCCTCCCTCCCTCCCTCCCACTCTATCTGATAATAAGAAGAAAAATATCCTCAGGTGAGGAATTAAAAAAAAACATTTGAATTTTAGATAGAGAGGAAGAGAGAGAGAAACATCCGTTGGCTGCCTCCTGCATGCCCCCTTCTGGGGATTGAGCCTGAAATCTGGGAATGTGCCCTGACTGGTAATCGAACCCATGACCTCTTGATGCATGGGACAATGCTCAGTCCACTGAACCACACCAGCCGGGCCATTCATCTTTTCTTTATTGTCTAATCTATTGTTAATCCCATTTAGTATTTAGTATTTTAAAAAATCTCATATATATTTTTCATCTTCAGAATTTTGATTTGGAATTTTTCTAACATCTCCACTTAAAATTCATCTGCTTTTTAAAAAACATGTGATATAACTTTTAAGGTTTCTGTATACTAATAAACATTAATGAATTATTTATTCTGATATAAATAGTTTCAAAATAACTTTTATTGGTGGGGTTACTTCCATGTCCCCACCTGTTGCTGGTGGAAGTGGAGCTCTTGGGGTGCCAAGGAAATAAGAATTTCCTGAGGCCACCACGGGAGGATGACGTATTGTGGAAAGCTTTATTCCTGTGGAATTAAACCCCTGGGCTTCCAGGGCACCATCTCTTTCCATTCCGCCATGAAAAAAGTCCCATTTTGTCTTCAGCAGGGTTAAAATCAAAGTCATTACCCCTTTATATTTGCACAGTCCAGTCCAGCATCTGGCTAGGTTAGCTTGTGTTCCCAGCCACAGTCCATTGCGTGTGAGGTCCTCAAGGAAGCAGGAGCAAACAAGAGTGTTGGAGGTGGCCAGAATATAAGACCGGTGGGGTCAGACTGGACCTGGGTTCAGCAACCTTTGTACTTGAGTTCTGGCTAGGAAAGAATTCAGAGCCAAGACTGAAACTATAAGAGAACATTTATTTGGCTTAGGAAACAAGTTATAGAGGTAAAGGAAGGGTCCTTAGAGCTTGGGAGTAAAGAAGGTAATGGTAATGCCCCTGGGGGGATGGGTGGGGGTGTGCTCCTGGGAGGGAAAGTGGGCTGAGTCCTCCATCCTAAGGGATTTAAGGGTGGAGATTTTAGGGGCGGTCCCAGGGGAAGATCTCAATAGAATATTCAGCAGCTTTCTACGCATGTCCTTTCAGGGTCTAGTTCTCTACTGATTGATTGGTGGGTGTCAGGGCAGGGGGTTATTATTCAGTGCACCTGATCCTGAGGTCAGCTGTGGGGTCGCTTGTCTGGTTTTGCTGCTTTTCTGGGCCTGGAGCTGAAATACAACTGAGGCCTAGATATTATCTCTAGGGAGGAAAGGTCAGGGGGTCCAAACTGCATGACCAACAATATACTAAAAGAGGAAAGGTCTGCCCTGGCCGGTTTGGCTCAGCGGTTGGAGCGTCGGCCTGCGATCCAGAGAGACTCGGGTTCCGTTCCCGCTAAGGGCATGTACTTCGGTTGCGGTTTGTCCCTGGCCCTGGTTGGTCGTGCGGGTGGCAGCCACTCGATGTGTCACTTTCGCATCGATGTTTCTCTCTCTCTCTCTCTTCCTCTCTCTCCCTCCCACTCTATCTGAACAAAAAATGAAAAAATGTCCTCGGGTGAGGATAAAAATAAATAAATAAAAGAGGAAAGGTCACCCTGGGGATGAAGTCCCAACCTACAATTGTTCTTTGCTGGGCACTCAGGGCTTTCTGCCCTGATGACCTTCTGTACATGGCCCATTGTCCTTGCTCTGCTCATGTTTAACTGCTACCAACAGGAACAAGAGAGAGAGAATTCCTTTGGGGATTATTTATTACCAGATTTTCATGGGCTTGCATTGGAGTCCACCCTCCTGAGCAATGATCCTTATCTCCAGGTTAGGCTGACAGGCAAGCACTTTCCCTACATTACCCTGACTTTGACTTCACTGTACATGCACCCATCTTCCCCTTTGTTGGATCCCTTCCCTAAGTGATGTGCAGGGAATGGACTGGTGGTTCCCTGGGGAGTATAAAGTTGCAGCTTCTAGCAACTAATCCAATTAGTGAAGCTGCCCAGATGGCCATGCTTATGATGTTTGCTCCTCCCCCCTTTGCTCCTTTCCTATTATTATTAGCTAGCTAGTTACAATGGTAACAATCACATCAATATTATTACTAGCAACATGATTACTGAAAACAGCTTATTTTTTGGAGTTCCTTTTTCCTTTTTTTTTTTTTATCCTCACCTGAGGAGGACTTTTTTTTTTTCCCATTTTTTGTTCAGATAGAGTGGGAGGGAGAGAGAGGAAGAGAGAGAGAGAGAGAAACATCGATGTGAAAGGGTCACATCGAGTGGCTGCCTCCCACACGACCCAACCAGGGCTGGGGACAAACTGCAACCGAGGTGCATGCCCTTAGCGGGAACCGAACCCCGGGCCTCTCTGGACCACAGGCCGATGCTCTTACCGCTGAGCAAAACCGGCCAGGGCTGGAGTTCCTTTTTTCATTAGAAAATCTCACTAAGAATGAGACAGGCTGGTAAGCCAGGACAAGCAGGGAAACTGAGACAGATAGTTAAATAAGCATTTTGCAGCCATCTAGTAAATCCTATCTTCCCTAAACTAAGGACACTTCTCCCCAAGCAGAGGGTAAATAGCTTAAATCACCCTACGCAGGGAGATTGATAGCAGAAATCCAATTAGTGACATTTGTCAACCACAGCCAAGGACAGATGAAGTTAAGGGAATAAATCTCATTTTGGCACATCAGCATAAAACTGAAGAATATTCTATTGAGATCCTCCCCTAAACTCTCAGCCTTTATTTATTTATTTATTGGTACGTGCCCCTAGCAGAACCGAACCCAGGTCTCACTGGTCCACAGGCTGACGCTCCAACTGCTGAGCCAAACTGGCCAGGGCTAAAATCCTCGCTTTTAAAACAACTCAAAATGTAGGTCCTAGAGACCACTCTCCCTTTCAGATTATGCCCATGCCTTTCCCCTCCTCTCCCCTCCACTCCCCTCCCCCCTTTTCTTCCCCCACAGGCATGCATCTTCTGAACTCTAAGGGACCCCACAAGGCTTGCAACCAGAGCAGTGCTGGGCATCGGCAGTTGGTCCAGGGCAAACCCCCTGATCCTGTCTCCAAGGTCCCCTTTTCTCTGACTTCTTAGTGAGTCAAAGCAGCCCAGCCTAGGCTCATTTCCCCACCTAGTCCCTCTCCTGTTGCTTCTTCTATCCTAGGCCCTTCCTTGTTTCACTGTCCCTAGCTTTGTTTATTTATTTATTTTCTATATTGATTTTTAGAGAGAGAGGAAAGGAGAGAGAGAGAGAGAGATAGAAACATGGATGAGAGAGAACATTGATTGGCTGCCTCTTGCATGCCCCCCACTGGGGATCGGGCCCACAACCTGGGCATGTGCCCTGGCCGGGAATCAAACTGGTGACCTTTGGTGCATGGGTCGATGCTCAACCACTGAGCCACACTGGCTGGGCTGTCCCCAGCTTTAATAAATGTCCTCAAAAAATCCCCCAGACTTGTGTTGTGAAATCTTTCCTGCATGAAGTCAAGAACCCACACACTACCAGCTGGCCCTAGGTAGAACTGCTTAGGGCCAAGTGCTCTTTTCAGTAACAGGAATATACAATCAGATCACTGTGTTTTAAAGTCACATGAAATAGCCCTGGCCAGTTTGGCTCAGCAGTTGGAGCGTCGGCCTGCAGACCAGAGAGTCCCAGGTTCGGTTTCCGCTATAAAAAAAAAAAAAAAAAAAAAAGTCACGTGAAATAATTTCCCACTCTGTAGTTAAGTCACTAACTTAATACTTGGTTAGATTCATTTGTTTCATTTTACTTAATTTTTAGAGATATTTTTCCACCTTTAATTTTTATTATAATTCTGTAATACAGTTACCTGTTTCTGTAGTAAAATGATGCAACAAATACATTCAAAGTTTGGTTACACCATGTTCCCTCCAAAAGGTAACCATTTTTTAAAGTTGACTTATGCTTTCATTGTTTGTTTTTGAAATTGTGGTAAAATATACATAACATAAAATTTACCACTTAACCCTTTCTAAGTGTATAATTCAGTATTAAGTACATTTGCAGTTTTGCAACAATCACTACTATTTATCTCTAGAACTTTTTCATCATTCCAAACTGAAAATTTATATCTTTTAAACATTAACTTCCCATTATATCCTTACCCCCAGCCCCTGGTAACCACTAGTCTTTCTGTCTCTATGAATTTGACTATTCTAGGTACCTCATATAAGTAGAATCAGGCAACATTTGTCTTTTTGTGTTTGGCTTATTTCCATTAGCTTAATGTTTTCAAAGTTTACCCATGTTGTAGCATGTGCCAGAATTTTATTTCTTTTTAAGGCTAAATAATATTCCATTGTATGTATATACCACATTTTGTTCATCCATTAACAGACATTATGGTTGCTTCACTTTTCGACTATTGTGAATGATGCTGCTAGGAGCATGGGTATACTAATATCTGTCCAAGTCCATGCTTTCAATTCTTTTGTGTATATACCCAGAAATGGAATTGCTGGAGCATATGGTAATTCTGTATTTAATATTTTTAAGTAGCTGCCATACTGTTTTCCATTGTTGTTTAAACTAAATTAACACAGAATATTATGAGCTCATGGATTTTAACATTTTATATGGTTCAATCCATTGCTCTCACTATTGGTTTTCAATGCTCACATTGTACCGTCAATGAGAGCCCCTTCAACTTGACTCCTGTTGATATGACTGTAGTTTTTGATATTTTCCTTGCTTTCTGGAATGTGAAAATATTTGAGGCTGAATTTGTATATTTCCTGCTCCAAGTTTGAAACCAGTCTTTTCTCTTAAAATGTTCTGGTTCCTTTTAGTGGGAAATGGTATTTAGAGATTACCATCTGAATGCTAGGGATACGCATTGCTACAGTGGTCCTAGGCCTTGTCAGTGGACAAAGCTATAAAATGTGGGGGTTTTTTCTTTTGTAATAAAAAACATGTAACAAATTCATAATAGTATTTCCAATTAAAATTAGGATAATAGAGCTTTTTTTTCCTTTTAAAAATATTTTTATTGATTTTAGAGATGGGTGGAGGGAGAGAGAGAGATAAACATTGATGTGAGAGAGAAATATAAATCAGTTGCTTTCTGTATGTGCCAGAACCTGCAACCTAGGTATGTGCCCTGACCTGAAATTGAACCAGCAACCTTTCGGTGCACAGGATGATGCTCAACCAGCTGAGCCACTTTGGCTGGGTGAGCTTTCTTTCCTTTGATTTTATACTTCTATCTCTTTTATCCTACACTTCACTCATTCAACCAATAATCATTGTATACCTACCATATCCCTTATACTTTGCTAGTTTCTGGGAATATTCATTGAGAACTTACATTTGGCCCTGGCCAGTTTGACTCAGCAGTTAGAGCGTCGGCCTGCGGTTCAGAGAGACTCGGGTTTGGTTCCCACTAAGGCAGTGGTTCTCAACCTTCCTAATGCCGTGACCCTTTAATACAGTTCCTCATGTTGTGGTGACCCCCAACCATAAAATTATTTTTGTTGCTACTTCATGACTGTTATGTCTTAGGCGACCTCTGTGAAAGGGTCGTTCGACCCCCAAAGGGGTTGCGACCCACAGGTTGAGAACCGCTGCGCTAAGGGCACGTATCTCGGTTGCAGTTTGTCCTCGGCCCTGGTTGGGTCGAGCGGGAGGCAGCCACTTGATGTGTATCTTTCACGTTGATGTTTCTCTTTCTCTTTCTCTTTCTCTCTCTCCCTCCCACTCTATCTGAACAAAAAATGGAAAAGTGTCCTCTGGTGAAGATTAAAAAAAAAAAAAGAAGAACTTACATTTGATCTACTTTCCACATTGTTTTTATATCTGAATGAGGACTTTTATTTTTTTGTTCATCAGATCTATTTGCGTTGGCTTCTAGTTAAAACTGCTGAGCAGCCCAGCTGGGTAGGTAGCTCAATTGGTTGGAACATCATTCTGAACACTAAAAAGGTTGTGGGTTCAATTGCCAGTCAGGACACACACCTAGGTTTCGGGTCCGATCCCCTGTTGGGGTGTGTATGGGAGGCAACTGATCTATGTTTCTCTCACATCGATGTTTCTTTCTTCCTTCCTCCCTCTCTTTCTAAAATCAATAAAAACATATCCTCAGGTGAGGATTAAAAAAACAACCACCATGAGAACTGCTGAGCAGTATTGGATTAGCTTTCAGTTGATCTCAGCTTATTTCTTATTTTGCATTGTCACTCAAAGGGGATATGTTCTGAGAAATGCTTCATTAGGCAATTGTGTTGATGTGTGAGGATCATAGAATGAACTTACACAAACCCAGATGGTATAGCCTACTACACACCTAGGCTATATGGTGTTGCTGATTGCTCCTAGACTATAAGCCATATTACTGTAGAAAACAACACAAGAGCCAGTCCGGTGTGGCTCAGCTGATTGAGCATCATCCTATGGACTGAGAGGTCCCGGTTCATTTCCCAGTCAGGGCACATGCCCGGGTTGTGGGCTTGGTCCTCAGTGGGGGTTATGCAGGAGGCAGCTGATTGATCTTTCTCTCTCACATTGATATTTTTCTCTCTCCCTTCCTCTAAAAAAAATCAATAAAAAATATATTAAAAAAACACACACAACATGAGATTAAATAAGCACCAGAGAAAATTAGTCAACCAAGAGACCCCAGTAGCTCAGTTGGTTAGAGTGTCATCCTGATACACCAAGGTTGCAGGTTCAATCCCCAGTCAGGGCACATACAAGAATCAATCAACAAATGCATAAATAAGTGGAACAACAAATCTATGTTTCTCTCTCTCTCTTCCTTCCTCTCTAAAAATCAATCAATAAAAATTTTTTAAAAAGATGCAGTAGCCCTGGCTGATTTGGCTCAGCAGTTAGAGCGTTGGCCCGCGGACTAGAGAGTCCTGGGTTTGGTTCCCGCTAAAGGCACATACCTTGGTTGCAGTTTCTCCCTGGCCCTGGTTGGGGTCGTGTGGGTGGCGACCAGTCAATGTGTCTCTCTCACATCGATGTTTCTCTCTCTTCCTCCCTCTCTCCCTCCTGCTCTATCTGAAGATAAATGCAAAAATGTCCTCGGGTGAGGATAAAAAAAAAAAGATGCAGTAAACACACATGTGAAGCTGGCATAACACAACATATTGTTTTACAACAAACTTTTTTTAAGTAGAAAGATTGTACTCTAAAATCATGATAAAAAGTATAGTAAATAGCTGTGGCCGGGTGGCTCAGTTGATTGGAACACCGTCTCATACCCCAAAAGGTTGTGGGTTCGATTCCCTGTCAGGGTACATACCTAGGTTTCAGGTTCAATCCCTAGTTGGGGCGTGTACAGGAAGGCAACTGATCGATGTTTCTCTCACACATTGGTTTTTCTCTTTTTCTCCCCTTCCTCTCTTTCTAAAATCAATTTTAAAAAATCCTCAGGTGAGGATGAAAAAAAAAGGTATAGTAAATACATAAAGTAGTAACATGGTTGTTTATTATCAAGTACTATGGACTGTACACAATTGTCTGTGCTATACTTTTTATATGGTTGGCAGTACAGTAGGTTTACACCAGCATCACTACAAACATGAGTAATGTGGTACGCTAGGGTGTTACAATGGCTACATCTCTGGGTGACAGTCATTTTTCAGCTTCATTATGTATGGGACCACTGTCTTATATGCAGTCTGTCACTGAAACGTTATGTGGTGCATGACTGTATTTCCATTAACTTAAACTCAGATTCCAGTAACTATAATACTATTACATCCCTTAGTTGGCAATGTCAAAGGAAAGGGCTGTTGATAGTGAAACAAAACAAAAAAAAAACCCACATTTCATTACCACTGGATATTTTACCAGAACAAGGTAACAGGATAGCGCAAGACAATTTGTTATCCTTGGATCCTCAGCCTTTTGGTGAACTCTATTGTTGAAGAAACTGTTTGTCCAAAACTCTTTCTTTTACCATGTTAGTGCTGATGCCTGTAATTGCACTATTAGAGTTTTGTTCTTTGAAGTAATTGGCCCATATTAAAGTAAGAATATGTTTGGATAGTTAAAATTCAGATATATAATTAACACATTAGAGTGAATAAATTTATCAAGATTTTACATTGTCGCATTCAGCTGAAAATAAGTTTGGAAAAAAGAAAGTAAAGAGGACAACTGTTTGGAGAGAGCAGACTTCTTTTGAAAACCTAGGCAGAGGAAGCATGATGGCACTAGACACATGCCAAGATCAGGGAGTATGAAAATTAGGTTGTAAACCCGGCAGGTGTGGCACAGTGGATTGAGCATTTTCCCATGGACTAAGAGGTCCTGGTTCAATTCCCAGTCAGGGCCCATGCCGGGGTTTCGGGCTCGATTCCCAGTGGGGGATATGCAGGAGGCAGCCAATAGATGTTTCTATCTCTCTCTCTAAAAATTAAATAAAAACATGTTTTTAAAAAAATCATAAAAACCTATTTTAATAAAAATTATAAAAATAAAATAAGCTTGTAAGATCTGATGATGCATTTGGAAGTCACTATTTTGTTAGTGGTGTGAGACTCAGCAATCAGACCACTGGCTGGGTATTAGCAAATATCAATTCTAAAAAGTACTAGCATTTTAAAAAAATGTTTTTTTCTGTTTCTTTATTGATTTTAGAGAGAGGAAGGGAGAGGTAGAGAGAGATAGAAACATCGATTGGCCGCCTCCTGCATGCCCCCCACTGGGGATTTGGCCCACAACCTGGGCATGTGCCCTGACCGGGATTCAAACCAGCTACCTCTTGGTGCATGGGTCGACGCTCAACCACAGAGCCACACTGGCCTGGCAAAAGTATTAGCATTTTAATTAACTATTGGAATAGAGTAAAAATTTAAGAATAGCATGGATATTACTTAATTATATTTAGGTATACATTTTATAATGTATATGTTTTATAATATATTAAGATAATTTAAAATAGTCACTTAATTATATATGTGTATACCAGTCAACAGTTATCCTTTCTACTCAATGTATTAAATACATACAAATTTTCAGACACTCAGATAGAAAACACAAGTCTGAACTCATTTAAGACAGGGAATACTTTATTCAAACCCATCAGAGAAATGGACAGGTTGGGTCTGTAACCAAGCATCATGTTTTAAAGCACAGGCCAGTAATTGTATATGAGAGTATACACTGCTACATAGAAATTAACTGAGCAGACCACAACTTTTCAATGCTTAAAACAGAATAAGCTTCCCTGTAAAAGCAGCACCGTTGTGACATTTTAACTTTAGTATTCCTCTCCTTCTTCCTCACCCTCTCCTTCAACAGAATCCACACCAACCTCCTCATAATCTTTCTCAAGGGCAGCCATGTCCTCACGGGCCTCAGAAAACTCTCCTTCCTCCATGCCCTCACCCACGTACCAGTGGACAAAGGCACGCTTGGCATACATCAGGTCAAACTTGTGGTCCAGGCGAGCCCAGGCCTCAGCAATAGCCGTGGTGTTGCTCAGCATGCACACAGCTCGCTGTACTTTGGCCAGGTCTCCACCAGGTACCACAGTGGGAGGCTGGTAATTAATGCCAACTTTGAAGCCAGTGGGGCACCAGTCCACAAACTGGATGGTACGCTTGGTCTTGATGGTGGCAATGGCAGCATTGACATCTTTGGGGACCACGTCACCACGGTACAACAGGCAGCAAGCCATGTATTTACCATGGCGAGGATCACATTTCACCATCTGGTTGGCTGGCTCAAAGCATGCATTGGTGATCTCTGCTACAGAAAGCTGTTCATGGTAGGCTTTCTCAGCAGAGATGACAGGGGCATATGTGGCCAGAGGGAAGTGGATGCGGGGATAGGGCACCAGGTTGGTCTGGAATTCGGTCAGATCAACATTCAGGGCTCCATCAAACCTGAGAGAAGCAGTGATGGAGGACACAATTTGACCTATCAACCTATTCAGGTTAGTGTAGGTTGGGCGCTCAATATCGAGGTTTCTACGACAGATGTCATAGATGGCCTCATTGTCAACCATGAAGGCACAATCAGAGTGCTCCAGGGTGGTGTGGGTGGTGAGGATGGAGTTGTAGGGCTCAACTACAGCTGTGGAAACCTGGGGGGCTGGGTAAATGGAGAACTCCAGCTTGGACTTCTTGCCATAATCGACAGAGAGACGTTCCATCAGCAGGGAGGTGAACCCAGAACCAGTCCCCCCACCAAAGCTGTGGAAAACCAAGAAGCCCTGAAGACCTGTGCACTGGTCAGCCTGTTAGAAAAAAAGAATAGAGGAAACATAGTTATTGCTTTTTGTGATATAATTGGTGAGTATATTTTTACTTTTCATACAATTCCAAGGATATCGATTTTATTTTGACAAGAAACACTTAAAAAAATGTAGGCCCTCCTGGAATAACTCAATATTTCTTAATTTAAAATATCTTAATTAAAATTTATGAAATAATATAAAATAATTCATGTTTTGAAATTTTAAACTATAAAGGAATAATTCATCTCACTATTACATTTCAATTCTATGTTGGGAAAAAAGCATATTTTAAATGTCTTCCTTAGGCTCATTAATTTACTTTATTCTTAAGAACAAACATACCAGTTTCCGAATTCGGTCCAGGACGAGGTCAATGATCTCCTTGCCAATGGTGTAGTGCCCACGGGCATAGTTATTGGCAGCATCTTCCTTGCCTGTGATCAGCTGCTCAGGGTGGAAGAGCTGGCGGTAGGTACCAGTGCGAACTTCATCTGGAAAAGGGAACCAAGGTAGCCACCCATCACCAACAACCCGTACAAGCCTTCTCGACCCCAGGGCCTCAACAGAGCCCCCAGGACACACCTCCTGTCCCAGCCCCCCAGTTCTCCCCCCGGGGATCTTACTCGGGTTATTGAGGTCAACTCACCAATGACTGTGGGTTCCAGGTCTACGAACACTGCCCTGGGCACATGTTTGCCAGCGCCTGTCTCACTGAAGAAGGTGTTGAAGGAGTCATCTCCCCCTCCAATGGTCTTGTCACTTGGCATCTGGCCATCGGGCTGGATGCCATGTTCCAGGCAGTAGAGCTCCCAGCAGGCATTGCCGATCTGGACACCAGCCTGGCCAACGTGGATGGAGATGCACTCACGCTGTTAGAAGGAAACAAGAAAAACTGTAAAATCTAGTTGTGTTAGCATTTTGAATTTTCAGTAGATTTCTAAAAATATTTCTAGTAATATTCAGATACTCTTCAAATTTACCTGAGGTCATATCCCTAACATGATAGAAATGATTAAGAAAAAGCACCCGCTACAAATACTGCAGATGGACGTGGCCTGAATAATAATGTTGCACTATTCAGCACATGGTGCAAGCCCATTGTTTCCACAGATTGCTTGAATAGATTTTCCGTATTTAAAAAATATTCAAAGTACGGATTTTATAAAATGCTGTTAAATTCATCACTAATAATTAGAATCAATATTACTACTTCCTTCCCCTTTAAATAAGATAAGAGTTTCTTCGAAATATGACTTGGTATTTCAACATGGACATCTGTACTGCAGCTGAAGCTAGAAGCCACACCCTTCTGCAGTCTATCTGCAGAATCCATCTGTACTAGGGGGTTGGAAGCTCAACAAGGGCTGATTCCTGCATTGCTGCATTGCTGCGCCTGGTGCGAGCCTGTACTATCTGCTACATTATTTAACAGAGCAAGCTCTATTTCCAGAAACTGCCTACATGATCTCATTGTGCCATTCTGCCAGTTTTCCTCCTCTGAGCCAGGCTAGGACCATATGCCTAATTTGAAATGAATTAATGAAGATCTGTTAGAACAAAAGACAGCTGGACACAGTATAATTATTCTTTGTCTGCAGCAATTTCATTACTTTTTTAAAAAGTTTCTCCAGAATCTTCTCCATTGTAAAAAACTGAAAAGTTATGAGTATCTATAAAACAACAGTTCCTAAATTAGAAACAAATATCACAGGAGAAGCTACCAAACAAAAAATAAAAGCCCAGTGAAAGGATAATGAAATATATTTAAAACAACAAAATAATACCTATTTTCATTGAGATTTTTCTACCCACAAAAGAATATTTACATTCATCACATTCAATAGATATTTTCTTCTCTATGGTCTTTATGGCTACAACTTCCATTGTCTATCCATTGTCTCTTCACTGACATCAGGTGGTGGGGGTGGTGCAGGGAAGGGCGTTTCCCTGTGTCCTGAACATTGGGGTACCCTGGCTCACACAGTGGTCTTTCTCATTGAACTCACAGCCAAGACAGACACACACCCACTGGAGTCAGTCAGGGTAGGGTAGCCCAGGGCCAGACTTTAAAGGGCTTGTCAAGTGAATTGTGATTTTGTTCCTCAAGAAAAAATATTGCATCTAAGTTTTAGCAGTGAATGAAAAACCTTTTTTTTTTTTTTTTTTTTTTTACGCCTACAGTTCTGCAATGATGAAAGACTTATTAAAAGTCTTCTCCTGACAGAAGAGGTTTAGCAAGAGAGAACCCCGCCCAGCGGCTCCAAGGCCAGAGAAGCCAGAAACAAACAACGCCCCTGCGCCACCCTGACGCCGGCTCCAACAGAAACCAACCATTTTTTCCCCCGTTAATATACGGGTATCTTTCTAAAATGCCAACCAACTGGCGAGGGAACTTTTTTTTTTTTTTTTACTAACCCAAGGCTCCGCTCTATCCCAGTCCTTCTCTCTCCCAACTCCTCCCGGCTACACCCACCGACCCCTGGTCTTTGGGGCGACTCCTCCTCTCCCTGTCCCTGGGGAAACACGCAAGGAAGAAAGCCTTTTTGAGTCACACGTATACGGTGTGCACATACACGGGGGCCACGCAGGGGACACCACGATCGTCTTTCCTTGCCCCAGACCCTTTCATCACCAACAAATGGGCTGCTTGTGGCTCGGAAAGGCTCAGATAACCAAAAGCCCTTCCACGCCGCCTTTGTTCTTCCCCAGGGTTCTGTGGCGCCCTGGGCGCAGTTCTTCTTGGGTTCCAGCACCCTGCACTGCTGCGGCCGGCTCAAGGATTTGAGGCAGATGAAGCTTAACCTCGCCAACGAAGCATACTATCCTTACCAAATAAGTTGTAAAGGCGAAAAAGCTTCAGATTGTCCAAGTAGATCCTGGGAGACTGACCCCACCCAACGGCCACAAAGAGCCAGAGAAAACAGATTCTTACCATGGTTGCTGCTTTGCGGCTGCGGAGCGGATGGCGGAGAGGAAGAGAGGTTGTTGCTTCTTACAGCGCGACTCTTAGGCGGTCGATGTAAGAGAATCTGCGGCACATGGGCGGATGCAGCTCCCTATATACAACTCAGTCACCATGGGGATGGGCTGGGGCCTTTTCCTGTTGGTCCAGACCCCTCAATCTGCCCAGAGAAGCCACGACAGGAGAGTTGTGATTGGTGCAAACGACATGGGATGAGGTAATTTCTCCCCCACCCCTTTCCCCCTAGCATCCATAGACTGTTTGCATCCTTCAGACAAAGAGACCGAGAAAAAACAGTCAGCCGAGCATCCATTGTGGGGTGGGGCTGGGGAGGGGGTGCAAAAGGGAAGAAAGAAACTGGAACTGGACCATTTTATGTTGCTTAAACCTCAAACTACAGTTAAAACCACCAATGTATGGTTTTTTCCCAACACTTAATCGAAGAATTTGTGTTGTGATGAAATATTTAATGGAAAATTACTCCCAGTTCCTCCGTCAAAGTAGAGTAAATTCGACCACATTCGGTGAGGATTCAACATCTCTAATTGTTTTAAAAATAAAGTAGGAGAGACGATGAGAATGATGCTTAAAATGGCTTGGGTAAATGTGATTAAAAAAAAAAAGTTCAGTAATAGAGCCATCCAAAATGGTTTCTCAAGTTCAAGTAATTTATTTTCAGACCTTCTTTTGCACCCTTCACCGAAATAGCTAAACAAATACGGAAGATAGAAAGAATAACCATACTAAATATGGAAGCACAAAAGTAGTTCTAACTTGGCAATAATTGAGATTTAATGAATATACTGTAGTTAAATAGTTTACTAGAAATATTCTTTATCAGAAGTCTATGTAATATGAATCATCTTTCCTGATAAAGAATTGAGAAAATATAAGGAGAAAGAATTGAGTTGAGAAGCTAGTACTACCTGTGCATGCAGTTATATTCTGTATTGTTTTGCTTTCTGGAATAAGAAAAATAAGAGACACCAAATTAAAAAGGAGGAAAGCTGTACAGTGTAAAAAGAAGACCATTTTGTAATGTTGCCTCTATCCACAGACAACTGTGTGATGTCAGTTCAATAATTGCATTTCTTTTTATGTATCTCATATGAATTAGGTAAATCTCCTCTGAGAGGCAACTATGGAAATTGTAGCCAGCTTCACACCGTTGTTATTCAACTAGAGACTGGTGGTTACTCAATTGCCTCTTGGGACAAAAAGGCTTTGCTTTCACCCCCTAGGAAATGGATTGCAGTAACGTTTTTTTGCTACTTAGAAAGGCTCCATTATCAACAAGGATAGGCTATGCAGAATAAGACTGGACTGGGTACCTTCTGACTTGGCTAATGAAATCTCAGAGGTAAAGAGGTTTGTAATGGCCACAAAATTGAAAATTTGTATTTTCCCTTCAGTTTTGATCGACATACTTTTAGGATCTGCAGCACCATTTACAATGCTCTGCAGAGCCCATTCATTCCTGCTGGGCTGGCAGGCAGAGCAGGACATGGGAGGGAGGGACTTGAGGAGACAGCTGTTACAGATTGTGGTGTGACAATGGTGGCCATGGAATTTTCTAGCCTGCTATCCACAGCTCTGCTTTACTTGCTCAAATGTGCTTCAGTAGTCTTCCCTGGGTGGGGGGTGGGGGTGGGGGGAATCCAACATACAAATTATTTTATCTACTTCTTGCATATTTCATAGGAAAAATAATCTTCAACATCATCTTATCTTTCTTTAACAACTTAAAGTATGTTTCAGTAAAGAGACAAGAAAATTAAGGACAACTTGAATGCTTCTTTCTAAACTCAGATGTACATTTAACTAAAATAAGAATTAAGTGGCATAAGGAAGTTTAAAGGTTAATTAAGTAGCTCACTGAAAACACTTCTTTCAAAAATTTAATAATGAAATAAATTAGACACTACTGGACCATGGTAAAGTGTACAAATCTTCTTTTGGGAATGAAAGGCACAGTCTTGAATTTTATTTTCTTTACAATATAAAAGAAATATGTCACTTGCCCAATAGTCTCAATTCTTTATGCAATTTATACTGAGGATTAAATAAAAAAGAGGAGGGTTCATGCAATTGATTCTTTGTAATTCTATCTCAGAGCCATTCTGTTCCTTATGTAAATCAGGAATTTTTTCTCCCATTGGGCATAAGTAGCAATAAGATCTGGGTCAGAAGTAGACTATTTGAGCACTGATAATCTTATATATATAAATGGGACATCAGGGGAAATAACTAATTTATTCTTTTGGTTCCTCATCTGATAATAGCATGCAAACTATGGGAAGCAAAAAAAAAAAAATCTTTTTTCTGGTTTACTTCTTATTTTTACTGCCAATTTCTTTAACTTACATCAAATATTCCACTAATGGGTTCATTGTTGTACACAGTAAGATTAGTATAAAACATTTTTTTCCCTTTCATAATATAGTGGAATTTAAATGATTTCTTTGTGGTCCTGAAGGAGTGCCCTGGCCCCTGTGGCTCAGTTGGTTGGAGCATCATCCCATACACCAAAAGGTCTCCGGTTTGATTCCTGGTCAGGGCACATGCCTAGGTTTTGGGTTCGATCCCCAGTCGGGGTGCATGTGGAAGGCAACACATCAATGTTTCTCTCTCACACATTGATGTTTCTCCCTCTCTCTCTCTCTCTCTCTCTCTCTCTCTCTCTCTCTCTCTCTCTGTCCTCCTTCCCATCTCTCTGAAAAATCAATGAACATATCCTCAGGTAAGGATTAAAATAAATAAATTATTTATTTGTGTGTCTATACCTTTCCTCCACTAAAATGTGAATCCTAGTCCCTGGCAAAGTGCCTAGCATACAGTAGACATTATACACACGTTTGTTGAATTAAATGAACAGCTTCTGCCTGTACATATTTTCATTAACTATTATTATGGTTAGTAATTTAAAGGTATTTAATAAAGTATTTTACTTTTTTGTACAATTAGCATGTACTGAGTGTCTATAGTAAATCCTGGACCATTCTAAATACTGAGAATTCAGAGGTGGTAACATGGTCTCCTTTCATCAGAATCTTCCAATCTAATTGAAGAAATAAAACAAATACGTGTATATAAGTTTGACAATGGTATGTGTTTGTGTGTGATGTGGAGGAGCCTTGTAGACTCCCATCACATGACCTTTTGTATCTAACTTATGTAGGAAACAAGAGCTGTCTAACACTTTTTTTTTTCTACTTCTTCACCTCCTACTTATCCCTAAATTAATTCCAATCTGGATTCTGCTCCTATCACTCCTTAAAACCAAATCCCTCCATGTTTGTTGCTAAATCCACTTGACACTTTTTAGTTCTTGTTGACCTATGAAAGCTTTGTTACAGTTGACTATTATCTCTTTCTTGAGACACTTTCTTCCCTTGGCCTAAAAAACTCTACGTTTTCTGAGTTTCCCTCCTACATTTTTTTCTCAGTCTCTGCCGGTTCTTCCTCCTCTCCTAATCTTTAAATGTTGAAGTTCCTCAAGGTCCAGTCCTAGACCTTTTCCTCATTTTATTCTATGTGTCTCATCCACTTGTAGTGGATGGTAAGTGCATTCATTCCCAAGAATGAAGATACTTTCTATATGCTAATGACGTCTTGACATCTTTTCTTAGATACAGATTATATAGTAAACTTTCAATCTCTGGCTAGATTTCTCACAGGTATCCCAAATTGAACTAGTTATTTTCACACAAAAATGCACCTCCTACAGGTTTTCTTGCTCAGTAAATGGAGCAGCATACACCTGGTTTCTCACATCAGAAATGAGAATTACTCTTAACATCTCCTCTTTCTTTTCTGACCACCAGTTACTAAGTCTTGTTAAATCTACCTCCTAGCCCTGGCCAGTGTGGCTCAGTTCGTCAAGTGTTGTCCCATGTACTGAAAGGTTGCCTGTTCCATTCCCGGTCAGGGCATGTGCCCAGGTTTCGGACTTGATCAATGTTTCTCTATCTCTTTCCCTCTCCTTAAAATCAATAAAAGTATATATATAAATCGATTGACTGCCTCCTGCACAACCCCAACTGGGGCCAGGGACAAACTGCAACCAAGGTACGTGCCCTTGGCCAGAATCAAACTTGGTACTCTTTGGTCTGCAGGCCAACGCTCTAACCGCTGAGCCAAACTAGCCAGAGCTGTGTGTGTGTGTGTGTGTGTGTGTGTGTATAAGTCTACCTCATAAATATCTCTCAAATCTTATTCTTTTCTTTCTGTCTCTACTGCTGCCAATCTCATAAGTACATTATCTCTTATCTGGACAATCTCAGTACCTTCCTAGATTTCCTCTGCATTCACTACTATTCCTGACCAGTCCAATCTCCACACAACAGCCAGTGCTTTTATTATAGTATATAATAAATACTATAGTCTGGCCGGTGTGGCTCAGTGTTTGAGCATTGACCCATGCAGCAAGAGGTCACTGGTTCAATTCCCGGTCAAGATACATGCCCAGGTTGTGGGCCCAATACCCAGTGGGAGGCATGCAGGAGGCGGCCATTCGATGCTCTCTCTCATTGATGTTTCTGTCTCTCTCTCCCTCTCCCTTCCTCTCTCTCTAAAATCAATAAAGAAAAAAAATTAAGAAAAAATGTTGGTCCTTCAGCTTTTTATTTTTATTTTTATTTTATTTATTGTTATTATTATTATTATTATTTTGTACGTGCCCCTAGCAGGAACTGAACCCGGGACTCTCTGGTCTGCAGACCAACGCTCCAACTGCTGAGTCAAACCGGCCAGGGCTATTTATTATTATTATTATTATTTTATTTTTTTATCCTCACCCGAGGACATTTTTCCATTTTTTGTTCAGATAGAGTGGGAGGGAGAGAGAGGAAGAGAGAGAGAGAGAAACATCGACGTGAAAGGTACACATCAAGTGGCTGCCTCCCGCATGACCCAACCAGGGCTGGGGACAAACCGCAACCGAGATACATGCCCTTAGCGGGAACCGAACCCGCGTCTCTCTGGACCGCAGGCCGACACTCTAACTGCTGAGTCAAACCGGCCAGGGCTATTTATTTATTTTTTTTATTCTCACTCGAGAATATTTTTCCATTTTTGTTCAGATAGAGTAGGAGGGAGAGAGAGGAAGAGAGGGAGAGAGAAAGAAACATTGATGTGAGAGAGACACATCCACTGGTTGCCTCCCACACAACCCCAATCAGGGCCGGGGGGCAAACGGTAACCGAGGTACATGACCCTGACCAGAATTGAAGCTGAGACTCATCGGGCTGCAGGCCGACGCTCTAACTGCTGAGCCAGACTGACCAGGGGCGGTCCTTAAGCTTTAAAAAAAATTTTTATTGATTTTTAGAGAGAGGAAGAGAGAGAGAGAGAAACACAGAAGTGAGAGAGAAACATTGATTGGTTGCCTCCTGCATGCTCTCCAACCTGAGACTGAACCTGAAACTTGGGTATGTGCCCTGACTAGGAATAGAACTCGAAGCCTTTTGGTGTGTGAGACGACACTTCAACCAACTGAGCCACACTGGTTGGCGTACTCCTTCAATTTTATAACAGAAGTAAATCTTATACTTAAAAATCCCCTAGAAGACATATTGATTTTAAATTACATTAAAGTTCAGATAATTTTCTGAGAGTTAATTTTGGTAAGGAAAAGGGAGGCAAAGGGTATAGATGCTGAATGTTCACTTAATTATTTGTTATGGATTTCCGGTCAAGATGGCAGTGTAGGTAAACGTGGTACTCACTTCCTCCCACAACCACATTAAAATTACAACTAAACTACAGAACAACCATCATTCAGAACTGCCTGACATGGAGCTGAATGGAAGTCCTACAACTACGAAATTAAAGAAGAAGCCACATGAAGACTGGTAAGAGGGGTGGAGGCGCGACATGGCCACACCCATGTTTGGCCAATAAAAATCAGGAGGGATACCTCGGCTGGAAAGGTCCTCCCTGAAGAGTGAGAGGTCCCTGTCCCACACCAGGCTCCCAGCTCAGAGTTCCAGTGCCAGAAAGAGAAGTCCTTATAACTTCTGGCTGTAAAACCAGTGGGAACTGAGGCTGAGGGAAGCTGAGGCTGCTGGAGCCCCAGGCAGTTCCTCTTAAAGGGCCCGCACATGGACTTACTCAGACTCGCTCCTTCTGGGCTCCAGCACTGGAGAGACAGCTTGAAAGGCACCAGAGACATATGGGGAAGAACTGAATTGTTTGGCATTGGGGCAAGAGCTTGAGGGGCAGCTTTCTCCTGGACAGACTTGCTGTGGGAGGCTGTTATTCCTTTGGTGGACCCTTCCCTGGGGCGGCACACGGCCGCCATATCTGGGACTCCAGCAACCTGGCTCACACTGTTTGCCCCGCCCTGGTGATTCCCTGAAGCCCTGCCCCACCCAACCTTCAGGGCCACCCAAGCTGTTTCCAATGGCTTTACCATAGGATTGGCCTGTTTTGGCTCCTGCTTCAGATTTTCCTAAAATCACTCAAACAAGCAGCATCTGGTCTCAGCAAGCCCCATACCTCTCACTAAGTGGCCCCAGGCCTGGCACTAGAAGCAGCCTGCCTTGGTTCACAACTTGGCTTTTCCTGAGCACCTCCAAGCCCAGCACAAGAAGCAGCTGTCTGCAGTTCACTTTGTTTTTTTGTTTTATTTATTTATTTATTTTCAGGCATCAATATTTATTAACACAAGACAAAGGAAACACATTCAATGAGTTACTAGAACACTGTCCAGCTAGATGTTAAATTTAAAAATGTATATCTAGTCTAATTTCAAATAAATAAACTTTATACATAATTTCACAGTAGGCAGTTCACTTTGTAGCTTACACTGGGTGGCCCCTGGTAGAACACAGGAAGAGGCTGACCTTGCCCCAGAGCCAGCACACCCAATGGACAGCTTCAGACCATATCGAAGCACCACCTCCCAACCACCTCCACAAGTGACACACTCAATGAGTGGACTCAGTGGGTACCAGAGCCCTGACGAAGTAAGTCTTGCTCTGTGTGTTGGGCCCCTACACAGCTGATCCTCCAAGGGAGTCAGAGGTCAGTGGTCAGTGGGCACAGCCAGTCCTTGCAGCTGATCAGTCTGAGTAAATCCCTCCCATTGACATGCCAACAGCAATCAAGAGTTAATTACAACTGAAAGGTGTACAGTCCACACTAGGGTGCACCTTGAAGGCCCAGCTGGGGTGATCAGGGAGGCTGTGTCACTGGATCCTACAGGACACCTACAACAATAGGCCACCCTATGAAGCCTAGGAGACATAGCAACTCTACCTAATACATAGAAACAAACACAGGGAAGCAGCCCAAATGAGGAGACAAAGAAACATGTCCCAAGTGAAAGAACAGAACAAAATTCCAGGAAAAGAATGAAACAAAATAGAGATAAGCAATCAATCAGTTGCAGAGTTCAAAACACTGGTTATAAGGATGCTCAAGGAACTTAGTGAGACCTTCAAGGAACTTAGTGAGACCTTCAAGGAACTTAAGGAGAACTCTAAGGAACTTAGTGAGAACATCAACAACATAAAGAAGGACCAGTCAGAAATGAAGGATACACTAACTGATATAAAGAATAATTTACAGGGAATCAATAGTAGAGTAGGTGAAGCCAAGAAGCAAACCATTGAATTGGAATATAAGGAAGCAAAAAACACCCAATCAGAACAGCAAAGAGAAAAGAATCCAAAAGAATGAGGAGAGTGTAAGGAGCCTTTGGGACAACTTCAAACATACGAACATTCACATCATGGGGGTGCTGGAAGGAGAAGAGAGAGCGCAAGAAATTGGAAACCTATTAGAAAAAATAATGACAGAAAACTTCCCTAACTTGGTGAAGGAAACAGACATACAAGTCCAGGAAGCATAGAGAGTTCTAAACGAGATGAACCCAAAGAGGTCCACATAATGACACATCATCATCAAAATGCCAAAGGTTAAAGACAAAGAGAGAATCTTAAAAGCAACAAGAGAAAAGCAGTTCATTACCTACAAAGGAGCTCCCCTAAGACTGTCAGCCGATTTCTCAAAAGAAACTTTGCAGGCCAGAAAGGAGTGGCAAGAGATATTCAAAGTGATGAAAAGCAACGACCTACAACCACGATTACTCTATCCTGCAAAGCCATCATTTAGAATCGATGGACATATAAAGAGTTTCCCAGACAAGAAAAAGTTAAAAGAGTTCATCATCACCAAACCAGCATTGTATGAAGTGTTGAAAGGTCTTCTTGAAGGAGAAGAACAAAAATATGAACAATAAAATGGCAATAAATACATATCTATTAACAATTGAATCTACAAACAAAATGAACAAGCAGAACAGAAACAGACTCATAGATATGAGAAATTTTTGTTGCTTGCCAGATGGGAAGGGCTGGGGGAATGGATGAAAAAGATGAAGGAATTAAGAAGTACAAATTTGCCCTGGCCGGTGTGGCTCAGTGGTTAGAGCGTCGACCTGCGGTCCAGAGAGACCCGGGTTCAATTCCCGCTAGGGGTACGTACCATGGTTGCAATTTGTCCCCGGCCCTGGTTGGTCGTGAGGGAGGCAGCCACTCGATGTGGCCCTTTCACATCGATGTTTCTCTCTCTCTTCCTCTCTCTCCCTCCCACTCTATCTGAACAAAAAATGGAAAAATGTCCTCAGGTGAGGAAAAAAAAAAAGAAGTACAAATTTGTTGTTAGAATGATGAACCTCAAAGGGAAGGGGAGGGAGGGAGGAAGGGCGGGAAGAGATAAACCAAAGAACTTCTATGCATATATACATAACCAATGGACACAAACAATAGTGTGGGGAAGGCAGGAGCGGGGCGGGATTGGGGAGGAGGGGGTAAATGGGGGAAACAAGGGGGGACATCTGTAATACATTCAACAATAAAGATAAGTTAAAAAAAAAGTTCTAGGCAGGAACGTTGCAGCCATCTTCAGTTCTGAAGAACAAGTGGAATAATTCATAAAATAATTCCATCAAAAAAATAATAATTATTATTTATTTGTTATGCAGTGAAGTTATGTTTTATGCAATTTTTATAATAAAAGTTTTAACAATATAATATAAACCATGGGTTCATAAAGATATCCCCACAAAGCAAAAAAGTAAAAAATAAAAAAGATTTAAAAAGTGAATTAAAAATAATCATCTGAGCCCTGGCTAGCGTGACTCAGTGGATAGAGTGTTGGCCTGCACACCAAAGGGACTCAGGTTCGATTCCTGGTCAAAGGCATGTACCTGGGTTGCAGGTTTGATCCCCGACCCGGTCAGGGCACAAGCAGGAGACAACCAATCAATGTCTGTCTTAGATAGATGTTTCTCTCTCTCTCCCCCTCCCTCCCTTCCACTCTCTCTAAAAAAAAATCAATGGAAAAAATATCCTTGGGTGAAAATTAACAATAACAACAAAATGATAATGATAATCTGATATCATTGCACTATTGGAAGTAACTAGGGCATCAATTCCATACTCTACACAATGATAATCAATATAATTAAATAAATAATTGAGCATTTGTCCCTCATTTCCTGTACAAACTATATTTCATGGTAACCAAATGACACTAGTTAATTAGGGAAAAATAATTCTTTTATAGAATATGAAATGCCAGCTAGGAAATATGGAAGTAAAAATAGAATTAGAGCCCGGCCGGTGTGGCTCAGTGGTTGAACATTGACCCATGCTCCAAGAGGTTGCCAGTTCAATTCCTGGTCAGGGCACATGCCCAGGGTGTGGGCCGGATACCTAGTGAGGGGCATGCAGGAGGCGGCCAATCGATGTTCTCTCTCATTGATGTTTCTATCTCTCTCTCCCTCTCCTTTCCTCTCTCTCTGAGGTCAATAAAGAAAAAAAAAGAAAAAAGAATTATAAAAATTATCCTTACATCCTCTAATGAAATAATTTATTCAGGCAAAGGTAATCAGTGGATGAAAGCTCAGATAAAATGTTGATAGGGATATTTTAAATAGAAGGATTAGGCTATTACCATCTGAACTCACTGATCAATCTTAGCATCACTAAAAGTGGGATAACCAGACCTTGTGGACCTATGATGTGATCCAATAGGAAGTGCATGGCATCATCTACGAAGTGATCTAACAGAAACAATTGTGCTTAATCTAATCAAGTTTTTAGAGTCTTTAGAGACTCTTCCATTTACAGGAAATGTAGGGAATAGAGGAATAAGTCAGATGTGGAGTCAGAACAAGACATCACAAGGAGACAACAGATAAATGCAGAGTTTGAGACATACAGGACAAATTATCTTGTTTCTGCAACAAGTCAGTGATGGAGAGGGGTTAAAAAAACTGGAAAAGGGGGATGGTCTAGATTAGAAGAGATTTTGACAACTACGAAATATAACAATGGATGTTGTTTGTATCCTGATTCAACAAAATAAATGTAAAACATTTTGGAGATAACCAGGGAAATTTGAATATGGACTGGTTATAAAATAATACCAACAAATTATTTTTATTAACTGATAATGGTAGTATGATTCTGTAAGAAAATTTTTATAATTTTTAGAGATGCATACAGAAATATGGTGGGTTAAATGAAATAAAGTATGAGCCTTGCTTCAAAATACCTCAGCAAAGCCCGGCTGGTGTGGCTCAGTGTTTGAGTGTCGACCCATGCATGGAGAGGTCGCCAGTTCAATTCCTGGTCAGGGCACATGCCCAGGTTGTGGGCCTGGTCCCCAGTGGGGGGCATGCAGGAGGCAGCCAGTTGATGTTCTCTCTCATTGATGTTTCTATCTCTCTCTCCCTCTCCCTTCTTCTCTCTCTAAAATCAATAAAGAAAAAACAACAACAACAACAACAACAACAACAAAAATACCCCCCCAATACCTCAGCAAAGAAAAAGGGGAGGGGTGGTAGATAAAAGATTGTGGCAACCTCAGAGGGAAAGGGGGTAGGGGAGGAGAGATAAACCAAAGAACGTATATGCATATATGTATAACCAATGGACACAGACAATAGTGTGGTGAAGGCGGGGGGGGGGGGGGTGGTAGTGGACAGAGGCAGGGAGGAGGGGGTCAATAGGGGGAAAAACGGGGGACATCTGTAATACTTATTATTATTATTATTATTATTATTATTATTATTATTATTGGTGGCAGGTATAATAAACAAAGGAAGTTGCATATGAGGCTTGTCTTGGGCAGCCACGTCGCAAGGAGGTCTCCGCATCCACTGCCAGAATCTTACAGTTTATACAGAAGCCTTGACGGGGTTCAGTTGTCTGTGCCATTCAGATCCACAACACCTGACTCTCTCCAGGCTGCATCCTGGAGAACAGCTCCCGTGGTGGAAACAGTGAGTAGAACATACATTCCAAGTCCAAGGGAGGGGCCAGGAGCCTCCTATTGCCTGGGTCCAGCTCGTGGGTCAACCTGAGATCCTGTTGTCTCAATGGCCTCCCCCAACACCTTGGGCTCTAGCAGAGGGAGGGTGGGCTGGACTGGAGCTGTGTGAGGAGAGTCAGGGGTTTGTGGCACTGAGGAGAGAGCTGGGAAGGAGGCCATTAGGAGCTCTATGCTGAGTCATTTCCCCACCCCGTAGTACCCATCTTCCTCAAGTAGCCCCCTCATATCATAGCAGCTTTAGCCTGGGGGAGATCTGTAATACTTTCAACAATAAAGATAAATTTTTTAAAAGATTGTGGCAAAAATTTGGTAGTTGTTGACTTTTAATAATGGGTATATGGAGTTTATTATACTGTTTTTTCTTTTTTAGTATGTTTGAAAATTTCTTAATAAAATTTTAAAGGATATAGAAAGAGGAAATTGTGGATGCTAAAGACCAGCTTTATCTTCACAATTTATTCCATACTACCTTGAATAGAAAGTTATAGAAATTTCATAGTTTTGCCGATATGTCTCCAAGGGCAAGGGAAACTCAGGAAAAGATAAACAAATGGTACTACATCAAGCTAAAAAGCTTCTGCACAGCAAAAGAAACCATCAGCAAAATGAAAAGAGAACCCACTGTATGGGAGAACATATTCTCCAATGATGAATCCGATAAGGGGTTGATTTCCAACATATATAAAGAACTTATAGCCCTGGCCGGTCTGGCTCAGTGGTTAGAGCGTTGGCCCGAGGACGGAAGAGTCCCGGGTTCGGTTCCCGCTAAGGGCATGTACCTCGGTTGCAGTTTGTCCCCGGCCCCGGTGGGGGTCGTGCGGGTGGCAGCCAGTCGATGTGTCTCTCTCACATCGATGTTTCTCTCTCTCTCTCTTCCTCCCTGTCTCCCTCCCGCTCTATAAAAAAAAATAAAAATAAAAAAAATAAAGAACTTATATACGCCCTGGCCGGTTTGGCTCAGCGGTTAGAGCTTCGGCCCACGGACCAGAGAAATTGTGGCTTTTGACTGAATAGGATGGGAGTAGAGTGAGTACTTTAAATAGGGAAAATAATATTAGCAAAGACATAGTATGATGATGATCTGGTGCCTGTATAATGGAAGGCAAAGAAATGGACTTGATTTGGGCATGCAGAAGGATTGTGAGTGATGTGTTATATGGGGAGAGTGGAGCTAATTAACAGTGTTTTCAACTCCAGTCTGAAGAAGGAGTTTGGGCTTGAGTCCATAGACAGTGTAAAGCCTTTATAATTTTATAAAAAAGAGTAAAGAGAAGGGAACAGCATTTTCCTAAAATTAATCTGACAGGTAAGTGGAATAGGGAAAAAGATGAGATATAAGACCAATAAGGAGTTTATTGCAATAATCTAAGCAGGTGTCAGACCTTAGTAATTACAGTGGGAATGGATAGAAAGGGATAATAGAAGAGACCATCCAGGGAAAGAATACCAGTGGTGACTAGTTGGACATGAGGTAAAAGGAAAAGAGTCAAAATTAACCCTTAAAGTTTTGAACCTGGAGAACTAAGAGAATGAAATGGTAGTGGTGTTCTTTACAGAAATAGGGACATTGAGAAGGGACACAAGTCTGAACAGGAAATGCGCTTGTGTGTGTGAGTTGTGGGGAGGGTGTTAAGGGCAGGACTAATCTTACAAGGGCAGTGATGTAATCTTACAAGTTGAATGTTACACTGTTTGAGGTGACAGAGGGTTTGAGGACAGAAGTCTTGGAGGCCACTGGGAATCTGAGATTGACACTTTATAGAAAGGTCAAGATTAGAGGAGTGGAGATGTATATTTAGAACCTAATGGCAACAGCATTATATACTGGTGGTGTGGTATGAGAATAGAATTCTCCGAGTGTAACCCAGAATTTCAAGTTATGCCACTGAATGGGAAACACAATTTAGGTGTAATTATGTTTACCAAGTGGGAAGGCTTTTTCTATTTTATTCTTCATTCTAAAAACTTGCTATTCTGCCTGGCCAGTGTGGCTCACTGATTGAGCGTCGACCCATGCACCAAGAGGTTGCTGGTTTGATTCCCAATCAAGGCACATGCTCATGTTGTGGGCCCAATCCCCAGTGGGGGGACATGCAGGAGGCGGCCAATCGATGTTCTCTCTCATTGATGTTTCTATCTCTCTCTCCCTCTCCCTTCCTCTCTCTATAAAATCAATAAAGAAAAAATATATTTTTAAAACTTGCTATTTTGATGAATAACATACATACATGAATTTTCATCAATCATAAATGTAGAATTTGATGAATTCTACATTCATCAAATTATTACTTAGCATTATTACTAGTGTACCAGCATGCAGATCAAGAAACAGAACAGGCCCTAGCCGGCGTGGGTAAGTGGTTAGAGTGTCAGCCCTCGGACCAAAGGGTTGTGGGTTTGATTCCTGATCAAGGGCACATACTTGGGTTGCAGGTTGGATCCCTGACCTGGTAAGGGTGCATGCAGGAGGCAACCAATCAGTGTGTCTCTCTCACATCCATGTTTCTCTCTCTCTCTCCCCCTCCCTTCTGCTCTCTCTAAAAAAAAAAAAAAATCAATGGAAAAAATATCCTCGGGTGAGGATTAACAAACAAACAAAAAAAGGAAATGAAAAGAAACAGAACAATATCACTATCTGAGAGAGCTCCCCGCTTGTTCCCCTATCCACTCACTATCTGTTCTCAAAGGTAATCCCCACTAAATTCTAGCACAATAGATTCATTTTGCCTGTTTTTGAACTTTATATAAATGGAATATACTCTTTTATATATGGTTTCTTTCATTCAATATTATGTTTGTGAAATTTACTCATACCATTGAATGTAACTATAAATTGTTCTCATTGCTACATAGTACCCCATTGTTTATCCCATAAATTATCCATTTCCCAATGTTAATGGATATTTGCATTGTTTCCAGCATTCTTTTTTTTTTTTTTAATTCCTCACCTGAGGATATTTTTCTACTTATCATCAGATAGAGTGGGAGGGAAGGAGAGAGAGAGACAGAGAGAAACATTGACGTGATAGAGCCACATCGACTGGTTGCCTCACGCACAACCCAACCAGGGCCAGGGACAAACCGTAACTGAGGTACGTGCCCTTGACCAGAATCGAACCCGTGACTCATTGGTCCGCGGGCTGACACTAACCGCTGGGCCAAACTGGCCAGGGCAGTTTCCAGCATACATGTGTTTGTGTGAACATGTTTACAAATTTCTATTGTATGCATTTCTGCCGCTATATACCTAGAAGTGGAATTGTGGGATAATAGTGCATGTATATGGTCAGCTTTAATTGAAAAACTGCAAGTTTTTCCAGAGTGGTTGTAGTTGTGTACACTCCCACTAGCAGTGTAGGAGAGTTCTGGTTATTCCTCATCCTCCTTCACTGTAGCCATTCAGGAGAGTTTATAGTAATATTTATCACATTGTGACTTTAATTTGTTAACTAATAAAGTTGACACCCTTTGCTTTATTCATTGTCCATTTGGACATCTCTTTGGTAAAATGCCTGTTCAAGTCTTTTTCATATTTTCTCATGGGTTCCCTGTCTTTATCATAGGGATTGGTAGGAGTATATTATATATTATGAATAAGAGTCTTTTGTTGGATTTGAAGATTGAAAAAAAATATTTCCCACTCTGTGGCTTGCCTTTTCACTGTCTCTTTAAAAAAAATACTTTTATTGATTTAAGAGAGAGAGAGAGGGAAACATCAGTGTAAGAGAGAAACATTGATCTGTTGCCTCCTGTACCTCCCATAGGCAACCTGACTGGAGGACCAAACCTGAAACCTGGGCATGTGCCCTGACTGGGAATAGAACTGGTAACCTTTCGGTACATGGGACCAGGCTCAACCAACTGAGCTACACCAGTCAGGGTGCCTTTTCACTCTCTTAATGGTGTCATTTGATAAACAGAAGTTCTTACTTTTAAGTAGTTCAGTTTATAATTTTTTCTTTATTGTTAATATTTTTTGAGTTACAATCTAAAAATCTTTACCTATCCACAAGGACATGAACACATAAAGGATTTATTTCTTCTAAAGGATTTATTGTTTAACCTATTATTTTATTTTATTTTTATTTTGACCAGACACACCTGGCGATGGTTGGGGACGAAAATCAGTTATCGAGGGTGATCAGATATTCGGTTGGGGTGGGGGTGGGAGATTCTGGTTAAACTGATGTAGTAGAATTCTTGCTAAAACTGGACAATGCAGAGACGAACATGGAAGCCCAAAAGTCAGGGCCTGGTGGAGAAGAGTTTCAAGGAGCCCAAGTAGAGTTTAAGGAGAGAGTTCGTCAGAATGGTGAGTGGCATATTGCGGTAGAGGGTGTGCCCGGGTGTGGGGAGAGGGAAGGGTGAGAGATGGGATGGGATGGGTTTGGCCACTGTGGTTGGGGCAGGGTGGAGGCAGGGGAGTCTGTTGTTTAACCTTTTACATTTTGTTCCACAATACATATGGAAATTGATATGTTTGTATATGTTTGGTGTGATGTAGGGCTCAAGATTTATTTTTTCCCCATAAGGACATCCAGTTGACCAAGCACTATTTATCTAGAAGACCATCCTTCCCCACTGGAATGCAGTGACACTTTTGTCATAAATCAAAGTACCTTCTCTCTTTCTAACTCATACATATTTCAACTTTTTATTTTTGTTAATCCCCAAAAAGGATATTTTTTCCATTGATTTTTATTTATTGATTGGTTTATTTTTAAATATGTTTTTATTGTTTGTTTGTTTCTAGAGAGAGAGGAAGGGAGAGAGAGATAGAAACAGCGATATGAGAGAAACAGCGATCGGCTGCCTCCTGCACGTCCCCCACTGGGGATTGAGCCTGCAACCTGGGCATGTGCCCTAACTGGGAATCGAACCTGGACCTCTCAGTCCACTGAGCCACACTGGTCCGGCATTTCCATTGATTTTTAGAGAGAGTAGAAGGGAGGGAGAGAGAAACATTGATTGGTTACCTCCTGTACATGCCCCAACTGGGCCTGGGGATCCAACACACAACCCAAGTATGTGTCCTTGACCAGGAATCAAACTCTCAATCCTTTGGTGCACAGGCCAATGCTTTAACCACTGAGCCACACTAGCCAGGGCTCAACTTTATTATTTTTTAAATGATTGTATTCTTTTTTTAAAAAAATATGTTTTTATTGCTATTAGAGAGAGAGAAAGGGACAATGAGAGAGAGAGAAAAAAATATCCATAAGAAAGAGAAACATCCATTGTCTACCTCCTACTGAGAATAGAGCCCGAAATCTTGGCATGTGCCCTGACCAGGAGTTGGACTGGCAACCTTTCAGTGCACGGGACAATGCCCAACCAACTGATCCACAGTAGTCAGGGCTCATTTCTTGTTTTTGGAAACAAATATTGATATTGCCTACTAAGGTGCATGTATTGGGCCAAGCATAGTCTAGGATATTAATAGGTATTTGTTTGGCTAAGATTTAAATGGATGTGATACATTCTAATAAGTTCCAAGGAAGAGGCATGGCATGATCCTGTTCAAAGACATATATATTACCTATAACCTTCAGGTATTTGTAGGATGGTGTGGTGTAGAAAATGCAGGGAGGCTTCCTGGAAGAAGTGATACTTGGGATTCTCTTGAAAAATAAATAGAAGTATTAGATACAAATGGGGAAGAGAGTGCATATGCAAACACATAGACAACTGGGTGAGTTTCAGAAACTGGAGATAGTTTGTTACATAAAGTGTTAGAAAAGGGACCTGGGGAGCAATGAGGCTGGAGGATTATGCAAAGAGTCAATTAAGAAAAGACCTTATTCCAAACTTAATGAGAGCCATGAAAGAAAAGAGGAATAATGAACTTTGCACTTCACAAAGATACTTCTGACTACTATGTGCAAAGAGAATAGATGGAACAGAGTTGGGGTGGAGGACCATAAGACAGGGAGACTGGTTAGAAGATTGCTGGTTAGTGTGATAAGACTGATTTAAGGAAGTTGTAATGGCAATGGAAAGAAGTAGACCTATTTGGTAAATATATGGACGGTTGAATCCAGAGCAGCAGGTGATGTGTGGAAATGAGGAGCAGTGAAGAGTGAAGCATGCAACCAGCTCCAGAGTCAGGCAGACCTGGGTTCAATTATTTTTGTCATAATTTATACCAGATTAGAAAGACTGCTAGGGCTTTAAAGAATGGACTAGAAGAGTTTGAGATGGATGGCAAGAAGACTGTTTAGGAGGCTATTTCAGTCATCTAAGCTTCATGATGAGGGCCTAAGGCTAATAGGAGGAAAGAGATGGATTGGAAGGAAAGAAATGGATTTAGGGGATATTTAGGAGGTTGACTTATCAGATTCGGGAATAGACATAATAAATTAAAGACAGTGAAGGACTACAAGAGAAAGAAGTGTCAGAAAAGGAAACAGAGACTGGCCAAAGAAGGAGGAGGAATAGCAGAAGCCACTGATGTTACAGTGTCAAGATAGAGTGCTGAGTAATATCAACTACTGCTGAGAGGTTGTTAATAAGGACAGAAGAATGTTCATTGGAGTTAGTGAAAAGGAAATAAATATACAGCATGGGCTTGATACAAAAAGCATACAACTTGTTTCCTGGTCCACGTTGTGTTGAGTGCTATGAGAGCGAGGTTCATACAGGAGCTGCCAGACACAAAGAACTGGGTTACATTTCTTAACTTCATCCCACTATGGTGTTCACTGTCTCATGCCATATCACTGCCTTTGCATCCTTTGTGAAATGATTATACCTATCCACCTCACAGTGCCTTCCTCATGCAGGTTTGAATATAAAAGGATAAATTCAATCAAGTAGGTTTTCCTTAAATTCTTTAACAAAAACACACCACAAACTCTAAATTTAAGCAGGGAGCTGGAGCTGATTATGCTGACATGCTGAATTTACATTTATCTTTATTTTAGGGTTCAATACTGATCCATGTATTGAGTGAATTGGTTCTCACTATGTATGGCCTTGAAAGACTGTCTGCTGCATTCACATTGGCCAAATTCCAACATTAACAATTTACATGCCCAGCCGGTGTGGCTCAGTGGTTGAGCATCGACCCATGCACCAAGAGGTCGCCGGTTCGATTCCTGGTCAGGGCACATGCCCAGGCTGTGGGCCCAATTCCCAGTGGGGGGCATGCAGGAGGCAGCCAATCGATGTTTCTATCTCTCTCTCTCCCTAAAGTCAATAAAGAAAAAAAACCTAAAAACAAAACAAAAAAACCCCACAATTTACATAAGAGTATGACCCCCCCCTTCTGAATTCACAACTTTATTTAAAGCTGCTTATTTTTTTCTTTCTTTTTTTTTTTATTCTCACCCAAGGACATTTTTCCATTTTTTGTTCAGATAGAGTGGGAGGGAGAGAGAGAGAGAGAAACATCGACGTGAGGGACACATCGAGTGGCTGCCTCCCGCACTACCCAACCAGGGCCGGGGACAAACTGCAACCGAGGTACATGCCCTTAGCAGGAAGCGAACCCGGGTCTCTCTGGACCACAGGCCGACACTCTAACGGCTGAGCCAAACTGGCCCAGGGCTTATTATTTTTTTCAAACTCTGGTCAACACAATGCAGTATTACTAAATTATATATATATATATTTTTTGGATAACAGTGGTAAGAATTATCTGTTGTGATTTTGGTAACTGAGTTTCATCTATTTTAGGCAGGACTTTTATGTATATAGTAGAGATAAATATTAATGAATTTCTGTTTCAGAAGTAAGACATAAAACAATGCAATACGTGCTGGCCAGTGTGGCTCAGCTGGTTGGAGCCTCATCCTGTACACCAAAAGGTGGCAGGTTCGATTCCCAGTGAGGGCATATACCCAGGTTGCAGATTCGATCCCCAGTTGGGGTGTGTGCGATGTTTCTCTATCACACTGAAGTTTTTCTCTCTCTCCCTTCCTTCCTCTAAACTCAAGTCAATAATAATAAAAAAAAAAAAAACAATGCACTAAACACCTGTGCTCTGTAATATTATAAATATATCTCTGGTATTGTAATAAAATGCTTTGAGGTTACTCATTGATGTTTAGTAATTTACTGAACCATTCTTTTTAACAAAATATTTATGTCCTGAGCTACACATTTTAATTTGTAATTTTGCTCTGGTACACTGAGGAAGTGGTTTACCCAAACCTACTGATGAAATCTGACATTTGGAAAAAGGGATAAAGCTTGAAGAGGCTCAGAAGCATCCTGAGAGAAGAAAGAGAAGGAAATGGAAAAGACGTTAGATAATCTTAGTTTTCCATGAGATACACTTTATAATTTGGCTGTATTTCATTAACTCAGATTACACACACTCACAAGAATGCACACTGAACCACCTCTGTCCCGCTCCTCCCCTTCCCCCTAAGCAGATGGAAATTAGGTGGCAGACTGGGAAGGTTGCCATGGTGCACTGGCTACAGGGATTTAATAGTAATCAAAAGAAGCTCCAGAGTCCCCTCCCCCAAGCATCCAAATGTGTGTTCTCTTTTTTCTCTCAAATCCTTATCTTGATTAATTCCATGTTTAGATAACCAGGGTGAGACTGATTTACTAGTGAACAACAACAAAAAATTACTGCTTCCAAAACTGTTTATAGATGCATTGCTATTGTTAGAAGTAAAATACTGAGGAACTATAACTGGCTCATTTTTATATAGGGCTAGCTACACAAAAAGTAAGAATTCATTTTTATTTTTATTTTTGTGGTACGTGCCCCTAGCAGGAACCGAACCCAGGACTCTCTGGTCCGTAGGCCAAGGCTCCAACCACTGAGCAAACTGGCCAGGGCAAGAATTCATTTTTTTTTTTTTTGTTCAGATAGAGTGGGAGGGAGAGAGAGGAAGAGAGAGAGAGAGAGAAACATCGATGTGAAAGTGACACATCGAGTGGCTGCCACCTGCACGACCAACCAGGGCCAGGGACAAACTGTAACCGAAGTACATGCCCTTAGCGGGAACCGAACCCGGGTCTCTCTGGACCGCAGGCCGATGCTCTAACCGCTGAGCCAAACCGGCCAGGGCAAGAATTCATTTTTAAAATGCTTCATGCACCCAGCCGGTGTGGCTCAGTGGTTAAGCATCGACCCATGCACTAAGAGGTCGCCAGTTCGATTCCTGATCAGGGCACATGCCCAGGTGATGGGCCAAATCCTCAGTGGGGGGCATGCAGGAGACGGCCAATTGATATTCTCTCTCATCGATGTTTCTATCTCTCTCTCCCTCTCCCTTCCTTTCTTCCTAAAATCAGTAAAGGAAAATAAAATAAAATGCTTCATGTAACATGCCCCCAGACTTATATTTTTTACTGATTTTATCCCCATGGATGACCTGTAGGCATCTCAAATTCAGTATATCCAAATGGAACTAGGTCGGTTTGGCTCAGCAGTTAGAGCATCAGTCTGAAGATCAAAGGATCTCGGGTTTGATTCGGTGAAGGGCACGTGCCTGGATTGCAGGTTTCCCGGGCCTGACCAGGGCTGTGTGGGAGGCAGCCAATCAATGTGTCTCTCTCAACATCAGTGTTTTTCTGTTTACCTCCCTCCCTTCCACTCTCTCTAAAAAATAAAAAATCAATGGAAACAAATACCAAATGTAATTAGTTACTTTGCTCCTTTACCCTCTTTACTGTTCTATAATCTAAATGATTCTATATTCTCACTACCAGTTCATTGTCACCGTCTTTCTAGTCTACCAAACTAGATTTAAAATAATAATAACCTCATATAATACTTACTATGTGTTAGGCACCATTCTTAGTACTTTATATATATTCACTCATTTAAATTAATCCCAACTGATCACTAAATTCTGTCAATTATATTTCAAAATTATCTTAACAAATATTTGCAGAATGAACAAATGACTAATCTTCTAAAGCTTGATCAATTTTATTAGCCCAGGGCCTAGTTCAAGGGGAGGATGTGACACAATATTTAGGACTTGGTTTTTGAAGCTTCTTCTTTAAGTGTTACATGTAAAAATCCAAGAGCCAAAATAGTAGAAGATAACCTTTTGTAGCATATTGGAATAATATCAACACCAGTGTTTCCTACATGTGCTGAAGTAACTAGGATGATCAGTAAAAATACTGATTTCCATCCCTGGCCGGTTTGGCTCAGCGGTTAGAGTGTCAGCCAGTGGGCCAAAGAGTCACAGGCTTGATTCTGGTCAAGGGCACGTAACTCAGTTTTGGTTCAGTCCTGGCCCTGGTCGGGGTTGTGCGGGAGGCAACCAATCAATGTGTTTCTCTCACATCGATGTCTCTCTCTCTCTCTCTCTCTCCCCCCTCCCTTCCACTCTGACTGAAGATAAATGGAAAAAGTATCCTCAGGTGAGGATCAAAAAAAAGCACACCGATTTCCAGCCCTGGCAGGTGTTGCTCAGTGGTTAGAGCTCTGGCCTATGCACTGAAGGATTGTGAGTTCGAATCCTGGTCAAGGGCACATACCTGGGTTGCAGGTTTGATCCCCAGCCCCAGTTGGGGTGTATCTCTCTCACATGTCTTTCTCTTTCTCTCCCTCTCCCTCCCTTCCATTCTCTCTAAAAATCAATGGAAAAAATGTCCCTGGGTGAGGATTAACAACAACACAACAAAAAACTGATTTCTAGTTCTTGCAACAGAGCATCTGATGTAGTAGGTCTAATTCTTTTAGAAATGCTAAGTAGTATTCTCTTAGAATTATTAATTTACAGTTTTGGAACTAACGAGTTTTAATGCTTTTGGGTGATGTGGTTTAGCTATTTCTAAATTCTGATAACTCCTGGATAAGTTGACAGAGAATTACTCTCCAGACAGTTGTAATCCTGAAAGTCACAACTCCCAATGATGCCCACCCTAAAAAAGTGTTTTAGGAAACATTTATCCATCTTCCTTTAGATTAAAAAAAAATCAACTATATGTGCAGAAGAGAGGAAAGGCTGCATTTTTCTTCATCTGCCTGGCCTAAAAGATCATTTAGGAAACAGTTATTCATTCCCCTTAAACATCGATTATGCATGTGTGGAAGAGAAAGGATTAGAAAAGGCTGTGGGGTTTTTCTTCATCTGCTTTTAAGAACAGCAATCTGTTATTCTAGTATACAGCTTATAAGAGATGTAGACGTTTACTCAAGATAGCATGGCCTGAAATAGGTCCCCTCCATGGTAACATTGTCTCTGGATTTAGTATATTTTAATAAATAAGTCCCACTATTAGTTTTTTAAATGGTTTCAGTATTTTTAGATATTTAAGAGAGACTTTACTCTTACCCCTCATGTGACTAAGCAACATATCATACAGTTGCTAGGAGACAGACAAGCAAGCTTGGGGGTACTTCAGTTTTTCCTTATCACTGAGCATACCACATGATTATACCCTAGAGCATTTTACAGCCTTAGAGAAAAGATACAAAAGTCAATGGAATGTAGAAAAGATGGGAAAAGAGAGACAAGGGTGGGGAAATAGAATAAGAAAAATAGCAAGGTATTTGAGAAGAAGAGTGTGTGAGCTTGGCAGATGAACGTTATTATGCAATTTCCTTGACTGAGTCATGGAAAAACCTTAAATTGCCAGTGCTCTAAATTCTGTATGCTTCTACCTTTCCTAAAAAAAAAAAAAACAACTTAGAGAATAAACTTGGAGAGAAGGATCTTTCATATAGTATTTCTGAATATTTTCAGAGGGTGGAAATCAATTGTAACTCTTACAGAAGACTGGCAATTACAAACACATTAAACAAGTCATACATTATTTAAAATTCCAAATTCAGGTATACAACACTATTTCATTTCTCCTTCAAAAGAGTAAAATGGGACAGTACTAAGAGGGAGGTGAGAATATCAGTGTTTTTGGCTCCTGGGCAGTATATATTTCTGTACAAAATTTAAAATCTAATATAAAAGGGGGAAAGAAGAAGCTGTTGTGCTCTGTTTGGAGGACTCTGTTGTATCTGAAATAAGAAACCAGGCTCCAGGTTTCATTGTGGGCATGTGAAAGGTTGAGTCTTTGTGTCTCTGTGGCATTTACTGTTGCTGGCAACCAGGAAGCTGCCTAGTGATTGTCGCTAGGTCCTCAGTGCCTCTGTTTGCCTGAAACCTTAATCAGTGCCAGAAACACCAGAGATAAAAATCGTTGCAGAGAATCCAGCGCCTGTTATCCTCAATGGTCCTACTGCAAACAGTCTATCTTGTGTTCAGTGAAAATCAGTGTAAAATGGAGACTTCACACAAGGAGTTCATCCTCAGCTTCCTCTTCATGAGTGCCAGTTCCCTCAGAACAGAGCAATGAGAGGACGCTGGGGGATGTTTTAATTAAAATAAGGTTTATATTTTGGTGTCACTAGCTTTATTTATTTATTTTTATTGATTGATTTGAGAGAGAGAAGAGAGAGACAGAGAAAGAGAGTTGTTGTTCTACTTATTTACGAATTCATTGGTTGATTCTTGTATGTGCCCTGACCAAGGATTGAACCTGCAAACTTGGTGTATGGGGATGATTCTTTAACTGAGCTGCCCCACCAGGGCTCACCAGCTTTGACTAACACATAATAAAGAGTCTGAGACAAGGAACACAGAAAAGAAAAATTTTGTTAGATTTAGATAACTTCTAGTTCTGAAGGCAGGAAGGATCCATCGACATTTGCTGAAAACTGGAGATTACCTTAGTGGCCACAGAAGCCATGGTACAAATGATGGTACCATTTCAAATAGGAGTCCAGAAGATTCTGATAAAGAGTCATGTTAGCATCATCCCCAGAAATAACTTACATCATCTCTTGAAATTAAACATTTGTCCATAGATGAACCTCACAAATCAGTATAGCCCACTTAAGCCATCTTGTGCAAATGCAGACTTTAAATTTTGTTTCTTGCATATCTCCTACTCAGATGTAGATAGTTATAGCTCTGAACTTCCCTGGGAACAACTGCAAATCTTGGCTGATATTAAGTGAAGATCGGTGCTGAGATGACATATATATATATATTTATATTAGGCACCTGACCTCTAAGAGTGGGTCTAAATATTTATTGTTGTGCTTATTACTAATTTTTGAGCACCTAAGCAAGGCTAAGTACTGTATTATCTAATTTAATCCTCAAAATAATTCTAGGAAGTAGATACAATTATATTCACTTTTTTCTCAGTTGAGAAAACTGGTTCAGAGGAGTTAAATAATATGCCCAAGGTCTCCCAGAGCTAATAAGTGGCAAAATGAAAATTCAAAACTGGATCTATCTGGCTCCAGTGTTTGATGCAAAACTACTATTCTATGTACTCTATTTCAAAGAGAATGTTTTTCATATGGGAATAAATTGTGTAGTACATCATTATGTCAAGGTGAAGAGCACAGGCTCTGTAATCCCTCTGTTCCTTAAGACTCAGACTGTCTGCTCCCTCTGGGGTTGGCTTTGCCATAAAGGTCCTACAAGGACAGTGTTCCAGAACCCAGCAAATCACCATCCTTGCATTTCCCCAAATCTAGATTATACAGTATGTAATAACACCCTATGGGTCTTTATATGGATGGCTCGGATTGGACTCTGCACTCCCCGTCCACTTAACCTAGTAGTTCTTTTTCAATGTGAGGCAAAGACTTGCCCCTAGAGCAGCGATTTTCAACCTTTTTCATCTCATGGCATGCACAAACTAATTACTGACATTCTGCAGCACACCAAAAAATACATTTTTTGCTGATCTGACCAAAAAAATAGGTATAATTTTGATTCATTCATACCAGAGAGCTATTGTTATGTTGGTTGTTGTCTTTTTTTTTATTAAAAAATATTTTTTTCTTTATTGATTATTTTTTTAGAGAGAGAGGAAGGGAAGGGGAGAGAGAGAGATGGAAACATTGATGAGAGAGAACATCAATTGGCTGCCTCCTGCACGCCCCACACTGGGTGGGGATCGGGCCCACAACTTGGGCATGTGCCCTGACCAGGAATAGAAATGGCGACCTCTTGGTGCATGGGTCGATGCTCAACCACTGAGCCACACCAGCCGGGCTAAAGAAAACTTTTTTTGGAAAAAGATTATAACTATGAAAAAAATTATTTCCTGGTTCTGTTCATTGAATAAGCCTATAATGACATCTCGGTACCAAAAAGCTCCCTTAGCATCAAGATTGTGAGTTTCAAAAACTATTCCCAAATCATTTAGGAAATCAGGGGATCCTAGACTAGAATGTGATAAAACAATCTAACTATTACAAATATATGAAACAACCTCACAGAAGAGGATGGGGAGAAAATGTGGTGATCTAAGTAACTTTGGAAATGAGTGGAGTCTGTAAGACTAAGGGCAAGAGGAACTGTATATAAGCACTATGCTCAATAAAGTTGTTTCCAGTGAGGATACAGGTTAACCATTCTGAAACCACTATACAAGTATACTGGAAGTGAACAATTAAGTAAATGGATGGTGGCAGATGGTGGGAGCCAGGTTTCTTTCTTTCTTTCTTTCTTTCTTTCTTTCTTTCTTTCTTTCTTTCTTTCTTTCTTTCTTTCTTTCTTTCTTTCTTTCTTTCTTCCTTCCTTCCTTCCTTCCTTCCTTCCTTCCTTCCTTCCTTCCTTCCTTCCTTCCTTCCTTCCTTCCTTCCTTCCTTCCTTCCTTTCTTTCTTTCTTTCTTTCTTTCTTTCTTTCTGCATTTATCTTCAGACAGAGCAGGAGGGAGATAAGGAGGAAGAGAGAGAGAGAAACATCGATGTGAGACAGACACATCGAGTGGTTGCCACCCACACGACCCCAACCAGGGATGGGGACAAACCGTAACCGAGGTACGTGCCCTTAGCGGGAACCGAACCTGGGACTCTCCGGTCTGAGGGCCGAGGCTCTAACTGCTGAGCCAAACCAGCCAGGGCTAGGTTTCTTTCTTACTGTTGGAGTTGGAGGTTACAGACAAGCAAGAAGAGAAAGCTAAAGTGATCCCTGTGAGAGTTGGACCCATCAGTATGAATGTTTAGGTTAACATAGATACAATGTTACATATAAAAATACTAATAAGTATGTGTGTATATATACAGATTATTATATACACATATATTTCCTTTCTCTGTCAGCTGAGAGTGCCTAGAAGCAATGATACCCTAAGAGCAACAAGTACACCTATTTTGTGTTTCTAATAACGTTCTCCAATAAAAGGAACCAGGGCTCCTTGGAGAAATGGGTTTTCTAGGACTAGGGCAATAAATATACAACTTGATACTGGAGCATCTTTTAGTGCCAGAAAGTAGTGAAGTACTAAAAAAAAAACACACCTCATAATGATGGGGATATGTCAAAGGCACACAGGAGCCAACTGAAAGAGTCCAATGCCCAAGCTGGAGCAATTTGAGCAATAAACAAGTAAAGTAGTATTGGATTAAAACTCAGGATATAAATAAATATCTATCAGTACATACTGATATAAATAAATAATTGAATGAATGAATAAATAAATGGAGGCAAATAGACAAACCTACCATACACAAAAATTTCAAATAATTTACGTAGATACTCCCCACTTAAGGAGATGGAGCATAACTTACCATTCTTTTTTTTTTCTTTATTAGTTTGAGAGAGAGAGAGAGGAAGGGAGAGGAAGAGAGAGAGAGAAACATTGATGAGAGAGAACATCCAGTGGCTGCCTCCTGCATGCCCCCCCCCTCCCCCGGGGATCGGGCCCACAACCTGGGCATGTGCCCTGACCGGGAATCGAACCAGCGATCACTTGGTGCATGGGTCGATGCTCAACCAGTGAGCTACATCGGCCGGGATAACTTATCACTCTTTAAGTGTGGGTTGTATATAATAACTTCCTTCCAAACACAGTGTGGAAAGGGAAGAAAAGGGTGAGTTTACAATGGAAAAACTTCACAAACATTACCTCAACCAGTTAATCAAAATTGACATCATCAATGATAAGTCATGTGGATAGCATGTACCCCTGATATGATGTGATGATAATTGTAGTTTACCTCCATGGTCTTCCTCCCCCCGAACCCCATAACCCCCAAGCAATCATGAGCAAAAACATCAGACAAATCCCAGTTGATGGACAGTCTACAAAATATCTAACCAGGACTCCTCATAACTGTCGAGGTCATCACAAGGGAAGTCTGAGAAACTGTCACATCCAAGAGAAGCCTGAAGAGACATGATGACTAAGTGCAATGTGTATCATGGATGGGATCTTGGAACAGAAAAACACATTGGGTAAACACTAAGGACATCTGAATGAAGTATGGACTTCAGTTAATAATAATGTAGCAATATTGCTTCATTAATTGTGACAAATGTATCATACTAATTTAAGATGTTAATAATAGGGGAAAATGGGTGTGGGGTATATGAGATTTCTCTGTACTATCTTCATAATTTTTTTGTAAATATAAAACTGTTCTACAACAAAAAGTTTATTTTAAAAATATTTTCTACTAAAAAAAATCAGAGCTTCTTGGAGAAGTGGCTAATTCCTGGTCTGGGGCATAAAATGTACAAGATAAGCCCTTGCCGGTTTGGCTAGGCGGTTAGAGCGTTGGCCTGCGGACCAAAGGGTTGCGGGTTTGATTCTGGTCAGGGGCACGTACCTTGGTTGCCATTTGTCCCCAGCCCTCGTTGGGGTTGTGCGGGAGGCAACTGGTTGATGTGTCTCTCTCTCGTCGATGTTTCTCTCTCTCTCTCCCTCCCTCCCACTCTATCTGAAGATAAATGGAAAGCATATCCTTAGGTGAGGATTTATATATATATATATGATAAACCTGATACATCTTGTTATTCCAGAAAGCAAGGAAGTTCTCAAAAAATTAGTGTGATTGTGTCACAAGGACACAAGGCTAACATGAGGCTCCTATTGGTCAAAAACAGAACACGATAAGCCTTCAAAAGAACAATTACTTCAATTGATGGAAACACACTAATCACATTTTTAAAAATAATTTCATAATGAGACTTTAAGAGAAAGAACAAAAAACTTTTGTCACTATATTCTCAAAAGAGGCAACTTAAAGAGAAAGAACTAAACTTTATCCTATTTTTTCCATATGAACTATGTTTCAGACAACCAATAACACTTTTTTACAAAATAATTTTAGCTAATAAATGTTTTTAAAAAGTACAGAATTAGAAAATCATCACTTTGCAACTCAATGTCAAATCATTGATTTAAACAAGATCATCAAAAGATGATACCATTATAAGAAAGATTGAGAGGGCATTTTAAGATGGAAGGCTCAGGCTGTCACAACCTGTTTAATTATTCAACAGCACAATGGCATGAGGATAAAAGGGAAAAGGAATTGCTTTAGATTAAGATGTGAGACATAACAAAAATAATCTGTCCCCCTTGTTTGGATCCTAATGAAAACAAACCAATTCTAACATAATGTTTTTACATAATTGGGAAAATCTGAATATGGACCAAGGAATTGTTTATTTATTAGGTATGATAATGGCATTGAGGTTATGTAAGAAAATGTCCATATTTGTCAGAGATGGATACTGAAGTATATAGGGGTGAAATGGTATAAAGTCTGCTTTAAAATAATAAATCAAAAAAGAGAGAGAAAGGCCACAAAAAATCGAACAGCCTCAGCAATATTGAGAAAGAACAATGTTGGGGGGGGGGTATCACACTACCCAATATAAAACTATATTACAAGGCCATAATAATCAAAACAGCATGGTACTGGCACAAAAACAGACATTACAGATCAATGGAACAGAATAGAGAGCCCAGAAATAAACCCACATCTATATAGTCAATTACTATTGGACAAAAGAGGCAAGAACAAACAATGGGATAAAGACAGTTTATTAAATAAATGATGTTGGGCCTGGCCGGTGTGGCTCAGTGGTTGAGGGTCGACCCATGCATCAAGAGGTTGCCGGTTTGATTCCCAGTCAGGGCACATGCCCAGGTTGTGGGCCGGATCCCCGGTGGGGGGCATGCAGGAGGCGGCCAATCGATGTTCTCTCTCATCGATGTTTTTATCTCTCTCTCCCTATCCCTTCCTCTCTTTCTAAAAATCAGTCAATCAATCAATCAATCAATCAATCATGTTGGGAAAATTGGACAGAAACATGCAAAACAATGAAACTAGACCACCTCCTTACACCTTATACAAGAATAAACTCAAAATGGATTAAATACTTAAATGTAAGACTTGAAACCATAACAATCCTTAAAGAAAGCATAGGTAGTAAAATCTTGGACATTTCTCATAGCAGTATTTTTTCTGATACATCTCCTTGGGCAAGGGAAACAAAAGAAAAAAATAAACAAATGGAATTAGATCAAACTAAAAAGTTTTTGTGAAGCAAAGGAAGCCTTCAAAAAAATGAAGAAACAGCCTACTAAATGGGAGAACATATTTACCAATGATACATCTGATAAGGGGTTAATATCCAAAATTTATAAAGAATGCATACCACTCAACACCAAAAAAAAAATGAACCCAATTAAAAAATGGGTAGAGCGCCCTGGCTGGTTTGGCTCAGTAGTTAGAATGTCGGCCCTCGGACCAATGAAACGCTGGTTTGATTTCGGTCAAGGGCACATACCTCAGTTGCAGTTTGTCCCCAACCCTGGTTGAGTCATTCAGGAGGTAACCAGTCAATGTAGCTCTATCACATCGATGTTTCTCTCTGTCTCTCTCTCTCCCTCCCTCCCATCCACTCTATCTGATGATAAATAAATAAAAAAGTATCCTTGGGTGAGGAATAAAAAATAAAAAAATGGGTAGAGGATCTGAATAGACACTTCTCCAAAGAAGACATACAAAAGGCTAATAGACATATGAAAAGATGCTCAAAATCACTAATCATCAGAGAAATGCAAAGTAAAACCACAATGAGATATCATTTCACATCTGTCATCAATGAATCTACAAATAGGTGGAGAAAAGGGAACTCTAGTGCACTGTTGGTGGGAATGCAGATTGGTACAGCTACTGCAGAAAACAGTATGGAGTTTCCTCAAAAGATTAAAAATGAACCTGCCTTACAACCCAGTGATTCCACTTCTGGGATTTATCCGAAGAAACCCAAAACACTAATTCGAAGGAATATATGCACCTCATCTTCATTGCAGCTTTATTTACAATAGCCAAGCTATGGAAGCAATCCAAGTGCCCATCAGTAGACAAGTGGATAAAAAAGCTTTGGAACATATATACAATGGACTAGTACTTGGCCATAAAAAGAATGAAATCTTACCATTTGTGACAGCGTGGATGGATCTAGAAGGTATTGTGCTCAGAGAAATAAGTCAGTCGCCCTGGCGGGTTTGGCTCAGCGGTTAGAGCATCTGCCCACGGACCAGAGAGACCCAGGTTCGGTTCCCACTAAGCATGTACCTTGGTTGCAGTTTGTCCCTGGCCCTGGCTGGGGTTGTGTGGGTGGCAGCCAGTCGATGTGTCTCTCTCACATCAATGTTTCTCTCTCTCTTCCTCCCTCTCTCCTTCCCTCTCTATCTGAAGATAAAATGCAAAAAAAAAAAATATATATCCTCGGGTGAGGATAAAAAAAAAAGAAAGAAGTCAGTCAGAGAAAGACAAATACCATATGATTTCATTTGCAAAATAAACAAACAAAATAGAAACAGACTTATAGATACAGAGAGGGAACTAGTGGTTGCCAGAGGTGGGGTGTGGGGGGAGGGGCACTGAGTGAAAGAGATCAAGGGACTAAGAAGCACAAATTGGTAGCTACAATATAGTCATGGGAGAGGAAGTAAAGCATAAGAAATATAGTCATTAATATTGTGATACTATGTATGGTGCCAGGTAGGGTACTGTCTGCAGAAAGCTGCTTCTTTTGTTGAACTTAAAGGTACCCAGGCAAGGCCAACCTGTGAACCAAGTCCAGCAGCTGCTAGTGCCGGGCCTGGGGTCACTTAGCGAGAGGTATGGGGCTCACTGAGGCCAGATGCTGCTTGTTTGAGAGATTTTAGGAAAAACCGAAGCAGGAGCCCAGACAGGCCATTCCTATGGTAAAGCCACTGGCAATAGCTTGGGTGGGCCTGAAAGTTGGGTGGGGCAGGGTCCCAGGAAATCACCAGGGTGGGGCAAACAGTGTGAGCCAGGTTGCTGGAGTCCCAGATATGGAACCTGTCTGCCACCCCATAGGGGGAGGGCTCATCAAAGCAACAATGGCCTCCGCCAGCACATCTATCCAGAAGAAAGCTCCCTCCCCAGCTCTTCTCCTGATGCCACACAACTCAGTTCTTCCCTGTATGTCTCTAGTGCCTTTCAAGCTGCCTCCCCAATGCTGGAGGGAATGAGTCCAATTAAGTCCGTGCACAGGCCCTTTAACAGCAAGTGCTCGGGACTCTAGAAACCTCAGCCTCCCTCAGCCTCAATTCCCACTGGTTTTACAGTCCCCAGAAGTTATGGGGACTTCTCTTCCTGGCACTGGAACCCTGAGTTGGGGGGCCTGGTGTGGGACTGGGACCCCTTGCACCTTGGGAGGACCTTGCCAGCCGAAGTATCCCTCCTGATTTGTATCGCCACACGTGGGTGTGGGATCAGCCCGTCTGCTCCTCTGCCCTCCTACCAGTCTTGACATGGCTTCTTTAATTTCGTAGTTGTAGGACTTCCATTCAGCTCGACTTCAGGTGGTTCTGAATGACGGCTGTTCTGTAGTTTAGTTGTAATTTTGATGTGGTTGTGGGAGGAGGTGAGTACTGCGTTTACCTACACTGCTATCTTGACAGGAAATCTCAACATATTCCATTTTTATAGAATTCAAAACTAGTATGGTGGGCTCTATGATGCGCTGCCCAGATAGATCCCCCTTTACTGAAGGCTTGTTGCCCTGGCTGCTGGGAGTGCTGTCAGTTCCTTCAGAGACTGCTTTGACTGCAGGTAGCTTTCTTGCCCAAGGTCATGCCCTTTCATAAAGTGGCCAGGTCTAATGACTGATTGATGTGATATTATAAAGCCCTGGCCATCTTGTCCCAAGTTGGGACAACTCTAACGGGCCACTGTTGCTCCAGAGTGCCCTGTGGGGTTGGCTAAGGCAGTTGTTGGGCTGAATCACAACATTGTGCATGCTAAACTGTATCTCAGAGTATACTTCCCTGGGAACCTTATCTGTGACAGTTTAATGGGTAGAATTTGTGTCCCCCCTAAAATTCATATGTTGAAGTCTTAACCTCCAGTATCCCAGAATGTGATCTTATTTAGAAACAAAGTCTCTAAGGAGGCAATCAAGTTAAAGTGAGGTCCTGGCTGATTTGGCTCAGCGGTTAGAGCGTTGGCCCACGGGCCAAAGAGTCACGGGTTCGATTCTGGTCAAGTTAAAGTGAGGTCATTAGTGTGGCCCTAATCCAATATGCCTGGTATCCTTATAAAAAGGGTAAATTTGGACCCAGAAACAGACATGCTTAGATGGAAGATGATACAAATAGACACCGGGAGAAGATGGTCATCTACAAGCCAAGGAGAAAGGCCTGGAACAGCTCCTTCCCTCACAGTCCTTAGAGGAACAAACCCTGCCAACACCTTGATCTTAGACTTATAACCTCCAGAGCTGTGAAACAATAAATTTCTATTGTCTAAGGCACCCAGTTTGTGGTACTTTGTTATGACAGTCCTAGCAAACTAATACAGACAGCAAGCAGAACTAAACATTTTGTCCAGGGATGCATACATATGTAGCAAAGCTATCAAGAAAAGTAAGAGAGCCCAGCCAGTGTGGCTCAGTCGTTGAGCATCAAACTATGCACCAAGAGGTCACCAGTTTGATTCCCAGTCGGGGCACATGCCTGGGTTGTGGGCCCAGTCCCCAGTGGGAGGCATGTAGGAGGTGGCCAATTGATGTTCTCTCTCATTGATATTTCTATCTCTCTCTCCCTCTCCCTTCCTCTTTCTCTAAAATCAATAAATAAAAAAAGAAAGAAAGAAAAACAAGAGAATGAGAAGCATGTTCTTCTGTGGCGGAGAGATGGGAACCACAGGGAGCTTCATGAGTCTGCTTCTTGAGATGGTGGTAGGTTCATGGACACTGGTTTTATCATTATGCTTTAAAATGTATTTTATATTACTTATATATATATATTTTTAAAGCGGGAGGGAGAGAGGGAGGAAGAGAGAGAGAGAAACATCGACATGAGAAAGACACATTGAGTGGTCGCCACCCACAGGACCCCAACCGGGGCTCGGGACAAACTGCAACTGAGGTACGTGCCCCTAGCAGGAACCGAACCCAGGACTCTCTGGTCTGCACACCAATGCTCCAACCGCTGAGCCAAACCTGCCAGGGCTATATTACTTATATTCTTATGTTTATATAAAATATTTCATAACTTTACAAAAGGTCATGTAAAAATCTGTCTGAATTGTGGAAACGTGTGCAAAGTTCTCTTGCAGAGTTTGGCATTACAAGAGAAGGAAGTATGGACAAACACAGATACCTATTTCCCTTTGTGGCGATCAAAGGAGACTTTCTTTGGTAATATTTACTTCTCGTCCTTCTGGGCCTCCTTCATAGCCAGTGGAATGTGACAGAGGGAGAAAAATCCCTACTTTCATTTTGAGTGCCCCAGGAAACATGTTGCTCAATGACTTCAATGATAAATCAGCTGCAATGGCTCATTTATATAGTTTTGAGAATGAATTCAGCAGATTTCTTTCTTTTTATTTTTTTTATTTTTATCCTCACCCAAGGACATTTTTCCATTTTTGTTCAGATAGGGTGGGAGGGAGAGAGAGGAAGAGAAGAGAGAGAGAAACATCGACGTGAAAGGGACACATCGAGTGGCTGCCTCCTGAACGACCCCAACAAGGGCCGGGGACGAATCACAACCAAGGTTTGTGCCCTTGACCAGATCGAACCTGTGACTCATTGGTCCGTGGGCTGACGCTCTAACCGCTGAGCCAAACTGGCCAGGGCTCAGCAGATATCTTTTAACTCCAACATTGACTATAGTAGAAAATAATGTGCTTGACCTCATTCTACATCTTGCTGGAAAATAGGATTAATGTTTACCTCAGAACAATAATATGAGGCTTAATGTTTCAGTGGATGTTTTTGATGAGAGGTGTATAAGAAATTCAACCTGTTTGGGCTTCAACTGAGATTGACTATTTTCTTGTTTAGCTAAACAGGAACTCTATTTTGTTCTTCCTTTAGTACCGACCTAGTGCCTGAGGCCAATAGCCCTTGCCTTCTCACCTTTTGGGGATGTTTACTAGAGTTCCTGAAGCCATTGCCAGGTAGGTCACTGCCCTGGCCCCTTGTGTAGTATTGCCCCACTGGAAGGTGTGCCATCCTTGCTGCTCAGGTGACAAGCCCTTCTTCCACAACGAACACTTTCCATACACAGGAGGATTGCTTAAGGCTGGGCAGCTTCAAAAAGGCAATTAGCATAAAGTGGGAAAGCAGTCCAGTCTCAGAACCTGGCAACTAAAGGGACGGTAACTCAAATTACACATCTAAAACCTGGGAGTAGGGAAACAATGAAAAGGAACAATTGCTTAGTGGGCATTTAAAACCATTTTCCTAAAGCAGCAATCGTGTCTCTTTTTTTAACCCCGAGTAAAGGACACGCTGAAGCTCTTCTCAGAAAACAGGTGGGATGGAGGAGGTTTATTTATGACCTTCTGGAAGCACAAAGAGAAGCTTTTATTGTTGATAGCTAGGCTGGGTGGACGCCAGGAGACGCATCCCAGAGGAGCTGTGCTGCCGAGCCCTGACACACAAAAAGAGCTGACCTAGTCCTTTTCATGCTGACTGCTTGCTCAGAAATTACATCAGCAGACAGTATCGAAAGACCTAGTATGGTTTAGAACAATTATGGAGACATTAGAGAAATTCTAATTCTAAGGAACCATTTCAAGGGAATAAAGAAGCAGGTTATACATTAGCTTTGTGTGTAACTACTTTTCAGCTCCTGTACGGAAACTGCCCTGAGACAGTTCCATGGCTAGCCATTCACTATCGGCATACTTCCTGTTCCTTTGAAACTAAAAAAAAAATTTTTTTTTAATACTCACACGAGGATATTTTTCCATTTTTATCTTCAGATAGAGTCAGAGGGAGAGAGACAGAGAGAGAAACATCGATGTGAGAGGGACACATCGACCAGTTGCCTCCCACACGACCCCAACTGGGGCAAGGGATGAACCGAAACCGAGGTACATACCCTTGACCGGAATCGAACCCACAATTCTTTGGTCCACGGGCCGACGCTCTAACCACTGAGCCAAACCAGCTAGGGCTGAAACTACAAATTTAAAGTCGTTTCACCAAATACCTTCTAGACACCACTGTCGAGGGGTGGGGAGGGGGTAATGTAAGGAGCACATAATTGTAACCAATATTTTTAGGCTTGGAAATGTTTTTGAAATTCTGAATCAGAGGGAGAAAGGGACAGGGTATGCCTGTTGGGAAGGTTTGGGAGGAAGAGAGAGAGGGGAGGAGGGGAGAGATAAAGATGGATAGAAAATAATCTAAAATGCAGAATAAGGCATAGATTTTCTTAGGCTCAACAGAATCATAAAATGTCAGGGCTGGAAAGAGCTTTAGAGATCATATCCCTGTCCCTCACTGGTCATCTCACTGATGAGGAAACTTGGACCAGAAAAGTTCAGTGACCTGTCCGAAGAGGCAGCGCAGGCGGGCGGCAGAACCAAGTGGGAAGCCAGGTGTGCTCACTCTTCTCATGACACCCCTGGCCTCCCACAACATTTTTATCTGATTCCCACCTTGCCTGACAGCTACGGCCCCTCATCCATCACTGTAAGAGGTTTTTGACAAAGGGAACCATCAGCAGGTGGGATTGTGATTCAGTGACCCAGGTGAGGGAATACATGAGGGCAATTGCCTTGTAGCCCCTGTGTCTTGTATGTTCACATCCTAAATAAATGAATCAATTCCATTTTTCAACCAGCTCTTATTTTTAAATCTTTCATTTGGAAAACATGACACTTAAATGTAAAAGAAGAGGAATAACCCCAAAGAATTTTTTTACAAAGCAATTCACATTCTACAATCTTTTGTGATGGTATGGGTCCTGCACACCTCCCATGACGGTCTATGTAGTCGCAGTTGCTGCAGCCTCATATTCCTCCTCCACAACAATCATGTATTTTCTCCATAGCAATCTGAGTCCCAAGGATTTTACCAGGATGCTTCCAGGGACTACATGGACTCAAGGCTTTGGCTCTTCCAGATAAGCTGGTTGAAGCCATTTAGTTTGTAGAGTGTTGGGGGGAGGGGTATTCATGGTAATTAGTATGCTATAAAATATAATAATAGTGTACGTCTAGAGCTCGGCCTCAGGTCTTTAATTATCTTCTTCCCACCTTTATTATTGTCTTGCACTCTACTAGACATACTGTCGCCTCAACTACTAATAGGCCAATGTATGTTTGTTTCTTTGAGGTATATACAATCAAACACAGAAAACTACACAAATGGAGACCTTTAGTGAGGATTCTTAGCAGATGACTGGTACTTGGCACCCAGAATATTCCAGGCATCTGGGTTCTATCTTGCCATCTACTGTTCACTCCCTGTTTCCTATGAAGTGAGGGAGAGAATCCTCTTGATTTCTTCACCTGGGCTCGAGGACCCAAATGAGAGAATACATGAGGGCAATGAAAAGATGTTCCTCACAATTTAGAGAGCAAAAGTGTCCTGATAAACATTTAAAAATAATTATTATCTGTACAAATGCACCCTTTATGCCTCAACACAAGAATTTTGCCCTGGCAGGTTTGGCTCAGAAGTTACAGTGTCAGCCAGCAGACTGAAGCGTCGTGGGTTTGATTCCCGGCAGTATAGGGTACGTACCTCACTGGCAGGTTCAATCACAGGCCCCCAATGGGGCACGTGTGGGAGGCAACCAATCAATGTGTCTCTCTCACATCAATGTTTCTCTCTGTCTCTCTCCCTCCCTTCCATTCGACCTAAAAATCAAAGGGAAAATGTCCTCAGGTGAGGATTAACAACAGAAAAGTTTCAGATTCCTTTAAACATCTAAAAGAGATGTATATACAACTTACTAAGTCAGCAAAAAATAATTTTTAGGCATTACACAGTGTTCAATGATGTGCTAAGCAATATAAGAGATAATAGTAATAGCTGATGCTTATTGAATCCTTACAATGTGCCAGGCAACTGCTGGGCACTGTACACGAATTGCCTCATGTAGCCATACAGCCACCCCTATGAGATAGGTACTTGTATTACCTCCATTTTAAACATTAGGAACTGAGGCATAAAGAAATTAAGCCATTTGCCCAATGTCACATAGCTAGCAAGTTGAAGAGCGAGGATTTGAGCATAGTTTGATTCCAGAACTCAGATCTTAAAGAATATAAATCATGGTTCCTACCATCAATAAATTTATAATTTAGTTGAGGAAACATGACTAACACACATGAAAACAACAGTAAACTATGTTAGATGAGCATCTATAATTAAATGCTAAATCAGATGCTATCAACTATGGATGCTGCAGGAGTTCAGAGGGCACATGGACCAGGCAGATAGGATTTCATGTAGCTGAGTTTTGAATGGTCTCTGAGATGGGCACAGGAAAAGGACTGCCCCAGGCAAGGGGGTTGAAAAAGTGCTATAACCAGGAATGAGCAAGACCTGTGCAGGAGGGTGAAGCAGCCAGCCTGGCCACAGCTGGGTGGGGATGATGGGCAGGGCTGGACCAGCTCTGAAGGCCTTTAAAGCAAAGCAGAGTTTAAGCTTGATGCATTAGCAAGGAGTCATTAAAGGCCCTGGATCAGTAAAACAATATTAGGAAAGGGATGTGTTTGGCAGGATACAGAGGATCCATTCATCTTATTAAAATTTTAGATGATGCCCTGGCCAGTTTGGCTCAGCGGTTAGAGCATTGGCCTGTGCACCAATGAGTCGCGGGTTTGATTCTGGTCAAGGGCATGTACCTCGGCTGCGGTTAGTCCCTGGCCCTGGTCAGGGTCATGCGGGAGGCAACCAGTCAATGTGTCTCTCTCACATCGATGTTTCTCTCTCTCTCCCTCTCTCTCTCCTTCCCACTCTATCTGAATAAAAATGGAAAAATATCCTCAGGTGAGGATTAAAAAAAATTTTTTTTAGATGACATAAAACTTGGAAAACATACTATGAAGTTACTCTAAATTGTTACCAATTCTTATTCCCAAGTTCACTGTTTATTCTGTTTGATCTTTATTATTTATTTTTACATTTATTTCACATTAGCAAATTCTACCACTTTTGTCTCCTTAATAATCTTCAAATTTATCTTTCTCTGCACTTCCCTTGCCATTACGTACTTTAGTTTGGCCACCATCCCAAGGATGAGGGGAGGTGTCAGAGAAGCCTTCCTGGAAAAGATGACATTTTCCAGAGTCCTGAATGCATAGCAAGAGTTAGCCAAGTTGGGAGGGAGGAGGTGGGAAGAGGGATGGGAATGAGGAATTGGGAAAAAGAGGCAGTGAAGGAAAGCTTACTGGGCAGAAGAAAGCAGAAAACAAACAAACAAAATACCAGATACAGAATTTGATGTTAGACCTGGGGTGCTGCAATAAGAAAAATTAAATGTGGCATTAACTTACTGAAAGGGGTCACTGATGAGAGGTAAGGGCCCAAAGATTCCAAACTGGAAGGCTGATGATCCTTTTTATGTGATATCAAAACAGTTAGTCAAAATGTCATTTCTTCTATGCTGGAAGGCAGACCACTTCTAATTTGGTAGACAGAAAAAGCCCCTGAAGAGGTGACACATGAGCCAGGTCTTGAACACACACATTGGCCTTCTCAGTGAAGGGAACAATCTTGGCAAAGGCACAGAGCCTGGTGGCGTGAAGAACAAGGATCCTAAATGCCAGACTAAGCTCTGGAAAGACTGATCTCTTGTTGGGGGTACAAGGTGCTGAGAAATGGACCTAAGTAGGCATCTAAATTTAAGGATAAGACCCATTTGGAGATTGCCTATAATTTTAGAGAAATGTGGAAGAATGAAGTAAATAAAAGTTTTAAATTATTTTTCAGAATCCAGTGAGACGGTAGTGCTAGATTTTTTAAACAGCTTTATCAAAATAGAATTTATATATCATACAACTCACTTTTTGAAAGTGTATGATTCAATGGTAGTTTAGTGTATTCACAGACTTATGCAATCATCATCACAATTAATTTTGGAACATTTTCATTACCCTAGAAAGAAACCTTGTACCCATTTCCACCCCTCCTCCCAGCTCCTGGTAATTTAATGGTCTACTTCTATCACTATGGAATTGATAATTCTGGACATTTCATATAAATGGAATCATACAGTATATGGTCTTTTGTCACTGGCTTCTTTCATAAATGCTAGATTTTGAAACTATGATTTGATTAAATAACCAGTGATTAAACTATATATTTTCAAATGTATTAGGAAGGAATAATAGTAAATATTTGGAAAACAGTCAGTGGGACAGGATGCTAGAGTAAGAATAAAGACCCAGGAATCTGGAGGTTTGAATTCTGGTCTTGATTCTGCTTTTAACCAGGTGTGTGATATTGGGCAAGCCAGCAGCCTCTCTGGGCCCCAGGTTACCATCTGTAAAATAAGAGGAATGGGATTAGAATAGTGATTCTCAGCCTTTAATATACAGCAGAATTGCCTGTGAAGCTTTTTGAAAAATTTACAACCTGAGACCTCACCTGAGATGTTTCAAAAGCTCCTAAGGTGAGTTTGTTGCTTATCAAAGGTTAGAATTTCAGGGCTTACATATTCTTCAGGTTTTCTTCTAGATCTAACATCCTATGAGGTAAATTTATTTACCAGTGCATTTTGCCTAGAGCCACACCTGTGGCTTTTGGTCCAGTTCCTCTGTCTGTGGTCAGTAATTACATCAAATGGGAGGACTTTATGATGATGCTCTGGATGCAGCAGTTGCTGGAGGCAGTGGCCCTGGGCACCTGACTTGAACTCACTATGAGTCATAGTAATAATAACTAAGAGCAATGGCCTTCCCTAATGCTTCCCACTTTGTAGAGGACAGAAATAACTGAAAACAAGGAAAGAGCTTCGTGAGTAAATAGCACATTATATATGGTGTATTGCTAAGCACTGAAATCTGTGTGTGTGTGTGTGTGTGTGTGTGTGTGTGTGTGTGTGTGTGTGTTAGAGAGAGAGAGAGAGAGAGAGAGAGAATGCTTGACATTTTTTTAGCCCACTTTCCTATGGACAGCTGGTCAAATTCCTAACTTGTGAGGCTGCTTGGATAGCAGTAGCGGAGTTTTGTAACAGAAGAACGCTTACTGAAAGCTTTGCACACGATACAAGAGATACAGAACACTCTTTAGAGGAAGTCTTGAGTTCCCGATATTCTGTAGACATATGATTCCTCTCCTTGAGTACTAGCAATTCATTGCTCCCATACCTTTTTATCTCTTGACAGCTGCCAAACCCCTTCTTTCTTTCTTTTTCCTTTTAAGAAAATCCTCACCCATGCTTACTGATTTTAGAAAGAGGGGGGAGAGGGGGGCGGGAGAGAGAGAGAGACATCAGTGTGAGAGAGAAACATCGATTGGTTGCCTTCTGTACAAGCCCCAACCAGGGATCAAACCCCCAACCTAGGTGTGTGCCCTGACCAGGAATCAGACCTGCAACCTTTTGGTGTACCAGACAACACTCCAACCATCTGAGCCACACTGGCCAGGGCACCAAATCCCTTCTTACAACAGGGGAGGGCCCTGGCCGGTTTGGCTCAGTGGTTAGAGAGTCAGCCTGTGGACCGGGGTCACAGGTTTGATTCTCAGTCAAGGGCATGTACCTGGGTTGCAGGTTCGATCCCCAGCCCTGGTCGGGGTTGTGCAGGAGGCAACTAATCAATGTGTCTTTCCCACATTGATGTTTCTCTCTCTCTCTCTCTCTCTTTCTCTCTCTCTCTTTCTCTCTCTCTCTCTCTCTCCTTCCCTCCCTTCCATTCTATCTGGAAATCAATGGAAAAATATCCTCAGGTGAGGACTAAAAAAATACAGGGGAGAGGGAAGCTAAAATTACAAGCCTGGCCTCTACTGAAGAAAAAATAGAAGAAACCTCACATGGTCTGCGGTGCTGTCTCACCTGTGAGGCAGAGAAGCCGGCGAGTCCTGCACCCTGTCGAGCCTGCAGTCTCCGGCCTCCCGCCACTGTGGAGTAGCTCATCGGCATACAGGGTCCTGACTATGTCCTTGTCATCTCTGACTGAGTGGCCGCTAGCAATATTGTCCAGATGAAGGACAATTATGACAAGATGTTTAAGATGAGTGAAAAAGTCTTACTCCTATGTGTTGGAGAATCTGGAGACACTGTACAGTTTGCAGAATATATCCAGAAAAGTGTGCAACTTTATAAGATGTGAAATGGTTATGAATTGTCTCCCACAGCAGCAGCTCATTTCACACGCTGAAACCTGGCTGACTGTCTTCGGAGTCGGACCCCATATCGTGTCAATCTCCTCCTGGCTGGCTGCGATGAGCATGAGGGTCCAGCACTCTACTACATGGACTAGCTGGCAGCCTGGGCCAAGGCCCCCTTTGCAGCCCATGACTATAGTGCCTTCCTGACTCTCCGTATCCTGGACCGATACTACACACCCTCCCGTGAGAGGGCGGTGGAGCTTCTTAGAAAATGTCTAGGGGAGCTCCAGAAACGCTTCATCCTGAATCTGCAAACCTTCAGTGTTCAAATCATTGACACAAATGGCATCCATGACCTGGACAACACTTCCTTCCCTAAACAGGGCTCCTAACAGCATGCCCTCTTTCCCACTTGCCAGGGAACTTTTTCTGATGGGTTCCTTTATTTTTTTCTACTCTTTTGATGTGCACTCTTGATAGGTGGTTATTTCAGAATAAAGCTGAATATGGATAAATTGAAAAAGAGAAAAAAGAAACCTTACAAATGTAAGTGAATTAGCACTCACCATTACCCGAATTAGCAGGGAGAGCTGCTTGCTTCCTTCAGTTTAGTAACAAAATTAACCTTCGGTGCATGTTTCTGTGCCCATCTTATGCTCCTCCTCAAAGCCTTTCACCAGCTTCTTTTCACTAAGTGTAAAGTAATTTTTTTCTATAAACCTTAAAACACTTTTCCTCTTGAATTTGTCTTATCTAATGATTTCCATGTCCCATTACCCTCCATCCCACTCATCTCCACACATAATTTTCTGCCCCTAAACATATTACACTTGGTGATTCTAAGATATATACTTTTCACATTTTAACACCTCTGAAAGCAAGAAACATGTTACAACCAGTGGTATCTAAAATTCAATGAAACACAGCAAGTTCTTTCTGAGTGAGCAGTGTACCTCCTACCAGTTACTGAGTGGTGTTCTTCCTTCCAACCATTTGGCTCCAATTCATAAATCTTATAAGAAGTCTTGCCTTATTTTTGTGAAACCATTTGATATTAATATAATTCCAATATTTCTAGCACTCTGATATGTATGTTCATAAGAAATAGCATATAAATCTACTTTATCATTTTAGTAATTATATAATATTCCATTATTTGAATACATCGTAATTTTATTAGCCAGTCCCTATTGATGTTATAAATAATGCTCAGATAAAAACACTTTGTAAACTTATTTAATTATTTCCCTACATACATTTCTAAAAGTAGAGAATAATTGCTAGTATTATTGGTCCCATGCAACAAGCTTTCCTGTTCCTATGTTTTGATGTACTAGGACTGAAAGCCTTAATTTCTGGTCTAATGATGACATTTTTTCTTTCTTTTATTCATTTTTTAAATTGTGATCAAATATGCAGGGGTTGGCAAAAGTAGATTTACAGTTGTTTGTATGGAAAAAGACTTCAGGTTATGATAATTATAATAGCTTTATTAATTCAAAAGAATGTCACGACTGTAAATCTACTTTTGCCCACCTCTGTATTACATAAAGTTTACCATTATAACCATCTTTAAGCATATAGTTCAGTGGCATCAAGTATATTCACATTGCTGGCAATCTCCCCACCATCCATTTCCAGATCCTCACCTGATATTTTTCCATTGACTTTTTAGATGGAGTGGAAGGGAGGGAGGGAGAGAGAGAGAGAGAAGCATCAATGTGAGAGAGACACATCTATTGGTTGCCTCCTGAATGACCCTGACCGGGGCCCGGGATCGAACCTGCAACTCAGGTACGTGCCCTTGACTGGGAATCAAACCCAAAACCCTTTGATGCACAGGCCAATACTCTAACCTCTGAGCCAAACCGGTCAGCGCATGGATGATCTTTTTTAAGGCTGTAGATACATTTTACCAAATTGCCCTATAGAAATAAATAATTGCCCTCCCCCATCTTCCAGACTTGACTTACTCTCCCCTCACTCACTCTCAGCACATTGCATTCTCCTGAAAGTTCTTGGATAATTGTCACTTAGATGCTAAGTCCACTGGGTTTCATATTTTAATGTGGGGCACTTGATTCTGTTGACCCACAGTTTCTTTTTCTTTTTTTTATTCCTCACCCCAGGTTATTTTTCTATTTATCATCAGATAGAGTGGGAGGGAGGGAGAGAGAAAGAGACAGAGAGAAACATTGACGTGATAGAGCCACATCGACTGGTTGCCTCCCACACGACCGGACCAGAGCCAGGACGAACTGCAACCAAGGTACGTGCCCTTGACCGGAATCGAACCTGAGACTCATTGGTCTATAGGCTGACACTCTACCGCGAGCCAGATCAGCCAGGGCGACCCACTGTTTCTTGACAGACTCACCTTACCAGAAGTTATTTTTTCCTGTTTCCCCTCATAGCCCTCTGGCCATTCTTCTCAGTCTCTTTTGCAATTTCTTCCTCTTCCCCGCTTCTTTTTTTTAAATTCCTCACCCGAGGATATTTTTCTATTTATCATCAGATAGAGTGGGAGGGAGGGAGGGAGAGAGAAAGAGAGATAGAAACATTGACGTGATAGAGCCACATGGACTGGCTACCTCCCACACGACCGGACCAGGGCCAGGATGAATCGCAACCAAGGTACGTGCCCTTGACCAGAATTGAACCCTCCACTCGTTGTTCCTCAGGCTGAGGCCCTAACCGCTAAGCCAAACCGGCCAGGGCAGTCTTCTCCACTTCTTTTTCTTTCTTTTTTTTTTAATCCTCACCCGAGGACTTTTTTGTTGTTGTTGCATTTTATCTTCAGAGGGAGAGAGGGAGGAAGAGAGAGAGAGAAACATCGATGTGAGAGAGACACATCAAGTGGCTGCCACCCACACGACCCCAGCCGGGGCTGGGAACAAACTGCAACCGAGGTACATGCCCTTAACAGGAACCGAACCCAGGACTCTCTGGTCCGCCGGCCGACGCTCTAACTGCTGAGCAAAATCGGCCAGGGCGCCCACTTCTTAAATGTAAGCATGCCTTGAGCTTTTCCCTCAGCCATCTTCCCTTACCACCTTCAGTGCTCTTCCAGTGGTTTGAATCACCACTTACGTGTTGGTGAGCTGACAGCTCACAAATCCACACTACCAGCCGCAGGCTCTCTCCTGAGCTTTAAATCTTCTCGTCCAACTGGGCAGCATTAACTCAATGTTGCACTGAAACTCCACTTTCATGTACCCGAAAGAGTGGACTCTTCCATCGACCAGGCACCCAAGCAGAAACCTGGACGTCACTTTGACTCTTCAACTACAGTGACCACTTTTAACCATTCACTGCGTGTTGTTAACTCTGCCTTTTCTCTCTCTCTCATAGCTCTGTCATCCTCTCCATTTTCACTATAACTTATTTACTTTAGGTTCTCATTATCCTTTGCCTAAAATGTTAGCTTTTTATTTAAAAATTTTTCAAATAGAGAGTGTAATGAACCCCTACATTTCCATCATCTGGATTGAATAGTTATTAACCTTTTGCCATATTTACTTCATATATTATTTCTACTGTATTTTAGAGCAAATCCAGACATCATGACTTTTCACTCATGAACACTTCAGTATGCTATTTTACATTACCATAGTAACATTATCACACCTAACAAAATCAACAGTAATGCCTTAATATTATCTAATATTCTGTTTTCAAAGTGTTCTCTTTACTGTTGGTTGGTTTCAACAAGAATCCAAACTAGGTCTACACATTGCATGTAGTTGAAGCCTTTTGGAAATTAAAATAGTCTCTCCCTTTGATCCTTCCCATTGACTTGTTGAAGAGATCGGGTCAGCTATCTTATCTCACCTACATTTTGCAGTTGTCCCCCACAGTCTCTTTGCCTTGGGTCTTGCTCCTTCTCGCCCCTTCCCCAGTCTGTCTTCCACACTGCCATCAGAGCCATCCTTCTAAAATGCAGTTTGGGTCATGTTACTTTCCTGCTTGAAACTCTTCAATGGTTCCAGTGAGCTGTCATGATAAAATTCAAACTTCTTCCTGTGTCATATAATGTTTTCACTGATCTCTACCTAAATTTCCAATCTCACCTTTGGGTGATGGTTCTTCATACTATGCAGGTCACCCCCCCCTCCCACCCCCAAAAAAACCACCAGACTCACTCTCTGTCTGAATACCATGTATTTGCCTCACTTCCACCTGGAAAACAGCCTTTATTTCCCAAAGCTCAGCTCAAGTATCACCTCCACTATGATGTTTTTCTGATTCCTTGAACCCCACCAAAGGAAACTTGACTACATCTCCTCCCTCCATCCTGGCCTCCACAGTGCCCCACTGCACATAAGTGTTTGCACTGCTGGCTCCTTCTGAGCTCCTTGAGGCTGGGTCCTACTCATTGTACTAGTCTTATCAGCCCCCAGGTGTGTAGAAAAAATGGGCTTTTAATAAATGCTTATGAGTAGGTGAATTAACAATAAATGAATGGGTTTACATTGCAACCTGGGAAACAGTAGATTTGTTCCTGACCCGTCCTGCAGGTCGAGCAACGGAGACTCTAGCGGGGAGTGAGGATGAAAAGAGGCAAGAGACACAGGGAATGGAGACAAGACAGGAGTCTGATCAAGTCTCAACTTTATTACAGCAATACCAATGATTATATACTTGCAGGAACGGTCAATAGGGAAAGGGGGAAACAGTCTTCAGGGCAAAACATTTTCTTATCTAAGGTATGTTCTAAGGTATTTCTTGCTTGATATGCTCGAGGGCCCACACATTGTATTACGAGGTACACCCAGTGCTGTTTCCGGGCAATCTGACCAACTCGTGGTCACGCTTAATGGCTTTTCTTGAAACAGCTGTATTTATCATTTCCTTGGAATGCATATCAATACTTAGGCTTGTTCATAGGTCAGAGCGAGGGCAAATCTACCTTACCAGACCCCCACAGGTCCCCCCTTTTTATTTTATTTAAGTTGTGCCTGTCTTAGGTCGAAGAGGACTCACTGCCGCACAGTTGAAAGTCTCTTACCCGTCATTGGATATCTCAGCAGCATTGGCTGAGTTCCTGTCTTAGGTGAGCTTGTTGTGCAAGACAGTGCCTCTAAGTTGCCCGTCATTGGCTACCAACTTATTAGGACGTGGTGTCAATGTAAGGGACTCCCTGCTCCATCTGTTCCAGCCTATGATAATGCACTTGAATTTGTTGCATTTTAATGCCATCAATTTGCTGTTTGATAAAAGCCATGAGCTTATTGAAAATCACGGGTCCTAAGGATGCTGCGAGAAGCAAGACTAGGAGAGGGCCTAAAAGGGGGAGAAGATAGGGTAGTATGCCCTTAAACATGGAGTGAAAGGCGGAGGAGTCTTCTGTCTTCTTTTGATTGTATTGGTGAAGCCATTGTGCTTGTTCGTATAGCTTTTGGATGTTGGTTTCCACCAGACCTGAATTGTTAACATAGGTACAACAAGTTTTGTTAATTACAGCACAAACTCCTCCCTGTTCTGCTAGCAAGTAATCTAGGGCAATTTTATTATCCAGGACAACATTGGCAAGAGAATCAAGGGATCGTGACAATCCTGCCAACCCATCAGCAGTGGAGACTATGATTTCCTCTAAACGGGAGGTGAGTTCTTTTAATACGAACTCATGATAAGCAAACCCACCCCAAGGAGCTATAGCAGCTACTGCGTCTATACTACCAGCTATAACTAGACCAAAAGCTCTTTTTTGACGCAAATGAGTAGAGTTGAAAACTTTCATGCCTGTAGGGGCCAAGGTGCCCAATGTACAGTCTCCTCCATGAATACTATTGTCCAGGGAGGAATAAGCGATAGCCTCTAGATGTTCAGACCGTGTGGTGAACCAATTGGAGGAGGTTCCACATAGCCAAACCAAACCGCTTGGAGCGGGAATCAGTGTGCGATTTTCAGACAAATACGGTGCTAACAGGGTGTGGGAATTTGAGGAAACATTAATACAGTCCTTGAATGGTCCCAGGTTAGGTATCTCTTGTTTAGCCGCCGGGGGCTTATGGAAGGCTGGTAAACGGCCCTCCATTAGAGTTCCCAATATCCATGTCATGCATTGGGTATTATTTACGATGTCAGCATTGTTTGTGGTATCTCCGCAACAATGAGTGTTGTTGGGAGTACAAGGAGAGGCGAAATTTGGCCTACAAATGACATTTGACCAATTGAGGGGCTTAAAGGCCATCCCCTCAGATAGATATTCAATGCTTTCGCTATTGGCATTAAGCATATTGAGTACATCTAAGCTAGATGCATGAGTATTATTATAACATGGGGTGCATGCAGTATTATTACACTTAAGGGAAGTTTTGGAGTAATTAAAGCCGAGAGTAATATAAGGTGTTAGACGCAAGCAGAGAGGAGGATTACGTTCCCATATAACTCGCAAAGAAAAAGGGGGGCGAGCAGGATAAGCTGTAGAGGAGTTTAAGAACTGTAGGAGAGATTGATTACTAAGAGGGTATGCCTGAATATGTGTCTTAACGCCAGAGGGTGTCTCTGGGTTGGTATGACAAACCCAACAGTCGGTTAAATTCTCTCCTTTAGCGAGGGTGCGTGAGGCATTTATGATGAAATTGTTCTCCCATTCAGCTCCAACTCTTGCCCACGCAGTCAGGATAAACAGCAGGAGGAGCATTGTTGTCCCTGAAAGAGAAAATACTATCCTCAGGGTGTAGGAGAACCCTGGGCTTGTGGTGGTGATGTATTAATTTGCCTAACAAGGCGTTCAGGCAACCACCGAGCCGACTGTGCTTCTTTTGCATACACACAAACTGAACCTCGTCCCCAAATAAGGACGGGATCAGGACCGTGCCAAGAATTATCTAGAGGATCTTTCTACATTACAGAGGCATATTGTGTCTGCGTGGTAGATTGCCAAAACCTTTGTGCAGCGGAAAGTCCTTGTGAATCCAAATTTAAAAAATTTAAAATGAATAGTGCATGAGATAATACATTTCGTGGTGTTCCCTTTGTAGGGTACCATTCCCCCCTTTTTATTTTATTTAATTGGATTTTTAAGGTTAAATGAGCTCTTTCCACAATTCCTTGTCCTTGAGGGTTGTATGGGATACCTGTGACGTGTTTAATGTTTAGTTTAGTACAAAAATCTGCAAACCGGGAACTAGTATATCCTGGTCCATTGTCTGTTTTAAGGGACTCTGGTTTATCTAATGTAGAGAATGCAGCTAATAAATGAGCAATAACATGTTTTGTGGCTTCTCCAGTTTGCAAGGAAGCGAAAATGTATCCGCTGAAAGTGTCAATGATGACATGAATATATTTTAAGTTGTCAAATTCAGGAAAATGTGTAACATCCATTTGCCATAATGCGTTTGGCATCAATCCTCGGGGGTTAATCCCTAAATGTGGAATAGGGAGAGTTTGTAAGCATCGTGGACAATTTTTAATTATTTGTCTAGCTTGTTCTTTTGTGATTTTATGTAAGAGCCGAAGAGTTCTTGCATTAAGATGGTGTAACTGATGATTATGCTGCGCAGCAGAAATTCCTGTCTGCTGCACTAAGGCAATGAAACATTTTCTGGTAGCTGCATCAGCCATTTTATTTCCTTTTGATAAGGGCCCAGGTAAGCCTGTGTGAGCTCTTAAATGGCCAATAAAAAACTTTTGTGTTCGTTGATGAATCAAGGCTTGCAACTGACGAAATAGATCACTAGCAGTAGAAGCAGTTTTAATGTCCTATCGTTTCTAATATAGGGACAGATTGTGCAATATAAGCACTATCTGTATATATATTGAGCGCTTGATTAGAAAAGGCGGCAAATACTGCGATAACAGCTTGTAATTTTATTAATTGAGCTGATGAACTTTGTACATAGAATTGAGTAATTTTGTCATTTGCCACGTAGGCCGCAAGCCCATTAGAAGACCCATCGGTGAACACAGTTAATGCATTATTCAAAGGTTTATGTGAGGTTTTTATAGGAAAAATAAATTCGTGCCGATTAATGAAACCCAATAGTTTATTAGGAGGATAATGATTATCAATTTGTCCATGATAAGAGGCTAGAGAAATTGGCCAATCTTTTGTATTTTGCATTAACCAATTAATTTGTGGATGAGTGTAAGGAATAACTATTTCGTCTGGTTCCTTGCCAAAATAACACTTACCTTGATGCCTTCCTAGCATAATGAGTTGAGCTATAGCTAGATAATAAGGTTCCAGCACCCTTTTTGGTGAGGCTGGCAGATGTATCCATAATAATGGAGCCGTTTGCCAAAGTACAGCTGTGGGAGACTGCCGAGTGGTACAAACTATAAGTTTTAAAGGTAATTGATAGTTCATGAACGTAATACACTGATTTTGTATAGCTTGTTTCACTAATTGTAACGCTTGTTTTGCTTCCGGAGTAAGCTGTCTGGTGGAGTTTGGATTAGCATCTCCCTGTAAGATGTTATATAATGGTTTTAAGTCAAATTTACTAATTTTGAGGTAAGGAGTTAACCAATTGATGTCTCCAAGTAGCTTCTGAAAATCATTTAAAGTACACAATTTATCTGTTCGAAGCTCAACTTTTTGTGGAGAAATATAATTTCCTTGTAACTGAAATCCTAAATAAGTATAAGGGTCAGTTTTTTGTATCTTTTCAGGAGCTATGATCAATCCAAACTTTTGTAAGGCTTTTTGCATTTCTATATAGCATTTTAACACTTGAGACTCCTGCTCTCCCGCTCTAAGGATATCATCCATATAGTGAATAATATATATTTGTGACCATTTATTCCTTACTTCTTGTAATGCAGTAGCAACATAGGATTGACATAAGGTTGGACTATTAGTCATGTCCTGGGGCAACACTTTCCATTGGTAGCGTTGCATCGGTTCTCTATAATTTATGGATGGCAGACTGAAAGTGAACCTTTTTTGATTTTCTGGATGCAACGGAATGGTGAAAAAACAATCTTTTAAATCTATTATTATTTTATAATAACCTAAGGGAATGGCTGCGGGTGAAGGAAGGCCAGGTTGGAGGGCTCCCATTAACACCATAGTTTTGTTAACTGCCCTCAAATCTTGTAACAGTCTCCATTTACCTGATTTTTTCTTTATAACAAAAATTGGGGTGTTCCAGGGAGAATTACTGGGAGTTATATGTTCAGCTGCCAATTGCTCCTGTACCAATCGATGTGCAGCTTGCAGTTTTTCCTGACTTAGAGGCCACTGATCAACCCACACAGGATTGTCAGATATCCAACTTATTTTCTCCGCATGAGTTACAGGAGAATCAGTAGCCCCTAGGAGAAATATCCCAGTCCTGTTCTCTGATTATTATTTATGAGATTTATAGGTTCAATGATGCCTTGGCCGTTCTTACCAAGTCCTTTCCCTGGGACATGGCCCTGATTAAGCATTTGAGCTGTGACTACAGTGTTCGGGCTTCCCATAATCATTCTCATTTGAGACAGCAAATCTCTCCCCCAAAGGTTAATGGGTAGACCCGCTATGACAAAAGGTTGAATAGTTCCTTGATGTCCCTCTGAATTTTTCCATGTTAATAATTTTGCACTTCTTTCAGGATTGGTGCTTTGGCCAATACCCTTCAGATGGGTAAGAGTTTCTTCTAACGGCCATGAAGAAGGCCAGCATTTTTTCTTTATAATAGTCACATCTGCGCCAGTGTCAATTAATCCTGAAAACTCTTTTCCATCTAACCATAAGGTCATGATAGGTTTCTGTGATGTGATAGTTTCGGCCCAGTATACATTAGATGACCCAAATCCTCCGGACCCTCTCTCCTTTCCTACAACATGGTTGTTTGTAGGCAGCATAGGTAACAATAATAGCTGCGCAAACCGTTGTCCAGAATTAATAGTATTAATATTTTTTGGAGAAGCTACCATAACTTTAATTTCTCCAGTATAGTCATTATCAATTACTCCAGGAAATACCTGCAGACCTTGCAGTGTAACGCTGCTTCGGCCCAGAATAAGTCCAAAGGTGTTTTCTGGTAATGGGCCAAATATACCAGTGGGCAGCGCCTGAACACCCATCTCAGGGGTTAATACTGAATAGGCGGTGGAACAGAGGTCCAATCCTGCACTGCCTGTTGTGGCCCGACAGAGGTCTGAAATGGATTGGTGTTGCCTGGGGGAACGAAACTCATTGCCCCATAAATTTGATTCGGGGCCTGGGGCTGGCCCCTCTTCCCGTTTCCCTGCGGGGGAGGTAGGGGATTGCCTTGAGCATCTTTTTTAGATTTACATTCATTGGACCAATGATATCCTCGTCTACACCTTGGGCAAAGCCCAGGGGCTTGTTTAGAGTTTGAGGAATTTTTCTTTTCCTTGCAATTTTTTGCAAAATGCCCTGTTTTTCCGCAGTTAAAACATTTACTTTGACCTTGTTGAGCTAAAAATTGCTTAATTGTAAACCCTTGCATAGCTGCGGCCATAGCTAAACCTTGTTGATAAGCAGAGCCTATATCAGAACAAAGCCGAATGTATCCACTAAGGTCAGTCTTCTTCTTATAAGGTCTGATTGCCGCCTGACAAGCAGTATTTGCATTTTCAAAAGCTAATTGTTTTATAAAATCAGTTCCAGCATCTGCACTACCGAAGATTCTGCCAGCTGCAGTAATTAATCTATGAACAAAATCAGCAAAAGGCTCATCAGGCCCTTGTTTAATGTTAGTAAGAGATGCACTCATATCTCCTTTGGACGGTAATTTCCTCCAAGCTCGGGTGCCTGCCGATTGAATTTGGGCGAATAGGCCAGGATCATATTGCATCTGATTATCACTAAGAGCAAAATTTCCTTCTCCAATTAGCATGTCAAAATTCCACCCATTGTTGGCCTGGGCATTCCTTCTAGCTGTATCCCTACAAACTTCTACATATTCAGATTTCCATAGGAGGTAATCACCTCCGGATAGGGTAGCTCGAGCTAATGTTTGCCAGTCACTGGGAGTGAGCCACTGATCTGTTACAGATTCTAGGATAGCCATAGTGTAAGGAGCAGTAGCTCCATATTGAGCTACGGCGGTCTTTAATTCTTTAATTACTTTAAAATCAAAGCTACCGTGATGTCTCCATGCCTGGCCTTGTGCATCCACAGTTTCAGTTACCGGATAGGCTTCTGGTTCCTCTGATAGAGGAATCAGAGAGGCCATAGGGGGGGGCTTTAAAGGTTTTTGTTTGTTCGTAGGTTTTGGAGGATGGCAAAGGCCTCCACCCCCAGAGACAGGCTTTCCTGTCTTCAGACGTTCTAATTGACTAATTAATTCTTGGTGTTCCTTTTCTAATTTTATTTGTTCCTTTAAATATTCTATTTTATCTCTTAGTTGCTTCTGAGGATCAATAACAGGAAAGGCTGCAGGAGCGGAGGGTGCGCTAGCAGAGTAAGGCGGCGGCCAGTAATCCTCATTATGATATTTTGCTGCCTGATCAGCTAAGTCACCCCAATCAACCTCTTTAGGATTCACCTTTGGGGGCTCATTTTGTTTATCATCCTCATCGGTTTCCTCCTTATCACTATCCTCTGTATTAGAGCTATGTTCCTCTACCCCCAATTCCGTGAGCGTGGGATATACTTTTGGCTTTACAGACGGTGGAGAGTTTTTTGGCCTATGTTTTTTATTCTTTGGTGTTTTATATTTTACTTTAACTCGGGCCTCAGCCACAGCCCCCTCCTCCTCGCTATCGAGTGATATTAAATCCTCAGGGGATTGTTTCTCAGGAGTTTTTGATTCTCTTGATTGAGTTTCTTGCAAAATAGTCTGACCCTTTTCAACAACATTAGCAACAACCGGATCTGACTGCCTTTGCGACAGCAGTTCATTAATAAGATTCCAATAAGAAAATGCAGTAACAGGGACCTTTTCAGGCCCAAAAGTACTATAAAAATCTTGTAAGGCATCTCCTACCCTTTTCTACCTCTTTGGACCAATAGTTCCTTCAGTAGGAAACCATGGGCAAAGATCTTTAATGTAATCAAAATATTTACATAAATGTTTCACTTTCACCTTTACTCCCCGTGCCTTTAAAGCTTGCCCTAACTGTTCCACAAACAGTTCATGCTGACTCCTTTCTTGCCCCATATTCGCTACATGTACTCACCGGTTTCAGTTCCTCAGCAGGTTCCCGAGAAGCGTCCAGATATGGGTGCACCCGTTGTAGCGTCCTTCACTGGATCCCCTGTCTCGAGCCCCACGTTGGGCGCCACTTGACCCGTCCTGCAGGTCGAGCAACGGAGACTCTAGCAGGGAGTGAGGATGAAAAGAGGCAAGAGACACAGGGAATGGAGACAAGACAGGAGTCTGATCAAGTCTCAACTTTATTACAGCAATACCAATGATTATATACTTGCAGGAACGGTCAATAGGGAAAGGGGGAAACAGTCTTCAGGGCAAAAACATTTTCTTATCTAAGGTATGTTCTAAGGTATTTCTTGCTTGATATGCTCGAGGGCCCACACATTGTATTACGAGGTACACCCAGTGCTGTTTCCGGGCAATCTGACCAACTCGTGGTCACGCTTAATGGCTTTTCTTGAAACAGCTGTATTTATCATTTCCTTGGAATGCATATCAATACTTAGGCTTGTTCATAGGTCAGAGCGAGGGCAAATCTACCTTACCAGACCCCCACATGTTCCCAGAAGAAATTCCTAACAGTCTCTCCTGCTCACAGCTCTTGAGATCATGAAAAGCCAGATTTAGGTCAAAGTCAGGGCCATTCTTATTTGAGAGCAGGACACCAGACCTCCAGCCTGTTGAGTTCCATCCTGTGCCCCTATGAGAGTCATGTGGTTTTCGGTGACTCAGTTTCTATTACAAGGCCATTGGATTCTCAGTAAAGGGAAGCATTTCTGAAAACATAGGCCTTGGGTGAGGAGACTTCCTTCCTCAAAGAAAGTTGCTTTCCTGGCCAATATGATTTATTATCAAGAATAGTATAGCCCTGGCCGGTTTGGCTCAGCGGTTGGAGTGTCGGCCTGCGGACCAGAGAGTGCCGGGTTCGGGTCCTGCTAGGGGCACATACCCCATAAAAAAAAAAAAAAAAAAAGAATAGTATAAACTGGGAAAGGCAGGTTAGTGACAAAGCTGGTTAGCAGGCTATTGTTCAGTGCCAGGTGCGTCAAGTCTGTGAACTAACTTCATGACACTGTGCATGTTGCCTCCCTCTTTTGGCCTGTGCTTTTTTAATCTTCCAAAGGAAGATGTTGGACTACATGATCTCTAAGATCATTTACAGCTCTACCTTTTTTAAAAAATTTTTATTTTGTTAATCCTCACCTGAGGATATTTTTTCCATTAATTTTTAGAGAGAGTGGAAGGGAGGGAAGGAGAGGGAGAGAAACATTGATGTGAGGGAGACACATTGATTGGTTGCCTCCCTCATGTAACCCAATTGGGCTGGCGATCGAACCTGCAACCCCGATACTTGCCCTTGACCAGGAATTGAACCTGAGACCCTTGAATGCACAGGCCGATGCTCTAACCACTGAACCACACCGGCCAGGGCAAGTTCTATCATTTTATTATCTAATTCTTTTTTTAAAAAAATAATTTTTCTTTGTTGATTTTTAGAAAGAGGGAGTGAGAGGGAGAGAGAGATAGAAACATTGATGATAGAGAACATTGATTGGCCGCCCCCTGCATATATGTCCCCCACTGGGGATCAGGCCCACAACCTGGGCATGTGCCCTGACCAGGAATCAAACAGGCGACCTCTTGGTGCACGGGTCGATGCTGAACCACTGAGCCACACAGGCTGGGCTATTATCTAATTCTTATGTAATACCATTATAACATGTGTTTGATATGATAAAGATTTGAGGATTATTAATGGCATTTTAAAGATGTGGAAACTGAGGGGAGTGGGAAAAGGGATTTGCTTCTGACATGTGGAGGTAGTGCAGGGGCCTGAATCCTTCCCACGCTCTGTTTCATTAGCAATCGATTTTTTTTTTTTTTATTCAGGCGAAACTGTAGTATCTTTCCCCTTAGAAAAGCTGGTCTGCTTGCCCCGGCCAGTTTGGCTCAGCGGTTAAAGCATCAGTTGGCAGATCAAAGAGTCCCGGGTTCGATCCTGGCCAAGAGCATGTATCTCGGTTGTGGTTTGTCCCTGGCCCTAGTTGGGGTCATGCGGGAGGCAACTAATCAATGTGTCTCTCTCACATCAATGTTTCTCTCTTTCTTTCTCTCTCCCTCCCTCCTGCTCTGTCTGTAGATAAATGGGAAAAATATCCTCGAGTGAAGATTCTTAAAAAAAAGAAAAAGAAAAGCTGATCTGCTTTGTCCCCCAGGCCTGTAGAAAAATACAAGGGTCAGAGTATTAACATGAAAGACTTTGGAGCACACTTATTCCCCTTCCACAGCCTGTGAGGGTTTGAGTCTCACATTGTTGAAAGTAAGAAAAGTCAGTGGTGCTGAGACTGCCGGGGGACATAGAAGAACAAGGCTGGAGGAGGAGAAGGAAAACAGATTTGAGCTGCTGGGGATGCAGTGTCTGTGGACTAAGATGGGGGTTGGGGGTACCGATCCCAAGGGCATAATGACAAGGTCAGCCTCATCTCTTCTCTGTTCTTGGCAACAGCCAGTCTAGCTAGAAAGAGCAATCTGTCAAGTCTAATTAGAGTAGAAGAAAGTGAACAATGGGCGCCCAGCTCTAAAATGACAGCTCAGTTTAACCGTGTGGAGGAGCTTGGAAGGGCTGTGTGCTTTGTGTGCTTGGACTTGGTTCCTTCAGATGTGTCCTTGCTGAACTCAAATTGCAAAACAACTTAAACTGGATTCTTATTTACTTCACCAGGAACGTTCAGGTCCCCGAGCTTTTTAACATATGCACATCCGGCAAAAGCAGAAGAGAACATGGCTGTGTTTCAAAGGTGAGGCTCTGATTGAAACTAGTTACATCATGTAGTGTGGACACTGTGCTGTGTGCACGCAACTGATATTTATTAATTTGTGTATGTTTCTTTTTTGTGTTTAATTATATTGGTGATGTTAATGTTTTTCTTATTACTTTCACAACCCTTTTTATTAAAAGGCTTATAATTGGATTCTTGACATTTCAGAGCAGCCTGAAATTTCAGTAAGACTACAAATAAGCACATTTTAAGATGCAAAAAATTAAATTATATTTTCAGCTTATACTTTAAATGGTCTATGTGATTTGGATATTTTAGTTCTTGCATGAAAAATGGGTTTCACAGGAAAAGGGTATATTTATAAATGGAATCAAATAAATATATCCCTTTAAATAAATAGCTGAATACAGGTTAATGAAGCTTAGAAACTGCATGTGCATAATCTAAAGACTCAAATAACAGAGGCCTGTTATCAGCAAATATAGCGAAGACTAATGGTTTGTTAATTTAATTATGCCTCAGTGTGGGGCACTCAGACATTGTAAAGGTTTGAGAAAAAAATAGTTTTCTAAAGTAGGAGAGAAAGAATGGGAAAAGAGTAAATACAAATGCAATTTAGAGGTTATAAGTCTCAGTTGGCATGATTTTGTTATTCTTTCCTGTGTATTATCTCATTGAATCCTCGAAGAACCCTGTGAAGTATGTTATTCTCATCTTCACTCCATAGATTAAGGGAAGTAAGGCCCTGAGAAATTAGCCCAAGGTTACAGAGAAATGCAGAGTCCGGCCTTGAACCCAGACCGTCTGGCTCCAAGTCTGGTATACTTCTCAACACTGCATTTCTGGTAGAGTCAGGAGACATTATATTTTAAAAATCATCCAGTTTAATAATAATAATGCCAACATGAGGACTTTCTTCTAACCTACTGATCTTTTATAGACCTGAATGAAGCAGTGGATTTTAGTTTGGTGTATTTGTACCACTTACCTATACTGCATATTGTTAAACTTTTATTTTCTAACAGCATCACTTGTTTCTTTTCTGTCCTTTCTTTTTTTTCCCCTTTTACACACATGTTTTTGAATAAATTATCTTGTACAAAGATAAAGGAAAAATCTGACAATGCTATGCACCTCACCCTGGACCCAATCCTTCTCCCCAAAGAAATCAGTTATCAGTTTGAGGTATAACAAACTTGTTTTCTATGTGTGTTTGTATCATGTTGTATGTGTGTGTGTGACTTTTAAAAAATATAAATGGTACCATGCTGTACTTTTTATTCTGCAACTTGCTTTTTATTTTTTTTTAACTTACTATGCCTCCTGAAGATCTTTTCATGGCAATATGTTTAAATCTAATTCATTATTTTTAATTGTTACATAGCATTCTATGCACTGTCACTTTTACTTTTTCTCTCTACATTGCTTTTGAAATGCCTTAGTGACATAGCAAGTCAACATTTAACCATACTTGTTTTTATGGGGTATGTAGAGACAGGCATGCGCTTTATGGCTCATTGGAATGTTAATAAATAAGAAGGGAAGGAAAATAAGAAGCACCTACCCATCAGCTCTGCGCTGAGATGAGAGGCCTAGGGCAGGCACAGTGTTATCAGTAGATCTGTTGCCCTCAGGCGCAGAATTTTAGCCTTTACCTTTTTTTTGAACCCACCTGTTCTGCAGAGATATATTTCTTATACATAAGAAATAGTAATAACACACTTGACAGGGTGCTGTGAGGATGGAATGAGACTGCATAGAGAAACCATCAAAACCACGCATACTGAGACATGTAAGTTATAAATTGTGTTTGCTTATCTTTTTCCCTCTCTCTCCCTCCTTCCTCAGATATTACGTTGTAGCAACTCCTCAAAGAAGGGTAGTTAGTACATGAAGCTACAAATGTTGCTATTAGATATTTGGGAGCAGGAATGCTCCTTTGGAGACTGACAGATCTCTGGATACAAGTCCTGATGTGGCTATTTATGAGTTGTGTGACTTGGGTAATGTTTTGTCATATGTAAATAAGGGCAGTAACAATAGGAAACAGCCTGTAGGGTTGTGGTGAGGTTTAAATGAGATATGTATCTAAAGTATTTATACAGTTTCTGGTATATAGGAAAGTCATCTGTCATTGTAAGTCAGAGAACTTGAAATATCCTCACTTCTGTTTTCTGTCTATAAAGTATCACTATCCAGTTTCCTCAAATGTGACGATAAAGGCAGGCCTAATCTCAGGATTAAAGCACAGCCATTCATTGTTCCTTTAGTCTAGAATTTCTTTCTTTCTTTCTTTTTTTTATTTTTTAATTTTTTTTTTTTTTAAATCCTCACCTGAGGACACCCTTTCATTTTTTGTTCAGATGGAGTGAGAGGGAGAGAGAGGAAGAGAGAGAGAGAGAAACATCGACGTGAAAGGGACACATCGAGTGGCTGCCACCCGCACGACCAACCAGGGCCGGGGACAAACTGCAACCGAAGTACATGCCCTTAGCGGGAACCGAACCCGGGTCTCTCTGGACCGCAGGCCGACGCTCCAACCGCTGAGCCAAACCGGCCAGGGCTCTTTCTTTTTTTTAAAGCAAGCATTCCCTGAGCACGTACTGCATGTCAATACCTGCTGAGTACTATGTGAAACATAAAGGAAGAGCTGACGGTTGTTAAGACCAAGTGCCTTAATGTACAAGGTTGATACTGGGAAGAACTTGTAACCTGTCAAATGAAAGGCATTCTGTAATACGCTCTCTGGGTAACAGATAATAACATAAACACAGGGTAGTATTACGGATATACATGCCCAGTGGCTATTTTATCAAAAATTTCTGTTAATTACAAGGATATATACATGCATACCTTTAACACCTGCTTATTTGTTCCTTATCTAGTTTCAGGATTATTTTGGAAGCTGGCCAGGGTCTCATCTATAGAACTTGAGCCATTAGATCATAGGCTAACAAGGGGCAGGTTTCCTGGCTGGGGTTGCTCTCACTTCCTCTTGAGAGTGCTAAAAATGAGGCTGCCTGGAGCTGGTGAGGAGCTGCTCTTCACACGGCCTAAGGTTTGAGTAGAAACATGCAGATATTCTGTTATTCCAGACAAAAGAGCTGATATTTATCGATCGATTAAAATCCCCAAAGAGTAGGAACTGTCTTAAAGAGTCCGAGGATGCCATGTGAAGAGACTGAAAGTTCTTATTTTGATGGGGGTGGGGAGTTCACCCCCCAGGAAATAAACCTATAGTATTTTCAATAGATCAGCCTAGTCCATCTCAGCCCAGTAGAGCCCATTTTCTGTTGTGTGTGTAACCCCATTCCAGCAGGCCCCACTGGACATAAAAGTCCACCTCAACTGTCAAGTGCAGAAGCCATGTGTGGCTTTGGTTTAAGAATCAGTCCAGCCCTGGCTGGTTTGGCTCAGCGGTTGGAGCGTCAGCCTGCGGACCAGAGACTGCCGGGTTCGGTTCCCGCTAGCGGCATATACCAAAAAAAAAAGAATCAGTCCAGGGTCCTGGCTGGGTAGCTCAGTTAGAGTGTCGTCCTGGTACTCCAAGGTTTTGGATTCGATCCCCAGTCAGGGCATATCCAAGAATCAACTAATGGTTTGGCTCAACGGTGTGAGTATCGGCCCTTGGACTGGAGGGTTGCAGGTTCAATCCTCGGTCCTGGTCAAGTTCTTGCGGGAGGCAACCAATCAATGTGTCTCTCTCATCACACTGATGTTTTTCTCTCTCTCTCCCCTCCCTCCCTCCCTTCCATGCTATCTAAAAATCAATGGAAAAATATTCTCGGGTGAGGATTAACAAAAGAAAAAGAATGAACCAATGAATGCATAAATGAGTGGAACAACAAAAATTGATCTCTCTCTCTCTCTTTCTCCTTCTCCCTCAAATCACTAAATTAAAACATTTTTTGTTTTAAAAATCAGTCCAGACAGCAGATGCTCTGAGTGCTTGGACAGTGGCATGCTTATTCAGGAACAAGCACCCTTTGTCTTAAATCACTTAAATCAGGGATAGACCATTTTGAATGTTTTTAGTTTTAAAGGAGCTATATTAAAACATTCTTATAAGAAAAGAAATCACATTGTGAAAAGGTGTAATTTTTCAGAGCTCTTATACTGCTGAAGGGATCTCTTAGCAGACAAAGAAATTCGCTCATTAAATCATACCTCTGTGAAGAAGAGGTTCTTAAGTGTAAGATGTAGGATATGTAATTATTAGGTTAACTGGGATTCAAAACACCTTTGTCTCTACCACCCTTTCTGAAGGTGACCTTTTTATTTCTAATTTTATTTAATAAAGAGAGGTGCACCTTTATGAAATTTTTGCCTTGAAACCCAGAATGAAAGCTTGCAGCATGTTAGAATTCTATAGTTTGACCTCGCTTTTCACTAGCAGAGTTCAGGGCTCCAAAAATATGCTTTTCAAATCATTATTGGCAATGAATTTATTCTGCCCTCCTGCAAGAGGTAAAAGCAGCTGGTGTATGAAACTTGAGAAAGAGCCTATTTTCCAAGGAAGAACAAAGAGAAAGTGGACTCCCCTCCCCCTTGGAGAATCCACTTTGCTTTGTCTGAGCTGACTCCCTCTGAGGAGGGCAGCTGAGAGGTTTAGAGCTGGTTCAGCAGTCCTGGGGATGTGGGAAGACGTGTGCCTGCCTGCACAATGTGAATGTTATCAGCTGTCCTGTTCCCGTATGCATCCCCCAAGGACACTTATAACACAGTAATAGTTAGGGAGACATTCCTCTCCTTTACTTCAGTTTCTCTGCGAATAAACAAATGTCAGGCATCGTCTTGGATCCTGTCCCTGGAAAAGAAAAAAAATTTAGAGATACTCTAAATTAAAATTACAGCAGCTTGAGAGTGAGAGGAAAGAGACAGAACATTTAGCCTGTTAATAGCTGTAGACCAGCTCTGACAAAAGACTGCTCACATTTCCTGTATATCTGTTGAAATTTTGGATTCATTTCTGGGTGGCTATTTCCAAGATTATCCAAAAGAGAGAAGAGCCAGGTGCCATTGAACCCCAGGAGCCTCCACTTGTCATTTACACATGAACTTTCCAATCTGCTGCCCACAGCTAATCCACAGGCGCAGACACTTCTTCGAGGACTCTGTTGCACCTGCCGGACAACTAGCCTCACCTGCTCCCATCCCTTGTCTATAGCTAATGTAAATCTTTTCAGAATGGCTAGCACCTGTCTCCGCTATATCTGATGTATAAAAACACATGCAAAACTCGGGCTCTGGGACGATGAACATATTATCTTTTCTACCTAGGCAGGCTGCTAGTGGTTTAGACTCCATGCCCTAAGACCAGTCTTCTTCTTTTTGCTGGCAATGGCCTAATAAACCCTTTATTTTATTTTATTATTATTTTTGTCTTTTTTTTTTTTAATCCTCACCCAAGGATATTTTTCTATTTATCTTCAGATAGAGTGGGAGGGAGAGAGTGGGAGAGAAAGGAAGAGAAAGAGAAACATCGACATGAGAGGGACACATCGACTGGTTGCCTCCCACACGACCCTGACCAGGGCCAGGAACGAACCGCAACCAAGGTATGTGCCCTTGGCTGGAATTGAACCCACGACTCATTGGTCCACAGGCTGACACTCTACCGCTGAGCCAAACTGGCCAGGGCCTAAACCCTTTATTTTAAAAAGACTTTCAGCCACAGAAGTGAAAATTTTTGTTTAACACCCTTACTATATATCCATTCCTCTTTGTCCTCCAAACACTGAGTTCTTGGTGCTCATCTGCTTGGATCCAGATTGTGAAGATTACAGTCCCAGTGGTCATATACAGGACTTGGGAGCCCACTCTTTCTTCTCCAGGACCCCCAAGAAGCCTTCTATTCCAGCTGGGTTCCTAATTATGGTGTTTCTGGTGCTGCTGGATGAAAGAGAGGGCCCTGTTTTGAACCAAGGCCTATAATTTATGCCTATAGCTATCCCCTGATGGGAGATGGGAATTTTCACATCAGAGAACAGAGACCTGATAAACAGCAGGACTTGTCCAAATTGTTACCAACCGAAGGGTGGATTCTTGTCTTTCCCCGGATAGAAATCATGGGAAACAATAAACAGAAAAGGTTTATTAAGCCTAGAGGGAAGAGATCAAAGCTTGATGCACCAAGGGAGTGCACACTGAAAGCAGATGTGGCTCCCGGAACCTCCGCCGAATGCATTTAGATAGCACTGGGTGAGTCCATTTCCTGGTTGATCTTTCAGGTCTCTCTTTTGGCGGGCTGGCATTGGCTGGCAAAAGTGCAGTGGGGCTACATGCTTTGACATACTACACATGTCTCATTAACATCTTAAATCTCCACTCAGGGGTACGTTTTTTTTACTATTATAATGAGTAAGTCACCATAAGGCTAGTCTTAAGAGCTACTGTGCAAGCACAATATTAGAAACTTTCCCTTAGCCTGAATGCATCTTTTCTTCAATGGAAAGCATTCATAGCCCTGTGTTTTTATTGGTAGGGGGTTGAAACAGTATGCTATGATTCTGGCTTTGTGGCTGATCCAGGCCCCTGCTGCTTTCTTGCAGGTGCCTCCTACAAAATAAAACTGTCCACTTATGGGTCTTCACTCCCTTACCAGAAGAAAAACAGAGATGTACAATTCTTACACTTAATGCACTGAATCTCTGTAAGTGGAAGGGACAAGAAGGTTATTATCACATCATTTGGGCAACTTGAAGGACAGGGCTCTATAAGAGAAAGCATCAGCTTGCCTGGTGGTGTGGCTCAGTGGCTGAGCATTGACCCATGAACCAAGAACTCTTTTGGTTCAATTCCTGGTCAGGACACATGCCCAGGTTGTGGGCCTGATCCCCAGTGGGGGGCATGCAGGAGGTGACCAATTGGTGTTCTCTCTCATTGATGTCTTTATCTCTCTCCCTCTCCTTTCCTCTCTCTCTAAAATCAATAAAGAAAAATTATTTTAAAAAAGAGAGAGAAAACATTAGCTTAATGAAGGGCAACATAAAGCTCTATGCAGTATAAAAACGGGGAAGCTGCACTTTGGCATCATCTTGCCCGTTACAATTCCCAGCAGTCGCGCTGGCTCAAGAGCAGAAGTGCAATTCATCTTTCTGTGTGCTTCAGCCATAGGGGGAGAAAGGTGGTACCACAATTCTCTCCCAGTGGATGCTGATGACGTGTTCTGAGCAGATGGTTGCAGAGGCTCCTGTCAAATGAGTGAAGAGAAAAAGGAAGTGGGGAGAGGAGGAGGGACTCTAAAATGGCACTACAACAATCCTGGAATAAAAATGAGGGGCCATAAAAAAATTTTTTTTTAATGAGGGGCCATAGTGAGAAATAAGCACACCCACCTTGGAACCTCAACCCCCTGCCCGTTTCTCCAATTTGCTTCGGATAACCTCTTTTAATATTTTGTAAATAACTTAAAGCAGGATAAGATAAATAAAAGAGAGCCCCTATCAGGTTCTATTTTTCATTCTCCTTTAGAATTGTCCTAAATAACAATCATACCACAAAAACCAAATCCACCCCGTTTATGCTTTAGGAAGCCTTAAAAACAGCTTAACCCTTTGAAACATTGTATACCAAAACCATTATGGACCTCTAGGTTTCTCTTCTCAACACAAAGGCTGCTCTGGTTGTGCCCGTGACTTTCGTTTTGTTTGGTGGAGGCCCAGTGTGCTGTGTCCTGCAAGAGTGCGACCGAGTTGGGAACGTCAGCCAGGTCTGAGCCTTCGCTGGAGCGACGCCCAGGCTTTGGCTCCCCCTTTTCACCAGCAGACGGCGCTGTTCTCGGGGCTTCCCCGGCCGCCGCCCTGCCCGGCGCGAAGGTCACTTCCGCCGCGGCCCAGCGGAGCTGCCCCGCGCCACGCCTTGCTGGTCTTCTTAGAGGCAGCCAGTGCTGCTGCCTGCTAGCATTTCTGAACCACTACGACCTTGTGACAGTTTATGATGCTTGGAAATTGTTGTGTCCTTTGAAAGGGTGGAAATCCTAAAAAAAAAAAAAAAAAAAAAAAAAAAAGTATTTGGTATTGCCTAATCACTGAATTGTTTAATAACTCAAATGAATTTCAACTTAGTAAAATAAAGATATCCTCTGACGAGAGAGAGAGAGACAGAGAGAAAGAGAGAGAAAGCAATATATGTTGAAAAATTAGAATGCTTAAAAAAAAATCTCCTTCCTGTTTATTCCAGACTCTGGTGCAGCTCGCTAAAATTCAGCTGCGGCGCCATCTGCCGGCCGCGCCGCGCCGCTGCAAGGCCCTGCCCGGGAAGGAGAGACCGCGTTGCAGGTGATGGCCCAGCCTTTGCCAGCGAAAGACTCTGGTACCAAGGTAGCATTTTCATGCAGTCAACTTATCAAAAATGAGACTAAGCTGACCCTCTACAAGAAAATGATCTCAGTTTTGAGAAGTCCTTGGCTTAAATGAAGTGGCATATGTTTTTTAGGTGTCTTATTAGAAAAACCTGGGGCTTTGGGAGAAGAGGAAGCATAATTTATTTCATTACACCTACCCGTCTATCAGGTGCAGGGCTGAAAACTAAAACTGTATTTTCCATCACTGTACACAGAGACATATGAGGAACAGAAGTCACAATGTATTTATTCTCGAATGGAACTGATTTTGCTGAATGGAAGGAATTTTAACAGTGAAGAGGGAGACAGAAACAAAATTAATCTGGGAGTGGGGAAGTGTTAAGATGTGGCCTTGGTGGTGGTTTGTTATTAAGTCACTAAGCCCTGCTACCATTTTCCAAACTCTTTTTAGGTCTGTTCTGATTTACTTGAAGATTTTTCTATTTAGGAAACTTCAGGCCCTTTCCACACAAAGGTATAAACCTATTTGCAAACACATTTATACACATCAATATAAACCTGACTTCATTGTTACAAACTCTTAAAGGCCATAATTAGATCATTTCATAATACATGTAAGTCAGATCATTATGCCCTACATCTTAAACTTATACAGTGCTGTATGTTAATTATTTCTCAATAAAACTGAACAAAAGAAAGAAAGGAATCACTTTCCTCCTATACTTACTGACATTGGCCTCCAGTTTGACTGCCTTCCCTCCTTGTGGTTGCAGCAGATACTCCCCATCTTATATGAATGTGCATGTTTCTGGGGTCCTTCACTTTCACTGAATTCTCAGACCCCAAGGAGGACACCAGAAGAGGTCCTCCTGCCCTGGGCCCTCTCTGCTGCCAGCTGCCTGAACTAAGGAGAGATGCCTAGCTCAGACTCTCTGCCAATCGAGTGGGCTGGGAGGAGGAATAGGATCTCCCATGTCCAAGCCAAACCTGTTTCAAGCCATAATTACCTGGTTTCAATTCCAGCCCCACTTGGTCAGGCATCATGTGTCCCTCCACATTCCTCCATGTAGCCACAGGCTGCACGGCTAGTGGGGCCAGCAGCGAAACAACAAGATGTCTGGGACTCTGCTGAAGGTTGAAAGGATGCCCATCAGCTGTTCTTTGTGTTTTCCTTTTGTTACCTAGATTTAGCCTCCAAGGTGTGCTAATATCAAATGTGTATCGATGAAAAGCTGAGGGACTCATCACCCTTATCCAGAGATGTGCTACTAGGTGCTTACAACCAGCTCTCAAAATAAAGCCCTGGCTTTCAGGGTAAAAATAAATAAACAAATAAAGGCCATCATTAGAAAATGCTTGGGGAACTGGTAGAAATCATAATTTTAGAGCAGAATTACAGTTGGCCCACCCATCTGGAAAAATATGGTATCACTGATAGGAAACATTTGTAATGGAAAGATGTTATCCAGCATGGCTCTGATCCTCCAGAACTTGATAATAACTTTTTAAAAAAATATGTTTTTATTGATTTTTTAAATGAAAGGAAGGGAGAGATAGAAACATTGATATGAGAGAGACACATCCATTGGCTGCCTCCTGCATGCCCCCTACTGGGGATCAAGCCCGCAACCCGGACATGTGCCCTGACCAGGAATAGAACCGGGACCTCTCAGTCCATGAGGTGACGCTCAATCCACTGAGCCACACCAGCCAGGTGATAATAACTTTTAAACAAAAATTTTTGTGTTCTGCGATGAACTTATAATGGTTTTCCTGAAAGAGATGAAGTAGCTTTACCAACAATATAGCCTATTGGAACCTCACTGGTTATGTAGTCCTTGGGGTCCTTGTTACGTGACTTCCATATATAGTCAGTGTTTATAAGGACATCCCTAGGTGCTTCAATAACTAAGCCCTCATGAATGAGACCTACCGATTCTACTGCAATAATGAATAGTGTCATAGAGAAAATGTTAACCCTCCGTATGGGTGCTTGAAGAAGATAACCAAGAAAAAAGGATGAGAAATAAAATAAAAATCTATTGTGATTGTACATGGGTGGACTGTATCAGAGAACTAGAAAACTGAGTACATTTTCTGTTTTGAATGAACAAAGAGTTATTGGGAACCAGATTGTGACCAGTACAGGAAATATTTGATGGCTAATGCCACATCTATCACACCTCTCTTCTATTAATGTATTTGTAAAGGAAAGTCTTTCATAGAAATAAATAGCTTGATAACAAATCAGCACTGTGAGTGGTGGCATGAAGTGGAGAATTGTACATCTCTCAGGGAAGGTGCATCCAGGGCCTCTCACTTAGGGATCGGACATGGAGCAGTGAGAACCAGATACCTTGAGTTCTCACAGTCTCTTCCTCTCGGGCACAAGGCAGTCCTGGAAACTGGATGTTTTCTCTTCTGGAGTTCTTATTTCATTTTGTTTATTTAGAGGGTGGGTCCACCTTCAGAACAAGCCACATATACAAACTACCTGTCAATTTCTTCACAGACATCCCAAGAGTATTCACTGAGCACTATTTCTGGTTAACCCAATATAAAAAGACTACTCATTTCCCCAGCAATTGAGCTTGGGGTTCAAATATTTTGTGTTTGGCAAATAGTGAGGGAAAATTTTTCTAGAGATGACCTCTCCCTTGACTTTCAGCCTATTCTAAATTGGGCCTTTGGGAGAATGTGACCATTCTCTCAAAAACATGAAATAAATTGAACTTGGTAGAAATTTATATCTGGACCCTAGAATTAGGTAAGGGTGTCTCATGGTCAAAATAGTGACTTCACAGAGGAACTGCTTTAACAATGCCAATTCAACTCACTTTTGTTCTGTCAGCGTAGATCAGTCCTCTCTCTCCTCTCCCTACAAAGCGTCCTGCTCATCAGTAGTCTTGGCTTTTTGACCACTTCTTCTGAGATTTCCTTGACACCCCCCCAAGGGAGGGTGCCCTTGCTGAGTTCCCAATACCTCATGGTTCCCCATTATAGCTCTGTTAATACCATATTGTCACTGCTTATCTGTCTGTCTCCCATACTAGAATCTTATGTCCTATGAAAACGGGGCCAAGGCTATATGTTCATTTTGCATCCTCAGTACCTAATTAGTGCCCCAGATCAAGTAGGTGTTAGATAGGAATTCAACACAGAGAAATGGGAGGGAAGGCTATTTCCAGTGGAAGAACTGGCATGAGCACATCCACAAATGGAGTGTCTACCAGCATGAGTGTGGTTTGGCTGAAGCCTGAGGGAGACGAACAGGAGATAAGACCAGAAAGAGTTCGGGGTGGTTATGAATATTGTGAATGTCATTTTAAGGTAGTGGTCATCAGAAGTTGAAATAGTTACAAATGATGACATTTCTGGTATATTGAATGTTGGGTATTTTGCATATATTTGCATCAGAAATGTGGAGCCACCACCCTGGCCAGTGTGTCTCAGTGGTTAGAGTGTCAGCCTGAGCACTGAAGGGTGGCGGGTTTGATTCCTGGTCAAGGACACATACCTGGGTGGTAGATTCCATCCCCAACCCCTGTCAGAATCTGGAAATTAAGCCCCTTAATACTATATGCTGTGTACTCTCAAGTTTTAAGACTATGATTCTAAAGAACCTGGATTTTATCCTACAGAATGGGCTATACAAGAGGTACAGAGAGAAAAAATTGCAGACTCTATACTTTTCATGTCATCCTCTTAAACTTTCTATTTTGGTAGATGTTTATAATTTACATAAAATTGATGTACAATAGTATATAAATAACAAAAATTACGTGTGTGTAAACATTGGTTTACTGATAAGCACTATAAAAATCTGAGGACCGCCCTGGCCGGTTTGGCTCAGCGGTTAGAGCGTTGGCCTGCGGACCAGAGAGTCCCGGGTTCGGTTCCCGCTAAGGGCATGTACCTCGGTTGCAGTTTGTCCCTGGCCCCGGTTGGGGTCATGTGGGTGGCAGCCACTCAATGTGTCTCTCTCACGTCGATGTTTCTCTCTCTCTTCCCACCTCTCTCCCTCCTGCTCTATCTGAAGATAAATGCAAAAAAAAAAAAAAAAAAAAAAAAAATCTGAGGACCACTTTTAGGGACAGTGGAGAGTCACCTTAGGTTTCTGAGTAAGGAAGTGAAAATGAGCATAGTTGTTGATTACAGGTGATAGCAAGAAACAGTGCTAGACATGGGGTCTACACAGAGGTACCAAGTCTGCCTGCAGAGAAAACAAGTAAGAATAGTGAATGGTAAATAGTGCTTAGCTAATTAAAGGAAGGACAATAAGGAAGAAATTTAAGAGAATGTGGAAAGAACAATTGTTTTTTATTCTGTTTTAAACATTCATCTCCTGCAGAAAGAGATGAATTTGCAGCAAGGCCCTAAATGGTGATGGCCTCACTACACTATTTTCTTTTCAAATTCCAAACATTCTGTTTGGTCATGTTCCTTCTCCGTTTTAAACTACCAAACTGATGTTTTATTTCTGATGGGGGGTGGGGGGGTAGATGTCTTTCAATTCTTAGAAGAGGAAACATCTAAAAATGTGTGTTGGTGATTAAGAAGGATTTACTTCTGTAATCCTAGTCTTTCAGAAGATATCAACATTATAATGGTTAAAATATCCAGAGAAAAAGGAAGTTAGGGGAGTAATTTCAGGAGCTTCCCTATTTTTAGAAATCTATGACCAAAATTTCCCAGGAGGGATTTTTAAAAGTTCCCAAAGAACATCATAATAAGGCATAATAATACCTTTTAGTTGTATATAATAGATCCAGTCTCAAAGGATTCCCATGATCTTATCCTTGCATTCCCACCAGTTATATCTCCATGGAGTGTAAGGGTGATAAAAGAGGTCAAGAGGCATCCCAGACTCACAGTCTGAACAGGAGCTCAAGCCTCCTGATAAACACTATGTCGGAAAAAAAACCTCACAGTGTCCACCCAGATGCTTATTCAGACCTCACAATAATACCATAGGCATTGTTTTAGCCATTTAACAGAAGGGAAAAAAACAAGTATTGGAGAAGATAAGTATACTTGTCAAGGGCACAATTACTAAGGAGAGCTGGAATTCAGTACAGGTCTATCTTACCCAGAACCTGTTTTGTGCCTAGGAGACAACTGATAATTTTTGGTGGGACAGTTTCAGTAGAGCGGTAGAGGGAGAAGAAAGATTATGCAGGGTTTATTCACTTATTTATCAAATAGTTATTGAGGAGGGTGGGACTTCTAGCTATGGCACGTGAGGAGGTGGGAAAATCCTCTTCCCCCTAAAACAACTATAAAGCTGGGGGGGAATGATGAACATAGGCATTTTTAGTACTCTGGAAATCACCACGGGCATATAATAATCTGAGAAGTGTTTATGCCTGAACAACTGCTGAAGTTCAGTAATAACAGTGGAAATCTGTGGCATCCTTGCCTGAGGGTTTCCCCATTTTCCGGCCCTCCCTCCAGACCAGTCAGTATGGAGGTTTTGCCAGGTGGGGGCATGCTGTGAGACAGTAGCTTTGCTGCCACAGTCAGAGGGCTCATTTGATTTGGAACAGGAGAAAGGGCCTATGCTTCCACTAACTTGAGGTTACAGTTGTGGTTGGGGCAAGTGTATTCCTGGCTGAGGTTTGTACACATTTACAGATGAGAACATAGGGCCTAAGATAGCCACATACTCCTGGATAACCTTGTGGGTTCAGGCATAGAGGAGCTGTGAAAGGGACAATGGAAAGTAAAAGTAAAAGCCCAAATAGCATTGAAAACAGCCTGAGCTTCGAATATGCTCCCCTTCCCCCACACAAATTCATTATCAGAGGATGGAAGCCTTACTAGCTTGAGGTATTTAAGCACAATCTATCCCATCATTGGCTGACCATTAGGCAACTTAGACACAGGGGCAACTTCTAGGAAACCAGATTTAAAAATAAAAAACAAGCCCTGGCCAGTTTGGCTCAGCGGTTAGAGCGTCGGCCTGCAGTCCAGAGAGACCTGGGTTCGGTTCCCGCTAAGGGCGTGTACCTCAGTTGCTGTTTGTCCCCGGCCCTGGTTGGGTCGTGTGAGAGGCAGCCACTCGATGTGTCCCTTTCACGTCAATGTTTCTCTATCTCCCTCCCTCCTACTCTATCTGAACAAAAAATGGAAGAGTGCCCTCGGGTGAGGATAAAAAAAAATAAAAAACAAGAAGAAATAAACTGAGCAGAGATAGCATCAACCATACACTTCAGAGGGGACAGATTTCATGGATTTAACACAGGCAAGTTACTTAACACACAAACACAAAAGACAGCCTTGAGGAAGAAAATCAGAATCCAGAGTTGCTACAGTGTATTTTTTTTAATATCCAATTTCCAATAAAATACACAAAGAGTTAGAAAAGTATGACTCATTCTCAAAAAAAGCAAGAAAGCATAACTCATTCTCAGAACAAAAGCAAAAGTCAATAGGAACTATCTCTGAGTGTCCCCAGAAATTGGATTTAGCAGGCAAAGACATCAAAGCAGCTATGATAAATAAGTTCAAAGAACTAAAATAAGTCATGTTTACAGAATCAAAAGAGCCCTGGCCAGTGTGGTTCAGTTGGTTGGAGCGTGGTCCCATGCACAGAAAGGCTGTAGGCTCGATTCCCAGTCAGGGCACATACCTAGGTTTCGGGTTCCCCAGTCAGGGCGCATACAGGAAGGCAACTGATTGATGTTTCTCTCTCTCTCTCCCTCTCTCTCTAAAATCAATAAGCTTGTCCTTGGTTAAGGATTTAAAAAATAAGTAAAATAGTAAAAGACATCAATATCTAACTACCTACTGGATAATCATTAATTAAATAAATGCTTTTTTAAAAAAGATCAAAAAAAGGACAATAATAAATCAACAAATAAAGACTTTCTATAAAAAAACAAATTATTTCAAAAATTTTAAATGTAATTTCTTGAGGTGGAAATAAGCAATATCTGAAATGAAATATTCATTAGAAGGGCTGAAAAGCAGATTCAAGATGGCAGAAGAAAAAAATTCAGAGAAATTGAAGAGAGATCAACAAAAATTATCCACTGAAGAATAGAAAGAATAAAAAATTGAAGAAAAATGAACAGAGCCTCAGAGACTTGTGGGACAACATCTAACATACCACATATGTGTAATGGGGGAGGAGAGAAAGGGTCAGAAAAAATATTTGAAAAAGTAATGTTGAAAAATTTGGCAAATTTTGTTAAAAACATTAATCTGCACAACCAACTAGATAACTAACTTCAAAGAGATCCACACCTAAACACAACATACAAACTGTTGAAAGCCAGCAACAAAAAGAAAATCTTCAAAACATTAAGAGGAAAACCACCATCATGTATAATACAACAGAGCATCAATATGATTGACAGAAGCAAGGGAGTTTTCTCATCTGAAAAAATGCAGGCTGGAAGGCAGTGAAACGGCTTACTCAAATTGTGAAAGAAGAAAAACTAACAATTTTATATCTCACAAAACTGTCCTTTAGATGTGAAGGGCAAATTAAGACAGTCCCAGATAAACAACCCTGAGGGGATTTGTCACTGGTAGATCTGCTACAGGGCGTCCTTCAGGCTGAAAGTAAAGTACCGCAAATGGTAACACAAATCCACAGGAGGAAATGAAGAGTACTGGAAATGTTAAATATGTGAGTTAATATAAAAGACTCTATAAATAGCCTGGCCAGTGTGGCTCAGTGGTTGAGCCTGGACCCATGCACTAAGAAGTTGCCGGTTCGATTCCCAGTCAGGGCACATACCCAGGTTGTGGGTCTGGTACCCAGTGGGGGGCATGCAGGAGGCAGCCAATCGATGTTCTCTCATCGATGTTTCTATCTCTCTCTCCCTCTTTCTCTAAAATCAATAAAGAAAAAAAATTTTTTTAAAGACTCTATAAATATATATTTTCTTGTTTCTTCACATAATGTTTTTAAAAGATGTGAAATTGTATAAAGCAATAATTATAAGAAGATATTGATGGGTTATAACATATATGTGATATATATGATAATGATCATTAATATATTATGTAATATAAATATAACTATAATAATATTAATTATTAATATAAAGATGTGAGAGAGATATATATAAAATAACACAAAAGAAGGGAAGGAATAGAGTTATATTAGAGCAAAGTTTCTATGCTTTACTGAAATTAAGTTAGTTTTAATCTGAAATAGATAATAATAAATTAAGCGTGTATTATAATCCCTGCAGTATCCATTAAGAAAATAACTAAAATATATATGGTAAAAAATCCATATAAAAAATAAATGGCATCCTAAAAATATTTTTTAACACTTAAAGGTGGCGGTAAAGAAGGAAGAGGGGAACAAGAAAGAAAAGAAACATATAGAAAACAAATACCAAAATGGCAAATGGAAATCAAATCACATAAATAATTACATTAATTATGACAGGTCTATACATCCTGATCAAAAGACAGAAATTGGCAGACTAGATAAAAAAGTAAGATCCAACTCTAAGATGTCTACAAGAGACACCTTAGATTTGATAACAGAAATAGGTTAAAAGTAAAAGACGAGCCCTGGCCAGTGTGGCTCAGCGATTAGAGTGTCAGCCTGCACACCAAAGGTTCAAGGGTTTGATTCCCAGTCAAGGGCATGTACCTGGGTTGCAGGTGTGACCTGATCCCCAGCCCCCAGTCAGGGGACATGTGGGAGGCAACTAGTTGATGTGTGTCTCTCACATCTCTCTCTCTCTCTCTCTCTCTCTCTCTCTCTCTCTCTCTCTCTCTCTCTCTCTCTCCTTTCCTCCCTCCCACCCTTTCACTCTCTCTAATAATCAATGGAAAAAATCCTCAGGTGAGGATTAAGAACAACCAAAGAAAGTAAAAGATGAAAAAAGATATACAAGGGCTATAGTAACCATAAGAGAACTGGAGTGGCTATATTAATATCAGACAAAATAGGTTTTAAAAAAGCTACTAGAGACAAAGAGGGACATTAATAATGATAAAGGAATCAATTTATCAGAAAGATATATAATAATTATAAACATGAACACATAAAAACATCTGCAAAGTACATAAAAGAAAAATGGACAGAACTGAAGGGAGAAATTCAACACTAATAGTTGGAGATTTCAATACCTCACTCTCATTAATGAATAGAACAACCAGACAGAAAATCAGCAAGGATATAGAATACTAGAACAACACTATCAACCAACTTGACCTGGTTAACATCTATAGAACTCTGACCAAGGACTGGAGAATAGACCTCCTTTTCAAGTGCACATTCTCCAAAGGAGATCATATGTCAGGATATAAAACAAGTGTTAAATAAATTTAAAATAATTTAAATCATACAAACTATGTTCTCTGATTACAATGGACTTAAATTAGAAACCAACAACAGAAAGAAATCTGGGAAATCCCCAAATATTTGAAAATTAAACAGATTTCTAAATAGTTCATAGGTCAAAAAAGATATCACCAGGGAAATTTTAAAACATTTTGAACTGACTAAAAATGAAAATACAACATATAAAAATTTCTGGAGGAGCATTTGAGACCTTGCTCCCTGGCATATGTCCTCAGTTTGGCTCAAATAAACTCTTTAATAAAAAAATTTTTTTCTGGAATACGGCTAAGAAGTGCTTTTAGGGAGATACTTGTGTCAGAAAAGAAGGTCTCAAATCAATAACCTAAGCTTCTACCTTAAGAAAGTAAAAAATAAAAACAAAACTAAACCCAAGGCAAGCAGAACAGGGGAAATAAAGATTAGAGCAGAAATCAATGAAATAAAAAACATAAAAACAATACTTCTATATTGTTGGTTCTTCGAAAAGATCAACAAACTTTTAATTAGATTAACCAAGGGTGGGGGGGAAGAGGAGCAGAGAAAGAGAGAGAAAAAAGATACAAATTACCCATATCTCAAATAAAAAAGGGAACATCAATATCTACCCTACAAAAATTAAAATATTATAAGGATACATTATGAATAACTTTATATAAATAAATTAGACAACTTAAGTGAACTAGAAAAATCCCTAGAAAGACACAAATTACCAAGGCCAACTCAAAAGAAATAGAAACTTTAATAGACATATCAATTTTTAAAAAAGAATTAGTATTTAAAAGTCTTTCGACAAGAAAGAGCCCAGTCCCAGATGGCTTCACTGGTAAATCCTATTAAATAGTTAAAGAAGAAATAATACCAATACTTGACAAACAATTTCAGAAAATAGAGGAGGAAACATTTCCCAATTCATTCTATAAGCGCAGCATTATTACCCTGATTCCAAAGCCAAAGACACTACAAGAAAAGAAAACTACAGATCTTTATGAATATCAATGCAAAAATCCTCAACAAAATACTAGCAAACTAAATTCAGCAACATATAAAAAGGATTATACACCATTGCCAAGTAGGATTTATCCAGGAATTCACAGTTGGTTTAGCATTCTAAAATCAGTTAATGTAATATACCATATTAATAGGATAAAGGACAAAACCCACATGATCATCTCAATACATGCAGAAAAAGCATTTGACAAAATCCAACTCATTCATGATAAAAACTCTCAACAAACTAGGAATAGAGGGAAACTTCCTCATCCTTATAAGGATATCTACGAAAAACCCACAGTTAACATTCTCTGTCCATCAATTGATTAATGGATGAACAAAACATGCTATATCTGTAATAAGGGAATACTTACTATTCAGCAATAAGGAGGAATAAAATACTGATACATGCCACGTGGATTAATCTCAAAAAACATGCTAAGTGAAAGAAGCCAGATGAAAAAGGCTATATATTATGTGATTCTATTTGTAGGAAATGACCATAATAAGAAAATGTATAGCCCTGGCCGGTTTGGCTCAGCGGTTAGAGCATCGGCCTGCGGTCCAGAGAGACCCGGGTTCGGTTCCCGCTAAGGGCACGTACTTCGGTTGCAGTTTGTCCCCGGCCCTGGTTGGTCGTGCGGGTGGCAGCCACTCGATGTGTCACTTTCACGTCGATGTTTCTCTCTCTCTCTCTCTTCCTCTCTCTCCCTCCCACTCTATCTGAAGAAAAAATGAAAAAATGTCCTCGGGTGAGGATTAAAAAAAAAAAAAGAAAAAGAAAATGTATAGAGACTTAAAGCAGATCAGTGGTTGCATAGGGCAGAGAGCAGGCTTGATTGGGCTGCATGTCCATGATGGAACTGATGGCAGCCCTCTTGGAGACAAGCTACCACAGATAGGAAGTCACTGGAGGGTTTTAAGTAGAGAAGTGATATGATCTAACATTTTAACAGAATCACTCTGACTGTTGTGCCAGGAGTAGACAGTAGGTAGACAGGAGGAGTAGAAAAAGCAGGGACAGCCCTGGCTGGTGTGGCTCAGTGGTCGAGTGTTGTCCCGTGCACTGAAAGGTTGCCACTTTGATTCCGGGTCAGGGCACATGCCTGGGTTTCAGGCTCAATCCCCAGTAGGGGGCGTGCAGGAGGCTGCTGATCCATGTTTTGCTTTTGAATTGATCTCTCTCTCTCTCTCTCTCTCTCTCTCTCTCTCTCTCTCTCTTCCTCTCCCTTCCTCTCTCTCTCAAAAAAAAATCAATGAAAAATCTTAGAAGACAGGAAGGGAGGGAAGGAGGGAGAGAGAGAGAAGATAAAGAAAGAGAGCAAGACAGCAGGTACAGTGGCACTGGTCCAAAGTAGCTACATTAGAACTAGTGAACAATGGTCAAACTGTAGATGTATTTATAGACAGGATTTGCTGATGGATTGATGGGAATAATAGAAAAAGAAGAGACAATGACGACTTCAAGGTTTTGGGCTCAGGATGTTGGAAGAATGGAATTGTCATTAACAGAGATGGGAAAGGGGAGGAGTATGTTTAGGCAGGAACATTAGGAGCTTAGGTTTAGGAACCTACTGGATATCCAAGCAGAGAAGTCCCATAGGCAGTGGAAATATGGGTCTGGAATTCTGGAAAGCATACTAAATTGGAGACATATGTATATATTAGTGTATGGATAGTATATACAGCAAGAGACTGGATGAAATGAGCAAAGGACTTGGTGTAGATAGGAATGAGAGGAGCCCTTGAGCCCTTGACATTAAGAGTTTGGGAGACCAAGGAGGAAACAACAATGAAGACTGAGAAAGAGTAGCCAGGAAGAGAACTAGAAGAGTCCTGGAAACCTAGTGAAGAAAGTGCTTCAAGTGAACTGTTCCACAGTGATCAGCGGTGTCAAATGATGCTGACAGGTTAAATGAGATGAGAACTGAGCCCTGACTGGTTTGGCTCAGCGGTTAGAGCGTCGGCCTGCGGACCAGAGAGTCTCAGGTTTGGTTCCCACTAAGGGCACATACCTCGGTTGCAGTTTGTCCTCAGCCCCGGTTGAGGTCATGTGGGTGGCAGCTAGTCGATGTGTCTCTCTCACGTTGATGTTTCTCTCTCTCTCTCTTCCCCCCTCTCTCCCTCCTACTCTATCTGAAGATAAATGCAAAAATGTCCTCGGGTGAGGATAAAAAAAACTTAAATGAGATGAGAACTGAGAAGTGACCATTGGATTTGGTAATGTGGAGGTCATGGATGACCTTGACAAGAGCAGCTTTGAAGAAGTGGTGAGAGTTAAAGCCTGATTCCAGTGGTTTCAAGAAATAAGTGGATAATTCTTTGCTATAAAGATAAGGAGAGAACCCTGACCAGATAGAGCATCCTTCTGATACACTAAGTTTCAGGCTCAATCCCCAGTCAGGATACATACAAGAATTAACCAATGAACGCATAAATAAGTGGAACAACAAATCTCTCTCTTTCTCTCTCTCTCTCATCAATAAATAAAAATTTTAAAAAATAAATAAATTCACCTTTAAAAATAAAGGTTAAGCCCTGGCCGGTTTGGCTCAGCGGTTAGAGCATCGGCCTGCGGTCCAGAGAGACCCGGGTTCGGTTCCCGCTAAGGGCATGTACCTCGGTTGCAGTTTATCCCCGGCCCTGGTTGGTCGTGCGGGTGGCAGCCACTCGATGTGTCCCTTCCACATCGATGTTTCTCTCTCTCTCTCTTCCTCTCTCTCCTTCCCACTCTATCTGAACAAAAAATGAAAAAATGTCCTCTGGTGAGGATAAAAAAATAAAAAATAAAATAAAAATAAAGGTTAAGACTGGCCAGTGTGGCTCAGTGGTTGAGCATCGACCCATGCACCAAGAGGTCGCTGGTTCAATTCCTGGTCATGGCACATGCCCAGGTTGTGGGCCAAATCCTCAGTGGGGGACATGCAGGAAGTAGCCAATTGATGTTCTTTCTCATTGATGTTTCTACCTCTCTCTCCCTCTCCCTTCCTCTCTCTCTAAAATCAATAAAGAAAAAAAAATAGCACTGGCTGGTTTGGCTCAGCGGTTAGAGCATCGGCCTGCGGTCCAGAGAGACCCAGGTTCGGTTCCCGCTAGGGGCATGTACCTCGGTTGCGGTTAGTCCCCAGCCCTGGTTGGTCATGCGGGAGGCAGCCACTCGATGTGTCCCTTTCACGTCGATGTTTCTCTCTCTCTCTCTTCCTCTCTCTCCTTCCCACTCTATCTGAACAAAAAAATGGGAAAATGTCCTCGAGTGAGGAAAAATAAATAAATAAACTAATTAAAATTAAAATTAAAAATAAAGATTAAGGAGAGAGATGGGATAGTAGCTGCCGGCGAAAGGGAGATCAAGAGAGGTTGTTTTGGCCCGGCCGGTGTGGCTCAGTAGATTGAGCGTTGTCCCATGTACTGAGAGGTCCTAGTTCGATTCCTGGTCAGGGCACATGCCTGGATTGCAGGCTCGATCCCCAGTAGGGGGTGTGCAGGAGGCAGCCGATTGATGTTTCTCTCTCACATGGATGTGTTTATCTCTCCCTACCTCTCTCTAAACAATCAATAAAAACATCTGAAAAAAAGAGAGAGGTTGTTTTGGAGATGGAAGAACATGTCTTTATACTAAAACATCGACTAGAGGGGGAAAATAGATGCAGGAGACAGAAAAGAGAACCCTTGAGTAGACAAAAGTGGATGAGATATAACATACAAGTGGAAAGGTTGGCCTTGAATGAGAGCATGGACAGTAAGACAGGTGCATGGGTATAGTCACAAATAAGTAGATTGTTAAGAAAAATGTTCCCAAATTTGGAAAGCAAATGGGATTACTGGGTATCTTCTTAATGAAGACCTGTGCTCTGTCCAGCAGGTTTTCTGGGGACTACCTAATTTTCTAGGGGCAGGTACCTTTGCTTGATTTCTACCTACTATTGATTATGATAGTTTATAACTCTGTTTCTTACAGAAAACTTATGGCAATGCAAATAGTTTTTGTCTGAGAGAAATACGAATGACTTCTGTCCTATGGAAAAGATAACCTTACAGGTTATTTATTTATTTGCCTGGTAGGTTATTAACCAGTTTTGTATCTAACCTAGCAATCTTATTCTACAATTTTATTCTAATTTTTTAAAAATTGATTTTAGAGAAGGTGGAAGGGAGAGGGAGAGAGAGATAGAAACATCGATGAGAGAGGACATCAATTGGCTGCCTCCTGCATGTCCCCCATTGGGGATTGGGCCCACAACCTAGGCATACGCCCTGACTGGGAATCGAACCGGCGACCCCTTGTTGTATGGGTCGATGCTCAACCACTGAGCCAAACCGGCTGGGCTTATTTTAATATTTTTTAAATGCTTTTCCTGATGAAACATATCAACTCTTTTTCTTCATATGCTCTTTGCACCAACTTTATCATTTTACTGGTTCCTTAGTTAGTTAATAAATCTCTGACACATGTTTATTCTATATTTATATGAGTCTTGATTTTAACTTTTTTGAAAATTGTATTTTAACAAGGAAGGTGTAGTACTGGGGCTTTGGACAGTCTCTTCTGATTGCTACTACTTTCTTAGCAAATGAGGATGCAAAGTTATGATCTGAGAGTGAGAATGGGGAGGAAATTTGGGGGGGTTGATGGTCATGAAGAAGATATAAAAAGACTTTTAGGAGAGGAGGAAAGTGAAGGGAAATACAGTATGACTGCTGAGCAGTGTAAGGCCCATTGAAGGATAGTAGTCTTGGATTTTAAGTGATCTGTCAGCATGCCACAGCCATGCCTGTAGGCAGGGGATAGGCAGGGTTAGATTAATCAGGTTTGTGGTTATGCTAATTGAGCGCAACAAAGAGAATGGAGCAGGGGAGGTGCAGGTGTGAGCAAGAGCATACTTAAGATGATGGACTAGGGAAAGCGAGACCGAGGGCATGAGGTGGTAAAGGACAGCACGAAGGTGGCAGGATCAATGGCTTGTCAGTCCCGTTAAGTAGAGGGGTTGTTAGGATTGGTTTTCTCTTGGTGGAAAAGTGGAGGTGGTGGTTGGATAGTGGGATGCTTAAAATTGAAATCATGATGGGGGCAGTGAGATGGGATACTTATTAGAGCTAAGAAGTAAATGGGAGGATGAAAAGAAAAGCCACAAGTGTGACTGACAGGGAAGAGATATAGGATAGTAACTCAGGCAGAAAATGGCATGATGGTGGATTAGTCCTAATTTGGGTAGACAAAGAGAGTGAAGGGTCAAGAAAAGAGGTTAATTTATAAAGCAAGATTCCAGAGACCATGAGCAGGAACAAAAACTGGTGCACATATGTATTAATCAGATTGGAGGGGACCCTAATGACAAAGAGGGAGGATAATATCAAAAACAAGAAAGAGACAGAGACATTTTGTTGAAAGCTGTTAGGGCCCAGGTTAGATCCCTTAATCCTGTCACTAAATTAGGAATCTTGGTTATCTGCTAGGAGTGAACAGGTAAGTGTAGATGCGGAGCTAGAAGGATATCCGAGAGATTGGGAGCAGCTGTTATGCAGAGTAAAGGAGATGGGTGAAGGAATCTTCAGTAGTGTGGGTGGGAAGGAATGTGAGCAGTTGAAGTCTCTGAGGAAGGTGAGAGATCATTTTAACTTCCTGGGTCTCTGTGTAAATATGGAAAACACAATAAGCTACTCATATGGGTTAATTTTTATCATTTACATAGGTTACAAGATTGACCACACAGATATTTTACTAGTGTTTGCCATGATAAGCCCCACAGCAGTGGTGCCTTTAAGTTCCTCTCGAGCTCCAGGTCCAGGTCCCCATACTTACTAGACCTCACTACTGTGTTCTGAAGGAATCCAAAACTCTCTACAGGAAGGCTAAAAGCAATCTCACTTTAGCCTCACATAAAAAACAGAAACAGAAGTAACTCTGTACCCCACCCCCCGCCACCCCGTATTTCCATTTCCTATCATGATCACCAGCTCGGGTTCCAGGGATAGAAAATTCAGAGCCTTTTCATATCCAATCCAACTGGATACCAATTTCTACACTGTGAAGACTCTCAGAGCTTGTCCCTCCTCCTATTAGGATGACTCACAAACTGTCCAAAGTCTTGGGAGTTTTACACATTCCAAATTGGGGCAGGGAGAGTGAGGCGGATTGGTGGTGGTCCAACTCAGCAGAGATGGGCTAGCTCTCCCAGGTCAAATTCGCACACACTTGGATGGCTGGGCCATAAACAGCTTTCAGTCTCTGGTTCTGTTTGGGTAGGAGCTCCCACATCAGTACCTGGGGTCTTGTCTTAAAATACATTGCTAGCCTAGACCTCCACTTTCCTCGGGGTGATTTTATTTTGGGTCCCAGTGTCCTTTTCTGTCACTGGGCTATTGTCAGGCACTCCTGGTCTACCCAGACTGGATTCTCTAATATAGAAACTTGAGGATCTGGGCTGGAAGATCTGGTCCCTTCCCACCCTGGGAACTATATGCATATTGATTCACTTCCTACTTCAATTCTGCTTTTGGATGCCTAATAGTCATCTCACACTTAATATGCCCAAAGCAAACCCTGATCTCCCTGCTCCTTGCTACCCTTAAACCTGTTTCTCCCAAAGTGCTCCTCATCTTAATATCAACTCCATTTTTCCAGTTGTTCTGGCCTAAAGTCTTGGAATCATTCTTGATTCTTCTTTTTCTCACAACCAACATCCAACCCACCAGAAACTCCTATCTAGAATCTGGCCACTTCTCACTATTTCCTCTGCTACCACCCTGGGCTGCTGCCCAGATTATTATAGTAGCCACTTAACTGGGCTGTCTACTTCCGTTCTTGCCTCCCTACATTCCATTGGAAGCACAGAGGCCAGAGTGACCCTGTTAAAACAAAAGTCTAATCATGTCATGACTGCTTAGAAACCCTCCAATGACTTCAATCTCACTCAGAGAAAAAGCCAGGTTCCTTCCCGTAGTCTCTGGGGACCTGCACAGTCTGGCCCCTCTCTTTCGGACTTACTTCCTATGGCTTTTCCCTCACTCACACTGCTCCAGCCATTCCCTAGAGTGCTCGTCCCCCAGATGCCCACATGGCTCAGTTCTTCCTTCAGATCAGACAGGCTTTCTTTGCCATATTAGGTAAAATGGTGCTCCTCATTACTCTCCAGCCTTCTCATTCGGCTTTATTTTTCCTTCCTACATGTGTCTCTTCCCCAAGCACAATATAAACTCCTTGAGGGGCTTTGTCTTGTCTTCAGTGTCTAGTACACACTAGGAGCCAAATAAATATTTATTGAATAAAAGAAAGAATAACGTAATTTTGCATTTCTAGAAAAGCTTTACATTTTCAGGGAACTATGTAAAATGACTGAATTATAAAAGGAAACTTAGAGGCTATATTTTATTTTACAAATGATGAAACTAAGACCCACTCAGTCAGTTGTACTATAACTAGAATCCAGTCACCTAAATCTCAATCCAGTGATCTATTTACAAGGCTGCTTTAGAGCAGGTATTATCCTCACACAGCAGATGAAGAAACTCAGACGCAATATAGCTGGGAATTTGCCAAAGGTTGTGCTATTTAATCACACCAGAAACCAGAATTCCCAGTTACTTATGGTTATAATGGCCCTGAGAGTTTACACTCTTGTCACTGAGGAGTCTATAGAGTCCTTACTTCAATATTTTGTTATTCTAATCTTTACTTTCCCTAGCCCCTAGGGTCTTTCCCTTTGCATTGTATGCTGACCTTTCTCTAGAGGTCAGAATGATTCTGTTGCTGGCTAAGTAAGTAAACACTACTTTCCCTTATCAACACCTGGACTTCTTCCTCTGCTTCCATAACAACATCCTTGGGATTTGGCTGTCTTTGCTCATAAACTGGGTGGCTTATTTACAACAGAAACTTATTTCTCACAGTTCTGGAGGCTAGAAATTCGAGTGCAGGGTGCCAGCTTGGCTGAGTTCTGGTGAGGACCCTCTTCCAGGTTGCAGATGGCCATTTCATCTTGTATCTCACAGGGCAAGAGAGCTCTCTGGAGTCCCTTTTATAAAGGTGCTAATCCCATTCGTGGGGCTCCACTGCCCAAAAGCCTCACCTCCTATTAACATCACAGTGGAGGTTAGGGTTTCAACATATGAATTTGGGGTTGACACAAACATTCAGTCCATTGCACGCTGTCTGGGCCCTGACCAGTGGCCATTACCCCCCCACCACCCTCACCCCAATGCAATCAAGCAAACCAGTATCAAGGAAACAGGTTTCATAGCTTGCTAGGTGACCTACATTCCTGGTTAATTTTTCTTTCCTCCAAAACAACTTGGGTTTAACATCGGTCATTTCAGGCAGAGTAAGGAGTATAGTGTAGCCTGAATGTAAAATTTGTTTCTTTGTTTTAAACACAAAGAATTCTTTCCTTCTCTCTCTTTTTTCCCCATAGTATGTGAACCGAGCTCTGTCCCCTGGGTTCTGTACAAATAAATGGAACAGGGTAAGCAAAGTTGATTTTGTAGTTACAGGCTGTTCCACATAACTCATTTACAAGGTCAGTGGGGACCACAACTTACCAAAACAAAGAAGTATGTGATTTAAAATGAAGAACTCTCGATCTATCAGAAACAAGCAAAGACCTTTTGGGGTTTCTAAAAGGCTTATATTCCTGACTCTACTGGAGGATAGGGGAGAAAATACACAGACTGGGGGATCAAAATAGCAAATGCTATAAAAATAGAGGCCTGTGTGAGTACAGGTCCACATCTGTTAGAACCGTGTACCAGCCTCCTTCTTTCACTGTGTCTTATAACTGAAGGGTTTGGGATCATTCCAGGTTTGGATGACTTGGAGCAATAAACATGTAATTAAAGCTGTTGATATAAAAGTGATTTCATATGAATGTTTTTGGAGAGAAGACAGTGGTTTGAAGCTGAGAGCATTAAAGCAGACCTCCTGAGGAAAGCGGTGGGGATCCCAGAGGAGCAGGGTGGCCCTAACAGAGTCTGTCTGGGCCATTGTGTCTCTAGATAGTTACTTAACCCCTTGAGCCTCAATTTTCATTTCTGTAAAATGGAGGTAACAATAGTTTCTACCTCATGGGGTTATTGTGGAGAATAAGTAAAGCATGTAAACTCCTCAGTCTGGTGATGAAAGCCCAGGGTTCTGACACAGGTGAAGGTGCTGGAGGGGGTGGAGGAAGGGTAGGGCAGTAGAGGAGTTTGGGAGCTTTTAGGACCCAAGAGATAGAAGGACTGGGAAAGAACCAGGAGGAAGTTGACTGAAAGGAAGTTGACTGGGATTGAAGAGGCTAGGAGGTAAACTTTTCTTAGTCCTGAAAGCCCGAACTGGGAGAAACCAGGCTGGGATTTGGGGCTTGGGTTGGCCAGGAGGAGAGGGTTAAAAGAACCAAGAGAAATGGCCTGACTTGGTTCGTGTGGGAGGAGGGGCAGTGGTGTGCAGGGAGTGGAGATGAGAGCCTAATTTGTAGTATTCACCAGTTTCCATGGTGTAAATACATCTCCCATTGCTGATTTCAAGCTACCAACATGATGTCCAACTGGCTCACAAAACTCCTGAAAAGCTAACAACTGGTTCTGGTAGGCTGCAGCACACCAGTGAGTAGGGGAATCAGCACAGAAAAGTCACAAGGGGGTCAGTTTGGGAGACTCCCACTGACCTGAAGTGGGAAGAAATAGGCACTGAAAGAGGCCCAGTGCTTTCAGCAAAATTCAACAACTACCTGAGTAACACCCCTAAGTTTCCTACTGTGTATAATTTGTGCACTGATATTGCCTTGTATTGAGGTACTATCGTACTAATTAGGTAGGAAAAAACAAATACTTAGTGTACTTGAGAATGGCTGGCTCTGTGTCCTGGGAGGGGGTGGGGTGAGGGGGCAAGTAGAGAGAAGGAAAAGGGGAAAGAGTAACCTGATAGCCACAGGCTCTAAGTAAATCCCCACTGTCTCCCCTGCTGGCCAGAAGTTATAGTCACAGGGAAGAAGACCCTCGGAGGCCTTCCACTGTGGGCTGCCGGGGTGCTTTTTCGAAATATGAAAAAATAAAATGATTAAATTAACATTGCCATAAATAGAAAAGATTTCCAGGCTCCAGGATATGGTCCACTTACTGGATAAATAATGTAGCTAATTTAAGCATGTGAGTAGTTCCTTTTAATTTTCTGCAGGAGAATTTTACCTGTTTATCCTAAAGGGATGGAGGAGGGGAATTAATTACAGAAGAGATTAGAAAGAGCTTAGATAAGAAGGATTGGCTGTAGTATATAGAGCGGATATATAAGGGAAACAACCTTTTCCAGTCAGTCACTGAGGAAAGGACTCAAAGTATTATATTTTTAGGGATTATAAAGCAGATTAGAACAAGTCAAATAATGTCTCAGTGGAAATAAAATGTGAAATTTTGGAGAGGAAAGCCAATCTTCTCTGGTAATCTCCCAGAATGGAGCTAGCATTTCACGTAAAGAATCCTGAGAAAAGGGAGGAAGTCCAAAACACTGCTCCCATCATGGGGAGGAGAACTCTGAAACAATGTGTAAGAAAGTTATAAAGACTGTAAATATTTGCAGGATAAAAAGAGCAGTGAGTGAAAGTTAAAGGATGTAAGGATTATTTTCCCCCGAAAAGGAAATAACATGTTACCTAGAAGATAATGCCCTGCTCTTCTGTATTTACAAGGGGTAAAAAGAAGAAAAAACAACTGCCTGGAAATACATAGATTTTTAAAATACTTATCATAAAGAAGGTGGTTGAACTTAACTGCAGGGAGTCCCAGCTGATCTTTGGAGGTCTTGAAAGTCGGACAAATTCTCTTTTTTCTTGTTAAATTAGTAGTAGCCTTGCCTTAAGACAACAAATTCAATAAGTGACTTTTCTGGGACTTCCTTTCCCTGTGAACTAGAGCCACTTCTAGGGAAGGGCAGAGAAGTAAAAGATGCAACTGTCACTTTAGGCATTTATTCTGGGTTCTACCTCTTGTGGTATAGGGTAATTATTTCAAGTCTCAGGACCTTATTTCCCACAGTTCCATAATAAATACCTTTGTTAAAAACATTTTTGAAAACTTTCCCCAGCACTATTGGAGTAGAAAATATTTTGTCATAAATTGCTATATGAGCACAAAATATTCCGATACCATTAATATTTGTAACATGGAATTTGTAACTGAATACAAATAAAATTTTCAGTATTACTGGTATAATAGCATAACAAACAGGAGACAGAATGAAAAACCAGAAGGTTTAGTTTTATCTGAATTATTTTCTCTTTACTAATGTTTTGTGGACATGCTATATCACAGAAATTTAAAGACCAAACTCCCTGGAGCCAGAGTATGTATGCAACACTTCTTTCCCCAAGCATTGTAAGACTCCAGCAAAAGCCCCATCTGTAAGCATTTATGTAGTACACTTGTGTTTCTTAAAAGACTCTGACTAAATGAAGCATGTTTTCGACTTTGCTCTTTTTGTTGTTGTTGTTAATCCTCACCCGAGGATATTTTTCCATTGATTTTTTTTTTAGATAGTGAAATGGAGGGAGGTAGAGAGAGAGAAAAACATCGATGTGAGAGAGACACATAGATTAGTTGCCTCCCACACAATCCTGACAGGAGCTGGGGATTGAACCTGCAATCCAGGTACGTGCCCTTGACCAGGAATCGAACCTGTGACCCTTTGGTCCGAGGGCCGATGTTCTCACTGCTGAGCCAAACTGGCCAGGGCAACTTTGCTCATTTTGTACAGTTCACATGAACAGCAGAATCCTCACGTTACAGCATTACAAAATATTAAGGCTGGACAAGGCCTTAGAGATAATCCTGTCCAATCCCCTCATATTGTGCATGGGAAACCTGGGCCCCAAGGAGGAGAAATGCCCATCCAAAGTTATATCACCAAAAACGGCAGAGCACTGGCTCTGTTAATAACTCAACATGTTTGTGGTGACTTCTGGAAAATTTCAACTTCTGGAAAGTGAGATGTTTCTGCATGTCCTCTTTCAGTAATTTTTAGACCCATGAAGATCTGTTTACCTTAATAAAAGTTAATGTTTTAACTGTCTGCCCAGGAAAGAGATTCCCCACCTCCTCAAAAAAAAAAAAAAAAAAAAAAAAAAAATCTAGCAGGGGGCAGCAAACTTAAATATGAACCCCAATGCTCAGAATGATTTTAAATGCAAGAGGATGCATCTTCACCTCTGAATTTGTCCACTACCACCACCACCTCCAACAGTAACAGCTACTGATTCTACTGAATGCCTTTCTATGTGTATGTGCTATATGTTATTTATCTTATTTAATCCTCATTACAATGTATTCACATATGAGTTATATGCTGCCCCCATTTTATAAGGGAGGAGATTTAGAGAGATTAAGAAATGTGCTCAATGCCCGGCAGGTGTGGCGCAGTGGATTGAGCGTCGTCCACTGAGAGGTCCCAGTTCAGTTCCCAGTCAGGGGGCGTGCAGGAGGCAGCCGATCAATGTTTCTATCTCTTTCCCTTCCTCTCTCTCTAAAAAATCAATAAAAACATAGTAAAAACCATAATAAAGAAATCTGCTCAAGGACCCACAGCTACAAACATAAAAAGCCAGAATCCAAACCAAGGTAATCAGGACTGCAAAACCCTCAGGGGCTGTCTGTTGAATATAAGGTAGTAGGTAGTGAGAGGACAAAAAATAAAGGTATTTTGTTAAAGAATCATATGAAAACAGAATCTAAAAATAAAATGTCTATTATTATTATTATTATTTTTTTTTTTATCCTCACCTGAGGACATTTTTTCATTTTTTGTTCAGATAGAGTGGGAGGGAGAGAGAGGAAGAGAGAGAGAGAGAAACATCGACGTGAAAGGGACACATCGAGTGGCTGCCACCCGCACGACCAACCAGGGCCCGGGACAAACTGCAACCGAAGTACATGCCCTTAGCGGGAACCGAACCCAGGTCTCTCTGGACCGCAGGCCAACGCTCTAACCGCTGAGCCAAACCGGCCAGGGCAAAATGTCTATTATTTTTAAATTTGCCACACTGAACTGTTCTTATCAAGGTTACTAGTGACATCTGTGTGGCTAATCCAGTGGTCATTTTTTTCTCATCTTACTTGACCAGTCGGCAGCATTTGACACTGCTGATCATTCCTTCCTTGGTTTCCAGGACTTCACACTCTTCAGTTTCCTCCTAACTTACTAGCTGTTCCCTCTTATTGTCCTTTTGCTGGTTCTCCCAGATCTCAGTCCTTGGTTCTCTTCTATTTCTATACTCCCCTCCTCAGTGATCTCACCCAATGTCATGACATTAGGGTGGCATTTAGATGTAGATTTCTACCCAGATCTTTCCCCCTTGAAATCCAGACTCTCATATTCTGCTGTATGTTGAATATCACCACCTCCACACGGACATCAACATCTTGACTTGACCAAAAACAAACCCTTGATATCATCCCCCTCCAAGCCTGCACCATTTGTAGCCTTTTGCATGTGTTGATGAAAAATCCACCTCTCAATCATTCAGGCAAAAAACCCTGGAGTAATCCTTGGCTTCTCTTTCCCTCACATGTGAGCCTTTGTGAAAGCATTTTGGCCCTATCTTTATTTTATTTTATTTTTTATGACATATGATTTATTTATTTATTTATTTATTTATTTATTTATTTATTTATTTTTACTTTTTTTTTTTTTTATCTTCACCCGAGGACATTTTTTCATTTTTTGTTCAGATAGAGTAGGAGGGAGAGAGAGGAAGAAAGAGAGAGAAAAACATCGACGTGAAAGGGCCACATCGATTGGCTGCCACCCGCACGACCAACCAGGGCCGGGGACAAACTGCAACCGAAGCACATGCCCTTAGCGGGAACCGAACCCGGGTCTCTCCAGACCACAGGCCAACGCTCTAACCGCTGAGCCAAACCGGCCAGGGCTATTTTTACCTTTTTATTTTTTATCCTCACCCAAGGACATTTTTACATTCATCTTCAGATAGAGAGCGAGAGAGTGAGGAAGAGAGAGAGAGAGGGAGGAAGAGAGAGAGAGAGAAACATCGATGTGAGAGAGACACATTAACTGGCTGCCACCCACACGACCTCAACCGGGGCCGGGGACAAACTGCAACCGAGGTACGTGCTCTTAGCGGGAACCGAACCCCGGTCTCTCTGGACCGCAGGCCAACACTCTAACCACTGAGCCAAACCAGCCAGGGCGGCCCTATCTTCAGAACGTAACCAACTCAAAACACTTCTCACCACTTCTGCTACCATTCTGGTCTGAGTCTTCATTCTCTCTCAAAAGGATTACTGCATTAAGTTATCATCTTAAATTGTCTTCCTGCTTCTACTTGTGCCCTCCTATTATCTATTCTCAACAAAATAACCGGGATGATCTTTTAAAAAAAGGTAATCAGGCCATGTCACTTCTGTGATTTGAACCCTGCATCCGCTCCCCATGTCAGAGCAAAAGCCACAGGACTTGCAGTGGCTTACCAGAAGCTACAAGATCTGGCTCTCTCATCTCCTACTATTCATCTTTTCCAGCCAAACTGGCCTCCTTACTCTTCCTTCCAAGGACACTGCTGCCTTTGCTCCAGCTGCTCACTGTTCTGGGACCACTCTTCTCCCCCACAGCCACTTGGCTAACCCCTCATGACCTTCAAGTCTTTGTTCAGATCTCACTTATCATTACGGCTAACCCTGACCATTGTGTTTACATTGTAACTGTTGGGGCCCAAGGCAGGCTGCCCCAAAATACCCACAGTGGCATATTAATGATTTTGAATTAAAATCTAAAATCACTTTAGAAGCAGCAGGAGCCAGAGGAACTCTCAAACTCTGTCTAAATGCAGGAAATAAATCTCCACATGAAAAGTACCTTCCTCAGGACTTCTGGTCAAGATGGCGGTGTAGGTAAATGCGGTATCGTGTCCTCCCACAACCACATCAAAGTTACAACTAAACTACAGAACAACCATCATTCAAAACCACCTGAAATCAAGCTGAATGAAAGTCCTACAACTACGAAATTAAAGAAGAAGCCGCATCGAGACTGATAGGAGGGGTGGAGGCCCGACAGACCGGTCCCACACCCACGTGTGGTGGATAAAAATTAGGAGGATACCTCGGCTGGGAAAGTCCTCTCTGAGGATTGAGGGGTCCTGATTGAAAGGGTTAGTAATGTTTTAAAGGGTAAAGGTAAAAGTTTGCAAAAGGCAGAAACTGTGGAAATTGTGTTGCTTGCATGACCATTGCTCAGCCTTCTGTTGAGTACGGATAAGGATTGTCCACAAGGCAATGGATAACCCAACAGATGCTGGACGAGATACCAGACCAGCACTACTGCAAGGTGGACAATGGGCCAGATAAAGTACATTAGCAGGAACTGCTGGAAGCTAAAGGTAGGGTATATAACCAACACCCCAACCCTAATTCAAGGCTGAACCCGTCTTGGCTCAGCCCGCCTGCACCCAGGTGTATGCAATAAAGCCATTTGGCTCTACACTGGCCTTGCGTTGTGGATGTGATCTCCCGCTGGCTCAGACCTTTTACTCATCCCACACCAGGTGCCCAGCTCAGGGTTCCAATGCCAAGAAGAGAAGTCCCCATAACTTCTGGCTGGAAAAACCAGCAGGAACTGAGGCTGAGGCAGCTGGAGCCCCAGGCAGCTCCTCTTAAAGGGCCCACGCATGGACTTACTCGGACTCCCACCCTCCAGGCTCCAGTGTGGGGGAGGCAGCTTGAAAGGCACCAGAGTCATATGGGGAAGAACTGAGTTGTTTGGCATTGGAGTGAGGGCTGGAGAGGCAGCTTTCTCCTGGATAGATGTGCTATCAGAGGCCTTTGTTCCTTTGGTGAGCCCTTCCCTGGGACCGCAGACTGCCGCCATATCTGGGACCTACAACCAAGATTACTCTATCCTGCAAAGCTGTCATTTAGAACTGATGGCCATATAAAGAGTTTCCCAGACAAGGAAAAGGTAAAGGAGTTCATCATCATCATACCATTATTATATGAAATGTTGAAGGGTCTTCTTGAAGAAAAAGATAAAAAATATGAACAAACAAATTGCAATGAATACATATCTATCGATGATTGAATCTACAAACAAAATGAACCAGCAGAACAGAAATATTCTCATAGATACAGAGAAATTTTGTTGGTTGCCAGATGGGAGGGGGGTTGGGGGAATGGGTGAAAAAGGTGAAGGGATTAAGAAGTACAAATTGGTTGTTAGACTGACAAACCTCAAAGGGAAGGGGGATTGGGGGGTGGGAAGAAATAAACCAAAGAACTTATATGTATATATGCATAACCAATGGACACAAACAACAGTGTGGGGAAAGGCAGGAGGGGGGCAGGAATGGGGAGGAGGGGGTCAATGGGTGAAATATGAGGAACATCTGTAATACATTCAACAATAAAGATAAGTTAAAAAAGAAAAAGAAAAGTACCTTCCCTGCTATAGATGAGCTAAGGCGCAATCTGACTAACAAAAAAGCAGTCTTATCTCCAGAAGTACAGAATCCAGAGCTGAGACGTCTCTATAAATAAACCCTTGTTAATTTTACTAACTTACTGCCCTAGCTTACATTCTACTTAAATTCCTTACTAGCTCAATGGCAAGAACTCAAGAAGGGTAGGAGGGGGAATTCCCTCTCCCAGACAGAAACTTCTTCCCACACACACCCCTCCTAGAACTCTCATCCCACCTTACTTTGCGCCATATTTTTCCTATAGCACTCTACACTTTCTCTCTCTCTCTCTCTTTTTTTATCCTCACCCGAAGACATTTTTGCATTTATCTTCAGATAGAGCGGGGGAGGGGAGAGAGAAACGTCAATGTCAGAGAGACACATTGACTGGCTGCCACACACACGGCCCTGTTGGGGTCGGGGACAAACTGCAACCAAGGTACATGCCCTTAGCGGGAACCGAACCCGGGACTCTCTGGTCCGTGGGCCGACGCTCTAACCGCTGAGCCAAACTGGCCAGGTCAACACTCTACACTTTCTAATGAATTATATAATTTACTTAAAAAAATTTTTTTTGACAGGGCAGTTATAACTTTACTGAAGTTCTTTTAATTAAAATGTTTCACAGTAGAGACGACAGCCTGCAGGGGAAGCAGCCTCCTAAATTTCCTGCCCATCAACCCATAGATTGAAGTAGAATTTGGTTCATTCGGGGTAATGGATAGAAATAGAGATGATGACAAAGAAAAGGCACATATGAGGCTGTCTTAAAGAAAAGTCCTGAAGGGCTTCAACTTAAACTAGCTGAAGTTTGTTTTTGTTTTTTTTATCCTCACCTGAGGACATTTTTGCATTTTATCTTGAGATAGAGCAGGAGGGAGGAAGAGAGAGAGAAAGAAACATGGATGTGAGAGAGACACATCGAGTGGTTGCCACCCACATAACCCCAGCCGGGACGAGGGACAAACTGCAACCGAGGTACGTGCCCTTAGCGGGAACCGAACCCAGGCCTCTCTGGTCCGAGGGCCAACGCTCTAACCACTGAGCCAAACCGGCCAGGGCTGAAGTTTGTTTTACAGCTGTTCTTTACCCAGTTCCAGCCAACTAGGAATAAGTTAAATATAGTTTTGCCACCTCAGCTGATGACAATAGTAGCAGCTTTCCAGCACTTGGGCCTAGTTTGCACTAGTTGCCAACATCACAGCTGCCAAAATTACCAAAGGAAATTTCAGAACAGCTCCTCTACCCTCTCACTCCTCTCAGTGGGAGGGCTGGGCTTCACCCAGCAATCAGTCCATCAGACAGGCTTCATTTACCTCCTTCTCCTGTGTGCCGGTGAACCAAGCATCTAGGAGCTTCTTGCTATAGTATAACTTTATTTCCTTTTTATTATTTGTATTGTCTTTTTTCCCTACCACCCTCTAGAACATTAGCTCCATGAAGCAGAGATCTGTCATTTTGTTTTTATGCCTATTCCTGATACCTAGTCCTGTCACTGGAAAGGGACCAGGTCGAGTGCATCAACCTCGGGTCAGCCTGTAGCGTGTGGGTTCTTGACTTCGTGCAGGAAAGATTTCACAACACACATCCAGGTGATTTTGAGAGCACGTTTATTAAAGCTGGTGACAGTGAAACAAGGGAGGGCCCAAGACAGAACAAGCAACAGGAGAGAGCCTAGGCGGGGCTGCTTTGGCTCTTTAGATATGTCATAGGAAAGAAATGAGCCTAGGCAGGGCTCTTTGGCTCATTGGAAAGTCAGAGAAAAGGGGGCCTTGGAGACAGGTTCAGGGGGTTAGCCTGGGACGAGCTGCCACTGTCCATTGTTCCCCTAGTTGCAAGTCAGTGGGGACCCTTAGAGTTTAGGAGCTGGGTACCTGTGGGGGAAGAAGAGGGCAAAGGGAAAGGCACTGGTGTGCTCCCAGGAGGGAGAATGTACACTGGGTCCTTTGTTTTGAGGGTTTTAAAAGGCTGGGAGTTTAGGGGAGGATCTTAATAGAATATTCATCAGCTTTTCCAGGTGTGCCCTTTCAGGGTCATGGTCTCTACTGATTGGTCAGCACCAGGGCAGCTGGTCCTGGCATCAGCCGCCTGGTTTTTGCTGCTTTTCTGGGTCTGAAGCTGAAATACAACTCAGGCCTAGATGTTATCTCTAGGGAGGAAAGGTCAGGGGGTCTAAACAGCATGACCAGTGATATGCCAGGGGAGGGAAGGCTACCCTAGGGGTGAGGTCTGGTACCAATTTTGCCCATTGCTAGGCACCTTGGGGCTTTCCACCCTGGTGATCTGTATCTGGCTGTAAATTGTTTGGCCAGTTCAGCTATCTTTCTCAGTTTCCCATTCCAACTGCCAAGGAATTTTCCTAGCTTCTTACTATCCTGCCTCATTTCTAAGTACCTAGAAACTGTGCTAAATATATTTGTGGGATGATAAAAAAAGTGGAAAGCTCTAATTAAGACTAAAATATTTAGCAACAGGGTTCTTGAGGTGCCTTTCCCCCCTCCTTTCCCCATCTCATCCCCCCTCCTTTCCCCCTCATCCCCTCTCCTTTCCCCAGGCACATTAAAAAGAAAAAATTTTAGCAACAGACTAAAATGCTAGTTATTCCAAATTTCAGAATACCCTGTCACACAATAGGAATTCAATAAGCATTTGATGAATGAACTATGTACTGTAATCTCTGTACATATTTCCACAGCATCCATTTTGTGTGTATGAGTTGGAGTCTATCTCAAGTTCTGCTTGTTCCGTATCCAAAACCCATTTTTGCTCTCATTTTGCCTTTTCCTACTTCAGGAAAAAGCTCTTTAACTTATATTTTGTATAGCAGTCATTATTGTTCTCTGAATATTTCCATCAACTATCACCCAGAGCTGGTTAAGGAATTTAAGAGCTAAGATAACATAACGCAGTTGCAGAGAAAGAAAAAAAAAAAGGAAATAAAGATTGCTAAAGTAATGGCAGGGGAAACTTTCCCCTCACCCCATTAGTTCTTCTGGCTGGCTGAACAATTCAAATGACATACAACTAATTAACAGGAGAAAATACATTTTAATACAAGTGCTCAGAGGAATTCACATAAGCATGAAAATTCCAAAGACAGTGAGGCAAAATGAGGTATGTATGTAATTTTGGACAGTGGGGGAGGTTGGAAGTTCACTGGTAGATGAGAAAGAGCAAACATTTGTTAAACAAATTCTTGCAGAAGCCACGGGACACAAAGGGGAATCTAGTGAACTGAACAGCCTTTTGCTTTGATCCTTCCTGTTTGCCAGTTTCCCCATTTTTCCCCCTACCCGAGGATATGACTATTGATTCTAGAGAGAGAAGAGAGAAACGTCGAAAGGTTCCTCCAGTACGCGCCCAGACCTGGATCAAACCACAACCTTTTGGTGTATAGGACGATGCTCCAACCGAGGTACCGGGCCAGGGCAGCACACTTAATGTTTATGTGCTATGATGATTATGCCAAGATTCCCTTCCAGAAGCACGTTTTTCTATCTGAATCTCTTTAGGTAGGTAAAAACTCTTCTTGAGTTTGTTGGGCTTTATTTCTTTTCAGCTGGAAATAATCTGCATGCCAGATTATTCTGGGGAGACTCACTCCTGAACGCTACACTTCTGAGAAACAAACGTAACAGGATGGTCCGAGCGGCACAGTTAGCATGAGTCAGTTCAAGGTAGTGAGGGCCTAAGGGCAGCCCCACCAGGCCAGCTGTGTGACCTTCAACTAGTTTAATTCCTCTGAAACCCAGTTTCCTCATCCGTAAAATGGAGATAACTCACGGGGTTTGTTGCATAGATGAAATGTGATTAATATAGTTAAAAAAAAAAAAAAACAAAAACCCAAAACCCTCATTTCCTCTGCATAGTAAGCAATAAAAAAAATGGAAGCTACTACTATAATAAACTGGGGGGAGGGGGGGGACAACAGCTGTTGCACCAAGTGGAGAGAGATTGTTATTAGGAACCAAAAGGTTCTTTTTTTTTTTTTTTTTTAAAGGAATCAAGAAAACGAGTAAGGAAACGCAACCAAAAAGGTGAGACTTCAGGCCAGCTGGTGGTAAAGGCCTGTAAAGGACAAGCTGCTCTTGGAAATCCCTCAGCCGCGGGGCGGCGACTGGCCCGAGGCCACGCGAGCCATCCTGCAGGGTCCGGGACCGAGGGCGGGAGGCCGCCGCTCCCTTTCCCAGGCAGCTTTCCGCGCTTTGGCTGGGCCCACCTGACGCCCTCCACCCACCCACTGAGGACGGTACGAACGCTACGTCTTCCTGTTCCTTCCAGTCGCCGTCTCCATCCTCTTTCGCCACCCGTCCCGCCCACTCTCCGGCCCTAAGATGTCTCCACCCCTTCCAGGTTCTTCTGGCTTCTTCCAAGCAGTTTGGTTTGAACTTTTGAACCCACCAATCAGCGCCACGTGCCCAGCCCCTCTCAGCCCGCCCTTGTGGGGCGGGGCGTCCCACCTGGGGCCGCGCAGCTGGAGGCGGGGCCGCGGAGGCCCCCGGGGTTCAGCGCCCGCCCTCCCGGCAAGGGGTGAGTATATAGGGTGCGGCGGACTGGCTGTCGGGTCACTTCTCCCCCGGATTCCTTGGTAATCTGTCAGTGGGAGGTCCTTGTTGCTGTTCCCTAGCCTTTTTCAGCCCCGCGGAGCCCTACAAGTCTCAGTTATGGTGAGTGTGGGGGCACGGGGGTCCCTCGGTGGTGATGTGGGGGGCGGAGAGAGTAAGCAGCCCGCGTGGGTGCCGAGACCTGGGTTGCACGTGGGATCGCGTCCCAGACGCCATCAGGCAAACTGGCTTCTGGTGACCAGGCTGGGAAAGCTGAGTTCACCAGAGAGACTTCTCTTTGGGCTGGAAGACGCGGCCCAGGCACTGCCCTCGGTGGAAGTGGAAAGCCCTCTTGATCCTAATGAGAGGGTATAGTCCTAGAGCCTGCCACCGCCCAAGGACGGCTAGGGAGCCTTCACATTGGCCCCCACTTGAGAAAACTAAAAATCCCTCCCTTCCCATTTCCCCCAATGACCTCACCTCCCCTTACGTAGTGGAAGCACCTGGAACACCTCTTGCGCTTCCGCACGGAAGGTTCAAACACTTACTGGCACCCCCGCCAGCGCCCTGTGACTCGCTGCTGAGTCACCTGTGGCGGGGCTCTAGGGAGAGGTTCCAACGGCACCAATCCACCTGAAGGCTGTAGGCAGGCTCCTCCTCGTGTTGTCCAATCCTGTATTTCTGGTGCTCGTTTAGAGGGCTGTTTATAGCTTACTCCAGGTTTTTTAAAAACAAGCCCATGAAAGGATTTTTTTCTTGCAAAACCACAGAGTAAACTGGTACTGACGATGTATTCTTAGTTTTAAAGAAACATGAAACTATACACAACTTGATTATTTTCTATATAGCTTCCAGAGGCATTGAAAACAACTAAGAGTTTCTGTTGGTCTACTTAAGCCATGTTTTAAAAACAGTATTTGTGTATCAAATGTTTCAAAATAGTATCTTTAAAAAAATACAGTGAATAGTCCACAAGTTACATTCTTCAGAGATTACCACAGTTACCGAAAGTACGTCTGACTGTAACAACTTGCTTGAGTGCTTTTCACCAAGCAAAACCAAAAATGCTGGTAAAAGTGTGATTCAGAAAGTTGTGGGGCTGTTGAAAGCAGCGATTTTTTCAACCATGTGCCACAAGAAACATGAAGAGGTCAGGGGCACTAACCTCTTTTCCCTTAGATTGTCAAATAAGATGACAGCAGCCAACACAACCATAGCTGTACAGTGTGCATGAATCAAAAGTATACCTATTTTTGCCGGCCGGTGTGGCTCAGTGATTGAGCCTCCACCCACGCACCAAGAGGTCGCTGGTTCGATTCCCGATCAGGGCATATGCCCAGATTGTGGGCCTGATCCCCAGTGGGGGGCATGTAGGAGGTAGCCAATCGATCGATGTTCTCTCTCATCTATGTTTCCATTTCTCTCTCCCCCTCCCTTCCTCTGTCTCTCTAATATAGCAATAAAGAAAAAAAAATTTTAAGTATACCTATTTTTTTTGGTCAGATGGAAAAAATATATTTTTTGGTATGCTGCAGAATTTTAGTAATTAGTCTGTGTGCCATGAGATGCAAAAGGTTGAAAATCACTGGTTTAAAGGGCAGGAGAGCAACAGCAGCAGACCTATTTCAGCTATCACAGGTTAGATTAGTAGTTTTTTGTTTTGTTTGTTTTTACAAGAGACAGTGCCTGCTGCCCTGGCCAGTGTAGCTCAGTTGGTTGGAGCATCCTCCTGATACTCCAAGATTGTGGGTTTGATGCCCAGTCAGGGCACATACAGGAGTCAACCAACGAATGCATAAAAAAGTGGAACAACAAATTGATATCTCTCCCCCCCTCTCCCCCACCTTCTCCCCCCTTTCTCTTTCTCTAAAGTCAGTCAATAAATAGAGACAGTGGCTGCTTATCCAGTTAAAGCTAAACTAATAGACTCCATCACCTGTGTCTGTCTCTCCATCTCCCTAGCAGCCATGGGGTAGTGGAATCAATTTAAATGAGGAATCAGGTTAGACTGTTTAACAATGAAAATTTGGGGGCTCAAAAGGCTTCAATAGAAGATGTATTTCATTAGATTGTGAGTATCATCTCAGATACTTGATCTCCTTGGGCCTGGGTCTGTCATAGCCAGATCTCTGGTTCTCTCTAACTTTCTTGAGCTGTGGAATTTCCAAAGTCCAGTTGAAGGTAAACATGATGCAATGGTAAATAGTCATGGGTTCATTAGAACAACTCCCCTTTCTCCCACAGTCCTAGAGCTGGGTGAGTAGATGCAGGTGCCCCTGAGCTTGCTGATGTGACTAGGAGACCATGATTGTTTTATGGGAAGTGTAGCTGGGAAGGAGGGGACCACAGTCAAAGGTAGTGAGTGATTAGGGTTTTATTATCTCAGGTTATAAAACTAGACTCTCTGAGATCTTAGCTGGTGTTGAATTTTCCTTAACTAGTTGCCTATTAGTGGCTTTTAAAAACTTGTAACCCTCTTATTTGAGGAAAATGGGAGATATTTGGTGTCAAAATTGTGAAAGTCTTTTGCCAGTCCCCAAAGTAGCTAATCTGATTTAGGATGAAATACAATAAACAGCCTTTTTTGTTTCCCTCTTAAGTCTATGGGTAGAGATATTCACTGCTTTGTTTTACTAAACAGGAATGAGTTGGGTAACATCAACTATTTTTCTCCAGCAAATAAAGGAAGACATTTACTCAAGAGTATTGTTAAATTCTTGAAACTGTAGACTTTTCCCACAGTGCCAAAGATATATGTAGATTTTACTAGGAAACTGCTGAATTCCTATTGTTAGTAAAGTCTTGGTGACACTTCTAGCTTTTATTACCCTGTGTCTCCACCCCTCCCTCCCCTCCCCTCCCTCAGGAGTGTTGATAGTGAAGGAAAAATGTTCTTTCTTAAGATTAAATTCTTCCACAGGGTTAAAAAGCTACCTCTGACCATTTTTTAAAATACAGCTAACTGCTGCTTATCTGGCGTTTTTCTTTTCTCTGTGAGTCATATGGCTGTAGTTTGCTGGTTTAAGCTGGTTTTCAAGGGAGAGGGCAAGGTCTTGTGTTTTAAAGAATAGGATTAAGGAGGGACCAGAATGTGCTCAATAGTTACACAATCTCACAGAATGAATCACAGCTGAATTTTGCATGCCTTTAAGGACTCAGTGGACATATTTTCCAGGGGTGGGGGAGGGAGGGTGGGGAATGGGGAAAGGATGGATTTCTGTAGAGTATCTTTGTCTGAGATGGGTAGAAACCTGACCTCTAATGTGGCTACAAAGGAAGGTTCTGGTCTGTAGTCTGCCTAGTAGTTCATTAACATATCTTTGATTTTCCCAAGCATTTTCTCTGAATTAGTCTTCCACAAAAACTGTTGCTTGTGCAATAGTCCTGGGGCTGGAGAGGCCTTCAGAAAGGTGATTAATCCATCCTGAAGGCTAATTAGGCATTTTGGTGTGAATCATTCCTGAATGTCCCATCTGATGTCTCATGTTCTGACATTTTCCTTTCTTCCTCCCACAGCGTGAATGCATCTCCATCCATGTTGGCCAGGCTGGTGTCCAGATTGGCAATGCCTGCTGGGAGCTCTATTGTCTGGAACATGGCATCCAGCCCGATGGCCAGATGCCAAGTGACAAGACCATTGGGGGAGGGGATGACTCCTTCAACACCTTCTTCAGTGAGACAGGCGCTGGCAAGCATGTGCCCAGGGCAGTGTTCGTAGACCTGGAACCCACAGTCATTGGTGAGTTGACCTCAATAACCTGAGTAAGATCCCAGGGGTCTGCTCTCGGCCAGTTTGGCTCAACAGTTAGAGCGTTGGCCCTCGGACCAAAAGATTTCAGGTTCGATTCCAGTCAAGGGCACATACCTCAGTTGTGGTTCAGGCCCCGGCCCTGGTCAGGGTCATGCGGGAGGCAACCAATCAATGTGTCTCTCTCACATCTATGTTTCTCTCTCTCTCTCTCTCTCTCTCTCTCTCTCTCTCTCTCTCTCTCTCTCTCTCTCCCTCCCTCTCCCTCCCTCTCCCTCTCTTTCCCTCCCTCCCTCCCTCTCTCACCCTTCTACTCTATCTGAAGATAAATGGGAAAATATCCTCTGGTGAGAATTAAAAAAAAAAAAAAAAAATCCCAGGGGGCTGGGACAGGAGGTGTGTCCTGGGGGCTCTGTTGAGGCCCTGGGGTCGAGAAGGCTTGTACGGGTTGTAGGTGATGGGTGGCTACCTTTGTTCCCTTTTCCAGATGAAGTTCGCACTGGTACCTACCGCCAGCTCTTCCACCCTGAGCAGCTGATCACAGGCAAGGAAGATGCTGCCAATAACTATGCCCGTGGGCACTACACCATTGGCAAGGAGATCATTGACCTCGTTCTGGACCGAATTCGGAAACTGGTAAACACAGTACCTTATTTAAAGTGGGGTGAGAGCCCTGGCCAGTTTGGCTCAGCAGTTAGAGCGTTGGCCCACGGACCAATGAGTCTCGGGTTCGATTCCGGTCAAGGGCACATACCTTGGTTGTGGTTTGTCCCCGGCCCTGGTTGGGGTCATGCAGGAGGCATCGGTCGATGTGTCTCTCTCACATCCATGTTTTTCTCTTTCCCTCCCTCCCACTCTATCTGAAGATAAATAGAAAATATCCTGGGGTGAGGATTAAAAAAATTAATTAATTTAAAAAGTGGGGTTAGAGTTTTAAGAGAGACCATACTACAAGAATCATTCTTTGCACACTGAAATAGCCCTTAGGCCCTGGCCGGTGTGGCTCAGCTGGTTGGTCATTGTCCTGTGCACTGAAAGGTTGCTGGTTCCATTCCCTATCAGGGCACATGCTGGGGTTGTTGTGGGTTTGATTCCCCAGTAGGGGACATGTGGGAGGCACCTGATTGATGTGTCTCTCTCACATCAATGTTTCCCTCTCCCTCTCCCTCTCCCTCTCCCTCTCCCTCTCCCTCTCCCTCTCCCTCTCCCTCTCCCTCTCCCTCTCCCTCTCCCTCTCCCTCTCCCTCTCCCTCTCCCTCTCCCTCTCCCTCTCCCTCTCCCTCTCCCTCTCCCTCTCCCTCTCCCTCTCCCTCTCCCTCTCCCTCTCCCTCTCCCTCTCCCTCTCCCTCTCCCTCTCCCTCTCCCTCTCCCTCTCCCTCTCCCTCTCCCTCTCCCTCTCCCTCTCCCTCTCCCTCTCCCTCTCCCTCTCTCCCCCTCCCTCCCTCATTCCTTCCCTCATTCCTTCCCTTCTTCCCTCCCTTCCACTGTATCAAAAAATCAGTGGAAAAATATCCTTTGGTGACCTGACCAGCTTGGTTGAGCGGTTAGATCCTCCGCCTGAGGACCAAAAGATTTTGGGTTCGATACCTGGGTTGCAGGTTCAATCCCTGGCCCTGGTCGGGGTTGTGAGGGAGGCAACCAATTTATGTCTCTCTCTCCCTCCCTCTTCCACTCTAAAATCAATAGAAAAAATATCTTCGGGTGAGGATTAACAAAATAAATAAAAATAAGTAAATAAAACAAAATAGGCCTTAGCCTGCTCACTAAATAACTGGATTTCTAAACCAGACAGTCCTGGGAATGGACTACTGTTTGGGATAGGGATAAGTGCTCTTTTGGCTATTTCTATGTCTTTTTTTTTTTTTTTTTTTTTTTATCCTCACCAGAGGACATTTTTGCATTTATCTTCAGATAGAGGAGGAGGGAGAGAGGGAGAGAGGGAGGAAGAGAGAGAGAGAAACATCGATGTGAGAGAGACACATCGAGTGGCTGCTATCCACACGACCCCAACCAGGGCCAGGGACAAACTGCAACCAAGGTATGTGCCCTTAGCGGGAACCGAACCCGGGACTCTCCGGTCCGTGGGCCGATGCTCTAACCGCTGAACCAAACCGACCAGGGCTGTTTCTATGTCTTAAAAGGCCGATTTGGGCAATTGCTTATTCAGTGGGGGCATTTTACCAGGAGTCATTGTGAGAACCAGGGGGCCTTAACAGCTTAACTGACATGGAAGACCATTAAACATCCTTGTTATATTAATCAGTCAGCTTCCCTACTTCAAGCTGAGACATCGGACATTTCTTTTTAGGATATTTTAGTCACACTGAGTGAGTTAGGTGGCTGACTGTGACATGTAACTAAATGACCAAACTTTTAAAAAGAAAGATCTGGACTGGTGCCTTATGTTAGTACAAAAAGTTCAGAGCTCAAGAAGCTGGTATAACACTGATTAGAAATGGCCGTTCAGCAACATTGAAAGTGGACTCAGGGGAGCTCCTTTATTATAGAAGCAAGTATTGGTTATTGAAAGTAGGAAAGCATTAAGATATAAATACAAACAGTAGGCTTGCTTTTCTAGGAGAGCTCAGGGCAGTGTGGACTTGCCCTGTGGTAGAAAAATCTTAGGCAATTGTATTCCCATCAGTGGAGTTGATAACTGTTCTGTTTTGGGTCATTTTTAATTAAGAGTCTGGCAATCAGCTGACTCTTTGCTCCTTAAACATGTGGCCAGCTTGTAAGTAATTAACCCAAACAAGAATGAATACTTGGGTAGAGTAGCTTGTTAGGAAAATCACACACTAAACCCAGCTACAACTGGTCTATTACCCCCCAAAAATGACCTTGCATCACTTGTGGCTTTATACTTTTCCAGATGTTTATCATAGTTTCCCCAGCAAAATTGGGTTAATGGTTCCTGTGTTTGCAAGTCAAGCTTCAGCTGCAAGCACTGACTTAGAAATCAGGACCCACCTTTAGGGACCGGTAAGCCTAGTAAAAGCCATTGAGGGTTTAGGAGTGAAGCTTATTAACTACCAGAACCATTGCATTTGTCCTTGGTGTTACTACTGTGTCCATATGAAGTTTAATGGATGTATTGGTAGACTGGGGTCTGCCCGGTACATTTATCTCATTCAGTGTAGGGACCCACTGGAGAAGTGAACTCTGAGGGTTTGGTAAAGAATGTCCACAAATCTCTGAGAACCTTTGAGAAGTGCGGGTTGTCAACAGAATACTTTGTTTGAAAGGTCAAAATCATCTTTTCAGAGTTACAGTTTGCTAACCAGAATAGCTCAGTTGAGTGATGGAAAGCCCCAAAGGTCTTATGGAACCGGGAATCACCTTCCCAGAATGACTAGGCTTTCGGGTAACCAGTGCTTACTGTGCCGAGCACCGTTACAAGTACTCGTTTGATTCTCAACAACCTGAGGTAGATTATTCTTCTCATTTACTAAATGAGAAAGCCAAGACTAAGAAATGAATTTGGTCAAAGTCACACAGCAAGGACCTGGTAGAGCCAGATCCAGACTCAGCCGGACTCCAGTACCACAGCATTCAACTTGGCTGTTCTTGTATTCTAGCTCAGAAAGCAGCTGCCAAATCTTTGTGAGACATCCATTGTACAGAGCCGGTGGTCCCAGGCCTGCCCTTGGTAGCTGTCCAACTGATAAGAAGTTGCCCTTGTTTGCGGTCACAGCAAGGGCCCAGAGGTTGCCCTCCAGTCACTAAAACTTGGGCCCTGCATCCATTCTAGACCTCATGATTCTTCCTTCAGAGATTAAAATAGTTCATTTTAAAATAGCCTTTAAAAATAAAATAGCCTTCTAGCAAATTCACCCTTTCCCCAGGAGTTGACTGAAAAGTTTTTCTGAATCACTTAGCACTTTGGAAGCTTTTTGGGAGGATGGTTAATCCTCATCCGGGATATTTTTCCATTGATTTATAGGCAGAATGGAAGGGAGGGAGAGAGAGATATCGATTGGTTGCCTCCCACATGACCCCGACCAGGCCCAAACCTGCAGCCCTGGTATGTGTCCCTGACCAGGAATCGAATCCACAACCCTTCGGTCCACAGGCTGATGCTCTAACCACTGAGCCAAACCAGCTAGGCCACTTTGGAAGCGTTTTACAAATGCTTCTTAGCAAATGTTCAAAAGATATTAAAAATCTCGATCAATTATGGGTTTCAAGAAGTCATTGCAGCTTTCACCAAGGCTAAAATTAAAACTTTTTTCTTTTCCAGGCTGACCAGTGCACAGGTCTTCAGGGCTTCTTGGTTTTCCACAGCTTTGGTGGGGGGACTGGTTCTGGGTTCACCTCCCTGCTGATGGAACGTCTCTCTGTCGATTATGGCAAGAAGTCCAAGCTGGAGTTCTCCATTTATCCAGCCCCCCAGGTTTCCACAGCTGTAGTTGAGCCCTACAACTCCATCCTCACCACCCACACCACCCTGGAGCACTCTGATTGTGCCTTCATGGTTGACAATGAGGCCATCTATGACATCTGTCGTAGAAACCTCGATATTGAGCGCCCATCCTACACTAACCTTAACCGCCTTATTAGCCAGATCGTGTCCTCCATCACTGCTTCCCTCAGGTTTGATGGAGCCCTGAATGTTGATCTGACCGAATTCCAGACCAACCTGGTGCCCTATCCCCGCATCCACTTCCCTCTGGCCACATATGCCCCTGTCATCTCTGCTGAGAAAGCCTACCATGAACAGCTTACAGTAGCAGAGATCACCAATGCATGCTTTGAGCCAGCCAACCAGATGGTGAAATGTGACCCTCGCCATGGTAAATACATGGCTTGCTGCCTGTTGTACCGTGGTGACGTGGTCCCCAAAGATGTCAATGCTGCCATTGCCACCATCAAGACCAAGCGCAGCATCCAGTTTGTGGACTGGTGCCCCACTGGCTTCAAAGTTGGCATTAATTACCAGCCTCCCACTGTGGTACCTGGTGGAGACCTGGCCAAAGTACAGCGAGCTGTGTGCATGCTGAGCAACACCACGGCTATTGCTGAGGCCTGGGCTCGCCTGGACCACAAGTTTGACCTGATGTATGCCAAGCGTGCCTTTGTCCACTGGTATGTGGGTGAGGGCATGGAGGAAGGAGAGTTTTCTGAGGCCCGTGAGGACATGGCTGCCCTTGAGAAGGATTATGAAGAGGTTGGAGCAGATAGTGTTGAGGGAGAGGATGAGGGTGAAGAGTATTAACCTGCTGGCTGCCATGTTACACTCCGGTGTCTTGGGACTGTCTTATTTCTGTTGTTCTATGAAGTCCATTGTGTCCTAAACTTTGCAATAAAGGCGATATCTTTATTTTGAATGTCAAACTGGCTTCTTCTGTATCACAGTACGTACTTGCCCCACTTATTCAAGGCCAGCTGGGCATGGAGGCCGACAGACCGTCCGCCTGATCATTTCATCATTTCCAGCGGCTTCTGTGTGCAATGTGTTGTGCTAAGTGGTTTGTCTGTTTCACTTAGACCTGAGTTAGTGGATGGTGATGAAATCATTTAAGTGAGGCAACAGGCTCAGATAAATTGGGCCAGTGTTTCTCAAACTTCAGTGTGGATGACACCTGTGGATATTAAAATGCAGATCCAAATCTGTAGGTCTGAGGTAAGGATGCAGACACTGCATTTTTCAACAAGCTTCCTCCAGCTGGTTCTCTTTGTCTGCTGTGACCACATGTAGGAGAGTAAGGGGTAGGTAAACAGGTAGTAAGTGGTGGAGCCAAAATGGAAGTAACCAGCCAGACTCATGACTATTGTCAGTGTTTAATAAAACACTAGAGTCACATGGGAAAAACTTTGGAATTGTGCTGATATATTCCGTACTTAGCCAAAACCTACAATGGCAAATAAGATTGTACTTTAAGAAGTTACTGCTTATGCCCTGGCTGGTTTGGCTCAGTGGTTAGAACGTCGGCCGGCGGACCAGAGAGTCCGGGGTTCAGTTCCCGCTAAGGCCATGTACCCCGGTTGCGGCTCGTCCCTGGCCCTTGTTGGGGTCATGTGGGTGGCAACCTGTTGATGAGTCTCTCTCACATCGATGTTTCTCTCTCTTCCTCTCTCCTTCCTGCTCTATCTGAAGATCAATGCAAAAATGTCCTCAGGTGAGGATTAAAAAAAAAAAAGTTACTGCTTAGAGAAAGTGAAATTGGCTGAGACACCAAGTTATAAGTCAGAGGTGGTTGTGGTATTGGTACTTGAGCCCATGTAGGTCAGGAGTATTTGAAGTGGGGGAATAAGGAAAATTGAACAGTGGTGTGTATGTAGGAAAGACTGGAAAGGGAAGAGTTCCCTAATTTGGATCCTCTTCCAAACACCTGGAAGCAGTGTGGTCCTTGAGGCGGGCAGGAGGACCTATAAAGTAAGGGTGGGGGAAGAAGGGGCATTAATGTGGGTGGCTGGAGAGCTTGGCCATTGGTATCAGGTGCCAGTGGTGTGGACTATAAGGTTGAGCTGAGCAAGGACAAGGATGACCAAAGGGCCAGGCCTCGTGCAGGAGGGAGGAACCAGTTTTGGTGCTCGGGTGCTGACCTGAGTGGAACTGCACCAAGAGGTCACTGGTTTGATTCCCAGTCAGGGCACATGTCCAGGTTGTGGGCCAAATCCCCAGTGGGGTGTGTGCAGGAAGCGGCCAATCGATGTTCTCTCTCATTGATGTTTCTATCTCTCTCTCCCTATCCCTTCCTCTCTCTCTAAAAAACCAATGAAGAAAACAAAATTTTTTTTTAACGTGCCTGTTCTATCTCAGAGCAGAGGGCCCTGCGCCCAGCCTGAGCTTCAACTTCGTGCTCAGGGAGGGTCTCACGGCATTCATCACAAGAGCAACCCTGGTCTTTGCCCTTCAGGACAAAACCCAGCCCTGCCCCATCCTTGAGTACAAAGCCAGCTATTCCTGTTTATCAGATGGGCCAGATTCCTCCTGCAGCAGGAGCATGGGGAGCATGGGGCGGGGGCGTCTAGGATGAAAATGGACCTTGGATAGGCCAGCGGCTAGCCCAGCCACCAGAGGGACACCTGGAGGCCTTCCCACCCTAGGAAATCTGCCGATCGAGTACTGGAAGAAAAAGGACACTCACGTGAGAAGGAGCAGAGAAATCATCCACCTTCAGCTGAGTGTGACATCCGTGATACCTGGGAGGTGCATTCTCTGAGCCAGCATTTCCCAGGAATGGAGCCCCGAGAATGGGATTCAGGGGCTCCCTGGGCTAATTACCCCTGGCCAGGAACAGTTCCTCCAATTACCTCAGTAAACCTTACAGGTAAATTATTTTCTACACGTGCCAAATGTGGAAAGGTTGGAAACTTTGAAGCAGCTGCCATGGTGCCCTGGTGAGAGAGTTTAGTTGAGGAGAAATATTCCAGTAGAACAGAGCCTGGGGAAGGGTTTCTTGCAGTGAAGGCATTCCCCTCCGGTGCTGGTGAGACTGAATAGAAGTTAGCCTGCAGCAAGAACAAATACACCCCAAGGTCTAGGTCACTGCTTTGTGGCTGACAGGCATCTGATCTGCCCTTGAACACAAATGGAAAGGATGGACTCAAAACTGCAGCCATTGCCGATGGCGCTGAGTCTCGATGGGGATAAATGGAGAAAGCCTAAGTGGGTGCAGGCTCCGAGATCGGCTGGGGCCCCGGGTTCTGGCTGTGCGGACACAGGGCATAGGCTGCCCTCTCCTGACCTGACCAGAGGGACAATCGGCTTCCACCCCATGGAGGCCACTGGCCACTGAGGGCCCAGTGGGCCCAGGCACAGCTGTTGTGAGCTGGGGTGGAGGAAAGGATGGCTGTGAGGGCCAGTGTGCTGGCCTGTCTACTTGTCCTCAGTGTTTGGGGAGCAGCTGGCAAATGCCTCTGCCCCGGTGGAATCTGTCAAACAGCCGCTGTCTGGGCAGAGGTAGCCAGTGGGTTTGAGCTCTGAGAGAGCCTGTCTTCAGGCCTCAGAATGCTAGAAGGCGTGTGGCAGCCGAGTGGCGTTGCGGGAGGAACGGGAGACTGTCAGAGTGGAAGTGTTCATGATCTTCATAACACCCCGTGAGATGTTACCATACCCACCCACAGCTGAAGGAGTCAAAGCTCAGAGAGATTAAGTATCTAGCCCAAGGCTACAGAGCAAGTGGATGAACTGAAATTTGACCCCAGAACTCTGGTCACAGTCCTTGTCAGCCTTTCCCGTTCTGGGTGAGAAGGGCCACATCCGAGGTCCAGTCCGGCATGGGGCCCACAGAGGCCAGACCTGTGTGCAGCACTGGGCGGAGCCACAGCCACTGAAAGGAGATCTTGCTGCTATCGATTGTCGGGTCAGCTCCCAGGAGCCCCGTTCTGGGGCCCAGGTGACAGCACACGAGTCCCAAAGAGCAAAGCCAGCTGGTCCCCACCAGCCGGACTGTAGCCTTCCTAGTGAGGGGGCTTTGTTGTCCAGGCTTCCCTCTGAACTCAGGGAATCTATTCTCAGATCATGGAGATAATGGTGTCCTTGCCTTGTAGCTGTTACCACCTCCTGGACTCCTGCTGACCAGACAACAGCCACAGGGCAGACAGACAGCTCACACCGGGAGCATCGCTGCCCTAAGCATAGGGGCCAGAACGGTCACCTCCTGTCAGCCAAGGCCACAAGGTGAAGCTGGCAGAGATGACCCAGGCAGACGGCTCCTGGAGTCCAATGCCAGGGCGCTGTCAGGTAGACACGGGGCATATAAGGTGGGGGCAGGGGGCACAGACCCAGGGTGTCAGGTAGGGAAGGAGAAAGTCCCCCTTTACTGACATCTCATTAGCCTGTCACTGCCCCATTCACTCCAAGAGCCCGTGCCTCTGAGTTTGTTAGCCCTGGGAGCAGGTTCTGGGAAAGTGGTTCTTTCCTCCTCTACTGCTCCTCGGAGTCTGCGCAGGAGGGAGATGCTCAGCGGCAGAACCTTGCGGAACCAGAGCCCTGTCTTCTTTAGCCGTAAAACAAAGTGCTCTCCAAACACCTGCCTCACCAGCACAAGACTTATTTTTCTCTTTTAAAAAAATGAAAACAAAATCTTAAGCTTTCCTAATTACACAAGCGTTTTGTCTACATTCACAAGTTAATTTAATTCCTTGGGGTGGATAGCAATTCAGTCTTACTGCTGTCACCCCTCCCGACCCACACTCTGTCTTATCAAATGTCATTTGGCTCACAGCAGATGTCCAGCCAGACGGCAAACTAATACTGAAATGCCTGTCGCAAAAGTAATCATGTCCGATTATACTACTATGACAATCATTTCCGTTTTTAAGTTTCATTCATTATTTTGGGAAAACCTATTTGGTACAAGTCACTATGCCAGGTACTACAGTGAATATATTTAGTTTCTTTGCCCCCCTCAGACTATAGAGACAGATCATATTGGCACCCCCTAATTCAAGGCAGCATATGCCACATATCAGGAGAGATGGTCACATGTGGTGGCCACCGTTGCGTATCTACCCCAAAGCCATCCCGGCTGGTGGTTTTACCTGCCCGCACAACCTGCTTCTGTTCAGGTGGTGCAACCATGGGCATCAGCAGAGGCTGGGCCTCCCCGCCACCAGGATGAATCTCAGTCTAAGCCGATCAAGGTAATTCCTGGCCAGGGATTGGTTAAGGAACCAGCATGTGATGCAATTATGGAAATGAGAGGTGAGGTAATGTCTGCTGGTTGGGGGCTGGGGCTGGGGTTGGGGGGAGGGGAGCTCTTGGAAAATTTTCCTTGTTCTTAAAAAGGAATGCAGCCCTGGCCAGTGTGGCTCAGTGGTTAGAGTATTAGCCCATGCACCAAAGGGTCTCGGGTTCGAGTTCCGGTCAAGGGCACATAACTGGGTTGCAGGTTCAATCCCTAGCCCCCATCAAGGTGTGTGTGGGAGGCAACCAATTGATGTGTCTCTTTCACATCGATGTTTCTCTCTCTCTCCCCCACCCTCCCTCCCTCCCTTCCACTCTGAAAATAAATGGAAAAACTAACCTTGGGTGAGGATTAAAATAAAAATTTTTAAAAAAGCAATGCAGGGAAAGAATTACCTGATTTGCAACCTCTGGATAATATTGTGTGTGCACAGGAGGCTTGAAGTTGCTGTAGTCATCTTGTGACCGCAAGGGGACAAACATGAGGACAGAAGCTAACACTCTGAGCGTGACACAGCAGAAAGATGAAAAGCACCTGGGTCCTTGCCCAGCCAGAGTGGCTCAGTTGGTAGGGTTGTGGGTTTGATCCCTGGTCAGGGCACATACAGAAGGCAACTAATCAATGTTTTTCTCTCACGTCAATGTTTCTCTCTCTCCCTCTCCCTTCCTCTCTCTAAGCCTGTCCTCAGGTGAGGATTAAAAAAAAAAAAAAAAAAAGAACCTAGGTCCTTGATAGGATTTTGAACCCCTGAATTAACCAGCCCTGAAACTCCTCTGCCTCTGAGTTTTCCATTATGTGAGATTACAAATCCCCTTATTGTTTAGGACATATTGAGTTGGGTCTTCTATTGCCTCCTGCCAAAAGCATTCTAACTAATATAAAAGCCTTACACGGTAATGCAGTAGTTCATAGAAATGTTTAGTAAAATAATAATAAAAATATTAAGACCCTTTTAAATTTGTATAACCCTTTTGAGTGCAAACATTACCCCAGAGAGATTACATGCACCCTTTCCTTTCCTCCGTTTTTGGCCTTCCTCTGGCCACAGTTCCTAGTCAACCAAACTGATCTGCTTCTCGTCAGTGTTTCTAAGAATCTTGGCTGAACTTAAACCATAAATTGAAAGCACCCAGAGAACATCTGCTGGCCTGGAAAATGGCCCCTCTCCCCTTCTACATGCAACTGCTAACGGAGCCATGGTCTGATCTTCAGAGCGCAGAAGAGCAAGGAGGCCGCCAGGAAGCCTGACCCCAGGCAGTCCAGGACCTACAGCCTAAGGAGCTTTGAGCTGCCCTTGCAGACAAGGGGGTGGTGCCAGGTGACTCTTGGGACAAGAACCAGCCCAGATTCTGGGGGCTCCTGGATGTGAATAAGGGTCACTTGACTGGCTGTTCCCCTGTGTGGAGGGACTTGGGTCCTTGAGAGGAGAAAGCCTGAGAGATTTTTTTCTCCTTTTCTGGCCCATTTGCTTTTCTCTACTTTCCCTCCCTTCTCCCCTCTCTACCTCACCCTTCATCTTCTTCTCCCTCTGCTTCCATTTCTCTCCCCCACCCTTTCTCACTTACCTCCCCGTTCCTGGCTCCATTTCCTCCAACACCTCCCTCGCTCCCTCCAGCCATGCTCCAGGGCAGCCGGTGCTCCAGAGCCCACTCAGAGAGAGGGCACAGCTAGCAGAAGGCCAGTGGTCAGGCTGCACATCCCCTGGCCCTGGCCGGGCCCAGCTGCCAGGCGAGGGCCTGCACGGCCCGCAGGCAGAGGGCAGACAGGCTGTTTGCAGGGCATCAGACTCTTTGAACTTCTCTGTCCAGCTGTCACCCGGCCTCTCCCTGCAGGAGATGGGGTGAGATGGATGGCAGTGTCATGACTGCAGGAAAGAGCCTCCTGCAGGCTGGCCTGATGGGCAGGAGTCCCTGTCCTGTCTCCTCTCAGCACACTCAAGCCCCTGCCTGGGTAGGGAGGGGTGACCCAGGCTCCCCTCACAGGGACCATGAGCCAGGGCCATCACTTCACAGCCCATGGGGTTGTAAGTAGGGCCTCCCATCTCCGCATCTTCGTTAGGAAAATGATGTTGGGGTGCCTGGGTGACCCCAGAGTTCCCCACCTGCTCTAACTTTCTGGGGTTGCCGGCTGAGGGGTTCATGGCAGTTGTGTAGAGGGAGGGAGGGAGTCTGCCATGTGGGTCAGCACGAAGTCTGTGTCTCCTCTGGGCAATCCCAGTAAGTGGAGTTGGGGAGGACATTCCTGCCCTCCTTGGACTCCCTGACTGTGGTCTACTCTGAACATGGACCCTTCAGCTGGGGATGAGGTCACATGGACATTCCAGCTCACAACATCTCAAGTCAGGTTGTTCCACTTTCCCCACCCTTCTTTGCCCTTTCTGTATGGGGACTGCCTCCTTCTCACCTGGAGGATCTCAGGGCATCACCATGGGAAGGAAGGGCTTAAAGCTCCCGGGGCCAGTGCTCTGAGACCCATCACAATCTTTAATAAATGCTTCTTTGATTGCCTACACCCCTACTCAACCACCGACATGCCTGGAAAGAGCATCAGAAATCACTTCATCTAAGCCCTTTATTTTGCCAGCAAGGAAAGCAAGGCCCAGTGACCGGCCCAAGCCTGGGACCAGTTTTCTTACACATCCTACGCTGGAGGGTGAAGAGAAACCCTCATCAGGCACAGTCTCTTATAAGAGCCCTGCAGGATCAGGCGGGGACCAGGATGAGAACCTTGGCTTCTGTTCTGATAAGTGATGTCACTAACTCTGCAACTGCTCCTTCTCTGTCTCACTTGCCCAGTAGCCAGAGCCATTGCCTTGCACCATGGGACCGTGAAGACAGTGGGGCTGACACTGGAAAGGAGTCACAGACGGCATGACTCCTCACCCCTACAGGCTCCTGCAGGCACTTCCTAAGAACCAGAACATCCCCTTACACAACCACATTACTATCTTCACACCTAAAAACAGGAATAAATCATTCCATAGCATATAATAGACAAATTTCTTCAGTACCCTTTATTTTTCTTTGAATCCAGGATCCAATCTAGGTTTGAACACTGCATTTAGTTGTTACATCTCTTAGTCTCTTTCTTGTCTAGAACAATCCCCCAACTGTAGTGGGTTGAATGGTGGTGCCCCTAAAAAGATATGCCCACATCCCAGAGCCTATGAATGTGACCTTATTTGGAAATAGGAGTTTTTGTAAGATGTAGTTAAAGACCTTGAGATCATCCTGGATAACCTGAGTCCCCAAATTCAAAGACAAGTGTCTTTGTAAGAAGGAGAAGACACAGACACAGAAGAGAAGGAATGTGGAGGCAGCAGAGAGACATGAGAGGTGCAGCCTGGAGCCCCCAGGAGCGGGAAGGACTCTCCCCCAGAGCGGCCAGAGTACAGTCCTGCCAGCATCCTGAGTTTGGATGCCCAGCCTTCAGAACTATGAGAATAAATTTGTTTTGTTTTTTGTTTTTATCCTCACCCAAGGACATTTTTTGCATTTATCTTCAGATAGAGCAGGAGGGAGAGAGGGAGGAAGAGAGAGAGAAACATCGAGTGGTTGCCACCCTCACGACCCCAACTGGGGCTGGGGACAAACTGCAACCGAGGCACATGCCCTTAGCGGGAACCGAACCCGGGACTCTCTGGTCTGTGGGCCAATGCTCTAACCGCTGAACCAACTGGCCAGGACAATAAATTTGTTGTTTTAAGCCATCAAGTTTGTGGTGATTTCTTATGACATCCTTAGGAAACAAATATACCCACCATTTTTTTTTTAATTATGAAAATGACAGAATTCTCAAAGAGTCTAGGAATCTTTGACTTATAGAATGTCCCAAATCTGAAATTGTCTTCACATGGACCTTTTAAAGTATTAAATCAGATCAAGTCAGTCCTCTGCTTAAAACCCAATTAAAAATAATCTACAAACTGTTTATTCTGATTTACAAAGCCCTATGTGTTCTGACTCCCTCCCACTTCTCTACCCTCACTGTCCCCTCTCCCACCTCACTCCAGCTCACCGACCTTTCTTCAATTCCTCAGACACGCCAAGCTCATCCCAGCCTTACACCTATGCCCTCTGTCCAGGTGACAGCCAAATACAATTCTTGGTCTTTGAATCTGGATTGGGGGGAATAGCTATGAAGGACAGTATTGGGACAGCTGAGGGAATTTGAATATGGACTGTACATTGGGTTCATGAGTGGCTAACAGTACCATGGTTACATAGGGAAAGAGCACCATCCTTGTTCGCAAGAGCTGCATGCTGAAGTATTTGGGGTGAAATATCATGATGTCTGAAACTTACTTTCAAACAAATTGTGGTAAAACATTGACAACTGATAAATCTAGGAGAAGGGTATATTGGTGTTCATAGCAGCATTCTTTCAACTTTTCTCTGGGTTTGAAAATAATAAAAATAAAATAGTGGGAAAGATGGACAATTTATTTTTTAAATATGTTTTTATTGATTTTTTAGAATGAGAGGAAGGGAGAGAGAGATAGAAACATCGATGTAAGAGAGAGACATCGATGGCTGCCTCCTGCACACCCCCTACCAGGGATCGAGTCTGAAACCCAAGCATGTGCCCTGACTGGGAATGGAACAGGGACCTCTCAGTCCATGGGACCATGCTCAATCCACTGAGCCACACCAGCTGGGCAAGATGGACAATTTTTTTTTCTTTATTGATGTTAGAGAGGAGAGAGAGATAGAAACATCGATGAGAGAGAACATGGATTGGCCGCCTCCTGCATACCCCCCACTGGGGATCGGGCCCACAACATAGGCATGTGCCCTGACCGGGAATCGAACCAGCGACCTCTTGGTGCATGGGTCAATGCTCAATCACTGAGCCACACCCGGTGAGGCGCAAGATGGACAATTTAAAGAAAAAAGTCTTAATCCAGGTAGGCTCAAATTCTCATGTGCATTAAAAATCACCTAGCAAGTTGTTAAAATGCAGATTCTAGGGATTCAGAAGATCTTAGTGGGGGGGGCTGGAGTCTGCTTTCAACAGGCCCCCAGGGGATTTCTGAGTCAGGCCCCCAGGCCACACCATGAGAAGGAAGTCTCACTTAGCATTCTGAGGTCATAAGCTGCTCTCTGTTCTCCAGTTGAGGGGTCGCTGGTTGGAAGGGTCAGACGGACAGATGGAGATGCAATTTTACGATGATGACAGGACTTGAGATTGTGGGCATAGTTGAGGGAGTTGAGGACAGATTTTGCTCTTCTTTCCTGGCTTTTGGCTTCTGGGGCAGTGGGGGGGAGGGTGCGGAAGGCGCAGAGGAGGCTCCTAGAGCCCAGGGGAAGAAAAAAAATCAGGCCTCTGAAATCCTAATACCAAAGCTGCTTTTCTACTTTACACACCCTTGGTTAATTCTCCTCATCTGCAAAATGGAAGTCATAACAATTTTGAAGCATCCTCCAAATTGAAATGTTTCCTTATCCTTGAGTCTTAAACACAAACCTGGGTGCATTCAGACTGCAGACATGTCATTCTGGCTTCTTGCCAGATGGTGGCAGCAACACATCTCTTTATTTTCCAGATTGACAACCTGAGGAAAGATTTTTTTCAGGTGCCTCAGGGTTGCCCTTCAGTTTAATCAACATTTATTTGACCAAGGTCCTGTGCTAGACACCATGGAAAAAAAGGCGAATAAGACCTGATAGCTGCCCTCAAAGATCGTATTGTCAGGGTGGGAGGAGTCAGACATATCGATTACTATTTTACTAGCTATGTGACCTGGGTCAAATTGCTTAACCTCTAAGTGCTTCCATTTCTTCAACTGTAAAATGGGAGGAGTAATAGTACCCATGTATAGGATTATTGTGAAGATTAAAAGTAGTAGCATGTGTAAGATGCTTGGTATATAGGAAATGTTAGCCATTACATAAAATACAGTGAGAGAAGAGATGAGATAGAAAAGATACCCAGAGTGTTCTCTAACTGGGAGGAGAGAAACCCAAAGTGGAAATAATGGGGAAAGAATTCTATTCTGGTGGAGCCACTCTGCCAGTGGAGACCCTGGAGCTGGACCAGCCTGGGAGAGCCCACCCTGAATGGAGCTGGACTTCTGGCTGAAGCTCGTGTTGGTCCCACAGGCCCAGAGCGCAGACCACCAGCAAGGCCTGACCCTCCAGGACGAGCCTTCCTGGAGAGGGAGCTGCCCTTAGCGCGCTGCACAACCTCAGGCAGGCAACTTTGTCCCTTTGAGCTTCAGGTCCTACCTGTGACGGGGAAGGGGATCACGGGAACCAAGGGACAGTACGGAGTTCCACATCTGGGACACTGCAGAGAGTGAGCTGTAAAGTCAGCTAATTCGGGAGTATCAGGGTGGGGAGCTAAGGATGTAAAGAGGAAGCATTAGAAAGGCAAAGAGATCTTGGGGAGCACACTGAACTTTCCCCAGGATGTGGAATGCAGGTTGAGCCAATCTTAAACCTCAAGGGGCAGAGAGACCCCCACTGACACTTAGTTACAAGTAATTAAGATTTTGTTCTTGCTCCTTTGTGTCTGTTTCCTCTCTGTCACATGGGAGAGGAAGACGACAGTCAACAGTGTTGAGCACCTATTATGAGCCTCATAACATGCTCATTGTTCTATGTACAATCTCTCATATAGAGCTCACAACAACCCTGGGAGGAAGGTGTCATCCTCCCAATATTACAGATGAAAAAACTGAAGCTCAGAGAGGACAAGTAACTTGCTCAGTGTCATAGTGTCAGTCAGTGCCCAGGCTGGTGCACTGATCTTTTCTCCTCTAACCTTTTCCTCGTCCACCTTAGCCTCAGCAGCCCACTGCCTTAAAAATGCCCTGGGAATCTTCTTATCCATTAATACCCCAGCTCCAGATCACAAATTCACACATCCTCTCAGTGACTCTTTCAATTTCTTTGTACTATGACTATTCCTTGACCTGGTCTGGGAGTCCAGCTATGGCCCTCTGTACTCTGCCAGTCTCCCCCACACCCCTCCTCACCCAGCTTTGAGGCCATGGCCGTCATTCAGTAGCACTCTTGCTAGTGACCTAAACTTTGTTTCTCATTTTCCTAGCAAACTTCTGAATGCATCCAATTGTCATTTTTCTCCAAGCCTTCACCAAACAGCCAAGGGTGGCAGAAGGAAGAAGGGTAATAATTACACTGGCTAATACATATACAACACGTTCTGTGTGCCAAGCGCTAAGTGCTCCACATACTGTAACTCATTTCAGCCTCCAACGCTATGAGGGAGGCACTATTATTATCTTCTCCACTTGTGGATAAAGACAATGGGTGAACTGAGGTTAAACCACTCACCTAAACCCAAAGCACACAGCTAATTAAATTGAGGAGACTTGGTCGAACCCAGGCAGTCTTAATCAAACTCAACATCCATGTCTTAATCAGTATACTATCTGCCCAATACAGAGAAAGATGAAGCCACCTTTCCCTCTCTCCATCAACCAGTAAATGCTTGGCTCCTTCAACCCTGGGTCCAACACTGCTCACAGCCACTAGTGGGGACATATATATTTTTAAATCTTCACCCGAGGACATGCTTAAAGAGATGGAGAGAGAGAGAGAGAGAGAGAGAGAGAGAGAGAGAGAGAGAGAGAGACATCGATGTGAGAGAAACATCGAGGTTGCCTTCCATAGGTGCCCGGACCAGGGATCAAACCTGCAACCTAAGTATGTACCCTGACCTGGAATCAAGCTGGCAACCTTTTGGTGAACAGGATGATGCTCAACCGACTGAGCCATTCCAGCTCAGCAAGTGGGAATAATTGAAAAGTCCAGATCTTCACTGCATTAGGGGGCTGACAGTATCACTCAGGAGATCAATAATAATAATAATAACAATAGCCCTGGCTGGTTTGGCTCAGCGGTTAGAGCATCAGCCCTCGGACCGCAGAGTGCCGGGTTCGGTTCCCGCTAAGGGCTCGTACCTCGGTTGCAGTTTGTCCCCGGCCCCGGTTGGGGCTCTGTGGGTGGCAACCACTCGATGTGTCTCTCTCACATCAATGTTTCTCTCTCTCTCTTCTTCCCTCTCTCCCTCTGGCTCTATCTGAAGATAAATGCAAAAAAAAAAATGTCCTCGGGTGAGGATAAAAATAATAATAATAATAACAACAATAATAATAAACTAGCTTACATTTTCAACTGTTATTATGTGTTCTGGGTATTTTACACATACTTATTCATTTAACCCTCCCAACAACACTATGAGGTGGAAACCACAATTACCCCCATTTCACTGAAGGACATGGAAGAACATAGTATCGAAACTATTATTACAATAGAGAGTATTGAGTCAGATGGGAAGCTTGGCCAGAGCCCTGAGTCTTAACTGTGACCCTTTCCTATCTTTCTTCTGGCCCCAAGGTCTCCTGGGCCTGGCTCTTCCTGAGTAAGGGGGACAAGTCTCCTCTGCCTTGCCAGCAGGCAAGGATGGTTTCTGTACCCAGGCCCTGGCCTCACTCCCTCCACAGCCCCCAGCGCCCTGCTGAAGAGGCCCTGGTCCCACCTACTCTAAGGCATCTGGGTTGTGAGCTGGGAGCTCAAGCAGGGGAGAGCATGGGGACCCCAACTGGAACTCTCTGGGTCCAGCCCAAGGGGCCTCTACTCTCAAAGACCCAGGTCTACCAGCAGCTCCTTATAAAGACGGCCTGAGCTGGTCTTGCCTGCCCCTCCCCATGCAGTACCAGCTCAAACTCCCAGTCTGCACCTCGAGGACAGCAGGCGGGGGCAGGGCAGGGCCTAGGCTGAGTAGATGGGGCTCCAGGCCAATGGCAGCTGGCGCTCAGAGCATAGGGCTGTAGCAGAAAGCACCAAGGTTTCCCAGCCCCCTCCTCACACCTGCCAAGACCCCCATCCCCAGCCCAGGCAGGACCTTCCTCCTCCCCACTCCCAGGAGTTAGAGGGGATAGGCCCTGGTTTATCCATTCCTTCTCTCCCATCCTCCCTCTTCCCATTCCCCTGGCAACCAGACCAGACCCATCAAGGAGAAGGACCTGGCAGCTGTGCAGGGAGAGACTAATGGCCCGGAAGAAAGGAGGGGCCTGGAGAGAAGAGGCGGTAGGGATGCGAGCCTGTGGTTGGGCGTTGGCCCATCTCAGAGGACACACAAAGAGGGGGAGGCTCCTCTGCCCTGCAATGCTGAAGGAGATGGCAGCCAGGGAGCTGCCCTCCTCACTGCCTCAGCCAGAGATCCAACCCGGAGTCCCAAACCTGCTTCCCCAGATGCCCAACTCTTGTCCTCAGGGTCAGTCTAAGGCAGACTTGTCCCTACTGGAGAGCCCCGGAGTCCCCAGCAGCAGCAGCCCCATGGCTCCTGTCAAACACCGAAGGTCTCAGCACACCGGTTCCTGCAGACAATCCGAGCTGCCTCTGTCCACTCTGGGCAGCCTGTGCCTGCATTCTGGAAGCCATTTGACATGCAAAGGCCAGACATCAGCCTTTCAGCTAACTCCAGGGTGAGGGAGGATAGGGAGGGATGTGTGGTGTGTGTGTGTTTGTGTAATGTGTGTGCACATAGGTACGCAGTGCTATTATACATTATGCTTCTGTGTGCACAGGCTTGTGGATCTGTTCTGTGGCCTTTCTCCTCTTTCAGTATCTGAACTGTTGGGGATGGGCACCGTCTCTTTCCCCATCCAGCCCCATCCATCCTTGGGTACCTGCAACTCCCCAATACTGGAAACCAGTTCCTGCCAATCCATCCATCTCTCAGCCTTGGCAGCACTACCACCCCTCAGCCCCCTCCCCTTCCTACCTCAGGAATCGCCCTGGTTCCCGTAAGGCCATGACTGAGCAGCAGTTGGTTGGGGGAAGGGAGAATCCAGTAAAGCCAGACAGCATGTACAGGCTCACTCGGCTCAGCTCGTGACAGGGCACAGACCCTGCCTAGTGGGATCCAGAGCCGGGCCCAGTCATTCTCAGCCCCTTCTCATGTGCCCACCCTGTTGGGCCTGGGATAGGTCCAGGTTTGGGAGCTGTGTCTTTAAAGCTGAGACATAAGCAGGCACCCCCGCCCCCCACCCAAGTGTCCAGGGGAGGGGGAGGGGAAGTGGCCAGTCCATTAGCAGCAGAGCTGGCGCCAGGCAGCAACCCTTCACAGGGCCCTGGGGATTAAAGAGAGGCAGCCCTTCCTCAACCCCCTTAGCTGCTTCTGTGGTCCTGTCCCCCCATATCTCCCTGGGTGTGGTGACAAAGGAGGTAACTGACAGCAGGTTGAAAGCAGAGCATAGCCTTCAGGGGAAAAGTGGAGTCACAGGCTTTGGGGCCTAAGCCAAGCCAGCTCTCCATCTTCCTGAACCACCTCCTCCCTACTCATGTGCCAGAAGCCTGTCCCTAACCTCATTCCTCCTATCCCCCAGTTTTTACCAGCTTTTTCAGGCAGGGACCCCAGCTCAAATCAGGCCCTCCCATCCTATGCTCCAGCTCTGGACGCTTGCTGAAAGGCGCTGACCTCCAACCCCTCCTGCCTGTGGCCAGTAGTCGCTATCCCTGCTTGCTTCCCACCAGCAACAGGGGGAACCAAGTAGGCAGGGCGCCAGCAACCTGGGAGGGAGGGTGCGGCGCTCCTGCTGCTCCGCAGGGGTGGGGCGTCCCCCTCCCCACTTAGCCGCACGGTCAGGCCAGTGGGAGGAGCTGCCCGTGCCCCCGCTGAGCCCGCAGGACTATAAAGCCGCCTTGCAGCCGTCTGCAGCTCTGGGACCAGCTCTGCCAGCGGTGACTGCCCATCCTTGGCCACCATGAGCCACCCGTCGGGCCTCCGGGCCAACATCAGTTCCACCTCCTACCGCCGCACCTTCGGGCCACCGCCTTCACTGTCCCCCGGGGCCTTCTCCTACTCGTCCAGCTCTCGTTTCTCGGGCAGCCGCCTGCTGGGCTCGGCTTCCTCCAGCTCCTCGGTGCGTCTGGGCAGCTTCCGCGGCCCCCGGGCTGGCGCGGGCGCCCTCCTGCGCCTGCCCTCGGAGCGCCTCGACTTCTCCATGGCCGAGGCCCTTAACCAGGAGTTTCTGGCCACGCGCAGCAACGAGAAGCAGGAGCTGCAGGAGCTCAACGACCGCTTCGCCAACTTCATTGAGAAGGTGCGCTTTCTGGAGCAGCAGAATGCGGCCTTGCGCGGGGAGCTGAGCCAGGCCCGGGGCCAGGAGCCGGCGCGCGCAGACCAGCTGTGCCAGCAGGAGCTGCGCGAGCTGCGCAGGGAGCTGGAGCTGCTGGGCCGCGAGCGCGACCGGGTGCAGGTGGAGCGCGACGGGCTGGCGGAGGACCTGGCGGCGCTTAAGCAGAGGTCAGGGGGCAGGGCCGGGCGTCCACCGTCGAGGCGGCTGCTCCTCGCTCCGCTTCCCTTCCCACTAGCCACTCGAGGGAGTTGCTTTCCGCCTCAACTTGGGAGGGCGTGTGCGGGCAGCATCCGTGCCCTCCCTCAACCACTTTGCTGAATCCCTAGGGGACAAAGTGGCTATGTCTCTTCGTGTATAAAGGGGCCCCAGCTCGTTAGACAGAAAATGGGGCACATCCATCAGGCACCCTGAAGACCCTCCTAGAAGTCCTGGGCAGTACCCCAGATCCTGGGGAGCGGAGAGGACGGTAAGCTCGCAGCTCAGCCTCTGCCCACTGTTCCCACCAGGCTGGAGGACGAAACACACAAGCGGGAGGACGCTGAGCACAACCTCGTGCTCTTCCGCAAGGTGAGCCCAGGTCTCGCGTGGATTTCCGTCTCCTTCCCCTTACCCCGGGCCTGCGTGTCCAGGGTGGCATCTGTAGGTGCAGGGAGGCCATCAGAAGCCTTCGGAGGCTGACAGGGAGGGCCTGGCTCTTTCTCATGCTGAGCAGCCCCTCCCTGCTCTTGAACCCCCACTGCCACCCCATGAAGGACGTGGACGATGCTACCCTGGCCCGCCTGGAGCTAGAGCGCAAGATTGAGTCTCTGATGGATGAGATTGAGTTCCTCAAGAAATTGCATGATGAGGTGGGTGAACCTGCATGTCAGGGGAGGCTTCGGAGGTTGGGGGTGGTCTCTTTGCAGCTGGGAGACAAGCTCTGGAGGAGATTGGCGGCTACTGCGGAGGAATAGCCCTGGGGAACCGAAGTGAGATTCCTTGGATGGACGCCGCCCGTCAAGCTGTCTACAGGTGGGGTTTGCCTCCCGCCCCTGCGCCACCTAGTGGCGACCAGCGGAGGTGCACCCCGTAACCTAGCCACTGGCTCAGTGCGGGCCGGGCTCAGACCGCGCAGTCCTGTGCGCGCTGCACTCCTTGGCGCCCCCTTCCGTTCACTCAAGTGTTTCTGTTCTTTTCTGTGCGCGAACTGTGCGCCCCTGGTGCGATCTGCGGGGCGAACTCGACGTTTTGTTGTCCTGGGCGGCAGGAGTTGCGAGACCTGCAGGTGAACATGGAGAACCAGCAGGTGCAGCAGATTGAAGTGGAAGCGACCGTGAAGCCCGAGCTAACAGCAGCACTAAGGGACATCCGCGCGCAGTACGAGAGCATCGCAGCGAAGAACCTGCAGGAGGCAGAGGAGTGGTACAAGTCCAAGGTATGGTTTTGGGAGGGCCTGTGAGGGTAGGGCGCTTGGGCAAGGGTGCATTCCGTCTGCTCACACCTGGGTTGCTCTCCATCCCTCAGTACGCGGACCTGTCAGACGCTGCCAACCGAAACCACGAGGCCCTGCGCCAGGCCAAGCAGGAGATGAATGAGTCCCGACGCCAAATCCAGAGCTTGACGTGCGAGGTGGACGGGCTGCGAGGCACGGTGAGTACCAGGCTGCGCCACCGGCTGGGGATGGTCAGTGAAGGCTGTTCCCTCTCTGATTCATGCTTCCCCCACCCCCACCCCAGAACGAGGCGCTGCTCAGACAGCTGCGGGAGCTGGAGGAGCAGTTTGCCCTGGAGGCGGGCGGGTACCAGGCGGGCAATGCGCGCCTCGAGGAGGAGCTGCGGCAGCTAAAGGAGGAGATGGCGCGGCACCTGCGCGAGTACCAGGAGCTCCTCAATGTCAAGATGGCCCTAGATATAGAGATCGCCACCTACCGGAAACTGCTGGAGGGCGAGGAGAGCCGGTGGGGGCGGGGCTGCTGGAGGGTGGTAGGGCGTGGTCAGGAAAGGGGCGCGGCCTGGGCGGAGTAGCTAACCACTTGCCTCGCCCCCAGGATCTCCGTGCCCATCCATTCCTTTGCATCCTTTGGTATAAAGACGACACGTGAGTCTCCCACACCTTTCCTCCAACCTGTCGGTCCCTGTCCTCTTCTGCCCTGATCCGACCCTTGCTATGGCTCTGCTTAGGGACTGGTTCTCTCTGTGAACTATTGAGTCCTGGTCTGCTCTCGCCCTTCTCCTTAAGCCCTGTCCCTCCCCACCCTTCCCCTCACAGATGGTATGAGGGCTTAAAAGGAGATAAACGCCAAGACTCCTCTCTTCCACCCCTCACCTACTTTTTCCAGTGCCTGAGGTGGAACCTCCCCAGGACAGCCACAGCCGGAAGATGGTTCTGATCAAGACCATTGAAACCCGGGATGGGGAGGTGAGATGGGACACTTGGGACCAGGACCCCATCGTTTCCATATTATTTCTGAGTCCTAGCTGGGCTGCAGCTGATCTTAGGGTATTGTGGGTTAGTGGTTCTTGGGGTGGGAGGGAGATAGGGAGATAGAGAAAGTAGATGGATAGATTAGAGCCTCAGCTTGTTATGCCAGAGGGCAGACACAATGACCCAAAGGAGCTCCAAGGATGGTGGTACTGAGTGGTTTGTGCCCTTCACATGCCTTGCCCCCAGCAGGTGGTGACAGAGTCCCAGAAGGAGCAGCGCAGTGAGCTGGACAAGTCCTCGACTCACAGCTATTAAACCCGTTGGTCCAGAACTCCCTGACCCTGCCCTAGGCCTACTCAAAGCCCACACCCAACACGAGTCCTGAATTAGTCTCCCTCCATCTGCATGTGTAGGGGATGGTACCAGTCACCCCTTCCCTGGCCTGTAGCCAAGCCCTACCCAGCCAGCAGTAGCTGGGCTTCTCCCTGCCCTGATATATAGATATGACCCATATGTTCCCCTTTTCTGATTCTGGTAAGAGGCCAATGATTCCCAAGTCAAGTCTACTCCTGCCATGGACCTGGGTCTGTGTTTAACTTTTGAATCAAATAAAACTGCTGTCAAGAGAAACCTTTCCAGTGAATTTGTGTCTGTGGAAGTGGTGGCACCTGAGAGGAGGAGGCTCAGCAGTATTTTCTCCTTGTCTCTAGTCATTTCTTTACTGCATCCCACTATCTTGGCATTTAGGACTCCTATCTACCCTTCTGGCTGTTTTCCTAACTCTCTGCCATTTCTTCTCAACTTCTGTTCCCCCTCTGCAGCCCTGAATGTCCAGGTGCCTCTGGGTGTCCTAGAGACCCCTCAAATTCAACATGTCCCAAACAGAGCTCATCTCCCTCTTCACCATCTGTAATCATGTTCTTCTGAATTCTCCACCTCAGAAGAAGGCACCATTAGGACTTCTGTTGCCCAAATTAGAACTCAATTCATCTTACACCCCTTTCTTTTCTTTGCCTCCCCACCCCAGGCAATTCTGTTAATTTTACTTCTTAACTCATTCAACTCTGTCTGGTTCTCCCCATTCCCACTGCCACCACCCTAGTCCAGGCCACCGTCATCTCTTATCTGGGTTACACTATCTGCCTCAGTAGTCTCTTTCCCCTAGCTTGGCCCTGCCTCCCACCTAAACCTAATCAACACTTAGCCAGCAAATAAGATTCTGCTGCCACCACCCCTCCCCCTACTTGAAAATGTCCACTTCTGCCCTGGCGGGTAGCTCAGTTGGTTAGAGCATCCTCCCAATACCCCAAGGTTTCGGGTCCAATCCCCAGTCAGGGCACATACTAGAATCAACCAATGAATGCAAATATAAGTGGAACAACAAATAGATTCTCTCTCTCTCTCTCTCTCTCTCTCTCTCTCTCTCTCTCCCTTCCTCCCTTTCTCCCTCCATTCCTCTCTCTCTCTCTAAAATCAAGAAACAAAAATTGAAAAAAAAAGAAAATGTCCACTTCCATTCTGTCCTCCAACTCCACTCCATCTTATCCTTGCCTTCAAGTCAAAATCTACTTCTGGATTGCCCTAGCCGGGTAGCTCAACTGAGTAGAATCAACCAATGAATGTATAAATAAGTGGAAGAACAAATCAGTGTTTCTCTCTCTCTCAAAATCAATAAATAAATTAAAATTTTTTTTCAAATCTATTTCTGGATTTTAAATTATCTTCTTCACTCAATTACAGTGCTGGGTGCAGGAAATAAGCCAAAGTCCCCTCTCAAGAAGCTCACGGTCTTGGGTGTGAGAGATAGACAACTAAACAGACAATTCCAACCTGGCGATGAGTGCTATGACTGGGATAAGGAGGTGGCATTGTGGGAACATGAAGAGGAGCACCTAACCCAGACTCGGAGTAAGGATGGCTTCCCAAAGGAGGTGTAATCACACTGAGCACTGAAGAACAAACAGGAGTTATTCAGGTGAATCAGGGAGAGAAGGAGGACTTTCTAGGTAGACGAGTCAGCCAAGAGGTAAGGGAGCAAGTTCAGAAATAAAAAACAGTTTGAGCCCTGGCTGGTTTGGCTCTGCGGTTAGAGCGTCGGCCTGCGGTCCAGAGAGACCGGTGTTCGGTTCCTGCTAAGAGCATGGGCCTCAGTTGCAGTTTGTCCCCGGCACTGGTTGGTCGTGTGGGAGGCAGCCACTCGATGTGTCCCTTTCACGTCGATGCTTCTCTCTCTCTTCCTCTCTCTCCTTCCCACTCTATCTGAACAAAAAATGGAAAAATGTCCTCGGGTGAGGATAAAAAAAAAAAGTTCGATAATGCTGGGGTGAAGGACAGAAAGGAAAGAATGGCGTTGAGGTTGGAAAGATTAAATGAGGGCCAGTCATAGAGGGCCTCATATGCCATATTAAGGCATTCAGAATTTATCCTAAGGAAAAGGGAAAGAAAAGGATTTAATCAGGAGGATAAAGTATTCAGATCTGCATTTTAGAAAAATCAGTCTAGCTGTAGTGTTTAGAAACAATTGGAAGGAGACGGAGGCTATTGCAATGAAACATGCAAAAGATGATGGTGGGCAAAGAAGTGGATGGATTTGAGAAATGTCTGGGGAGTAGAATCTGCAGTACCTACGGAGAGATTGGCAGGTGAGGGAAGAGGATATAGTAGAGGTGGCCAAGGTTTTGGCTTGAACAAACAGGCAGATGGTGGACCTTTCACAGGAACAGGAAGGAAACAGGAGGAGGGGGTGCCCAAGACAACAAAGTCCGTTTAGACTTACTGAGGGTGAAAACAATCCAGAGGAAGGACGGGCAGGCAGTTGGATCCACAGGTCTGAAGTTCAGGTGTGATGGCATATTTTGAGATACTGAATCTATCAGTATCTTTCTACTTTGATGCTTTCTTCTACAAGTAGCATATAACCCCATTTTTAAAAAGAAAAAGAGCAAATTAAAAATAAATAAATAGCCCTGGCCGGTTTGGCTCAGCGGTTAGAGCGTTGGCCTGCGGTCCAGAGAGACCTGGGTTCGGTTCCCGCTAAGGGCATGTACCTCGGTTGCGATTTGTCCCCGGCCCTGGTTGGTCGTGCGGGAGGCAGCCACTCGATGTGTCTCTTTCACATCAATGTTTCTCTCTCTCCCTCTCTCTTCCTCTCTCTCCCTCCCATTCTATCTGAACAAAAAATGGAAAAATGTCCTCGGGTGAGGATTAAAAATAAATAAATAAATAAATAAATAAAATAAAATAAAAATTAAAAAATAACAAAAAAAGAAAAGAAAAAAGAGAGAGAGAAAAAAGGAAAAGAAAGTAAAGAAATATCTCATGAGCCCGGCCGGTGTGGCTCAGTAGTTGAGCACCAGCCCATGCACCAAGAGGTCGCCAGTTCGAGTCCTGGTCAGGGCACATGTCCAGGTTGTGGGCCCGATCCCCAGTGGGAGGCATGCAGGAGGCGGCCAGTCGATGTTCTCTCTCATTGATGTTTCTATCTCTCTCTCCCTCTCCCTTTCTCTCTCTCTAATATCAATTAAGGGAAAAAAAATTAAGAAATATCTCATGTAACAACAGCCAGAGGTAAGCAGACTCTGAGGTTGGTTGGTTCAGCAGCTCAGTGATGTCATCAAGGACGCAGGCTCTATCCATGGTTCTGCTTAGCATTCCTCCTTGAAGGGGAGCTTTGTCCTTGGGATGGTTCTCCTCATGGTCCCAAGACAGCTTCTGGAAGCTACTGGGTGATGCTTTTCTCTTCACATCCAGTAGAGGAAAGAGCTATAAGTATGAGATATAAGTCCTTTCCTTTAGGCTATCTGGCTAAGGTCATTGGCATGTCCACTCCTGGAGCAATGACAGTTGCCAGGGGAAAGCACTGATGGGCTTGAACTAATTGTCTGATATGGAATAGATGTTAGGAACCAACCACAGTGTCCATTGTAAATATTGCTAAGGATCACCGCCATCACCCTCCACACACAGGCACACGTATATCACAGTCTCACTTTATTTTATTATTTTTTTATTTATTTTATCCTCACCCAAGGACATTTCTCCATTTTTGTTCAGACAGAGTGGGAGGGAAAGAGAGAGAAAAACATGATGTGAAAGGGACACATCAACTGGCTGCCTCCCGCAGGACCCCCGACCAGGGCCGGGGAGGAATGGCAACCGAGGTATGTGCCCTTGACCAGAATCGAACCCGCGACTCATTGGTCCGCGAGCCGACCCTCTAACCACTGAGCCAAACCGGCCAGGGCCATTTTTTTGTTTAATTAAATTTATTGGAGTAGCTTCTGGAAAGAAGCCGAGCGGCTGACTATGGCGACCGCCGCGGAGCAGTGGGTCCTGGTGGGGATGGTGCGGGCACTCTGTGAGGCTCCTGTTACCATCTTACCTTGGAAGGAATTCTAATACTCTCGATAATCAGACTTCTTTTCTCCAAAACTTACAAATTGCAAGAACGATCTGATCTTACAATCAAGGAAAAAGAATTGATTGAAGAGTGGCAACGAGAACCTCTTGTTCCTCCTGTCTCAAAAGACCATCTTTCTCTCAACCACAACATTGTTTCAGGGTCTGTTGCAAATTTTCTTCATAAGAAGATATTAACAGTGTGCTGACACTACTACTACTTGATTGATTACCAGTGGAAAACACCTATAAAACTTCAGCTCACTTATCCTACCTCTCTTCTTGCTTCCAGTGCCTGATCTGTTTGTTGTTGTTTTTTTTTAACTTATCTTTATTGTTGAATATATTGCAGATGTTCCTCCTTTTTCCTCTATTGACCCTCTCCTCCCCACTCCCGCCCTCCTCCTACCTTCCCCCACACTTTTGTCTTGTCTGTTGGTTGTGCACGTGTGCATATAAGTTCTTTGGTTTCTTTCTTTCTTTTTCTTTCTTTTTTTTTTGAACATATGAAGGTATAAGTCCAACCAACTTTATTTTTTTTTATTAATTTGTTTTTGTTACAGATGTTTCTCCTTTTTCCCCCATTGACACCCTCATCCCCATCCCTCTCGGCCCCGTCCCCAGCTATGTTGTCCATGTCCATTGGTTATGCATACATGCATATAAGTTCTGTGGTTTATCTCCCCCCTACCCACCCCCTCTTCGGGGGATTGTCAGTCTGTACCCTTCGTCCACGTCTCTGGGTCTGCCCTGTTCCTCAGACTGTTACGTTCATTATATTCCACAAATAAGTGAGATCATGTGATATTTGTCTTTCTCTGCTTGGCTTGTTTCACTTAGGATAATACTTTCCAGGTCCGTCCATGTCATCTCAAAGGATAAGGGATCTTTTTTTCTTACAGCTGCATAGTACTCCATTGTGGATATGTACCACCGCTTTTTTATCCATTCGTCTACTGATGGACACTTGGGCTGTTTCCAGATCTTAGCTATTGTAAATAGTGCTGCTATGAACATAGGGGTACATATATTCTTTCTGATTGGTGTTTCAGGCTTCTTAGGGTATATTCTTAGGAGTGGGGTCAAATGGCAATTCAATTTTTAATTTTTTGAGGTAACACCATAATGTTCTCCATAGTGGCTACACCAGTCTACATCCCCACCAGCAGTGTACTAGAGTCCCCTTTTCTCCACACCCTCGCCAACACTTGTTGTTTGATGCTTTGTTGATGGCGGCCATTCTGACAGGTGTGAGGTGATACCTCATTGTTGTTTTAATTTGCATCTCTCTGATGATTAGTGATGTTGAGCATTTCTTCATATGTCTCTTGCCCATTTGTATGTCCTGTTTGGAAAGGTATCTATTTAGTTCCTCTGCCCATTTTAAATTGGGTTCTTTGTCTTCCTTGTGTTGAGTTGTATGAGCACTCTATATATTTTGGAGATTAACCTCTTATCTGAGGTATCATTGGCAATTATGCTCTCCCATACAGTGGGTTGCCTTTCCGTTTTGATGGTTGTTTCTTTTGCTGTGCAGAAGCTTTTGAGTTTGATGTAGTCCCATGTGTTCATTTTTTTCCTTTGTTTCTGTTGCCTTAGGTGATGTATCAGTGAAAATTCTGCTGCGTATGATGTCTGAAATTTTGTTGCCTACATTTTCTTCTAGGATTTTTATGGATTCACGAGTCATATTTAAGTCTTTTGAGTTTATTCTTGTGTATGGTGTAAGTTGATGGTCTAGTTTCATTTTTTTGCATGTAGCTGTCCAATTTTCCCAACACCATTTATTAAAGAGGCTGTCCTTACTCCATTGTATGCTCTTGCCACCTTTGTTGAATATTAATTCAGCATAAAGTTTTGGGCCAATTTCTGGGTTCTCTGTTCTATTCCATTGATCTATATGCCTGTTCTTGTGCCAGTACCAGGCTGTTTTGATTACAATAGCTCTGTAGTATAACCTGATATCCAGTACTGTGATCCCGCCTACTTTGTCCTTCTTTTTCAAGATTGCTGTGGCTATTCGAGGTCTTTTTTGGTTCCACATGAACTTTTGAAGTATTTGTTCTAGTTCTGTGAAATACATCACTGGTATTTTGATGGGGATTGCATTGAATCTATAGATTGCTTTGGGTATAGATTGCTATGGACATTTTAATGATGTTAATTCTTCCAATCCATGAACAAGGTATGTGCTTCCACTTTTTTATATCTTCCTCTATTTCTTTTTTCAATGTCCTGTAGTTTTCTGCAAATAGGTCCTTTACTTCTTTGGTTAATTTATTTCTAAGTATCTTATTTTTTTTTGCCGTGATGGTAAATGGGATTGTTTTTTTAGTTTCTCTTTCTGTGAGTTCATCATTGGTGTATAAGAATGCCGTCGATTTCTTCATGTTAATTTTGTATCCTGCTACTTTGCCAAATTCATTTATTAAGTCTAGTAGATTTTTGATGGAGTCTTTAGGGTTTTCTATGTATAATATCATGTCATCTGCAAATAATGACAGTTTCACTTCCTCCTTTCCAATTTGGATCCCTTTTATTTTTTCTTCATGTCTGATTGCTGTGGCTAAGACTTCCAGTACTATGTTAAATAAGAGTGGCGAAAGTGGGCATCCCTGTCTTGTTCCTGTTCTTAAGGGAAATGCTCTTAGTTTTTGCCCATTGAGTATGATGTTGGCTGTAGGTCTTTCATATATGGCCTTTATTATGTCAAAATATGATCCCTCTATTCCCACATTGCTGAGTGTTTTTATCAGAAATGGGTGCTGGATTTTGTCGAATGCTTTTTCAGCATCTATTGATATGATCATATGGTTTTTATCTTTCATTTTGTTTACGTGGTGTATCACATCTATTGATTTGCGAATATTGTACCAGCCTTGCATCCCTGGGATGAATCCCACTTGGTTATAGTGAATAATTTTTTTAATATATTGCTGGATCCGGTTTGCTAGTATTTTGTTAAGGATTTTGGCATCTATATTCATCAGGGATATTGGCCTGTAGTTTTCTTTCTTTGTAGTGTCTTTATCTGGTTTTGGAATTAGAATTATGCTGGCCTCGTAAAACGAGTTTGGAAGTCTTCCTTCTTCTTGAATTTTTTGAAATAGTTTGAGGTGGCCCTGGCCGGTTTGGCTCAGCGGTTGGAGCGTCGGCCTGCGGTCCGGAGAGACCTGGGTTCGGTTCCCACTAAGGGCATGTACTTCGGTTGCAGTTTGTCCCCGGCCCTGGTTGGTCGTGCGGGTGGCAGCCACTCGATGTGGCCCTTTCACGTCGATGTTTCTCTCTCTCTCTTTTCCTCTCTCTCCCTCCTACTCTATCTGAACAAAAAATGGAAAAATGTCCTCGGGTGAGGATAGAAAGAAAGAAAGAAAGAGAGAGAGAGAGAGAGAGAGAGAGAGAGAGAGAGAGAGAGAGAAAGAAAGAAAGAAAGAAAGAAAGAAAGAAAGAAAGAAAGAAAGAAAGAAAGAAAGAAATAGTTTGAGGTGAATGGGTGTTAGTTCTTTGAATGTTTGGTAAAACTCCCCCATGAAGCCGTCCAGGCCTGGGCTTTTGTTTGCTGAGAGAGTCTTGATTACACCTTCAATTTTCTTTGTTGTTATTGGTCTGTTCAAGTTCTCTGTCTCTTCCTGACTCAGTTTTGGGAGACTATGTGTTTCTAGAAATGTGTCCATTTCGCTTAGATTGTCTAATTTGTTGCCGTATAATTGTTCATAGTATTTGATAACGATCCTTTGTATTTCTGTGGTATCAGTTATTATTTCTCCTCTTTCATTTCTGATTTTGTGTATTTGGGTTCTCTCTCTTTGTTTCTTGGTGAGTCTAGCTAAGGGTCCATCAATCTTGTTTATCTTTAAAAAAAAAAAACACAGTTTTTTGTTTCATTGATCCTTTGCATTGTTTTTTTGGTCTCCATGTCGTTTATTTTTGCTCTGCTCTTTACTAATTCCTTCCTTCTACTTGCTCTGGGGTTTTCTTTTTGTTTGCTTTCTAGTTCTTTAAGTTGTGAGGTTAGATAGTCAGTTAGAAATTTTTCATGTTTCTTGAGGTAGGCCTGTAGTGCTATGAAATTCCCTCTCAGAAGTGCTTTCGCTGCATCCCATAGATTTTGTGTTGTTGTGTGTTCATTTTCATTGGTTTCCAGGAAGCTTTTAATTTCTTCCTTGATCTCCATGGTAATCCATTCATTGTTCAATAACATGCTATTTAGCCTCCATGTTTTCAAATGTCTTTGCATGTTCTTGTTGCAATTAATTTCTAGTTTCATGCCATTGTGATCTGATAAGATGCTTGATATGATTTCAATCTTCTTGAACTTGTAGAGACTTAGTTTGTGCCCTAACATGTGGTCTATCTTTGAGAATGTCCCATGTGCACTTGAGAAGAATGTGAATTCTGCAGTTTTGGGGTGTAATTCTCTGTAGATATCTATTAAATCCATTTGATCCAGTGCTTCATTTAGAGTCTCTGTTTCCTTGTTAATTTTTTGTCTAGATGATCTATCCAGTGATGTCAGCAGGGTGTTGAAGTCCCCTGCTATGATTGTGTTGCTGTCAATTTCTCTTTTGAAGTCCTCCAGAAGATTTTTAATATATTTTGGTGCTCTTGTATTGGGTGCATATATGTTTACCAAGGTTATATCTTCCTGTTGGATAGATCCTTTCAATATTATGTAGTGGCCTTCTTTGTCTCTGGTTATGGCCTCCTGTAATTTGAAATCTATTTTATCAGATATGAGTATTGCTACCCCAGCTTTTTTTTCCTTTCTGTTTGCTTGGTAGATTTTTTTCCATCCCTTCACTTTCAACCTATGTGAGTCTTTTGTTGTGAGGTGGGTCTCTTGTAAACAACATATATATGGGTCATGGTTTCTTATCCAATCAGCTACTCTGTGTCTTTTTATCGGAGCATTCAATCCATTTACATTTAAGGTGATTATTGATATGTACTTATTTATTGCCATTTTTGTTTAGTGTGGTTATATTTTTCTTTCTATTTCTTTGACTAATTACAGCAGTCCTTTTAACATTTCTTGTAGTGTTGGTTTGGTGCTAATATATTCCCTTAGCCCTTTTTTGTCTGGGAAGCTCTTTATTTCACCTTGTAATTTGAATGATAGCTTTGCTGGATAGAGTAGTCTTGGATTCAGATCCTTGTTTTTCATGATCTTTATTACTTCATGCCATTCCCTTCTGGCCTGTAGTGTTTCTGTTGAGAAGTCAGATGATAGCCTTATAGGGGTTCCTTTGTAGGTAACCTGTTGCTTATCTCTTGCTGCTTTTAGGATTCTCTCTTTGTCTTTAATTTTTGGCATTTTAATTACTATGTGTCTTGGTGTGTGCCTGTTTGGGTTTTTCTTACTTGGGGCTCTCTGTACTTCTTGAACTTGAATGCCTTCTTTCTTCACCAAGTTAGGGAAGTTTTCTGTTACTATTTCTTCAAATATATTCTCTAACCCTTGCTCATTTTCTTCTTCTTCGGGGACTCCTATGATGAGAATGTTATTATGTTTCCAGTTGTCCCACAGTTCTCTTAAGCTATCTTTCTCTTTTTTAATTGTTTTTTCCTTTTGGTTTTCTGATTGGCTGATTTTTTTCTACCCTGTCTTCTAATTCACTGATCCGGTCCTCAGCTTCCTCTACTCTGCTGGTTAGTCCTTCCAATGCGTTCTTTGTTTCTGCTATGTCATTCTTCATTTCCACTTGGTTAGTTTTCAATGTTTCGATATCTTTACTCATGGTGTTGATGTCCTTACTCATGCTGTTGAGCTTCCTCAAGATCATGGCTCTGAACTCTACCTCTGATAATTTGATTAACTGCATTTCATTTATCTCATCTTTGGTAGAGGTCTCTTGTTCTTTCATTTGGGATTTGTTTCTTTGTTTCACCATTTTGGCTATCTCACTGGGTTTTGGGGCCTGTCAAATTTTCCCTATGGATGTTGCTGTTCTGCTGTTTGTGGCTCCCTCTACTGGGTTTGGTTGAGTGTGGGAGGACCCACATTAAACTGTTGTAACATGTCAGCGAGATAACCAGAGATGCACAGCCAAATTGTAAAGAAACACTTTATTCACTGGCAGGCTGAAGGGAGGCTCTCCCCAAATTGACTGCCCCAAGGCTTCTTTGTTGCCCGCTTACATAGATACAAACTACAGAGAGAAAAAACTACATTCTTGGTGCCACTTTTGGCACTGTTAAGGGGGGGACTGATAGAAGGGAGAACAAGAGCAGCTGTTAGAGGTCAGGGCAACCATTTATCTCTTTCTTCTCATGGTTCCTCTGAGTTTCCCAAGGCCATCATTAACCCCTTATCTTTATAGTTTTCTTTGGGTTTCTCAAGGCCCTTATGTTTACAAAAAAGAAACTGCCAGGGTGTGTAGGTGCAGTAACTGAGGGTCAGAATGGAGTTATTACATCCCCATTGGTTTTATGTACAAGTCAAATCATTGATCTTTTTTATTATTATTAAGGATATTAACTCTGTCCCTGTATTATCCTCAAATTATTGCCATAGAAACAGAAAGTTTTGCCTAGTGCCACGCAGAGTCCTCCCTGCTTGAGGAAAAGGAGATCTAAACTTCATCTGTTTTGTATTGCTGGAGGTTATACTTAGGTGGGAGTATGCAAGTCCCTTGCCCCTGGATATCCCCCAAAGTTAACTTGGGCTGGTCCCATGTGCAGTTGTCAGCATTTGGGGTCTGGGAAATTGGCTCGGAGAGGCCTAGCCCTATATAATAAGGTGGCCTCGAATTTAGGCATAACTAGCAGTCAGCCCCTATGTCCTTCCTGTGGCCTAATAAAGGTCTGGCTGACTAATGACATTAATCTGAATGGGGTCAGATTTTCCTATAGGGAAACCCTTAGGCTTGGTTAACCTTCTAAAACCTATATGAGGGTCCCTGCTTCTCAGATAGCCCTTAGTAGTAAATATGGTTTCACAACCCCAAGATGGACAAAAGTATTCATTTGTATTCAAGCAACTTGTGGTGACTGTACCACTCCCTGGGCATATATAGATTCCTACCCTTTGTAGTCCCCATTCCCCCGTGGATGTCCCATAACCTCAGGGTAGGGGCCCTTCTATATGACATCAATCTTCAGTAATACTATCTGTGCCTATGGTGCCTCTCATGAGGTCACATAGGTTGAGATTGAAAACAGGTTTTTCTATCCCCTTTGTGGTGACATTTCTTAAACCTCCCCCAATATCTTATTTCTAAGTTCCCAGTTCCATTGGGGCCCAGATCTATAAAGATTCCCCTGTACAGTCATAATCAGAAAAATTAGAGTCCCGATAAACGCAAGAGTCTCATTTTTAAGGGATCTAGAGAGGCCTGGACAGTCCATTCTGCTTTTCCCGCCTTCAGCTGGGAATGGTGCAGCCAGGTCGGGATGCTGTTGACCTTGACAGCCGTTGGTGTAAGCAGGATGATAGTGTATGGTCCCTTCCAGGCCGGAGTTAGTCCCTGGGTGGTGAATTTCTTTACCCACACCGAGTCCCCGGGCTGGAAAGGGTGCACAGGGTCCGAGGTGGGCACAGGCAGGGCATCATAGATGTGTTTATGGACGGCCTTCTGGGAAGACTGCAGGGCCTGCAAGAACTGTAAGAGGGCGAGGGGGAGCAGAGTGGTCCAGTTTTTACCGTTTTCTAAAGTAAATTTGGTTAAGGTTTCCTTTAAGGTTTTGTTCATGTACTCTACCTACCCGGAACTCTGTGGGCGGTAAGCACAATGGAGCTTCTAATTTATATTTAACCCCTTAGAGATATCCTGTGATATCTTTGCTATAAATGTGGGGCCATATTATAGCAAAGATATCACAGGATATCTCTAAGGGTCAGGAGTAGCCTAAATCTGTTACTCCCTTTACTACATTCTAGACCAGCAGTTCTCAACCTGTGGGTCACGACCCCTTTGGGGGTCAAACTACCCTTTCACAGGGGTCGCCTAAGACTATCGGAAAACACATATTTCCGATGGCAATTCATAACAGTGGCAAAATTACAGTTATGAAGTAGCAATGAAAATAATTTTATGGTTGGTGGTCACCACAACATGAGGAACTGTATTAAAGGGCCGCAGCATTAGGAAGGTTGAGAACCACTGTTCTAGACTGTTATTTCATTACCAGGGGCAAACTCTCCCTCTCTCATTTAGTGTCCTATTTTCTTCCTTTCTTGAGTATTTTTTTAATGTCCTGTCTTCCTGTAATATGTGTGTCCCTTTTTATTATTATTATTATTATTATTATTATTTTTGCTTCTTCCCTCTACACAATCCTTCTTTAACTTGTATAGACCCTCTGTGACTTTCCTAGTCCCTTCCCTGACATGAACCTGAGAGCTTGCTCAATCTATCTGCTGTCTGCACATTCCCCAGTTTTTCTTCTCCTCCTCCCTACTTAGACCCACACATTCCTGCTTCCCTCCATTTTCTCCCTTTCCCTGTGACCTTACTGGACATTACCTGCCTCTCAGGAGTTCAGTAAGCTTGGTGTAACCTAAGTGGGTAGTCTGGTGCAGCTGGTTGACTAAAGTCTGACCTAGAGCCTCTGGGACTAAAAACCTCCCATCAGGCAGTGTCCACTATCCACTGGTTTCTTTTATGGCTTGTTTCTGCTTGGCTAAGTCATTTTCTGACCTAGTGTATCTGGAGAGGCCCCACTGGTTTTAGGGCTGCCTCCTAAGTGTTTTGATCTGCAACAGATCTCTCTTGCCCCATCAGAGAGCCTGGATTAGAGCTATGAGTTCAGCCCCTTGGGCTGAAGTTCCCCTACTTAATGACTGTGACCAGATGACACAGTCCAGAGTTACTACTGCTGCCCTGGCATACCTGATTTCTTCCAGGACATAGCTGCTCCCGTCCATGAACAATACCTCATCTGATGATGGCAGTGGGACATCCTTGAGGTCTGGGCAGGCCATCTACACTATGTCAATTACCTCCAGGCAGTCTTGCAGAGGTTTCTCCGGGTCATCGTCTGGAGGCAGGCTGGCAGGATTGATGGCCAACGTCTTGTGGAACTTGATGTGGGGCTGGCCTGGAGTGGCAGTGGCCAGCAATTGAACAGTCACTGGAGAAGATCACATCCGAGTAGGGGGTATGGGCACTCCAGCATGACCAGAAACGAATGAGTCACAGTATTTTTCCCAAGGTTTATAGTCCTCTTTGAAGTCCAGGTGTAGGTTAGGGCCCCATTGGCTTGGTCAGGACTGAGTCTGCTGCACCAGTACCTACCAGGAAACTAACTAGTTTGTCCCCTATTGTCTTGTATTATTCTGGGCTCCAGAGGGCTCAGTTGGAAGGAGCCCTAGCCCTGTTATTTTTCTAAGTTAAAGACGGCTTTTTACTTTGTTTCTCTACACCTGACTTTGCCCTTGTCTTTTTTATTCCTAATTGGGACCTAGGCCTGCCATCCTGGCTCTTCCTCATGTTTCCCTTTCTAGGGTGATCCTTTTCTATGGGCCCTGTTTCCCTTAAGGCTGTTATTATTACCTTTGCTATTCTATTATCTTGTTTTTCCCTAGGGGTGTCCCTATTATTATATCTCTTTTGAGCTATTTCAACCAATTGGGCCTTTAGGCCTAATAGGAGAACACAGTGAAAAGTGTCCAAGGAAGCCCTCTGTGCCACCCCCCCTGCAGTATTTGGGTCCCACCATGGGCGGAGGGATGAGAAAATTTCCTCTGACCCTAGGTTTTCAAAAGGATGCAGGAAAGGGAAGCGTCATCCTAGAGAGCATGTTTACGTGGGGCAGAGTGTTTTTCAACTCTCTCAGGCAAATGATCTAAAGAGCCTTTCGCGCCCATGCCTAACTCCCCAAAGTTAACAGCTCCGTAGGAAACCTGCATTGTTGTACTCCCTGCCGCCAAACCCACGGGTCCTCCCGGGCTGGCACCAAAGGAACATGCCCCTTCTGCAGCCTGACCACCTTCCCTGGGGAACCCTGCAGGCCCCTGCGGCCTCCAGGTGAGTGCCTGCACGCCTGCCCGCTGTCCACCGCTCCCGTTTCCTAGGGGCTCTCCGCATTGGACCCTGGTCCCGATGCACAGCAGAGAACTCCGCACCATATGAGACGTGCACAGCGGTCCACTGACAGGGATGGCCCCTTTCCAGCTGCTCCCCTTCTTGGTGCATCTGCTGCAGCTGTTTGTGTGTTGCGGCCAGGGCACACAGGGGAGTTTCATCTCCTCTGAGGGGGTGGAAGGACAGGGTCCCATCCCTATAGATTAACAGGCAAATGATCTAAAATATAGGATTTTTAAAAACCTAGTGTTGCCCTCAGGATCTTTCTATTTGATAAACTGTGCACTTTGTTGCGGCCTAGAAACCTGTTCTATTCCTTGTAAATCAGCTATAGAAACATCTGCTCCTGTATCTAAAATACCTTTAAATTCTTCTCTATTCAAATTGAGCTCTATTCCAGGGCGACCTTGGGTAATTAACTGCACCTAATAGGCTCCATCTCTGGAGCCGAATCCTCCCTCTCTCCGAGGTTCCTTTGATAGCACTTTAGCATTTTCCCAGCCGCCTGATGCGGTAAAATTACAATTTGTGCTATCCTAGTTTCAGGTAAAACGTGTATAATGGTTTTAGTGGTTTGGGCTATAACTTTTATTTCCCCCAAATAATCAGACTGAGTAACTCTAGGCAGCACTTGGAACACTTTCATAGTGAGACTACTGCTTCCTAAGATGAAACCTACTGTTCCATTAGGTAGTGGCCCATAGACCCCTGTTGGAATAGCTTGCAGCCCCATCTCTGGTGTTAATACCTATCTAGCGGTGGGGCAGAGGTCCAGTCCTGCACTCCCTGAGGTGGCGCGGTAGAGATCCCGGATTGTAGTTCTGGATTCCACCCTGGTTGGAACACCTGAGCAGGGGTGACAGACATTTCCTCTACTGTATGACGGGGCCGGGACTGGCTCCATTTGCCTTTTCCCTGACTGGTTGTGGGCGCTGGCACGCTGCTTACACTCCCTAGTAAAATGACCTGGCTTTCCACAAGTATCACCCTTTACTGCTTCCTCCTGCCTTACCAGTGAAGAGGACTCAGCATCTCTCTGCAGGGCTTATTAGCATTCTCATAGGCAAGCTGTTTAACTATTGATGTGCAGGCCCCTGAATCACTTATTACTCTGTTAACTGCCTGTAGCAACCGAGCTACAAAATCTTGGTATGGCTCTTCAGGTCCTTGTCTGATGGATGTAAGATCTAGTGAATTCCCTCCTTTTGTTGGGAGCTCTTTCCAGGCCTTCAAAGCACAAATATTAATCACAGCTGTAGGGAAGGCAGTGGGGGAGTCTTTAAGGACTCATAGCCTTTCTTGGCTTTTGTCAAGTCTTTCATTACACCCTGTTTCCCTACCTTATTAGCCTCCTGCACTGGATCAAGGCAATCTCTAATTAGGGACTAAAGAGTAAATGTTTGTGCTGGAAACTTGTTCAGGCCTTTCACTGTATCTCTGCCTCGCAGGCCCCTACCTTTTCCCAGGTTTTTCTTGGGGCCCATTACCAGTATTTGTGCCTTAGTCTGGAGTGCCTGGCTCTTTAACTATGGGGGTAGATGTCTCATTAAATCAAGCTATTGATCAATATAGAAGAATGGTCTGGGTGTCCTGGCTCCCCTGTGACTTGATTCCAAATTACCTGCACTAACTCAGGGTTAAAGGATCCCACATCAGGCCAGCCCACCCTCAACATGGGTCAATTTAATTCACAGAAGGTCCTTAACTTTCCTTTAGATATTTTTGTGCCCTAATCAGAACCTTCCTCAAATCCTTCTCTAAGAATGTTTACTATGCAACCCAGTGAGGTCTTTTGGGCACTAGGGCTGCTATCCATGATTAGACTAACTGTAACAAAGTTGAGGGAGACACAGTAGGGAGGCAGATGAGGACAAAAACAAGGGAAGACACACAAGTCAGAAACTTCTCGCTTCATCCGCCTGGCCATTTCCCTCACAGAGATTTAAACGCCTCTTGGCATCGGCAGGCTGGTATAACCCCCAGCATGGATCAGGATCACAGGTGGAGACCAGAATGTCCCCAAGAATCTGATACTGCCCTTAGCTTTATGAGGTCGTCACGGGACCACAGGTAAGGACTTATATAGGCTCTGAAACAAGTGTGGTGGAACACAGTCACTCACATACAGTTACATTTACACAGTCATATTCACACACCAGAAGTTCCTGGGAGGTGATCAGACTCCCCTTCCGCCCCAGCGGTGGGCCAAGGAAAATTCCTTATCCAGTGGGAACAGAATGAACCCCACCTAACGTTTAGGGGGATCCCGGAGAGGAGAGGTATGCCATGTCTGGCCCTCTCATTCTTACCCAGAAAGACCAGTCACCCAGAACCTTCCTCCAGAGGCTTTTTACCAGGTCTCCTTAAATCTTTTGGGGACGTCTTGGCATTTCCTGGCCACTCATCGAAAACCTAAGTAGGATCTCTGGGACCCTGGAACTTCTCAGGTGGTATCTCCCCTAAAGAACTACAGGTATCCGGTGGCCGGACTAGGAGAGGCCGTTCATCCTAGGCATCTATTCCCTTGTGTCATAAAGCACCAGGGATCTTGCTGGGGCCTCCAAATGTTGTAACGTGTCAGCGAGATAACCAGAGACACACAGCCAAATTGTAAAGGAACACTTTATTCACTGGTAGGCTGAAGGGGGGCTCTCCCCAAATTGACAGCCCAAGCCTTCTTTGTTGCCCGCTTATATAGACACAAACTACAGAGAAAAAAAACTACATTCTTGGTGCCACTTTGGCACCATTAATGGGGGGACTGATAGAAGGGGGAACAAGAGCAGCTGTTAGAGGTCAGGGCAACCATTAATCTCTTCCTTCTCATGGTTCCTCTGAGTTTCCCAAGTCCATCATTAACCCCTTATCTTTATAGTTTTCTTTGGGTTTCTCAAGGCCCTTATGCTTACAAAAAAGAAACTGCCAGGGTGTATACATGTAGTAACTGAGGGTCAGAATGGAGTTATTACAAAACACCCCTGTCAAGTCTTACCTTCCTAGGTAGATTTGCAAGCCCAGGAAAGGTTCAGTTATCCTCTAGTTTTTTCCCTGGAAGCTATTAGTCTCGGTTACTCAGGGCCTTGGGTTTTAGCCCTCAGCTGCATGCAAAACTCCCTCAGGTGTTCAGCATAAGAGGATTTCCAGAGGGTGGGGCAGATGCTGGTTGTTAATGAGCCTCAATTTGCATTTCTTTGGCTCACCTGGGTGGGGTTGAATCTCTGAGGGAGGGGCTGCTGCTTTTCCCCACAGCTCCGGGAAGGAGCAAGCTGGCCACCATCCTGTGTGGCCGAGACTCAGCACAAACTCTGAGTGCCCTCCAAGTCCCGGGTGTCCCCACAGAGTTTCAGTCCAGTCTGCCCTCCCTCTGCCGGAGCCCAAAGTGAGTGGCTGTAGCCAATTCAGTGCTCTGTCCCAGCCCTCTGAGCTGTGGAGCCAGCTTGGGATTTTAACCCCGAGGGCACTGCTCACAGCTAAGACCGCTGCTGTCCGTGGGCTCCCAGCCCCCCTCTCGCACCACCGCAGATCCTACCAGGCTCGTTCAGTGTCCCTGGTTATATGGTCCTCTCGAGCTGCTTTTCTGTTGCTTTTTCCTGACAATTTCTCTTTATTTTAGTTGTAATTCCAGTTTGATCCTGGGAGATGGTCTGTGTAGCTTCCATTCAGTCCGCCACCATTTTTTCCTTTTTTGGTTTATTTCTTCCCACAGGTTTGTCAGTGTAACAACCAATGTATACTTCTTAATCCCTTCACCTTTTTTACCCATTCCCCCAACCCCCCTCCCACCTGGCAACCAATAAAATGTTCTCTGTATCTATGGAAAAAATTTTATTGGGGTAACATTGGTTGATAACACTATATAAGTTTTAGGTCTACAACTTTATAATACATCACCCACATGTTCCATTGTGTGCTCACCACCTGAAGTCTAGTCTCCTTTTGTCACCATAATTTGACCATCTTTACCCTCTTCCTCCTCCCTTCCCCTCTGGTAACCACCTTCCTGTTGTCTGTGTCTAAGAGTTTATTTGTTTGTTCATTTGTTGCTTTTTGTATAATATCCCACATATAAGTAAAATCATATGTTCCTTGTCATTTTCCATCTGACTTATTTCACTTAATATGATTCTCTCAAGATCTATCCAGCCATGGCCGGTTTGGCTCAGCGGTTAGAGGGTGGGCCTGCGGACCAAAGAGTTTCGGGTTCAATTCCGGTCAACGGCATGTACCTCAGTTGTGGTTCATCTCCGGCCCTGGTCGGGGTCGTGTGGGAGGCAGCCAGTCGATGTGTTGCTCTCACATTGATGTTTCTCTCTCTTCCTCTCTTCCTCTCTCTCCCTCCCTGAACTCTATGGATTAAAAAAATAAAATAAAGATCCATCCATGTTGCAAATGACAATATTTCATCACTTTTTATGGCTGTGGACTCACATTTTTTATACCACTTGCCTTCTCTTCCTTTGATTCAGTGGCAGTTATTACCTCCAAGGAGAAATATCACTACAGAAAAGCAGACAAAAGCTTTAGAGTTTCAAATGTTTAGGTTTTCAAGTGAGCAAAATTTCAAATTTGGAAACTTTCATATCAGTCTGTGGCCTGTGATTTGCATTGGATACAAGGAAAAGATGGAACTGAAGAGAAGGGCCCGGGGCCTCTCAGGTATGCTACATGAGAAGAAATGAAACTACCTAAGAACAGCGTATAAAGTGAGGAAAGAGAAGGGCCTTGGGAGACTCCTAGAGTAGCAGCAGAAGATAATCTTGAGAAGTAACCAGCAGTGATGGAGGGGGAGAATTAAAAGAGTGTGGCCTCAGGAAGCCACTGCAAGAGAAAGCTCTAAGGAAGGAACAGCTGGACGCCCAGGTTAGGTAACAGCTGGAAACTTTGGGTTTTATCAACAAGGAAGATGTTAGAGACCTTAGTGAGGACAGCTGCCAGCCAGGGTAGGGTCAGAGACAAAACCTGCTCAACTGAAGAGTGAATGGGAGATGAGGAAGAGAAGAACAGACTCCTCTCTCAAGATGTTTGACTGTTAAAAGGAAGAACCAGAGCAAAGAAAGACCTGGGTTTGTGGAAGTGAAACTTTGAAGAAAATAGAAACTAGACCAATAGTTTTCAAACTGTGAGTCATGAAACATTGTTATAAAATTATTGTGTCAAGAGCAACATTTTTTAAGAAAAAAGAATAGAAAAATTTAGTGTGGTGAAACTTATTTTCAATGCATTTTTATACATGTGTATTGGGTTGTCATATAAAAGTCATTACTTTGCCTTGGATTTTGGTAAAAAGAGAAAGAGAGAGAGAGAGAGAAGGAAGGAAAGAAGGAAGAAAACATCAGGCTTGAAGATGTTTAAATGCTGGGGAGAATTAGAAAGAATCAAGTTGTCATGAAAGGGCCCAGCCATCTACAAAAATGACACCACCTCAGACTTGGCTGTGATTGAAGAGTTTTAGCAAAACTCAAAATCCAATTCTAATCAAGAGGATCTGATGTTAACCTCAAGAAGACAAGGCTGGGATTTGCCTGTAATTAAGAAAGCTTATACCACATTGATTTTATTGTACGCTGCTTGTTGGGAGAAGGGAGATAGTTTTCAGGACATTTATAAGAAGGTCATCTCAAAAGCAAGGATGTGGCCACATTCATTTCATACTATTCCCAGAGAGAATCAGATTGTGGCAGGCACCTGTATCCTGGGCCCCAGGGAGTGCCCACTGCTGTAGCAGGGAAATTCTGCAGGGGCCACCTGCGGTGGGTGGAAGAGGGAGTTCCATTATCTGGGTTGCAAAGAACAGAGACTAACCAGCTATCTCAGGCAAAGGAGAGTTCATTGTGAGGTTGCACACAGAAGTAAGGGGGACAAGAATTGCAGCTGCTGGGAGTGGAGTGGGAGTTGCTTTACGGGAACCTAGAAACACCTGTGTGACCTGGCCTCCTAGGAAGAATGGGCTCTGCAGCCCATCAGGCCTCACAGAGGCTCCGAGAGGACAGGCAGCAGCAGGAGCACGCTGCTCCCAGGCGCAGGGTCCTGCTGCTTCTACTGTCAAAATGAGCAAATGAGCTCACCCTCTACCCTGGGTTTTGCTTACTCATAGTTTCTTCCTACTCATGGCTTCTTGTCCTATGGCTTCCATGCCTGAGAGCATCTGAATACCAATTTATAGGGCTTTCTTTGGTTCTGCTCTCACTTCCTATCACAAAAGATGCCCTCTTTACTAGCTTGCCAGATTGACACTCTCCATTCCTTCTATGAGACAGAACAACAGATGTCCAAACACTGAGCTTTTGTTGGGGCCGATAGGCTGCTTCATCCCCTGTGCACCTCTACTCCTGCCGGTTAACAAATGTTAAATGCATAACTAATATTGGCTGTATTTGTTCCTAAACTTGTTTTTGACACTTGTTATAAAATCTCATAGTTCAAGAAAATATTTTTAAACCACTGAAGCATGTGAAAAGTACAATTTTTATTTAATACATGGCATAGTGGTTAAAATCTGCATTTAAATCTTGGGATCTGCTACTTACTAGAAGTATGACCTTGGGAAAGGTACTTCACCTCTCTTTGCCTCAGTCTCCTCATCTGCAAAATAGAAATAACAATAGCAGCTACTTCATAGGATTGTTGTGAAGATTGAATGAGATGATCCATGCAGAGTTGAGTGGATTTGGCTATCTTGTAGGCAGGAGAATGGGGTGTTATGGCCTCTACACTGCTTCCCTCAGCAGGGTAACAAGGGACCTTATAAGTTGTTAACTAAGGATCACAATTCCAGTTATTCTTTTTTTTGTGTGTAATTTTTATTTTTTTTTTAGCTTTTTTTTTTTTTTTTTATCCTCACCCGAGGACATTTTTGCATTTTTCTTCAGATAGAGCGGGAGGGAGAGAGGGGGGAAGAGAGAGAGAAAAACATCAATGTGAGAGAGACACATCTAGTGGTTGCCACCCACACGACCCCAACCGGGGCTGGGGACAAACTGCAACCTAGGTATGTGCCCTTCGAGGGAACCGAACCCGGGACTCTCTGGTCCGAGGGCCGACGCTCTAACCGCTGAGCCAAATCGGCCAGGGCTGTGTGTAATTTTTAAAAATTATTTGTATTAATTTGTTTTTGTTACAGATGTTTCTCCTTTTTCCCTCATTGACACCCTCCTCCCCATCCCATCCGCCTCATCCCCAGCTTTGTTGTCTATGTCCATTGGTTATGCATACATGCATATAAGTTCTGTGGTTTATCTCTCTCCCCCTCAACACCCCTTCTTTTGAGGTTTGTCAGTCTGTACCCTATCTCTATGTCTCTGGGTCAATTTTGTTCATCAGTTTGTTTAGTTCATTATATTCCACAAATAAGTGAGATCATGTGATATTTGTCTTTCTCTGCTTGGCTTGTTTCGCTTAGCATAATACTCTCCAGGTCCCTCCATGTCATCTCAAAGGATAAGAGATCTTTCTTTCTTATAGCTGCATAGTATTCCATTGTGTACATGTACCACAGCTTTTTTATCCACTCATCTACTGATGGACACTTGGGCTGTTTCCAGATCTTAGCTATTGTAAATAGTGCTGCTATGAACATAGGGGTACATATATTCTTTCTGAACGGTGTTTCAGGCTTCTTAGAGTATATTCCTAGAAGTGGGATCACTGGGTCAAATGACAGTTCAATTTTTAACTTTTTGAGGTAACACCATAGTGTTTTCCATAGTGGCTGCACCAGTCTGCATTCCCACCAGCAGTGTACTAGAGTCCCCTTTTCTCCACACCCTCGCCAACACTTGTTGTTTGATGATTTGTTGATAGCGGCCATTCTGACAGGTGTGAAGTGATACCTCATAGTTGTTGTAATCCAGTTATTCTTTAACAGCGTACACATCAAAGGATTTTTTCTGTTTTAAGGGGAAAGCTTGACATGTGCTGTAGCCTTTTTTCATACTGTATAAATTTCCTATTGCTGTTGTAACAAATTATCAAAACTTAGTGGCTTAAAACAACAAATTTGTTACAGTGCTGGAGGTCAGAAATCTAAGATAGGATGACAGATCCAGGTTCCTGCTGGAGGCTCTAGAGGAGCCTTTTCCAGCTTCTAGAGACTGCCCACATTCCTTGGCCTGTGGCCCTTTCCGTCTTCAAAGCCAGCAATCATGTCACTCTGATCTCTGCTTCAGTTACTATAGTTTCTATGACTCTGATCCTCCTGCCTCCCTCTTATAAGGATCCTTGTCATTACATTGGGTACACCAGATAATCCAGGATAATCGCCCCAAAATCCTTAACTTCATCACATCAATTACAAAATGGGCAAAGAACTTAATAGATGTTTTTCCAAAGAAGATATACAAATGACCAACAAGCACATGTAAAGATGCTCAACCTCATTAGTTATTAAATAAATGCAAATAAAAACCTTGAGGTATCATTTCACACCTACTAGAATGCTATTAAAAAGAAGAAAAAAAGAAAATAACAAATGTTGGAGAGAATGCAGAGAAACTGGTACTCCCATACATTGCTGGTGGAAATGTAAAATCATTCAGTTGCTGTGGAAAACAGTTTGGCAGCTGCACTCATGGATATATACCCAAAAGAATTAAAAATAAGTACTCAAACAAACGCATGTACATACATGGAAATACCCCAAATGTCCATCAAAGGATGAATGGAGCCTTGGCCGGTGTGGCTCAGTTGGTTGAGCATTGTTCCATGCACCAACAGGTTGCTGCTTTGATTCCAGGTCAGGGCACACTCCCAGGTTGCGGGCTCGATCCCCAGTAGGGGGCATGCTGGAGGCAGCCGATTGATGTTTCTCTCTCCTCTCTCCCTCTCCCTTCTCTCTCTCTCTCAAGTTAATAAAAACATTAAAAAATTTAAAAATTTTTAAAAAGGATGGTCCTGGCCAGTTTGGCTCAGCAGTTAGAGCGTTGGCCTACAGACCAAAGAGTCTTGGATTCAATTCTGGATCAAAGGGCATGTGCTTGGGTTGCGGTTCGATCCAGCCCTGGTTGGGGTCATGTGGGAGGCAACCAATCGATGTGTCTCTCTTACATCAATGCTCCCCCCCCCCCCGTCCCTTCCTTCCTCCCTTCCACTCTATCTGAAAATATCCTCGAGTGAAGATTAAAAATAAATAAATAAAAATAAAGGATGAATGGATAAACAAGATGTGATATATACATACAATGAAAGACTGTTCAGCTATAAAAAGGAATGCAGTACTTATACATGTTAAACATGGATGATCCTTGAAAACATTATGCTAGGTGGAAGACGCCAGACACAGGAGGCCATCCATGTATATATGATTCCATTTATACAAAATATTTGGACTAGGGAGACAAAAATCAGATTAGTGGTGGCCAGGGGTTGTGGGGAGTGGAGAATGAAGACTGATTTATGGGTATGAGGTTTCCTTCTGTGGTGATGAAAATGTTTTGGAACTAGATAGAGGTGGTGATTATACAACACTGTGAGTGTAGGAAATGTCACTGTGCTCACTTTAAAATGTGTGATTTTTATTATGTGAATTTTACCTGAATTTAAAAAAAAAAAAAAAGAGCTTATAGCTAAGACCAAGTAGAACCAATATGGCAAATGAATATAACTAACACTGTTAGAGAGATAAGGAATAATCTAATTGTCATAAAAAATAGTTACCAAAAAAAGAACAATTAGAGACCTTGGAAATAAAAATTGTAATTGTTGTAATGTAAAATTCAGCTTTTGTGTTCCTTATGGTCAGTCAGGTTCAGCTCCAAGAGAAGACACAGGAAAGGCATTGGAAAGCAAAGTTTGTTATATTCACAGGTCCTGGAGAGGGGGTCACCACATGCCACACAGGGTCATGGGGAAGCTGTGGGTTTTGGTCCAGTGGCAGAAGACAGGGGGGAGAGAAGAGCTTAGGCCACCAGGTTTACTGGAGTATCCAAAGGGCAAGGCAGGGCAGGGTGAATAGTTTGGGATTGGCTAGAATGAATAACTTCGGCACGCTCTATTTTTTTTTTTTTTTTTTTTATCCTCACCTGAGGACATTTTTTTTTTTTTTTTTTTTACATTTATCTTCAGATAGAGTGGGAAGGAGAAAGGGGGGAAGAGAGAGAGAGAGAAACATCGATGTGAGTGAGACACACCGACCAGCTGCCACCCGCACAACCCCAACCAGGGCCGGGGACAAACTGCAACCAAGGTATGTGCCCTTATCAGGAACCGAACTCGGGTCTCTCCGGTCCACGGGCCGATGCTCCAACCGCTGAGCCAAACCAGCCAGGGCCTTCGGCATGCTCTAAACCATAGGAGTGGTTCCCAGTTGCCTGATATCTGGTCCTGGGTTGATTAAGACAGAGGAATATTGCCTCCTGGGGTGTACAGACCAAAAAGAGCAGGTATGGCTCTGGATTTGGTTAATTTGCATATCAAAGGAATACTCCAGGCTGAGTCCTTTGCTTTCTTTAAGAATTAAGGAGCCCTGGAGAGACAGTCTCTCCAGTTTGAAAGTGTTTTTTTAATATGCAAAAAAATTATATATATATATATATATATCATACTACAGAGCTAATTTGAAGAATTCCAGAATGCTCCTATTAAAAACTAAATTAGGGTTGCATTCTTCCAGAATTTACAAGAGGATAAAGAGAAAGTATAAAAGTTTAAAACATGAATAATAGATGAAGAAAATCCTAAATCTGTACAACAGGAGAGAATAGCGTCAACTAGTACTTTCCAAACTTTAACAAGTATACGAATCATGTGAGGATATTATTAAAATGCAGGTTCTGATCCAGAGGATCCATGAACCAGACTTTAATAAAAATTCTCCAAAGCAGAAGATGGGTGTAGGTCTTGAGATTGAAAGGCTCTTCAAGGGCTCCTTTGGATAAATTAAAACATATACCAGGATACAGTAAGAGGAGAGGGGTCTGAGATGAGGTTGGAGAGGAGGCAAGGGAGATCATATAGCACCTTGTAAGCCATAATACACTGGAAAAACTTTGGTTGATTCTGACTGTAACTGCAAAGAACTCTTCAGAATAAATCATGTTACAGTATTTCCTTTTCTGGAGAAGAACTGGAATTGATAAATTATCATTATTGTTACTGGCTTAAGGTCTGTCTAGTTCAAGAGATAATTTATACATTTTACAACATACAACAAAATTTTTATAACTCTTTGCCCAGACTAGTATGCTTGCTACTTTTAAAGATTTCTGTTACAGAATGGAAAATACTGGCTTCTAAATACCTCTGCACTAGTAAAGATTATAAAAGGAGAATACTGACACCTTTATTCTAGGAAACAGTTACCAGGCCACATCCATAGAACTTGACTATGAATGAACCTCTCTTTGCTACCTCTTTTAACACAAAGGAGCCTCAAATATTTGAAATGAAAAAATAAAACTCACCAGCAGAGGGCTAAGAAACCACAGCAAGTTATGTCTGATGCTTACTTAACATTTGGGTATATTCATTTGAAAATAAAACAACTATAGAAAAAACCTTTTTTGTCTGATCTTTGTCTCTTTTTATCTCAATTCATTAATTGGAGCAAAGAGAAAAGAACCTACCTTATTTTATCAAGTTCCTAAGTTAGATATTCTTAAGGACAATAGAAAGCCTTTGAAGTATTTTAAAGCAGGTAACACGGTTTTTATTCATTATCATTATTATTTTTAAATCATATCCTTTTATTTTTATTGATTTTAGAGAGAGAGAAAGAAATATTGATTTTTGTTGTTCCATTTTTTTATACATTCATTGGTTGATTCTTATATGTGTCCTGACCAGGGATCGAACCCACAACCTTGTCATATCAGGACAAACTCAGGGGAGGCAGCCTTACAAACTCAGAGACCTAAAGTAGCCACATAAGATGGTCTGAAATTAAAACTTTTTAACTAAAAGCAGTTTATGGTGGGTAGTCATGTCCTAAACTAGAGTCTTCCCTGACAAAAGTCAATCTCTAGCTTAATTGAGCCTGTCTATTGTCCTTTTGCATCTAGAAGAACATATCTTTGGAATGTCAAAGTAATCTCCTTTTTTCCAGACCCCTTGCCTTGGCTGGTGTGGCTCAGTTGGGACCCCTCAACACACAGGTATCAAACCAAAGTGGAGACCACAAATCAACTCATTGTTATTTTTATCATGTTAATTGTTGACTGTTAACTATCCTGTACCCACAGTAAAATGTGTCTATCATTTTACTTTTTATCCAATCCTAGAGGTTTCCCCACCTTTGCTTTCTTCTGCCTCCCTAATCTATTACCAATGGATTTCATGTAACCCACTTATGTCTTCTCTTTTTATTGTAATGTATAATAAAGCAGGGTGCAGAACTATCTTTTTCTGGAGCATTTTCTCAATCCGTTGAGATTTTGCTTCCTGGCAATTGTCGTCAGTTTGGCTCAAATAAACTCACACAAATTATCTACAGGTTTGAATGTTTCTTATATTGACAAGGCTCTAACCAACTGGGCTAACCAGCCAGGGCAAAGCAGGTAACATGGTTTTTAAAGACCAGTCTTGAACTCATGGTTTTTAATATATTTAGCTATAGAAATAAATATAAATGTAAATATGGTGTGTGTGTGTGTGTGTGTGTGTGTGTGTGTGCGCGCGCGCGCGCGCGCATGCACGCGTGTACAGTGTATCCCTTAGCTCTGTCCCCTGAGAGAGCCTGGAGCAGCAATATCCTAATAGCAATGAACACAGCTAGTGTCCAGCTCTTGGTTTCAAATAACATTCTCCATTACAAGGAGCCAGAGCTCCTTGGAGAAATGGCTGATTCCAGAGTTGATGCAGGAAAAGTATAAATTGAGCCTGAAACATGTTGCTATGCCAGAAAGAAAACTAAAAATGATGAATGCTAAAAGAATACAGTTGAAGGGAACCAAAGTTTTGCCACCCTGAAGCTGCCTTTTTGGGATATTGATTTTAAATTGTTTATTAAGAAACAGAAGACTCGAAAGAACCTTTGACCCTCCTCCCTTTCCTGCCCAAGAGATTCAGACAGAAAACCTGCTTCAGAAAGGAAGTCTTAGGATGTTCAACTTAGCCAAAATAGCCTAATTTGAATTAAGTGTGGTAAATAGGAGGGCTTTAGGCAGGGCCTGGTAGACTAGACACCTCGTGTCCCATTGTTTCTGAGTTGCCCACCAAAAATTGCCTACCATGCATGTTCTGCTCTTCCTCAGAACCTGTAAATCACCCATTCTCATTTCTGAAATTTAAGACCCCCGTTTCCTACACCCCGCCTTTTCTCCTTTGTCTAAAATGTCACATGCACCCAATGTTGCCTCACTGTCTGGAATTTTCATGTTTATGTTAATTCCTCATGTGCATATATTTAAAAATTTGATTTTTCCCCTGTTAAATATGTCTCTGTTAATTTGATTATTACCCCAGCTAGAAAAACTTAGAAGGTGGGAGAAAAAGTATGAATTTTTTTTAGCTCCCATGCAGTCATGCAGAAGGCTACAGAAAACAACTTGAAGGCTCCAACTGACCAAATCAGACAACTTGAGTATCAAAATAAACAATATTAGTTAGTCATTGGATAATAATCCACTGAATATAATGGGAATTTATTAGTCCATACTGATATAATTAAGTAAATAAAGTGAAAGTGTGATGAGGAATGGAATATTTACATAATCTCAGTTTTTCCCCCACCCCCCCAGATACTTATTAATTGCAAAAGGGAAAGAGTAATTTATAGTACAGAAACCTGGCAGATACCACTTTAATCAAGTAATCAAAGTAAAAGGACAGATAGAAACAGGACCACCTGATAGGACCGCAGTAGGAAGAAAACGGCACCATTTCTGTGACAGTCCTGCCAAAGATGCATACCCTGAGTCTAATTATAAGGAAATTTCAGACAAAGCCAAATTGAGAGACATTCTACAAAAAACTAGACTATAATCCTCAAAAGTTTCAAGGTCATGAAAGTCAAGAATGAAAAACTGTTGCAGATTGAAGGAGACTAAAGAGACATGACCACTGCCTGGCCGGTGTGGCTCAGTGGTTAAGTGTCAACCCATGCACCAAGAGGTCACCGGTTTGATTCCCAGTCAGGGCACATGCCCAGGTTGTGGGCCCAGTCCCCAGTGTGGGGCATGCAGGAGGCGGCCAATTGATGTTCTCCCTCATCGATGTTTCTATCTCTTCCTCTCCATTCCTCTCTCTCTAAAGATCAATAAAGAAGAGGGAAAAAAAATGTCTGAAAAGAGATTCACTGGATGAATTAAAAAAAAAAAAGACATGACAACTAAATACAGCACATTACGGGGACTGGATCCTTTTGTTGTAAAAGTCATCCCTTGGAAAACTAGTAAAACTTGAATGGAGTCTGAGGTTTAGGAATGGTAGGAATGCATCAATGTTCTTTTCCTGGTTTTGATGGTTGTATTGTGGTTATGTAGGAAAATGTCCTTGTTAGCAGGAAATATACACTAACGTATTGGGATTGGGGGGCAATGGGGCAACATATTGGCAACTTATTCTCAAATGGTTGAGATAAAAAGTTCTTTGTACTATTCATCTAAATTTTCTGCTTGATATAGTTTCACAAGTTTTTTAAAAAAGGGGGGGGGTTATTCTTTGGAAAAACTTTAGATCATTTCCCACAAATCAAGTTGCCCTTAGTACTGTTGGTTTAATTAAACACTGGAAGTTCTGTACCACGATGTAAGGAATAAACCCAACAAAATCAAACAAAACAAAACAAGAATAAGAAGCCCAACAAAGTGTAAAGACTGAAAGGGAATACATAAAACTGTTTTTATTTGCAGAAGACATAATTATCTCTATAGAAAACCCAGCAGAATCAATAGACAAACTAGGAAAAACAAGAGTTCATTAAGGTTGCCAGCTAGAAAATTAATTATCTTCCTCTATAGACCTAAAGGAAATATTTGCAATGCCTAAAGTGGACATAGGGTTAAAATATGAATATACAGTGAAATCTTATAAATCCACAAGAATAAAGACAGGAAAGCCAATTGGTAAAAATATACAAAGCATGTGAGTAGGCATTTCAAAGAGGATGAAGCTCTACTAGCTAACAAGAATATGAAGTAACACTCAAACTCACTAATAATCAGAGAAATGCAACTTAAAATAACTTAGAGTCCACTTAATACCCATTAGAACTGTAAAAGTTAGAAAGTTGTATAATATCAAGTGTTGGAGATGACAGAGGTGATATGAAACTTTCAATTAATATTAAGAGTGCCAACAGATACATTCTGAAAAATGATCTGGCAGTACTTACTGAAGTGTGCATAAGCCTTATGACCCTGGAATTCCACTCTATATATGGTAAATATCCCAGGGAAATTTTTGGATGGGTTCAAAGGAGACCAGGTAAAAAGATAATTCTCTAGAATTGCTTGTAGAAGTGTGGAATGGATAAGTAAAATATGATGGATGCCTACTATGGAATCCTATGCAGGACCATTAGGAAGCTGTCATAAGCAATGAACTAGATTATATATAGCAATAAGGATGGATCCTAGACATGGAGTTGACTGGAAAAAAAAAGTAAAAAGAGAATCAAGTGGCAATGCCATTTATGCAAATTTAAAACAACACACTAAACAACCTGTAGTAGGCTGAATAATGCCCCCTTACCAAAGATGTCCACATCTTAATCCCTGAATCTGTGAATCCTCTGAATATGGCAAAAGAGATTTTGTGGGTGGGATTAAGTTCAGTACCTTGAGATGGGGATATTATTCTGGATTATATGGTAGACCTGATATAATTACAGGGTCTTTTATAAGAGGGTGGTAGAAGTGAGTAAGTAGTAAATGTGATTGTTATCACAGAAATGCGTGGATGGTCTTTCTCCATTGCTAGTGGGAGTGGGGTCCTTACGATATCTCAAGAAAAAGAGTTTTCTGACATTCGCCCAAGAGAATGAGTGATATTTACTTGCATGGAATTGCATCTCTGTGTTTCCAAATTCCCATTTCTCTTAATCCAGTCCCAGAAGATGTGCAGCTTGGCATTCAGTAGAGCTAGAAGCAAAACTAGCGTCCAAAGTTTCTGTTCCATGGTGGAGTTGGGTCTGGTTTAGTATCAGCCAGTTGCAGTCCATTAGTCCATTGTGTGTGGGGTCCACATGGCTGTGGGTCATGTGGGCAAATGCAGGAGCCTGAGAGCCTGGCAAGCCAGGAGTTGAGTGTGAGCAAGTAAGACAGCAAGAGAGCTCCTTTGTTTAGGAGATTAAATATTTTAAATCTTTCAGTACTTGCAGTGGCCAGCCTATTCTGGCCAATGACCTGTTCCCAAGTGTGAATGACAGGCAAGTACCTTTCCTATTTTACCTAGACTTTACTGGGAATGCCTACATTTGTCCTTCCCTTTGCTCCTTTTCTGTTACTCATTACTAGGTTAAATTAATTATAATGGTATCATGATGACAGAATAAGAAGTTATAAAGAAGGAAGAAGGGGCCACAAACTGAGGAATGCTGGCAGCCTCTAGCAGCTGTAAAAGGCAAGCAAACAGATTCTCCCTTGAAACCTCTAGATTCTAGAGTCCAGAAGGAATGGAGCCCTGCCAATACTTGATTCTAGATTTTTGACCTCCAGATCTAATAGAGAATAAATCTGTATTGTTTTAAAAAGCCACTAAATTCGTGGAAATTTTTTATAGCAGTAATAGGAAACTCAAGCATACATGCATAGTTAGGAACATATATCAATTACATTTGGTGTCTATGGGAGAGAAGAATAGGAGAGCAGACAGAGAATTAAAGGGGGTGATAGAATAAAATAAGAGAGGTAGCTTGTACATTGATGAAAACACTATGTTATAACCTGAGAAGAAGATTAACTCAAGTCTCTGTAGGAAAGGTCCAGCAAAGACAAACAGAAACAAGTCACTCTGGCTAATGTGTAGTGAACAGGTTGGATTCTCTGATAGGCATGGCAGATATTCTGAGCATTGGCTCTTTTAAAGACTTTTCTGATATAAAATCAGTCTCCCTTATACCTTGATTCTGTGAAGCTGGTGCCCTGAGAAACAGGCATACATATTTTACTTAGTGAAAGGTATACCACTCATGCTAAATCACTCCATTTCTCTTACAAATTTGATCAGTGGGAATTAGTCCAAAGATCTACCTTGGATATCTTGATAAATTCAAGTTTCCAAGTTTGTGAAGATGACCTGCACTGTGGTTCTCAACCTTCCTAATGTCAAGACCCTTTAATACAGTTGCTCATTGTGTATGTGGGTGTATCTGCATGTGGGCGGACCGCCTGGAGACGCAGGAGGAGCCGTGTCTGGGTTCCTAAGGGTGTTAGGCGACCCCTGTGAAAGGGTCGTTGGACCCCCAAAGGGCTCGCGACCCACAGGTTGAGAACCGCTGCAAGGAAACACTGTTCTTTGAGAGCATATAACCAAGGAATCTATTTAGATTAGTGTGAGTTATGAGTAGAGGAGTTCAAGGAAGGCCTCTGAGGAAATGTTTTCTTTAAGTGTCTGGAATGACGTCCCCAAAGCTTGACGCCGCACTCTGGTCGGGGACCCTCCAACCAGCCGCCTACAGAGGTAACCCCAACCATGACGACCAACCCTTCCCGCAAAACAGCCAGAATGGCCCTTCCCTCGCCAGTGCCGAAACCTCGCGAGAGTACGACAGCACCCGTTATTGCCCAGACTTGGGGCGCCACGCCTTCCAGGCCTCAGAACTGCCTCCTCCTTCCTCTTTCCTCGCCTTCCACCCCGCGCTCCGCGCTAGGATTGGCTGATTGAGCCGCGTCAGTTTTTTCCTGGCTATAAAGTGGTTCATCAACAAGTCTTATTTTTGGCCCCGCCCACGAAGCCTGCGGATTGGCACGGCTGAGTTAGGCGTCACGCGCCGCGGACCAGCCAATCAGGAGCTCGGCGTATTTTACAAACTGGAGAAGTAGCTGCCTCAGGGGAAGAGTCAGGGGAAAAGCGAAGTGCGGGTTTGAACCTTGAGGGGTTCGGGGGAAGGTGCGGCGCGGGGATATTGGAGGGAATGAGGGCTGTGAAGGTTCTTAGGGAGGAGAGGCAGCTCGGGGTCCTGGAGCAAAAGAGTAGGCTCCGGGTGTCTGAAAGTGGCACCCAAAAGAGCCGGCCTTGCAGGCGCCGGGTCTTCTGGGCACATAGTTTTGAGCTTAGGTAGAAGTACCAGGGATGTGAGGACCGCCCCAGTGCCCCAGACTGGTTGACCTTTGACCCTTGATCCTGCCTTCCCCGTCTCAATTGTAGCCGCCATGACCACCTGCCAAACCAAGAAGGATCCTCTCCTTCGGGGTGTATCACCCACCCCTAGCAAGATTCCGGTAAGCTCAAAGAGACGCCCGCCTGTCCCCACAGTCAAGCCCTGCACCCTGGACCAGGAGAACCAAGATCCAAAGGTAAGAAGGGCTTGGTGGGGAAGACAGTAGCTATAAGGAGGCAGCACACACCAGCAATGCACCCCAACGCTGAATTTTTTTATCCTCCCCTCCCCCAGAGATTGGAGCAGAAGTTCAGTATTCAACGTCCCCTTGTTGACTCAGCAGGCTCCAGGCCAAAAGCCACACATCAAACAGAGAAACCAGAGAGATTGGTGGGAAGCACTCTGCTTCGGAACCCCTTGGAGGAGCTCAGGCCTAGCCCTAGGGGACAAAATGTGGGGCCTGGGCCCCCTCCCCAGACAGGTACTTGTTGGAGGCCTAAAACACAGTCTCCTTGGCTGGTAGGAAGAATGAGATGGGGATAGTGGAGTTTGGGGGCTTTGCACTCCTCCAGTTTCTTGCTGACTAAGAGTCCTTCCTGGTCTGCTCCTGGAAAGCTCTTTCTTAGAAGCCCTCTCCTTCCTTCAGCAAAATGTTATCTCTTCTAAAGCTTTTTCCAGCTCTCCAGTCACAATCAGTTACTTTGTGTTCTAGTACTTTGCTATACTCTTTTAAAAATTAAAAAAATTTTTTTTTCTTTATTAATTTTAGAGAGAAAAGAAGGGAAAGGGAGAGAGAGAGAAACATTGATTGGCCACCTCCTACATGCCCCCCATTAGGGATCAGGCCCACAACCTGGGCATGTGCCCAGACTGGGAATTAAACCTGTGACCTCTTGGTGCATGGGTAAATGCTCAACCAGTGAACCACACTGGCTGGGCTATATACTCTTTTATAACATGCCCATAGTTTGTTTTTTTTATTTTTATTTACAAATGTTTTCATTGATTTTTTTAGAGAGAGCAAGGAAGGGAGAGAGAAATAGAAACATCAATGTGAAAGAGAAACATCTATCAGCTGCCTCCTGCATGGCCCCTACTGGGGATCAAGCCCGAAACCCTGGCTTGTGTCCTGACCGGGTAATGGAACCGGGACCTCTCAGTCCATGGGACAACGCTCAATCCACTGAGCCACACCAGCTGGGCTGGGTTTTTTTATTTTTAGAGAGGAATGGGAAGAGAGAGAGAAAAGCATTGATTTGTTGTTCCACTTATTTATGTATTCATTGGTTGATTCTTGTCTGTGCCCTGACTGGGGATAGAACTTGCAACCTTGGTGTATCTGGATGACTTTTTAACCAACTGAGCTACTCAGCCAGGGTACATGTCCATACTTTGGCTTGAGTCTATTACCTCTCTGTAGTTTGATGATAGCTTTTTAAGGATGGGGCTTTGTATTACTTATCCCTGGGCCCTAGGGCCTAGAACAGTGTCTTACATAAAGTTCTGTGAACATTTGGTGAGTTGAGTCCTGTTATATGAGTCTCTGGCTCATGTTGCACCTTAAGGTAACTATGCTAGGGTACCTGTCTCCTCAGCTTTCTCTCTTCCTGTTCCATCTCACCTTTCCTTCTCTTCCTTTGCAGAGATTCCAGGGGCCGTAGAGTTTGTGGCTGACCCTGAGGCCTTGGCTACCATCCTGTCAGGTGAGGGGGTGAAGAGCTGTCACCTAGGGCGCCAGCCCAGTCTGGCTCAGAGAGTACTGATTCGAGGGAGCCAGGGAGGCACCATTCGGAGGGGCCAGGTAATGAGACAGAATATGATGAGATCAGTCTGGGGTGGACTGAGGAGGGAATCCTAAGCTGACAGCCTCTTTTGGGGTCCCAGGGTGCTCGGGCCTCTACCTATTTGGCCCCCAGAACCCCCCAAAACCGGCTGGACCCTGCCAGGGCTTCTTGCTTTTCAAGGCTGGAGGGACCAGGACCCCGCAGCCAGACCCTGTGCAAACAGAGGAGAGCTGTGGTGAGTGACCTTGGGGGCTGATACTCAGTGCTTCTGGAAACTCCTTCCAGGGACAGAGGTGGGCCTTGGGAGAGAAGGTGCCTCGTGATGAGCCGAAGGGGTTCTGTGGAGGTAGATGAGGTTGGTGGTAAGGCCTGAAGATTTTGGGCCCACCTCTGACTCTGCTTTTTTCTTTTGCTTTTATGGGTCAGATTCCACCTTTAGGACCTTCCTTTCGCCCCTCCACTCGCCCCAGCTTCCGGGAGCTAAAAAGAGAGACAGGTGGCAGCAGCAGCCGGTGAGAAGGAGGGGATCATTTGGAAAAGAATGATCCAATGTCCCATACAGGGGTCCCTCAGAACTGGGGTCTTCCTCCAAAGGGGGAAATCTGTGAGCCTACGTGAGCCCTTGGAATAGGATTCAGGCCTTGCTAGCCAGGCTTCAATAGGATATCAGTTTCTTCAGGTTGTGGGGGTGGAAGGGCACAAAAATGAGAGGTGCTATCTCGTTAGTGGCTAGAGCACAGACTGTGGCAATAAATGGAATCTGGGTTTTGATTCCTGACTCTTAGCAAACTTACTAGTTGTGCAAGCTTGCCTTAATCTCCATGCTTCAATTTATTCAATCTGTCAAATGAGGATAATGTTTGTGTCATCATTAGAGGGTGTGAGATTGAAATGAGGTGATGTTTGTGAAGCAGTTAGCACAGTGCCAAGCTCATACCTGATACTCTAGCTGCTGTATCAACTAGACTGCTAGCTGCTGCCCTTATTGTCATCAGGACTTCAGTGATCCAGACCTCAGGATTGCTCCTGGAGACCCCAGTCCAGCCTGGTGAGTCTGTCTGGCCATGGGGCAAGAACAGGGGCAGGTGGGCTGTTTGCAGTGGGGATCAAGAGGAGAAAACTCAACAGGCTGGGTGGAAGGGGGAAAGGACAGATCAGAAGGAGATGGAGAGGAAGAGGCCTTCTTGATAGGCCAGAGCTTGGCCCAGTTGCACTTTCGCCGAAGGATATGGTCCCCATTCCTACCCTCTCCCTGCCACTTCCTATAAGAATTGTCTTCCACTCACTATTTTTTCCTCAGTCCCTAGGAGCCTTCAGCACACACTGAGCCCACTCAGTGTGTTCAGATTAATAAGTGACTATTGACATAATTCTGGGCTCCAAGGGGATACTGGATGGGTCCCCACCCCTGATGGGGCAGGTGGGGGCTATCAAACTGACACATCCTCTTTAGAGGTTGTAAAACCCTGTGCCAAACTTTGGTGAGTGTTCCAGATACTATAGCAAATGTCCTATCTCCTCCTAGCTTCCTCTCTCCTGGAAGGAGAACGTAAAGTTGTCACTCATTCAGATGAAGAAGTAAGGGGCCCCGTCAGTCTGGCCCAGTGGGTTCCGTTAGGAGAAACCCGGGAGCTAACCCACAGGAAGGTAAGATGGAACCCTCCTGGGGTAGGGAACGTGTGGGGGTGGGGGGATGCTTGGGGAAATTCCCCAGCAGCAGCCAGCACTGAGGATGGTGGGTAGAGCCAGGTAGTCCTGGGTTTCAGATGTTCATTAGGTCTGGATTTGCTCCCGATGGGCCCATGCCCTCTCCAGAGTGGAACTGGCCTCTGTTTACCAAGCGTCTGGGGCCTGGACGTGAGAGGTCACAGTCTGGTGTATATTTGTATCACCATCAGATCAGTGCTGAGAGATCTGACACTTGTTAGCCAAAGCATTCATTCATTCACTCCACAAGTATTGAGCAGCTACTGTATTTATTGAGCAGCTACTGTGTGTTAAGCACTGTTCTAGGTTCTAGATATACAGTAGCAAATAAGTTCACATTCTAGAGGGGGAGCCAAAAAGTAAACACATTGTAAAATATATAGAATGTCAGATGGTGATAAGTTCTCTGTAAAAAAATAATAAGAATAAGGCACTGAAGGGGAACTGGGGAGGTGGTATTCAATTTCAAATAGATTGGTCAGGGGATCTTATTGAGAAGATGACATTTAAGTGAAGACCAGAAGTGGCTGAGGGAGTAAGCCATCCAGATAGCTGGGGGAAGAACATGCCAGGAGAACTGCAGGTGCAAAGGCCCTGAGGAGGGAATGTGCCTGGTTTGTTTAAGTATCAGCAAAAAGGAGATGCCAGCAGGACTGAAGTGAGTAAGGAGAAAGACAGGAAGTAAGGTTAGGGCAATGACAGGATTAGGCTGGGTAAGGATTTACAAACCAGTGTAAGACCTAGGATTTTACTTGGAATGAGTAGAAAGCCATGGGGAAAGGGAATGAACAAGGGAGCGACATGATTTGATTAGGTCTCAAAAAAATCTCACTGGCTGCTGTAGTGAGAACAAGACCTAGGAAGGCAAGGAAGGAGGGATCACTCTTACACGTTGTTCATCTCTACAGGACAGCCGTGACTGCCACCTGATGCCCTCCCCTGGCCATGTGCTGCTACCATCCAACCCCCGTCCATCCCCCTTTGGATTGGCTCAGCGTGTTCCCTCCCCTGGATCCTCAGCTCCGGTTTGTATCCACAGCTTCTAGGGGCTCGGCAAGGGTAGAACAGTCTAGCTGGGATCCCTGGTAGGCCTAGGTTTTTTCACTCCTCAGCTAACACCATTTCTTCCCAGACCTCATATTCAATGTTGCGGCGTCTTGCCATTCGCCCCAAAACCCAGTTCACACCCATCCCATCGGCCCCCAGAGCTCAGCAGGTAAGAGAGGGCAGGGGAGGTAGCTGGCATAGGAAGGGCATGGATGAGTATACGAAGAGTTATGACATCTCACTTCTGTCCCAGGCCCGATGTTTGAGTGGCCTGTCTCCTCAGTCTTGCCCTGAAGAGCCTGCCCTGCCCTGGGTAAGTGCCCAAAGCCTTCCAATGCTGAAATCCCTCAATCTGTCCTGTTGGCCTGAGGTCTAGGAGTTTGAGGCAAGTGGGTTTTCTGGAAAAGCTACCTAACTCTCCAACTCTCCCTGCTTCTCTGTTGTCCCTCCTAATCTCAGTCTAGGGCCTCTCAGTTAGGGACCCATCCCTTTTTCATGAGCTTGGGACTCAGACTGGTCTTCCTGTCCCAGCCAGACTTCCTCACATTGAGGTCCCTCTCTTCCCATGTGGCAGGAGCAGATTGCAGTTCGGTTATTTGACCAGGAAAGTTGTAAAAGGTTGCAGGAGGGGCCTGGGAAACCACCTGTGGCAACTCCTCACAGACCCCACCCTAGCGGAACCCCCAACCTCCAGGAGCTGAAGATGCAGGTGGGTCTGTATGGACAACAGCTTTGATGCCTGATGGGCAGAGACAGGCTGGGGAAGGGAGAAATGGGAGGAGAAGGGAGTATGGGAATAGGACAGCGTGGGTAGACACTTGAACCCATATCTTGACATCACACTGCGTTATTCTGTCCCACCCACAGCGCATCAGTATCCTGCAGCAGCTTTTGCAACAGGAGGTAGAGGGGCTGGCAGGGAGCGAATGTGCCCCCATTAATGGAGGAACTCTGAATGCCTCAGAGCATAATTCTGGGGCTTTCCACCTTCCTGAACTGTCACAGCACTCTGGACTGCCAAAGCCCTGCTTTCCAGAGGAGTGTGGGGAACCACAGCTCTGCCCTGGAGCAGAGCCTGAGGTAGCTCAGCCCTGCCCTACAGCAGAGCCAGTGCCTCCAGAGTCCTGCCATAGGAGGGAGCCTGAGATACCAGAGCCTACCACCCAGAAACAGCCTGAGGTATCTGGGGCCTGCCCTCCAGTAGAGCCTGGACCCTTTCAGGCCTGCTCCCAGGGACAGACTGGACTCCCAGAGCCCTCCGCTAGGGTAGAGCCTGGGGCATCAAAGGCCCACTCCCTGGAACCTAGGAGTACAGAGTCCAGTCCACAGCCCTGCTGCTGTCAGTGCGCTCCAGCAACCACCAGCGTGATCTTTTCCTCCCAACGCCCACTTTGTGCCAGCCCCCCTATCCACTCACTCCAATCTGTGAGGCCCCCAACAGGCCAGGCAGGTAAGTAGTTGGTTGGAAGGGGTTGTGAACAAAGGAGGTCCTCATCTCGCTGGGAATAAGACCCCTGCCCTGTACCAGGTGATCCCAGGCTTTCTCCTACCTACCTTGCCCAGCCTGGCTTTCCTTCAGCAAGATGGGAGGAGCTGGGCCTCCAGTCCTATATGCTCCTAATTGGCTTGCCTCTTGGTGGGGGATCGAGAAGGGGTAGTATAGGTGAGAGTATAGGACTCCACAGCCCACTCTGAACTCTGGCCCTTGGACCCCCAGGCCCCAGCAGTCTGGCTCCTCGGACCCTGGCCCTGAGGCAGCGCCTCAAAGCCTGTCTGACTGCCATCCACTGCTTCTACGAGGCCTGCCTGGATGATGAGTGTGCCTTCTACACCAGCCGAGCCCCTCCCTCAGGCCCCTCTCGGGTCTGCACCAATCCCGTGGCCACGTTTTTGGAATGGCAGGATGCCCTGGTGAGCCTCCCCATCCACAGTCAGGCTCTGCCCGCACAGCAAGCCTGTGGGAAGTAGGAAGCAGGGCAGGGGGCCAGTCTTGGCTCTTTTACAAAGGTTAGTGGGGAAAGGTTGGCTCAATTCAAGGTCTTTCTGTCTCTCCAGTGTTTTATTCCAATTGGTTCTGCGGCCGCTCCGGACTCTCCGATATGAGGCACCCACCTCCACTTGCTCCTACCCTGTCTTGCTCCTTGCTTTTAGCACTTATTTATTGTCAGTTCACCCCATGGGATTGGGAGTCGACACCCTTTTGTCCTTTAATAAAATTTCTGAAGTGTCCCAATGTCTGTTTCCCTCTGGTCTGACCTAGGCCAGCTACTGCTGTTGCTCTCCAGTTGCCCACTTGGTGGCAGTGTCCTCCAGCTTAAAGCCAGCCCTGGGCTCTCAGGATCCCCCAGGCTCCCTCACCTTGGCTCTGTCCTGAAGCGAGGAAGTCATCCCACTCTTGTTTACCCCACCCGCTCAGCAAGCTCTATTAGTGTGTTGGGGGGCACCAATCATAGTTCCTTTTGGGGACCTGCTCTCTCTGTTTCTTGAGATCAGTACCACGTCCAGGAGCCATCAGCAGCTCCTTCATCCCCTAGAGCTCCTCTTAGAACTTTCCCTGCATCAGGCAGAAAGCTGAACATCGGACCCATATCCTTGGAACCCTCTTGTTAGTGTCACTCTGGTTCGTGTCTCTGCACAGTGTAAGGCTAGAAACTCTCCTGAAGCTGATACCACCCCCTCACCCTTCCCATATCACAGCAGAAGCCCTGGGCTGCTCCCCTCCGCCTCCAGAGGCAGGCTTGCTGGAAAGAACTAAACTTTTGCCTCAGGCTGGGTGGGTGGGAGTCCTTGAAAGGAGTATGTATAAAGGTCAGCCCCAGTCCCCACTCTGTGCACCAGTTAAGAGGCACACACATTTGCTAACGTCACTTTATTGGAAGAGGCAACAGCAGCTGTAGCCCCAGGGCTCAGCCCAGATGGGGGTGAAATGGATACTGTACAGAATGAGTTTTAAATGCTAGGAAAGAATTCACTGGTTCCTCCAGTTCACGAGAAGGCTGCCAAGGCGGGGCCTGGAGCCTGAAAAATGGGGGTGGCAAGCGTTTTTATGACAGAGGACCAGCACCTACTCCTGTCCTAACCTCTCCTCCCACCTAGATGGGCTCCTGTCTCTGTTCTCTCCCTCCCAAAATGCCAGGTCTGGCTAGTGAAACTGTTCCCCAGCTCCCAACGGAAGAGAGGGCTGTGATCACCCTTCTCAGACCGGCTTTCACAGGCCCCATACAAACGTGTGTGGTCCCCAAGCAGCTTTGCTTCTCCGGCCTGGCCTCCTCCACTCTCCATCCCCTTATACCCCAGAGCACCAAGAGTCCGCCGATTAAGGCCACCTCCAGGAGCAGGCGGGTCTGCCCCACCGCCATGCTTTCAAAGGATGGGTTGGTGCCTTGGATGGGGCTGACTGAAAGTGGGTGAAGAGGGAAGCTAAGATGAAGGGCAAGGGAAGGGTGTGGAGGGTGGGGCCTGGCTCAGTCTGGGTAGATAATGAAGCCAGAGAAAGTGCTGTACTTGTTGGTGTTCCCGCCATGCACCTTCCCCCCATCCAGCTTGATAAAGACTTCATCACCCACATCCAGGTGCAGGATGACACTGTTGCTGGCGTAGTCATAGTTCTGGTCTGCGTCCTGGGCAATGGCACTGGCCCGGACCTACCAAGGAAGAACAGAACAATCCCTTCACTCCCTATGCAGAGCTGCGGTGATGAGAGGGGTTGGGTTGGGCCGAGTAAGTGCAGCTGGGCCTGTGAAGCTGGCTGCAGAGGCTAGGGAGGACAAGGAGAAGCCAGGAGATCCCTGAGCTCAAGCACCACCATTCACTAGCTGTGTGACTCCGGCAAGTTTCATGCCTTCTCTGGTCCTCAATTTGAACTATAAGGTGGGAGGTAATAACAGAGCCTACCTTCTAATATTTGGATTAAATAAGTTACTACATGTGAAGTGTGTTAGAATAGTACTTGGCACAGAAAATGCTATAAGGCGCCCGGCTGGTGTGGCTCAGTGTATTGAGCATTGTCCCATGCACCAAGAGGTCACTGGTTCAATTCCCTGTCAGGGCACATAACCGGGTTTCAGGCTCCATCCCTGGTGGGGGTGTGCAGGAGGCAACAGATGGATATTTCTCTCTTGCATTGATGTTTCTATCTCTCCTTTCCCCTCTCTCTCAAATCAATAAAAACATTAAAAAAAAAAAACGCTATAAGGCTATTATTATGATTTAAAAAATAAAATCAGCCTGTGGGATAATTCTAAGATTCTGAACCCCCTCTGGCCTCCTCAACTTGCATTCTTATCCCCAAGTGATAGGGCACAGGTGTGTCATGAGTGTGCAAGGGTACAGGCCTTAAATGGGAAGGTGTAATGATACATTCTTGCCTTGGGGTGCCCATTTCCCTCCTAGTTCTCTGCGGTGCACCCACATGGGGGTCGCCTTCTGCCCCAAAAGGTAGCCCTCCTCCTCTCTGGTCTTGCTGTTGCTGGTCCCCTCCCGCCACCAGCTCCACCCGAAACCCCCCTCTTCCTGTCCTGTGGGGGCTGGTTATTAACTCATTAATTATTTATCATTATTCTAATCACTATTTACCATCCTCAGGGCCCGCAGCGCCCATTCCGTGCTGTGCAATACTGAGTGGGAGCCACGAGGCCCCAGCCCCCTCAGAAACTGGCACACTATAGATACACACTGCCCCCTCCACTGCTCACAGATTTCCCGCATAGACCACACACACCTACTCAGTGCCACCTGCAGATAGGCACGATTTTTGTTCACACCTTTGCACCACCCCGGCACCCACAGACACACATCTCACACTCCCTTGCACACATACTCTACCTCCCATACAGACACACATACACTCTCACTCCCTTTCCCTGGATTCCTGGGGCAGCCCTGCTGGGAGGAGACCCCAATGCAGTGCCTGCGGGTGTTGGAGCAGGAGAGTGCTGTGGCCTAGCAGGACCCGGGTTTTACACAGCCAGGATGAGCAGGCCTGATTCAGCAGGGCACAGTCAGCACCACCTAATCACATGGGGCATTCAGAGGTCACCACTAAATCCTCACCTCACCCCTTGATGCTTGCGTGGCCCAGGCACCTAACCCAGCCCCAACACTTGAGGTGTCTCACTCCCTCTATGTGTGTCCAGGTCCTCCAGCTAAGTCCTTGGGGGCTATTCTCCCTGTCCAAGGCAGCAGTGACTCCGGCTCTGACTACAGGGACAGGGACAAGGCAGCAGAACCTGGAGGCCAGATGTTGCCAGGGAGGATGTGCAGCCTACTGGACTAGGCCCCACATCCTCTGCTTTGCCTTTCCTCCCCCAAACCTGTCCTTTGCCTCTTTCCTTCTCCAAATCTGTTTCTTCAAGCCGCCTGGCTGGTCCCTTGAGCTACCATATCATTTCTCACCTCTGCCTACTGACTCAGTATTAGCTGAGTGTAAGGCCACTCTAAAATTGGTCCCAGACCCTGGGATTAGCAATAGAGCTGATGGTAAATAATCCAGTGTTTTCCTTCTTTTTTACCTTTTCCTAAAAAATCCAAGCTGAATGCCTGCCCACCCACTGCTCACTACCTGGAACCTGGCAGCCTGGCATTTCTGGATTCAGTGATACTGTTTGGGGAAGGAGGTCGGTTGTGTAATGAGTGAGTGCAGAGAGACTTAAGAAAGCTCCCCGGTGAATCTGGGGCTGGGTGGGGCAGGGGCATCTCACCTGTCCATTCTTCATCAAGTCAGCCCACATACTGGTGCCGTCGCCGCCGCGCATGAGAACATGGTAAGCAAAGAAGTAGACACCAGGCATGGGGCAGGTGAACTTGCCGCTGGCTGCCTCGTAAGCGTTGCCCACATTAGTCACCACGTCGTCGAAGCGCAGCACCTCGTAACCCTCATGCGGCCGCCGCAGGCCCGCGTAGAAGGCAATTCGAGACACGTAGCCGGCAGGGGGCGCCACCCCGCCAGGGCCTGGGCCAGGAGGGCCCGGAGGACCTGGTCTGCCTGGCTCTCCTGGTGGCCCTCTGGGACCTGGCGGTCCCGGGGGCCCTCGAAGACCGGCCTTCCCGCGCCGACCCACTTCTCCCTTGGAGCCCGGTGGAAATGGGGGCACGGAGACAGGCGCGCCGTCGGATCCTGGGCCTCGAGGCCCATGCGGGTCGCATACCATGCGACAACGACCCAGCATCTCGTAGTGTGCCGGCCCGCGGGAGCTGTGCACCAGCAGCGGAATAGCCACCAGCAGCAGCAGCACCATGGCCACCCCGACGGCCGCGCCTGCCACCCGCTTGCGGCGGCTCAGACGCGACGCGGCCAGGGCCAGCAGATCCTCCTCACTCTTGGGCGCAATGGTGGCGGAGGCTCGGGGCTCTCCGTGGGCCCCGAGGTGGTGGCCGGGCTTTCGTCTGGATCGGGAACCCCCGACGGCTGTGCCCGGTCCCCCCCGCCCCTACGGGCTCCCGCCTCAGCGGTGTTGTACCCCAAACCTTCTGTCAAGGCGAAGGTCCCGCGTCGGTTGGGCCAGGGGCAGCTCCCGACGGTTCAGAGCCCGTGGTCCTCTATTACCCTCCTGTTCAGTCTAACGTTCCCGGGCGCCTGACATCTGCGGCTTCTCGGACGGCTGGTTTCTTACAGATCTAGGATGCTTGCTCTCTGGACAGCTTCTTTCTCAAGGATGGCGGAGCCTATGTCCCCAGCTACCCAGACAGATCTCTCTTGGCCGGAGTGGGACTACTCTCCGCACTCTGGACGTCCCGGGCTCTCCGCTTAGGGTGGCACCCACCGGACGCGACCTCCTCATAGGTTTGCTGTCTGGCTCTTGGCGAGCACTGACCCGTCTTTCTACCCCAGCCGCGGCCCCAGCCCCTGCTAGAGCCTTGGCCCCGCGTGTCTCTCCTCGTAGCGCACTCCCTCTCTGCGTCCCTAACCTTCCTCTCCTCCCTCTCTGGGCGGCAGTGCAGGTGGTGTGAGCAGCCGCGCGCCGGTAGCAGCTATAAGCCGCCCGGGGAGGAGCGACCCCTGGCGCCCAGAGCAGGAAGCGCGGGGGCGGGGCAGGCAGCGGCCCCCACCCGCGGACCCTCCGCCTCTCGGTTGATGCCCGGCTCTGCGCTGATTCTGCAAGGGTTCACTGCTCCCATCTATCCTTACTTTCACCCTCTACCCGGAGTTGGGTATTCCCACAGCCCAGAGGAAGCCAGAAATAGCGATGGGATAAATAAGGGTCGAGATACACACACAGAAAAGACAAAGGTGAATTTCTGAGCTAAAAAGAGCCCCCCAAATAAAGAAAAAGGAAAATAAAATCCAACAAACAAACGAACAAGAAAGGCGAGAAAAAAGAAATCCGCCAACTCATACCCTTCAGTGCCCATGACGGAATATCATATGGTAAAGGGTTCAACAGTACATGTTGCCTTGAACTAGAAAAGGCAAATCTCCAGCCACCCCTACCCTCGACCCCCAGTACTGGGGAGCGAAAAGCCGCCGAGAGGTGAGGGAGCAAGAGAGAGTGAGAAAACAGCCTGTGGAAGCCAGCAGGAAACCGACAGGAAAGCAGGAGGAGCGACAGAAATCAAAGAGATGGAAAGCCAGATAGAGACGCAGAGACAGAGACAAAGCTTGGAAAAGAGACTGACAGCCCCAGAGGGGGAGAGGGAGAGACAGAGACCGAAAGAGAGAAACAGGAGCTGAGACAGGTTGACAGATCGAGAGAGAAATGTAAATGGCGTGCTGCAGAGAGACACCCAGGTCCGTGTTCGGACTCCAATGTGACATATCAACTGTGGGGAAGACGCGGAGGCGGGGCGGTTCTTCAGCAGAGTGGTAGGCTCTGGGCCTGTGCATTGTGACAGTGTGCTGGCAGGTGTGGACATGGCCATGGGACCCTGGCCTTGTGTGTTCCTGGGTGAGTGGGACTGTGGTTTGTTTTGTCTTGGTGTGTGTATGTGTGAGGGCTATTTGAAGGGAGGTTTTGTATTGTCTTCCTCTTGGTCCTTAAATGTGGGACCCTACGAATACCATCTCTCCTATCTCAGGACTGAAGAGTAGAGAGTCTACTGGGGAAAAGAGTCAGAAGGCAGCTCTTGTCCTTTGCCCTGCCTAGCCCTAGATCCAGATTTTGTCCAGCCCTAGGATCTCTGCCACCTTCCTTCCCCCTTTCTCATAGTTCTATGGTTAGATAGAAACTCAGAGAAGTTGGACCCCATATAATAAATGTTTGGACGAGGGATTTGAAGTTGGTTATACAAATTATCCTAACCAAAATGCAGATTAAGTGCTAGGCACCTGCTGTGAGAGGTGACTGTGTCTGCCATTCCAGGTGGCTAAGAGGGAACACAAGATTTGATAGATCCCTCTCTGTGAGGTGTGAGGGTCCAGAGAAAAAGCTAGTGACTGCATTCCTCCTTAGGGGCTGGCCCTTCTGGGAGAAATTGCTTGCTTGCAGGGACCCCAGGGCCAGAGGCTTGGAGAAGGGGCTCCAGGACTGGCAAACTGGGGGTATTTGAAGACCGTGGAGGTGAACAGCTGAAAAGAACCTCTTAGAGACTAGGATATACCAGGACTGTAATGTATAGGAATATCATGTGTAAAATGGAGGGCACAAGGCACACCAGAGCATGATTATTGGGTGAAGGTGATTTCCTCATTTCTTGTTTACTGTACTCCTCTCCTGCCTCTCCTAGCCTGTAATGGTGCAGGGAGAAAGGGGTTGCTGAGGCTGGGCCTGTGTGGAGGGAGGTCCCTACATGCTTGAAAGGGTTGGGAGAGAAAGAATTGGCAGTCAGTGGGGGAGGGGCCTCCTCCTCCAACCATAAATACAAATTTTATTCAAGGTCTTTGTCGCCATTTGTCTTCCTCGGGGGGCTGAGGGCCATGTCGGCCCGTGCATGTCTAATTCCGGATCTGCTCCCCCAGGCTGGATGATGGATGGATCAGAGAGAGCAGGCCAGGGCTCACATCAGCCTCTCCTGCCTGATCAACAAGCCCCATCGACCCCAGGTCCTGCCACCCCTCTCCTTCCCCACTCCCTCCACTCACCAGAGGCAATCTTTGCTCTGCTCCCCATCCCAATCTCTTACTCATCATGGTCCTCTTTTGAGCCCTTCACCTCAGCCCTCTTCTCTCTGGAGCTTCCCTTCTCCTCCTATCCCCAGCCCAGCCTATGAGCTGTGGTGACCAGCAGGCTGCAGGCGGCAGCGGGTGTGTGTGGTGGGGGGAGCAGGCTTGGCTCACAGGGAGCTGAGGGGCCAGCTCCATGAATTTATTCATGTTCTGTTGCTCTTTCCCCATGCTCTGGAATGAAGCTGCCAGCTCACCAGGTCCTTATTGCTTCCCCTGCAGCTGTTACAAGGAGGGATTTGGGTAGGGTCAAGGCCAGTCAGTGCTCCTGAGGCCAAAAGTCAAGTGTCTGACCTCAGGAGGAAATTCTGGGGCCCAGGCTGGGATCTGGGATGATTTACCCTGAGCTCCTCAGGCAGCCAAACTGGGAAGTCCCAGGGAGGTGATATGGTTGGGAAGAGGATGTAGGCAGAGAAGGTTGTGCTACAAGACATAGAAGGAGCAGTGGAGGTGGAGGTGGGGACAAGGCTGATGGGGAAATGAGGGAAGTGAAAATATTTATTTTATTATTTAAATTTTTTTCTTTACTGATTTTAGAGAGAGAGAAATATCGATCAGAGAGAACATCGATTGGTTGCCTCCTGCAGGCCCCCCACTGGGGATTTGGCCCACCGCCTGGGCATGTGCCCAGACCAGGAATCAAACCAGCGACCTCTTGGTGCATGGGTTGATGCTCCACCACTGAACCGCACTGGCCAGGCAGGAGTGAAAATATTTGAGTCCCCTAGGCTCCCCTATATAAAAGCACAGCCTAGTCTGAATCCTGCCTTAACCTCCACCCTTGAATGACTCTGCACTAACCCTGACCCTAACCCCAAATTATACACTTGACTCCTTTCCAGTCCTAATATGAATCCTAACTCACCCTAAATGGACCCCATCCCCACCAGCCCCGTCCTGGAACCCAGGGGTTTTTCAAGAATTTCCCCCAGGGCTTACAGCCAGGTGTGCCTCAGAGTTCTGAGGACCAGACTTTTGATTTGCGTGTGATTAGCATATAATTTGCATGTAATATGTGTCTTCTACTCTGTGAAAGTTTTCATGTTAAATTTTTATGAAGTCTAGCAGAAAGGTCTTGGCTTCTTGAAGGTTCTCTCTTTTTGTTCCTTCTCCCACACTCCTTATTACTGATCCTAATGCCCTCAAGGGGAAAAAAGGGGGTGAGGAGATAAGCAATATAGGGCTCATGACAGTGTGATCTGCTCCTGTCGCTTGCAGTGTAACCTCCACAAGCCTCAGTTTCCTCATCTGTAACAGGAGAGGAGCCAGCTGGCTGATGTTACATTAACATCTTAAGGAAGCACTTTTCTTTTTTTCATGCACTCTTTCCTTCCTTTTACAGTCATTCATGATGTTGTTCTCCTTCCTTCCCACTCTATACACACATTCTGGCTTTCAGCTCCCACATCTAAAGTGACACAGGATTGGAAGCATCCTGGGTTGCCTGGTATCAGACCCTTCATATGAAGAGAAAGGAACTTCACGCACCTGATAGCATGGAAAGGGGAAATACTGTATGTTAGGGCTTTTACATGCAAGTTCTGATTGCGTCCTTGCAGCACCCTGAGAGATAGCTATATTGTCTCCATTTTACAGATGAAGAAAGTGGGGCTCAGAAAGGAAAAATGGCTTGTCCTAGACCACCCTGTAAGTAGCAGCTGTGAAACTAGAGTTCTAATCTCCTGGCTTCCTTCTCAGTGCCCTGGAGAAGAGAAAAGGCACCCAAGGCAGTGGAAGGGTGAGAGAAGCAGGACAGGAGTGGGGAGCTAGGTTTGAACATCTGTCACAGGGAGATCTGTGTGTGAAGCCAACAGGGTAGGTACTTGGCTCAGCTTGGCCCCCATCTCCAACTACAAGTTCTGTAGAGACTGACTGACATCCAATAGGTGTTCAATTTCTAGCTAACAGATGTCGGTGGACGTTAGTGGCAGAGAAGAGCTGTTCAGAGGGAAGAGAAAAGTCTAGGGAGAAGGAAACGAAGTCAACGGGAGAAAAATGTGCTCAAGAGGTGAAAGGCAGGAGAGAGGGTCAAGAGGGCTGACGACTGCTCTTCTCCTACCACCAGTGGGAAAATAGTCATGGCCCTAGAGCCTGCACGCACTTTGCCCCGTTCCCCAGAAGGTCGATAGGCCTCAGACACCGGGGAGAGGGCAAGTGCACCGCCGGGCCTGAGGGCTTCCACTCATCTGCTGCAAGAGGCCCTGGAACCGCAGCTCCATACAGCTTTGGGTTCAAGGGACGGCGTCAGAGCCCACAGTGCCGAGGACAGGCTCCTGGCTCCACAGAGAGCGAGTAGAGATGGTTTCCAAGGTGTCTGTCAGGCCACAGCGCGTTGATGACTTGTTTCCGCAGCCCTTGACCCCTGGTCAGGTGCAGCTTCTCGCCCTAACCTTCCTCTCCACCTCCTTTTGCGACCCAGTCGTCCCCACCGTCTTCCCGCTCCAGCCTTCAGTTAATGAAATGTGGAGAGCGGCTGCTCAGACAGCTGTCAGACCCCTCATTTCTCCGCCGGGATATTGGATCCCGCGCTGTGAGACCGACAGGTGAGCAGAGGAGGGGTGGTGCAGGGAGCCGAGGGAGGAGTGCTGGCTGGTGAGGGCCCGGAGCCCAGGAGGCAGAGCGGTGCCCGAAGCCCCGAGGGCTCGGCTAAGCGACACCGGCCCTTGGATGCTCTTTCTGCTCAGGGCCCCTAGCTTTTTCCTATTCTCCAACAAGCAGGAGACTTAACGAGACCCACATCCACCGCGCCCGGATCCGGGTCGACCCGGGACTTCTGGTCCTGCACCCCAGGCCAGACTGTCTCGTGTGTGTGCCGCGCGTAGCGGCTCTGTTTCGGCGGGCGCGGCCGGGTGCTTCCTCCCACCTCCTTCCATCCCTTCCTCCTTGCTCCCCCTCCTCCTCGCGCTCCCTCCCCGGCGGCCGCGGCCTTTATTAGGGATTCCGCGGCTGTCGGTCCCACCATCCATCCTGTCCGCCGGCAATTAGGCGGCCAGACAAAGAGCAGCTTCGGATGGATGAGGGTCCCGGCGGATCGGAAATGTGAAGGGTCAGCGCTGCCGCCCGCGGCGCACCCCGCTCCCCGCTCTGCATAATCGCCTGCCGCCCGTCACTCAGCTGGCCGCCGGGGGAGCTCCGGGGCCTGGGCTGGGGAAAGGGCGGGGCTGGGACTGCAGCCTAGGCGCTTAGGGCAGGGAGAGAGCGGACCTGTGACATCGCGCCTCCTGCGGGAGAACGAAGGGCTGCGAGAGACCCAAGGCACCTGGAAGAGAGAGGGCAGGATATGGCCCCCGGGGTTCCCTAAAAGTGGGCTGGAGAATGGCTGCCTGGAGGCTTCCAGTGAGTGGAGACTGTAGCTGCAGGAGACGAGAGGCTGGTGGCCCAGATGCCCACTGCTGGGAGTCTGGGGGACCAAAGGCCCAGGGTTTCCAGTCTGTCCAAGTGGAACTGCACCCAGGACGAGCCCCCTTAGGGAAAAAGGGTCTGTAGCCTGGTGCGCCTCTATCGGAATAGAATGATACTACGATTCTATCCCCCATCTCTTAAGTGAAATCCAACCCATTCACATCAAATTCGGAAAAGCTCCAAGGCTGAGCGAGCCCGAATGGAACCGAGAGGAAGTTCAAGGAGTCCGGGTTTTTACTGCGGATTCTCTGACTCTAGCTCCCAGCTGACAAATCAACATCTCAATCTGACAATTAGTGGTCGAGGTAGGGGGAGAGGGGCTCTCGCCGCCAGGACCGCTTAACCCTCGCAGCTAGCGGCAGAGAGGTGGGCGGTGCTGGCAGTGATGAACGACTCCGGGGGGGCTCGGGGCCCAGAGCGCGCATACATTACTCGACTGACAGGCGGACGGCGGGCCGGGCGGGCGGCGAGTGGACGTGCCGGGAAGAGGCCTGTGGCAGGCAGGAGAGAGAGTAGGGGAGGTATTTAACAGCCCCACCTCCTGGTCAGTTCCCGGTTCTTCATCTCGACCCTGGTACTTGACTTCTTTGAGCTTGGCCTCTTAGCTCTTGGGGCTGGCCCTGGTTGCAGAATTTGGGGAGCGGGGACAGGTACCTAAGCCCTCTCTTCAGATCAGGCGATTTAAGGTCTGAGATGCCAAGAAAGGGTGTAGACAGAGGAATAGGAGCTTTTGCCTGACCTGGAAGGAATTGTGCGTGTCTGCGCACATAGAGGTAGTGTGTGACAGGGATTGATGGGTGTGGATGGCGTGTGTGGGGGCAGTGACTGTGTGTGTCAGTACTAGGGATGTATCAGCCTGATTTTGTCAGTGGAGGTGTGAGCTGCCAGTGTCTGAGGATGAGCTGCTGCCTCTTCCTGCTTCTCTGTGCCCTACCAACACCACCACCACTTGCTGTCAGCTCTCTTCAGTTCTGTAGGAAATAGTGTGCACCCTGACAGCTAAGGTGTGCTACTGGGGGTGGGGGGATAGATGTTACCTGTGAGAATGCTGGTCTGGACAACTGCTCCCTTCCATCACCGCCACCCCAAACACATCATCCTTTTCCCAAGCTTCCTGAAAGTAGTGGATATCCCCCCGCAAAAAAAAGTCTGGAGACCCAGTTGCTGAGTCCTGGAAGGAAGTGGTTACCAGCAGTTTTCTGCAGTCCACACACAATCTCCATCACATATACAGTCTCTAATATAAGGTATGATCTCAACCCATCTGGCTTCCCCGGGCCAGCAGTGATCAGAGAGGAGGAGGTGGATCTCAGGAAGGGAAGAGGCAGACCATCAGACCTCCAAGAAAGCCCACCTCTTTGGGCCTGGGCTAGTGGCCCCTGGGATTCTTACCTTTGGATCTCAGGTCCAGTTACCAGTTGACACCTTGGGAGGATAATACTAATCATATTCTAATTCTTCTCCCTAATAACTCTCATCACCTGACTTTGTCTCCACTCTTCCTCCACTCCCAAACACACCAAAAGGTTGATCCTTCTCCCCAACTCTGAATCTCCTGGGTTTACAGGACAGAGATTTGGGGTGATTCTAAATCTTTGGTCTCCTGTTTTGTTCAGTGTATCTTTCAGCCACCTTCCCTTTGCCTTGCTCTTCCTTATAGCAAGGACCCTTTATATCTTTGTTCCTACAGCCCTTCTTGTGTCTGCATGTCTCCACATTTAGGGATCTTTTCCAAATTTTGCTCCCTACATTTGGAGAGTCCCTCTATGTTCCTCTGGGGCTTCTTCCTCTAGGAATATCCCAGGGCAACAGTGAGGCCCACTGGGATGAAGAGAGGGAGTGGGGCTTCCTTTCTGCTCCCATCCAGAGGCTACTGCAACCCAAGGATGGGCAGGCAGTGCCAGGGCCACGGCTAGGTCGCTTCTCATTCAGGGCACAGGCGCCTGGTCGATGCCCCGCTGTCCGCCCCCCTCCAAGCCGCCCTTCTCCAGGCCCTCGCCCCCTCCGCCCTCCTGGAAAAGGCAAATTTGACATTTTTAAATCCCGAGCCTTAGAGGGATCGATGCGGCCCGGGGGCCCCGCCCGGGGTCGATATTCCTGATTGGGAAGCGGCCGCTGAGCGGAGCCGGGTGTAAATCACGCGGACTGACTGGGGGAGGGGGCTCCGGAAGCCAACCGCGTCCCAGGCACGTGGAGTCAGGAGGCAGGGTCCTGGCCCCGGCGAACCCCAGGGCAGTCAAAGGACAGGCCTTAGAGACCAGGACACAAGCCCACCCAGGGCTCCCCTCCTCCCCTGCCCAGCCCTGCCAACTCTGCGGGCTGGCTCCGGTCTCGCTTCAGCGGCCGCTACCCTCCGTTGCCCCTGGAGCCGCCAGGGAGGCCGGTGCCGGAGCCAGCCATGCGGCGGCTCCTCTGTGGCCGCTCCCGCGGGGCCTGGGTTTAGGCGGTGGCTGTCACGAAGCCGACATGCCGGCCCGGCCGGGAAGGGGCGGGTGGCGGGTGTGGGGGGGTGAGGGGGGAGTTGGAGGTGGCGGGGTAGGCGGGGAGGATGGAGTGGGACTGGCGCGGCTCTGGCTCACTGTGGGCGCGCAACAGATGTTTGTGAAATTGAGGGACAGCAAAGTGACACGGGGCACCGAGCGGCGCGGCACCCCGGGCTGGAGGGCGGAGCCGGGCAGGGGGTGGTCATCCAGCCTTTTAGAGGGGCTGAACTGAGATAGACGCCCCCTCCCTACGACGGGGATAGTGAAGAACAAAAAAGAACGGGGTGAGCAGAGAGGTTTAGGCCCCAACCTACAACTGCCTCCACTGCCCCTGCCCCGCAATCCTCGCAGTTCTCTGTTGGGGAAACCGAGGCAGCACGGCTAAGAAGGACCAGGAAGGTTAAAAGCGGGATCAGCGACGAGGCTGGGCAGCAGCCAGAATCCCAGCGTGGGCCTCTGAATTCACCTGCCTGCCCCGGGTCCGCTGTGGGTAAATACACCACCACACCCCCGGCGCAGCTCAGACCCTTGCTCCCTCTTCAGCTTGTCGGATCCCCCGACTCCCCACCCCGCGCCAGTTTATAGAACAACAATTTGGGGAAAACAATCCGGGCCAAGTGACGGCCCTGTAATTGTGACAAAGTGAGTGCGGGCGACTGGAGAGAGCGCTAGGGCGGGAGCTCGGCAGGCCGAGGTGGAGGCAGCGGCGCCTCCCGCCCGCCCCGCCGCCCTCTCGTTCTCATTCCGGTCACCTCCCATCCCTCTCCTTGACTCTTCTCCAATTCTTCTTCTCCCGGCCCCTGGCGCCTCCCTTGGCTTGTTCCTCCATCGCTCTTCCCTTTCCTCTCAGTAACAGCTCTTCTCCCTCCCCATCCTCAAACCCCCCCCCCCCGCCCCCGCCCTGCTGCAGCCCCTTCCCCGGTTCTCCTTTTCCTCTCTCACTTCTCCCTTTCTCCTCCACCCTCCACTCGTTTCTCCATCTTTTCCTCGTGCTCAGGTCGCCCTGGGGCCCCTGGCTCCCACTGTACAATCCGCTTCATTCCCTCTCTGGTCCCAGCTTCCTGAGCTCGAGTCCTGAGTCTCCTCTCAGGGAGTCCAGCACAGCCCCGCACTCCTGGTTTCCTCCGCCTAGGGGCCGGGGCAGCCTGCCCCTTTCCTCCCACTCCCGCCCCTTTCCCTGCGCCCCGAGCTAGTTTGTTTGTGCAGCGGCGGCCGCCGCCAACTGAGCTGTTTGCTGAGCTTAGCGCGCCGACGCGCAGTGCCGGCCCAATTAAGTCTCATTCATTATTCAGCGCCCAGGTCCGCCCCTAACCCCAGCAGGCAGCTCCCGCGTCGCGTTGGGGCCCCTCTCAGCCCTGGCCCCTCAATGCGCTCTAAAGCTGTATGGAGCACCGCCTTCCCTCCCCCGGCGGGGATAGGGACTGAGGGGGCTAGGAGTGTAGAGGGAACAGAAACACTCTGCCAACTGCAGGGAGGTGAGGCTCACAAGCCCCAGCCCATCCCCAGCTCAAGGCTGGGAGACCTTGGAGAGCCAAGCCTTACTGGTACAGAGGAGGAAAAAAACCCTCGAAGCAGCGTGACTTGGCCAAGGTCACATAGCAGAACCAAGATTGGAGCCCATGCTACTAAAATGAAGGCATCTTTTATCCCAGCTCCATCACAGAATCGAGGCGGGAGGAAGGCAGACTACTCTCCAGCTGCGGCCTTGCTCTCCTGGTGGGACGCCCTCACCCTCTATCTCTTTTTGCTACTGGTTCTCCCTTTCGCCATAGCTGGCAGGATACGCCAACTTGGGGCTCCTGCTGGATTGAGAAGCTCCTCATGTCTCAGGCTCAGGTCTAGATATAGTGCCCCCTTGACTGGCACGCCTGGAACGGAGCAGTGAGGCAAACTCGTGTGTGTGTGTGTGTGTGTGTGTGTGTGTGTGTGTGTGTGTGTGTGTGTGTGTGTGTGGTGGAGGTCCTTCTCGGCAGGCAGCCTGTCCGTGGGTGTCGCTGCCGCAGAAGAATTGGAAGTGGAACCATCCAAGGCAGTCTTGAAGGACAAGTAGAGAGAGGGGAGAGTGCAGCCTGAGGTGAGAGGGAAGTCACCCTACCATGTGTGGGGGTGGAAAGGGGGAGATCTAGGGCCTATTTTTGCATTTATAGGGAACTGCCCTGGGCTTTTTGCCGGGGCTAGTGGACAAGGTGAGTCAGGGGACCCGCCCGGCCCTTTCGTAAGCGGCAGCGCCACCTGGCGGCCGCAGTGCCTCGGTGCCGCGGTGCTGGAGCGCTAGACCTGGAGTGGGGCACTTCGCCCGCCCCTTTGAGCCTGGGGAGGCAGGATACGCCCAGAAAACCTTAAACTGACTTGATCTGAGAAGGCGGGGCAGAGGTGCTCGAGGCTGACTGGTGATCCAGAGGGGGCCGGGAGGGCCTCGGGGAGGGGCCTGGCCCCAACCACCCGACTTCCGTGACACAGCAAACAGAAAAAGGCAAAGTCCATTTGGATGGAAGTGGGAGCAGAGTGAGAGGGGCCATTTTGACTCTGTGGTCCAAGGAAATGACTGGTCTGATGCACCCGGGAGCCGGGGTACCCAGGTACGGCCGCTCATCTTGAGACTAGCAGGAACCGATGGTCACGAGGCCCACTCTAGTAGAGGAGAGAGACTGGCACACTTTGGCGTCTGGTTTGATATTCTGGGGATTCATGGCTGCTTTGGAGAGACTTTCCAAGTCGGCCCTGGCAGGAGGTGGTTGAATTGTGGGGTGCCAGGGTCTAGGTCAAAATGTAGTTTTCCAGAGCTGTTTAAGTGGAGGGAATTCAGGACTTTTTTCAAGTTTGACTTGTGGGAAGATTTCATGGCCTGGACATCTGGGAAGGCTGGAGAAGGGCTAAAACCTTGGCCAAGTGCATGAGGGCAGCCATAGTCCTCAGAGTTGAATTGGGGGATAGGAACCTTCAAAATGTGTGGGAACTTTAGAAGGGCATCCTATTCACACCTATTCACTCCACTCCATTGAGTCATTCCCAGGTCAATGGTCTGAGGGGAGGTCTAAAATTTAAGCTTCTGATTTTTTGTACCTGTGCTGAGTTCTCAGTTACTCAACTGAAAGCATTTAAAACCTCTATTCTCTCCTAAATTTGGAGTCGTTGTGGTAAAAAACAGACACAAAGTGCTAGACCAAAGGATATGGAAGAACCAGCATTTCAGGGACACTCAGGAAGATCTGGACTCTTATCAGTGGAAAGAGAAATGGTTACTGTGTTGGGACCTGGATATAGTCTTATGGCCGCTTTTTTTCCATCTCCTAGGGTCTAAGGATAACTCTGTGGCTATGATGGCCATGATTCTCAGAGGACCCCAGGTTTCTGCACTCTAAGCAATGTCAGGTGCCACTGGACTTGTTCTGAGACCCCTTCCCTAAAGGATGGCCAAGGGGCTCCTGGTGACCTATGTCCTCTGGGCCATAGGGGGCCCTGCTGGGCTCCACCACCTGTACCTGGGCAGGGACAGCCATGCACTGCTCTGGATGCTTACCCTGGGGGGTGGTGGTCTGGGCTGGCTCTGGGAGTTCTGGAAGCTCCCAAGCTTTGTAGCTCAGGCCAACAGAGCCCAAGGACAGAGGCAGAGTTCACAAGGGGGGACACCCCCTCTGAGTCCCATTCGCTTTGCCACCCAGATGATAGTGGGCATCTATTTTGGCATTGTGGCTCTCATTAGCCTTTCTTTCATGGCCAGTTTCTATATTGTGGGACTCCCATTGGCAGTTGGCTTAGGAGTCTTGCTAGTGGCTGCTGTTGGCAACCAAACCTCAGACTTTAAGAATACTCTAGGGGTGGCGTTTCTTACTTCCCCTATCTTCTATGGCCGCCCCATAGCTATTCTGCCCATCAGCTTGGCAGCCAGCATCACAGCCCAGAAGCATCGCCGCTACAAATCTTCAGCTGGGTCAGAGACACTCAGTGTGCGGCTCTACCGCCTAGGCTTAGCTTACCTTGCTTTCACGGGCCCGCTAGCATACAGCGCCCTCTGCAACACAGCTGCCACCCTCAGCTTTGTGGCAGAGACCCTTGGCTCCTTCTTGAATTGGTTCAACTTCTTCCCCCTCCTTGGCCGCCTCATGGAGTCTGTCCTCCTTCTGCCTTACCGTGTCTGGAGGCTGCTGGTGGGGGATCCTGGCTTCAGCAGCGGCTACTTCCAGGAGTGGGAGAAGCTCTATGAGTTTGTTCACAGTTTTCAGGATGAGAAGCGTCAGCTGGCTTACCAGGTAAGGCTTTCTTTCCTCTCATTCCTATCTGGGAGTTAGCCTAAGCCGTATTGGAGCTAGTGCCCTTTATGTGGAAGCCCTGATTTCTTGTCTGCTAGGTCAGGCCCCAGAAGGGTGTCCTGGCTTCTTTGGGTGTCTGTGCAATGGGTGAAAGTGCGGAAGCTCTAATAGTGAGTGGGGGAAAATGTGTATTTTATTTACTTTTTATTGAGGTGTAACATTTAAAGTATACTAATTTTATATATACACCTATGTAACCACCATTCAAATCAAGGTATGGAATATTTCCATCCCTAAGAATATTCCCTCGTGCCCTTTCCCAAACTATACTCCTTTCCTTGGAGGTAACCTCTATTCTGACTTCTGTTACCATAGATTAGTATTGCTTGTTCTTGAACTTCATATAAGTGGAATCATTCAGCATGTACTCTTTTGAGTCTGCTTTCATTCAACATTGTGTCTGTGAGATTTACTCATACTGTTGTACACAATTGTAAATTGCTTGTTTTCTTGTTGAATATAGTATCCCATTATATGAATATACCCGAATTTATGTAGCCATTCCATTATTAATGAACATCTGGGTTCCGGTGTGGGACTATTCTGAATAAAGTGCCATGAACATTCTTGTACACGTCTTTGGTGGACAACATGCTTATTCTCTTGCAAGGAGGAGATCTTGTGAGGGATGTGAAGCTCCAGGTTGGAAAATGGGCAGCTGTGATTAAAGGCAAATTCTGGTTTTTGCCATGAGATGCAGAGCTTGTCCATGTTTCAGAAGGCTGGAATTCTAATGTGAGGCTATAGTCCAGGCCTTTTTCATGGTCAAGTAGGAGCCAATCTCAGAGATATTACAGCCTGATTTCAGAAGAGAACAGAGAAAGGCCCAGGTACCCTGACAACTTATGGGATTCTAATTTGTCAGCTTCTGTTTCCCTAAGGTTTTGGGTCTCTTAGAGGGGGCAACAAATGAAGAAATACATCAGAGATACCGGGAGCTAGTGAAGATCTGGCACCCTGACCACAACCGGCACCAGACAGAAGAGGCTCAGAGGCACTTCCTGGAGATCCAGGCTGCGTATGAAGTCCTGAGTCAGCCCAGGAAGCCCAGGGGGTTCTAGAGGTGAGAAGAAAACTTCCATTTGCAGATAGATTCTTCCTGGCGGAGCTGGGCAGCTTGTCCCAGCCCAGCTTTGCCCACAGGAGGTACCCAACAGCATTAAAGAAACTGCTTATAGTGGAGATGAGAAAACCTTAAAGGGGTGAGAAAGCTATTGTGGTGGAAGAATGTACTGATGTATTGAATTTCTGAGTTCTTGGCTGTTGTATTCCTGACTATTTTTTCTTAAAACTTTATAGTGAAATGAAAGACATCATAAAGCCAATAAAATATCTTTTAGAGAATATACTGCCTTATCCCACCCCTGATACATTGATGAGTGAGGCAGGAAGGTTATTTAACTTTTTTTTTTTTTTTAATGTGTAAAGTACTGGATTAGAAAATTGAAGGACAAATATGAAGGTTCTAGCCCTGGCCAGTTTGGCTCAGGACCAATGAGTTGTGGGTTCGATTCTGGTCAAGGGCATGTACCTCGGTAGCAGTTCATCCCTGGCCCTGGTTGGGTCGTGCGGGAGGCAGCCATTCGATGTGGCTCAATCATGTTGATGTTTCTCTCTGTCTCTCTCTCCCCCTCCCTCCCACTCTATCTGATGATAAATGGAAAAGTGTCCTCGGGTGAGAAATAAAAATATATATATATGAAGGTTCTAATATTTTACAAGTTACCCTGTGACAAAAGGTATTTGATATATTCTGTGGCTTACTAAAAGGTAAAACTGATGTTAAATTTCAAAATTTCAGAAAAGTATTTGAATTTCCTTTATAGAACTTTATAGGAGCTACACTTTCCCCAAGAAGGATCAAGCTGCTGTGGAGTAGCGGGTAGTCCCCATCACAGACTCTTCTGCTTGGATGAGTATTGTGGAGAGCCCTCAAACTTTACATGGGTGGTTGGACTGGCTAAATTCTTAGGTCTTCCCCAAACTTAGCATCTGACTGTGAGCTACAACATCTTGCTCCCTGGGAGACTTTACATGGGTGGTTAGACTGGCTGAATTCTTAGGTCTTCCCCAAACTTAGCATCTGATTGTGAACTACAACATCTTGCTCCCTGGGAGCTTACAGTCTGGTGGGGGATGATAACACAGGTACACAGGTATCAAAGTCCAACTCCTTCAGTGTTTTGAACTAAGTGTCATTAGAGGTGTAAATAGAGTGCATTGGGATATTGGAGAAGGGACAGATGGCATTGTTTTATGAGAACTCATGGAAAAATTCATGATTAAAAAAAAATGTATGTTTTTATTGACTTTTTTAGAAAGAGAGGAAGGGAGAGAGAGATAGAAACATCAATTGGCTGCCTCCTGTGCGCCCTCTAATGTGCCCTGACTGGGAATTGAACATGGACTTCTCAGTCCATGGGATGACGCTCAATCCACTGAGCCACACGGGCTGGGCCATGATTATTTTGTTTGTTTAATCCTCACTTGGGGATAATTTTCCATTGATTTTTAGAGAGAGTGAAAGGGAGGAAGGAAGGGGGAGAGAAAGAGAGAGAGAAACATCTGGCTGCCTCCACAGGTGCCCCCAGCATGCCCGCCGGCCAAGGATCAAACCCACAACCCAGGTACATGCCCATGCCCATGCCCAGGAATGGAGCCCCGAGCCCCCAACCCTTTGGTGCTGAGGCCATCGCTCTAACCACTGGTCAGGATGAAAAATTCATGATTTTATATCTCATATTCCTTTTTTCAAAAAAGCGATTTACTGGCTATTTTATTTATTTATTTATTTATTTATTTATTTATTTATTTATTTATTTATTTATTTTTATTGTTGAAAGTATTACAGATGTCCCCCTTTTTCATATGCCTTTATGGGGACTTTGGGGAAACCCTAGAGAACCAGCAGCTTGAGCATCTCAAAGGAGCCTTACTTAATTCCCAAGTTACTAACCAAGTGTGGAAGAAATAGTCCATGATACAGAGGAAGGCTGGACACCAGGCACTAGATGTTTTTCTTTTCTTTTCTTTATTGATTTTAGAGAGAGAGGAAGGGAGAGGGAGATAGAAACATCAATGAGAGAGAACATCGATTGGCTGCCTCCTGCATGCCCCCCATTGGGGATTTGGCCCACAACCTGGGCATGTGTCCTGACCAGAAATCGAATGGCGACCTCTTGGTGCATGGGTTGATGCTCAGCCACTGAGCCACACCTGCAGGGCCAGAATACACATTTTAAATTTTGATTGAAAATTCAGGAAAATAGAACAATATACGTTCACTAGCAGTGTAAGAAAGTGGCCTTTTCTTTGTAACTGGCATGGACTGTTAATCACTCTTAAATTTTTGCCAAGATGATGGGTGAGCAATAGTATTTGCTTACTTTGATTTGCCTTTCCCTGACTCCTAGGGAAGTTGTCTTCAGTGAATTGCCTGATCTTATTATCTACTTTTTTTTTTTTTTAAGAAATGTGTTTCGCCCAGCTGGTGTGGTTCAGTGGTTGAGCATCGACCCGTGCACCAAGAGGTCGCCAGTTCGATTCCCAGTCAGGGCACATGCCCAGGTTGTGGGCCCAATCCCCAGTGGGGGGCACGCAGGAGGCGGCCAATTGATGTTCTCTCTCATCGATGTTTCCATCTCTCTCTCCTTTCCTCTCTCTCTAAAATCAATAAAGAAAAACAAAAAAAGAAATGTGTTCCTATTTGTCTTTATGAAACCTATTTTGTTGTTATCCTTGCTTGGTAGAAACCGTAACACTTTGTCTTATGTACTGTAGATATTTCCCCCAGTCTATGACTTGTCTTTTGTTTGAACGTGGGTTTTAGAGTCAGAGGATTTGAATCTAGATTTGAATCTGGTTCCATGATTTATAGCAATGTGACCTTGGGTTTCTTTAGCCTTAGTTTCCTCTAAAATTGAGATAATATTATGTACTTTTATTTTATTTAATTAAGTTAATTAATTAATTTTGTTAATTCTCACCCAAGGATATCTTTTCATTGATTTTTTCGATAGAGTGGAAGGGAGAGAGAGAGAAAGAGAGGAGAGAGAGAGAGAGAGAGAGAAACATCAATGTGACAGAGACACATCAATTGGTTGCCTCTCACATGACCCCGACCAGGGGACATAAATTCTGATTGTTGTGACATAAATGCTATCAGTCATGACATTTTATTTCTATTCCTATTTTTTTAAATTGAAGTATAGCCCTGGACAGTTTTTCTCAGTGGTTAGAGCATTGGCCTGCCAGACCCAAGAGTCATGGGTTCGATTCCCGGTCAAGGGCAAGTACTTCGGTTCCAGGTTTGATCCCTGGCCTCAGTGGGGGTCGTGCGGGAGGCAGCTGATCGATGTGTCTATCTCACATTAATGTTTTTCTCTCTCTCTCTCCCTCCCACTCTGTCTGAAAAAAAATCAATGGAAAAATGTCCTCGAGTGAGGATTAAAAAAAAATTGAGGTATAATTATCGTACATTATATTACTTTTAGGTGTACAGCATAATGATTCAATATTTGTATATATTGTGAAATGATCACTACAATAGGTCTAGTTGACATCCATCACCATAGTTACAATTTTTTTCTTGTAATGAGAACTTTTTTTTTTTATCCTCATCCGAGGACATTTTTGCATTTATCTTCAGATAGAGTGGGAGGGAGAGGGGGGGAAGAAAGAGAGAGAAACATCAATGTGAGAGAGACACATCTACTGGTTGCCACCCACACGACCCCAACCAGGGCCGGGGACAAACTGCAACCGAGGTACGTGCCCTTAGCGGGAACCGAACCTGGGACTCTCTGGTCCGTGGGCCGATGCTCTAACCGCTGAGCCAAACTGGCCAGGGCGAGAACTTTTAAGATTTACTCTCCTAGCAACTTTCAAATATGCAGTACAGTATAATTAAATATAGTCACCATGCTGTACATTACATCTCAGCACTTACTGATTTTATAACTGGAAGTTTGCACCTTTGACCACCTTCACCCGTTTTGCCCATCCCCACTCCTTGCCTCCGGCAACCACCAATCTGTTCTTGTATCTATGAGCTTGTTTTTTATTTTTGTTTTTAGATTCCACACATGAGATCATATGGTATTTGTATTTCTGTCTGACTTATTTCACTTAGCATGATGCCCTCAAGGTCCATCCATGTTGTTACAAATAGACTTTTTTTTTCTTTATTGATTTTTAGAGAGAGAGGAAGGCAGAGGGAGAGAGAGCTAGAAGTATCAATGAGAGAGAACATTGATTGGCTGCCTCCTGCATGCCCCCACTGGGGGTTTGGCCCACACCCTGGGCATGTGCCCTGACCAGGAATTGAACCAGCAACCTCTTAGTGCATGGGTCAATGCTCAACCACTGAGCCACACCAGCTGGGCTCATTTCTCCCTTTTAAAAAATGAGAGAAATGTTTGCCTGGCCGGTGTGGCTCAGTGGTTGAGTGTCCACCCATGCACTAAGAGGCCACCGATTCTATTCCTGGTCAGGGCACATGCCCAGGTTGTGGGCCAAATCCCAATTGGGGGGCATGCAGGAGGCGCCAATCAATGTTCTCTCTCATCGATGTTTCTATCTCTCTCTTCCTCTCTCTTTAAAATCAATAAAAAAAATTTAAAAAGAGAAAAATGATATAAAATCATATGAATTTAAAATTCTGGGAGGTAATTCTACTTTGCTGCCAACTCTGGGACATAATCACTAATTTTTCTGGGGATGTGCTTCCCAAAGGATCTGACATAACGAAAATCAGCTGAAAGCAGAAATTCACAAAAAATAAAATAAAAACTAAGACTAATTAGCAAGTAAGAAGTCTTCCTTAGTCTCTACCTGACTTGGCTTAACAAAATCCAGTGAATCTTTATTCTCCCATTACCACAAATAAAAGATTTATAGACCCTTTAAAAAGAGTTGGAAGGAAACTGAGAAAGCCTCTGCCCCAAGAACCTATCCAGTGCAGAATCTTGAGAATAGTTTGCTTTAGAGATGACTATTTTGGCTTTTCTTGAACAGGAAATTTCCTACCTTTCCCACCTTTTGAATATCCGTAGTAGTTGAGAAGTTCTTTTATTGGACTGAGATTAGCTTCAAAGAATAAAAAGCCCTCTCTTGATGAGCACCTACCTTCATCTCATATCCTTCTAAATCTTCCCCTTTCCAGATTAAACATCACCTTGTTTAGGAAAGCACTGTAGTTTGTTAGAAAGAGCACAGATGGAGAAGTGAGGAAATGGGGTTCTACTTCTGCCTGTTGCATGACCAGTCGGCTGACTTTGATGAGTCACTTCACCACCCTGGGCCTGTTTTTCCCTTAAGGAAGTTGGACTTAGATGACTTCTAAGATTGCTTTCAGCACTGGATTCTGGGATCTTTTCAGCCCAAGCGTATGTTAAATGGTTTGGTTTGTCATCTTCTGTGTGCCCTCTTGTGGACACTGTCTTGGGAAGAAAATAAAATACTTGCTTACAGAACAATATAATGGTCACCATTCCCCCTTCAATAAAAAATCTACCTCTAGCCCTGGCCGGTTTGGCTCAGCGGTTAGAGCGTCGGCCTGTGGACCAGAGAGTCCTGTGTTTGGTTCCCGCTAAGGGCACGTACCTCGGTTGCAGTTTGTCCCTGGCCCCAGTTGGGGTGGTGTGGGTAGCAACCACTCGATGTGTCTCTCTCACATCGATGTTTCTCTCTCTCTCTCCCTCCCACTCTATCTCAAGATAAATGCAAACAAAAGTAACAATAAAAATACATAAAAACATATTTAAAAAAAAATCTACCTCTATTTATTCTGTTTATTCACGATCTCTTCCATCCTCATCTATAAATTTACATATTTAACTTTACATGATTGAATCATATCAGGGATATAATTTTTTGTTGTTCTTAATCCTCACCTGAGGATATTTTTCCCTTGATTTTAAGAGAGAGTGGAAGGGAAGGAGGGAGAGAGAGGGAGGGAGAGGGAGTGATTGGTTACCTCCCACACGACCCCCACCTGGGACCAGGGATCGAACCTGCAACATAGGTACGGCTCTTGACCAGAATCTAACACACGGGCCGATGCTCTAACTGCTGAGTCAAACCGGTCAGGGCCAGGGATATAATTTTATACTTTTTTTCCCCTCATGTAATCATGATCATTTATATATGTGTGTGTATATATATATATATATATATATATATATATATATATATATATATATTACTATGAAGACTTCATACATATATTTTATTGAGATGTAATTCACATGCCATAAAATTCAGCCTTTCAAATTATACAATTTAGTGGGTTTTAGTATATTCATAAGGTTGTGCAAACATCAACACTATCTAATTCCAGAATGTTTTTACCATCCCAAAAAGAAACCCCATACCTATTAGCAATCAGTCTCTATTCTATCCTCCCCCAATCTCCCAGCAACTACTAATCTACTTTGTCTTTATAAATTTGTCTATATTGGACATTTTATATAAATGGAATCATACAATGTCTCCTTTTGTGCCTGGCTTCTTTCTCTTACAATGTTTTCAAGATGCAGCTATATTGTAGCATGCATTATCACATTTTTTTCAAATAACATATCCTTATATTTTAATGCTGTATAATATTCCCTTTTTTGGGAGACATTTAGGCTATTAATATATATTTTTGTTATAAAGAATGCTGCATCGATATCTTCATGCTTCTAATTCATCTATTCTCTTGAATTATTTCAGAATAAATTCCCATGGGTGGGATTATTGGGTCAAAAGGTATGAACATTTTTATGGCTCTTGTCAATATTGCTCTTAAATTGTGGGGCCCAGAACCAAATGCAATTCTCAGATGTGTACAGACAGAACAGGGTACTGTGGGGTTATTAAGTTCTCAAGGTCTGGACAATATATCATTCTTTAAATCAAGCAGCCTAAGAATTTATTAGCTTTTTTTCATTGCTCATTGAGCTTATAGCAAATAAGACCCTTAGGTCTTCTTAGGCACTGTGTCTTAAAGCTATGTTTGCATCTACTGAATGACCCAGTGGTTTCTGAGGACTCTCTGAATTGAATTTAGTATTTCTTTGTTTCCTGTTTTCTTTAACAGTGGTTTATCCTAACAAGCTAGCAGGAGGTGTGGGTTTGTTGCAGTCTTAACTGAGAACTGCAGATGGCGCCTTAAGGCTGTCACAAGGGTAAAATATATGCCTTCACTTTTTTTGGGATCTGACAGTGGCATTTCCATAGCAGATTCATTACCAGAGTTCAGCCCTCCCCATTTGTGAAGAAGGAGAGAGCAACTGTGAAGTTGAGTTTCCCTGTTATTCGGGGAAAGCTCCAACTGAAGCATGTTTTCTAGCTGTCATTTGATCTAGGGGACTCTGGGGCAGTGTATTTCATGTTAGAGGTTTCTTTGCTTGAACACACATTTCATGCCACTGCTTTGGCTTTTGAAATTGACACCCTGAGAAACTGAGATTTTTGTTTCTCTTCATGTTCCTTGCCATCTCTTTCTTAGTCACTGCAAGGGATTAAAATTTGTTCAACTGACTGGTTTTGTTTGTTTTGCTAAGGTGGGTTTTGAACAACAAAAGCAGATAATTTACATGGGGTTTCAGCTAAATGAGATTTCATTTCAGTGGTTTGTTGCTCTTTTCATTTTCCTTTTTCTTTTCTTCCCAGTTCTCTCCTTTCTCCCCACCTCTCATCCATCCTTTCCATAGTCTGTCTGCTTATTTGCAAATTATTATAAATTTAAGCAAGACCTTGAATTTTCTGGATTTAAACCTGACATGTTTCAATAGAACAAAGCAGTGCCTTGTGTGAGAAATTTGGAAGGGACTCATTTTAACTCATTCTGTGCCAGACCTTAGTCTCATTTTTGGGCTGAGAAAGGTTGTAGAGAACCTTTTCTGCCAGGTAGTGACTGAGTCCGGTTTTGCAAGCACCACCTAAAAGGACACTTTTTCTTAGCACCAATAGATCCAGCACCTTTCAGATGAATTAGTATCAAGAAAGGTATGGGGGCATATAAATGTATTCTATTCATATGTTTTTCAGTCACAGATCTGAGGGCCAGTGAGGCTCATGTTACTACACCACCTTTTCTTCCATACCCATTACGCCAGTTCAGACTTGGCTTCTCTTGTTTCTTTTTCCTTTTCATTCCTGGAGTCCACAGCAGAGAGTGCACGTTTATTGTTTTTCTGTATAATTTGGGTTGGAAAGCAAATAACTGCTCATTCGGGGCAAGTGGTGCCAAATCATTTTATATTAATCGCCTGGGAACTCATTGTCTCTTAGCAGTTGACTTTTCTTGCACAGCTAAGAGACTGATCCCTTCAGACTCATCCCCCTTCAAACTCTAATTCTTTTCCATCAGTGTGTTTCTTGTTCTCATGTTAATGCCTTTGCTGATGCCACTCTTCTTTCCTCTTTCCTATACTTATTTTTCCTTTCTGCTAATTGAAATCTTTATATTTCTTTTATGATCCAGCTTAAGGTTTATCCCTAAATGATGCTTTCACTGATTAACTCCATCTCCAGTAATCTTTCCCCCTTGAATTCCTTCAGCATTCTTGTCAAGTTTGTACCATTCTATCTAGCATTTTCTTACATGTTGCCATATAATCATTCTGTCTCATGTTTGTAAGTCTTGTCTGCTTTACCATGCCAAAGCACCTTGAAGAAAGGGAACGTCTTCGCCCAATTCCACTAACAGGACATTTACTAAACTTATTAAACTTGTTATTTAACAATTTAATACCTCAGTTTCCTTATTTGTTACATGGGGATAATGGTGCCTGCGTCATAGGGATGTTGAGACAATAAAATGAGACAATGTGTTGAGAGCAGTTTATAAACCATAAAACATATCCAGAGGGTAGGAATTATCAATTTTTATTTATTTATTTATTTATTTTTATTTCTTAAACCCTCACCTGAGGATATTTTTCCATTGATTTTCAGATAGAGTGGAAGGGAAGGAGAGAGAAACATCGATGTGAGAGAGACACATCGACTGGTTGCCTCCTGCATGGCCCCAACCAGGGCTGGGGATCGAACCGCAACTGAGGTATGTGCCCTTGACCAGAATCGAACCCATGACTCTTTGGTCTGTGGGCCGACGCTTTAACCACTGAGCCAAACCAACCAGGGCTCAATTTTTATTTTTATTTATTTATTTATTTATTTATTTTAAAGATTTTCCATTGATCTTTAGAGAAAGAAGAAGGGAGAGAGAGAAACATCAATGTTTGATGCGAGAGCGAAACACTGATCAGCTGCCTCCCGAATGCCCACGAGGAACTGAGCCTGAAACTCGGCATGTGCCCCAACTAGGAATCAGATCAGGAATCAAACCCACAACCCTTCAGCGCACAGGACGACGCCCAACCAATTGAGCCATACCAGTCAGGGCCGGCATTATCAATTTTTATTTATTTATTTTTTATCCTCACCCGAGGATATTTTTGCACTTATCTTCAGATAGAGCGGGGGGGGGGGGAGAGAGAGAGAGAGAGAGAGAGAGAGTGAGAGAGACAGAGAAACATCGATGTGATAGAGCCACATCGACTGGCTGCTACCCACATGACCCCAACTGGGGCCGGGGACAAATCGCAACCGAGGTACGTGCCCTTAGCGGGAACTGAACCCAGGTCTCTCTGGTCTGCGAGCTGCCGCTCTAACCGCTGAGCCAAACCGGCCAGGGCAGGCATTATCAATTTTTTAAAAATGGTGACAAACTGTATAAGTGAAAGAGTATACTGAAATTCCTTGAACTTACAGAAAAGCAGTATTATTTATATATCTTACACATAGAAACAAATTCACTAAAGATCAAATTCAAGTTTTTAATGAACCTGCAAGGCACTCTCACTGAATTGAGTGTTTAAAATCTGAGTTTTGGTTCTGACATTGTCACTAATTTTTTGATGTAACAAGTTAACCTTTGATAATTTAAAGCCTTTCTAGCTCTAAACATCTGATACACAACTGAATTTGGTTACCTTACCAATGTCTTTAGACCTCAGTTGTGTTATCTGTAAAATGGGAAATGCTGACCTAATAAAAACCCTTTAATAGAACTTTATAGAATGGATGTTCAAAGAAACAACCCTGTACAGAAGTCTCTTGGGAGAAAAAAGCTTCCTTGGGGGAAAGCTGCATACTATATAGTGCATTCCCTTCAATGTTAGCAAAGCACATTACTATATCAAATGCTTTGAGAAGTAAAGTAACCAGTTTAACTTGATTTTACCCAGTGTTTCCTAAACTTATTTGGACCTGGAATAGTTTTCTCAGATAACATCTATTTAGTATCTCATGAAACTAATTTTCTAAGACACACAGTCTGGACTGCCAACATAAATATTCTTAGGTATTAGAAGTAGTCCAAGCAAAGGGAGAAGTACACCCTTGTGAGATGTTCTCTGCTAGTCTTTGTGCCTGCTGTGGCTTGTAGCTTTATCTTTAGTCTACAGAGACTTTGAAAAATCTTGTTGCTCAGTTAGTCATTGATTATCAAGTCTCCAAGATAATGAGTAAAATTTTTAAGTTTCTCAGATTATTTTTTAACTTCAGCTTCTTCTTCTTTCTCATGGAATCTGGTGATTGATCACTTCAGTTACAAAATATCAACTTAAAATAAAACCACAAGAAAAGTTCTTATCTCCAGGATCTATGTAAATCATATCAAATTAGGTCAGGTTAATATCTGCAAAATATATCTGCCAAGGTGAAGATTATGTCATGATTTATTTTTAGTTCTAGTTTTGCTACTTGATCATTAGGTAACCTGGGATAAATTAATTCCCTTAAGGATGAACTGAGACATATGGATGTTATTTCAAAATGACCTTCTTTTGTAATCCTTAGCAGTTATTCTAATAATTTCAGAAATTTAGTGTTTTTGGTTTGTTTTCTTCAGAGTCGGTCACAAGAATTATATGTTGAATTTATTACAGCATTTCTTTTCCTCCAAAATAATTTATAGACTGTAAACAATTTGCAATTATTTCAAAGCAGGTAACACTCTGTTTTATTGTGAAATATACCATACAAAGTGAAAAATGTATCATTGTATATAGAACAATGATAAAATTAATCTTTGTAACTCAGTTCCAAAAAGTTTTTTTGAAACATTTGTTCAGTGTCTTTTTAGAGAGGCTGAGTCCTGCATGGAGAAAGGGCAAAGGAGGCCATGAATTGCAGTAGGGATACTTGCAAAACCCAGTCAGCAAGACATATGCTCTATGTGTCCCACCCTCCTTGGAGGGCTATTTTAAAAATAAAATCCTTGGGAGAAGCTTACTGGTACCTACTGCCCCTCAGGAATTTAGCAAACTGTTCTTCTTAACCACACTCAGAATTCTCCCTTGAAGATCTGTTAAATATGATATTCTTCATCTCATTAGATTTCCAATGATGTTTAACAGCTCTCCTATATTGGGCCTACCTCCTAGACTGGGCCTAGGTGTGCTCCTTAATCCACCTCTTCTATTTGAGTGGGGTGTCCACATAGAAAAACTCTCTCCTGTTAGATCAGGGGCTCTCTTAGGAGAGGCACTGTGTCTTTTTCTTTCTCTCTCTTTTTTTTTAGAGAGAGTGAGAGAGAGGAAGGAAGAGATAGAAACACTGATATGAGAGATACATGGATCAGCTGCCTCCTGCATGTCCCCCACTGGGGATCCAGCCAGAAATGCTGGCATGTGCTCTGACCGGGAATCAAACCCAGGACCTCTCAGTCCATGGGACAATGCTTAATCCACTAATCCAGTGAGCCACACTGGCTAGGGAGGCATCGTGTCTTTCCTCAACAGACCATAAGGTATCCAAGAGTGGGGACTTTATTTTTCTCCCAAAGAAACTATATTGGTTTTGTAGCAGCAACAGGCCCTGTAATGAAGGCGTTTCCAGAGTGACTTTTGGTAGGTGAAATCAGTCATTATGGAATAAGATCTTGGATCCTATTGGTTCAGGTCCCATTCTTTACTATGAAATTTCCTATTAACCGCTGTTCCCACTCTCTACCAAGGAACGGGAATTGTGAAAGAGTTTGTTATTCATTCCACTTTGCACTTTTCTGTTTCAGCACTTACCACATGTTATTATAGTTAATTATTTAATAGCTTATATCCTCCTTTACAACTGGATACTCTCCTTGGTGATAATGATATTGTTTTATTCTTCTTTGTAAGCGACCCGGTGCCTAGAACAATGCCTACCACTCATTGGATACTTGTATCAATTTAGTGAATGAGAAGAGAGCAGATATTTGGGTGGTCTGCTTTTATTTGAATCTTTGAAAGAAGATTCAATAGGCAGCAACACATGGTATAGTGCCCTGACTAGCTGGATGACTTACTCTTGTTTCTTTAGATTTGTAAATGATATGGTTGGATTAGATCAGGCATTATTAACCAGGGGTCAGTGGGCTCCAAGGTATTTTTTTACTCCACACTCCATGCAAAGTTAAAAACCAAAGGACCGGATGAATTCGTAGAGATTTACTATACTACTCCATAATGTGGACTGCCACCGCAGTAACAAATACGGGGAAACCAAAACTGCATTGTGCCCGTGGCTACACACATTCATATACACTCTTGGGTTTGTCCTGAGCCCCTTATGCTTTGGCCTCAAAAGATAAAAACACGAGGACAAACTCTGATTAATTTTTTAAATGCTGATTATCTAAATTCCCAGCATGTAGACGCTCCTAATAGGCGGCTGACCAGTGGGGTGAGCGCTTCACACATGCAGGACATGGGCTAGTAAGACGTATAGATATTAGAAGTGGTTCTGGCCTTGGGGAAGTTGGGAATCTGACCACGAAGACAGAAGACTATTTAACAGAAAGATTCGACGCCGCAGCCGCAGACAGGGATGCTAACAGCTGAGATCAGAAAACGGACTCAGCAATGGACTTGGGCAGTGTGTCGGGGGCACGTGGCAGGGGTAAAGAAGAACCCTCAACTCGCTCCTGAGGTTTTCGTGCGCCAGGACTGGGCGGTGCCTTCCCCCCCCCCCCCCCGCCCCCGGCCTCCAAGCTTCCCAGGAGGCTGAGCGGCCGCCAAATCCGACCTCCCGGAGTTTCCCGCCCCCGGTGGCTCTGAAACGGCCTTTTGTTGTAAAAATTGGGTCTGAGAGGAGGCGAAGGGGAAAGTAGTGGGAAAGTCACTGGGCGGAGACGTGAGCTGCGCAAGGGAGGGCGACCTGAGAGACCACGTCCGGGCTAGGACCGAGAGAGAAGAGCCCCTCCCGCGGCTCCCCTCGAGGCGCCCGCCTTCGGTCACCTCCGGGAGAGTTTCGGCTCTTTCCGGCAGTTCCAGCTCGGGCGCAGCACTCCCAGCGCGCGCTGTCCCCCACCCCACGCCGCCCGCTTTCTGTGGCCCCGACCGTTCTGCTCGCGCGTCCCACCCGTCCCTGCTTCATCTAGTTTGTTTCCGACCCACTCCTTCAACCCCAATCCTCGTTATCCCGATCCCCGGCGACGCCCCAGCTCCCTCAACTCAAGCGCGAGGGACCCGGTTACGAGGGGAACGGTAATCCCTCCGACCGACCGAAGTCGGCCTCGTTCGCCGCGCCTTTCCACTCGCGCGCTGGGTTCGCGCCGGCGCGAACACGCGCCCTGTGCGCTGGCTGGCTGGCGCGCACGCGCCCGAGCGGGCTTCGGGGCGGGGCGAACAGCTCGAGCCCGGGCGAGGTCGGTGTGGATCCGCTGGCGCGCCGGCCCCTAGCCGCGGCTGCGATTCCCAGCCCGCCGGCCGGCGGAGAAGGGAAGCGGGGAAAGGGGCGGGCGGGGGCGGGGCGGCGTGCGGCTCTGGAAGAGCTGGGGGAGGAGCGCGGCGGAGACGGCGGCGGCTCTCGAAGAGGCGAAGGAGGCGGCGGAGCTCCTTTCCTCTTCTCAGACCCCGGAGCGTCTGGGACGCAGAGCCCGGAACTGGGGGGACGCGGCGACTGCGGGGCCACGGCGTAGGTGAGGCTGAGCGTGCCGGGTGGAGGGGGTTGGTAGGGGATAAAGGGAGACCCGAGGAACAGAGAGCGGGCTTGAGGGAGGGCACCGCAGAAAGAGTAGTTGTTGGGGGTTGGGTGCGGAGAGGAGGGGGACGTGAGCCCTTGGGACTTGGAGTGCCCAGATGGTGAAAGGATTTTGGGGGTCAGTGGGGTGGTCCGGAGTACACCCGTCCGAGTTGGGGTAGTTCCAGAGGCATAGGCCGGGGAAACAATGGAGTGAGAGGAGTCTCTGCTGTGACCGTGTGTGGGGTTTTGGATTTTAAGAAACGAGAGATGGAAAATAATGAAAGAATGGGTTATTTGGGAGAAGTACAATGAATCAGGAATGCAGTGGGGATGCGTAAGGTCATCTGCGTGGTGCCAGAGGTCCTTAAGATTTGGGGGCAACGAGGGATTTGAAAATAAGAGATAGAAGAGCACTCTTGGAATTGGGAGGGTGGAAGAGAACGGAAAATGATGCGAAGTGGGGCAGAGAAAGAAAACAGATGTGGTTAAGGGCTTGAATTAAAGCAGAAGGGTAGATCCAATTAGAGAATGTAGGGTAAGTGGACTAGAGTGGCATCTTTCTCCTAATTCAGCCAGGATGATTGGGTTCTTTTAGATAGAAGGTGGATCTTTCTCAGGGTTGTCCCTCTGCTCAGTACAAGTTGTTCTTTTAATACTTTGATTATCATTTATATAGTCCGTTTCATTGATAAAGCATGCCTGTAATAGTCATTTCTCCTCTGTTCAGCAGGTTACGGTATGTAATTTACCTGTGGTTAATGAAGCAGGAGAGAACAGATCACCAGAAACAGGCATCTGGCTTTTGAGTCAGGTCAGTAATAATACAGAGTTCATGTTGTTTGAGGAAGAACCAAGCGTTTGTTTTCATTTAGACCAAAAGGTGATGAATAGCCTTGATAAAATCGAAGTTATCTGTACTTTGTTAGAATTGCAGTTTCTCACTGAGAAATGTTCATGTACCATCTGCTACTGGTTTTATAGTTGTGGGAGAGAGCTTGGGTGCTGCCTCAAATTCTTGATGCTGATTTCAAATTATCAGGCTGCCTCATACCTTCCAGTTCGAATGAAGGTGATTTGAAAATCACCTTATTTGAAAATATCGTGGGACAGTATTTCTGGGGTTATGATCTTTGCATTTCCTTGATAACTGGATTTCCAGACTGAATTTTGAATGAATTGTATTAGATACAAGATTGCTGATTTTATTTTTGTTTTTGTTTGTTTGTTTGTTTTTTGGTACATGCCCCTAGCGGAACCGAACCGGGACACTCTGGTCCGCAGGCCGATGCTCCGGCTGCTGAGCCAAACCGGCCAGGGCAAGATTGCTGATTTTGAAATTGTAGTTACCTTTATGTGTTAATAAATAGTCCACGTTAAGCTAATTTTTATTTGTTGAGCATTAAGTTTTGCTGACTCATCTAAGATTTCTGAGAATTCATCAGTTTATATTTATTTCTCAGCTAGGGCGTGGATAGTAGCATTAGGCCACTTTATAAAGGTCTAATAATAACGATCTAAATTGTCACTTTTCTTATATGTTATAAAAACTGAACAAAGCAAGGAGTGAGTGCAGTGTCCTCATTAGTGTTAAGGTGGCTCTTTATTGACCTCTTTCAGTGGTCTAGGTAAGGTGCTAAGATTGTTTTGCATGCATTATCTTATTTAATTTAATCCTCACAATTATTTCCTGTTTAATAAATTAAGAGGTGAAATAATTTACTGAGGTCACAGAGCTAGTAAATAAAGCTGAATTCAGACCTAGCTCTGTTGGATGCCTTATTTAAATCTTCACTGCTTGGTGGTTCTACCTGCTCTCTCCCTCCTCCAATCTTGGTTGTAGTACAAGCAGCATGAATTGGTTGCAACTTGGGTCTGATATAATAGCGATTTAGATGAAGATTGAGTTAGTGGGCTACATCTGTAGAGTTAATTGAATGTTTACTGCTCCTGTGATTTACCAAATCTGAGGTCCTCATAATAGGGTTAAAACATCTTGCTAAGGCTTTGTCCTGTGAGCACACTTAATTTTCTGTTTAGTGTACTGCTGAAATACTGTGCATACATGTCACTCTTCCTTGTAGAAGCCAAGATGGCCAGTTGTGGAATCAAAACCAATTCACACTGGAAAACAATAGAAAACTGCTGAATGTTCAAGTGCCCTCCAAGCATCTGTTGAGTCCACAGTTGGTACTGGCATTATTTTTTTTTGTTTAATCCTCACCCAAGGATATTTTTCCATTTATTTTTAGATAGAGTGGGAAGGAAGAAGGGAGGGAGGGAGAGAGAGAGAGAGGGAGAGGGAGAGAGGAAGAGAAATACCTGTGTGAGAGAAACACAGCAATTGGTTGCCTCCTGAGAAATCAAACTCCAGACTCTTTGGTCTGCAGGCTGACGCTCTAACTGCTGAGCCAAACTGGGCAGGGTGGTACTGACATTATCTTTAAATATAGATAGGATCCTCTTAGAAACACCTAGTGAAACAACTAGAACTGAGAGAAACAGCTGGGACCTGAGGGAAGAGCCATAGGTTACTGGCCAATACGTCATTATAGCCCCTGGAGGCTGATTCTGGAGTAGCAAAGGGCTACAGATACTAGTGAAGGGCAGGAGGGGAGGGAATTATTTTTGAGCCTTTATGTATTCTAGGCATTGAATTCAGTGTGTTTTATATATATTACCTTATAAGATCTTCATACAGTCCTTATAAGGTAGGTATAAGCCTTATTGCCATTTTTTTAGATGAGGCTCAGAAAGGTTAACTTGTACAAAGTCAGTTAATAATAGCAGTGAAGGAAGTTTGTAATAACTAATATTATTGTTGTTTTAAATTGCTGCTTGCAATTTCTCACTGTAGAGCCACCATATTAAAATTGGGAACTTAAAAATCACTCTTCAGGATCCACTGTGCTTCTTTGATAGAAGTAAAACTAGTTATTTCAATCTTTCTGCTTCCATTGGAGGCTGGAAGAAAAAGCTTTTTCTTTCTTTTTTCTTATTTAATTGTTGGGAAGAGGAGCCCATTCATTTATTTAACAAAGGACATTTTGTAGAATATAATTCAACTTCTTCAGTTGCTTGGTATATATATCTGAAAATGAAAATGACATGTCCATCCCTCCTCTATTCTGAGATCTTGACTTTCAGGTAAGTCATCTAAGCTCTGGAGGATGACAGTGAACATGCCTGTTACAGACTTTTACTACTTCTCTCGATATATCTTTGCCTCAAAAGTTTGATCATTATTCTTGCTTGGTTACTTTTTAAAAAATTCTGGTAAAATATACATAACAAAAGTTACCATTTATAGTTCATTGGCATTAAGTACATTCACATTGCTGTGCAGCCATCACCACCATCCATCTTCAGAACATTTTTATTTTCCAAAACCAAAACTCTGTACCTATTAAACAGTACATCCCTATTCCTTTCTTCTCCCAGTCTCTGGTAACCACCATTCTACTTTCTGTCTCTATGAATAGAAGTACTCTGGACATCTCATATAAATGGAATCATAGCATTTGTCCATTTGTGTCTGGCTTATTTAACACAATGTCCCCAAGGTTCATCAGTGTTCGTTTCTTTTTAGGACTACATAATATTCCCCTGTATGTGTATACCACACTTTGTTGATCCATTCATCAATAGATACTTGGGTTATTTCCACCTTTTGACTTGTGAATAATTCTGCTATGAACATTGGTATCTGATTGAGTCCTTGCTTTCAGTTCTTTTGGGTATATATCTAGTAGTGGGATATCTGGGTCATGTAATTCTGTGTTTAATTTTTTTTTATCCTCACCTGAGGACATTTCTGCATTTATCTTCAGATAGAGCAGGAGGGAGAGAGAGAGAGAAACATCGATGTGAGAGAGACACATCGAGTGGTTGCCACCCACACAACCCCAGCGGGGCCGGGGACAAACCGCAACCGAGGTATGTGCCCGTAGCGGGAACCGAACCGGCACTCTCTGGTCTGCAGGGCCGATGCTCTAACCGCTGAGCCAAACCAGCCAGGGCCTGTGTTTAATTTTTTGAGGAAGCTTTGTTACTTGTAAATGGTGATTTTATTATGTGTTCACCTGAAGATAACAATAGGCCTTATGTTTGAGGGATGATGTTTTCTTTACTGACTTTTTCTGTATTGTTTGCAGGACACTTGTACTGGAAGTAATTCAAAAGGAAATGATTTACCTAGTTTTGATTGCTTTCTCTTAGTTTCTGCCTACTTATATTCATGACATCTGGAAAGAACATTAAAATATGTTTCAACCTAGCAATAAAAGTACTTTTTAAAATGTCTCTTTTTTTATTTTAGAGAGGGGGGGAGAGGGAGAGAGAGATAGAAACATTGATGAGAGAGATCATTGACTGGCTGCCTCTTGCATGCCCCCCACTGGAGATTTGGCCCACAATCCGGGCATGTGCCCCCTGACTGGGAATCGAACCCGTGACCTCTTGATGCATGGGTTGACACTCAACCACTGAGCCACACTGGCCAGGCACAATAAAAGTACGTTTGAAAAATTTTTAAACATTTCAGCTGATGAATAAAATGGGAGTTTCTGTTCTAAAGTGAAATGTATCCAGTGTGGAAGAAACCATTTGTTATATGCAGGTCTTTTCAGTCATACCTGTAAATGTGGGTAATCATCTTAAGAACATTCTCTGTATGTGTATGTGAAAAATGTGACAACAGTATAGAGCATTTTAAGTTTACTTTGCTGCCTTTGATTGAAATTCAAGGTACTTTTTTCATTTTAAAATGTTTTACATGTATGAGCTACTGATTACTGCTTTTCTTTGGTATCCCTTCATTCATTGAATAAGGTTTTAGTGTCTGCTATATGCTTTAAATATTCCAGGAAGGTAGCTGTAATACAGGAAGTAAAATTGGCTGAAGTAATTTGACTCCATTTTCTTTCCCTCCCTTCATATGTAAGAGAAAGTTGACGTACAGTACGAAATACAATAGATTGAAATAGCTGCAGACTGACAGTGAATTGTCTCTTGTGATGGGTCTACCTCTCATTTAATTTTTTTCTAAATGTCACAAGGAGGTTCATTATCCCTGAATCTTGCTTCTTGAGATTATTGGGTTACAAAGGGACTTCACGCTCATGTGCCATTTTCTGTGAACCTCATAGGAGACTTAGTGAGCCCATACTTACCTTGGAGGTGGTGTGTTGATTCTGAAACATTTCTAAAGATTTAAAGTTTGTAAACACCTTTTCTTTAGGTTACTGGATATTAAGGATTGGTCAGAGGCCAGCATTTAGTATCCATGTTCCAATCTGCTATGGCGGGTTCCTAAAATATACATGATCTTCAACACAGATTCTGCAGCAGCCCCAGGCCCTTAAAACATTCTGCAGGGTCTGAGGATGTAACCATTAGTTTAAAGGCAGCTTCTGCAGACATTGTTCTATGACTAATTTGTGGTTAGGGATTAGTTAGGAATTCTTACTAGTTCAAACCCTAAATAATAACTTTGGTTTGCTGGTAAGAAGGATTTTTACATTACTTAATTAGCAAAATGACATGATTACTAGTTGTGGAGGACATGTGTGTGTTATTTAGAATTGGCTAATGGGTATTGGTACTAAGAAGAAGGAGGAGGTATGTGATGAGGCCATTGTATGATTGTAGATGAATCATTATAGGTACATGAAGCCCTGGCCAGTTTGGCTCAGTGGTTAGAGGGTCGGCCCGCGGACCAGAGAGTCCCGGGTTAGGTACATGAAGATGTCTTTTATATTTGAAGATGTTGCCAATGATGTTAGTTCCTATTGACCTATATAGGACTGAAAAGACATTTTGAAAAACCTGCAGTCCTTCCTTTCTTGAGTATATATGATCAGTCCAGTAGTGAATGATATGCTGTTGTTTTAAGGCTAACACCAGTAGTAGAGTAATACTTTTCTTTAAATTATCCACTTGGTCTCTCATTATAGCATGCCACTGTGGTCAGTTCACTGCTAGCTCTTCCTGGTTATCTTCTTCTGTTACATTGACTCAAAGTATGCATTAGTGTGTGATGGAAGTGACTCTTTAGCTTACTTTGTTTGGTTATCCTTTTATATCTGTATAGTAAATTGCCTTCATAGCTTTGCTGCATATCCTGCACAAGCTCTCAATACAAGGATTTCACCATAAGAAGCTCCCTCACATTTTTTTCAAAGAGAGAGGAAAGGAGAGGGAGGAAGGAGGGAGGGGAGAGAAAGAGAGAGAGAGAGAAACAGAGAAACACATCAATTGGTTGCCTCCCACATGCATCCCAACTGGGAGCAAATCTGAAACTTAGGTTTGTGCCCTGACCAAGAATTGAACCTGCAACCTTTTAGTGTATGGGACAATGCTCCAGCCAACTGAGCTACCAAGCCAGGGCTTGGCAGATGAACTTTTTATTGTTGTTGTTAATCCTCACCCGAGGATATTTTTTCATTAATTTTTAGATAGCGTGGAAGGGAGGAAGGGGGTGGAGGGAGAGAAACATTGATGTGAGAGACACATCAATTGTTTGCCTCCTGCATGACCCCAACTGGGGCTGGGAATCGAACCCAAGACCCTTCGGTCCACAGGCGAATGCGGTAACCACTGAGCCAAAGTGGCCAGGGCCTTATGAACTTTTAGATACCTGAAACAGCCCTGGCCGGTTTGGCTCAGTGGTTGGAGCGTCAGCCTGCGGTCCAGAGAGACCCGGGTTCGGTTCTGCTAAGGGCATGTACCTCGGTTGCAGTTTGTCCCCGGCCCTGGTTGGTCGTGCGGGTGGCAGCCACTCGATGTGTCCCTTTCACGTCGATGTTTCTCTCTCTCTCTCTTCCTCTCTCTCCCTCCCACTGTATCTGAACAAAAAAATGAGAAAATGTCCTCGGGTGAGGATAAAAAAAAAAGATAGATACCTGAAACATGGATTTACTGAATGATGTTAGTTATGATCAGGCTAATCCCCAGTGGAGGGCATGCAGGAGGTGGCCAGTCGATGTTCTCTCTCATCGATGTTTTCTCTCTCTCCCCCCACCCCCCTCTAAAATCAATAAAGAAAAAATATTAAAAAAAAAAAAAAAAGTACAAATCTGGTACACAGATCTGGCTTAGAATCTCTACCTACTCCCTCTGTGAACTTGGTCAAGTCATTTAATTTCTCCATGCCTGTGTTTCTGAATCTGAAAAATTGGTGCAGTATTAATCCCTATCACAGAGCTGTTATGACTGTTGAATTTTTTTTTTTCAGGTGAAATTCATATAATATAAAATTAACCCTTTTAAAGTATATAGCTCAGTGATATTCAGTACATTCACAGTGTCATAAAACCACTACTCTATCTAGTTCCAGAACTTTGGCATCACCACCAAGGGAGACCCGGTACCCATTAAGCAGTCATTCCTCATTCTCTCCTCCACCAATCTGCTTTTTATCTCTATACATTTATCTATTTCAAATACATGGAATGATAATAAGTGATCTTTTGTGTCTGGCTTCTTTCACTCAGCATAATGTTTTTGAGGTTCATCCATGTTGTAGCATATGTTAGTACTTCATTTCTTTTTAATACTTTTTAAAAAATATGTTTTTATTGATTTTTTTAGAGAGAGAGGTAGAAACATCCATGTGAGAGAGAAACACTGATCGACTACCTTCTGCATGCCCAATGGGGATCAAGCTGCAACCTGGGCTTGTGCCCTGACCGGGAATCAAACCGGGACCTCTTAAGTCCATGGGATGACTCTCAATCCACTTAGCCACACTAGCCAGGCTTCATTTCTTTTTATAGCTGAATACTGTTCCATTGTAAGGATATGTCACATTTTGTTTATCCATTTATCTGTTGATGGACAGTTGAGTCATTTCCACCTTTGGCTATTATGAATAATGTACTAGTACTTGTTTGAAAACCTGTTTTCAATTATTTTGGGTCTATACCTGAGAATGGGATTGCTAGGCCATATAGTATTTCTATATTTAACTTTTTGAAGAACTCTCATACTGTTTTCCAGATGCTCCACCATTTTACATTCCTACCAGCAATGTTGGAGGGTTCCAGTTTCTCCACTTTCTTGCCAATACTTGTTATTTTCCTTTTATTTGATTGTAGCCATCTCAGTAGGTGTGACGAGGTATCTTATTGTGAATTTGATTTGCATTTTCTTAGTAATAGTGATGTTGAGCATCTTTTCATGCACTTGTTAGTCATTTGTGTATCTTCTTTGGAAAGATGTTTAAGTCCTTTGCCCTTTAAAAAAATTTTCTTTTTATTCTCACCGGAGGATATTTTTCCATTTATTTTTAGATAGAGTGTGAGGGGGAAAGAGACAGAGAGACATCAGTGTGAGAGAGACACACTGATTAGTTGCCTCCTGCATGACCCCAAGCAGGACCGGGGACTGAACTGAGGTACGTGCCCTTGACTGGAATCAAACCCAAGACTCTTTGGTTCATGGGCCGATGCTCTAACTGCTGAGCCAAACCGGCCAGGGCTCCTTTGCCCTTTTTAAAACTGGATTGTCTTTTTGTTATGTTATGACCATTGAATTTTAATGGCTATAAAACATTTAGCTCAGTAATGATTAACTAATAATATAGTTAGAATTATTTTTGCTACATATGGCCTGAATTGGAAGGCTGAAAAACTTTGTCTAGCTTTTCTAAATAGTAGTGGAGAGGCAACAAAACTTATTTGTTATGAGTAAAGGTTGACTATATCAGTGTTGGTTCTTTGGTTTTATTTATTTATGTATTTTAATTTATTTCTTTATTGATTTGAGAGAGAGAGAGAGAGAGAGAGAGAGAAACATCTATGAGAGAGAACATTGATTGGTCCCCTCCTGCATGCCCCCCACTGGGGGTTGGGCCCACAACCTGGCCATGTGCCCTGACCGAGAATCGAACTGGCGACCTTTTGGTGCATGGGTCCATGCTCAACCACTGAGCCATACCAGCCAGGCTGAAGCAGTAGATTTAATCAGAACATACAGAAAACTGTATGCAAGTCTAAATTTTGGTTATTTTCTTGAAAAAGGCAGCAAAGGGGGGGAACTGTATGCTTTCAGGAGCTGGTGATTATTCAAATCTCTTCTGAAGCTCACCTACCACCCCACCCCCACCCCAGCCCCTCCATGCTCCCAAACTTTATATGCCTCAGCTCTGAACCCTCCTTTCTTTTGTGATGCCTCTATGCCTTTGCCTATTCCCTAAACTCAGCCTGGAATGCCTTCTAAATCTGATGGTGACTTGCCTTTCTGAAGTTTCTCAGGTAGACCAAACACTTGTTTTGGGCTTTTAATTCTGTTACATACTTTCATTGCAGTACTTGTAGTGTCCTTTAAAATGTGCATTAAATTTTTTAAAGGTGTACATGACATGGTAAACAAAATTGAACAGTACAGAATAAATACTGAAAACAACTTCCCTGGTTCTCTTCCCCAGAGATAATCACTGATAGGGCTTTCTCTTCTCTGTCCTTCCAGCGTTATTCTGTGCTGATAAATATCCATGAGTCCACAGTGTTGTAAATAAATTATTAAATAAATAAATGGGAGACAAAGAACAAGTCTCCTTACAGAAAATTTCTAATTAATAAATGCAGAAGTAATGAGAGAAATGGAAAACCATTAGAATACCACAGTAATAACTGTGGTATTAACGGGTGGAACTTTTAAAGAGAAACAGTAGCCCTGGCCAGTTTGGCTCGGCAGTTAGAGCATCAGCCTGCGGACCAGCAGGGCTCATTCTATATATTCCTATAATGCTTGAATCATAATATTATTTACTTTGCAAAAGAAATTAGAGAAAAATAAGCATTTCATACACTATAAAAATACAATTCACAAAGAAATATAGTCAGTAACCACATAAAATACACTCAGTCTCACGTTTCATCAGGAAAAATAAAACAGTGTTTTGCTTAATCAGATAATAGCCAATGTTGTAAGTGTGCAAGTTCATTATCTACAACTACTGGGTAGGATTGAGAGGTCCTGGTTTGATTCCCAGTCAGGGCACATGTCTGGGTTACAGGCTCCATCCCCAGTAGGTGGCGTGCAGGAGGCAGGTGATAGATGTTTCTCACATCAGGGTTTCTCTCTCTCCCTTCCTCTCTCTCTAAAAAACCAATAAAACATATTTAAAAAATGGACAAAATAGCCCAGCTGGTGTGGCTCAGTGGTTGAGCATTAACGCATGCGCCAAGAGGTCACCGGTTCGATTCCCGGTCATAGCACATGCCCAGATTGTGGGCCAAATCCCCAGTGGGGGGCATGCAGGAGACGGCCAGTCAGTGTTCTCTCTCATCGATGTTTCTATCTCTCTCTCCTTCTTCTTCCTCTCTCTCTTTGTTGCACATGAAATTACTTTTAAAAACCTGTACCGCCCTGGCCGGTTTGGCTCAGCGGTTAGAGCGTCAGCCTGCGGTCCAGAGAGACCCGGGTTCTGTTCCCGCTAAGGGCACGTACCTTGGTTGCAGTTTGTCCCCGGCCCCTGGTTGGGTCGTGTGGGAGGCAGCCACTTGATGTGTCCCTTTCACGTCGATGTTTCTCTCTCTCTCTCTCTTCCTCTCTCTCCCTCCCACTCTATCTGAACAAAAAATGGAAAAATGTCCTCGGGTGAGGATAAAAAAAAATAATAATAAAAAATAAAAACCTGTACCAATTTATACTCCTACCCAGTAGTTGTAGGTAATGAACTTACACACAACATTGGCTATTATCTGATTAAGTAAAACACTGTTTTATTTTTCCTGATGAAACGTGAGACTGAGTGTATTTTATGTGGTTATTGACTATATTTCTTTGTGAATTGTCTTTTTATGTATTTTTCCCATTAAAAAAAATTTTTTTTTATTGATTTTAGAGAGAGAGGAAGGGAGAGAAACATCGATGTGAGAGAGAAACATTAATCAGCTGCCCCTGCTTGCCCCCTAGTGGGGATTGAACCTGCAACCTGGTATTGTACCCATTTTTTTAATTTGTTTTTTATCCTCACCGGAGGACACTCTTTTTTGCATTTATCTTCAGGTACAGCCGGAGAGAGAAAGGGAGGAAGAGAGAGAGAGAAACATCAATGTGAGAGAGACACATCGAGTGGCTGCCACCCACACGACCCCCAACTGGGGCCAGGGACAAACTGCAACCAAGGTACGTGCCCTTAGCGGGAACTGAACCCGGGACTCTCTGGTCTGTGGGCCTACGCTCTAACCGCTGAGCCAGACCGGCCAGGGCATTTTTTAATTAATTCATTTATTTTTTATTTTTTATTATTTTTTTACTCATTTTTAAATTGAGTTTTTTTGTTTTATAGAAGATTTTACACTCTGAATATTAATCTTCTGTTGAGTATAATTGCTTTTTCTTTGGGGAAGAAAATGTTTTTCTCTTTTTTTAAATTACAAAAGTAATATGCTTATTGTAAATCATGTATAAAGTGAAAAGTGAACATCTCCTCATGCTCTCTTCAATCTCATTCTCTATGCATAGAACTGTTCTTACACCACAGGCTAACAGTTCGGTATTTTTCTTCCAGAACTTTTTCTGTATAGGTACAGAAATGTATATGTACGTTGTATGTACATGCTAGTATGTGTGTGTATATATACATTTTTTGTAATGGGATCATAGAATGTTCTTTAATTTGCTTTTATCATAGGGTTAACAAATTATAGAATACTAATGTGTTGTAAATGTATGTTTCAGTGTCTTTCACTGGATTTATAAGCTCCTTTGTATAGAGTGTGATTCTTTCCATTGTAAAGATATTCTTTTTCTGTGTAAATGACACTACCATCCATCCATTTGCTCATGCCAGAAGCATTTTATTTATTTATTTTTTAAATTTTATTGATTGATTTTAGGGAGAGAAAGAAATATCAATTTGTTGTTCCATTTATTTATGCATTCACTAGTTCAGGGGTGGGGAACCTTTTTTCTGCCAAGGGCCATTTGCATATTTATAACATCATTCACGGGCCATACAAATTTATCGACTTAAAAATTAGCCTGCTATATTTGACCAGGCTAATTTGCTGAGGCATGTGATATTAGCTGTTATTGATTTTGGAGGCCTTATATGGCCCACAGGCTGGACCTTCCCCACCTCTGCTGATCCCTGTCTGTGCCTGGAGCAGGGCTGAACCTGCAACCTGTTGTGTTGGGACGATGCTCCAATCAACTGAACTACCTGGCCAGGGCAGAAGCCTTTAATTATTATTTTTTTTTAATCCTCACCCGAGGATATTTTTCCATTTATCTTCAGATAGAGTGGGAAGGGGAGAGAGAGAGAGAAAGAGAGAGACACGTCGATCGGTTGCCTCCCGCACAACCCCGACCAGGGCCAGGGACAAACTGTAACCAAGGTACTGCCCTTGACCAGAATGGAACCCGTGACTCTCTGGTCCACGGGCTGATGCTCTAACCGCTAAGCCAAACTGGCCAGGGCAGAAGCATTTCATTTCTTTAGCAAAGTTTTATTGAGTGCCTACTATCTATTAATATCTGATAGACAGAGTAAAGTAAGCATAAAAATCCTTGCCTGCAGACAGTTTATAGTCTAGTCTAGTAGGGGAAGACAGATATTAAGCAAAGATGTAAACTGTTTAGTATTTCAGTTGGTGATAACTGGTATTGGGGGGGAAAAATCAGGAAAAGTGATAGAGATACTCTGTTAGCATTTGACTCAATGTGGGGGGAGGGAGGGAGGAAGGAGGCCTTGTTGAGAAAGTAATATTTGAGCAAAGACTCAAAAGTTATCTTTGATTCCTTTCTCTTCCTCATATCTCACATTAGATCCATCTCCAATTCTTGTTGATTTTGTCTTCAAAATACATCTCAAACCCACCCATCAAGTATGTGGATTAAATTGACAGTAGTAGTTTGTAAAAGTTTTCTTCTGATTGTTTTAAAATTCTCAGTGAATTAGGAATCAAAGTGCTCAGCTGAGAGTGAGGGTGGGGAGGAGGAGGTAATGGAGGTTTGTGGAGAGAGGAGAAGGTGTGAAATTGTTCAGGAGAGTGGGAGAATGGCTGAAGCAGGGAAATATTGTATGATTGCCAGGTGGCATTAAGGGCCCCTTGAGGTTTGTGGTCATGAATTTAAAGTGAGATTAGTCAGTATGGTTTTTTCCTCCAGCCACATTCAGCTGCAGTGGTATATGTTTGGAGTGGATTTAACCATAGAGAAGTTTTACCAAGATAGTAGAATAAAACACAGGAGGGTCAAGGAATAGAGGATATGTGCAAGGAGTGGACATGTATACTGTGGAATTTATTTATTTATTTTTATAATTTTTTTTTCCTTTATTGATTTGAGAGAGAGAGGAAGGGAGAGAGAGAGAAACATCGATGAGAGAGAACATCGATTGGCCGCCTCCTGCATGCCCCACACTGGGGATCGGGCCCACAACCTGGGCATGTGTCCTGACTGGGAATCGAACTGGCGACCTCTTGGTGCATGGGTCAATGCTCAACCACTGAGCCACACCAGCCGGACTATACTGTGGAATTTAAACAAGGTAAGAAGGGAAAGGAGGACATGAAGTGGCTAAGAGATGGTGAAAAAAATGCTTGAATCAGTGAATTGAAGGGCCTGGTGAGATCCTGGTGGAATTTGGGTATGTGAGAGACAGAGCTATAAAGATAGTAGGTTGTGCCCTGGCCGGTTTGCTCAGTGGTTAGAGCGTCAGCCTGCGGACCAAAGAGTACCGGGTTTGATTCTGGCCAAGGTCACGTACCTCGGTTGCGGTTTGTCCCTGGCCCTGGTTGGGGTCGTGTGGGTGGCAACCAATTGATGTCTCTCTCACATCTATGTTTCTCTCCCCCCCTCCCACTGTGTCTGAAGATAAATGTAAAAAAAAAAACCCTTGGGTGAGGATTAAAAAAATAAAAGATAGTAGGTTGTGCACCCTGGCTGGTGTGGCTCAGTTGGTTGAGCGTAGTCCCATTCACCCAGGGCACATGCCTGGGTTTCCATCTCCATCCTCAGTAGACTGCATGCAGGAGGCAGCTGGCAGCCAATGGATGTTTCTCTCTCACATTGATTTTTCTCCTTTCCTCTATCTCTAAAATCAATAAAAGCATGCTTTTTTGTTTTATGTGTTGTTTTTTTAAAAGATAGTAGGTGGGCCCTGGCCGGTTTGACTCAGCCGTTGGAGCATCGGCCCACAGACCAAAGAGTCACGGGTTCGATTCCAGTCAAAGGCAGGTACCTCAGTTGTGGCTCATCCCCGGCCCTGGTCAGGGTCATGCAGGAGGCAACCAGTCGATGTGTCCTTCTCACGTAGATGTTTCTCTCTCTCCCTCCCTCCCACTCTATCTAAAGATAAATAGAAAAATATCCTCAGGTGAGGGTTAAAAAAAAAAAAAGTAGGCTGTGGTCAGATGGGAGAATACAAAAATTAAGATCATGGAGGCATTATGGGTAAAGGACAAGATCATTGCATGAGTACAGAACAAGATCATTGGAGGCAAGGAATTTAGAGAAAGAGATAGGAATTCATAGAGATTGGGTGTTACAAAGATCATCAGTTTGAAATCATTTAGACTTAAGACAAGCAGTGTTGTAGAGTCACAGTGTTAGGGTTCTCCAGAGGAAAAGAACGAATAAGATCTCTCTCTTCCTCTGTCTCATCTATGTCTATGTCTACTATCTATCTATATATCTGTCTTGAATGAAATTTATTATAAGGATTGGTTCATGCCATTATGGGGGCTGAGAAGTCCCATGATCAGCTGTCTGTTGGTGGTGTAAATTCTAGTCCAAGTCTGAAAGCCTGAGAATATCACCACTTGTAGGCTGTGAGGGATGTTTGGCCTGAAAGGAGAACCAAGTTTCAATTAGAACAAGAAGTTGAAGGGAATGTTGAGAGTGGAGGTTGAGAATGTAGGGCATAGTAGAAGGGTTTCAAAATTTGGAGAGAGGTGTGTGGCACATGGGGACAGAGCAGAGGATATGTAGAACTGTGGGGATTAGAATATAGGAGATGAGATTAGATTAGAATCATCTCTTGGATTCTTTTGATGGACAGCATAAACAGACCAAGAACATGAGATTAGGCCTGATAGACAGCAGGCAGATACTGGAGGTGAGAGTGTGAGTGTTCGGAGGGAAGAAAGGGTAAGGAGTCTGGATCCTGGGGAAGGACAGTCTTTATTTTTAATTTTTAATTAGTTTTAAAAATAAAAATTGTATATATTTAAGGTATACAACATTATGTTTTGACATACATTTACACGATGAAATGATTATTATAGTCAAGTTAATTAACATTTTCTCACAGTTACCTTTTTAAAATTGGGATACAAGTACCTGGAAATTTCTCAGCAAATTTCCAGTATTCTGTAGATTATTATGAACTGTAATCATCATGCACATTAGATCTCTAGACTTAAATCATCCTACATAGCCCTGGCAAGTTTTGCTCAGTGGTTAGAGCGCCGGCCCGTGGACCAGAGTCCCAGGTTTGGTTCCTGCTAAGGGCACGTACCTCGGTTGCAGTTTGTCCCCGGCCCCGGTTGGGGTCTTGTGGGTGGCAGCCAGTTGATGTGTCTCTCTCATGTTGATGTTTCTCTCTCTTTCCCCCTCTCTCCCTCTCGCTCTATCTGAAAATAAATGCACACACACACACACAAAAATCATCCTACATAACTACAACTTTGTACCCTTTGTACACATCATCCCATTTCCCCCACATCCCTGCCCCTAGTAACCACCATTCTACTCTCTGCTTCTATTTATTTGACTTTTTTTAAGAGTCCACATACAGTGAGATCATGCAGTGTTTGTCTTCTCACTTAGCATAATGTCCTCCAGGTTCATCCTTGTTGTTGCAAATGACAAGATCTCAGGAAGGACATTCTTAAAGTACTTGTTCTCACTTAAATATCTGTCCCTGGTCGGGAGGGATATCTTATTCTAGGAATAAGGAGTTCTCTTGATGAATCCTGTGGACTCTCTCTTGATGACTACATATTCATGATTTTTGCTTTAAATCTTATTGTGCCTGATATTAATATTAATATTAAAATTTGTTTTGATTAATATTGTGCAGCCTATTTTTCAATTTTCCTTTTAGTTTTCCACCTTTCTGGATCATTTTGCTTTAAGTGTATCTTGGTAATCTGTACATAGTTAGATTTAAAAAAACCTGATAGTCTGTTATTTTGATAAGTTTAATCTTTATGTATAGTGTGATTAATGATAATTTTTAGACTTATTTCTGCCATTTTAGTTTATACTTGTTTTGACTATACCTATACTTTTACTTGCTTTCTGTTACATATATAGAGTTCTTTTTTTCTTCTACTGATTTTCAAATTGAACATTCTATTTCTCTTTTTCATAGTTACCCCTTAAATTTTTAACATGCATACATACTGAACTCTAAAGTTAGTATCTCTGCCTTCCTGAACAATACAGGAACTTTAGAATGCTTTAAATCACATTCCTTCTCTCTACCCCAATCTGTTTTTATTGTTTGCTATTTTAGTTTCACCTTAAATCTTGCTTACTGTAAATATTTCAAATGCACAGATAAAAATGATACAGTAAGTAATCCCCCCTTATCCACAGTTTTACTTTCCATGGTTTCTATGACCCCTGGTCAGCTGTGGTTTGAAAACATTAAATGGAAAATGCCAGAGATAAACAGTTCATAAGTTTTAAATTGTATGCTATTCTGTGTAGTGTAATGAAATTGTATGCTATTCTGTGTAGTGTAATGAATGATAATTCATCCAGCCCAAGACTTGAATTATCCCTTTGTCTAGCATATCCACGCTGTATGTGCTACCATCCTGTTAGTCGCTTAATGGCCATCTTGGTTATTAGATCTGTTGTCTTGGTATTACAGTGGTTATGTTCAGTAACCCCTATTTTACCTAATGCCCCAAAGCCCTGGCAGGGTAGCTCAGTTGGTTAGAGCATTGTCCCGATACGCCAAGGTTGTAGGTTCGATCCCCAGTCAGGGCACATATAGGAGTCAACCAATGAATGCATAAATAAGTGGAACAACAATTGATATTTCTCTCTCTCTTTTACTCTTTCTCTTTCTGTCCTCCCCTGTCCCCCTTCTTCTCTCTCTCTCTCTCTCAAAAAAAAAATCAATTAAAAAAATGTATAAAAAAAGCCCTGGCCGGTTTGGCTCAGCGGTTAGAGCATCAGCCCACGGACCAATGAGTTGCGGGTTCGATTCTGGTCAAGTGCATGTACCTCGGTTGTGGTTCCTTTCGGCCCTGGTCAGGTCACGCAGGAGGCAACCAGTCGATGTGGCTCTATCACATTGATGTTTCTCTCTGTCTCTCTCTCACTCCCTCCCACTCTAGCTAATGATAAATAGAAAAATATCCTTGGGTAAAGAATTAAAAAAAAATGTATAAAAACATAATAATAATGGCCCCAAAGTGCAAGGATATGCTGGTAATTCAGATAAGTCAATGCTTCCTTTAAAGGAAAAGGTAAAAGTTCTTGATTTAAGGAAGGAAAACAATTGTATGCTAAAATTGCGAAGATCTATGGTAAGAACAAATCTGCTATCCATGATATTGCCTAATTTATAAATTCAACTTTATGGTAGGTAGTAGATATAGGAAAAAACATATTATATACAGTATAGGATTCAATACTGTCCTCAATTTCGGCATCTACTGGGTAAAAGGTCTGAGCTGGTGGGAGATCACATCCACAACACGAGGTCAATGTAGAGCAAAACAGCTTTATTGCATGCACCTGGGTGCAGGTGGGCTGAGCCCAAAAAAAGGGGAGTCAGCCCTGAATAACAGTTGGAGTGTAGGTTATATACTCTACTTCTAGTTTCTGGCAGTTCCTGCTGACTACTCTGCCTGGCTCATTGTCCACTTTGCAGTTGTACTGGTCTGGTATCTCTTCCTGCATCTTGCTGGGTGATTCATTGTCTTGCAGATAATCCAGATAATCCGTACTCAACAGAAGGCTGAGCAAAGGTCATGCAAGCAACACATTTTTCACAGTTTCTTCCTTTTGCAACCTTTTACCTTTACCCTTTAAAATGTTACTAACCCTTTCACTGGGGTCTTGAGACATATACCCTGCAGATAAAGGGGTACTACTGTAATACAGAAACACGTGTACTCACCACAGTGCTTTGTGTAATCTTTATAGCAATTTGCCCCTCATCTTTTTTTAATTGACTATCTGATTGTGTATATTTTCAACATTCCATGCATGTGGAAAGAATAATATAATGAATTCCCGTGTACCCTCATCTAGCCAGCAGTTATCAACAATTTTTCCATTCTTAGTTTCATCTATTCTTCCCACACCCTTCTTTTGATCAGTTGGTTTGGGTACTGTCAACATGGTCCGTCCTTTTCTAAAAGTTCTCCTATGAGTCTTTCGTCAATGGTTTTAGCATCCATTAATGATTATTGCCTAGATCTAGTCTTTCATTAAGGCTTGCAAAATAGTGATTTTTCTAATGCTATTATTATTCTGTATTTATTAGCTGGAATTCTTCTGTAAAGGTGAGTTTTCCTTCATTAACTTTTTTATTACTCTGAAATATGTTTTATATAGGAGAGACAGAATAAATGCTTTGGTTTTTTCTCTTCATAAATATTTAGAATAATGAAATGAGTTAGTGTTCCACTAACCTCCAGAAGTGACCAGTGAGTTTTTTTGTTTATTTGAGTATGATTAAGAATTGATTTTTATGTATTTAATGTGTTTTAGGCACTGTAGACATTATTCTTTATTTTTTTAATTTTTAAAAAAACATTTTTTCTTTATTGATTTTAGAGAGGAAAGGAGAGAGAGAGATAGAAATATGGATGATAGAGAACATTGATTGGCTGCCTCCTACATGCCCCCCACTGGGGATTGGGCCCACAACCTGGGCATGTGCCCTAACCGGGAATCGAACCGGCGACCTCTTGGTGCATGGGTCAACACTCAGCCAGTGAGCCACACCGGCTGGGCTGTAGACATTCTTATTGGTAATCATGTTGTCCCATCTTAGTCTAGTGGGAACACATTTAAGTTGGCACCTGTGTCCTTAGTAAGATCCCAGTAGTCTTTGATAGCTTGCTTGCTTTAGACACAAGAAAATACCCCAGGCTCATCTGTTTATTTTCTTCCATAAACCTGGAATCAGCCATTTCTGTAAGGAGCCCTCATTTCTTTTATTGGGAAATGGTATTTAGAGACCACAATTTAGGCATCATATTAAAAAAAAAACAACACAATATGGCTGTTAGGTTGCCTTCTTTCCTTCCCAAGAGGTAGCCACTATAACATGCTCAGTGACAATCCCTTGAATGCTTGTAAAATTTTTGCTATGTATATATGAGTATACACAAACTATAGAGTATTTCACTGGTTCTAAGATGCATATCTCCTCCCCCCCCTATAACCCCATTTAATCTCTGAATTTGTGATGTGTTTTACAATGTATTATATTTTGGCAGAGTTTTTTTCTTAGTGGTTTATAAGGTAATGATGTGTCTTATCTGTGGCTTTTTAGATTAGAAGGAAAACAGTATTTAAAATTTTATACTTAATAAAAGCAGCATCATATTGGCTTATCTTTTGGCAATTTGCTTTACTTAGCATGGTTTTTGAGATTTGTCTCATGTTAATAAATGTAGCTCTTGTTTGTTTTAAGCTTTCTATGAGTGTTTGGTTATATAGCTGTGCATTTTATTTATATTTTTATTTTTTAAAGGACTTTCCATATATCTTTTTTATTGATTGATTTTTAGAGAGGAAGGGAAGGAACGAACGAAGGAGGGAGGGAGATATCTGTTGTTTCACTTATTTATGCATTCATTGGTTGATTCTTTTATGTGCCCTGACTAAGGATTGAACCCATAACTGTTGGGTATCAGGACGATGCCCTAACCAACTGAACTACCTGGCCAGGGCAAGGAGAGTTAGCTTTAGGTTCCTTAAATCTGGTCAAGGAAACAGGAGTTAGAGGGAAAGAGTTTGACCTGTGTCCTTGGAGGGGAGAGTAAAGTACTGTTTGGAAGAGGGGAAGCTGCCCAAGGACCTATATCCTGACAGGTTCCTGAAAGAGCTGTTGCTGGATGAAGACTCTACTATTGGGAGATTCATTCATTTCAAGGGATATTTTACTAGTACCTACTATGTGCCAGGCCGGGCTAGATGCTCAGGGAGGGTATCATGTTGAGCAACTAGATAGGTTCCTACTTAACATGGATTTACAATCTAGCAGGAAAGACAATTAAACAAGAAGTTATAATTTAATGTGAATGCTATGATAGAAGTAGTAAGGGTTCTTTGGAAGCCTATAGGAAAAGCATTGGATTAGTCTCAGATAGAGGTAGGGAGGGGAAGCGTGCAGGTTCTGAAGTTAGTGATGTTTGAACAGAGACTTGAAAGATGAGCTGGAATTAGCCAGGCAAAGAGAATAAGGGAGGAGAGTTATAGGTCCAGCAGCCACCTGAAGTCAGTTTTATTGTAAGACTGGGACTTTTGAATGAGGAAGGAAAATTAGGTAAATGTGGATTCTCTGTGGGAAGTGACCTTATTTCAAAATTTGTATAGGGCCTACACTTTTTGCCCTCTGAACATGAGAAACCTTGTTTTCTCCCTTTGTATTGGATGGCTCCCTCCTATCAGCACCCAGAACCCAGACTGATATTTCAAATCAGCCATGTTATGGGTTAAATAGACTTTTGCACACTGACCTTTTAGTTACCTGAATTTGAGTATATGTATTACTTAGTGTTCAAAGCGGAACACATATTTAATTCTTTAAAATTTCTTCTCAAACTGATTATGATTATATTTGATTTCTTCTCACTCATTGCTGGCTAGCTAAAAAAAAATAAATAAAACATTTAACAGTCTAGGAAAGAGTGAAAAAAGTTTAATTAAATTGCTGCTAAATAACGTAGGATGTTTTAGGTTTTTGGTGGCATAGAGGGTTAAAGCTTTTTTCCTTAAAATATGTAGTTGGAAGTGCTTATACAATGGAGAAAGTAATTCCATTTTCAAAGTAAGTTATCTTGACCTCAGACCTCCTTTTTCCTATTCCAGAAGACCTTCTGCCGTTCTGCTGGGGCCAATTAGTTTTTAGCTCAGGTGTTTCATTTTCTCTACAGAAGTTGAGCTTAGCTATGTTTATAAGCTGTGAACATCAAATTCCTTTTTTTCTTCTAAGAGCTAGAACATTAAGTTCCTTGCCAGTGATCTAAAACACATTGAATTCTATATCTTCAGATGTAAAAGATTTATTTTCTCTGAACTTAGATCATGATGTTTAAAAACTAAGAGACCTTAGGTTATTATCTATTCTAGTTCTGCTGCAGATATATATACACACACACACACACACACACACACACACACAGTTAAAAACACTACAAATTAGTGTTTTGTTGCAGAGGATGTGGTATGACTGGCAGTCTCAAATTATTTAATCATTTAAAAAGTATTTGTACTAGTAAGCAGCAAATCCTTGATTGTGTGTGTGTGTATGTGAATATGGGTGATTTCAAATGACACTTAGACTGGCATATCATTTGAAACACAATAAATGTCACACTGCAATTGTATACATGTTAAATCAATCATAAAATATCTTTTTACTATTGTCAAATCAAATATTTCAGCTGGGGGAAGAAGGCACTGGGTGAGCATAATTATATTGTTTGATGTTATTTGATTGTTAATACTATATAAAGGCAGGTTAAGTGTGACCTAACATTTCAGGCAAGGGTCTCCAGGCATGTTGTTGCAGTTGTCTGTTGCTAAGGAACAAAACCGCTCCAAACTTGGCATAAAACTCGTGATTCTGGGTGTTGACTGGGCTCAGCTAAGTTATTCTTGTATGAGTTCTGTCATACACTTGTAGTCACATGGGGCCTGGAGTTATCCTGAAGGCTTCTTTCCAGACTTATATGTCTGGCACTGGAGCAGGAAAGTCCAAATAGCTAGGAGCTGGAATAGCCAGAGCTCCTTGAACATATTTATTTCTCTGTATTTCTTATAGTCTGCCCAGCATAGGGGCCTCATGGTAGCCAGACTTCTTTTTTTTTTTTTCATTTATCTTCAGATAGAGCGGGAGGGAGAGAGGGAGGAAGAGAGAAAGAGAAGCATCAATGCGAAAGAGACACATCGAGTGGTTGCCACCCACAAGACCCCAACTGGGGCCAGGGACAAGCCGCAACCAAGGCACGTGCCCTTAGCGGAAACTGAACCCAGTACTTTCTGGTCCGCGGGCCGATGCTCTAACCAGTGAGCAAAACCGGCCAGGGTGGTAGCCAGACTTCTTACATAGAGACTTAGGACTCCAAAAGCACTTGTTCTAGTAAGGGAGCCAGAAGGAAGTTGTATTGTCTTTTATGACCTAAATTCAGAATCAGTGTCATTTCCACTGCATTTTGTTCATTAGAAACCAGTTACTAAGTCCAACCCATATTCAAAGGGAAGGGAACTAAACTCCACCTCTTGCTGGGAGGGGTGTGAAGAATATACAGACATATTTCAAAATCATTTCAGTCTTCCCTCTGGCCACAAATTATTTACATTCCTCTTACATTCAAAACACACTTACCCCTTCTTAAGGCACCCAAAGTCTTATCTAGTACAGCTTCAGGCTCAGGCTTGAGGTCCAGGATTTGCCATTTAAATCAGGTCCAGGTAGCCCTGCCGGTGTAGCTCACTGGTTGAGCATCGACCCATGCACCAAGAGGTCGCCGGTTCAATACCCAGTCAGGGCACATGCCCAGGTTGTGGGCCCAATCCCCAGTGGGGGGCATGCAGGAAGCAGCCAATTGATGTTTTCTCTCATCGATGTTTCTATCTCTCTCCTTTCCTCTCTCTCTCTAAAATCAATAAAGAAAAAATATTAAAATAAATTAGGTCCAGGTGCAGATAAGGCTGGATATTGTTCCTTGGGTATAGCTCCTTGAGTACTATTGCTTTCACTTTAGAGACCTGTGAACTAAAGAGTCACATTATCTCCCCTTCTACCCATCCCACCCAATATGCAACAGTGGACAGGCATAAAACAACCACTGTAGACATTCCTGTCCAAAAATAAAGGAAAATGTAAGGACCACATAAGTCACTGGTTCAAAGCAGTTCTGAAATCCAGCCAGGCACATATTACTAGTTCTGTGATCAGCCCTACTGCCTAGGAACCATTTTCCACAGCTCTTAGTTTTGCCCCTGAATTATTCTTTTCCATAAAAAGTATCTAGTGTTTGAAGCTGAGTAGTTTTCTCAGCCTATTTCCTGGCCATAAAGATTTGAGTGTGTGTGGGGGGGGTGGGGGGTGTCTCCCCCAAAAGCCTCTTTTCATTTTGTACTGTCTCCATCCTTTTTAATCTAAGATGACAATGTTTCTGAACATAAAATTCTCTGAATCTTATTGACACTGTATTAGACAAAAGCCACACGTACGCATTGATATAAGCCCTTTCTACCTCAGGCTCTGTGGAGGAGGGAAAAGTTTACCTCGAACCTCTTAGGCTCGTGGATGCATCTGAAAATTAAACTGACAAAATCAAATTAAGAGGGAAAAGCATACAAATTTATGTATATGTTTTTTGTGACATAGAGCCTTCATAAGTAACTGAAGACCCAAATAAATGTTTAAACCTGAGTACTTTTATGTTATGTTTGATGAAGAGTGGACAGTCTTAAGGAATGTGATAGGTTAAGGAATATGAATTAAGTGTATAAACTTGGGGACATTTGACAAGGTCTGTTAGGATTCTTCTCTGTGCCCCTTTGTCTTTGTAGATAAGGATGCTCCTTTCCTTTTGGTTATAGGGAGGGCATGTTTCACATGAGGATTTTATTACTTGCTTTAGGGGAGAAGGGCAGGGGAAGGACAGCATGTGACCTTCCTGCTTCTACCATTTGCTCAAGTTCCTTCAGTTTAAAATATTTAATATACCAAGGTGCCATATTTTGGGGTAGTGTGTCCTGAACCCTATCAGCTCCCTTTAAGACTTTTGTGAGGCAACACCTTAAGATACTTAGAAGGCCTTTTGTTTGAAAGGATCTATGAGGCATCACCTTAAATCTCTGGAGTCTAAACTAGGGTTAGGTAAACTATGGCCAGTGAGCTACATTTGTTTTTACATTTGTATTTAAAGGGTTGTAAAAACTATATATAAATAAATGTTCTTTTAAATATTTTTATTGATTTTTTTTTTTTTTAAGAGAGAGGAAGGGAGAGGGAGAGAAACATCGAAGATTAGCTGCCCCCTGCACGCCCCCTACCCTGGATAGAGCAGAAACCCAGCAACTGAGCCACACCCAGGGTCAAAAATTTAATCCTTAGGCGATGTTTCCCTGCTTTGGACTTGATCTTTGCCCAGAGGTTATTTTGTAATTTGAGAAACATTTTGCTATATGGGGAAGGTAGGAATAAGAAACAGGTTTTTTTGGACCTAACAAGACCTTTATTTTATATTTCCTCTATATTCTGCTTGAAAATTGTATAATTCCTTCTTTTTCCTATCTCTCTCTACCTGTATTTTATGATACATAACTAAAGAATAACAACAAAACTAACTGGTTGACATTTTTGACATTCTGCCTGGAAATCTTACCCAGATTCATCATTTCATTAGTTGTATTTTCTGTTTTCCACATTATTGCAGGTGACAGCTTTGCTAAACTTGATACCATTATTTAGTAAGATTCTTCTTTCCTTCAGCTTCTAATAGCACTTTCTTTTAAGCCAAGGATCAGCAAGCAACCTTTTCTTGTCAAGAGCAAGATAATTAATATTTTAGGTTTTTTGGGCCATATGATCTCTGGCACACCTGCTCAATTCTACTATTATAGGAGAAAGCAGCCACAGGCTGTGTAAATGGGGATGTACGTTCCAGTAAAACTTTATTTACAAAAACAGGCAGTAGATTGAATTTCGCCAGTAGATTATAGTTGGCTGTTTTAAAATCTTTATTGACATCTTCCTTGAGGCTTTTCCTAATAGTGCCCTTAAGACCCTTCAGGCTTTCATTAACACTTTCAAGGCCCTTCTTGCCTTCTCCTGCCACCCAGTCCCAAAGCCAAACAATTTAACTTTTTGTTATGGGAACAACCCACTTCCTATGCCAAAATCTGTTTTGGTTTTCTGTGGCTATGTAACACACCATGCCAAATTTAGCGGTGTAAAATAACACTCCTTTTTATCTTTTATGGTTCTGGTGTTTAGGCTTCTCTAGGCAGTTGTTTTTCAGGGTTTCTCATGAAGATGCAATCAGATGATAGCTGGTATGGAATCATTTAAAAGGCCTCCTCACCAAAGTCTTTTAATGCAGTTTGAGGCAGCTGGTGGCTGGGCCTGGAGATGACTTATTCACATGTGTCTGATGGCTAGGCTGGGAGAACTCAAATAGCTGGCACCCCTCAGGCATCTAATTGTTGTGAGGCATGGTCCCATAGTTTCTCCAGCATGAGGGGTTTAGGGAAGCTGGATATCTTATATGGTGATTCAGGATCCCAAGTTGCCTGTCCTGGGAAAGCTCCAGGCAGAAGTTTTATCAGCTTTTATGACCTAACTTCTGAGGTTGCTCAGTGTCACTTCTGCTTCATACTCTTTATGCGAAGAAGAATTAGACTCTACCTTTTGATGGAAGTAGGATCAAAGAACTTGCAAACATGTTTTAAAACACAAAATGTCCCTCGGAAAAAATAAAACACAAAATGTCCCCCCACATATCAAAATATTTTGGAAGATGGAATGTAGTGGGTCAGGCTTTGTTAGGGTAGGCTTTCTCTCTTCCCTGTTTGTGGGGGCGGAGGTAGATCACTTCCCTTCATTTAATGTTCAAGAATGGATTTGTCAAGATGTTAAGAGCTGTGGAAGGAGACTTCACAGTAACAAATGCTTCTTTTCTTCAGTAGAGATAGGACTGAGAGTTTTGGACTTGACATTACTTTTCCTTTTGTATGAGAGTAGGCATGATGGTGCGTCCATCCCCAAAGAGAAAGCAAACAAGACAAACAAAATCTCTCAAACTATTTTTATTATTGAATTTTTAGAGAGAGAGGGAGAGAGAGAAATAGAAACATCAATGGCAGAGAGAAACATCAATTGGCTGCCTCCAGCATGCCCCCTACTGGGGAGATTGAGCCCACAACCTGGGTGGGTACGTGCCCTGACCAGGAATCAAACCCGGAACTCTCAGTCCATGGGACAACGCTCCATCCACTGAGCCACACAGGCTGGGCATTCTCTCAAACTATTAGAAGTTCTACCATTTATAGATTTGCTTGAATTGATGAGTAACATTTTTGCAAGGGTTAAAGAGTTTGTGTGCTTGTTTGTCATTTATACTTTCCATTGAATTAGTTTAGCTAGCTTTCTTAATGCCTACAGGGATACTTTCCTTCATTTAATGTTCAAGAATAGATTTGTGAAATTTTGAAAAGTGGGTAGGTGATTGAAATACTTTTAAATTTGGGGATTCTAGAGCAGGTGGTAAAGCAGGTTATAAGAGACTTTGAATAGCATTAGGGAATGGTCTCTAGAACTGCACTTCTACCTGACCCCATCTGAAAAGTCTTTGTTCGCCTTATGTGTGATCTGACTTTGGAACTAAAATAATCAGAAAAATTTGTATTTTGTGATATAAGCTTTATAGAGACTATTGTGTTATTTTTTCATTAGAAGAAGGTGGCAGTGAATATGTTTTGCTTTATTTGTTTATGGTCATACAGGCAATGTGAATATTGCATTTTTATGTTCTTTACATTTAGTTTTGTTTTCTTCCCATTTTTCATCTTTCTTTACCCTTCTTTCTGGTTTTGTGCACCAAATTCTCTGATGATCTGAAAAAACAAGAGAGGTTAGTGAATAAGAAGTTGTAATAGAAATAGCTGCCTGCTATTACTCTTCCCACTTTTGGAAAGAAGAAATGCCTTATTTAATCATTTACCTGTTTTATTTTTCTTGGTATATAGAGCTATATATATATATTGTTGAATTGGGGGTAAAGATAAAAGCCTATTAACTTTTATTTTATTTTTATTTTTTTTTACATTTATCTTCAGACAGAGTTGGAAGGGGAGAGGGAGAGAGAGAGAAACATCGAAATGAGAGAGACACATTGATTGGTTGCCACCCACACGACCCCAACTGGGGCTGAGGATGAACTGCAACCGAGGTACGTGCCCTTGGCCAGAATTGAACCCAGGACTCTGGTCTGCAGGCCAACGCTCTATCCGCTGAGCCAAACTGGCCAGGGCTTAACTTTTATTTTAAATGATTCAATTATTTTATTTTTGAAATGCCAGATGGTAGAATTTTAAGGTTTTATTAACATAAATACAATGTGCACACAAGTTGTTTGTTCATTTTCTTCACTGTGCAGCCGGACATTGGGATTGGTGACTCTGATGGCCAGCTGGGCTGCTCTTCCCACAGTGGCTTGTGGGACCTCTCAGTCCATGGGACAATGCTCAATCCACTGAGCCACACTGGCTGGGCCCGAGGATATTTTTCCATTATTTTTTTTTAGATAGAGTGGAAAGGAGAGAGAGAGGTGGGGAGAGAGAGAGAGAAAGATCAATGTGTGAAAGACACATCGATTGGTTGCTTCCTGCACGGCCCCGGTTGGGGTCAGGGATCTAACTTGAAACCCAGGTACATGCCTTTGACTAGGAATCGAACCCACAGCCCTTTGGTCCATGGGCTGATGCTCTAACCACTGAGCCAAACTGGCCAGGGCCAATTAATTTTTAAATGGTATTTGAGAAATGATTTTACAGAGCTTTTATAGAATCCTACAAACACATGCTAATAATTTATAGTGGTATGAGAACCTTGAGAACAGTCAGAAAAGAAAGTTCTGGAATGAATTGCATTCCCAAGAAGGAGGGCAATACATAGCCATCTGGAACTACTGAGAATGGGAAGACTTCTCACTACAGTTCGTTTTTTAATTTTTTCTTTATTGATTTTAGAGAGATAGGAAGGGAGAGGGAGAGAGAGAGAAACATCAATGAGAGAGAACATCAATCGGCTGCCTCCTGCATACCCTCCACTGGGGATTTGGCCCACAACCTGGGCATGTGCCCTGGCCGGGAATCGAACTGGTGACCTCTTGGTGCATGGGTTGATGCTCAACCACTGAGCAACACCGGCTGGGAAACTTTTCATGCTTTTAAATCTACTAATATTACTTAACTAATTTCAACTAGATGAAAACTTATCTTTTAGAATATTCAATGCATGATATGCTGCATGCAGTATGCATTCATTTTAAGAACTATGGTAGCATGGATTTATGAATGACATGGATAGCAGATTATTTTCAGTCTCAAATGGCTCTGTTCATTTTTGGACAAAGTAATTACTTGCAAGAGCAAGAGCAATATTTTTTTGGCCTGTTACAAGCCATGAGAATGGTTTGGAAGGATCTGAATAAATGCTGAGTATAAAGATTTTTGGTGCAACCTGGTTTTATTCTTTCTTTCCTCAAGAGTGTTGGCAGAACAGTTTGATATTAAGAGAGGAGAGGGAAAAGCTGCTTTGTGAAACCAGTAATTCCAGAGACTCATGGTATTAGCGATATTTTAAATTTAAGGTTTAAAAAGCCAGAAGATCTGAGTATTGATATACTCTTTCCCCATGTATTAATGAATTTTGTTTTATTTTATTTATTATTTTTTAATCCTTCAGATAACGTGGGAAGGAGGGAGAGAGAGAAACATTGATGTGAGAGGGACACATCGACTGATTGCCTCCTACACGACCCCGACCAGGGCTGGGGACGAACCGCAGCTGAGGTACCTGCCCTTGACCGGAATCAAACCCGTGACTCTTTGGTCTGCCGGCCCATGGGCCGACACTCTAATGGCTGAGCCAAACTGGCCAGGGCTAATGAATTTTAAATATGTTGTTGGTTTAAATATGTTGTTGGGCTTAAGCTGTATGTATATATTGAATCAAGTTAGTTTGTTAAAAATATTTAATTATTCTGTCCTTTCAACTGTCATACAATATTTTGAAAAGCCAACTATTATTTTGAAAATAACATATATTTAATATTTTTATGATTGTACAAATTTTACTGGTAAAAAATCTTTTGGATCATAAAAAGTGTTTTCAAATGTATATTTTTAGTTTAGTATGAAAATATACCATCTATTTTATTGGTGAGTGTAATTAGCAAAAGTAATTCAGATAAAAGATTCTAAGCATTTCTGAAATGATAAAGCTTCTTTTAAATGATACTTCCAGCTCTCCTTTTTGGAAAAAGCAGCTGGAAATATCATTTGAAAGAATTCTTTTGTGAGTTATGGGCTCTTTCAAGAACTAACAGCTTCAGCAATGACTATGCTTCTTAGAGTCTTAAAAATTTCAGAGCTGGGAAGAGATAAGAAAGTTTTGTCTGGCCTTCCTTAAATATATATACATGGATGGAAAAGAATGTTTCTTTCCCTTGAGCTTTTTCATTAAAATTTTCATTTTCTATGGTATTTAGTACATGTTGTATGAAATTCATTGTTAAAGAATTTTTTAAAAATAGGCAAAATCATGATTTTCATACAAACATGAAATTAACACATATAAAAGATGTTATTGAACTCATTAATTAATTAGAGAAACAGTAAGATGTTAAAAGTAGTTCAAAGGGAAATTCAAAGTACCATGCATATATAGGATCAAGAATGCTCAAATGTATTTACAAATTGACACAAAACTGGCTTTTTCCACTTGACACGTGGGAAATCATTCCTCCTTTCACTAGACAGAATCTATTTGCTTGTATATAGACAATAATCCTTTGTTTGCTCTCAGTTATCTACAACTTACAGTTCTAAAATAGCTCAAAGATCATAAAGGATGCAAACCCCGTAAAATCAGATAACTAGAAAGGGTGCATGTTACACAATGCCAATTTTTTTTTTATCCTCCCTCGAGGACATTTTTTCATTTTTTGTTCAGATAGAGTGGGAGGGAGAGAGAGGAAGAGAGAGAGAGAGAAACATCGACATGAAAGGGACACATCGAGTGGCTGCCACCCGCACGACCAACCAGGGCCGGGGACAAACTGCAACCGAGGTACATGCCCTTAGCGGGAACCGAACCCGGGTCTCTCCGGACCGCAGGCCGATGCTCTAACCGCTGAGCCAAACCGGCCAGGGCCACAATGCCAATTTTTTCATTGAAGATGCCCAGTGATCTTTTTGGTTCATTTCAAAGTTTTACAGTTTCCTCCATCATAAAAGGACAAAATAAATGGGTCTGTATTCTGTTTTTTTACAACAAACCAATGTCTGTTAGTCTTAGGGTCTTATTATTATTCCTTGTAAATAAAATAAGTTTTCAAAACGAAAGAAAATTAAGTTATTCTTAGGTGGATGTTTTCTAGTATTTTAATCGGTATTAGAATACTTCCTCAGATTAGTGTTTGAAGTTTGGACAGATACTTAAACTGTAACTTCAAATGGTTAGGTAGCAAGTTCTGTAAGATTACCCAGGGCCTATTATTTTATAGATATTTAATTAATAAAAAACAGTAGTAATAATTTGAAGGGAGTTGAAACTCTCCTGCCCAATTTTAATCCTTAAAAGTACATATTAATTTGTTACAACTTTAGCAACTTCCCCATGTAAATACTTTTTTTTTTCATTTTATTTATTTATTTTTATTTTATTATTATTTTTTTCCATGTAAATACTTTTTAACCTGGGTAGTTAAACCTAGGGAGGAGAGGGTACAGAGTTGGCATTATATATTCCAAATTCACACAAATTTTAACTGGACCTTTGTTGCTTCATGATATGTTTACTTCCCTCATATTTCTTCCCTTGCATATCCCTGATTTTGAAGTGCCAGTGTGGTATAGTGGAAAGAAATAGAATTTGTAGTCTTGTAGATCTGGGTTTGAATAACCACCCCTCCACTTACCAGCTGTTTGATCTTGAGAAATTCTTAAAATCTCAAGTTCTTCAATTAAATGAATAATAACTACTGAACAGAATTATATGAAATTTGTGGATAGAGTATGTAGCAGTGCCTGGCACATGTTAGGTGGTAAGTGTTAGTTTTCTTACCTATTTCTTTCAAGTCCTCAAGTGTTCTTGCTTTCTCACCTGTTTCCATTATCGAAACAATTGCAATCATTTGGTATGACCTCCCTCATCTTCCCTCTTCTATCCCTGTATTTCTTATCTTTTTTACTTGTTTCAGAAATACATTTCTTTTATCTTGCAGGGTTGTTGTGAGGATTAAATAAGATAATGTGTAGGAAATTGCTTAGTACATTTCCTGGCATATATTAGGTATTAAATAAAGATTAATTAAATCTGAATGTAAAGTTAATTTGATCTTTGATTACTTTTCTATCTTGCTTTTCCTTTAAGTTATTTTCTCTTTCTACAAGTACTATCCTTCTCTGTAGTCTGTTTGATCTCTCTCTCTCTCTCTCTTTTAAGAATAGTTTATTGATTTTTAGAGAGAGAGGAAGGGAGAGGAAGAGAGAAAAATCGATGCAAGCGAGCAAAATCAATTGAGCCCGCAACCTAGGCATGTACCCTTGACCAGGAATTGAATTGGCAGCCTCCTGGTACACAGGATGACAACCAACTGAACTATACCAACCAGGGCTTTCTTTCTCTTTTTTGAAAAAATATTCCCTATTTTTGAGGGTAAAAATTACCCTTTTACTTTGCCTTGCTAGAACTCTGGCTAATATCCTATTTCTTTTATTTCTTTACTGCAAACTTCTCATTTGAAAAGTTAAAGTGTTTGGCCTTCACTTTTTCATCATCTGCTCTTACATTAAACTCCTATATTCTGATATACCATAATTCTCCCCTGAATCTGAAACAGCAGCACCTTCCCACTCAAGCTCCCATAAGGTTTAGAATGTAGTAGGCATTCAATGAATATTAGTTGAATAGTGAATGAAATAGAAGCTTTAAAATGCTGTCTCTGAGAGCTATCTAATGCTTTCAATCGGTGGGTTTAAAGAAATCTGATAAAAGCCCTGGCTGGGTGGCTCAGTTAGTTGGAGAATTGTCCCATACACCAAAAGGTTGTGAATTCAATTCCTGATCAGGGCACATACATAGGTTGCAGGCTCGATCTCTGGTCCGGGCATGTATGGGAGGCAATCGATCAATGTTTCTCTCTCATATCAGTGTTTCTCTCTTTTCCTTCCTTTATCTCTGAATTCAATGAAAACATATCCTCCAGTGAGGATTAAAAAATAAATAAAAGCAAAACAGAACTTAAAAAGAAAGAAATCTGATAAGAAACTATTATATCTAAATTCAGTCTAAATGGATGCTTGTGTATACTGTGAGTTTTGTTGTTTTTCTGAGAAACCCATGGTTTGTGTGAGATTCTGGAAAGAAATTTTAAATACTGTGTTTCGGAAAAAGTTTAATTCTCAAGGAAAATTTATTAGCAAAGCATCTTTTCTATTTTTTTCTATCAAGAGAACTCAGACCATTGTTTTTTCAGTTCAGTGATACACAGAGCTTGGTTCATGAGCCCCATGTAGGCCTTTCAGCAGCCATCTTATTCTAAGACCTCTGTTGTATTAAACAGATTATGCCACAATAGGGTAACCATGCTGCCCTTTGGTTAATAATAACTAATATAGCAACAAGGTATACTCTTTTATTTTATTTTTTTAATCCTCACCTGAGGACATTTTTGCATTTATCTTCAGATAGAGCAGGAGGGAGAGAGGGAGGAAGAGAGAGAGAGAGAAACATCGATGTGAGAGAGACATCCACTGGTTGCCACTCACACGACCCCAACCGGGCCGGGGACAAACTGCAACCAAGGTACGTGCCCTTAGAGGGAACCGAACCCTGGTCTCTCTGGTCTGCGGGTTACCGCTGAGCCAAACCAGCCAGGGCCAAAGGTATATTTTTTTAATACAACAGTTCAGCATTGGTCAATTGATTTCTCTTTAGTCATTTTAATAAGTAGACTTGTTGACAGTTGATATTTTCTATTTAACTGTCTAGTAGATAGTATAAATTTGCCAAAAGTTATTACAAGTTTTCTTTTACTATAGTAGAAGTCTTGTTATCTATTACTGTTCTATCTTATATAGTTTATTGTTAATTGAAAAAGTTGGTTAAAGCAGAAGATAAAAATGATACATACGTGCCATAAGCATTTTATTTCAGTTTAAAACAAATAAATATACATTTATTCACCAACCTTATGATATTAAGTATGAGTCTGCTGATTAGAGTTCTTCATCTTTTTGGCGTTAATTACACCCTGTGATGTATTGCTTAAAACTTCCAATTACAGTTTTCTAAGTGGAGTGAGAACTCTTAGTTACTTGAAGCAATGAGTATAGACTCCTCCTAGATTTTTAATTTTCCCCAAGCTTATTTATGTGTCTCACTACACTTAAATTGAAGACAGTTTGTTTATTGATTGATTTTATTTTTTATTGAATTTACTGGGGTGACATTGGTTAATAAAATTATAAGGTTTCAGGTATACAATTCTACAGTACATCATCTGTATATAGTATTGTGTGTTTACCACCCTGAGGACAGTTTTTCATATGATTTATATTTAGTCTTCCAGAGCCTTCAACTTAGTTTTCAAATAAATAGCAACTTTTTAAACATTCATAGTTTATTAGTGTACTTAGTATTTCAGTATAATTATGTTATTGTAATTATGGTACAACTGGAATTGAGTTGGTTTGAGAACAAATTCATCAGATCAGTGTAGTGTACTGGTAACAGAAATGCCCCCGTGTCATTGTTGCTAGCAGTGTTCAGCCAGGGGTACGAGCAGTTCATGGTTAAAGGAATGGAGAATATCAGGTAAACTGTCACATTAATAGGTAAAAAGGTGTCTTGATTATTTGGTAAACTTTGATATGTAATATGCACAAAGCAAAATGCAAAATCCTTGAGGGTACAATTTGATGAATTTTTACACCATGAACACACCCATATAACTATTATTCAGTCGTGGTACAGTCGGCCCTCATTTATCGCGGTTAATCAGTTCCAGACTCTACCACGATAAATGAATTTCCATGAAGTAGGATTCTTTATTTATATACAGTCTCCGTGAAGCCGCGACAGTCGGAGCACGAAGTGGCGAGGGACGACTGTTATAGGACATTATAAGGATCCTAGAAGCCTCCCTTGTTCCCTGACCCAGTTTCTCTCCCATACTTCTCTTCTGACTTCTATTACTGTAGATTAGTTTTGCTAGTTCATAACTCTGATATAAAGAATCATACAGTATGTACTCTCTTACAGCTGACATTTTTCACTTAGCATTGTTTTTGAAATTGATCTGTGTTATATTGGTATCTTGTTCTTTTTCATTGTGGTACAGTATTCTATTGTGTGACTGTACCACAATTTATATATCCATTCTGTCATTCATAGATGTTTAAGTTTGTTTCTAGTTTTGGACTCTTACAAACAATGCTCTATTAAACATTCTTGGACATGTCTTTAGTGTACATATACATACATTTTTGTTGAGCATATACTTTGGAGTGGGACATTGGGTCATAGGATATACTTATGTTCCACTAGCAATATGTGAGATTCATTTACTCCACATTTACCAATGGCACTTTTAAAAAACTTTATTATGTACTTACTTATTTTGCCATTTTATTTTGTGCATTTGGTTTTGAAAAATATTATGTAGAAATTTTATGAAAATACCATCTAACCTAAGAAGTTTAATATTGAATATTGACAATATTTTGCATATTCTCCTCTCTAATGTCCCCTTGACTTTCAAGGTAAAGGCTATTCTAAATTTATTTGTTACTCTTTTATGAGTTTTTTGTTTTTGTTTTTTTTAGATAGAGTGGGAGGGAGAGAGAGGAAGAGACAGAGAGAGAGAAACATCGATGTGAAAGGGACACATCGAGTGGCTGCTTCCCGCACGACCCAACCAAGGCCGGGGACAAACTGCCACCGAGGTACATGCCCTTAGCAGGAACCGAACCCAGGTCTCTCTGGACCGCAGGCTGACACTCTTAACTGCTGAGCCATACCTGCCAGGGCTTGTTTGTTACTCTTTTATTGCCTTTTCAAATAATAGTTTTATCAGATATATATGTGTGTCTAAATATGTTGTCTAGTGTTCATTGTATTTGAATTTTTAAAAAAGGATATGCTGTATGTAATCTGGAAATTGATTTTTCTTTCTTTTTTTATGCTTAACATCATGTTGCTGAGATTTATCTATATTGTTACATATAGTTGTACTTGACTCATTTTCTCTGTAGTGTAATACTACAGTTAGTGAACACATCACAATTTATTCATTTTCCTGTCAATAACATTTGGATTATTTCCATTTCTTACTGTAATGAATGAATTATCTGTGTTTTTGTGTGTACCATGGGCAAGAATTTCTTTTGTGTGTACCATGAGCAAAGAATTTCTTTTGGTACTTAGAAATGTAATTTCTGGGTCATAGGAATTGAACATGTTTTACTTTACAAAATAATGTCTATACTTCAAAGAGGTACCAGTGTACACTCCTGCCAGCAGTAGATCAGAGATGAGATTGTTTTCATTATGAGAGAATTTTAAATTATAACCTCAATTACATTTAGAGATATAGGGCTATTTAGATTTTCTATTTTTGTGTGTGTCTGTTCAGTTTTTACATAATGTTGTCTGTATGTTTGTATGACATTTTTGTAAGATCTATACTGATTCTTTAAAAAAAAATCTTGATATTGGTATTTGTGCTTTATTTTTTTTCCTTGATCAGTATTTCTGAGGATTTTTTGCTAGGCCAAGAAATCACTTTTTTCTTTCATATTTTTTTATCTTATTGCATTAAAAAAAATTTAAATTATGGTAAAATACACATGACATAAAACTGATCATTTAAACCGTTAAAAGTGTTCAGAACATTAAGTACATTCACATTGTTGTGCTATCACCAGTTCATCCTCAGAACCTTTTAATCTTCCCAAGCTGAAACTCTGTACCCATTAAACACTTAATTTCTCATTCTCCTCACCCCACAACCCTTGGCAACTACCTGTATGAATTTGACTACTCTAAATACCTCATATAAGTGGAATCATATAGTATTTGTTTTTTTGTGACTGACTCATTTCACTTAGCATGTCCTCAAGGTTTATCCATGTTTTAGCATGTCTCAGAATTTCCTTATTTTTTTTTAAGGCTGAATAATAGTCCATATTTGAAACTATTTTGACAGTTCTAAATTGTTTATTAGGTAAGAATTTTACAAACATTATGTTATCAGTTACGGCAGAGCTGGAGAGCATTGTGCTTTCTCCAAGCTGCACAGTGAGAACCACCAAATAGTGTGGTGGAACTTTGGCCCCAAGGCCATTGCTCTTGTGTCCTGCATCTCCCTGTGCTTGTGGTCTGGTTTGGTGATCCATTGGGTGTCAGGATTCCTTCTGATAGCCTTATGGAATGGATTAATGAAGATAACCTCAAAGAATTTGTATGTGGAATCTTCAACCCATTAAGAGTTCAGAACTCTCAGAGCCCCACAGTGGCATCCAGCTCGCTCCTCCGCAACAGACTGAAGGCTTTAAGTAAACTTTAGCTGGTTAACACCATGATGGACAGACTTGCTGTAAGTTGCGCCCTTAGGAACTGGGTGTTTGTGGCCACCACAGCACACGTGAATTTGATGTATGCCCATAACCTTGCTTGGCCTTGTATCCTGGCCTGTGAGCTTTATCGGGCCAGGTGAAGGTGGTGGGTCCTGTGGAATGCACAGAGCTGGTGTTACTGCCAGCAGCACATCCTGAGAAGAAAGCGCATTACATCAGACTGCTTATTTCTCCATAGCCTCTGAATGTACTTGTAAGTGCCTATCTTGGCTTACCTGATGGCTGTGGCCAGACAGAAAAGCTCATAATTTTTTCCCTATTGATTTTTTATTTTTTAGAGAGAATGGAAGGGAGGGAGGTATATATATAGAGAGAGAAACATTGATGTTGAGAGAGCCACAGAGGGCTGTGTGGTTACCTCTCACACAGCCCTGGTCGGGCTGGGAAACCTGCAACCCAGGCACATGCCCTTGACCAGAATTGAACCTGCGACCCTTTGGTCTGTGGGCCAATGCCCTAACCGCTGAGCCAAACCGGCCAGGGCAAAGCTCATAATTTTTACCACAAGTATTGATTGGTACATAGTAGATTCACATTAAATACTTGGTTGAACAGTTAATAATGTTTATTAAATCAGCAGGGGTGTTAGAAATCACTTTCTGTGTGCATGGAATCTCTCTTTATGGATTGGAATCTATGAATAAAGTTGCTTTTAATTGCCTTTTGTTTTTGCCTAGTAACTGTCTCCATTCCCTTGAGTTGCTATGCATCTGTCCTTTGGGGAGATGGGAGGAATGGAGTTTATATATGTGTATATGGGGGTGAGGATGAAATGATCAGTATTATTTAACACGATTATTGAAGAATTTATATAGTTGAAGATAATTTGGCTTGATTGGGTTTGGGATACAGCCACCTGCATGAGGAGGAGGATACAGACAACTCTAACCACCCAGTTAGCAGTGAAATAGGAAGAGACAAACATATATATTCCTACTCTGCTTCTTTTGAGCCCCTCTACTACCACACTTAACAACTGCCACTGATGACTAATGTTAAGCAATTTGGAGGATCCTGTGTCTGTCTTTCTCTCTTTCTCTCTCTTTCTTTCTTTCTTTCTTTCTTTCTTTCTTTCTTTCTTTCTTTCTTTCTTTCTTTCTTTCTTTCTTTCTCTCTCTCTCTCTCTCTCTCTCTCTCTCTCTCTCTCTCTCTCTCTCTCTCTCCTTCCTTCCTTCCTTCCTTCCTTCCTTCCTTCCTTCCTTCCTTCCTTCTTTTTAAGAATAGTTAATTGATTTTAAGAGAGAGAAGGGAGAGGGGGAGAGAGAGAAAAAGATATTTATCGATGTGAGAGTGCAACATTGATCTACTACCTCCTGCACGCCCCCTTACCTGGGATCGAGCCTGCAACCCAGGCATGTGCCCTTGACTAGGAATCGAACCAGCAACCTCCTGGTGCACAGGAGGTTGCCCAACCAACTGAGCCATACTGGCCAGGGCTGGTCCTGTGTCTCTCAATAGTAGTAAAGAAGGAGGTTGTGTTATCACATGGTTTCTGATTTTCCACTTAAGTTGTATTTTAAATTTTCAGAATTTTTTTTGTTCCAATTTCCAATTTTATGGTGTTTCAATGAGAGGTTTTTATTAATAAAAAAGAATTTATTGCCTTGGCCGGTGTGGCTCAGTTGGTGTTGGTTGGGCATCATTCCAGGCACTAAAAGGTTGCTGGTTCGATTCCCAGTCAGGGCACATGCCTAGGTTGCAGGCTCGATCCCTGGTGGGGGGTGTGTAGGAGGCAGCCGATCACATTGATGTTTTTCTCTCTCTCCCTCTCCCTCTGTCTCTAAAAATATTTTTTTCAAAGAATTTATTGGTTTTTCTAAATGAAAATTTTATTTTCCAAAATAAAGTTTATGGTGATCAGACCTTGTAATTATGGGAGATTTTTTAGATTAGAGTGGCATAAGGATCAGAAAGTGCCAATAAATAAAGGCATTTGTTGAGAAAAAAGACTTTGGAAAGGCTCACATTTCCCTTTTTGACCTAAGGAAATCATCTTTTTTGTTCCTAATTATTTTTTTAGAATATATCAATGAATTAATTTGTGTCTGTCCTTTTTCATATTCCTTTATAAAGCTAATGAGAATGATATTTATTGGCAAACTGATGATATTGTGGAATAAGAACTCTTGGTTACTTTCTTACAACCAAAACTCTAAAATCAGAAAATATATTTTTATTTGGAACTTCCCATTTTCTTGTTTTTGTTTATTAATCTACAGGTCTAGAGAGTTAGCATTTTGTAGGTTCTTACTGACACTTTTTTTGAACCTGTCGATTGGGTTTCTAAGTTGGAATAAATATTATTTAGATTCAGTGGAGAATTTTTAGCTTTGATTTAATTTATTGGGAAGGAGTCTAAAAAAAAAAATTTAAAAAATTTTTAACAGATAAGCTGTTTATCAGTTCTAATGTAAAAAAAGAAATGAGAAATGTTCCATCACCACTAGTGGAGGAAAACCAAATCAAAGCATATTCTCTACTGAGGTAGAATATATCATTAATACAGATGCAGTGTAGCAGCATGGATAAGTGAGGGCTTTAGGCCAGATTGCCTGGGTTTCCATCCCAGCTCTATCACCTCCTAGCTGAATGACTTCAAGCAAGCTACTTACCTTCCCTGTGTCTCAGTTTCTCCATCTATAAAATGCAGATAATGCTAGCATCTTCTTCACAAGGTTGTTATATGGTTTAAATGAGTTCATACAGATGTAGCACTTAGAAAAATGTCTGCCACTTATTGACAGCTACTCAATAAACAATGGCTGATATTAACTGAATGAAAGATGTGCCCCCTAAAACTAAAAGGTTCCAAAAATCAGATTATACATGTTATTTAACAAACAAATGGGAACTTTACCAAGACTATGCGTTACCAGCAGTAGGTCATAATTACAGTTATTGATAGAGCTTTAGAGAGGCAACTCCATTAAATTTAGATGATGTGTAATTACGAAATCGAATGAATCAAGGCACTCTAAAGATATAGAGAGTATAATTTTCAAGTCTTGGAGTATATAACTTTCCGCATTTTTGTATATGATGTAAGGTAAGGGTTCAACTTCATTCTTTTGTATGTGGACATCCCATTTTCCCAACACTGTTTTTTAAAATTAAATTTATTAGGGTGATGCTGGTTAATTAATACATTATATAAGTTTCAAGTATACAGTTCTATAATACATAATCTGTATATTGCATTGTGTGCTCACCCCTCAAAAGTCTAGTCTCCGCATCACCATATATTTGGCCCTCTTTACCCTCTTCATCCTCCCCTTTCCCCTCTGGTAACCACCATACTGTTGTCTCCCAGCACCGTTTGTTGAAGAGACTGTGCTTTCCCCATTGAGTGAGTGGTCTTGGTGCCCTTGTCAAAAATCATTTGTCCATATATGTGAGAGTTTATTTCCGGGCTCTTTCTTCAATTCCATCGGACTAAATACCTCTCTTTATGTCAATACCACACTGTTTTTATTACTGTAGTTTTGTAATGTGTTTTTTAGGAGGTATCAGGCCTTCAGCTTTGTTCTTTTTCAAGATTATTTCTGGCTATTCAAGATATATTCCTGAAATTTAAAAATGTTATACATAACATAATATTTATCATTTTAGCTATTCATAAGTGTACAAATCGGTGGCATTAAATACATTCACAGTATTGTATAACCATCACCATTCTCTATACCCAAATCTTTTCATCATCCCCAACAAAAACTTTGTACTCATTAAACAATAACTGTCCCTTTCCTACTGCCCCTAGCTACTGGTAACCTCTCTTCTACTTTCTCTCTTTCTCATCCCTGTGTGTGTGTGTATGTGTGTGTGTGTGTGTGTGTGTGTGTGTGTGTGTGTGTATATATATATACACACACACACATACACCTTATGCCCTCTTTTGTTGTGATTTGAAATGAAAAGATAAATATAACAACAATAAATCAAAGCAATAGGTTTTAAAACTGCATATCCATCCTTTTCCTATTTGCCTACCTTGAGAGTCATCAAGCTATACCTCAGGCTTAGGGTGCCTAGGAACCAGTAGCATATGTTTGTATACCTGGTACTAGGGGTGAGGTCTGTGACCATGGACTTCTTTAGAGCAAAACTAACTGAAGATGGAATAGGGTTCATTGGTTTTCTTAGCTTTAAGCTCTAGCTCACAGAAGTAACTAATCCTAGACTGACCATTTTGAATTTGCTTTACTACTTAATAAGCAGCAACAAATGAATACAGGTTTAATAATTTTTATTTTCTTTTTAAATCCATCCATTATTGATTACCAGTTTAATTCAGACTTTAATCTCATCAATACAAAGAAGTATTGCATACGTGTTGTTCCCATTTTGAAAAAATGCTTGACTGAATGGTTTCTTATGTACAAACGAGTAGCTTGGTCAAAAGTATCCTTTGTTTTTTCCCCTTAGTTTTTACAGAAAATTAAAAAAAGTTTTTTAGTTATACTTTATGTATAGTAAAATGCACAAATCTTAAAGAGTCCTTATGTATATATGTGTGTACCCATATAAGTAACACCCAGATCAAGATATAGAACATTTTACCCCTCAGAAAATTCCCTGTGTTCATTCTCAGAGGGACACCCTCTCTCCAGAGAAGGGATGTGATGACCCTTTTATTATAATGATATAGCTCTGTCTCAGGTAATATTTTTTGTCTTAAAGATCTGAATTTTTTTCTTCTAAAATCTCATAAAATATTTTGTATCAGGCCCACTCTATCCACTGGTAAATTCCATGTATTTCCAGAGGCTTTGTCTGACTTTCCCAATTTGGCTCAATGCTCTGAAAGATGGTAAGCCTCAGAGGTTCAGGCTGTCTTTCCTCAGGTCCCATAGTAGTTTGTAGAGGCTCTTACTCTTTTTTTTTTTTAATCCTCACCCAAGGATATTTTTCCATTGATTTTTCAGATAGAGTGAGAGGGAGAGAGAGAGAAACATTGATGTGAGAGAGACACATCGATTGGCTGCCTCCCGGACGACCCTGACCAGGGCGGGGGATCAAACCACAACCAAGGTACATGGGTGCCCTTGACCAGACTCGAACCCACAACTCTTTGGTCTGCAGGCTGATGCTCTAACAGTTGAGTCAAACCAGCCGAGGCGAGGCTCTTACTCTTTTTTTTTTTTTTTAAATCTTCACCCGAAGACATTTTTGCATTTATCTTCAGATAGAGTGGGAGGGAGAGAGGGAGGAAGAGAGAGAGAGAAACATCAATGTGAGAGAGACACATCAAGTGGCTGCCACCCACACAACCCCAACCTGGGCTGGGGACAAATTGCAACCGAGGTATGTGCCCTTAGCGGGAACCGAACCCAGGACTCTCTGGTCTGTGGGCCGACGCTCTAACTGCTGAGCCAAACAGGCCAGGGCATCTTACTCTTTATTAAATTATTTATTTATTTATTTATTATTTATTATTATTTTTTTTTAGTCCTCACCTGAGGACTTTTTTACCCCATTGATTCTAGAGAGAGAGGAAGGGATAGGGGGAAAGAGAGAGAGAAACATTGATTGGTTGCCTCCTGTATGTGCCCCTACTGGAGATCGAACCCACAATCTAAGTATGTGCCAACTAGGGATTGAACCCAAAATCTGGGTATGTGCCCTTACCAGGAATCCAACCAGAGACCCTTCGGTGCACAGGGTGAGGCTCTTACTGTTGATTAAAAAACAATTTTTCTCAGGGCTATCTATTCATCCCTTCATTCTCCTCCTTCCATATTGGAAAGTATTTCATATAAGGTTACTTTCATTTATTTCTTGGATTGCATTTTATAAATTGTTTTTTCTGTCAGGTGCCAGGTATAAGTTCTGTAATCCTCATCATGCTTTCTTTACCCAGAAACCTTGGGCATGTATTTTTAAACTGTTTAGTAATGTGGAAAAAATAGCACTTGTATCTTTACAATTTATAGAAGCTTCCCACGGTATGGACTAATCCAAATTTTGATATTTCAGTTTTCCTTATTAAAATTCCTTTGTGTACTCCCCATTTACCCTGTGCCCCAACTTTCTTGCCAGCTGTATTTGAGCTGTGAAACCTAAGGAGAGATTAGAAATAGGAAGTTCTAGAGGAAGAGAAAAGACCCTTGATTTGGACAGGAGGAAGCAGGTAGTAAGAAAGATCTTAGGGAGTGGTAAGAGGTAATATTTTAGTTTGTGAAGCAGAGATGTAGATAATATATTTGAGATATAGACAAAATACAAGATGACTAAGAAAACATGCTTTCTGAACTAAGAAGATGGTTTGATTCTAAGATTAAAGTTTCTAAAAGAACAAAACATTCCTTTTTACAGCTATTATTTTTTAATAAGACTGAAAGCATTTTATTTATTTATTTATTTATTTATTTATTTATTTATTTATTTATTTTTGGTACGTGCCCCTAGTGGGAACCAAACCCGGGACTCTCTGGTCCGCAGGCCGACGCTCCAACCGCTGAGCCAAACCGGCCAGGGCTACAGCTATTTTTTTTAGAGTACTTTTCTTCTAATCACTAGTTCTGTTTAGAAAAATACAAAATAAAACCTGTGGATATCTCTCAGAAATTTTGTACAGATAGCTATTACTGTAACAGTAAATATGTGTATTTTTGTTTCCCTACAGAATCTTCTTGGAAAAAGAGACATGAATGTCTGCAATGATTTTTCCTGACAAGAAGTTAATAAAAGGAAAGGAGATCACCAGTTAGCAGAATTTTAGATATCCAAGATTTTGTATTTATCACCTCCAGCTACAGACTTCTCTTGCCTACCTTTAAGTCAGAGATAACTACAATCAAAACCCAGACAAGGCAAAAGAATACTTTTCTTCTGTATCTTTCCAGATCAAAGAAACTACAATGTCTAGGAAACAAAACCAGAAGGGTAAGATTACATGTGGGCATAAATTGTTAAAAGCATAATTGTGGAATAATGATCTCCTTTTATATCTATATCTATATATTTTTTTATTTATTTATTGATTTTAGAGAGGAAGGGAGAGGGAGAGAGAGAGAAATATCGATGAGAGAGAACATTGATTGGCCGTCTCCTGCATGCCCCCCACTGGGGATCGGGCCCACAACCTGGGCATGTGCCCTGACCAGGAATCAAACTGGTAACCTCTTGGTGCATGGGTCAACACTCAACCACTGAGCCACACCAGCCGGGCTATATCTATATTTTAAAAAACATTCTCTTGCCCTGGCTGGTTTGGCTCAGCGGTTGGAGTGTCTGCCCGCAGACCAAAGAGTCGCGGATTCAATTCCAGTCAAGGGCACGTATTTTGGTTGCGGTTCAGTCCCCAGCCCTGGTCCGTGTCTTTTTCACATCAATGTTTCTCTCTTTTTCTTTCTTTCTCTTTCCCTCTCCCTCACCCTCCCACTCTATCTGAAGATAAATGGAAAAATATTCTCCGGTGAGGATTTTAAAAAATTCTCTTAATGTGTTTTGAATGGTTATACTTTCCCTCTACCCTTGGCAGTATTACTGATAGTTACAACTTTTTGTTATGACAGAAATTAATTTTAGAAGAGTACAGAACATTCATAACTTTATCTGTTACCTCATTAACTGAGTGTCTGTAGATATAACATAATAGCTTTGTGTATTACTTGGGAATTCATATAACAGTTGTTTTTCTAGTCTTATAAACCTAATAAATTGGAATATACTTGCAGGAAAGCCAAATCTCTTGAAAATTTACTTTTTGGAGAGTGAACATATGTTAGGGGGAGTGGTAGGAGATAATTTATTGCAGGATATTCTGTATCCTTTGAGTTGATGTTTCATTGGAGACAGGAAATGAAGCAAGAGTAAATGCTTCTATATTTTGATTCCTTCTTTAGCTTTCCTTCCAGGATTATTACTCTAGCTTCTTTTCAAAAATAAAATATAGCCCTGGCCAGTTTTGTGCAGTGGTTAAAGCATCAGCCCGCGGACCGGAGAGTCCTGGGTTTGGTTCCCTCTAAGGGCACGTACCTTGGTTGCAGTTTGTCCCCGGCCCCAGTTGGGGTCATGTGGGTGGCACCCCCTCAATGTGTCTCTCTCACATCAATGTTTGTCTCTCTCTCTTTTCCTCCCTCTCTCCCTCCCGTTCTATCTGAAGATAAATGCAAAAATGTCTTCGGTGAGGATAAAAAAAATAAATATAAAGTGCAAAGAATCAAGAAATGTCAAGAATAGTCAGTTATAAGGGGAAGGACAGCAAAGACTATAAAGTCACTTTTCCATTTCCTAGAATAGCTGCAAAAATGTTAAGGAACAAATTTAACAATAGCACTATACCTGTTATACACAACTGGAATATATTTATTAAGAGAGTGACCATAGCTATTCTGGCTCCCCCCCCCCCCATTCAATTTAATGTTCTTTAATTGAGAACAAAGCTGTATAAATATGAAATAAATGCTTTTAAACTTAATTTTGACTTGGCTTCTACCTGGAAAAATCAGAACTCATTCTAGAAGTTTGGGAATTTCCCATTGTAAGTGCTTTGTCTTATAAGAAGAGGCCCAATATCCTTTAGAATGTAGTTGAAGAAGCACTCAAAGGAACAAAGAAAAAATTTAATCACCCGTTAAATGACACATAAAAGCAGAGATAACAGAAAGATCGACTTCCAGTCAAGATGGCGGCGTAGGTAAACGTGGTATCGCGTCCTCCCACAACCACATCAAAGTTACAACTAAACTACAGAACAACCATTGTTCAAAACCGCCTAAAATCAAGCTGAACGGAAGTCCTACAACTACGAAATTAAAGAAGAAGCCGCATCGAGACTGGTAGGAGGGGCGGAGGCGGACGGGCTGGTCCCACACCCACGTGTGGCGGATAAAAATTAGGAGGACACCTCGGCTGGGAAGGTCCTCCCTGAGGACTGAGGGGTCCCTGTCCCACACCAGGCGCCCAGCTCAGGGTTCCAGTGCCAGGAAGAGAAGTCCCCATAACCTCTGGCTAGAAAAACCAGCGGGAACTGAGGCTGAGGCGGCTGGAGCCCCCGGAAGCTCCTCTTAAAGGGCCTGCGCATGGACTTACTTGGACTCGCACCCTCCAGGCTCCAGCATGGGGGAGGCACCTTGAAAGGCGCCAGAGTCATATGGGGAAGAACTGAGCTGTTTGTCATTGGGGCGAGGGCTGGAGAGGCAGCTTAATCCTGGACAGACGTGCTGTCGGAGGCCTTTGTTCCTTTGGTGAGCCCTTCCCTCCTTTGGTGAGCCCTTCCCTGGGCCGGCAGACACTGCCATATCTGGGACTCCAGCAACCTGGCTCACACTGTTGGCCCCGCCCTGGTGATTCCCTGAGGCCCCGCCCCACCCAACTTTCAGGCCCACCCAACTTTCAGGCCCACCCAACTTTCAGGCCCACCCAAGCTGTTGCCAGTTGCTTTACCATAGGATTGGCCTGTCTTGGATCCTGCTTCACCTTTTCCTAAATTCTTTCAAACGAGCAGCATCTGGTCTCAGCTAGCCCCACACCTCTTGCTAAGTAATACATAGAAACAAACAGAGGGAGGCAGCCAAAATGAGGAGACAAAGAAACAGGTCCCAAATGAAAGAACAGAACAAAACTCCAGGAAAAGAACTAAGTGAAATGGAGTTAAGCAACCTAACAGATGCTGAGTTCAAAACACTGTTTATAAGGATGCTCAATGGACTTAGAACCTCAGGGGACTTAGTGAGAACCTCAGTGAACTTAGTGAGGGCCTCAAGAGCATAAAAAAGGACCAGTCAGAAATTCTGGATGCACAGTTAGAAATGAAGGAGGCACTAACTGAAATAAAGAATAATTTACACAGCATCAATAGTAGAGTAGGTAAAGCCAAGAAGCAAACCATGGATTTGGAATATAAGGAAGCAAAAAACGCCCAATCAGAACAGCAAAAAGAAAAAAGAATCTAAAAAAAGGAGGATAGTGTAAGGAGCCTCTGGGACAATTTCAAGCGGGCCAACATTCGCATCTTGGGGGTGCCAGAAGGAGAAGAGAGAGAACAAGAAATCGAAAACCTATTTGAAACAATAATGGCAGAAAACTTCCCTAACTTGGTGAAGGAAACAGACATACAAGTCCAGGAAGCACAGAGAGTCCCAAACAAGATGAACCCCAAGAGGCCCACACCAAGACACATCATCATCAAAATGCAAAAGGTTCAAGACAAAGAGAGAATCTTAAAAGCAGCAAGAGAAAAGAAGTTAGTTACCTACAAGGGAGTTCCCATCAGACTGTCAGCTGATTTCTCAAAAGAAACTTTGCAGGTCAGAAGGGAGTGGCAAGAAATATTCAGAGTGATGAAAAGCAAGAACCTACAACCAAGATTACTCTATCCTGCAAAATTGTCATTTAGAATCGATGGCCATACAAAGAGTTTCCCAGACAAGGAAAAGCTAAAGGAGTTCATCACCACCAAACCATTATTATATGAAATGTTGAAGGGTCTTCTTGAAGAAAAAGATAAAAAAATATGAACAAACAAAATGGCAATAAGTACATATCTGTCAACAGTTGAATCTACAAACAAAATGAACAAGCAGAACAGAAACATTCTCAAAGATACAGAGAACTTTTGTTGGTTACCAGATGGGTGGGGGCTAGGGGAATGGGTGAAAAAGGTGAAGGGATTAAGAAGTACAAATTGGTTGTTAGACTGACAAACCTCAAAGGGAAGGGGGGCTGGGGGGTGGGAAGAAATAAACCAAAGATCTTAATATGTATATATGCATAACCAATGGGCACAGACAACAGTGTGGGGAAAGGCAGGAGGGGGGCGGGAATGGGGAGGAGGGGGTCAATGGGGGAAAAATGAGGAACATCTATAATACATTTAACAATAAAGATAAGTTAAAAAAAAAAAAAGAAAGATCAAAGGCTGCTTTCATCATTCAAGACCCACTTAGCAGATTGATCATTGAAGTGTGGACTTTTCTGAACGTATAAACCATAGTAGTCATCTGAGATGGTTGGGAAGACCAGTTGATGAGACTGTACTGAGAGTATTTGTGTGTTTGCCCATTGGTAGCCAAGGTGGAGGTTTCTTAATAACTTTTAAAGAACTTAATATTAAAAACTGTTAGCATTTCAGAAGGCCACAACAGTACACTATAGTAGAATTACTTAAAGTAGATTAGAAGTCTTAGAAAATGACACTTTGACATAGTTGTCTTTCAAAAATTTTCACTTTGATTTGCTCCCCTTCCAAGCCGGATTCCCCATTATTTACACATTCTCTCCCTTTTAAAATTATATAAATATCTTCTTTTTTTTTTCTTTTTATTAATTTTTTTTTGTTACAGATGTTTCTCCTTTTTCCCCACATTGACTCCCTCCTCCCCATCCCCTCCCACCTTGTCCTCAGCTTTGTTGTCTATGTCCATCGGTTATGCATACATTCATATAAGTTCTGTGGTTTATCCCCCCCCCCTTCTGAGGACTGTCAGTCTGTGCCCTACTTCCATGACTCTGGGTCTACTTTGTTCATCAGTTTGTTTAGTTCATTATATTCCACCAATAATTGAGATCATGTGATATCTGTCTTTCTCTGCTTGGCTTGTTTCGTTTAGCATAATACTTTCCAGGTCCCTCCATGTTGTCTCAAAGGATAAGAGATCTTTCTTACAGCTGCATGGTCCTACATTGTGTACATGTACCACAGCTTTTTTATCCACTCATCTACTGATGGACACTTGGGCTGTTTCCAGATCTTAGCTATTGTAAATAGTGCTGCTATGAACGTAGGGGTACATATATTCTTTCTGATTGGTGTTTCAGGCTTCTTAGGGTATATTCCTAGAAGTGGGATCACTGGGTCAAATGGCAGTTCAATTTTTAATTTTTTGAGGTAACACCGTAGTGTTTTCCATAGTGGCTGCACCAGTCTGCATTCCCACCAGCAGTGTGCTAGGGTCCCTTTTTCTCCGCACCCTTGTCAGCACTTGTTGTTTGATGATTTGTTGATGGCAGCCATTCTGACAGGTGTGAAGTGATACCTCATTGTTGTTTATAAATATCTTATTTCTTACCAAAACAGTCGTAATTCTTCCAAGCTTAGGTGGTAAATTGGCAGAAGAGAGTACTGCTACCTGGGAAACTGAACTTGGTGGCATATTTAGTTATATTTATATATATATATATATATATATATATATATATATATATATGTATGTATACATATATATATATGTGTGGTGTGTGTGTGTTTATATATTTTATTTATATATAAACTATTTATTTATTTTAGAGACAGAGAGGAGGGGAGAGGGAGAGAAACATTGATTCACTACTTCCTGCATGCCACCTTCTGGGGATTGAGACCGCAACCCAGGCATGTGCCCTGACCAGGAGTTAAACCGGTGACCACTCAGTGCATGGGATGATGCTCAACCAACTGAGCCACACCTGCCAGGGCAACATATTTATTTTGAAGTTATAAATACACTCTAGGCTTTAGCTAGTAGCTAGTAGTGTCTGTGACAGTAGCTCTTTTTTTTCACTCACATTTGTACACTATAACCCCCATCCCTATATTTGCTAGTAGTGCACATGAAGAAACTGAACTCCACTTGTCATTTTATTGGTGAGTTATATGTGGATTATTCTCAAACTTGGTATGAGAAAAAGCTATTTGAAGACACTGGTGGTTAAGTATTGTCTGTGTCCACTCTAAAGGAGAACTTTAGGTTGTTTAATTGTTCATGAGATACCACTTTGGCACTTAAATAACCTCTGCTCTTGAGTTTACTTTTTAATTTTTAAGAGGAAGTTTATACAATTTGAGAAAATAGGACAAGTGATCATCACACTTGTTAGATTATATGTTTTGACAGGCTTTCTCACCTCAGAGCTTACCTGCATTTAATTGGATCTTACCTCTGTGGCCTCTCTTTGGCCATGGTAAAATGTGAATAATTTTGTTACCGAACTTGTTTTATGTATGTGTAAGGATTATCAGTGAGTAATAACAATAATCTGAAAATCTTAGAAGAAAGGTAATGGGCGAAATGGGTAAAGAGGGTCAAAAGGTGCAAACTTCCAGTTATAAAATAAGTCCTGAGGATGTAATGTACAGTATGGTGACTGTAGTTAATTATACTGTATTGCATATTTGAAAGTTGCTAAAAGAGTAAATCTCATCACAAGAAAAAAAATTTGTAGCCATGTATGGTGAATGCTGTTAACTAGACTTACTGTGGTGATCATTTCATAGTGTATATATAAATATCAAATAATTATTGTATACTTGAAACTAACATAATGGTATATAAATGTTAATTATACTTCAGTAAAAACTTGTTCAAGGTTGGTTTGATATATGAGATAATCAAACTCAGACATTTCTGTGTCATTCTCAATGCCTAAAACAACTTTTACCTGATTCTGAAGCCAGCAAAAACAATAATAACAAAGCCTGCAGTATTTACAGATATGTCAGTGATACTGTGAAGAACATGCTTTTTCCAAAATGTTCCTAAATGTGTGCTATTTGAAATAATTCCAAGAAACTTCTGAGATGGTTCCCGATAGAGGGAAATAAATGATAAAAGGGGAAAACTCAATCTCACCTGGCTGGTGTGGCTCAGTGGCTGAGTGTGACCCATGCACCAGTCAGGGCACATGCCCAGCTTGTGGGCCCGATCCGCAGTGGGGGACATGCATGAGGCAGCCAGTTGATGTTCTCTCTCATCGATGTTTCTATCTCTCCTTCTCCCTTCCTCTCTAAAATCAGTAAAGAAAAAAAAAGTGTTAAAAAAAAAACACTCAATCTCAAGGGTTTCTTGTATCCTTTATGAATTTGCCTGATAATAGTATTTAACTGCATTTTTTCCTTTAAAAACTTACTTCTGATAGAGTATACATGCTCTTCTATCACAGGATGAGATCCTTCCTTATTTCCTACCAATGGAATTAAGTAAATCTTGGGCTTTCTTTGCATGTAAAAATAAGAGAATTGTTAAATCACTAAATATTGTTGATGGGAATTAAAAATAACTTCCTCTGTAATGCTGAGAGGCACTTAAGCTCTAGTTCTTTGATGCAAGGTTTTGAATCTACTTGAATTGTTGGTTTAAGAGGCAATATTAGCTGCTGAATAGAGAAGATGTTAAATTGTTGCTTTCCCTTTTTGGTGAACTCATGATTTAAAAGATAAATACTCCCTCAATAGCTCTCTTGCCTTCTGACTTCTGGTTGGGTTTGGCCATTGGGCAGTATGGGCTGGAGATCTAGGAAAGGAGGAGAGTGAGGTACGGATATTTATTCCCCCAATCTTTTCCCTGAAGGGTCACTGTGGGTTTACTGTGACCTTTGACCAAAGGTCATAGCTACTGTCCTATGGCCCTTACCACACCAGATGAAACAAAGATGAAAAAGCCCTCTGTTTCTGGGTTCCAGTAATTGCTGTCTCATACCTCTTTAAAACCTTAGGGCAGCAACGCCCACTGCTGTTATTAGTGAAAGGGTAACTGCACTACATCTTGTGGTTTCCCTACTCCCTACTAGCACCTTCTAAAATAGTCTTTTTTTAAAAACTCTCCTTAGATTTCCCTATTTGAGTGTGCCATTTTTTCCCTGCTGGGACCTTGACTGAAATAGCTGCTTTATGTATTTTTAATCATTACCCTAATTGGTATGCCAGATAAATCCTAATAATACTGTGCTAATTTGGGGGGGGATAATAACTGAAGGTGTTTGCAGAACCACCCTTTGTTTGCCTTGCACTTTGTTTCATCTAGTGTGTTGTTAAAGAAAAAAAAAGTGTTAGATGATGTATAAGGAGCTAGTAATACTAATAGTTCAGTTAAAGACAGACATCGAAGTGCTGCTTTACTTTGTGTCCCCTCTTTTCCCTAAAAAAGATTGGTGGTTTGATTCTCTGATAAGATCATTGAATTCCTTTATATCATCTCACTGCTCACTAATATGTCTTTGGGAGAGAATACTTATAACATTCAAGTTGTATCATTTGGCTAACCTACAGCAATTCTGAGAAGGTTGCTGGATTGTATTTGGGCTATATAGGATTTTCATCTTTATGTACTGTGTCTCTTCAGTTATTAAAGATAATTGGGAATTAATCATATTATGTAGTCATCTGGAAAACTCAGGCTTAAATACTGAGTTTGTGTAAGTGCAACTTGATATTTTATTTGTCAACAGTCTCAAAACTGCCAGTATTACAGAGGTAAAACCTAAATGAATTCACAGTTCATTGGTAATTGGCAAGCATAGTTTCTCTTGGAATGACATATGTTGTATTCATATCCTCTTTTCCACTTTTAGTACTAAAATGTGTTATCAGTCTAACTTACAAATTATCAGTCTTCCATAGCAACTAAGAGGTATTTGAAAACATGGGATAAAGACTGAGCTGTAAAAGAGGCTTTAATTGAAACACATCTGTAATAATAGCAAAATAATTTGGAAAATGTACTAGAATATTGCTGTATTTTTTAAACCCCTGTCCATTCAGGTTGCTATAACAAAATGGGTGGCTTATAAACAACAGAAATTAATTTTTCACAGTTCTAGATGCTTGAAGTCTGACATCAGTGTCTGCATGGTCGAGTAAGGGCCCTTTTCCAGCTCATAGATTTCTCATTGTGTCTTAATACGGTAGCAGGGGCTAGGGAGCTCTTTGCAATCACTTTTGTAAGAGCACTAATCCCATTCATGAGGGCTCGACTCTCAGGATTTATTTACCTTCCAGGGGCCCCAGCTACTAATACCATCACTTCAGGATTTTGACATATAAATTAAGGGGCGGGGGACGACACAAACATTCAGATCATAGCAACCCCTTTTTTCAAAACTTTCCCTTTTACTTGCTTTGTTGAAATTCTAACCCCCAGGCTACTAGCAAGTATGGTGCATGGATCAGCAATGTTGATACCACCAGGGAGTAAAAATCTCAGGCCACAGGCTAGACTACTGAATCAGAACCTACATTTTAAGCTAAGATTCCCCAGATAAGTATACACATCAGAATCTGGGAAATTCTAACCATTTCCTGGATTACATCTCATTAGATTAAAATGAAGTTGTCAAGTGTTTAAAGCTGAGGTAATTGCCCTGGCCAGTTTGGCTCAGTGGCCTGCAGACCAAAGGGTCACAGGTTTGATTCCTGGTCAAGGGCACATACCTGGGTTGCAGATTCGATCCTGGCCCCGGTCAGGGTCTTGCAGGAGGCAACCAATTGATGTTTCTTTTTCTCTGAAAAACTTTTTTTAAACAAATAAAGCTGAGGTAATTTATTGATCACATAGTCTCAGGTAAAGAAATTGATTAAATTTGCAGATAGCCTTTTCTTTTTGTTTTTCTGTTTTTTTTATCCTCACCCGAGGACACTTTTGCATTTATCTTCAGATAGAGCAGGAGGGAGAGAGGAAGGAAGAGAGAGAGAGACAAACATCGATGTGAGAGAGACATAGACTAGTTGCCACCCATACAACCCCAACCGGGGCTGGGGAGCAACTGCAACCGAGGTACGTGCCCTTAGCAGGAACCGAACCTGGGACTCTCTGGTCCGCGGGCTGACGCTCTAACCGCTGAGCCAAACTGGCCAGGGCAATATAGCCTTTTCTTTATAAGTACAAGGAAGCCAAACTATTTTCTGTAATGAATCACACACATCAAACTAAGTTTTCCCATGTTGTGCTGGTAATGAAAACTCAGGTACATTACTTCGTCAAGCATACTGGGGACACAAACATGAATGTATTCATGGAATTCATAGTCTAAAAACATATTTGTGGTGCAGTCTAGAAGATTGAAATTACTTTCATTTGTTATTACTGTTAAGATCACAAAAGCTCTCGTCCTCACTCATATTTTCAGATTTGTTAGTGTTAAATTTTACCTTGGGGAGCCATTTACTTGCAACATTTCTAGAGGGTCTTTTAAATTAAGATAAAATAGTTAACAAAGATATCAAGGATTACTGAACAGTTTAATATAGTTGATGTATTTAGTGTTTTTCTTAAGCTATGACAGTTTCTATTAAAATCAAATTTTATTTCATAATTTTAACTTAAATGTAGTTATCAGTTATCTATATAATGGAATTTGCAAAGTAAGTTGTTAACTGTTTAAGGCCCTTCTATGTGGGGGATGGATTAAATGTCAGTTTGGGATCTTGTTGGATATATTTTTTCCTTCTCATTCTTTCAGATTCATCAGGATTCATTTTTGATTTGCAGTCCAATACTGTACTGGCCCAGGGAGGAGCTTTTGAGAACATGAAAGAGAAGGTATGATTAGTTATTGTAGATCAGAGCTTTTCAACTAGTGTGCTGCAAGAATTTTTAAAACATGCAATACCTGACTATAGTCAAGGGGCACTGACCTCTTTTCCCTTAGATTGTCAAATAAGTGACAACAGCCAATACAACAAGAGCTGTCTGGTATGAATGAATCAAAATTATACCTATATTTTTTTTTGTCAGATTGGCAAAAATAGAGTATATTTTTGGGGTGCTGCAGAATTTTAATAATTAGCTTATGTGTGCCATGAGATGGAAAAGGTTGAAAATTACTGCTGTAGATAGTAAACTTGAATGTCATAGTAAAATTTAGATACTAATACAGTCAGTAGCTATACAAACTCATTAAGAAAGTGAAACTTCATAACCAAGGACGCAGACAAAAGTGTGGTGAAGGCAGGGGGGCGGGTAGTAGCGGGGAGGAGGGTGTCAGTGGGGGGAAAAGAAGGGACATGTGTAATTTAAAAATTAATTTTTTAAAAAGAAAGTGAAACTTTAAAAACAAAACAGAATGACACTGTATATCAGAGCATAACTATTGTGAAGGTTTTGAGGAGTCAGAGCCTAAGTGCAAACATGATTTTTTTTTCATATCTCTCTCTATATTTATTCTAAATTCTTTTGAAGACACCTTAATATTAATTCATATTATAACAATATTAATATGGCTAAGTGTGTATTCATTTGGCAATATTTTTTAAGGCGCAAACTGAGTAGGACCTTTCCATTCACTTGAAGAGGATTCTGAAGTTCAGGAGACTTCAGAGCAGGAAAAGAAGTAGACCTTCCAAGTAACATTCCCTTGGAAGAAACCCAGGTGTTTTTAGTAATATAACCCTGAATGAGCAATACTGAGAAAAACATAACAGCTTTATGTGCTTTTAAAAAAATTGTTTTATTGAAAAAAGTGTATTGTTGGTTATGGAGTCATAGGTATATATTATTTCAACACTTTCACATTTTGAGTTACCATAATCTTACCTTTATTGTTGAATCTGTAAGTTTTGCCTAAAGTCCATCTTCTAGTGATTAGTGCTAAGAAAAGCTCATCTCAAAAATGCATTATTACAAATTATCCCTCTTTGGATTATAGATTTTATATCTTCCCACTTGCATGGTGTAAAACCTTATCATTGTTTAATGAAACCTGAAACAAAAAAAAGTGTAGAATGATGTGAAAGCAAGCGTACTAAAAAACTTAGGTTCTAATACAGACTCTGCTTATTACTTGGACAAGATACTTTACTTCTTCTTGTCTATAAAAGGACTTCCTTTTCAAGCAGTATTGCTGACTAGATAACTTGAAAACATTCATAATATAAAATACCGAGAAATACAGAATGAAAAATAACATACATCATTTAAAATGCATAGCTGAACAGAAGTAGTTAGGGAAATCCCTAGGGGCTAAGTTTATAGAGGGAATGAAAAACCAGAGTGGTAAGTCTGAGCTAGCTAACTGATGCATTTTGCCAGTCTTCATAGCAAATGGGTGTTACCACACAGGGCCATAAAGCTCAAGGCCTGACCTTGCTTAGGAATTAGAGCTGAAGTCTTATAAAAGACTGAGATCCTAAAAATATTTTACCTTCAGGGAAAGGATTAACTAGAACAAATCTTCCCACGGACTTTTGAATACAATATTTGTACTGTACATGTCTAGAGGGATATATTTAAAGGACAAAAAAAAAACCTGCAAATAAATCTTAAATTTTATTTAATGTTTTATCATTAGTAGTAATATATCATAGTGTTATTAGTAATAATATTTTATTATTACAGAATAAAGCAAATCAGTTAATAACATTTTTAGAAACTGAAACTTTTAGTTTAGAAGAAAGAGATAAATGTCTGAAATCTTATGAGAAAGAAGCCTTTTAATATTATATTTGAATTGAAGATGTCAATATGAACTCATGTTGTAAAAAACGAAACCTCCTAGCTCTATCCAGTGAAAAGACCTAGAAATAATGACTCCCCAATAGCAGTAAACACACCTAGTTCTTAGATTTTGGTTTCTAACTACCACTCCCTACCAAAAAGATTCAGGTCCTTTTAAAGAAATAACTAATTTTACATTGTACAGTAAGACAAGAAATGAAAATTATAAGGATTGGAAAGGAAGGGAAAAAAAAACTGCTATTATTTATAAACAATACAGTGTACATAGAAAAACCAGGACAGCAATAATAATAATAATAATAGGAATAATAAGAGTATAGCAGGTTGCTGGATAAAAATTATTGATATATAAAAATGAAAACTATATGCAATTATTATAAATTGTGTATTTTTAATCTCAAAGAAATAAAATACTTTGGAAATAAATCTGACAAAATTGACATACCTATTTTAAGTAGCAGTTTAGCATTATCAAATGAATTTGGACTGTTCAGGAATTCTGCTAGTGGTTATATGTAAGAGACACATTCTCTCACTATTCACAGAAGACCCGATACTTTTTTTCTTAAAATGTGTTAAACATTGTTTTAGGCACTGAGGATTCAGCAGCAAATAAACATAAGAATGTTCAGCAGTTTTCATAATAGCCAAACATTGAAAACAATGTTTTCAACAGGAGAATGAATAAATTGACAATATTCATACAATGGAAATGCTATGTAGCAGTTAAATAAATAAGAGATGCATTTATCAGCATGAAAAAACTAAGTAGTAGTACATGAAAAAAGCAAATTGAATATAGATAGGTATGATATGATAATATGTGCGTAATGCAAAACGATAGTATATATTACCTGTGGATATATACATACATTGTAAAAGTGAAAAAATGTGTATTGAAATAACATCAAATTGAAGGTGGTAGAAATCTCTGTGGAGAGAAGGGAAATGGGATTTATGAGGGACTTCATGGGGGCTTCAATTGCATCTATTTTATTAAACTGGCTGTCACGCAGTGAGTGCTCATTATGTTTTGTATGCCTAAAATAGTTTATAGTAATTTAAATTATGTTTATAGTGTTATACAGTTAAATGATATGAAATAAAATGTTTTGAAAAATGCTATATAAAAATCTAAGTTATTGGCGGTGGTTCATTAAACTTTCCACCTTTCTCTACAGTATGCTAAAAATGAGGAATCCTTGATGCTAAAATTAATACCTGATACCTAAATGAAACTTCCCTTTTCTCAGAGTAAAATCTAGCATATACCTTCTATTTCTAGAAATGTTCTGCTTTTCTAAGTTTTTTTGTTTTGTTTTTTTTTTTATTCCTCACCTGAGGATATTTTTCTATTTTATCATCAGATAGAGTGGGAGGGAGGGAGGAAGGGAGAGAGAGACAGAGAGAAACATTGATGTGATAGAGCCACATCGACTGGTTGCCTCCCGCACGACCCGACCAAGGCCGGGGACGAACTGCAGCCGAGGCACATGCCCTTGACTGGAATTGAACCCGCGACTCATTGGTCCATGGGTGGACGCTGTAACCGCCGAGCCAAACCGGCCAGGGCCTGCTTTTCTAAGTTTTGAAATTTATTTTTATGTGCTGTTATAACTCATCTATTAATCATTCCCAGTGAGAATGTGTGTACTCTCACTGACACTAAAGAGTGATACATATTGTTAAGAATGAAATGTCACTCTGTAATAGGCCTCAGTTGCCAACTGACCTACTGATGTTAAAATTAAATGACTCTGTCATCTTTTCCAGATAAATGCAGTGCGTGCAATAGTTCCCAATAAGAGCAACAATGAAATCATCCTGGTTTTGCAGCACTTTGATAATTGTGTGGACAAAACGGTACAAGCATTTATGGAAGGTAATCCTAGTTCAGCTTTTTAATAAGTTTGTGCTTGTTCAAATAGAAGTTGCTTCAGACTTCTATAAGCAACCTGGTGTTTCATAGATGATATAGTAGACCCCATGATAATATAACATACCATGCCATTTTAAAAAGACACCTCATTGTTGAGTAGCTACATCAGATTAGGTCTCCCTGTTTCTGTTTTTCTGCCAGTATAGAATAAACAGGTCCAAATACTGTAAGGTTTTTCTTCATTGTCATCTGTTTTCTTTATAATGTTAGCATTTGGGTGTAGGGCAGTGTACAGCTCTCTAAAACAACGTAGCCGAAGTAGTGTGTAATCTTCTGAAGGAGGGAGGATGACATATGGACTGAAACCACTCATCTTTGTATTTGGTTTGTTATATAAATAAAAGAATTTCAAAACGGTCAGCCTACATTAATCTCTTCTTGGAAGAACTACTGAGGATATTACATAGAGAAGGGGAATCTAAATGGACAGACATTCCAAAAGATAAGCATGATATGATTGTTTCATTACATTAGCTCAGAGACTTGAACCTTAATTTTTCTGTTAAGAACTTTAGAAATTCTCCAGCAATTACAAAATGCAGGGGCACTAATTCCTGCTTGACCATGCGTGTGCTAGGAGAGAAAATCTGTAATTGGTTTCTCTTACAGGTAGTGCCAGTGAAGTACTCAAAGAATGGACAGTAACAGGCAAGAAAAAGGTAAAAATGAATTAAATTTAAAAGCATGATATTGATATCATAAAAATATTTAGGCTCTGCAAAAAAATATTTGAAAGGAGAGATTTACATATGCTTCTTCAGTTCACCTGACTTAAAAAAAGTCTTCTGTAACATTGAAACAGCTGTGTACATAGAGTACCATACATGTGATTTAAGACAGGAAACAAAATGACCCTGCCTTGGTGAAGTTGTTGAGGGTATGTTAATATTAGGTAGGCATGAAACAAGAGAGTATGGCAAGGAAAGCAGAGCTGCACTAGAGAAAAGTGATCTAGTCCAGTGGTTTTCAACATCATTCTTATCATGGATCAGTTAAAATAGTTTAGATTTTTAGGTCAGACAACTGTGTTTTAGTCTCTGATATTAATGAGCTTTGACTTAAAGCCCAAAGAGGGTCTTTGCTGCTATTAGCTATACAGAGGGGTCTGATGTTCCAGTTTAGAGAGGGAAAGGCACTTGGGCTGTGGAGTCGATCAGAATGGGATTTATATTCTGCTCTACTTACTGGCTTTGCAACCTGGGAGTATTGTTTAACCTTTGTGTGCCTTACAATAGGAAAATAATACTAACAAATACTAGTATCTAATTTCTGACATACTAGTTCTCATTTCCTTCTCCTTGTCCACTTAAAACCAAAATGCTTTCCCCAAAGGGTACTAGCTGGTCTCAAAAGGCTTCCCACAGCTCTGTACTCTAAATCTAGCTTCTTTAGGAAATGCTTGAAGTATGGATTTTAATCAGATATCTATCTCTATGTGAAATCTCTTTGGAAGATTCTTTTTCTATATCAGGTTAGTACTGGGGTTCTGAAATATTTCTTGATGACTCTAAATCACTTCTTTAGAACATCTGTTAAGTCTTGACCAAACCAGGCTTGGCCCCATTGACCCTTGAGAGTTTTTTCCAAGGAGAACCTAATATTACTACAGATTTCCCTGAAGCTCTCCATACCTGTAGCTTTGAATATTTGCTAACTTCTTCCCATTGCTTTCACCTAACATAAATAGCTCTGTGTGCTCTGGAGAACACCAGTTTATTAATTTATTGATCCAGGATAGTAGTTTATTTAGTCATGTAATATATGCTTGAAACTGGAAAAAGTATGTGTTGGAGACACATAAATTTCTTAAAATTTAGAGAAAGAAAAATGGCTTCAGTTTGGCATACCCCAGTGCAGTCCAGTTAACTGTTGAGATTGGTTCAATAGGATGTGACCATGAGCAGTTACTGGGACAGTTGTTTATCCAGTTCACATGGGAGAAAATATTTAAGAGAAAGAAAGATGAAAGCTGTGGGGAAGAGAAAATTATATCTAGAGTCCCAGTAGTGTTCCTGTTAGGGTCATGAGAAGGGTTTGGGGAAAAATTGATTCAGTCATGTCAGTTTAGCCTTAGGAATAGAATTAAGTATTACCAGAAGAGCTGTGGTTTGTCAAAATAAAAGGTAAAGGACTTTTTTGTTTGTTTTAATTTTACTGTTTGCCTAGAAAATATTCATAAGGCTCCAAATTCAAAATTACAAAAGTTAATGCACTGAAATGTCTTTATCCTATCCCTATTCCCCAGCCATTTGGTTCCCCACCCCAGAGGTAAACAATATTATCAGTTTCTTATTTATCTTCCAGGATGTTTTATGCATATATGAACAAATATGAATATATATATTCTCCTCTTTGCTTGCTTTTTATTTTTATTTTATATATTTATTTTTTTAATCCTCACCCGAGGATTCTATTTATCTTTAGATAGAGTGGGAGGGAGGGAGAGAGAGAGAAACATCGATGTGAGAGGGACACATTGACTGGTTGCCTCTCGCACGACCCGACCAGGGCCAGGGACGAACCACAACCAAGGTATGTGCCCTTGATCAGAATCGAACCTGCGACTCATTGGTCCACAGGCCGACGCTCCAACCGTTGAGCCAAACTGGCCAGGGCTTTGCTTGCTTTTTAAGAACAATTTTATTGTTATTAATCCTCACCTAAGGATATTTTTCCATTGCTTTCCACTGAGCCACACTGGCTGGGCTGGGTTGCTTGCTTTTTAAATGTAATATATTTTGGAACTTATTCCATGTCAGTATATAAAGCATTTTCTTGTTTTTATGGATGTATAGTTATCCTACTGTTTGGATGTACCATAACTAATTTAACTAGTCCTTTTATTGATCAACATTTTGGTTTCCAGTTCTTTGCTATTATTATTAATACTTCAATGAAAAATCTTGTACATATGCCATTTTGCACATGTTAGTATCGCTGAGGATAAATTCTTAGAAGTGGAATTGCTGGGTCAAAGGGTGTGTGCATTTGTAATTTTGATAATTATTACCAGATTGCTATAGGGAGTACTATCTTGTACTCCCACAAGTAATATAGGAAAATGCCTGTTTCTCCATACCTTCAACCTTGTCAGCCCTACAGTGTTATAAAACTTTTTGACCTTTGCTAATCTAGTAGATAAAAAATGATATTGTAGTGCATTGTTTTTTTCAAATGTTTCTTACTGTAGAAAACACATAATTGACCATTTTAACCATTTTAAAGTGTATAGCTTGGTGTAATGCATTCATAATGTTGTACAACCGTCACTATCACCCATCTCCAGAACTCTTTTTTTGGCTTTTATTCTAAGCCAATATCTGAAGTAATTTGCCAATGAAGGCTTTATATTTTACTTTACTTTTATTGAGAATAACTGACACATATAACATTATATTAGTTTCAGGTATATAACATAATGATTTAACGTTTGTATGTATTGTGAAATAAGTCTAGTTAACATCCATCACCATACATGGTTACAAAATATTTTTTCTTATGATGAGAACTTTTAAGATCTGCTCCCATAGCACTTTTAAACATTCATCTCTAGAACTCCTTTCATCTTATAAAACTGAAACTATACCAATTAAAAAGTAATTTCTCATTTTCCCCTCCTCCTGGTCCCTGGCAACCACCAGTTCTACTTTCTGTTTCTATGATTTTGAGTACTCTAGTACCTCATATAAGTGGAATCATACAGTATTTGTCTTTTTATGACTGGCTTATTTCGATTAGCATAATTCTCAAGGTTGCATCTATGTTGTAGTATATTGCAGAATTTCTTTCCTTTTACAAGCTGAATAATATTCCATCGTGCGTGTGTCCATTGTTGGACACTTGGGTTGTTTCCATGTTTTAGCTATTGTGAATAATACTGCTGTGATCATGGGTACACAAATATGTCTTTGAGACACTGCTTTCAATTCTTTAGGGTCTATACCCAGAAGTGTAATTGCTGGATCATATGGTAATTCTAGTTTTAATCTTTGCAGTGGTTCTCAACCTTCCTAATGCTGCGACCCTTTAATACAGTTCCTCATGTTGTGGTGACCCCCAACCATAAAATTATTTTCGTTGCTACTTCATAACTGTAATTTTGCTACTGTTATGTTTTAGGCGACCCCTGTGAAAGGGTTGTTCGACCCCCAAAGGGGTTGCGACCCGCAGGTTGAGAACCGCTGCTTTAGAGGAACTGCCATACTGTTTTCTACATCATCTGTATCATTTTACATTCCCACCAACAGTGTACAAGAGTTCTAATTTATCCACCCACATCCTTGTCAATACTTCTTGTTTTCTGGTTTTTCTGATAGTAGCCATCCTGATGTGTGTGAGATAGTTTTGACTTGCATTTTCCTAATGATTAGTGATGTTGAGCATCTTCTCATGTGTTTGTTGGCTATTTGTATATCTTCTTTAGAGAAATGTCTATTTAAGTTCTTTGCCCATATTTTAATTGTGTTGTTTGTTTTTTTGTTGTTGACTTTAAGTATTCTCTATATATTCTGGATATTAATCCCTTATCAGATACATGATTTGCAAATATTTTCTCCCATTCCGTGGGTAGCCTTTTTACTGTGTTGATAACAGTGTCTCTTGATGTACAATTTAAAACAATTTTCATGAAGTCCAATTTGTCTGTTTTTTTCTTTTATACCTTTGGTGTCATATCCAAGAAATCATTACCAAATTCAGTGTTGTGATGCTTTTGTCCTGCATTTTCTTCTAATAGTTTTAGGTCTTACATTTAGGTCTTTGATTCATTCTCAGTTAATTTTTGAACATAGCATTGGGTAAAGGTCCAACTTTATTCTTTTGCATTTGGATGTTCCAGTTTCCCAGCACCATTTATTGAAAGACTGTCCTTTCCCCCATTGAATGGTCTTGGCACCCTTGTCAAAAATCATCTGACAGCCTTGGCCGTTTGGCTCAGCAGTTAGAGCGTCAACTCTCAGACCGAGGGTTGTGGGTTTGATTCCCAGTCAAGAGCACAAAGCTGGGCTGCAGGTTTGTCCCTGGTCCTGGTCGGGGCCATGCGGGAGGCAACCAACCGATATGTCTCTTTCACATTGCTGTTTCTCCCTCCCTCCCTCCCTCCCTTCCACTCTATCAAAAAAAAAAAAAAAAAAATCAGTGGAAAAGTATCCTTGGGTGAGGATTAACAACAACAACAAAAAATCATTTGACCATATGTGAGAGTTTATTTCTGGGCTCTCTATCCTGTTCCATTGGTCTAGATGTCTACCTTTATGCCACACTGTTTTGTTTTGTTTGTTTTTTGTTTTTTTTTTGTTTTTTATCCTCACCCGAGGACATTTTTGCATTTATCTTCAGATAGAGCGGGAGGGAGAGAGGTGGGAAGAGAGAGAGAGAGAGAAACATCGACGTGAGAGAGACACATCGAGTGGTTGCCACCCACACGGCCCTGGGCCGAGGACAAACTGCAACTGAGGTACGTGCCCTTAGCGGGAACTGAACCCGGGTCTCTCTGGACTGCAGGCCAACGCTCTAACCGCTGAGCCAAACCGGCCAGGGCTTAATGGGTTTTCACTGTTATTTTTTTTATCCTCACCCGAGTACATTTTTGCATTTATCCTCAGATAGAGTGGAAGGGAGAAAGGGAGGAAGAGAGAGAGAGAAACATCGACATGAGAGAGACATATCAAGTGGTTGCCACCCACACGACCCCAACCAGGGCCGGGGATAAACTGTAACCAAGGTACGTGTCCTTAGTGGGAACTGAACCCAACACTCTCCAGTCCGTGGGCTGACACTCTAACTGCTGAGCCAAACTGGCCAGGGCTATGCCACACTATTTTGATTACTGTAGCTTTGTAGTAAGTTTTGAAATCAGGGAGTGAGAGTCTTCCAGTTTTGTTCTTTTGTTTTTAAGATTATTTTCACTGTTTGGGGTCCCTCGAGATTTCCATATGAATTTAGGATGGACTTTTCTGTTTCTGTAAAAAACATCATTGGGATTTTGATGGAGATTGCATTGAATCTGTAGATCACTTTGGGTAGTATTGACATTTTAACAATATTAAGTCTTCCAATCCATGAACGTGGAATGTGTTTCTATTTGTTTATGTTGTCTTTAATTTTTATCAACAGTGTTTTATAATTTTTTAAAAAATTTTTTGTTTTATCTTTATTGATTTGAGAGAGAGAGGAAGGGAGAGGGAGAGAGATAGAAACACCGATGAGATAGAACATTGATTGGCCACTTCCTACATGTCCCCCACTGGGAATTGGGCCCACAACCTGGACATGTGCCCTGACCGGGAATCGAACCGGCGACCTCTTGGTGCATGGGTCGACACTCGACCACTGAGCCACACCAGCCGGGCAGTGTTTTATAATTTTCATTGCATAAGTCTTTTGCCTCCTTGGTTAATTTAATTCCTAAGTTTTTTTTTTTTTATGCTCCTACTGTACATAGGGAATTATTTTTATAATTTCCTTTTCAGATTGTGTGCTCATGTATAGAAATGCAACTTGATAGAAATGTGTATTTATATCCTGACACTTTACTGAATTTATTAGTTTTAACAGTTTTTTGTGGAATCTATTGCTTTTCTATTCTTTTTCATTTATCTCTGCTCTAATCTTTATTTCCTTCCTTCTGCTAGCTTTGGGTTTTGTTTGTTCTTGTTTTTCTAGTTCCTTAAGTTGTAAAGTTAGGTTGTTAATTTGAGATCTTTCTTGTTTTTAATGTAAGCATTTATAGCTATAAATTTCCCCCTTGGCATCGCTTTCACTGCATCCCATAAGTTTTAGTATGTATACAGATGGACCCCGACTTGCAATGGTTTGGCTTATGATTTTTTTATTTTGGGATTGTGGGAAAGCAGTAGCATTCAGTAGAAACCATACTTTGAATTTTGATATTTTCCCAGACCAGCCAATATGTAGTATACTTTCTTTTCTCGTGATGCTGGGCAGCTGCAGCTCCCAGTCAGCCACCAGATAATGCTCTCTATATATTTAGCTCTTTGTATATAAATTGCACATATTTTTTCACATTTTATAATTTATCTTTTGATTTTGCTTATGGTGGGTTTTACTATGCATACATTTATTATATTTATGTGTTTGAGTTTATCCAAAGTATTTTACATAGTTATTTTAGTTAGTTATTCAACATATACAGAAATGTGTTCAATTTATGGAAGAGCATATGATGATTTGGTAACATTGGTTGCCTTTGGGTAGCTAGAGTTACCTCTCTGTGGGGGGTGTCTTCTCTTTCTTTTCAAATCTGTAACAACCATTAGAACAAAAAGAAGAAAAGCAAGCCAAAACCTGCAGTAGAAGCAAGTAACAGTATCCCAGATTCCAGTAAATCGGTTTCCATTCAAGAGGAGCAGTCCACGCCTTCTTCAGAAAAAGGTGATATTAATGGTTACCATGTTAACGGTGCCATCAATGATACTGAGTCTGTGGACTCACTCAGTGAAGGTGTGGAGACACTTTCAGTAGATGCCAGAGAATTGGAGGATCCTGAGTCTGCCATGCCTGATATGCTGGACAGAACAGGTGAGTTTATTAACAGGTCTTTGAAAAGTTGCATTCTCGGTTAGGGGCTTCCTGGTTGGGAAAGCAAGCAGTAAATTAAATCTAGTTCCTCTCTTACTTTTTTTTTTAAATCCTCACCCAAGAATATTTTTCTATTGATTTTTTTCAGATAGAGAAAAAGAGAGAGGGAAACATTGATGTGCAAGAGAGACATTGATTGCTTGCCTCCCACATGTCCCTGACTGGGGCTGGGGATTGAACCCAAAACCGAGTTACATGCCCTTGACTGGGAATTGAACCTGTGACTCTTCGATCCTCAAGCCAACACTCTAAACACTGAGCCAAACCGGCCAGGGCTAAATTGCACACCTTTTAAGGAAAATTATTATAATGAGTTGATGTTGATATTATTCTAAGATCCAACACAATGAAAAATTTTAGGGGGACCGGAAAGTAATGTTTTTTTACATTAAATTCAAACAGATAAATTTCTAACAAGTTTTTATTTTTAATCAATGATGTAATCACCCTCGTTGTCAACAACCTTTTGCCATCTAGTGTGCAAATTTTCAATGCCGGATCGATAAAAATAAATTGGTTTTTGAGCAAAATATCTGGAGATGGCATTTTGGACATCATCCAAATTGTCAAATTTTTTGCCACTTAGAAAATGTTGTAGCGATCTGAATAAATGGAAATCCGATGGCGCAATATCGGGCGAGTATGGTGGGTGAGGCAATACCTCCCACCCCAATTCATTAATTTTTTCCAGGGTTCTTCTTGCGCAGTGCAGTCTTGCATTATCGTGTTGCAGAATAACGCCTTTTCTGGTGACAATCGCTGGGTACTTTTCAATTAAAGATTGATTTACCCGATCCAATTGTTCATAGTAAAGGTCTGCATTCAGTTTGTCCAGGTTTCAGCACTTCAAAATGAACGACCCCACGAATACTCCACCAAACACACAAAAGTGCCTTTTTGGGGTGTAAACCTGGCTTAGCTGTACTTCATGGCGATTCATTCGGAGAGAGCCACTGCCTTTTGCATTTTGGATTATCATAGAGGACCCATTTTTCATGTCCAGTGATCAAGCGATCAAAAACGCTTTTGTATTGTGCCACTGAAGCAATAAGTTGGATGTGGTGGACTGGTTAGCTTTGTTTTCTTCAGACAGATTATGCGGGACCCAAACACCTGCTCTGCTTGCTTTACCAATCTGCTGCAAATGTTCTTGGATGGTCGACCAAGGTTGGTTAAGAGTGTTTGACAGGTCCTCGATTGTCTGACATAGATTTGCTTCCACATGTTAATGACTTTAACATGTCATTACTTTAACGACATTACTTTCCGGTCCCCCTAATATATAATAATAACTGTAAACGTATGGCTTTCATGAGAAGCAGACTGTTGGTTTTTATAGTCTCACATTTGTTTCCTAATAGAGAGTTAAGATTAGTGTTATAAATTCACATATTTTGTATGTTTTCTTTTTTTTTTTATTAACCATTTTCACGAGTGCCGGGAAGATATTAGGAATATCTCTTTTAAAATAGCTTTTTAAATTACTTGTTTGTAAATCCAGTTCCCCTTGCTCTGTTGTGCTGGCTTTATAAATGTAGTGGCAATTTAGGAATTATGCTGTTCTTTCTTATGTTCTTTTATTGATTAGTTTGCACAAACACAAAAAGAGAAAAATATAATACCTAAAGTGATCTCAGACTTTAGATAGTCACAGACTAAAGATAGTCAGTGCCTTCAGTTTTTTTTGGCGCTGGCTCTCTTGTTTTCGAACTCTTTGTCCTTTCTGTTCCCTAAAGCTTTTAAAACTCTTCATGCCCTAGGACAGTGTAAAGCTCTTTTTTCCTCAAGGTAACTTATAGAAGCTATCAGAAATTGGTGATGTTGACTCTGTTCATTTCCTTGTGCCCAGAGCTACAAGGAAGCTACCAAGCTACAGGGAACGAGCTAGCCTATCTAGAGATGAGTTAACACAGACTTCTTTTCTTCATTCAGGACCCTGCCTAGAGCTAAGCCAGAGAGCCTCCTTCAGCTGATTCTGTTCAGTTGATTTTGTTCACAGCCATTTAAGAAACATCGTTTTGGAGGTGGGGGTGGGGGTTTACAAAGAAACATAGTTTTGCCTAAAATATTTTTATCTTTTTTCTTTGTGTACATTTAAGACTGCCTTGATTGATTTAACCTTAAATCTTGCTGAAACACTGTTTCCTTGACAGGTTCCATGCTGGAAAATGGTATCTCTGATTTTGAGGCCAAGTCTTTGATTATGCACCCTACTCAGAATTCTCAACAAAATAGGAATGCTGCCAAATCTCTCTCAAGACCTCAGTTTTCAAATCTGGGCATGGAAGATGTTCCACTTTCCTCCACCAACAAGAAGCTAGGTAAATAGAGGCCTGGCCTGCCTTTTAGAGAAAACAAAAAAAATCTGTGTTTTTGGCTACAGAGGGCAATTACCTTTTTGTTCTCATAGATAAGGTGTGAGAAGGTTCTGTAGATAATCTTTTTCCTGTTGTCCAGTGAGTGACTATCCAGTTCTTACCTGACTCTATGTACACAGTTGGAGTCTAATAGTATGTTCAGATGCTATACAGTCTTTTTACAATAGTGGGGATTTATTTTGTGAATGAAAATCAGACTCTACTGCCAGGATGACTTTTATGCTACCATTAATCTGTTTCTTTTATTTGTTTTACTGCAACATTTTTGTGGTGTTTTCATCATTTTTATCTCCTGGTTGACTCAACAGTAAAAAGCTCTGCCATCTCTGACATGATATTTGAAAGAAATATTTTCATTTCTGTTCACTTCATGCTCTTACTAAAATCTGTCAGACTCTAGCTTTAAACAAGATAATTTTGCCCTGGCTGGTTTGGCTCAGTGGTTGGAGCGTCAGCCTGCGGACCAGGGAGCCTCGGGTTCAGGTCCCCGTCAGGGACACGTACTTGGATTGCAGGTTTGATCCCCAGCCCCCGTCGGGGTTGTGCAGGAGGCAGCCAATTGATGTGTCTCTCTCGCATCGATGTTTCTCTCTCTTTCTCTCTCTCTCCCCCCTTCCCTCCCTTCCACTTTATATGAAAATTAATGAAAAAATATCCTTGGGTGAGGATTAACAAAAAAATAAAAAAACAAGATAATTTTCTTTTAAGTACTTATTAGCATTGACTAGTGATAGCTTTTTGCTTTTTGAAATTTAACTATAATAGTCATTTAAATAATCAGTCAATAACTAAACAGAGATAATAGCCCTTTTGAGTATTATACATCTAAACATGGTGGTCCATTCCACTAAACAAATGAAACAGAGAAATGTAAAAGACACTTGTAATCTGTAGCTCTTTACTGAATTATTTATTCCACATAAGCTAAATTTAATCAGTAAAGCTCTCCTTTTTCATCTTTCTAACATAATAACCCTCAGCTTGGTACAGAAAAGCAAGTCTGAGACTATTCAGTCAAACAAAATAAAGGCACAAGGCTTGAAAGCTTTTGGGTAGATTTTAAAAGAAATCAAGTTGATAGAAGGAAGAATTTAAATAATAAATTAAAAATCTATATCAGCACATTATAAACTTTTAAGATTTGTGATTCCAACTATCAATTGTATATATAACTTTGACATTGATGAGTATACAAAAGTTAGTAGAACTTTAGAAACTGGTTAAAATTGTGTTGGGTAGGTAAATATATTTTATCTTTATAATGCTTCCAACTGTACTACAGAGAAGTTTTCCACATTTGCATTGTTTACATGGTGAATTATGTTCTAAATCCTATCATTAACAGTTTTGAAAATTTGGTACCTATTCAGATAGGTTTTTTTATTCAGTTTTTTTCTCTACATTTCATTTTGGATAGTTTTTAAAATTGCTGTCTTCAAATTCATTACTTTTTAAACAGTTTTTAATCTTCTGTTAATCCCACCTAGTGTATTTTTCATCTCAGATAATTTCCTTTTTTTCATTTGTAGAGACTCAGTTGGGGTCTTTTAAAATATCTTCCATGTCTCTCTTTAACATGCTTATACTTTCCTCTACCTTCTTGAACATATGATATCTCATTATATTAACTGTTTTGATGTCATATGTACTGTAATCTGCATCTGTGTCATTTCTGCATATGTTTCTGTTAATTGACTTTTCATTATAGGAGATATTTTTCTGCCTCTTATATATCTAGTAATTTTTTTCATTAATTCTCATCTGAGGGGATATGTTTTTATTGATTTTGAGAAAGAGAGGAAGGGAAGGGGAGAGAGAGAGGAGCATAGATGTGAGAGAAACATTGATTGGCTGCCTTTTGATGCACGCACCCTAACCAGGAATTGAACCCACAAACTTTTTGGGGTATGGGACGACACTCCAACCAACTGAGCCACCCGGCCCGGGCTGTCTAGTAATTTTTTACTGGATGACAGACATTGTAAATTTTGCTTTGTTGATTGCTGTTAATCTTTTGTTGTTGTTGTTAATCCTCACTCAAGGATATTTTTCCATTGGTTTTTAGATAGAGTAGAAGAGAGGGAGGAGGAGAGAGAGCGAGAGAAACATTAATGTGAGAGAGACACATCTGTTGGTTGCTTCCTGCACAGCCCCGACTGGTGCCAGGGATTGAACCTGCAATCCAGATATGTGCCCTTGACTGGGAATCAAACCCACAACCATTTGGTTTGAGGGCCAACACTCTAACTGCTGAGCCAAACCAGCCAGGGTGATTGCTGGATATTTTTGTATTTTTAAAAATGTTCTTGTGATTTGTTCTGGGACTGTTACTTGGAAACAGTTCGAGACTTGCTTTTAAGCTTTGGTAGGTGGTACTAGGGCAGCCTTTATTCTAGAGCTAATTTTGCCTCATTACTGAGCACTTCCAAGTGCTGTACCTCATGCCCCACTCTGGCTGATGTGAAAATGAACTATTTTCCCTGGCTGGTGTGGCTTGGTTGGAGCATCATCCCGTACACCAAAAGGTGGCAGGTTCTATTCCTGGTCAGGGCACATAAGCAGGTTGTGGATTCAATCTCTGGTTGAGGCATGTGCAGGAGGCAACTGATCAGTGCTTCTCTCTCTCTCTCTCTCTCTCTCTCTCGCTCTCTCAAATCAATTTAAAATTTTTTTAAAAAGAAAATGAACTATTCATGGCCTGGGTGAGCTCTGGGGATTGTTCCACCTGCTCCTTTCCAGTGGTTCTGGTTCTTTTCCCTGTCTTGGATAGTTTCCTCACACTCATGCATTCAGAATCCTCTGTAGATCTCTGTACAGCACTCTCATCTTTGTGTAGCTCTCTCCTCTCCAGTACTCTGCCCTGAGAATTCTAACTGTGGCCTCCCTGAATTCTCAATGCTGTCCCTCAAGGGAGACGTCCAGGCTCAGTTTAGAATCTCTCTTCCTTGCATTGCAGCCTGGAAACTCTCTTGGGACAATCATGGGCCTCACTTTTATTTCTGTTTTCTCAGAGAAAAAGTACTGCCTATTGTCCACTGTCTGAAAACCATTGTTTCAGATATTGTGTGTGTGTGTGTGTGTGTGTGTGTGTGTGTGTGTGTGTTGTGTAAGGATGGTAAATCAAATTCTATTACTCTGTCTTGGCCAGGATACTTATTATTTTTTAAAATCTATGAAAACAGCAGTTATTTGTTGAAGAGGGTGGCCCTTTAGGAAACATTCTTCATACACACATTTGTTACTTTACATGCTTAGGTGTTTAGATCCATTTTTCAAGTTACCTAGACTTTATTTTTTTATTTTATTTATCTTTATTGTTGAAAGTATTACAGATGTTCCCCCTTTGTTCCCTATTCACCCCCTCCTCCCCACTCCTGCCCCCATCCTGCCTTCCCCACACTGTCTTGTGTCCATTAGTTACCTATACTTTTTTAAAAAATTTGTTTTTAGAGAGGAAGAGAGAGAGAGATAGAAACATGGATGTGAGAGAGATACATCGATCGGCTACCTCTTGCACGCCCCCTACTGGGGATCGAGCCTGCAACCCAAGCGTGTGCCTTGACCAGGAATCAAACAGGGACCTCTCAGTCCATGGGACAATGCTTAGTCCACTGAGCTGCACTGGCCAGGCTAGTTACCTATACTTTTTTTTTAAATCCTCACCAAAGGATATTTTTTTTCCATTTATTTTCAGATAGAGTGGGGGGGAGGGGTAGAGAGAGAGAGAAGCACCAATGTGAGAAAGACACATCAATTTGTTGCCTCCCGCATAACCCCAACCAGAGCCAGGGACCGAACCACAACCAAGGTGTGTGCCCTTGACTGGAATCGAACCCATGACTCTTTGGTCCACAGGCCAACACTCTAACCACTGAGCCAAACCGGCCAGGGCTAGTTACCTATACTTTTAAAGATTAATCTTTGGGGTTTTTTTCCCCCAAGGTTCCAATATTGAAAAATCTGTGAAAGACCTCCAGCGCTGCACAGTGTCTCTTGCACGATATCGAGTTGTCGTTAAAGAAGAGATGGATGCTTCCATTAAGAAAATGAAACAAGCTTTTGCTGAATTGCAGAGCTGGTAAGTTAAGTTGCATTTGATATCAGTAGCACAGAAATTATTATTTATAAATATGGTCAGCCATTCACCAAGTTACTTTAAAATCCTATGATAGATTTAGCTTTCTGCTTTGTTCTACTTCTTTCTGTCATAATGTGGGAATGAATGGGACAGAGAACTCATAATGCTCTAGAAATGGGCCTGAGATTAATATTATTTAGCAAGGGACAAATAATTATAGAGTAGATTATGTATTCCTACTTTAGGGATCTGTAATCAATGACATGATTTTTGTGAATAAAATTATAAAGTAGAAAAGATCTGTCTTTGTTTTCCTACCTCCTTTCATCCTTCCTATAGTACCCCACCCTAATCTCTTTGTGCTCTATTATCTATCAGTCATTGATTTGTTTTAATTTTTTATTTTTCAAACTGTGTCCTAAAGATATTCATATCTAAAAATATATTAATATATATTCTATAGGGGAAATACAGTTTGGTAGTTGAAGAGTTTTGAAAATACTTTTTTTTCTTTAACTTATCTTTATTGTTGAATGTATTACAGATGTCCCCCACCCCTTTTTTTCCCCCATTGATCCCTCCTCCCCAATCCTGCCCCCCTCCTGCCTTCCCCACTCTATTGTTTGTGTCCATTGGTTATGGATATATGCATAGAAGTTCTTTGGTTTATCTCTTCCTGCCCTCCCTCCCCCCTTCGCTTTGAGGTTCATCAGTCTAACAACCAATTTGTACTTCTTAATTCCTTCATCTTTTTCACCCATCCCCCCAGCTCCCTCCCATTTGGCAAGCAACAAAAAGTTTTCTGTATCTATGAGTCTCTTTCGTTCTGTTTGCTCATTTTGTTTGTAGATTCAATTGTTGATAGATATGTATTAATTACCATTTTGTTATTCATATTTTTGTTCTTCTCCTTCAAGAAGACCCTTCAACATTTCATATAATACTGGTTTGGTGGTGATGAACTCCTTTAGCTTTTTCTTGTCTGGGAAACTCTTGATATGTCCATCGATTCTAAATGATAGCTTTGCAGGGTAGAGTTATCTTGGTTGTAGGTCGTTGCTTTTCATCATGTTGAATATCTCTTGCCACTCCTTTCTGGCCTGCAAAGTTTCTTTTGAGAAATCAGCTGACAGTCTTATGGGAGCTCCTTTGTAGGTAACAACTCCTTTTCTCTTGCTGCTTCTAAGATTCTCTCTTTGTATTTAACCTTTGGCATTTTGATAATGATGTGTCTTGGTGTGGACCTCTTTGGGTTCATCTTGTTTGGGACTGTCTATGCTTCCTTGACTTGTATGTCTGTTTCCTTCACCAAGTTAGGGAAGTTTTCTGTCATTATTGTTTCAAATAGGTTTTCAATTTCTTGCTCTCTCTCTTTTCCTGGTCACTCCCATGATGCGAATGTTGGCACGCTTGAAGTTGTCCCAGAGGCTCTGAAAATACTTTTAACAAAAATTTTACTGCTAAACGTCTAGTGCCTTTAAAATGTTAATGTGCGCCTAGCCGGTGTGGCTCAGTGGTTGAGCATAAACCCATGCACCAAGAGGTTGCCGGTTTGATTCCCGGTCAGGGCACATGCCCAGGTTGTGGGCCCATTCCCCAGTGGGGGGCATGCAGGAGGCAGCCAAACGATGTTCACTCTCATCGATGTTTCTATCTCTCTCCCCCTCTCCCTTCCTCTCTCTCTAAAAAAAAAATCAAAAAACATTTTAAAAAAAATAAAAATAAAATGTTAATGCACATTATGAATCTACAAGAAGGAGGTGCACTAATGCTGTTCCTCAAATGTTTTTGATTATAGAATCTTTTGGGGGGGGATATATTTTAATGTTTTCTAGAATACCAAAGCTGTTTTAATTGTTAGATATTAGGTATTAATTGATACTTAAACCATAACTCCTTTCTGGAGAGCATTTGCATTTTATAAGGGGCATTTTTGAAACTAGAAAACACTTAAGGAACAAATTAAGTAAAATGAGGGGAAGAAAAGCAACTAGGTTGATGTTTTGGAATACAGGACTGTGTACTCTGCTTATTTGTAAAACTTCTCTGGATCTCTGAAAAATGAGAGGAAGTAGCCCTTGCCATTTGCTCAGTGGTTAGAGTGTCAGCCCGTGGACCGACGGGCCTCGGGTTCGATTCCTGGTCAAGGGCACGCACATACCTGGATTGCCAGTTCAATCTCTGGCCCTGATTAGGGTGCATTCGGGAGGCAACCAATCGATGTTATCTCTTTCACATCGATGTTTCTCTCCTCTCTCTCCCCCTCTCTCCCTTTCCCATTCCCCCTCCCCCTCTCCCTCCCTCTCTTCCTTCCACTCTCTCTAAAAAATCAATGAAAAATATCTTCGGGTAAGGATTAAAAAATAATAATAAAAATGAGAGGAAGTATTCATGAATAGATAGACTCTATACCACTGTTCCTCCCAACCATCTGTGTTCCTGCCTGTCATGTTCCCTTAGGTCATATTCAGCTGTGTCTCTTCACAGACTTAGTCTGGTTACCTTATGCCACAGCAGACCAGAAATAGAGGGAGTATGGGTAGCCTCAGTCCTCTTGTCTGGAATTGAAGAGGAGTGAATTAACAAAGATGTAGAATAAAGCCTTCAGAAAGTTACTGGCCCCTATGTTTATCATTTGCAGATTATAGAATGGTCCATTAAACCATTATAACCAAAAATACTTTTAGGATAGGTAATTCATGTACTAGTCTATCCATGCTTTGTCCTGGGTCCCAAGTTTCTCCTTTCATGCTTTTAACTAGAAACTTAATGTCGTATCTTCCATTTTTCTTACAAACATTTTTGCTCCAGGCAGATTACTCGTTGTCTCAAAAACGTAACAGTCACACTTCCTCTCCACTTCCCAGCCTAGTATATGCTCTTTTATATCTTTGTACTTATCTAAATCCACCTAATTCTCCCAAACTTACCTTAAATTAAGTTCTAACTTCTGGAAATTTTTCTGGGTAACTGATTTCTTCTCTTTTTCCACCTCTTCAAGGAAGCATTTTGCCCTTTGTCCTGGATTATGATCATATCAGATATTGTTGTCTTATTTGGAAAAGAATAAAGTGCTAAGAGTAGGTCATCACAAATTTGACCCGATAAGACTCTGGTCTCCATGTTTGTTTAGCTTACTGGTTACTTAGCCACAGGATCTGATTCCATTCAGAACCAGCCTGAAGCAGGAAACACAGTTCCGGGAGAGAGATTTGTGAGTTCCTGTTGACTTGGAACCCAGCCAAGGGGAGCCTCCTTTAATAAATGACAATGAAATGGTTTCCTGCCTGGGAACTGTGTATTTAGGATTGATTAGCAGACATAGCAACCAGGTCAATTTAACTTGAGGAAAGAGATTACCTGCCCTTTCCTGCTGATATAAAACCCTTCTCTCTGGCTGATTGGGTTTTTTAACTACCTTATTTCAGTGTCCCTTATAGTTGTTACTTCAAGACATAATTGGCAGGTGAGCTAACTCCATTTGGCACTGAACTAGAGCTCGGAGTTAATGTCACTTAGGAAGCCATTTTTTGTGTTGGTTATAGTGTAAAAGAAAAGAAAAGGGTTCCAACAAATTTGGAACTGTAAGATTACATTACCCCTGATGGGGCACTAGGGGAATTATACAGATAACTGCTTTTACTTTGAGGCCAAATGAAAGCTGAGACATACCTGTGGGAGGTAAAATCAAAAGCTTTCTTGTAAATAACACTTAACAATCTGTTCATATTGCTGATTCAGTAATAATCATCTCGACTTAAGTTTACTTTTCTTATTATTAATAAAATTTGTCTGACATTGTTGGAGCTATTAGTTGACTTAAATTTAAGGCTTTTGTGCAGTGGAACATGAAGCTGGAATATATACACTACTTTGGTTGTCATATGTGTTGGTGAAAAATATAAATGATACACATTCAGCTTGCCTTTTTTTTTTATCCTCACCCAACTACATCTGCATCTATCTTCAGACAGAGCAGGAGGGAGAAAGGGAGGAAGAAAGAGAGAGAAGCATCGATGTGAGAGAGACACATCGAGTGGCCACCACCCACATGACCCCAACTGGGGCCAGGGGCAAACTGCAACCGAGGCACATGCCCTTAGCGGGAAGTGAACCCAGGACTCTATGGTCCGTGGGCCGACACTCTAACCGCTGAGCCAAACTGGCCAGGACTCAGCTTGCCTTTTAAATAATCATTTCTGTTAAAATCAAAAAGTACTTAAAAAAGGATAAAACAGGTAAGAGAAAAAGACTGTCAAGAAATTTGAGGTTATATAACACATAAAGTCAATGTAAGTCTGTGCTTAAGATTAAAATTTTTCCTAGCTGATTCCTCATTGGCCTTAGACAAGTTACTTTTATTTGAGCGTCTCTTTTCTTCTTATATTAAGCTACCAGTAGTTTTACCAAATACTTTTTTTTTTTAAGAATATCTTTTTATTGATTTTTAGAGAGATAGGGAGATCGGCTGCCTCCTGCACACCCCCTACTGGGGATCGAGCCCACAACCTGGACATGTGCCCTTACTGGGAATCGAATCAGCTGCGTCTCTTAGCACAGGATGACACCCAACCAACTGAGCCACACTGGCCAGGATGTACCAAAGGCTTTTAGATCCTTAAATTTAAGTCTGTATAGAGATGCTGGAATCATTTTATGAACCGGAACACTTTCAAAAATCTCTCAAAAGCATACAAATAAAGGAATGTGCTAGTGTATTATTTAAAATGTACATATCATTTGTTTGTTTGTTTGTTTTTTCCTTACCCGAGGACATTTTTGCATTTATCTTCAGATAGAGTGGGAGGGAGAGAGGGAGGAAGAGAGAGAGAAACATCAATGTGAGAGAGACACATCGAGTGGTTGCCACCGGGGCCGGGGACAAACTGCAACCGAGGTACTTGCCCTTAGCGGGAACCGAACCTGGGATTCTCTGATCCGTGGGCGGAGCTCTAACCGCTGAGCCAAACCGGCCAGGGCAAAATGTACATATCATTTTATAGTTTTAAATTATTCTTCAGTTTCTGCATGTTTAGGACATTGATACCTTATTTCTACTAGTATTTAGCTCCAGTGTACTTTGATTTAAAATTTTAACTTAAAAAAATATATATATGTAAATAAATAAAAATTTAACTCTAACCATTTCTGAAAATAACTAATAACATGAAAATTACATTTTGCCAAACATGTTTGATCATATTATCTGATATATTTATCTAAATTTTTGTCTTATAAAGGAAGAATTTTTCATTCTAATTTACTATTAAAAGGGATTTTCTTAGGTTAAGTGATTTGCCTAACATGACATCTAAAGTTGCAGACTCAATATTTTAATCTGTATTCTGACTTCCAGTAACCTTATGATCTTCCTCCCATCCATCACTGATGGCTCACTTCCCCACTAAAGCTTGGGAAGAAAGAAGGCTGGAGATTGTTGGTATATGTCATACTTATTATTTCCTCCTCAGCTTAAAGGCATTGTAACAAAGAAACTCTACTGTAGGAAAATTTAGGGACTAAGGAATTTAGTTATTATGTAACAGTGTAGAATGAGAAGGACTGAGTCAATGGAAACCTTTATAAGTATTTTTTTAATTCAAAAATAAAACTATAAGAAGGAATATTCCATCCAAATACTCAATTTTTAAAAATTTTGTAATTCAGAAGATCTTAATTACTTAAGTCACAACTTGGAGTGACTTATTATTCAGATATTCGTCAGGTCAGATCTTAGTTGTGGTAAAGGTATGGAGATTAAGGGAAAGGTCACTATGGAATGGAGTCAATTAGAAAAGCTTTCTTGACCCTGGCTGGTTTGGCTTAGAGGTTAGAGCATTGGTCCTCGGACCCAAGGGTCTCGGGTTTGATTCCTGATCAAGGGAATGTATCTGGGTTGCAGGTTTGATCCCCTGCCCCAGTCATTTGGGAGGCAACCAGTCAGTATGTCTTTCTCACATTAATGTTTCTCTCTCCTCCCCACCCCCCAACTCTGTCTAAAAGTCAATGAAAAAATATCGTCCAGTGAGGATTAACAACAAAAAAAGATTTCTTGGAGGAAATGAATCATCAAGCTTTGAAAGAAGCATGGAATTTACATCAGCAGAAAGAATGGGGATAGAACACTGCATTTAGGAAATATGATATAAGCAAAGGGACAGAAGGGACATGCAAGGACTCTACACAGTGTAGCTAGTTATGGGACAACATATACTACTAGAAAGCAGTGAGGAATGAAGTCAGAGATCAAGGTAGAATGAGAGCATTTGATGAAGGAATCTGAATTTTTTTAAAAATTTGCATTATTCCCTCTTATTTTTACTATGTTTCCCATAATTATAACAATAGGTTTTTAAAAATAGAAATGAAAGTCATGTAAGTCTCCCACCATAACACATAATTTTCTCTGTTCCTTTGGGTCCCTTCACTATCTGCATATATGATCTTAATAGTTATAATCATAGTGAGACTCTAATTTTATAATTGCATTCTTTTCACTTAAAGTTATCTTAGATTCACCTCTGTATAACTGCCTACACTGTGTGAGTGTGTGTACGTGTTTATTTAAGAACTACTTTAAAAAAAGAATTTCTAGACAATGGATCTGGAATGTATAATCATTTATCAGAGTTCATATGAAGGCATTTTATTAAATAGATATTCTGAAAGTGAGAAATCAAGATTAATACAGAAAGTTAGAATAATAAATGCTGTTGCCATTTATTGAGCTGTTATTGTATGTCAGAAGCTTTTATGTATAATATCTCTAATGTATATAACAATGTCACTTGTAATATTATACCATCTTATAGATGAGAAAAGATGGACACAGAAAAAATACTTTACCCAAAATCATACTTGGTGCTAAGTGACACTTTTTCACTATACCGTGCTTCCTTTTTCTGTCTTATCAAGTATCTGTTTGCCTTAATAATTCCAGAGAGAGGATGCAAGAAAAACAAATCACAATTTCACATGAGGATCTCATTATCCACTCATTATGTGGCTTAACACTAACCAGTTTTCCTTACCACCTAGAAACTTGAACAATAAACTCCTTGGTAATCTAGATTGCTGCTGGTTCTTTTTTTCTAAATGTGTTGTAAAATGTTATCGAGTTGTATGGTCTCTAGTATTACTTTAGAATTAAGATGCTTTTGTCCACTGGAAAATAACAGAAAGAAAGGTTATTCATTGAAGGCCTGTCCCACAAGAACACCTTACATTCACATTCTGACTTCTTAAAAGCTACTTTAGACTCTTGAAATATGAAATCACATGTCCACATTGCTTTGTAAAGGACTCCTAACAAAGAGGAACCCATTAAAATTTTCGTAAGATCCAAATTTGATTTAATAAGTTAATTTTTTTAACTCATTTTACCCAATTATTCAGCTCTTTATATGATGACCTGGCTACCTAACTGATATTTTTGGTTTTGTTTTTGTTTTTTGAATCCTCAGCCAAGGATATATATTTTTTTTTTCATTTATCTTCAGATAGAGTGGGAGAGAGGGAGAGATAGAGAGACAGAAACATCGATGTGAGAGAGACACATCAACTGGTTGCCTGCCACACAACCCCAAACAGGGCCGGGGACGAACTGCAATTGAGGTATGTGCCCTTGACCAGAATCGAACCCCGCGGCTCTTTTGTCTGTGGGCTGACACTCTAACCACTGAGCCAAATCAGCCAGGGCTGTTTTTGTTTTGAGCCCAGATGTGTGTACTATATATACTCCAGTAAGTCCAGTGCTGGGAGTATGGAGTTTTACAAAACACATGAAGTGTCATTAAGTTTCTGCTAATAAAAACTACTGACAATTCTCTTTTTTGGTTGTTTTATATACGAAGAGGAAAGTATCTTCAGAGAAATGAAGGTGTTTGCATTGGCTTTGCTTGGATTTCTACTTTAATTAGCAATGGAATTAGAATAAATAGGTTTTGGTTTTCAGCAAATAAAATCAAATACAAATGTTTTCTAAGAACATTATTGAGTAGTTTAGAGTATCATCCCTTGAAATCATTGGCTGTGGAATTGCTAGAATTATGTTTCCATTATGACATTGTTTTCTAATGCAACAACCATAAGCAAATGATTGTTAACAGTTCTTTGGTACTGAAGGCAAGAGCTAGATTCAGTAAGCTACATGTTAAATATAATTAAAGGGCTTGCTTCATGATAGACACAATACATCAGAGAGATATTAATGGTAATGCTACAGAAACAACTTTTCTGAACAACTAAATTACACAAAAGCTTTTGAATAAGTTGAGCAAATGTGAAGGTGATAAAAAGTTCTAGTAAGGAGGAAAGGAAATACAGAACATTCAGACATTTACTAGTACTTTCCCTTAGTAACAATGACTAATCATTTAAAACCATCTTTCATGATTGAAGAAAAGATGTGGAAATTCTCTATACTATAAGTCCCAGGCTTAATGAGACCTAATGTCTTTCTAAATAGAGTCCCAGCAATATTTAGCTGAATTTCACTAGCCGTTTCAGAACAGTATATCAGATGCTTATTATGGTATTTCCATTGAGAAAAGCCTTAAGAGAACAGCTGCAAGATTAGAACCCTCATGCCCCTCATGCATTGGAGTGAGCAAGACAACAGAAAGTGTGACAGTCTGAGCCTTTCATCACTCTGAGGATAGTCACTGCTTGCATTTATGGCATCTAAAAACTGTTGCCTCACCCTGGCCTAGTAGCTCAGTTGGTTAGTGCGTCATCTCAGTATACCAGGGTTGCCGTTTTGATCCCTGGTCAGGGTACATATAAGAATCAGTGAATGAATTTATAAATAAGTGGAACAAATTAATTTCTCTCTCTCTCCCCTCCCCCATCTCTCTCTAAAAGCAGTAAATAAATTAATTAATTAAAAACTGTTACCTCGGGGACATCTGTAATACTTGAAATAATAAAGATTAGGAAAAAAAAAAAAAACTGTTACCTGAAAGTACAGGTACTTTTGCATCTCTTGGCCACAGATCCATACTGGGACTACCGTTTAGCTTTGGAACAGATGGAAAACTTTAGCTTAACTTCCTTCATTGTTAGTTGTATTATAGTAAATTATTATTTTTTTGTTTTAAATATGTTTTCATTGATATTTTAGAGAGAAAGGAAGGGAGAGAGAGATAGAAGACATTGAACCAGGACCTCTTAGTCCATGGGACAGCGCTCAATCCACTGAGCCACGCTGGCAGGGCTATTGTTTTTAATTGTAAAAAATGCCTCTACTAAAAAAAAAAAAAAAAAAGCCTCTACTATTTGTCCTTATGCTTAGACTACTTTACACTTTTGAACTCTTCCTTCATTCTCTATTTATTTTGTAATGCACATAGTTCCCCATTTTATTATGAAAACTTTCAAGAAATAGAAAAGTTAAAGGACAGTACAGTGATCAGTGTATTTACTGTGTGTGTGTATATGTGTGTGTTTTGATGGAACCATTTGGAAGTTGCAGACATGACATGTCTCCCCAAAATGCTTTAGTATGAATGACCTTAAAATATGGTTGTTCTACACAACCATAATACATTATGTGATACACTTTTAATAAGAAAGCTATATATGTTTTGTGTTGGTCTCAGCCTATCAATAGTGATGCTATCAGCTAGGAATGCCTGGGGACACTCACCTGGGCCTTGTACCCCAAGTGAACCAATGTTGTGACTGGACTGGTCCTTGTGGTTCTTATGATTGCAAGATACATCTCAACAACAACATCCAGGAACTTTGCAAAAACAAGATTTATTATTCACAGGTTCTAGAGTATATGGGCACTCCTGGGGCCATACAGTAAGGTTGCAGAAAGAGAGGGAGGGAATCCCTAGGATTCTTCCTTTATTGGAGTCAAGTGTGGGGTGCCTCATGTTTTGCAGGTTCACTCTTTATTGGTGGGTTTAAAACATAAGAGTGGGAGCCCTGGCCAGTTTGGCTCAGCAGTTAGAGCGTCAGCCCAAGGACCAGAGTTGAGGGTTTGATCCCTAGCCTGGTCGGGGTCATGCAGGAGGCAACCAATTGATGTGTCTCTCTCACATCAATGCTTCTCTCTTTCTCTTTCAGTCTCTCTCCCTCCCTCCCTCCCTCCCACTCTATCTAAAAAAATCAATGGGAAAAATATCCTCGTGTGGGGATTTAAAAAACAAACAAGAGTGGGAATTAAAGTGCAGATAGGAAAAGCAGGGTCATTCAAGTGGTCAGTCATCTGGGTCACCCAGGGCTTTCTAAAAGGGGAAGAACTTCATGGGTGGGGCAACCTGGTTTTTTAATCTAGTTGTATAGTTGGCAGTGTGTTTATTAGAGATGGATGCCTTTGAAACGGACATCTCAGCAACCAAAAGCTTAATGCCAAGCACTCACACTACATGTATTTTAACATTTATTCATTTTTGTATTTTAAAGACTTTGAACAATTTAATGGAAATTTGCAAATATTCATCAAGCTTTTCTCTGAGAAAATATCCAGACAGTTTTGGTTAACCAGTAGATTCCCCTGTTTAATGCTTGGATGACATCACAAGACCTTTCAATAGATGTTATCAATAGATAGCAACATGAAAACAAAAAGAAATAGAAATGCTTACTTTTTGTCGGTATTTTTTGACATAAAAATGTAAACTAATTTTTTTTTTTTTAATCCTCACCCGAGGACATTTTTGCATATATCTTCAGATAGAGCGGGAGGGAGAGATGGAGGAAGAGAGAGAGAGAAACATCGAAGCGAGAGAGACACATCGAGTGGTTGCCACCCACATGACCCCAACCGGGGCCGGGGACAAACCGCAACCAAGGCACGTGCCCTTAGTGGGGACAGAACCCGGGTCTCTATGGTCCGTGGGCCGATACTGTAACCACTGAGCCAGACTGGCCTGGGCTAAATTACTTTTTTTAATCCTCACTCGAGGATATGTTTATTGATTTGAGAGAGAGAAACGTCCATATGAGAAACATTAATTGGTTGCCTCTTGTACATGCCCCAACCAGGGACCGAACCCGAAACCTAGGTATGTGCCCTGACTGGTAATCAGACCCACAACCTTTTAGTGTATGGGACAAAGCTCCAACCAACTGAACCACATCAGCCAGGGCTGAACTAATCTTTTTAATGGAGTGGTTGTATGGCTGTACATGCTATGCCCTGTGAATTTCTTATGATCGCCAATGAGTCAATCAAGCAACTAAGTGTATTTAAATGGATGCTCCTCTTAGGGGGGAAATAAATGTGCCCTTGCAATTACTTAGCTCATAATGCCACAAAAAGTCTGATTGTGATAATGTTGAATTTATTTATTTTTCCTTGCTAAAAGCAAGGTCATATGACAGTCTACTTTTCATAATAAAGATTGTTATTATTAACCTAACTTTAGAAGCTTTGTCAGAGATAGATTTGTTATTTGGTGGACACAGTATCTGCAACTTAGGTGGTTCAGCAACAGAAGAGAAGTAATGTCAAACTCCAGGCCCAGCAGCTCGTCTCAGTTGTACTTTTGTTTTGCCTTTTAGGTATTCCATATGCTGCTAGAGTTCTTGGAGCAAAATATTGCCAAGGTTTGGGAAATGCTTTCCTAACAAAGTATTGCTACCCCACAGTAGTTGTATCTTTCTGTCCAGTCTGGTGCTTTTGGATTAATATGCCAACCACATTTGTTCCATTACAACTCTATTTATTAACATCATGCATAATGATTATCAAACCTATGTTCTCTGGCACTTCATTATAAAGGATTTTGCTCCTTGAAGAAATGCCCTGTCTTATACTTTTTTGTATTCTTATACTTTTTTGTATATCTCACACTGTAGTCTCCATATTAACTTTGTGCTAACATAATTACATATTGAGCTAAATTAGTATATATGTGTGTGTATGATTGGTTTTACAACAAGAAACAAGAGTAGAACTTTTATTGATCCTTTAATTATATTCCCATTCAAAAGGAGAAATCAGAATGAATTCCAAATTTGAAGAAAGTTGGAACATTTTATGGTTGTGTAGGTATTAACATTTTAGTTTTTTTTTTCACCACTAAACAAAATTGATATGGTAAGGAAAATTATTTGCATCCAAGGTTTGAATATTAGGGTAGCCTACTATCTGGGCCCTTTTATAAGGAGGTGGAAAAGCTGTACATGCCATTTACGTTTGCAACGGAGAAAGTGCTAATTGTCCATTTAATGTTCTTTTTCTGTAAAAAGCCTACCAGAAACCCTTGATTCTGTATTTTCTGGATTACTAATTTTTACCCGAAACCAGCACAAATTTGACTACCTTTCATTCTAAAAGCTAAAGTGCAGGTAGACTTAGTGCAACTGTGGCAAAATGTTGAAGGTATACAAATCCTAATCATGGATAAATTTACCATGGCCCAGCAGGGGTACTGCCTGGTAAATTCATTAGAAGCAAAGTTGTCCAGCTTTATAGACCACAATATAAAATAAAAATATGTGAGTACATATGTGGAAATACGTAATTTCCATAAGGGCTTTTGCTTTAAGCACAATGTACCAAGAAATGTGTTTGATAACTTGCTACTGCCATCTACTGGTGTACTGTAATGTATAGAAATAAAAGGGAATGAGGTCTATTAGAATCCTTAAAATACTCTTTACTGAGGGTAACACAGAATTTCCTTGTGGTCCATACAGTGTTTACTTCGTAGTAGGCTTTTAGTGAACAAACTCCATAAGTTTTTTTCCACTATTACAATGTGCTGTTTCTCTGTTACGAGTTTCTGATCAAACCTTTTTTTTTCCCTTTGTCATCCCTCCTTAGTTTAATGGATCGAGAAGTGGCATTGCTTGCTGAAATGGACAAAGTGAAAGCTGAAGCAAGTAAGATTGATCTTTAATTAAAGCTATTACCAGTTAGTAGGTATCTGCCTCTCAACCCCTATAGCTAAAGCTCAATATAAATACCACAACAAGATTTTATATGTTTAGTTACACAATCTTGAGCATTTGTACTGCATTGGTGTATGAATTTTTTCAATCAAAACAACTTGACAAGAGCCTGTTTTTTAAAAATATTTCCATATTTTAGTATTTTGGATATAGACTAGAGTTCCTTGAAAGGTTACTAAAATAGATTCTTTTTTTTTTTTTTTTTTTAATCCTCACCTGAGGACATTTTTCCTTTTATAGACAGAGTGGGAGGGAGAGAGAGAGAAAGAAACATCAGTGTGAGAGAGACACATCGACAGGTTGCCTCCCACACGACCTCGACCAGGGTCAAGACTGAAACGCAACCAAGGTACGTGCCCTTGACCGGAATCGAACCCAAGACTCTTTGTACCGCTGGCTGACGCTCTAACCGCTAAGCCAAACCAGCCAGGGCTAAACTAGATTCTTGAGGAATAGAGTTTTATACAGAAGAATAGATTACCTGTTTTTGGTAATTTCTGTAAGTATAGGTTAAAGGAAAACAACTATATAAGAAGAAGGAAATGTCAAATGCAGCTTATACATTAGCATTAATTTAAGGCTTTTCAGCAGCAGGTTTTATTTTCATGCATTGAATGCCCAGATTTGTAATAAAGAGGGTTGTTTCTTTTAACTTGCTCTTAAACAGGTGAAAATGGAAATAGGTTAAGATGATGACTCACAATTAAATCATTTGTTTCTATGGTTGTGGGCCAGAGGAGGCAACTTTGAAGCACTGAGTTGAATTTAGTTTTGATCTATTTTAACCTGAAAGTTTTAATACGTAGCATAGATGTTACCCACTATTTTTCAGAGGTAAATTTCATTTCAATTGAGTGGTATATCCTCAAATTTCTAAATGTGAAAGTTTTATTAGTTCATTCATATAACTACATGTTCTTTTTGATGATGAAGGTTCAGATAACATAAATCTAGTAAGAAGACATAGCCCTTACTTTTAACATACTTCAAATAGAGAGGCTAATATAGTTAACCCCCATCACCCATCTTCACCCACTTATCAATTCATGGCCAATCTTATTTTATCAAATTCAGAGCTACAGTTTTACTGAACTTCATCAATTTTATATCTGTCTCCTTTCTCCCATGCTAAAAATCCTTGTTCTCAATTATACTCATATAATTACTCATTTACCAATACCATCAAGAAGGTGCTACTTTTTAAAAACTACATGTAGCCCTGGCGGGTTGGTGTGTTGGCCTACGGACCAAAGAATCGAGGATTCGATTCCTGGTCAAGGGCATGTGCCTCGGTTGTGGGTTCGATTCCCTGGCCCCAGTCAGGGTGGTTTGGGAGGTAACCAATTGATGTGTCTCTCTCACATCAATGTTTCTCTCTCTCTTCCTCCCTCCTTCCCACTCTATCTAAAAAAAAAAAAAAAAAATCAATGGAAAAGTATCCTTGGGTGAGGATTAAAAATAATAATAAAATAAAATAAATTAAAAAGAAAAAACTACATTATAATTTTATTAATTTATATGTTCATAGTACTTCACAGTTCAGAGTTTTTTACTCATATGATCTTTATATCAACTTTATGAGGTAGTTAGGGTTTCCTTTTCTTTTTCCCATTTCATAAATGAAACTAGTTATCTGGAAAAAAAATGTAACTTGTTCAAAGGCATATAATTAAATTAGGTTCTCTGAGTTTATCTGATATGTGTAGAAATCTTGACTAAATACATTTTCTCCATCTTAGAATCCTAGAATACTAGAGCTAAGAGAAAGTGAATTTGATAAAAATAGCAAGTAGGTTTTATCTTGGGAACCAGACCAATAGCTCATTTCTAGCTTTTGGGCCTTGGTGTTTGTAGTCACGTTCCTAATTTATTGGGAAAGTATGCCCTTACTGATTAACATGACATTGGTATGGGCAGCCAATGGCATATATGTGGCAATCAGGTTAAGAAAACTTGCTAAGCCCAGCCAGTGTGGCTCAGTGGTTGAGCGTCTACCCATGCACCAAGAGGTCGCTGGTTTGGTTCCTGGTGTGGACACATGCCCAGATTGTGGGTCAGATCCCCAGTGGGGAGCGTGCAGGAGGCAGCCAATCGATGTTCTCTGTCATCAGTATTTGCATCTCTCTTTCCCTTTCCTATCCTCTCTAAAATCAATAAAGAAAAAAGAATTGTTTTTTTAACTTGCTAAAGAGGTTCAGCTCTCTGTAATACCTGAAGTAGCTCTTTGAAAATTCTATTTTTTCTAAAATAAATTTGGCTAATTTCTCAGTAGATTAAAGGATTCTGCTATAACAGTTAGGAATTGAGTTTAACAGAGTGGCCTAAATAATGTGAGTTTATTTTTCTCTCATGAAATGAAAGGTCCAGAGCTAAGTGATTCAGGGCTGAAGGGCATCTCCAAAATGACATGAGGGACCCAATCTTCTCTATCCTTCTACCTAGCCATCCTTAGAATGTGTTTATGGTCAAAGAGGCTCCAGACAAGGAGGGGCAAAATGTTACATGCTGGCTAAGACTCCTTTAAAGAGCTTTCCTATAAACCTCACCCTATGAGTTCTGCTTAGATCTCAGTGGCCAAACTGTGTCACATGACTGTCTTATCTGCAGCAGAATCAGGAAATGTAGAGTTTTACGTAAGCAGGTTCATACCCAACAACATTGGACTTCTGGTAGGAAGAAGAAGAGAATGGATGTGCAGTCACTAGCAGTCTTTGCTGCAGTCCACCCTGCAATATCCCTCTTTTTCCCAAAATGAGAATATACTCGCCTCATCCTCAATGGCATCACCTCCAAAGTCTGTCTCATCTAGTTAGTATATTCAGCTGATAGTTCAGGACTTCTGGGGAATTTCAGATCTTTCAACAGGTCTAGACATGGCACACTGCAGTGTGAGGCCCCATAATCTAAAAGAAAAGTTAAATGCCCTCTCCTCCAATATTACACTGATAGAGAAAGAAGAGATAATTATAATAAAAATTCCCACTTGGAAAAGCAATGATCAAATCTCATTGGACAGGAACAGCAGAGTCCCTGCTCTGGAGGAAGAAATTTCCTTGGTTCATCTGGTAGCCCCTATAGTTCTGCTTCCTAGGAGGACTTCTTTTGCCCATGCCCTCTGTAGCCCCTGCTCTCTACTCTGAGAGATTTTTTGTTTGTTTGCTTGCTGTTTTTCATAGTCACATCTGAGTTACACATCTGGGAGCATGCCAAAGAAGATGCTTCTTAACAGGCTGTAAATGACCTAAATATCCATCATTACGGAACTTGGTAAATAATGGTGGTATATCCATATAGTGGAATATTAAGTGGCTGTTAAACAGTGAGAGGGATCCAGTGTATTAATAAGAATTGAACCTCAAGATATATTAAGTAAAAATAGGTAAGGTAAAGGAAGGACCATATATATGATACACTCCCATGTGTGAGGAGGGAGAAAAGGGGGAGAGAGATATGTTTTATATGCATAGAATATATTTGGAAGTATACATAAGAAATTAACAGCCTGGCCACTGTGGCTCTGGTTGAGCATCGACCCATCCACCAAGAGGTCGCCGGTTCGATTCTCAGTCAGGGCACATGCCCAGGTTGTGGGCCCGATTCCCAGTGTGGGGCATGCAGGAGGCGGCCGATCACTGTTCTCTCTCATCGACGTTTCTATCTCTCTCTCCCTCTTCCTTCCTCTTTCTAAAATCAATAAAGAAAAAAAAAAAAAAAGAAATTAATAGTAGTTTACTCTGGGGAGAGGACCACAACGTCAGAAGTAGGAGGGGACACTTACTTTTCATTTCATGCTCATTTATTCTAGATAAGTCTTTTTTTTTTTTTTATCATGTGTGTATATTTTTGTTTTAATTTATATGCTTCTTTAAAAAAATTTTAATTGACTTTTAGAGAGAGGAAGGGAGAGAGAGAGAGAGAGAGAGAGAGAGAAACATCAATATGAGAGCAAAACATTCATCAGCTGCCTCCTGCACACCCCCCACCAGGATCAAGCCCTCAACCCGGGTATGTGCCTTGACTGGGAACCGAACCAGCAGCCTTTCAGTGCATAGGATGATGCCCAACCAACTGAGCCACACTGGCCAGGGCATTAATTTATATGCTCCTTGATAAAAAAAATTTCTTTTCCTGGTAAGAGGAAAAAGAGAAATGACAAATGATTTATGTGTCTTTTTTACTTCATAAAGTATTTACCTTTTAACTGACTTTAGAGTCCCTCAAGAAGGTGGAAAGTGGACCTTTGGTATTTTCATTTTCTAGAGGGGTGGGCAGCTAAGCCTTTGGCTCTCCAAATATGTACTGCCAGGCCTAAACTTCAGTTCTTCTTTATCCTATTGAGTAGAACATAAGAGTTATACTCCTTTTTCCTCTACAGTGGAAATTTTGCTCAGCCGACAAAAAAAAGCTGAAGTTCTGAAGAAGATGACTGAAGTGGCCGTTCGAATGTCAGAGGAGCAATTGGTTGAGCTCAGAGCTGATATCAAGGTAAAACTTCCTTTTCCTTTCTGCCTTCTTGCCGTTGGGGACTAAAGTAGCAAATCTCCATAATTCATGGCCATATTTATTTATTTTATTTTTTATTTTTTTTTTATCCTCACCTGAGGACATTTTTTCATTTTTTGTTCAGATAGAGTGGGAGGGAGAGAGAGGAAGAGAGAGAGAGAGAGAGAGAGAAACATCGACGTGAAAAGGACACATCGAGTGGCTGCCACCCGCACGACCAACCAGGGCCGGGGACAAACTGCAACCGAGATACATGCCCTTAGCGGGAACCGAACCCGGGTCCCTCTGTACCGCAGGCCGACGCTCTAACCGCTGAGCCAAACCGGCCAGGGCTCATGGCCATATTTAATATATTGAACTCATGGTCTTCCCTTTCCAAACCTGTCCCTCCTCCAGGTTCCCTTTCTCTGTTAAGTGGTACTGTCATCTATCCAGTTGTCCAAGCTGGAAACCATAGGAAATTTCTCCTTTCCTACATGAAGTCTATCAGCAGACCCTATCCATTTGAATTCCTACCGAATCTCAAATCTGACCTTTTCTCTTCATCACCACCACCACTGTCATGATCAAGTTACTATTATCTCTTGCTTGGACTTCTATAATAGCCTCTTAACTGATTCCACTCACCCTCTCCATCTCTCCAAATCTGTTCCTCACACTACAGTAACTTGCTTCAAACTTTCCATTGCTTTTAGGATAAAGACCATAATCCTTAGCATGGCTATAGGGCTCTGCACAGTTGGCTCTGCCACCATCCTCCTTTCACACCATGCCCCCCTTGTTCTCAGCTCCAGCCATATTAACTTTTCCTTTCCACAGACACATCCTGCTCTCTCCTACTAGACGACAACTGCACATGCTGTTCTATTTATCCAAAATACTCTTCCCTCCCTGCCACTCCCAGCACACACAGTCACTCACAATCTACTCATCCTTCCGGATTTTCCTGTCGTAATCCTCCTATTTTATGCCTTCATAGCACAGTTATATTCCATGTACATTTGATTAATCTGTCAGTCCCACTAGAGTGTGAACTTTTCAATGGCAGGGACTGCTATCACTTCAGTGCCTAGCATAGTACCTTGGCATATAATAGGTGTTCAGTAAATATTTAAATGGTTGGTCGGTTCAGATTTTATAGAGAAAAATGAGCAATTTGAGATATTGATTATATTATGATCTATCTATAAAAGTTACTTGGGTTTAACACTCATACTTTTTTCTTTTCTTTTTCTAAATTGATTTTAGAGAGAAGGGAAGGGAAAGGGAGAGAGAGATAGAAACATCGATGAGAGAGAGCATCGATTGGCCACCTCCTGCATGCCCCGCACTGGGGATCGGGCCCACAGCGTGGTCATGTTCCCTGACTGGGAATCGAACCGGCGACCTCTTGGTGCATGGGTTGACACTCAACCAGTGAGCCACACCAGCTGGGCGTACTTTTTTTTTTTTAACTTATCTTTATTGTTGAATGTATTACAGATGTACCCCCCCTTTTCCCCTATTGACCCCCTCCTCCCCAATCCTGCCCCCGTCCTAACCTTCCCCACACTGTTGTTTGTGTCCATTGGTTATGCACATATGCATAGAAGTTCTTTGGTTTAGCTCATCCTGCCCTCACTCCCCCCTTCCCTTTGAGGTTCATCAGTCTAACAACCAATTCGTACTTCTTAATTCCTTCATCTTTTTCACCCGTCCCCCCAGCCCCCAACCATCTGGCAAGCAACAAAAAGTTTTCTGTATTTATGAGTCTCCTTCTGTTCTGCTTGCTCATTTTGTTTAGATTCAATTGTTGATAGATATGTATTAATTACCATTTTATTCATATTTTTGTTCTTCTCCTTCAAGAAGACCCTTCAACATTTCATATAATACTGGTTTGGTGGTGATGAACTCCTTTAGCTTTTTCTTGTCTGGGAAACTCTTGATATGTCCATTGACTCTAAATGATAGTTTTGCAGGATAGAGTAATCTTGATTGTAGGTTGTTGCTTTTCATCACCTTGAATATCTCTTGCCACTCCTTTCTGGCCTGCAAAGTTTCTTTTGAGAAATCAGCTGACAGTCTTACGGGAGCTCCTTTGTAGGTAACGGACTGCTTTTCTCTTGCTGCTTTTAGATTCTCTCTTTGTATTTAACCTTTGGCATTTTGATGATGATGTGTCTTGGTGTGGACCTCTTTGGGTTCATCTTGTTTGAAACTGTCTGTGCTTCCTGGACTTGTATGTCTGTTTCCTTCAAGTTAGGGAAGTTTTCTGTCATTATTGTTTCAAATAGGTTTTTAATTTCTTGCGCTCTCTCTTCTCTTCTGGCACCCCTATGATGCGAATGTTGGCATGCTTGAAGTTGTCCCAGAGGCTCCTTACATTATCCTCATTTTTTTGGATTCTTTTTTCTTTTTGCTCTTCTGATTGGGTATTTTCTGCTTCCTTATATTCCAAATCAATGGTTTGCTTCTTGGCTTTACCTACTCTACTATTGATTCTGTGTAAATTATTCTTTATTTCAGTTAGTGCATCCTTCATTTCTTGACTGGTCCTTTTTTATGTTGTTGATGTTCTCACTGGGTTCCTTGGAGGTCTCCTTAAGTTTCTTGAAGGTCTCACTAAGTCCCTTGAATGTCTCACCAAGTTCCTTGAGCAACATTATAACCTGTGTTTTGAACTCTGCATCTGATTGATTGCTTATCTCCATTTTGTTTAGTTCTTTTCCTGGAGTTTTGTTCTTTTCTTTCATTTGGGACATGTTTCTTTGTCTCCTCATTTTGGCTGCTTCCCTGTGATTGTTTCTATGTATTAGGTAGAGTTGCTATGTCTCCTAGGCTTCATAGGGTGGCCTATTATTGTAGGTGTCCTGTAGGATCCAGTGGCACAGTCTCTCTGATCACCCCAGCTGGGTCCTCGAGGTGCACCCCTAGTGTGGACTGTACACCCTTCTGTTGTAATTGAGTGTTGATTGCTTTTGGCCCTTCAATGGGAGGGATTTACTCAGGCTGATCAGCTGCAAGGACTGGCTGTACCCACTAGCCACTGGCCTGTGACTCCCTTTGAGGATCAGTGGTGTAGGGGCCCACCACACAGAGCAAGACTTACTTCATCAGGGATCTGGTACCCACTGAGTCCACTCATTGAGTGTGTCACTTATGGAGGTGGTTGGGTGGTGCTGTTTCAATGTGGTCTGAAGTTGTCCACTGGGTGTGCTGGCTCTGGGGCAAGGTCAGCCACTGCCTGTGTTCTATCCAGGGCCACCTGGCATAAGCTACAAAGTGATCTGCAGATGGATGCTGCTTGTGCTGGGCTTGGAGGTATCCAGGAAAAGCCAAATTGTGAACCAAGGCTGGCTGCTCCTAGTGCCAGGCCTGGGGCCACTTAACAAGAGGTATGGGGCTTGCTGAGACCAGGTGCTGCTTGTTTGAGAGATTTTAGGAAACTCTGAAGCAGGATCCAAGACAGGCCAATCCTATGGTAAAGCCTTTGGAAACACCTTGGGTGGGCCCGAAAGTTGGGTGGGGCAGGGCCTCAGGGAATCACCAGGATGGGGCAAACAGTGTGAGCCAGGTTGCTGGAGACCCAGATGTGGCGGCCATCTGCCGCCCCAGTGAAGGGCTCACCAAAGGAACATCAGCCTCCGCCAGCACCTCTGTCCAGGAGAAAGCTGCCTCTCCAGCCCTCATCCCAAGGCCAGACAGCTCAGTTCTTCCCTGTATGTCTCTGGCACCCCTCAAGCTGCCTCCCCTCCAAGCTCAGAGGGAGTAAGTATGAGTAAGTCCCTGTGTGGGCCCTTTAAGAGGAGCTGCCTGGGGCTCCCACAGCCACAGCCTCCCTCAGCCTCAGTTCTTGCTGGTATTTCCAGCCAGAAATTATGGGGACTTCTTTTCCTGTCACTGGAACCCTGAGCTGGGTGCCAGGTGTGGGACAGGGACCCCTCACTCCTCAGGGAGGACCTTCCCAGCTGAGGTGTCCCTCCTGATTTTTATCCGCCACACGTGGGTGTGGAATCAGCTCGTCCACCACTCCTACCAGTTTCGGTGTGGCAGCTGCTTTAATTTCGTAGTTGTAGGACTTCATTCAGCTCGATTTCAGGCGGTTCTGAATGATGGTTGTATTGTAGTTTAGTTGTAATTCTGATGTGTGATGTGGTTGTGGGAGGAGGCGATACTGCATTTACCTACGCCACCATCTTGACCGGAAGTCCACCATTGATTTTTAGAGAGTCACCTTTGGCATTTTGATAATGATGTATCTTGGTATGGACCTCTTTGGGTTCATCTTGTTTGGGACTGTCTGTGCTTCCTGAACTTGTATGTCTGTTTCCTTCACCAAGTTAGGGAAGTTTTCTGTCATTATTTTTTCAAATAGGTTCTCAATTTCTTGCTCGTGCGCACTCGCGCTCTTTCTCTCTCTCTCTCTCTCTCTCTCTCTCTCTCTCTCTCTCCTCCTTCTGGCTCCCCCATGATGCGAATGTTGGCACGCTTGACGTTGTCCCAGAGGCTCCTTACACTATTCTCATTTTTTTGGATTCTTTTTTCTTTTTGCTGTTCTCATTGGGTGTTTTTTGCTCCCTTGTATTCCAAATCAATGGTTTGATTCTTGGCTTCATCTACTCTAATATTGATTCCCTGTAAGTTTATTCTTTATTTCAGTTAGTGCATCCTTCATTTCTTGACTGGTCCTATTTTATGTTGTTGATGTTCTCACTAAATTCTTTGGAGTTCTCCTTAAGTTCCTCGAAGTTCTCACTAAGTTCCTTGAAGGTCTCACTAAATTTCTTGAGCATCCTTATAACCAGTATTTTGAACTCTGCGTCTGATTGATTGCTTATCTTTATTTTGTTTCGTTCTTTTCCTGGAATTTTGTTCCCGTTCTTTCACTTGGGACATGTTTCTTTGTCTCCTCATTTTGGCTACCTCCCTGTGTTTGTTTCTATGTATTAGGTAGAGTTGCTATGTCTCCTAGCCTTCATAGGGTGGCCTATTATTGTAGGTGTCCTGTAGGATCCAGTGGCACAGCCTCCCTGATCACCCCAGCTGGTCCCTCGAGGTGCACCCCTAGTGTGGACTGTATACCCTTCTATTGTAATTGAGTCTTGATTGCTGTTGGCACATCAATGGGAGGGATTTACTCAGGCTGATCAGCTGCAGGGAGTGGCTGTGCCCACTGCCCGCTGCCCTCTGACTACCTTGGAGGATCAGTGGTGTAGGGGCCCAACACACAGAGCAAGACTTACTTCATCAGGGCTCTGGTACCCACTGAATCCACTCATTGAGTGTGTCACTTGTGGAGGTGATTGGGTGGTGGTGCTTCGATGTGGTCTGAAGCTGTGCACTGGGTGTGCTGGCTCTGGGGCAAGGGTAGCCTCTGCCTGTGTTCTACCCGGAGCCACCCAGCATAAGCTACAAAGTGATCTGTAGATGGATGCTCCTTGTGCTGGGCTTGGAGGTATCCAGGAAAAGCCAAGTTGTGAACCAAGGCTGGCTGCTCCTAGTGCCAGGCCTGGGGCCACTTAACAAGAGGTATGGGGCTTGCTGAGACCAGATGCTGCTTGTTTGAGAGATTTTAGGAAACTCTGAAGCAGGATCCAAGACAGGCCAATCCTATGGTAAAGCCATTGGAAACAGCTTGGGTGAGCCCAAAGTTTGGGTGGGGCAGGGCCTCAGGGAATCACCAGGATGGGGCAAACAGTGTGAGCCAGGTTGCTGGAGTCCCAGATATGGCGGCCGTCTGCTGCCCCAGTGAAGGGCTCACCAAAGGAACAAGGGCCTCCCACAGCAAGTCTGTCCAGGAGAAAGCTGCCCCTCTAGCTGTTGCCCCAATGCCAAACAACTCAGTTCTTCCCCACATGTCTCTGGTGCCTTTCAGGCTGCCTCCTCAACGCTGGAGCCCAGAAGGAGTGAGTCCGAGTAAGTCTGTGTGGAGGCCCTTTAAGAGGAGCTGCCTGGGATTCCAGCAGCCTTAGCCTCCCTCAGCCTCAGTTCTAACTGGTTTTACAGCCAGACCTTATGGGGACTTCTTTTCCTGGCACTGGAACCCTGAGCTGGGGGCCTGGTGTAGAACAGAGACCCCTCACTCCTCAGGGAGGACCTTCCCAGCCAAGGTATCCTCCTGATTTTTATGCGTTACACGTGGGTATGGGACCAGCTGGTCTGCACCTCCGCCCCTCCTACCAGTCTTGGTGTGGCTTCTTTAATTTCGTAGTTGTAAGACTTCCATTCAGCTCGATTTCAGGCAGTTCTGAATGATGGTTGTTCTGTAGTTTAGTTGTAATTTTGATGTGGTTGTGGGAGGAGGGGATACCACGTTTACCTACATTGCCATCTTGACTAGAAGTCAACTTTTTTTTTCCAGTTGTAGTTGACATTAAATATTATTTTATATTAGTTTCAGTTGTATAGCATAGTGGTTGACAATCATGTAACTTCCAGTGTGATCCCCCTGATACTGCAAGTACCCGTACCTGGCCCCATACATAGTTATTACAGTATTATTGACTGTATTTTCTATGCTGTACTTTACATCCCCATGACTATGTTGTGACTACCAGTTTGTGCTTCTTAATCCCTTCACTTTTTTCACCCAGTCCCCCAAACCCTCTCCCCTCTAGCAGTCATCAGTTTGTTCTCTGTATCTGTGAGTCTGTTTCTGTTTTGTTTGTTTGTTTTGTTCGTTAGTGTCCACATATAAGTAAAATCATACAGTATTTGTCTTTTTCTGTCTGACTTATTTCACTTAGCATAATACCCTCTGGGTCCATCCATGGTATCACAAATGGCAAGGTTTCCTTCTTTTTTATGGCTGAGTAAATTCCATTTTATATATGTACCACAACTTTTTTTATCTACTCATCTGTTGGTGGGCATTTGGATTGTTTCTATGTCTTAGCTATTATAAATACCACTGCAGTGAACATAGGGATGCATATATCTTTTCAAATTAGTGTTTTGGGTTTCTTGGGGTATATACCCAGAAGTGGAATCACTGATTCATAATGCAGTTCCATTTTTAATTTTTTGAGGAACTTTCACACTGTTTTTCGTAGTGGCTGCACCAGTCTGCATTGGTGCACCAACAGTGTACAAGGGTTCCCTTTTCTCCATGTCTTCAGCAACACTTATCCTTTGTTGATTTATTGTTGATAGCCATTCTGACAGGTGTGAGGTGATATCTCACTGTGGTTTTATTTTTTTTATTATTATTTTTTTATCCTTTCCCGAATATTTTTTGCATTTATCTTCAGATAGAATGGGAGGGAGAGAGGGAGGAAGGGAGAGAGAGAAACATTGACGTGAGAGAGACACATCCACTGGCTGCCACCCACACGACCCCAACCGGGGCCGGGGACGGGGACGAACTGCAACCGAGGTACGTGCCCTTAGTGGGAACCGAACCCAGGACTCTCTGATCTGCGGGCTGATGCTCTAACCGCTGAGCCAAACCGGCCAGGGCCTCACTGTGGTTTTAATTTCCATTCTCTGATGATTAGTAATGTTGAGCATCTTTTCATATGTCTATTGGCCATTTGTATGTCCTCTTTGAAGAAGTGTCTATTCAGATCACCTGCCCATTTTTAAATAGGATTGTTTGGTTTTTTGGATGTTAAGTTATCTGAGTTCTTTATAAATTTTGGAAATTAAACCCTTATCAGATGTATCATTGGCGAATATGTTCTTCCATTCAGTAAGTTGTCTTTTCGTTTTGTTGATGGCTTCCTTTGCAGTGCAAAACTTTTAGTTTAATGTAGTCCCATTTGTTTATAGTTCTTTTATTTCCCTTGCCCAAGATGATATAGCAGAAAAAATATTGCTAAGAGAAATGTCAGAGAGTTTCTTGCCTATGTTTTCTTCTAGGATTTTTATGGTTTCGTCTTACATTAAGTCTTTAATCCTTGAATTTATTCTTATTTATGATGTAAGAATGTGGTCTGGTTTAATTTATTTTCAAGTATTTATCCAATTTTCCCAGCACTATTTACTTTTATTTTTATTATTATTATTTTTTTTTTTTTTTTAGTTAATCCTCACCTGAGAATATTTTTCCATTGATTTTTAGAGAGTGGAAAGGAAGGGGAGAGAGAGAGAGAGAAACATCAATGTGAGAAAGACACATCAATTGGTTGCCTCCCACACGACCCCAACCAGGGCCAAGGATTGAACCTGCAACCCAGGTATGTGCCCCAGAGTGGGAATCGAACCCGAAACCTTTGGTCCACAGGCTGACTCTAACCACTTAGCCAAATCGGCCAGGGCCCAACACTATTTACTGAATAGACTGTCTTTACCCCATTGTATGTTATTGCCTCCTTTGTCAAATGTTAAATGACTATAAAGGTATGGGTTTATTTCTGTGCTTTCTCTGCTGTTCCATTGATCTATGTGTCTTATTTTATACCAGTACCATTGCTGTTTTGATTACTGTAGCCTTGTAGTATAGTTTGATATCAGGTAGCATGATATGTCCAACTTTGTTCTTATTTTTCAAGATTGCTATGGCTATTCAGGGTTTTTTGTGGTACCATATAAATTTTTGAATTTTTGTTTTAGTTCTGTGAAAAATGCCATTGATATTTTAATGGGGATTGCATTAAATCTATAGATTGCTTTGGGTAGTATGGACATTTTAACGATGTTAATTCTTCCTATCCATGAACACAGTATATGCTTCCATTTACAGATTGGGGCAAAAGCAGGTTTATAGTTGTGAGTAGGCAAAACACAGAGTTTATTCTTGTATTATTATTATTAATGTGTTATTTTCCATACGAACAACTGTAAACCTACTTTTCCCTACCCTGCATTTGTATCTTCTTCAATTTCTTTCTTTGGGGTCTTATAATTTTCCAAGTATAGGTCTTTTACCTCCTTGGTTAAATTTATTCCTAGGTATTTTATTTTATTTTTATTTTTTTGATGCAATTGTAAATGGGATTGTTTTCTTAGTTTCCCTTTCTGATAGTTCATTATTGGTGTAGTAAAATGCAACTGATTTCTGAATATTTATTTTGTATTCTGCTACTTTACTGAATTCATTTATCAGTTCTAATAGTTTTTTGGTGGAATCTTTAAGGTCACTAACACTCGTACATTTTAAATTCTTGACTAAAGAACAGTGTTTCTGAGACTAAGCATGGGAACCTATGAGAAGCTGGGACATTCATTGGTAGTTGTAGAGACTGGTGTTCTAAAAAACTGTTTATAAACTGTGCGGTATATGGACGAGGGGAATTGGCCTTCCCTATGCCTCAGCCTTTAACTTCTGTTCTTTCTGAATACATGAGATTTGTCGCTGTATTTAAGAGGAATGCTTGCTGCGGAGGCTATATGTTGTAAAATAAAAACATAGATGGAAGATCTCCTAAGCCCTTACAGATATCCTTGTCATCATTCTGACCAGGTGTTGTTATTTTTATTTTTTTTATCCTCACCCAAGGACATTTTTGCATTTATCTTCAGATAGAGCGGAAGGGAGAGAGGGGGGAAGAGAGAGAGAAACATCGATGTGAGAGAGACACATCAACTGGTTGCCACCTACAGAACCCCAACCGGGGCCGGGGACAAATTGCAACCGAGGTACATGCCCTTAGCGTGAACTGAACCCAGGACTCTCTGGTCTGCGGGCCGACGCTCTGACCGCTGAGCCAAATCGGCCAGGGCTTGACCCGGTGTTTTGCACAAATCCTAGGTCATGTTATTCTCACTTATTTCTCTTAGACTCTATTGGGGTGAAATAGCAAAACAATACAAATTTTAAATTACTATTTTCTGATTAACTAAAACTAGATTACTAAATTTTATAGAAAGTCTTCATATTGATGCCAGTCAGTCTCATTCAACTATCTGGGAGAAGCCGGAAACCCCTTTGGAATTAAATGAGAATTTTGGCTCTCACAGGCTTCATCTGTTCTTCCCACATGATTGAAAAGCTGCTAGAAATATTTCTGCAGGCTGACTACGGATCTGTTTCTCTCCACATTTTCCGTGTGCTGAAGTGGATGCTATGCAATTTAAATGTCTTATTTCCAGATCATTTTATTTCTGTCATTCCCGTTATGTCTTGGCTCAACAAACTCTAAAATTTGATTCAGACTTAATCTCAGACTGATATTACTGTCTAAAGGCTTTGTCACAGAGGTTTGTGTACTTTCCCAAGCCATAGTATATTCTGAAGCTTTAGGGCTTCAAGGGCCAGAGGTAAATTTTATTTTTCCTTTCCCTTCACTGCTTCTAGGTACATCTCAAGTATTCTGATGCATTCAATTCTACCCCTTGAAAATCCAAAGTAGAATTAGGCCATCGCCAGTTAGAGGACTGCTCTAAGGAGTTCAAGTCTAAATTTCATCTGGCATAATTATAACATTTTCATCCCCCCCAAAAAAAGATTCCAGACTACATTAGAAATTGTTTATTGAAATAGACCCTCAGAAACACTTTATTCCTAACATGTATTTAGTTCCACAATTTCTGTAGTATAGTTAGTTTTTGACCCAAGGGGTTGATTACTTCTCAGCTCAGTCAGCTTAAAAGGATTAAATTATTTACAGTATAAACTTCTCATTTATAAAGTTGACTTTAAAAAAAATTTTTTTTCTTGCCCTGGCCAGTCTGGCTCAGCGGTTAGAGCGTCGGCCTGCGGTCCAGAGAGACCCGGGTTCGGTTCCCGCTAAGGGCATGTACCTAGGTTGCAGTTTGTCCCCGGCCCTGGTTGGTCGTGCGGGTGGCAGCCAATCGATGTGGCCCTTTCACGTCGATGTTTCCCTCTCTCTCTCTTCCTCTCTCTCCCTCCTACTCTATCTGAACAAAAAATGAAAAAAAAAGTCCTCAGGTGAGGATAAAAAAAAAAAAGAAAAAAAATTTTTTTTCTTTATTGATTTTTAGAGAGAGAGGAAGGAAAAAGGAGAGAGAGAGAGAAACATCGATGAGCGAGAACATCAACTGGCCACTTTCTGCATGCCCCCCACTGGGGATTGGGCCCACAACTTGGGCATGTGCCCTGACCAGGAATCGAACCAGCGACCTCTTGGTGCATGGGTCGATGCTCAACCACTGAGCCATATCAGCCAGGCTAAAGTTGACTTTTTCACTTGAATGATTTTCCATCTCAAGAAATTGTTTCTGTTTCAAGGACTAGTAAATCCTACTTTATAAAGAGTTGAAGTGGGCCCTGGCCAGTTTGGCTCAGCAGTTAGAGTGTCGGCCTGCAGACCAATGAGTCCCGGGTTCGATTCCGGTCAAAGGCACTTTCCTCAGTTGCAGTTCATCCCCGGCCCTGGTCGGGGTTGTGCGGGAGGCAGCCAGTCGATGTGTCTCTGTCACATTGATGTTTCTTTCCCTCTCTGTCCCTCCTTCCCATTCTATCTGAAGATAAATGGAAAAAAAATATCCTCGGGTGAGGATTAAAAAAAATAATAATAAAAAGAGTTGAAGTGGGTTTCCTAAGGAAGTTTCTATTAAAGAACACCAAGCCATCTTCTTTTTTTATATATATTTTTTTATCCTCACCCAAGGACATTTTTGCATGTATCTTCAGACAGAGCAGGAGGGAGAGAAGGAGGAAGAGAGAGAGAGAAACATCGATGTGAGAGAGACACATCAAGTGGTCGTCACCCACACAACCCCAACCGGGGCCGGGGACAAACTGCAACCAAGGTACGTGCCCTTAGCAGGAACCGAATCTGGGACTCTCTGGTCCACGGGCCGATGCTCAAACAGCCAGGGCCAAACCATCTTCTTAAATGAAATCATTGTGGTGACTTACGAACGTTTTTGCAGCTGCCTCTGCTTCTGTATGAAATAGAATGATGTGGAGAGTAGCCAGTAGTGGAAAGATGGCCCTCTACTGTAAGTTCTTTCTCCTTTCTCTACAGTTTCTCTTGATTATATTTAGTGGGCTTTGACAATCATGTAGTATTTAATAAAGCTCCCAAATAGACTTCTCTTTGGGCTCTGAAGACAATGACTGAATTTTGTCAGTCACCCAGCATTGGTAATATTGTGGCCATTGAGTAAACTTTGAAGCAATAAAAATAATTCAATTGAAAATAATTCTGTTTCATTCGTACATAACAAGCTGTAGATTCCATGTATACTCTTTGTCTCACCTGGAGGCTTTTCTTTGTCCTTCCTCCAGCACTTTGTTAGTGAACGTAAATATGACGAGGATCTGGGACGAGTAGCCCGGTTCACCTGCGATGTAGAGACCCTAAAGAAGAACATTGATTCATTTGGACAAGGTGAGATGGCAAGAGATTCTGAGCACCAGAGATGGTGATGAGAAGACCACGCTGTACTAATTAGAGACTGAAGTGCCGGTTGGCTTCTCCACTGATTCTTCTTTAGTGCCTCTTGTGTTTCTGTTTGTTTGCTTGTTTTTATGAAAAGTAGCTCTGAGATCTTTAAGAAGTCAGTGGATACAGATGCTTGGAGCACTGAGGATGGGCTCCCTAAATTTGCAATAAGATTTTTTACATCCATTCTCTATTGAATTGAGAGGTGTATGAAATGTAATGTAAAAAGCCATGGAGCTGTGGAGTCAGACCAAGTTTGAATCCTTGCTTCTACACTGACCTCTGAAACCTCATTTTATTCCTCTCCAAAATGGAGATAACAATACCTGCCTTGCCTGGCACGTAATAGGTACTAAAGTAATAGCTCAGAGGGGATGGTGCCTCTAAAATGAGAGTTTGTGTGACACCAACCCTGAGCTTATCTCCTTGGTTCTTTCCATCACAGTATGAAAGTGAAATGTTGGGTCTAGAGCAGTGTTTGTGAACTCAACAATAGTCCAGGCTTAACACCAAGAAGAAAATCTCGTGGGGAGCATTAAACCATTGAATTCTGACAAAATTCTAATTGAAAATGTTAATATTTTTCAGCTAGATTGTTATTTTGAATTGGGGATTATTTTTGCAAAAGAACCTTAGAAAGGTACGTGTTTGTTGTAAAGACTTACTTCTGTTCATATTAACTAATCTTGACTGTTTAGACTGTGCATCATTCAAATTTTTTAAAAAATGATTTAGCTCTTTACCTTTGTCTTTCTTTGCAGAGTCTGTACTTTAGAGTTTTCCTCACATAGGAAGCTGAACGTATGGCTTATATTATTATTCCTAGGCTTAGTCAACTGCCAGAACCAGAGCCAGGAGTTTAGGTAGTAGGAAGTGTCAAAAAGTCATTAGTTGTTGTGGGGAATGGGTCACTCTGATCTTAAACTATTGTCCTGTCTCTAAGAGTTCCTTTACAGAGCAGTGGGGATTTGGAGGGAGTGGAGGAAGAGGGCAGAAGGGAGACTTTTCTTTTTGTTACCCATTTTATAAGATTTTCTTTACAACTATTCAAATAGACAGTTTGTTTGTTTATTTATTTATTTATTTATTTTTACTTTATTGATTTTTAGAGAGAGAGAGAAACATCTATGAGAGAGAACATGTATTGGCCGCCTCCTGCATGTCCCCCACTGGGGATTTGGCCCACAACCTGGGCATGTGCCCTGACTGGGAATCAAACTGGTGACCTCTTGGTGCATGGGTCGATGCTCAACCACTGAGCCATACTGACCGAGGTGACAGGTTTTTTTATCTTAAATTGCTCATTGTGAAATGGGGAAATAGGGAAAACCTTACTCTTCATGCTCTTTCATCATATGACCACGTATGTCGTATATTTCTGTTTCAGTGTCCCATCCAAAGAACAGCTATTCAACCCGGTCCCGGTGTAGTTCAGTTACACCTGTGTCCTTGAGTAGCCTGTGTGATGCCTCTGCTGCTGCTTCTTCCACCTGTGCCTCTGCTCCCAGCCTTACAAGTACTACCAAGAAAAACTCGGCCCCAGGAGAGACTCCTGCAGGCATAGCAAACTCCAGTGGCCGGTCCTGTCAGCCTCACCGAGAGGTAACCTGACTTCCACACTGAGCTAGTCAGGAAGAAAGCTACCAGATTGTCACAGTTTAAGTGCTGAGAGCTCAGTACATTACCTTCCTCTCTTTATTCCCATTCCACACCTAATTTGAATTCCTCCTTCCCCAGTTAGTTCCAGAGAAAGCATTTGGTATGTATGTTCCAAACCACCAGCCAGTTTAGATTTCCTGTTGCCAAGACTGCTTTCTGATTTTGGCAGTGATCTAGCTGTCGTAGGTAGTATCGCCTGGTAATTAGTCACACGGGGAGTCATGCACCCATCTCGAGGTAGATAAGTAACACAGTGGCAGGTTCACCAGAGTGAAGCAGCAACTCCCTAGAAGCACAACATAGAATATATGAGGGCGAGAGAGAGTGAACCTGGTGCAGTGGAGAGTGAACACTAGAAAGTTGAAGCATAATCCATAGTTTCTTTTCCTTGGTTTGAAAAAGACACACTAGAGCAATTTCAGGCAGTGCTGTCAGTAATTCTGCAGAACTGGTATTACATTGAAATTGGAAGACAAAAATAAAATCCCATGCCATAAACTTTCTGGGTTGTAATGTAAAAATGTACTACATGTCATAGCAGTGTGATTGAATCTATGGTTCATGCTATATAGCAAAGCAGATCATAATGATGTTTATTTTATTATAACAAGTGTTATCTTTACAAATTGCTTATTATCTGCATAGCTCAGACATGTGATAAGATACTTGCCCAGTTGAGGGCTTGTAAAAACCCAAAGAATGTTCTTTCTTCCTTCTTTAGCTTGTGCCCAGCTAAAGAAAAGTGAACTCCTCTTCAGTGGAGAAGAGCCTAGGGGTGAAAGGCAGGGAAAAAATAGTGAAAGAATGATCGTTTCTGATGTGGTGGCTAGGTTGAATTGGCTGGCAGAATTCTGTGAGTCTTGAGAGATAACCGAGTCCCAAGCATGGACTACTACAATTATGCTGTCAGAATACTCCTATGAACTAAACTGGAACAAATGGAGCACCACAATGCCAAAGTGCTTTGAACATTGTGTTCTTTTATCCTTAGGTGTTGCCGGGGAACAGACGAGGAGGACAAAGCTACAGGCCACAAGGCCAAAAGTTCAATGACCCCATGAACCAAGGGCGACATGACAGTGTGGGTCGTTACAGAAGTAGCTCATGGTATACATCTGGTTCCAGGTATCAGAGTGTGCCACCCCAGGCACCAGGAAATGCTAGTGAACGGGGCCAGGCTCACTCTGCAGGGACCAATGGAACTGGAGCCAGCATGGAACCCAGCCCACCCAAGCCCTCATTCAAAAGGGGCTCCCCCAGCACAAACCCAGGACCTCTCATCCTAAAGCTGTGAACTCTTGAGAGAAATTCCAGTTGGCCTCTCTCCTCTATCCCACACAATTCAACTTGGTAACTGGACTTTAGGAAACTTATAGATAGATTTAACAACAAAAAGAAGTTTTCACATATCACTTTTTATGCCATTTTAAATATTTTTTGTTTCTTCTTTCCTCATTTCCTCTTTACCATTTTTGGAGGGGAATCTGTTTTTTCCCTTGACCTTTCCCAATGATATGGATTGATTCTGATTGGTCATTTTCACCAGGAATCATGGGCAACGATTGCCAGGTTTCCCAGGGGTAAGCAATGTTCTTCCCAGGGCACCAGGCCTTCCACTTGCCCAAAGAGGCCTTCCTCAGCAACCCCCACTGTTCAGGCTCTCAGGAGGAGATGGATCAGAGCTAGCTCCTGCTGCCTTTCCAGTTTAAGCAGAGCCATACATGCCTGTCAGTTTCCCTCTAAACAACAGTTTAACCAGGAGAGGCAATGAGGGGATTGTGTACTGCCCTGAATTAGCCAGAGAAGAGGAAATTTAATTGATGGAAAGGAAAGAACACTAGGAAATATTTGAGAATCTGCCTCTCTTTCCAGAATGTGCCTGAGATTGACACTCAGATCAGGGTTTCAGTCTTTTAATTGGCACGATAGCTTAATCTGCAGTTTCTTCAAAATGCCCAAAGCCTTGTTTCCTTCGTTACCTTAGACTGCAACCCAGTCAGTCTAGGGAAGTCTGTGGGAAAGTAGCATTTAATTAAAGTTAAAAGAAGGAAAAAAAGTATTTCTTTGTTTTAATGTTTGAAGATTTTGGTTGTTATAATCTCTCTCTTACCTGAATCGTATTCTTATCCTGAACCAAATTTATAGCAATGTAATTAGTGTTAATCTAAGGTGTTACCCATCAAAAATTTTCCCCAGTCAATCTTTATAGTTGAGTAAATAAAAACAACTGCATAAATATTCCTACATTTGTTTCCCAGCAGCAAGTGACTTCATTCATTATCTGTTTCTCTTTGGGCCTCACGGGGTAGAAGTCTCTCAGGCAGCTTGTTCGGGGTTTAAATGAGGGTGTCTGATGCCTAAGTCGTCTGTCCACTGCTCTGCTTCAGAACCAAATTAAAATGTGAAAGCCAGGATGAGCAAATGCAGCTGTTCCTGTGGGAAAGAGTCATAGGATAGGGAATGGTGACTTTCCAGAGGAGAGGTTACCAGTTTGAAAAAACCACAGCTGCCAACAGCTCTCCCAGGCAACCAAAGGTTATATCAGCACCCCTCTCCTCCCGGCCTGTCCCTTGACAGGACTAGTGAATGTAGCAGTATAATTGAGCTCCCACATGTAGCAAGCAGGTGGCATTGGTGCCAGACCCTTCCACCCTACCACCCCCCACCCCCCAGCATCTATGATTTAGTAACAGCAGAGCAATTTATTTCTCCAGCATTTGTTCTCCCAAGTCTGAAGCCCAGACTGTAAGTGGCAGTGGTGCAGAACTTAGCTGCCTCAGGGCTGCCCCTGGCTCTTTGGCTGAAGCTGAGCTGCTGGGTTCAGGATGGTTGAACAGATTTAGAGAAAAAGAGAGTATGTGTGTCTTTCAGTAATGAAAACAGTAGTCAAGGAGTACAAGAGTACTGGGAAGCCATTTTCTAAAAGGCTGATCACCTCATTTTTGAGAATTTGTCCAACAACACCATCAGCTTGCTGGGTGTCAGGAAAATCCCTGCTTTTCTGATTAATTGCTTACCTTATGTTATAGGAAATCCAGAGATTGAAGCAACTTTGAAGGGTTATGAGGTCTATCCCTGTATCCAGGCAAAACTGTATTTAACCACCCAGAAAGATGAGAAGCCATTGTTTGTGCCACTGTTTGTGAAACTGTTTGTAAGTCAAAATTAAAATCTTATAGAAAAGTATAGCCCTGGCCAGTTTTGCTCAGTGGTTAGAGCATCAGCTCACGGACCAAAGAGTCGCAGGTTTGATTCCGGTTAAGGGCACATACCTTGGTTGCGGTTCGGTCCCTGGCCCTGGTTGGGGTCTTGCAGGAGGCAACCGATGGATGTCTCTCTGTCTCTCGCCCTTCCTCCCTCCTTTCCGCTCTCTCTCTCTCAGCAAAAAAAAAAAAAGAAAGGTATATATAGATATTTTTCTGCGACCATAAAAACTTTAAAAATTATGAAAATTTTTTTACATTTTGTTTTTAATTACAAAAGTAGCATTTAAAACATCAAATAATACAGAAATGTAAAAGAAAACCCTGGCTGGTGTGGCTCAGTGGATTGTTGTCCCATGGACTGAGAGGTCCCCATACGATTCGGACCGTGCCTGGGTTGCAGGCTCAATCCTCAGTAGGGGGCGTGCAGGAGGCAGCCGATTGATGTTTCTCTCTCTCCCTTCCTCTGTCTCTAAAAAATCAATAAAAACTTTTTTTTATTTTTATTTATTATTTTTTTTTTAACTTTTTTAAATGTAAAGGAGAGAGTTAAAGTTTCCACCGTCTCATTCTATTCCTCAGGGTTAGTAATGACTTAATAATTTGGTATATACTTTGGTAGACTTTTTTCAAAGCATATATGTGTTTTGTTTTGTTTTTATATGTGTTCTGCAATTCTTTTTTTTTTAATCCTCACCAGAGGATATTTTTTCTATTGATTTTTAGAGAGAGTGAAGGGAGGGGAGAGAGAGAGACAGGCAGACATCAATGTGAGAGAGATACATAGATTGGTTGCCTCCCATACTCGCCCCAACTGGAGCTGGGGATTGAACCTGTGACCCTTCGGTGCATGGGCCAATGCTGTAACCACTGAGCAACACCATCCAGGGCTCTGATTCTTGTTTAAAATCATTTCTAAACCATAGTTTATTTGGGATCTTCTGTTGTAGATATTTTGCTCTTAAATTTGCGAATTTGACTTTTTTTTATAAAGTTAAGTTTGGTTTATCTTTAGTTTGAATTGTGCAGCACATTCCTTGCCTCCCCGTAATAGCTCTGGGCTTCCCAAGAGAAAAGAGTCTCCGAACCCTGGGCAGCTCCCGCTGGCTGGTCAGAGAGATCCTACCTAATCAACATTTTTCCTTCCCTTTTCATTTCCTCTTAGAGAGCAATGTCCTGCCTTTTCCCAACTTAGAGATAGGACTTGAAACTTAAGATTGCTTAGTCCTGGCAGTTATGCCCCTGGAGAGAGAACATTTAAATTACCATGGCTTCATTGTGAACAGCAGATAGTTCCTAGGCCCCTTATGTACAGCATTTCTTAAATTTCACTTTTTAAAAGTAATACAAGTTTTTTTTTAAAGCTACAAAAGGATGCACGATGGAAAGTAAAAAATCCTCCCCTATCTTGTCCCACTGATAAGTTTCTTATATATCTTGCCACAAATTTTCTAAATTCAAACATGCAAATATATTTTTTTCTTTTATATAAATGGGAATAAAACTATGCATACGTCTATAACCTTGCTTATTTCACTTCTCACTTTTTATAACTAGTTTTTGTTTTGTTTCACCAAAAAATTAATATGTATAAATGGTAAAAATAATAATAATACATTTAAACAGTTCCAAAGTGCATATGATAAAAAATACGCCTCCATCCCACTCTGGACTCTTTGCCCCCTCCTCTGAGGCAACCACTCTTAAGTACCTTGTGATTCCCTCCAGAGGTTTTTCTGTACTGGCACACGTACATCGTAAGACTGTATACCATTTAGACCTCTTTCCATTTTGGTATACACAAACATAACTTGTTCTTTCTATGGCCTCATAGTATCCCATTGTATAAATTTATCATAATTAGTTTAACCAGTCCCTAATGATGGTTTTCAGTTTTTTGCTATTATAAGTATTGCTGAAATGAGCATCTTAGAATATGTATATCATTCCTCATTTGTGAATGTGTATCTTTTTTTTTTTTTTAATCCTCACCCGAGGACATTTTTGCATTTATCTTCAGATACAGCGGGAGGGAGAAAGGGAGGAAGAGAGAGAGAGAAACATCGATGTGAGAGAGACACATCGACTGGCTGCCACCCACACAACCCCAACCGGGGTCGGGGACAAACTGCAACTGAGGTACGTGCCCTTAGCAGGAACCGAACCCGGGTCTCTCTGGTCCGCGGGCCAATGCTCCAGCTGCTGAACCAAACTGGCCAGGGCATGAATGTGTAACTTTAGGACAAATTCCTAGGAGTGGAATTGCTGGATCTCATAGTTGTTGATAAAGTACTCTTAAAAATGCATGGATTGCCCAGCCGGTGTGGCTTAGTGGTTGAGCGTCAGCCCATGCACCAAGAGATCGCTGGTTCAATTCCCGGTCAGGGCACATGCCCAGGTTGTGGGCCAAATCCCCAGTGGGGGGCATGCAGGAGGCGGCCAATCAATGTTCTCTCTCATCGATGTTTCTAGCTCTCCCAAATCAATAAAGAAAAACAAAAAAGATGCATGGATTTACCCTTTCACCAACAGTGTTTGGGAGTGCTTTGTACAGTTGCTGAGCTAGAAACTAAGGAGAAATAAAGATAACTAAAACATCCCTTCAACAGGCTGATAAACCAGTTGGGGCAACTGAGACATACAGATAAAATAATATGTATTAGGTAACAGTGTTGCATGAAAGAGCCATGCTGTCTTCTGTGAGTGAATTGGAGGAAACACCACTTAGGGGCTGGGTCCTACACTTAAATTGTACAAGGGGTTATCAGGCATTTGTTCAGTGGTTTGTAGATAGGGTGACCTTATTTCAGACTCCTAAACCAGAGTACAGACTTACGAGTATGAATGTATGTATGGGGGAAAACACAATAAACTATGTTTGGTTGGGAGTGACCTGAAAAAGTCAGGATGCATGGTAATCAGTCTGTGAGCTAAGCTATACTTTTGGAGGTCAGTAGAATAATGAGTTGTTGCTGCTGAAAGTTCTGACATTTGACCTAACAGAATGAGGCTTTGTCTTGCCTGATGTATTAGGTTCATCCCACCTGCTTGTCCCACCTGGTGAGGGTTATACCCATACAGCAGCACGCTTCATGGAAGAAACAGGTGTCCAAAATGGTAAATGTATGGAGGTCATCAACTTGAACAAGGAGCTATTTTGTCACTATTTTAACCAGTTCAGAGAGTACCATACCATAATGCTGGTAGGCAGACAACATTCTGTAAAATCAGTAAGCTTGACTTCTGTTTGCTTTAGCCACCTAAGCACATTCTTACCTTCAAACATTGAGGCACCTACTGTGTGCTAGGCACTATGCTGAGTTTTGAGGCTAATGGTTCTAGCTCTTGCCTCAACCACTTTGCAGGTGAAGGAAACAGAGCTCTTAGCTCTTCCTTAAACTCCTGGAAGCTGTGCCTGGTGGCTAGGTAGTTTGGTAGAGTGGAAAGACCCTGGACTTTTGAGACACACACTTGGATTTTAATTATGACTTCACAACTTGGTAGCCATGTAAGCAGCTAACCTTGGGCAAATAACATCTTTGAACCTCTCCACGAACTGTTAAGTGGAGACAATGGCAACTACTTCATTAGTATGCCAGGTGTTGCAGAACAATACCCAGGTGTCTAAGTTAACCTGTGGCCAATTGAAAATTCACTCACCATAACTCTTGCTTTTTGTGTTTTCTGCCCTGACAAAAAGTGATGAGAGACTTCCCCTGTCTCCAGCCATATAGACCTTACTAACCAAAAAAAATAATTCAGTCATCCTATTCCTTTTGTAGCTTTTCTCTAAGTACGTATTTCCCAGCATGGTGCCCCTCTTGTCTGTCTGCCATACCTGTCAGAAAAGCACACTCCCAACTCAGTTTCTGAGCTCTCTGGATGGGGCAGGCCAGATGCTGATGGCACTGACCTGGGTAAACTCAGTCACCAGCACAGCAGCACGCAGGAGTGAAGGGGGGCAGGGCAGTGTTTCCCAGGGGAGAGACAGGGACTGTTATTTCCTTCAGGTGCGAAGGGAATTTTATTACCTACGTTGCTACTCCTTACCAGGGAGGAAACACTATATGAAGAAGATTTTTCTGGGTGAGGAAACTCACCCATCACCACAACCAGCACAACTGTTCTCCTGTCTGCCCGCCCCTTCACTGCTGTCAAACAGCAGGAACAAATACCACCCACTCTCATTCCTCAGGGGAAAGTCAGGTCTTCTTTTTATGTCTCTCTCCAGCTTAACCCAGTTAGGCTTTCTCTGTAACTTTATTTCAAACAAACCCACTTTGCGGTGCTGCTAGAACACAGAGATTGAGATTTCTGACTCGTTCCCTTGCTGGCTCCAGGCAGGATTGTGGTAGCCTGCCCTCCGACAGGCAGGGCCTGCAGTCCAGGCATGAAGTCCAGGTTGCTGTTTACAGTGGGCACTCACTACAGGTCACTATCTGACCACTCATCAAAATGACCATACTGTTATGTTTTAATAGGCTGCTTACCAAAGGACAGGACAAAGCGCCCCAGCAGTGTGGCACATAGCAACAGTGCTGTCAACCTAGTCAAACCTTGGTTCAGACCCGGTTTCTCCACTACTAGCCATGAGACACAAAACAGTTTCTTTATCTGTTAATAAAACCATGTACCTTCCAGTATTCCCTTGTTTGAAAGTTTATTGTGGTTTTCTCACACGAGCTAGGATCATCCATTAAAAGAAAAGACATGGCTTTATCAAGTATATGATTAACCACTATGCTGCACACCTGAAACTAATACAAAATAATATTGAATGTAACCTGTAATTGTAAAATAAAATTTAAATAATACTAAGCAATGTTTCAGTAAACATCATTGAACATAAAAAAGAAAAGGAATGGCCCTGGCTGGTTTGGCTCAATGGTTAGAGTGTCAGACTGAGGACCAAAGGGTCGCAGGTTTGATTCCAGTCAAGGGCATGTACCTCAGTTGGGGTTCGTCCCTGGCCCTGGTCGGGCCATGTGGGAGGCAATCAGTCAATGTGTCTCTCCCACATTGATGTTTCTCTCCGTCTCTCTCTCCCTCTCCTTCCCTCCCATTCTATCTGATGATAAATAGAAAAATATCCTCGGGTGAGGACTTAAAAAAAAAGAAAAAGGAATGGCCTAAAACGAGACAGCCAAGGGGTGGCCAAGTACTGGAGGCCTCATTGTATTCCAAAATGTTTTGTTTATTTTGGTGGGGAAGGGGAACCTTCAGTGAAGCTTTATTCTGATCTCATTTCCTTGGTCCTAGCATCCAAGGCCAGAGCAAGTGTTCAGGGGAACTTTTGACAACAATTACTACCACTTTCTAAGCTCAACAATCCTCTAAGAAAGATCATTTCACAAATGAAGAAACGTGCCCTGTGAGATTAATACCCATCCCTGCCCAAGGTCACCGAGCTGTTCAGTGACAGAGTTAGAATGGAACCCAGACTAGTTTGACTTAAAATCCTGAGATTTTCCCACCACACAGCATAGCGTTAGAAGCAGAGCCACACTGGCCCATAGACCTGGGATCTCCAGAAAGGAGGGTAGAGAGTAGGAAGAGGGAGGAAAGAGAAGGGAGGGGCCCCTGGGCTCTATTCCTCGACAGCCACCTGTTCTCACCCACACTGCACACGGACTGACTCTGCCTGCACCTGGGGTGTGGGGGCTTTTTCCATCTTTTGTGTCTTGAACTCCCCCCTCCCCTTGCTTTGCTCTTCCCTTTTCTCTCTCCTTGTTCCTTTTGTAGATAATACTCCCACTGGCCTCCCACAGCAACTCCAAAATGCAGCCTCCCGAGTTTCTTGTTGACAGTGGCTTTGAGCTGTCTCTGAACAGAGCTCTCCCTCAACTTTCCCCTCCCTGTGATACCCTACTGTGGCTGAATGAGTCAAGAGTTGGGAGGAGAGAGGAAAAGGAGATTACAGTGAGGAAGCCAGTGCTGACTTCCCAGTGCTCTGTTCACTTTTCAACTCCCCAACCCCCATCTTACTGTCTCCTTAATGTGGGTCCCTGTTCCAAGTGTGTGTTTGGGGGTTGGGGGAGGAGGTGGAAGGAGAAGGCAGACAGACCTTACTTGGGGACCTAGGTAATAAGATAGCGAAAGAGAGAGACTTGGTAACCAAGTTGGTGAAAACTATGTATCTCTACCTCTGTTTCCTCATTTGTGAAATGAAGTGTAAGTAGCACCTACCCTGCCTATTTCACAGGGTTCCTATAAGATTCAAAATCAGATAAACATTTGCATGATGCAAGTGTCACACATTGCTCTAGGTCCTTTACTCATTTAATCCTAACAACCCTCTGAAGTGTTATCATCCCCATTTCACAGACAAGAAAATTGAGTCACAGAAGGAAAATCACAGTAAGTGGCAGAACTATATTCAGACCTAAGTAGCCTGGTTCCCAAGTTGGTGGGTACTTTCAGCCACAGCCTCATCCTGTCTTCAAACTGAGCTGACTCCTAAACTGCACTCTCTCATTAGAATACCTGACCCTCGCCTGGGGTGGGGGGGCATAGAAGAGTGGCTGGATGGGTACTCTGCAGTACTCTGCAGTGGAGGTGGGGAGCATGATCTGCAGACCTTTCAGGCTCATTCTTCCTGGGAGGAGGATTCCAGGATTCAGAGGACTGGGGGAGGAGAACGCTTCCTCTCTTTCCTCCCAAAAGCACCAGTTCATTTTATTTTTATTTTTGTTAATCCTTGCCCCAAGATATTTTTCCTTAGGCTTTTTTAGAACGAGTGGAAGGAAGGAAGGGAGGGAGGAGAGAGGGAAACATCAATGTGAGAGACACATCAACTGGTGCCTCCCGCACGCGGGGTCAAACCTGCAACCCAGGTAGTGCCCTTGACCAGGAATTGAACCCGCGAGCCTTTGGTGCGCGGGTGGACGCTCTAACCACTGGGCCATGCCAGCCAGGGCAGTGCCTAGGCCCTCCTTGTGGATGAGGGGTGGGTGGAGCGGTGGACTCTTCCTTCTTTCTGATACCGGTAACTATGGATATATCTTCTAGAGAGGTGGGGAGTGCAAAGCCTCCGGCTTCACTCGTTTGGGAACAAATTGCTGTTTTGGCCCCAGCGGCTCTTCTGGGCGCGGGCGGTAGCCGCGCTCGCTGGCAAACTGTGGGAGGGAGGAGGAGCGGCGCTGGCAGCGCGAGGCTGGGGACACCGACGCAGCGCCGGAGATGAGCAGGAGACCGCGGCTCCGTGGGCTCCGCGCCACCCGCCCGGCCCCTCCTTCCCACTCCCTCGCCGGAGGGGTATGGCCTCTGCAGCCACCGCACCCGACCCCTGCCAGCTTCCCCTCCAGAACCGAGCAGAGTTCTCGAGGACAGAAGGGGGGCGGGAGCGGAGGCTGGGTCCTCCTGACTCCTCGCTCGCAAGGACCCACGCGCAGGGTTAGGAAGTTCTTCCCAGCGCCTGACGTCTATCTGTCCCCAGTATTTGCAACCTGACCCTCTAGCGTAGCCTGGGAGCAATAGGCGATGAATAGTAGAAATATAGGAACAAGACAAAGGGTCTAGCCTCCCCCCACCCCCGCATACATATACCCTTTCCACTCCCGGCGCACACACGGGGAGCATCTGACCCTTCCTTCCAGGGCTACCCACCCTCCAATTTCCCAACAGTTCCATTTTCCAGGGGTCAAGTTGAGGCTGAGAAAGGATTGCATGTCCAGAAGCTGTGTTCAGACCGCCCCCCACCCCAATCTCCTTTTAGACTTCCCCTGTATAGTTGGAATCCCTCTAGTGGTCCCAAACTCCGCCAACTACCCTGCCTCCGCTAGTTGCCCAGCCCCCTTTCCAATCACATTTTCTTCAGGGAAAGCATCTTCTACCGCTCCACCTCTCCCCCCAGCCCCCCCACCCCGCCTCTCCTCAGGTCTCCATTGCAGAGAAAGACACCTCTCTGATGGGTAGCCCTAGCCAGACCAGACGCTCGCCTGTCGTTCTCCGAGCGGCGGGCCGGGTGGCTGGGTGGGATGGCCACCACCTGCCCTATACCCACCGAGGTCTCGAGGGGAGGGGGTTCCCTCGGCTGGAGTTCTGTCCCTTTAAGGAGGCGGCCCTGCCTGGGTGTGCCCGGTCTCCATGGTTACCCCGGTGCAGGCGGCGGGCGCCCGAGGGAGGGAGGGAGGCTGCCGCTTCTCCCCGACAGACGGAGGGAGCTGCGGGGACCCGGCACCCAGCCGAGCCTGTGCAGGAACCGGACTGCAGCTGAAACAGGACCCACGGTCGTCGCCGTGGCGAGCGGAAGGTGCCGAGAGCGCAGCAGGCGCTGAGCCTGGAGCCCGGCATTCGTGGGCGGCCAGAGTGCGAGGGGCTGCGCGCCATGCTCCGAGCCCCGACGGCAGGGACATCCCCTCGCGCGCGGGCGGCCGGCGGGGCCTACAAGTCCAGGGTGGGCATTGTCCCCCGACGGCTGCGCTAGGGGGCGCGGGGCCCAGCGGGGGGCGGCCGAGCTGGGCGCCCTCCCCTGGCCCTGAATCCCAACGCCCCGGAGGGATGGGGCGGGCGGCCACGGCCGCCTAAGATGCCGGCCATGCGGGGACTCCTGGCGCCGCAGAACACCTTCCTGGACACCATTGCCACGCGCTTCGACGGCACGCGTGAGTCCAACCCTCGCCCCACTGGCTCCTGAACGAGCCGTACCTGCCAGGGATCCCGCGGATCCTGCACCCCTCCTGCTCTTACCCTTCCTCCTTCCCGACCCCCTCCCCCGCTCCCCGCTTTTAGCTGAGACCACCGTCTCCTTCCAGACGCCATCTCCACTAAAGGTTTAGAATCAACACTGCCCCAGGCCAGGCAAAACGGCTAGAAGTCTCCGGGTTTGGTGCATGGAATGCCGTCTGTTCGCTGGGGCGCGAACCCCAACCTAGTCAGTCTGTCCATTCCATCACTGAGTCTGGCTCTATCCCATCACTACCTTCGTTCGAACTAGCGGGTAGGAGGTGAGGCGGGGGCTCGGTGGTCAGGGAAAGCCGAGAGGGCTTTAAAAAAAAACCCCAAACAGATTTAGAAAAGAGGTTTGCAAACGAAGATAGAGTAGGTGGGATTCAGGAGCGCATTGTTTGGCCACGCTCACCTGACCGCCCAAACCCACCAGCCTAAACCTACGGAGTCCGATAGCCCCAAAAAGGTAGGTTTGGGGACTCCCACCAAGACTGGGGAAGTTTGGAGAAGGAGATGAGAGCTTCTGGATTGTGAGTTCCCGAGGTTCTGAGCATAGGGAAAATCATGAAAGCTCCCTCCCTTCTCTTCCTCCCTCACACTCGCCCCCAGTGGGGCTTCCCATCTCTGCCTAGAGCCCTCCATGGTCTCTAGTTCCTGATAGGAAGCGTGTGAGAGCCCATCTCTGAGCGCCCCCTCCCCCAAGCTTCTCCATCTGCTTTGCTGTGTCTGTGTGTGTCTGTGTGTGTCTGTGTGTGCGCGCGCGCACACACACAACACACACACACACACACACACACACACACACACGCTTGGCTCCTAGAGCCTGCTGACTCAGCAACCCCCACTCCCCAATACAGTTCTGGCTCCAGGCTCCCTGTTCAGCTACCATTCTTACATGCTCATTCTTGATCACATTCATTAATTCCTGAGCCAGGGCACCCAGCTGGGGCTCAAACAGAGAGTGCAGAATGGATGGTGGTCTGAGCTGCCTCTCAGTCCAGGTGGGTCCCAGTGGGAGGAGCCACACAGCCAAATTGGGTGCCTAGCTGGTGAGTGAGCCTGGTAGAGGTAGGGGTGGGGCTGAGGCTTGACTACAGCTGACAGTAAGGTCCTCCTTTGGGAATCCCCAAACCCACCCCTTACCCCAAGCTGCTCAGGACACACCAGAGGACACAGTGCCCACACAGGGCTGCATTCACCAACCTCAGTGTTCACACTTGCTGAGTCTCAAATGCACTCATACACACACTGCTAAGAGCAGGGCACTGACAGGTGACACACTCATTTCTGTACATAAACAGCTCCTGCCCTAACCCTGTCCACACCCCAACACACACACACACACAACTCCTGGGTTTTATAAAGCCCACCTTTGATGGAAAGAAGGGGTGGTGGACCCTGAGCCTCTTTATCCTACACTTCCTGAGAGATGCTCTCTTGCAGACAGTAACTTCGTGCTGGGCAACGCCCAGGTGGCGGGGCTCTTCCCTGTGGTCTACTGCTCTGATGGCTTCTGTGATCTCACGGGTTTCTCCCGGGCTGAAGTCATGCAGCGGGGCTGTGCCTGCTCCTTCCTCTATGGGCCAGACACCAGTGAGCTCGTCCGCCAACAAATCCGCAAGGCCCTGGATGAGCACAAGGAATTCAAGGCAGAGCTGATCCTTTACCGGAAGAGTGGTGAGGGGCCGGCCATCTGGCCAACCCACCTCACCTCTTCAGTTAATCCCAGCCTGGCACCCACCCCATCCTTTGTCCCTCCTTTCCATTCTCGTCTTCTCCATCTCCCCCTCTCATCCCAGCTTCCCACATACCTACCTACTCCTCTTCCTCTACCCTACCCTGTCCCTGGCCCTCCTCTCTTCCATCCTCACCCCATCCTTAGCCTCCATTCGGTTTCCCATCTTGGGTCCCCAACCCCAGCGGTGTCAGTAGGACAGATTTGTGAAAACACATGTCTGACAGTCATCCCTGCTCTCCCTTTCTTTCTACTACCCTGTTCCATCAAGACCTGTCCTAAATGGATCAGGTTGCTGCTCCCCTCCCAGAATCCTGCTTGTGTCTCAGCCATGGGTGTCAGTGGAGCCTCTGTTGCCTTGGGCAGGGTGAAGAATGGGAGCTGGGCTGAGTCTGTCTTTGTGCCCAGGGCTCCCATTCTGGTGTTTGCTGGATGTGATACCCATCAAGAATGAGAAAGGGGAGGTGGCCCTCTTCCTGGTCTCTCACAAGGACATCAGTGACACCAAGAACCGAGGGGGCCCTGACAAATGGAAGGAGAAAGGTAGATGCCTTTGGGGCCATTGGTTTAACTGCTATGGCTGGGATGTTGGGTATATCAGGCCTGGCTCATGGTGCCCCCACCCTTTTGCACTCATTGACTCCCACTCTGCCGGCTGAGAGGCCTGTGCTGCTGTCCTCTCCACATGCCCAGGTATGGAAAACCTGTTTCCAGATAGACTGGTGGTTATACAGTTGGAGTTTTGAAGTCAACTTTACTAAGAAAATGAAAGCAAACAAACTCCACTAGTGCCTGTGAAGTTGCATTTTCTGACCAATAGTGAAGCTGAACACCACCCCCAGCCCCAGTGCCTTTTCCTCACGCAAACCTGACTGGGGAGCCCTGGCCAAAGCCCTCTTTCAAGTCCTTGGAGTCTTGCCCCTCTTGTATCCTCCCGGGGCTAGGGAAGGCCCTTAGCTCACCAAGCTGTCATCCGAACCTGCTCCAAGGCCTCTTTGCCACTTGGGGATGTTGGATACTCTCCATTTCCCAATCCCCCATCCCCAGCCCTGGGTCAGCCTCCCCACAATGTAAGTCCTCGGTGGTCCCTGCATCTGGACCCCGGGCTCCTCCTCTGAGCTTCTGCCTGATGGCCTTCTGCTTGCTCTGCACTCCCCCCACCTCTAGGAATCACCTCTTCCCTCTGTGCCCAGGCCTTTCCCTGTGGAGACCCTCTCCTGCCTTGCCTTGGTCCAAACATTCACCTGCAAGCGGGCACTGGGAGTAGTGTCTGTAAGCACCCATAGGATTGCCCATTGCTGGGGGTGCAAGTGATCCTAGGAAGTGAGGAATGCCAGAGCCTTCAACTCTAGACAGACTAGTCAATGAGCCAGACCTGTCCATGGACCAACAACTAGTATCCTACACCCAAGACCATTCCATCATCATCCTCATAGGCCCCTCCTTTTTTGCAGGTGGTGGCCGGCGCCGATATGGCCGGGCAGGAGCCAAAGGCTTCAATGCCAACCGGCGGCGGAGCCGGGCTGTGCTCTACCACCTGTCTGGGCACCTGCAGAAGCAACCCAAGGGCAAGCACAAGCTCAATAAGGTGGATTGAGCACTAGGGTGTGTGGCTGGGGGTTGGGACAGGGTAGGGGCAGACTGAAGAGATGGAGGGGGGAACTGAGCCCACCACAGAGAGAATGTCCAGGGGGCCACATAGTCTCCACCAGTACTTTGGGGTTGTGACTGAGGGAGGGACTGCCATATGCCTGATCCATCAAAGATATAGAGGAGAGTCTTGGCCCTGGGGTCAGATGGGCTTGGGTTCAATCCTGGCTTTTCCCCTAAGCAGCTGTGTGACCTTAGCTAAGTCACGTGACCTCCCTAATCCTCAGTCTTCTGATCTATAACATGAGGACTCTAATGCCTGTGTCAGAGGTTGCTTTGAGAATGCAGGGAGGGAAAGAAGATGGATGCCTGTCCTGGACACTATCCAAACTCAGCCTGTACCAATTTCCTGTCATCCCTGCCTGGACCTGCCCTGCCTCACTCAGAAGGTGTTTGGGGAGAAGCCAAATTTGCCTGAATACAAAGTAGCTGCCATTCGGAAGTCACCATTCATCCTGCTGCACTGTGGAGCACTAAGGGCCACTTGGGACGGCTTCATCCTGCTCGCCACCCTCTATGTGGCTGTCACTGTGCCCTACAGTGTGTGTGTGAGCACAGCCCGGGAGCCCAGTGCCGCCCGCGGCCCCCCCAGCGTCTGTGACCTGGCAGTGGAGGTCCTCTTCATTCTTGGTAGGTGGCCTTTGTGCCTCCCACCCAGTCCCGTGCCAGGTGCCCCTCAGGCGTTGATGGGGATAGTCTGCATGGCTCCAGTGCCCCACAGGTGTCCCTCTTGCCCCTTTCCTGTTTGTGACCTGTGGGTTTTGAAATCAGACCTGGGTTCCACATGTGTCTCTACCACTAATGGGTTATGTGACCCTGAGCCAGCCTTAGCCTCTCCAAGCTTGTTCCTTTCTCCATTAAATAGGCATAGCAGTGTTCACCTTTTAGTTACTGAGGTCAAGGGCCCAGGATAGTGTCAGATACTGAGCTGGTGCCCAGTAAAAAGTGGTTCCTCCCCACCCTGATCCAACTCCCACCCGGACATTCCACAGACATCGTGCTGAATTTCCGAACCACATTCGTTTCCAAGTCGGGCCAGGTGGTGTTTGCCCCCAAGTCCATTTGCCTCCACTACGTTACCACCTGGTTCCTGCTGGACGTCATTGCAGCCCTGCCCTTTGACCTGCTACATGCCTTCAAGGTCAATGTGGTCAGTGTGGCTGGGCAGGGTGGGCTTTGGGGCGGGACAGTGTGGGCTGGCCCAGGGGTGACCTCCTTCCCTCCCCCACCTCAGTACTTCGGCGCCCACTTGCTGAAGACGGTGCGGCTGCTGCGGCTGCTACGCTTGCTCCCGCGGTTGGACCGCTACTCGCAGTACAGCGCCGTGGTGCTGACCCTGCTCATGGCCGTGTTCGCCCTGCTCGCCCACTGGGTGGCCTGCATCTGGTTCTACATTGGCCAGCAGGAGATTGAGAGCAGTGCGTCTGAGCTGCCTGAGATCGGTACTGGAGGCTGGGGTGGCAAGGGGGGCGTTCGGGTATGCATACATACGTGTCCAGGAGTGTGTCTGTTCGAGTGTATGTGTGTCAGGGAAGTGTGAATGCATGTGTCTCTGTCAGGACATGTTTGTGAGCTGGTACAAGGTGTCAGAGATGTGTACAAGTCTGCATGTGTGTGTGCTTGTATCTGTGTGTCACAGCAACATGTGTTCAAGAAGACGTGTTTGTGAGAAGAATGTGGGGGTGGTATGTATGTGCAGGTGTGAGTGTGACAGAGCCATCACCTCACAGTAGGCCTCTTCTCCAGCAGCTGGGCATTGTGGAGAAAGCCTGGCGGGCTGCCTGGAGGAGTCTTATTCACTCATAATGACCTCCTGTGGCCAAACTTTTATTACCTTCTTCAAGTGCCTGTCTAGCTGGAGAAGGCTGTGCAGGGAGTCAGTGCCCTTCAAGGGTCCCCTGATGCCTGGCACTTTCCTGCCACCTTCTCTGAAGCTCATCCCCCAATATCTCAGCTCCTAAGCCTCTTCCCCATTCTTGTCACCTCCAGGCTGCATCACTCTCGGCTGCTTCTTAGCCCTCCTGCTGCCTAAAACATGGTCTTTTTCTGCATCCCACCAGTGTCTTCACTGTCCTTCATTTCACCTCCACTTCCACAACTGCCTCTGCTTACCTCCCACTCACATTTTAACCCCTGCTAGGAGGGCTTCCACCTCCACCTCTTACCAAAACGTCATCCAGAAGGTCACAGTGGCCTTCTGGGGCCAAACTCTCATCCCCCTTGAAGTCCCTGAAGCACCTGACCCTGCCAACCACACTCTTTCAAACTGTTCTGCCTCTCTGCCCCGGGCTGGGCCTCCTCCTGCTCCAGCCTCGCTCGGTGCCGAGCTCTCCTCAGGTCGCTCCTAACCCTCTCACCTTGTTCTCCCTTGCAGTTCCACTGGTGCCACTCCGTGCACATCTCAACTTCCATTTTTTTCTCTCTAACGCCAAACCATTCTGTCCCAGCCATTTCTAACTCTCCATACTTACAGCTCCAAAATTCAACACACCTGTCTTCCTCCCATGCCCTTCAGCCCTCTGGTAACTTTCCGGTAGCTGGCCTTTAGCACCTGTTTCCAGTCAGTGGGCAAGAGACCAGCTGCTCAGACAGCCTGTCATGACTGTCCACTCCTTGGTGGGATCCAGGTTGGCCTTAGAAATCTGCTCTCATTAGTTCCCAGGGATAAGGAGGCTCCTGTGAATTCTCTCTTCTTCACCAAGCCCACAGAGACCGGGGTGTAGTCCGGAGGGCCCACCTGGACATTCCCCAAGTGCTCTAGTTGCTGAGCACACAGATGCTCCAGGCATGTGCACACCTTAGTGCCTGCCCTTCCCAGATGGGGGGCTGTGGTGGAGGCTGCTCTAGGCTCACCCCAGTGAACATATAGTCAGAGGGCCGGGAGGTAGATAATGGTGACACAAAGCCCTGACCCCAAAGTGGCTGAGACACCAAATTCCTGGGTCAGCCCCCTCCACCCGCAAACGGGACCCAGACACCCTGGGTCTTGAGTTCACATGGCTCCTTTATCCTGGCCACTTCACAGGGGCTGTGGAGCTGACATTAGGAACACCTTTGGCTCCCAGAGAGCTCTGGGCCCCGCATGGAGAACATGGGATGTGGGGGCTGGCTGATCATTTTGCAGATATGCGTGGCAATTCTCGCACCCTTGAACCCTAAGTTCCAGAGTGCTTTTGTTCTATTTGGGGCTGGTACTGGTTCACATCTGGGGAGTTTCCAGGTTCTTCAGGTCATTTCCCTCTTCTTTCTCTAAGGAAACTACCCCCAACTTGGATTGGAGTCACACCCAGACCTCCCAAAGTCCAGCCCTGGAAGGATGTCCCTAAGGGCAGAGTGGCTGCCTTTATCTGTGGGAGGCACCTTTCCATGGCTTCCTGGCCTTGGTCCCCCTGTTCTGCTGCCCATGGTGTGGACACAGCGTTCCTGCCCCAGATTCCCATGAGCCCAGTGGAGATGGGCTGGATTTTCAAAAGAGTGAACTAAGTACTGAGGGAGATCACTCAGGACAGTTCACAGTGTGGAAGTCACCAGCCTCCAGAACAGCCTCTGCTGGCCTGACCCTCCGCACATGGAGGCCCCAGGCTGAGACTGAGAGAGGTCTGCCACCCTCCCTTCATGTTCCTGCTTCTTGCCCCCCTGCTCCCCTCCCACCACCACCTTCCTCACCTGGCCATTGGCTTCACCTCAAGGGCCTAACTAGTGACTGAAACAGTCTGAATACTCCCCTGTATCCTCACAGAACACCTCAAGTAATAGGAGGGGGAATCCTCACCTTGGCTCAGGCCTTATCACAACCCCTTAAATTCCTTGGCCTGGAATGTGAAGACCTAGTGTGAACCCCCATTTTAGCTAAGCCGAGCTGCTTGCCTATACTTGTCTCCATCTTTTTTTTTTTTTTTTTATCCTCACCCGAGGACACTTTTCCACTTTTTGTTCAGATAGAGTGGGAAGGAGAGGGAGAGAGAGAGAGAGAGAGAGAAACATCGACATGAAAGGGACACATCGAGTGGCTGCCTCCCGCACAACCAACCAGGGGACAAACCGCAACCGAGGTACATGCCCTTAGCGGGAACCGAACCCTGGTCTCTCTGGACCGCAGGCCGACGCTCTAACCACTGAGCCAAACTGGCCAGGGCATACTTGTCTCCATCTTGATATTTGGCTCATGACTTTCACTAGATCAGGAATGACCCCCCCCCCCCAGTTTCTTTGTATCAAAACTCTATCCATCCTCTAAGACCAAGCACAAATTCCTCTTCCAGGAAGCCTTCTAACCCTAGCCCACAGCAAGTTGGTTTGAGCCCCGTCCTGTGGCACTCAGGCCTTGTGTAACTGAGATGTAGCCCCTACCCTGCAGTAAACTCCTGTGGGTCTCCCAGCTCCTGGCCTCTGTACGTCAGGTTGCTGAATGAATGAATGGGTGGGTAGGTGAGAGGAGGGGAATCAGGATCATGGGGGTAAATATGCGTAAGGTGTTGGGGAGAGCATGGAGCAGGGGGGCTAGGGTATGTTGAGGTGGGAGGGGGCAGAGTGCATATGAAGAGGTAGGTCCCACTGCTCCCACCTCCTGGCAAGGCCAGCCCAGAGAATTTGGAGTTGATGGGGAGATTGAGATGATCTTTGGCCTCTGTTTGCATGTGTGGTGAGGGCCTCTGTGTGTGCACTGTGGCCTTTGAGTATCCTCACCTGTGTGCCTGTGTCCATGCAAGTGTGTCCCCTCCCCAGTCTGGACACTAGTGTGCAAGCAGCTGCGTAGCCTTGTCTATCTCCCAAGTGTGCACGGGCCTTTTCTGTGTGACTGGTGTGGCCGTGCTCTGTGAACGTGCTCACACGCATGTGTCCTTGTCCGTCTGACTGCAGAGCTCATGTATAGCCTTGGTGGTGGTAATGTGCTTGAGATCACGTGTGTGAGGTTGAGTGGTGTGTGTGGTTGTGGGGAGGGATGAGGCTGAATGGGAGGCAGCTTTCTGGAACAGGCAAGTTCAAAGAAAGAGCAAGAGGAGTCTGCGTGGACAGGGCAGAGGAGGTGGCCTCACCTGTCTGGCCCTGGGGTGATTGGGATCAGTGCCAGCTGTGGAGAACAGGGCACGGTGCTCCCTGCTCCGTCTTCAGCACCAGTACACACCAGCTGGGGAGATGGCAGCCTCAGCCTCTCCTCGTGCTCGTCCTGCTGAGGGCTGAGGGGACGGAGAGGGGAGTACTGGGCCAGCAGAGGAGGAAGGTGGAGGGAAGCCCTGGGGGTAGATCTGTATCCACATGTCCCTCACCCCTGGGGTACCACAGGACATACCTGCTCCCACAGCCTGGCAGTGCTGTCCCGCTGACTCAGGCCCACCTGCCCCCTTCCCAGGCTGGCTGCAGGAGCTGGCCCGCCGACTGGAGACCCCCTACTACCTGGTGGGCCAGAGCCCAGCTATAGCCAACAGCTCTGGCCAGAGTGACAACTGTAGCAGCGAGGCCAACAGGACAGGGCTGGAGCTCCTGGGCGGCCCATCACTGCGCAGTGCCTACATCACCTCCCTCTACTTCGCACTCAGCAGCCTCACCAGCGTGGGGTTTGGCAACGTGTCTGCCAACACGGACACGGAGAAGATCTTCTCCATCTGCACCATGCTCATCGGTGGTGAGGCCTGCCCCAGTCTGCGACTGCTCCCCAGGTGGCCCCTCCCTCTCCACCTCTCCCAGGGCCCCAACGTTCTTCCCAGAAGTTCTGCTTTAGGGGGCCCAGGGAACTTGAGGCCAACACCAGGAGAGCCCACTTGGCTTCAGGCCTCCATGCCACACAGCCACCCTTGTGCCTTGCCCAGGAGCATGTGGAGGGTGGAGGTGCTTGAGGGATAGGACAGATGTGTCCAGCATGGTGTCAGTCAGGCTAGGCCAGGCCAGTCCTGGAGGTGACCCCGTCTCGCCACCCTCCCCAGCCCTGATGCACGCGGTGGTGTTTGGGAACGTGACGGCCATCATCCAGCGCATGTACGCCCGCCGCTTTCTGTACCACAGCCGCACCCGCGACCTGCGCGACTACATCCGCATCCACCGCATCCCCAAGCCCCTCAAGCAGCGCATGCTCGAGTACTTCCAGGCGACCTGGGCCGTGAACAACGGTATTGACACCACTGAGGTACGCAGGCCTCCAGGGCTGGCCCTTCTAGCCTTTGCTCCCCCAGCGGGTGTGCGATTGGCCTAAAATCCCCATGAGTGGGCTGGGAGGCAACGAGTGCAGAATTCTGGCCTCCCTGCCTCTGCTCTCTCCTGGGGAGCAGCAGCATGGGGCAGAGGGCAGCCAGAAGGTTCGGAGGCTCCTCTCCGCTCTTGTTAGGTCTGGAGGAAAGCTGGGCTGCTCATGGAGGGGCTGAAGTGATTGAGAGGGAGGCACAGAACCCCCTTGCTGATCAGGCCCTGTGGGGCTGGCTGGAGGCCGCCTCCCTTTCTGCCACCCAACCCCCACCCTTGCTCCCTACCTGCAGCTGCTGCAGAGCCTTCCTGACGAACTTCGAGCAGACATTGCCATGCACCTGCACAAGGAGGTCCTGCAGCTGCCCCTGTTCGAAGCGGCGAGCCGAGGCTGCCTGCGGGCGCTGTCCCTGGCTCTGCGGCCCGCCTTCTGCACGCCTGGCGAGTACCTCATCCACCAAGGCGACGCTCTCCAGGCCCTCTACTTCGTCTGCTCTGGCTCCATGGAGGTGCTCAAGGGTGGCACCGTGCTTGCCATCCTAGGTTTGTGAGGGTGGGAGAGTGGGCACAGGGGCTTGTGGGAGGCAGATGGCCCCATCTGCAGAAAATCCAGAGAGGAGATCCAGGCAAGACCACCTGGAGAGAAACAGCCAGGATGGAGCCAGGAGTAGCCATGGAGCACTGGGCACAGCTCAGAGCAGAACTAGTGGCCATAAGGTGGCAACACAAGGAGGTGAAACAATTTTGAGGGTGTTGGAGGCCAGAGTAAGTGGAGGACCAGTCTTTAGTCTATGAGGGGACCGGGGAGTAGAACTTCTGTCAAAGAGGAAATTGAAATGCTGAGGATTTAAGTGCTGGAGAGTGTTCAGGCAGGGCTGGAAAAGGGAGGAATGGAAGTTATCCTTGCGGGACTCCCACCACCACTGGGCCGTGGAGAGGGGAGATGCCACTTTCCCAGGGCAGGTAACAGAGCAAGCCCAGGGCCTTGAGGAGTGACAGCAGAGCTCAGACTCAGCGTATATACTCCTTTCTTGGCAAAAGAATGAGGTGAAATGAAGGATCCATTCCCTAGATAAGGAAGAAGAGAGTTCAGCCATGGAGTCAGCATCATAGCAGTGCTGACACCAGGGTCTCACAGCGGGGCCAGCTTATACCTTCATCTCAAGCAAACATCAAAACCCAAAGTGGGAAGAAGTATTGTTATTCCTGTTTTATACAGGAGACAAAGGTTTCCAGAGGTTAATGGATTGGCAGGCTGGGGTTAGAGCTAGTCTGCCCAACTTTAAATCTCAGGCTTCCGACACTGCGCTCCCAGGCGCTCTGCTCTGCGGAGACTGCGCCGAAGAAAGGGCTCTGCTTCAGGATGCCCGGACGTGCAGCACATTTGAGCATCCGGGAAACATGGGCTGCACGGTGCCTGGGCTGTGGGAGGCTGTCAGCAGAGACCCCAGAGAGCAGGGGCACTATAACCTGCTTGGGTAATCGAGGGCCTTGCACATGGACAGGACTGGACAGAAAGGAGGTGGCACCAAACCACAGTTGAATCCTCAGGTAGCCAAGCACTTATAGACTCACTGTGGGGACAGGTCATGCCTGGAGCGAGCAGCTGAGGTGTGTACTACTCTGAAGAACCAGGATGACCAGATGACCAGTACCTACTATGTGTCCATCCTCTCTCCCTTGAAGAGGAGGATGTTCTGACAGGAAACAGGAGAAAGAAATACCATCCGGGAGTTCTTGGAACTGAGAGAGGCTAGAGGCTGCTACATCCTTCACCTTGTGTCATTCATGAGTTTGGCTTCTGGACCAGATGCAGTCTGTGCCAGGACTCTGAGCAAACAGAGTTAATGGCCACTCACATTTGTCTGTCAATCCTAAAGAATTTGTGAGGAACTGGAGAGATTCAGAAGGGCAAAAAGACAGATTTTGACAATTGCACACTGGTCACCCTGAAGCAAGATTGTCGAGTGGATTATTAAACAGATGGCTTCAGCTTGGAGTGAGGAAGCAGTGTGGTTGGGAGCTGGCATGAGTCCTGCAAGAGCCTGTCTTCACTGGTGCCAGGCACCAGGCCTCAGAATAGCCACATTCGGAATTAAGATGGAACCTCATGAACAGCCACCACCTTCACCCTGGGTCTTTGCCTCCAGAATGTTCCCAGCACCAGGACTTATGTCACCTTTGATCGGTCCTGTCTCATATGTTCTGAATGAACTGTTTCCTCTGTCGACTTGGCGGCTCTGGGTGCCCCAAGAGTTCCTGGGTCCCTGTGACCTGGTTTGCTGCTTCGTCTCCATCCCATCTCCCACCTGCTTCCTAGTTGAACATCCAGTGCCTCCTGCCTGCTCCTGGCAGCTAAGGCCATCTAGCAATGTCGAGTCTGGCCCCTCCCTCTGTGTATGAACTGACAGCTGAGCATGTGCAAACTCAATTGTGGGGGAGGAAGAAGGCAAGCCCAAGAGAGGTTGGGCTGTGGTGCCAGGAGGATCTTACGGAGCTTGATGAACTGAGCTGGAGGCTCTGGCTGAGATGCCAGCCTAGAAGGTGGTCTCTGGTCCCTGAGACCAGTGGCACAGAACTCTGTCCTTGGTGCTGTCCTGTTTCTCCTTTTTATCTCACTTGTTGGGTGAAGACAAGGAATATACACTTATCCTATTTCCAGATGACACATGAGGAGAGAGAGCTCATTCATCAGATGATCACATTGAGATCCAAATAGCTCTCAGGAGGAACCAGAAGGATGGCCTGAAATCAAGAAAATAAGATTTAGCAGTGATGCATTCTAGTCTTAAGTTTGAGCAAAAATCCATTTAGAGTTCTGCTGGCAGCATGAGGCAGCCCACGGCGCTGGTGGCAACGATCCACCTTCTTCCTTAAGGTTAAGGAAACGTTTTCTAATCTTGTGAACTGTCTGGCTGTGGTTTGAGTTGGCTTGTGAGGGCAGTGAGTGCTCTGCCCAGTCCCCAATGGCACACCATCCCTGTTGGCAGGATCTACAGGGGACTCTCCGTTGACAGGGGAGGGAAGGAAATGAACTTTGATTGGTGGCCTATATGTCAGGCACTTTATCTCCACTAACTTATTTAATCCTCACCACATCCCTGATCGGAGACACCAGACACCGTATTTCATTGATTCTAAGACACACATTTTTCCCCACCATTTAACATTTCTGAGATCGGGATGCAGATTTACAATCACTGTCAGCCCAGTGGCAGAGTCAGCAGGTGGTGGGAAAACCCTTCATTGACACCTGCTGGTAAGATCACGGAAGCACCACAGCCTCAGTTTAATGCAGGATCTATTGTAGAGATAAGGCACCAGGGCTTGAAGTCCGCGGCCACCTGACATTTCCATTGTGCCACACAGGGCACCAACCTGCTGGTTCCACACTGTCCCGGATAAGCTACACTCGAATCACCTGTGAGGCTAGAAAACCATCGGATTGTAGGGTCTCCTGTAGATACTCTGATTCTGTCAGTAGGGATGGTGCCTGGGAGTCTAATTGTTTACACTTTCCCAGAGGATGCTGATCCCCAGGCAGTCTGGGAGCCACTAGAACTGGTGACTGCCCAGTGGTCTCAGAGGTAAAATTTAGATGTGTTTCAGCTCAGTGGCTTTGATCCCCAATGTGCTGGAGCACCTGGGTCACAGTGCTTGGCCAGGGCCAGGCCCCTCTGCTCCTCTCTGCCCTGGCCCTCAGGTCCCACAGTGGGGTTCCGGCTGGGAAGTCTTCAGCCCATGAGGAAAGCTCAGCAGCCTCTGCTTGACTTCCCTCTGCAGTGGCAGGCTCACTGACCTCTGCTTCCTTTTCCCAGGGAAGGGCGATCTGATCGGCTGTGAGCTGCCCCGGCGTGAGCAGGTGGTCAAGGCCAATGCCGACGTTAAAGGGCTGACATACTGCGTCCTGCAGTGTCTGCAGCTGGCTGGGCTGCACGAAAGCCTGGCATTGTACCCTGAGTTTGCCCTGCGCTTCAGCCAGGGCCTCCGAGGGGAGCTCAGCTACAACCTGGGTGCTGGCGGAGGTCCCCCGGAGGTGAGGGTGCTGGGTATGTGCATGGAGGAGGCTGGGGTGCCAGGGATCCTGGTGAGGGGAGCAGAGACTGGGGTTTGTGGAGGTGTGTGTGAGTACATGGCCTGGATGAACACCCCCGGCACATGATAAGAGGTCTACATTCTCCTTGCTCCTTCATAACCAAACTCTATCCTTTAGAACCCAGCCCAGCCATGCTCAGCCACACTCCGGGTTCTCCCTGGCCCATCTGAGACAGCCTGGCCTGTCCAGAGCGAGGTCTTGGGGGAGGGCAGCTGAGTCCACTGGTACCAGGAAAGGACTTTGTGGGCTGAAAATGAAGGATGATGCCCACGGGGCAGGGTGGGCAGGGCCACGCACAGCCCACCAGGTCACCTCTGAAGAAAGTCCTGTCTCTGCCCTGCTTCTTCGCAGTGAAATGAAACTGCTGAGGGGCTCTTGAATTTTCCTGACTTATGTCACAAATTCCAAACCAGTTTTTAGTACTGTGTTTTCTTGAATAGTTTAGTTAGCCCAAGGGCCCAAGCCACACTTTGCTGGAATTTTGAGAGGCACCAAATGCCTCTGGGGCTTGTGGTTTTGTGGTGGCAGCAGAAAAGCAGCCTCCCCTGCCCCCAACCAACTGAGCCACTTCCTTCGCCCGGTGGGTATACTGGGCACCCTGTTTAACAGGAATGGCTCCTGTCTTCTAGGGAGATGGAGCCAGGGTGGGGGAGGCGAATGAAGCACAGTAAGGGCTATATGTGCTAGTTCCCCGTCCCTCACTGTCCTCAGGTGGACACCAGCTCCCTGAGCGGCGACAACACCCTCATGTCCACACTGGAAGAGAAGGAGACAGATGGGGAGCAGGGCCCTGCAGCCTCACCAGCCCCAGCTGATGAACCCTCCAGCCCCCTGCTATCCCCAGGCTGCACCTCCTCATCCTCAGCTGCCAAGCTGCTGTCCCCGCGTCGAACTGCGCCCAGGTCCTATCTAGGTGGCAGAGGGAGGTCAGGGACTTTGCAAGCTGAAGCTGGCCCCTCTGCTCACCCTCGGAGCTTAGAGGGGCTGCGGCTGCCCCCTGTGCCATGGAATGTGCCCCCGGATCTGAGCCCCAGGTGAGCAGGCCCTGGGCTACTACACTTTGGCAGAGATGGTAGTGATAGGGCTAGGCCCTGGCCAGTCACACCGCTTCTCTGGTACCCGTCCTTCCATCCTAACCCCTCCCAGCCTCCTCCAGGAAGTTTCCTGGACTCTACCTCCCTGCTGCCCCACCCCACCATTCAGAACTCAGAACTTTCTTGCTGTTTCATATCTCTCAATCTTGGATCCCCAGCGAAACTGCAGTCTCCTAGGGGAAGGGGCTTCTCATGTTACCTTTCTCTTGGGGTCCCAAGTCCCCTATCCCAGCTCCAGGATCCTGCAGCTTCTATATGAGGACAATGGGGAGTCTTGTCCCAGGAAACACCGCAGTGGCTACCTGTCAATTTATTGTCCTGTTGCCTGTGTCCACAGGGTAGTAGATGGCATTGAGGATGGCTGTGGCTCCGACCAGCCCAAATTCTCTTTCCGCGTGGGGCAGCCTGTCCCGGAATGTAGCAGCAGCCCCTCCCCTGGACCAGGTACTGGGGCCAGTTGCCCCTGGGGGAGGTTGGAGGGGCAGTCCCTTTGCCCTGTGAACTGCTGACAAACTGATAGGATATAGACATTGCCTGGAAGCCCTCTTGCCCTCACCCACCTGCATGGTATGGGCAGGGAGTTTGGTGGTGAAGACCGGCACCTTGGTGTTGGAGGGTAGCTGGGAATGGGGTTTGGACCTCTGCTGTCAGCTCTCTAGCAGTGTGACCTTGGTTTTCGCCCCAGCTGCTGGTCTGTAAAATGATTCTTGTGCATGTTAAATAAGATAATGTTGCTGAGACCCTCAGCACATCGTCTGGCTCACTGGGAGGGTAGAGGGCTGAGGATGCAGATTGCAATGGCCCCCAGCCAGACCAGGCAGCCCTGGGTAATGAGCTCCCAGGAGTGTCCATGTCCCTGGAAGACAGAACAAGAGACAGGCACAGAAAACAGCTTCCTGAGGGGGAAAGCATGGGGCAGTGTGTCCGTGGCCCCCTGGAAATTTGGGCAGAATTCAGCAACTTGGGCAAGGCTGGAAGTGGCCCTTCCTGCCAGGCCAATGTGGTTGGTGCCGACTGGGGCAGAGGCCTGGACCCCGCGCTGTCTCCTTCTAACAGTCCTGGCTAGTAACCTCATCCTATGGTCCACAGAGAACAGCCTTCTTACTGTCCCCCTCGGACCCAGTGAGGAGAGTAACAAAGACACACTGGACAAACTTCGGCAGGCGGTGAGTGAGGGGCAAAGTGGAGGCAGGGCAGGGAGAGGGGCCCTGCTGTTGTGTAAGGTCCTGACTCCGCTCTGATCTCATGTTTCTCCTCCCCGAAGGTGATGGAGCTGTCTGAGCAGGTGCTGCAGATGCGGGAGGGACTGCAGTCCCTGCGCCAGGCAGTGCAGCTCCTCCTGGCGCCCCAGGGGGAGGGCCCGTGTCCTCAGGCATCAGGAGAGGGGCCATGCCCAGCCAGCACCTCTGGACTCCTGCAGCCTCTGTGTGTGGACACTGGGGCATCTTCCTACTGTCTGCAGCCCCCAGCTGGCTCTGCCTTGAGTGGGACTTGGCCACACCCTCGTCCGGGGCCCCCACCCCTCGTGGCACCCTGGCCCTGGGGTCCCCCAGCATCTCAGAGCTCCCCCTGGCCTCAAACAACAGCTTTTTGGACCTCCACCTCTGACTCAGAGCCACCAGGCTCAGGAGAACTCTGTCCTGAGCCTAACACCCCTGGCTCACCGCCTCCTGAGGAAGGGGCTAGGACTGCACCCCTGGAGCCTGTGAGCCAGGCTGAGGCTGCCAGCACTGGAGAGCCCCCGCCAGGGTCAGGGGGCCTGGCCTTGGCCTGGGAACCCCACAGCCTGGAGATGGTGCTTATTGGCTGCCATGGCTCTGGCACGGTCCAGTGGACCCAGGAAGAAGGCACAGGGGTCTGACTGCTAGCACCAGAACTCAGTGTTGCTGGACACGCTGCCATCTGCTGCTTTGACCATCCTTGGGGTAGAGGAAGGGCGGCAGCTACCCCCAGGGACTCCAGGCTGCTTTCAGGCTCAGGGCAGGGAGCCTGAGAGCCAAGCAAGGCCTGGCCCTGGGCTCTCATGGTGGGTGGGCTGGAGCCTCAGGGACAGGCTCCAGGCTAGTAATCTTCTGGCCCCTTCTTGTGGGTCCCCTCCTCTGACCTCCTTGTCTCCCTCTGTGGGCTGGGGGACAGGCCTGAGGCCAAGGAAGGTTCTGCTATCCCCTGCATGTGCCCCTGCCTCACTTGTCCCCACATTTTTTATATTAAAAAGTAATAATAAAAGAAGCTACTTTGGAACTCAGTGCTTTTTATTTACAAAAGAAAAATAATAAAAGAAAAGTCTGAAGCTAATCAGCTGGAGACATGGGGTGAAGGTAGGAATCGGGGGGAAGGGGAGAGGGTCTGCAGAGAAGGGTAGGGGCCCTGGCCCTAAGGAAGCTGCAGGGTCCCAGCCTCTAGGGGCTTCCAGGGGGCCAGCCCAGCCCCCTGCAGAGGCTCAGATCAATGGGCTGTCAATTGGGTCTCCTACTACCAACTCTGGTTTTTCCAGGAGCCTAAGTTCCAAGCTCCAGAGAGCTAGAATGGCAGGGGAAACTGAGGCCAGAGAGCCCATGGGTCCTGTCACCACTCCTCATTGTGGCGTGATCTTAGCAGCCTCAGCCCGGATAAGGGCAATGAGGTCCTGGTTGATGAGGAAGACGAATCGTAGGCTGGCAATCTGTGGGCAGGAGAGAAGGGTGGTTGAGGACAGAGGTGGGTTTGGGAGCCAGGCCCGCATACTGGCTCATCACACCCCAGGTGGGTCTCACTGTGGCCTCTCCACCTCCCTCCCAGCTCACCTCCACCACCGAGTTGTTGCTGAGGCGCCATTTGGAGCCACACAGTACGGGCCGTCCATCGATGTAGATGGGCCGCCGACCCTCATTGGCAATGAAGAAATCGCCATTGTTTTTCAGCTTGATGACACCTATGGAATAGAGAAAAAAAAGATGATATGTTAGGGGAAGGCCAGAAAAGGGTCCAAAGTGCCCGTGTACCCTCTCTGATTCCTGGGGATGGGCTAGAAGGCACCCAGGACTCCCAAGTTAGAGATCTTAAAATGCTAGCTCATCCGTGACAGTTCCCACAGAGACCAAGCCCCAGGGCTGGAGAGGGCTTCCTGCTGGTACCTTGCTTCCGGGAGATCTTCCAGGCTGGACCCTCCAGAGACAGGTCCACGTCAATCTGGTTATCCTTGGTTGCCCTCCCCAGGGTGATCTAGGAAAATGGGGCAAGTGAGGGTGGGCAGCTGAGGAATCGGGGAAGGGTCCACACAGGCCAGGGAAAGATGAGAAATCAGAGCCCAGACACAGAAGAGGCAATGAGGGAAGACTGATGGAGGAGGTAAACTTAGGAAGGGGGAGAGGGAATGGGACGGCGCTGGGTCTGCCTTACCTCTCTTGAGCGCATCAGGTACCGCACCATGCGGCCCCGCAGAACTGCCAGCGTCTGGTTGTCGAAGTCCGGAGAGCTCATGCCTGGAGGAGGAACAGCTCGTGTGGGGGAGAGCCCACCCTTTAGGGCTTTAGGGTGGAAGGCAGGGAGCCAGGGCAAGGTCTACTGAGGGAAAGTAGGGTGCACCAAGCCAGGCAACCACAGGCGCCCAAAGCTGGGTGAAAAGAGTTGAAGTGTGCTCCTCCTGGTTCCCTGGCCTCCTCACCTGTGATACTATCTACTAGCACCTGCCACTTATGCAGTTCCTGTTCCAGCTGCCGAATCTCTCGCTTCTGGCGCCGATCAGCCACTGTCAGCTCTGGGGTGAGGTGGGGCGGTAAGGAGGGACATGCCAGCACCTTGTACTGGTCCCCTCTATTCCGGCAGGAGCTTCCACCCCCTCACTGTCCCCACCAGGGCACACTCACCATGTTCCAGGACCTCATCTCGCATGTCCCTGGGGGTGAGAAGAGAAGGATGAATGAGGTTCCACTTCCAGCTCACCTGCCATCACCATTAGGTGCTCCTCAGATCACTAAGACCTTCCTCAGCCCCTTAGCTGAGTGGCCCAGCAGGCTGCTTCTCTGACCTCCTCCTAGCCTCCTTCCAGGGCATGGGGGTGGCATAAGATGCTGGGGGGGGGGGGGGGTTTCAGCAGGGAGACCAAGTGCTAATAGCTGCAACTGGAGCTTGAGGCTGAAACTGAGTTGGGCTCTGTTCTCTGCAGCAGGAGAGGTAGGGCTGGTAACCTGGGCACTCTGCTCCCCCGGGGGACACTCAGGTCTCTGCACCCTGCCTGTGACCCCAGCCACTCACTTGAGCTTACTGTCATCAATCAGGTCCTCTGCATCAGAGAAGTTCAGCACTTGGTCCCCCTTGGGCAGCGGCTGCACTGAACAAAGGACAGAAGGAGGGTCAGCGCCGATGCTACTCCTCAAGCTGCTGAGCAAACCACGGAACTAAGGGGACACACTGTAAAACAGCCTGTGGGATCAGCTTCACGTTGAAATGAATGGAAGTTAATCCAATACCAATATGGGTAACAGAGTGCATGCCAGATTAGGCTGCATGCCAATTCAGTACAGAGCATGCCTGCAGTTCATGGAGGGCAGAGGTGGTTCTACAAAGGGAAGGGAATTAAGGGTGACCTTTCATGTGGACTTTTCAGTGTGTGAAGGGCTCTCACACAGCCTTGAACTAAGTAGGGAAGGCACTGTTAGCTCCATTTACAGATGAGGAAATGGACACAGGAGGGAAGGTTCAACTATGTGACTAGTTTAGCACAAAGTCAAGATTCAAGCCCTGCTTTCCTGATTGCAAACCTCAAACCAAAAGCATCATATGCTCCTGAACATTTTCTGCCACCCTCAGCAAGGGGCTAAAAGGCACAAGCCCATTTAGAAAGGATGTGGTGCCCTGGCCGGTTTGGCTCAGCGGTTAGAGCGTTGGCCTGAGGACTAGAGAGTCCCGGGTTCAGTTCCCGCTAAGGGCACGTACCTCGGTTGCAATTCGTCCCCGGCCCTGGTTGGGTTGTGCGGGAGGCAGCCACTCAATGTGTCCCTTTCACGTTGGTGTTTCTCTCTCTCTCTCTCTCTTCCTCTCTCTCTCTCCCACTCTATCTGAACAAAAAATGGAAAAATGTCCTCGGGTGAGGATAAAAAAAAAAAAAAAAAAAAGAATGTGGTAAGGGAATTACCCCACCCTCACCAGTGTTTTCAAATGTGTTAATGGGTCATGGAATTAATTTCCCTTTTTCCAAAGATGAGAAAGAAACAGGACAATTAATATCGGAGTCCATCAGATGTGTTCAGGGTAAACATTGTTTCATGAAAGTTTTTCAGTTTTTCTGGTCAAAATGTGAAAGGGATCGGGGCCTCCAAAATCTGAGAACGTCTGCCTGAAGGTGGCTGTTCCCATGATTGCAAGTGTCTGCTCAGTAGCAGTTTCCACGAGCTAGTGGCTGTGAAACCGTCGGCTGAGGAGTGCGATAACACTGAGGTGCCCTGGCTGGCTTCCAAACGCTCCCTCCACTACCAAAGCCGCCTCCTGAGGCCAGACTGTGCAGGCAGATGGGTTTGGAGTGGTCATCGCCACTAAGCCCCTCCCAACCACAGTTGCCTGAAATTCCACCAACTTAATATTCAATTGACTTATCAGCTCCGTTCCTAGGGGCTCCTAACTCTAAATAGCAAAGGAGGAATCAAATACTCACATAAGGAGACTCTTGTCTCCTTATAAGGAGAGAAAAATTAAACCTTTAAGTTAACAAATAACTTTACACAAAATAACTTTCAAAACAGTGACAAAGCAGGGAGGAGGGTATCAATGGGATAAAAAGGAGGGACACTTATGACAAAAAAACAAAACAAAAACAGTGACAAAGAACCTAGCTATAGCAGCAAAAATAAACTTTATCCAGTGTCCGTTCTCTCTGTGGGAATTCAGCGATATTTGAGCCTGAGGAAGCAGCAGAGATTTGGATGCTGCAGGAATAAAGTTGGCAGCCTTCTGGGCACTAAATCCAGAGATCCTTAGGAAAGAAAGATGGGGCGTCCCCCTGACAAGATTTCCTAAAATCCTCTTGTAGGAATATCTTCAAATAGCTAGAGCTGCAGGACCCAGATGGTACAGTGAAGGGCATGGCCAACGCTTCCTTTTCACAACACTGTGAACAACAATGTAGAAGGCAACAGGCAACAACATTTAGGAAGTAAGAGCAGCGTGTGCTGAATTATGAAAGCCTGACCCTGAACCTCAAATCTAAATGAAGCGTTTCCTGCAGTTTAATCAGACTGCTTTCCAGACCTGTCACTAGGAGAGTGAGAGTGAGAATTAAGGGAAGAGATGAAGCAGGAGCATTCCAGCCCTTGGTGGGGAGGACACATGGGCTGGGAGTGAAGTCCCAGTGGGGAGTTCTGAATGGCCCGAAGGCAGCCCAACAGCGTTGCTGGTTGGAGGAGAGGCAGTGAGAAAAAGGTGAAGAGAGGGCAGGGCATCATCTTTTGGGTGGGAAATGGGGAAGGGTGAGCAGTGAGGGGGATGTTCACATTTTGCTCATACTTGAATGTTATTCATGAAGACTATATTAACATATTACTTATGTAATTATAAAATGACAAAAGGGAAAAAAAAAGAAGTAATGGACAACTCTGCCATCTAGACATTTTGCCCAGGATTCTAGGTAATTTTGGCTACTTTTGCCATGAAGCTGAAGGCCATTCCAGCTACTTTCCCTCCCTCTAAAAAGAAGTGGGTTTTGCTGCAAAGATAGGTGAACCAGACACTGGGGGCCACTCAGGGATTTATTACAGGGGACTTGAGGGCAGCTGTGCCCAGAACACGTCACACTCACATACGCATACCCACTCTGCCAGCTCCTGGGGCCAATTACCTGTCTGGTCCTCCAGTAGGTAATACTGCTTCATAAGCTGCCAATGGGCCTGCAAAGCCTTGGCAGTACGGGCCAGGTAGAAGGCATCAGGGTGTCTGTGCAGCAGGTCCTGGAAGGTCTCCAAGGTGGGCTGACTGGTCTGGAGGGCAAGAAGCATGCTCTAGACACCTAGGTTTTCTCACTCCCGCATCTGCCTTACCACCCCACCCTCGCCACCTGCCCATTCCCACCCGGAGCTGGAAGAAGAGCTATGGCTGCTCAGGCTTGGCTTTTCCCGAGGACCCTGTCCACAAAGGTTTGGGGTCTCCCACATCAGTTTTCCAGTTAGTCCAGCTCCCACCCTGCCCAGCCCCTTCATCAACCTTACTACTCATCATCCTTACCGATCCCACTTTGCTCAGCAGCTGTTCCTCAGCCTTGCTAAACAGGGCCTTACTCTGGATGGCGGCAATGGCCTCTGGGTGGAGCTGTCTCATGGCCTGGCAGGCCAGCCTAGGTAGGGAGGAGACAATGTCAGCGCAGGGTTGAAGGGAGGGTGTCAAGCAATCTGAGGTTCCTATTTCCCTCAAAGCCTGTACGTCTTTGAGATGCAGGATGAGAGGCCAGGCCTTCAATAGGAAGAGCCCAAGGCTTAGCATGGCACCTGTGGCCTCACGGGATTGTCTAAAGCATGAACAGGCAACACAGGAAACAAGTCCCCATGTTCAACCCCATGAGGCGATTCAAAGGCACAGCCCCCTACAGGTCAGTCCTGAGAAAGATCCTAAGTCCAACTGAAGCTCTCTCCCCAAGACCTTTGTCCTTCTTGGCCAAAGATGCCACCCATTAGCCACTGCCTAGCACTTCCCATTTCCCCTGAGCTCTGCCTGTTTCCTGGTGTACTGGGGCCAGGCTAAAGCTTAAGTGGTGCCAGGGACTGTGGAGTAAAGGACAGGTGTCAAGCAGCCAAACAAATCTGGATCACATTAAATGAAGTGACTGAGGAAGAAGAGTGTGTGGTGCATGTGTGCACAGGTTTACCTGTAACTCGGGGTGCTGAAGCTGGAAGGAATTGCGGGAGGTCTGTGTGGAAAGGTTGGGAGGTGACTTGCCCCAAACCACATGCACACAGTGGTGGAACCAGGGCTCCTGACACTCATTTGGGTGTTTTCTCCTATGCTACTTCCTTGGCTTGCAGATCCCCTTGCTTCTGGTATCAAGCCAGAACTAGCAGGGTTGGCAGCAGGAAGAAGCTTCCCTTTGAAGACTGAGGATGCAAGGGCCCTGCCTCCCAGAACCCTTCCTTGGGCCCTTATACAATTCTCTTTGTTTCAGGGGCCAAATTCTGGTATCCCCAGTACTCTTCCACTGCTGGAGCCAGTCCCACTCACTTGGAGATGACAGGATCGTAGAGCAGGGCGTACCAGCGCTCCTGGACTTCCCGAAGGGTGAAGCGGCAGCTGAACTTCACACCCAGGTGGACAGATGTCAGGTCATTGGTCTGCAAGGTCCCAGAGGGGTTTGCTTCAGCCTTAGTGCTGAAAGAAACCCTTCCCTTGCTACCCACAAGGCACCGCTGGGCTAGTTGGGAGACAACTAGAGGCTGGGGGGAAAAAGGGGACACAAAAACTGTGGTGGGAAACAGTACCTGCAACACAGCATTGATGAGCAGGAGGTCATCTGCAGGCTTCCAGCGGCCCAGATCCTTGGTCACCTGAAGTGGCTGTTTGCTCTTCTTCACACGCTTGGTAAGTCCAGGGGTGGGGGCTGGGCTGGGCGGCACAGGAGTGCTGGGGGCCTTGGACACCTGGGCAGAGGACAGGAACACAGTGAGCTCAAAGCTGGCATCAGGGAAGCTGGATGTTCAGGCCTACAGCTTTACATACTGTGACAGCCCAGCCCCACTCAACAATAAGCAGCACAGGCAGGGAGCTCAGTTTTCTAACACCCACTCACCAGAGCACTTCTACAGTCCTTGACTATATGGGGTCTTCTCTTTGCTGGTGGCACCCCAACCCCAGAGTGGAGGGTGGGTGGAGAGGATACCAGGAAAACACTCTTGCTGGTACAGTGTCTGGGGCCAGAGCAAAGCCACCTGGGGGTTATTTTTACACCTAGCAATGCTGGGAACAGGCTGTCTGCTCCCAGAATAGATGCACACTCCATGCCTCCCACACAGAATGTGATACAGGATGCACTGAAGGATGGGGAGTGGAGCAAGAAAGAGGGAGTAGGGAGAGATAGGCTCCCAGGAGGGAGGCATCGGAGGTTGGGCTGGGGTAGCTTGGTCCTCTCATAGCATCCTCTGAAGAACTCTTGCCAGCTGACAGGTTGTGGCCCTACACCCCATCTTTCTCCCACTCCCCCCACCCCATCTCCCAATCTCTTACCTTCTTCTTCTCACTAGAGGAGGGTTCACTCCCAGAACAGCGCCCTGGTTCCACCCCACTGGCCCCCTTCGCCCGGGTAGAGGACTTAGCCAGGCTGCTCTCCACCAGCTCATCATCAAACTTCTTCCTCTTGATAAACCTGTGGAGAGTCCTACCCAGTGAGCAATCCTCGCTCCCTTCCCAACAACCACTTACACACACCATGCCTCAGAACAGAGCGGGTTCCCAGCAGGGTGCTGACTGCCCAGCTCAGTGGATGGGGCATGGAACTGCTGTGCCCCACCCCTGAGACAAAAGGGTATTGCTCCACAACTTCACCTTCACGACTTCACGTCAAAGATCCAAGATCTCCCTCCTTTGCCCTCAGTCAAGGATTCAGTAGGGACAGGAAAAGCACAAGACTCTACCAACCCTTAGGTCCCTAGGGTCTCAGGTCATTCCCAACAGGGGCAAAGGCATGCAGTACCAAATGCCCCTGCTCAGTCCCCAGCCCTCCGAATCCTTAGTACCTGGAGGAGCTTCTCCGTTTGGGGATGGTACCCAAGGCCTGTGAGGAGGCTCGCTTCTGCCCTGCCAGTGACTCCTCATCCTCTGAGCGGCTGGCAGTGCCTGATGCCATCAGGGATGAATCTAGCAGCCCCTGAGAATCTAGAAAGAAAGAAGTAGTGAACTCAGGCCTCCTAAATGCCTAGCAGAGCCCTGAGCCTCTGCTCATAGGTCTTCTCAGCCCTTTCCTTCCTCTGCCAGCCCTCTCAGCCCCTCCCCTACTTCCTTGACACTTGAGGTTTTAAGGTGGGAATTCCTTGGCCATCCAGATCCCATCTGGGCTCAGACCTGGCCCAGACCTTCCACGCTGGGCAGTTCTCCCGGTGCCACGTGTCATGTCGTGCAGCACATGGTGCTCAGGTCAGACTGGTGATGCCGACACACCAGGCTCTGGGTATAACTGCTCCCTCTGCCATCAAAATGCAGCCATGCCAAAGAGCAGCAGCTCAACAGCAAGTCAGTCAATTGTGGCCTCTGCCGAGAGGTACGTGGGTGGTGCTGGCCCAGGGGGAGGTGGCAATGCCCCGCCAGGACGGAAAGACACACGTGCCAGGCACAGGGTGGAATCAGCAGGTGCTTGGTGCCCAAACGTTTGGGGAGCTGGCCCGGCCTCATACTACCTTTGTCCATCCTCTTACAGTCCCAAAGCCACCGGTTCCAAACCACAGGGCTAGGAGGAAGGGTCCCACAGGCTCATCCAAGGATTCTGACCAGGTGAGCTTAGAGGCTGAAAGGAGATTCTGCAAAGGAGAAATGAGGCTCCCTGAGGCTCAGGATTCCAACTGGCCAGCCTCACCTCCTTATACTGCAACAGATCCCCCAGGGTCCCATAAGCTAGGGAAAACACAAGGAGAAGAAAGACACAAACCTGTATTTCACCAATATGATCCTGATACATCAGTAGCCTTTTGAAGGGCACTGACATCTTTGAGAATATGATAAAAACTATGGACTCCAGAAAAACGTAAAAACACATACTATTTAGGAGGTTCACAGATCCACTAATTCTACTCATAGTCCCTAGGTTAATGGCCTTGATATAAACTACCACGAAACAAGAGATTCTTGGCTTTTTTCTTTCCATCAGCTGGCCACTCAGTTCCTTCCCGGGCCAAAGAAGGGAAAAGGATACAATTCCAACCATTCCATCTCTCTTTATTTTTCCCAAGTGCATCTTTAGCTGAAGATTTGGTTGGTGGTACCTCGGGGGAACTAAAATACACGGTTTGGAAACTGCCGGGAATATGAACCCTCAGCCAGGGGGCGGGGGTGGTTCCTAAACTCCGAAAAACTCAGGTACTGGGGACTAGAGGGGGGCGCTTAGGAGTCCCGCTCCTTCTGCCCAGGGCTGCTCTTCGCGCAGCGCTCTGGCCCTGTCCCCAGGTGTGCTCGTCGCGCGGCCCATAGAATATGGCTGGGAATCTTCACACCTGGGGAGAGGGCGAAGGGCCCCGATTCCACGGGCCGACTGAGGCAGGGTCTGCGCCCCCTTCCTTCCCCAGCCCTCAGTTCATTCTCCCTCGAGTGCACACCAAGGTGGGGGTTAGTCCAGGTCTCTTTCAGGGGCTCGGGATAGGAGTGGTGATGAAACTCAAAGCAGAGCACCGAGAGAACCCCGATGCTCTTGCTTCCTTGGTTTAAGCCCCATGAGCTAGTGGCGGGGAAAGGGGGTACAATTCCTTGGGCCAATTCTCACCCCACCTCCGGCAAGACACCTTTGCGCATGCGTAACAGCTCCGACCTGATTCTGGCCCAGTGCGACCCACGCATGCGCAGATTTTCGGGGCGCCACTGGGGCGGGGCCCTAAACCTGGGGAGTAGTCGTCCCCGGAGGCACCCTGGGAAATTCCATTTGACCCCCAACTCCGCTCACCACCCTCAGAGGCGAACCACGAGGTCTCACCATTCCTAGGCTGCCAGCTCCAATAATTTCTCCGCGGCGACGGCAGCAGCCGCAGGGCCAAAGCTTCCGTGAGGTACGTCTACTTCCGAGTCTACGAACCAGGGACTGAACAATCCCTTCCGGTTCGCCCAGCGCACAGGCGTGAAGGGGGCGTGGCCACGGCTGCGACGGTGTAACTGTTGTTAACAGGTGAAATCAAAGGCTTACCCGGTAGGGAAACATCAGGGATTATAGGCGCCAGAGAGGTTACCGGGTTGAGGAGAGCGATTTAAGGGAGAGGCGAGACTTGGGGCGACGCTGGGAGGGGCGGGCCCGAGAGTGGGGTGGGCTGGAGCCGCGCACCGACTAGACGTGGCTTCCGAATCCGCACGGAGGAGTCTTTAATGGTTTCTCAGGAGCAGTTACGCATTGTTTGATTCGACCAGAGGTTTTAGAGAAACTCTTCTGTGTCAAGCACTGTGCTAGGCACGTGACGGGAAGATGATGTTGAGGAGCTCGCCGGAGAGGCGTGGGGTACAAAAGGGGCAGGGAGGCAGGCCGTTCCTAGAAGGTTGAGGCGCTGGGAGGAGTGGTGCTCAGTTGGTCCAGCCAGCCCAGTCCCACCTGGACTGCTGGAGGCATTGTGAGTCCTGGGAGGTAAGAGAGAAGACCAATGGAAGCACCTTCAGAGGGGAGTGCCCTGGAGGGAATCTTGGGATGGGAAAAGTTGGGTGTATAAGGGCTGTTCTGGGAAACCAGAAAGACTGTTCTCTAAAAGAGGATTTCTGTTTGTTTTATGGTTCGTTGAAGGGCACACAAAAGTGTAGAAGCTCCAGGGAAACATAGTGCAATTCAGAAAATGGAAGACCCTCTTCCAAAGCTGTCCAGCTAAGACAGCCGGTTCACCTGGACATTGCGAGGGGATTCAAGTGTCAGATGGAGGGCTGGCCCTTCAGGCCCTGACAGTGTATGATAGCCCTCTGCTTAAAAAGTCCCCACTTCAGCCCAGTGTGGCTCAGTGGTTGAGCATGGACCCATGCACCAAGAGGTCGCTGGTTCGATTCCCAGTCAGGGCACATGCCCAGGTTGTGGGCCCAATCCCCAGTGAAGGGCATGCAGGAGGTGGCCAATCGATGTTCTCTCTCATCAATGTTTCTATTTCTCTCTCCCTCTCCTCTCTCTCTAAAAAATCAATAAAGAAAAAAATTTTTTTAAAAAGTCCCCACTTCATTTACTGTCCTATGATCTTGCTTAGTTAGTATTAACCTATTTTATGTCCCCTGAAAGATTGTGTTTCCTGATATAAGGTCTGGTGGACTATCTAGATATAGTCTATATATTAGATGAGAGTTATCAGGGAGGTCTCTAAGCTGGTGACAACTGAGCTGAGATTTGCATTACTAGTTGGTAAGAAACTAGTAATGCAAAGAGCTGGGATAAGATGACCTAGTCAGAGGGGAAAGCATAGCTCCAAAGCAGAAAAGACTTTGGTGAATTGAGGAACAGGAAGCAGCCTAGTGTGGCTAGAGCAGGTTGATGAAGAAAAAGAGGGAAGGAGCTCTGGCTGGTGTTTCTCAGTGGTTAGAACGTGGGCCTGAGCATGGAATGGTCTCGGGTTCGATTCTTGGTCAATGGCACATACCTGGGTTGCAGGTTCGATCCTGCGTGTGGGAGGCAACCAATCAATGTGTCTCACATAGATGTTTCTCTCCCTCTCCCTCCTTCCCTCCCACGTGCTCTAAAAAAAAATCAGTGGAAAAAATATCCTTGGGTGAGGATTAACAACAACAACAAAAAACCGGAAGGAGATGAGAACAGAGGAAGGTCACATTAGTCCTTGGTGGTGTTGCTTAATGCGTTGGAAAGCTCTTAAAGGATTGCAAACAAAGTCATCCATCCTGTGATATTTAATTTTTATTTCTTTTTTATTTTTTTAATCCTCACCTGAGGATATTTTTTTCCTTTTATCCTCAGATAGAGCGGGAGGGGGGGAGAGAGAGAGAGAAACATTGACATGAGAGAGACACTTCAACTGGCTGCCTCCCACACAACCCCAACCAAGGCTGGGACTGGACCGCAACTGAGGTATGTGCCCTTGACCGGAATCGAACCCACGGCTCTTTGGACCACGGGTCGACGCTCTAACTGCTGAGCCAAACCAGCCAAGGCATGATATTTAATTTTTAAAATGAGCCTTCTGGCTGCTTGTGGAGATTAGATTGTAGGGGTCAGAAGAGGAAGCACAGAGATCAGATAAGAGGCTATTGCAGCAATCCAGGTGAGAGCAATCCAGGTGGTTTAGCTGGGTTGTGATAGAAGTGAAGATGGACAGAAACAGTGACTTGGGTGTATATTTTGGAGGCAGAACCACAAAGACTTGCTGATGGATAGGGTATGGGATATGAGGGAAAGAGAAGAATCAAGGATGAGACCTAGATTTTTGACTTGAGAAACTGGGTGATGCTAGCCTCCCCCCTGCCCCCGCCTTTAGAATATGTTCAGAATCTGATCCTATTGCACCAGCTTCTCATTTCCTGATCCAATTGTCCTAGGTCCATCATCTCTCACCTGGACTATTGCAAGAGCTCTCTAACTAGTCTCTCAGCTTTCATCTTTACTTCGCAGCAGTTAGGATGTTCCTATTAAAATGGAAATCCAGCCCGGCTGGTGTGGCTCAGTGGATGAGTCGACCCATGCACCAAGAGGTCACCAGTTCGATTCCGGGTGGGGGCACATGCTCAGATTGTGGGCTCGATCCCCAGTGGGAGCATGCAGGAGGCGGCCAATCGATGTTCTCTCTCATCTATGTTTCTATCTCTCCCTCTCCCTTCCTCTGTCTCTCTAAAATCAATAAAGAAAAAAATTTTTTTAAATAAATAAATTTAAAAAATAAAATGGAAATCCACTCATGTCAAGCCTCTGTTCAAAATTCTCCATCTTCCTTGGAATAAAAACTCATGGTCTAGTCCCTGTTACCTCTCTGACCTCATCTCCTACTCCTCTCACTTGCTCTTTTTTAAAATTGCCCTATCCCTTGCACTCTTTACCTCTTCCATGCTTTGTTTTTCTCCTTAGCCTTTATTATCCTTTAATGTATGATGTATTTTACTTTTTCCCCCTGTTTATTGTATGTCCCTCAGCAGTAGAATGTAAGCTCTATGAAGGCAAGGGTTTTTGTCTGTTTTGTTCACTGCTATATTAATAAATATTTGTGTGTTTTAAAAATGTTATATATTGACATCAAAATTACAACTAAACTATAGAAAAACCATCATGCAAAACTGCCTGAAATCAAGCTGAATGGAAGTCCTACAACTATGAAATTAAATAAGAAGCCACATCGAGACTGGTAGGAGGGGTGGAGGCATGGATGGGCTGGTCCCACACCCACGTGTGGCAGATAAAAATCAGGAGGGATACCTCAGCTGTGAAGGTCCTCACTGAGGATTGAGGGGTCCCTGTCCCACACCAGGCCCCAGCTCAGGGTTCCAGTTCCAGGAAGAGAAGTCCCTATAACTTCTGGCTGTAAAACCAGTGGGAATTGAGGCTGAGGGATGCTGAGGCTGCTGGAGCCCCAGGCAGCTCCTCTGAAAGGGCCCATGCACAGACGTACTTGGACTTGCTCTCTCCAGGCTGCACGGTGGGGGGAGGCAGTTTGAAAGGCACCAGAGACATACGGGGAAGAACTGAGTTGTTTGGCATTGGGGTGAGCACTTTCTCCCAGATAGATGTGCTAGCAGAGGCGGTTGTTCCTTTGGTGAGCCCTTCCTTCACAGGGCAGACAGACAGCCACCATATCTGAGATTCCAGCAACCTGGCTCATACTGTTTGCCCCGCCCTGGTGAATCCCTGAGGCCCTGCCCCCACCCAACTTTCAGGCCCACCCAAGCTGTTTTCAGTGGCTTTACCATAGGATTGGCCTCTTTTGGCTCCTGTTTCAGATTTTCCTAAATTCTCTCAGAAAAGCAGCATCTGGTCTCAGTGAGCCCCATACCTCTCGTTAAGTGGCCCCAGGCCTGGCACTAGGAGCAGCCAGCCTTGGTTCACAACTTGGCTTTTCCTGGACACCTCCAAGCCCAGCACAAGCAGCATCCATCTGCAGATCACTTTGTAGCTTATGCTGGGTGGCCCCGGGTAGAACACAGGCAGAGGCTACCCTTGCCCCAGAGCCAGCACACCCAGTGGACAGCTTCAGACCACATCGAAGCACCACCACCCAACCACCTCCACAAGAGACATATTCAAGTAGTGGACTCAGTGGGTATCAGAGCCCTGCTGAAGTAAGTCTTGCTCCAAGGTAGTCGGAGGTCAGTGGTCAGTGGGCATAGCCAGTCCTTGAAACTGATCAGCCTGAGTGAATCCCTCCCATTGACATGCCAACAGCAATCAAGACTCAACTACAACAGAAGGGTGTACAATCCACACAAGGGGTGTACCTCGAAGGCCCAGCTGAGGTGATCAGGGAGGCTGTGTCACTGGACCCTACAAGACACCTAGTATAGCCCTGGCCGGTTTGGCTCAACGGTTAGAGCGTCGGCCTGCGGTCCAGAGAGACCTGGGTTCGGTTCCCGCTAAGGGCTTGTACTTCGGTTGCAGTTTGTCCCCGGCCCTGGTTGGTCGTGCAGGTGGCAGCCACTGGATGTGTCACCTTCGCATCGATGTTTCTCTGTCTCTCTCTTCCTCTCTCTCCCTCCCACTCTATCTGAACAAAAAATGAAAAAGTGTCCTCGGGTGAGGATTAAAAAAAAAAAAAAAAAAGACACCTATTATAATAGGCTACCCTAGGAAGCCTAGGAGACATAACAACTCTACCTAATACATAGAAACAAACACAGGGAGGTAGCCAAAATGAGGAGACAAAGAAACATGTCCCAGCCTAGCCAGTGTGGCTCAGTGGATTGAGCATCGTCCTATGGACTGAGGGGTCCCAGTTCGATTCCTGGTCAGGACATATTCCTGGGTTGTGGGCTCTATCCCTGGTGGGGGGCATGCAGGAGGCAGCCAATTGATGTTTCTTTCTCACATTGATGTTTCTATCTCTCTCTCCCTAAAATATCAATAAAAAACATATTAAAAAGAAAAAAAGAAACATATCCCAAATAAAAGAACAAAACAGAACTCCGGGAAAAGAACAAAATGAAATAGAGATAAGCAATCTAACAGATGCAGAGTTGAAAACACTGCTTATAAGGATGCTCAATGAACTTAGTGAGAGCTTCAAGAGCATAAAAAGGACCAGTTAGAAATGAAGGATGCACAGTCACAAATAAATAAAGAATAATTTATTTCTAACTGAAATAAAGAATAATTTACAGAGAATCAATAGTAGAGCTGGTAAAGCCAAGAAGCAAACCATTGATTTGGAATATAAAGAAGCAAAACATCCAATCAGAACAGCAAAAAGAACAAAGAATCCAAAAAAATGAGGATAGTGTAAGGAGCCTCTGGGACAACTTCAAGTGTACCAACATTCACATCATGGAGGTGCCAGAAGGAGAAGAGGGAGAGCAAGAAATTGAGAACCTATTTGAAAAAATAATGACAGAAAACTCCCCTAACTTGGTGAAGGAAACACACATACAAGTCCAGGAAGCACAGAGAGTCCCAAATAAGATGAACCCCAAGAGGCCCACACCAAGAGACACCATAATCAAAATGCAAAAGGTTCAAGATAAGGAGAGACTCTTAAAAGCAGCAAGAGAAAGGCAGTTAGTTACCTAAAAGGGAGCTCCCATAAGATTGTCAGCCGATTTCTCAAAAGCACTTTGCAGGCCAGAAAGGAGTGGCAAGAAATATTCAAAGTGATGAAAAGCAAGAACCTACAACCAAGATTACTCTATCCTGCAAAACTATCATTTTTTTTTTATTTTTTTAAATTAAAAAACAATTTTTTTCTTTATTAATTTAATTTTATTTTCTTTATTTTTTATCCTCACCCGAGGACATTTTTCCATTTTTTGTTCAGATAGACTGGGAGGGAGAGAGAGGAAGAGAGAGAGAGAGAGAGAGAGAGAGAGGAACATCGACGTGAAAGCCTCCCTCACGACCCAACCAGGGCCGGGGACAAACTGCAACTGAGGCACGCGCCCTTAGCGGGAACCGATCCCGGGTCTCTCTGGACCACAGGCCTACGCTCTAACCGCTGAGCCAAACCAGCCAGGGCCTTTTTCTTTATTAATTTTAGAGAGAGAGGAGGAGAGAGGGAAAGAGAGACAGAAACATCGATGCAAAAGAACATCTATTGGCCACTCTCTGCATGCCCCCCCACTGGAGATTGGGCCCATAACCTGGGCATGTGCTCTGACCGGGAATTGAACCGGCAACCTCTTCATGCATGGGTCGACGCTCAACCACTGAGCCACACCGGCCAGGCCAAAGCTATCATTTAGAATTGATGGACATATAAAGAGTTTCTCAGCCCTGGCCGGTGTGGCTCAGTGGTTAGAGCGTCAGCCTGCATTCCAGAGAGACACGGGTTTGGTTCCTGCTAAGGGCACGTACCTCGGTTGCAGTTGGGGTCATGTGGGTGGCAGCCAGTCGATGTGTCTCTCCCACATCGATGTTTCTCTCTCTCTCCCTACCTCTCTCCCTCCCACTCTGAAGATAAATGCAAAAATGTCCTCGGGTGAGGATTAAAAAAAAAGAAAAAGAAGAAAAGAAATATGAGCAACATAATGGCAATAAATACATATATATCAACAATTGGATCTACAAACAAAATGAACTAGCAGAACAGAAACAGACTCATAGATACAGACAACATTTTGTTGGTTGTCAGATGAGAGGGGGGTTGCAGGAATGGGTGAAAAATATGAAAGGATTAAGTATAAATTGGTTGTTAGACTGACAAATCTCAAAGGGAAGTGGGCGGGGGGTGGGAAGATATAAACCAAAGAACCTATGTGCATAACCAGTGGCCACAGACAGTAGTGTGGGGAAAGGCAGGAGGGAGGTGGGAGCAGGGAGGATGAGGGGTCAATGGGGGGGGAGAGGGAAAGATGAACATCTGTAATTCAACAATAAAGATTTAAAAATTTTTTAAATAATTGATCCTGCAAAAATAAAATAATTTTATATATTGATTTGAGAGCAAGGAAGGGAGAAGGGAGGGATATCAATTTGTTCCATTTATTTATGTATTCATTGGTTGCCTTTTTTGCTGTTGTTGTTAATCCTCACCCGAGGATATATTTTCCATTGATTTTTAGAGAGAGTGGAAGGGAGGGAGGGGGAGAAAGAGAGAGAGAGACATCGATTGGTTGCCTCCCTGGCACCCTGACTGGGGTCGGGATTTGAACTTGCAACCCAGGTACATGACCTTGACAGGGAATCGAACCTGCAATCCTTTGGTGCATGGGCTGATGCTCTGACCACTGAGCCACCCCAGCCAGGGCCGTTGGTTGCTTTTTGTATGTGCCTTGACTGAATATCAAACCTGCAACTTTGGCATATTGAGACCATGCTGTAACCAACTGAGCTACCTGGCCAGGGCTTTAAATATTTGTTGAGTAAGTGTGTTGAATAAACTTACTGAAAAGAAATCTGTGGGAGGAGCATGTTTGTAGGGGTGCAGAAACAAAGGACTCTGTTTAGACATGTTAAGTTTGAGAGGCCTGTGAGGTATCTTGGTGAAGGTGTTGAGTAGAGACAGGGAGACCCTCGTCCTGTCAGCAAAGGGGCCTGCACTGGAGATACACATTAAGATCTGGATGCCAGTGTCTAGGGAGAGAGTGTAGGTAGAGAATAAGGAAGGTCCAAGACCAATGCCTGGGGCACTCTAACGTTAAAGGTAAGGTAGAGGAGGAACCAGCAAAGGAACAAAAAGAAAGAGTGTGGATAAAAAGAAAAGCTATTAATGGCACTGATCATCCAACCTCTAGTTAACCATCCCTGATTCCAGAGTAATCTTTCTTAGTCTGACACTGCCTGAGATAGATGTGGCTTACAATGGAGGCCCCATTCACAGTTTCTTCAGGATCTTTGCCCATCTGCTCAGGGCCCCAGGCTCCTCCTTCTGGAGGGTTAGAACACAGTGGTTAAGAAGACAGGCTCTCCCCTGGCCGGTTTGGCTTAGCGGTTAGAGCATCGGCCCATGGACCAAAGGGTTGCGGGTTCAATTCCCAGTCAAGGGCATGTACCTGGGTTTGCAGGTTCAATCCCCGCCCCAGTAGGGGTCATGCGGTAGGCAACGGATCAATGTGTCTCACATTGATGTTTCTCTCTCTCCTTCCCTTCCTCCCTTCTACTCTATCTAAAAACCAATGGGAAAAATATCCTCAGGTGAGGATTAGCGGCGAAAAAATAAGACAGGCTCTGGAGTCAAACTGCCTGATTTTAAACCTCAGCAATATCACCTAGTGACCTTGAGTAAGTTACCTTTCTTTGCCTCAGTTTCATCATCTGTGGGGAAATAATAGTACTCACTCTTTAGAATGGTTCTGAGGAGTAACTCACTACTTACACAAGTGGGTTGTATATAGCAAGTTTTTCAAAAACTTAGCTATTGGTACTGTTCTTAGGGCTTGGGTCTCAATATCTTCTGCCAGGTAGAGTCAAGGACCTGGACTACAATGCATTTTAAGTCAACATAATACTCTACTTGATATCTGTGTACTTTATCAAGGGGAAGAGAAACCATCTATAAAGGGAGAGTCTCGTACACAGGCTGACACCCTCAGAAATATCAATACTTAGGTTAGAGAATCAGAGATAGACTTTATGAAATATCTAATGTCATTAACAATAAAATTCATACATCTTGTCCTGGCTGGGTGGTTCAGTTGGTTGGAGTATCATCCCGTACATCAAAAGGTTGCGGGTTCAATTTCCCGTCAAGGCACATGCCTAGGTTGCAAGTTTGATCCCCAGTTGGGGTGTGTACAGGAGGCAGCCAATTGATGTTTCTCTCTTGCATCGATGTTCCTCTCTCCTTTCCTCTCCCTCTCAAATCAATAAAAAAACATATCCTCGAGTGAGGATTAAAAAGGAAAAAAAATATTTACACATCTCAGTCCAAAAACCAGACTCACACTTAATAAGGAAACCTAAATTATTCCCATTAAAGTTATTCCCATTAAAGGATGGCCCCTGTGACTATTTTTATTTTACATTGCTTTGGAAGTACTAGCCTAATTAATTACAGAAGCAGAAGAAATGAGATATAAAAACTGGAAAAGAGGTAAAATTATTATTAATGATATGAGAGCCTACCCAAAAAATCTAAGGACATCAACTGAAAAAATAATACAAATAAGTCTTGAGCAAATTAATTTACAAAAAGCCAATGAACAACAGCCAATTAGAAAGTATAGTGGAATAAAATGATCATTTATGATAGCAATAACAAAGTGAACTAAGAATAATCTTAATAAACATGCTATGTCTAGGTGCCCAAAACTAAAATGCTGTATATCATAGGACACAACGGGAGGCTTGAATAAATGGAAAGGAATACTCCATTTTTGGGTAGAAAGACTTGCTATCATAAAGATGTCAGCTCTTCATAAATTAATCTATAAATTTAACACAATCTAATAAAAATACTAACACTATATAACCTGAATATATAAAGTTCATATGGAAATTTTTGCATCAGGAATAGCCATGAACATTATGAAAAAGAAGTTTAATGAGAGGAGAATCGCTCTACATATATTAAACCATTAAAAGCTACAATAATTAGCCCTGGCTGGTTTGGCTCAGCAGTTAGAGCGTCGGCTGCAGTACAGAGAGACCCGGGTTCGGTTCACATCGATGTTTCTCTCTCTCTCTCTCTCTTCCTCTCTCTCCCTCCCACTCTATCTGAACAAAAAATGAAGAAGTGTCCTCAGGTGAGGATAAAAAATAATAATAATAAAAAAAATAAAAGCTACAATAATTAAAATAGTAAAATTCAGGGACACTGGCACATGCATAGGCAACTTGGTCAAGAGAACAAAAGAGTCCAGAAATACACCCAAGACACTTAAAATGTTAGTATATGATAAAGATGGCATTGTCTATCAGTAGGGAAAAGATGAATTATATAATAAGTGGTATTGAGACAATTGTGTAGCCACCTGGAAAAAAAATGTGGTATCTCTACTCTAGACCTTAGACTAATATAAATCCATATGAATCAACTGTGTTTAAATAAGTTTAAAAGAGTAAAAATATAAATTTGTAATGTCATAGTAGAGAAAGTATTTTTGAGAATAACTAAATTTCCCAAAGCATAAAAAAAAAAAAGACTTTCTGTCAACATAAAAATCTATAATTTCTCCAGAGCAAAAAACACCATAATGACAAATGGCAAACTGGGGAAAATATTTGCAATTCATATCATAGGCAAAGGGACTAATTTGCTTCATATATACAAAATCCCTTCAAACCAATATGAAAAGGAACAAAAAATCATTAAGAAAATGGGATGGTTAACATGAAAGGAAGACAAATGGCTCTTAGATTTATGAAAAAATACTCAACCTCACAAGAAAATTGAAACTACATTTAGATATCATTTTTCACCTACAGATTGGCAAAAATTCCAAATGTTTGACAATAGACTCCTGGCATGGTTGTGGGGCCATAGGCCCTCTTAGCTATGCTGGCAGAGCTGTAAATTGTCAATACTTCTCAAAATTACAAATACATATAATTTCTGATCCAATATACGTGTATATATGCATAATAAACTATGCCCAAAGTTATCAACTACAGCATTGCTTGTAGTAGCAAAAGTTTACAAACAACTCAAACATCTATTACTAGAAGACTACTCAAATAAATTACAGTCCCTCCATACAATGGAATGTCATACAGCCAGGCCAAAGAGCTGTCACAAAATCTTTATAAGCCATAATTAAACTCATGAAGAAACCGTTAAAGAGTTTTTAAGCAGGGTGTGTTATGAGATCAGGATTTTAGAAAGATCTCTTTGGCCTAGTATGGAGTATAGATTGAAAGAGTAAAACTAGAGCCAGGGTGATCAGCTACATGATGATGATTGCCTAACTCCAATCTCTCCTCTAAATCATAGACTTGTATATCCAAACACCCAACTGAACATATCAACCCATTGCCCACTGGCACCTCCAACTCAATTCATCCAAATACAACTCATCTTTCCTTCTCACTCAAACCAGCTTCTCCACTTGTGCTTCCTATCTCAATGTATTAACCGTCACTCTCCTACTGCCAAAGCTGGAAACCAGGGTATCATCGGGGCCTCATCTCTTGTAACCCTACATCTAATCTGTGACCAAACCCTATTCAGTTTGTATCTTATGGTCAATCTTGCCTTTGTTCTGTGAACTTCCTGATGGAGTTCCTAAAAAACAATTGCCTGAAGAATAATTTGCAAGGACAGCTCTCTGACCTGAAGAGCCAAGGACCCTGTTGGGTGTAGGTGGTCAAGTGAGGAGAAAGTGGCCCTAAACTGAGGGACAGAAGACTCTGGCCACCAGGAATTGTCTGCAGGATCCAGATATCCAAAGGATAGGCCAGGAATCCCTTGTCTCTTTCTCCTACTATTGTCATACTTGCTCTCCATGCTCAGCCACGCACTTTCTCAGATGCACCTCACCCAGCTTCAGTTGTGTCCATCTTTCAGCAATTCCTACACTTTTAATTCAGCCCCTTTTCCAATCCAGGCCCATTCAGTCCCTTAAACAAACACTTTGCTGCCCCCTTGTGGCTCTTGCAGTAAAGGAACCCTTCCAGAAAGTGAAGTGACAGAGACCTACATAGGGACTCTTAGAACAGGGATTGTGGGAGAGGAAATCTGAATCTTCTTGACCCCAGGGTGACTTTGAATTATTGACAACTGCCTTCCCTCACAGACATTGCCACCAGTGATAATTACCATCTCTCAGCAGAACCCTGACAGGTGTGCCAGCTGGACTTGGGCTTTGGTTGTTCTGGCCTGGTCACCTTTGGGGAAAGAATTTGGGGCAACAGTTAAATCACAGGGCCTACATTGAGGAGCATTTAGGCCAGTTGACTAGTATATCTAGCCTCCACCTACTCTGTTTCCTCCCAACTCACAGCCAATAAATAGCCTTTGAGGGTGATGCAGTCACCAGCCAGCTCAGAACTACATGTAAAGAGAGGAGGGGCTGGGTACTGTGGAAAACTGGAGAGCTTGTGCCCTGTAGGACTCTGCTTAGCTGAGCTACTGCTCAGTTCTAGAAAATTGTTTTTGCAGGTAACAGAAACCTGTCTAAGCTAATATTAGCCCCAACCAGTGGAATGTCCTGGAATGCTCCTGGGTTATATTGCGGACTTATAAGGCAGGGATACAGCTGGGCCTCAGTAACCATCTGGCTGGCACAGTTTCCAATCAGAAGACTGCTTTGTTACTTATTTCTATGTACTTTTTTTCTTTCTGGCTACTTTCAAAATATTCTCTTATCTTTGGTTTCCGCACTTTGACTATAAGATGCTTAGGTGTGTTTTTCTTTGTGTTTCTCCTGTTTGGGATTCTCTGAGTTTCTTGGATCAGTGGTTTGTTGTCTTCCATTAATTTGGGAAATTCTCAGTAAGTATCTCTAGATATTTCTTCTGCCCCATTCTTTCTCCCTTCTGGGACTTCAGTTACACGTGTTAGACCATTTGTCACTGTCCCCCACATTTAGCTTAGTTTTGGGTTTGCCTGATTATTTATTTGCTTTTATTCTTTGTGTTATAGTTTGATTAATTTCTATTGACCTAGCTTAAAGTCATGGATTTTTTCTCTGCTGTTGTCTAGTCTGCTGATAAAACCATTCAAGGAATCCATCTCTGATATTAAGGTTTTCACTTCTAGCATTTCTTTTTTACAATGTCCTACTCTCTGCTCAAATTTCCCCATTAGTTCACACACATTGTCCACCTTTCCCACTAGACTAGAACCTTTAATATATTAAATATAGCCATTTCAAAGTCCCCAATTGATAGTTACATCTTAGTCATGCTCATATTCTCTTTTTTGTTTTGTTTTATTAATTTATTTTTGTTACAGATGTTTCTCCTTTTTCCCCTATTGACACCCTCCTCCCCATCCTCCCCACCCCGTCCCCAGCTTTGTTGTCCATGTCTATCAGTTATGCATACATGAGTATAAGTTCTGCGGTTTATCTCTTCCCTCCTCCCCCACCCCTCTTCTGAGGGTTGTCAGTCTGTACCCTACTTCCACGTCTCTGGGTCTACCCTGTTCCTCAGACTGTTATGTTCATTATATTCCACAAATAAGTGAGATCATGTGATATTCGTCTTTCTCTGCTTGGCTTGTTTCACTTAGGATAATGCTCTCCAGGTCCCTCCATGTCGTCTCAAAGGATAAGAGATCTTTCTTTCTTACAGCTGCATAGTACTCCATTGTGTATGTGTACCACAGCTTTTTTATCCATCGTCTACTGATGGACACTTGGGCTGTTTCCAGATCTTAACTATTGTAAATAGTGCTGCTATGAACATGGGGGTACATATATTCTTTCTGATTGGTGTTTCAGGCTTCTTAGTGTATATTCCTAGAAGTGGGATCACTGGGTCAAATGGCAATTCAATTTTTAATTTTTTGAGGTAACACCATAGTGTTTTCCACAGTGGCTGCACCAGTCTGCATTCCCAACAGCAGTGTACTAGAGTCCCCTTTTCTCCACACCCTCGCCAACACTTGTTTGATGATTTGTTGATGGCGGCCATTCTGACAGGTGTGAGGTGATACCTCATTGTTGTTTTAATTTGCATCTCTCTGATGATTAGTGATGTTGAGCATTTCTTCATATGTCTCTCAGCCATTTGTATGTCCTGTTTGAGAGGCATCTATTTAGTTCCTCTGCCCATTTTTTAATTGGGTTCTTTGTCTTCCTTTTGTTGAATTGTGTGAGCACTCTATATATTTTGGAGATTAAGCCCTTATCTAATGTATCATTGGCAATTATGCTCTCCCTTTCCGTTTTTATGGTTGTTTCTTTTGCTGTGCAGAAGCTTTTGAGTTTGATGTAGTTCCATGTGTTCATTTTTTCCTTTGTTTCTGTTGCCTTAGGTGATGTATCAGTGAAGATTCTGCTGCGCATGATGTCCGAAATTTTGTTGCCTACATTTTCTTCTAGGATTTTTATGGATTCACGAGTCATATTTAAGTCTTTTATCCATTTTGAGTTTATTCTTGTGTATGGTATAAGTTGATGGTCTAGTTTCATTTTTTTGCATGTAGCTGTCCAATTTTCCCAGCACCATTTATTAAAGAGGCTGTCTTTACTCCATTGTATGCTCTTGCCACCTTTGTCAAATATTAATTGAGCATAATGTCTTGGGTCAATTTCCGGATTCCCTGTTCTGTTCCACTGGTCTATATGCCTGTTCTTGTGCTAGTACCAGGCTGTTTTGATTACAGTAGCTTTGTAGTATAACCTGATATCCGGTATTGTGATCCCGCCTACTTTGTCCTTCTTTTTCTTTCTTTCTTTTTTTGGTTTGTTCAGATAGAGTGGGAGGGAGAGAGAGAGAGAGAGAAACATCGACGTGAAAGGGACACATCGAGTGGCTGCCTCCCGCACAACCCAACCAGCGGCCAGGGACAATCTGCAACCGAGGTACGTGCCCTTAGTGGGAACCGAACCCGGGTTTCTCCGACACTCTAACCGCTGAGCCAAACCGGCCAGGGCTGTCCTTCTTTTTCAAGATTGCTGTGGCTATTCGGGGTCTTTTTTGGTTCCATATGAACTTTTGAAGTATTTGTTCTAGTTCTGTGAAATATGTCACTGGTATTTTGATGGGGATTGCATTGAATCTATAGATTGCTTTGGGTAATATGGACATTTTAATGATGTTAATTCTTCCAATCCATGAACAAGGTATGTGCTTCCACTTTTTTTATATCTTTCTCTATTTTTTTTCAATGTCCTGTAGTTTTCTGCAAATAGATCCTTTACTTCTTTGGTTAAGTTTATTCCTAGGTATCTTAATTTTTTTGCCACGATGGTAAATGGGATTGTTTTTTTAGTTTCTCTTTCTGTGAGTTCATCATTGGTGTATAAGAATGCCATCGATTTATTGACGTTAATTTTGTATCCTGCTACTTTGCCAAATTCATTTATTAGGTCTAGTAGATTTTTGATGGAGTCTTTAGGGTTTTCTATGTATAATATCATGTCATCTGTGAATAATGACAGTTTCACTTTCTCCTTTCCTATTTGGATCCTTTTTATTTTTTCTTTATGTCTGATTGCTGTGGCTAAGACTTCCAGTACTATGTTAAATAAGAGTGGTGAAAGTGGGCATCCCGATCTTGTTCCTGTTCTTAAGGGAAATGTTTTTAGTTTTTGCCCATTGAGTATGAGGTTGGCTGCAGGTCTTTCATGTATGGCCTTTATTATTCTGAGATATGATCCCTCTATTCCCAAATTGCTGAGCGTTTTTATCAGAAATAGGTGCTGGATTTTGTCGAATGCTTTTTCAGCGTCTATTGATATGATCATGTGGTTTTTATCTTTCATTTTGTTTATGTGGTGTATCATATTTATTGATTTGCGAATATTGAACCAGCCTTGCATCCCTGGGATGAATCCCACTTGGTCATGGTGAATAGTTTTTTTGGTGTATTGCTGGATCCAATTTGCTAGTATTTTGTTCAGGATTTTGGCATTTATGTTCATCAGGGATATTGACCTGTAGTTTTCTTTCTTTGTAGTGTCTTTTTCTGGTTTTGGAATTAGAATTATGCTGGCCTCATAAAACAAGTTTGGAAGTCTTCCTTCTTCTTGAATTTTTTGAAATAGTTTGAGGCGAATGGGTGTTAGTTCTTCTTTGAATGTTCGGTAAAACTCCCCCGTGAAGCCGTCCAGGCCTGGGCTTTTGTTTGCTGGGAGAGTCTTGATTACATCTTCAATGTCCTTAGTTGTTATTGATCTGTTCAAGTTTTCTATCTCTTCCCAGTCCAGTATTGGGAGACTATGTGTTTCTAGAAATTTGTCCATTTCACTTAGATTGTCGAATTTGTTGCCATATAAATGTTCATAGTATTTGTTAACGATCCTTTGTATTTCTGTGGTGTCAGTTGTTACTTCTCCTCTTTCATTTCTGATTTTGTGTATTTGGGTTCCCTCTCTTTGTTTCTTGGTGAGTCTAGCTAAGGGTCCATCAATCTTGTTTATTTTTTCAAAAAACCAGCTCTTTGTTTCATTGATCCTTTGAATTGTTTTTTTTAGACTCGATATCATTTATTTCTGCTCTGATCTTTACTATTTCCTTCCTTCTACTTGCTCTGGGGTTTTCTTTTTGTTTGCTTTCTAGTTCTTTAAGTTGTGAGGTTAGATAGTCAATTAGAAATTTTTCTTGTTTCTTGAGGTAGGCCTGTAGTGCTATGAACTTCCCTCTCAGAACTGCTTTCGCTGCATCCCATAGATTTTGTGTTGTTGTGTGTTCATTTTCAATGTTTCTATGTCTTTACTCATGGTGTTGATGTCCTTACTCATGCTGTTGAGCTTTCTCAAGATCATGGCTCTGCATTCTAGCTCTGTTAACTTGCTTAACTCCATTTCATTTATCTCATCTTCAGTAGAGGTCTCTTGTTCTTTAATTTGGGATTTATTTCTTTGTTTCACCATTTTGGCTATCTCACTGGGTTTTGGAGCCTGCCAAATTTTCCCTGTGGATGTTGGTGTTCTGCTGTTTGTGGCTCCCTCTACTGGGTTTGGATGAGCATGGGAGGACCCACATTAAACACCACTGTCAGGTCTTACTTTTCTGGGTAGATTTGCAAGCCCAGAAAAGGTTAAGTTATCCTCTAGCTTTTTTGCCTAGAGGCTATTAGTTGTGGTTACTTGAACAGTCTTGGGTTCTCAGTTTAATGAAAACCTCCCTCAGGTGTTCAGTGTAAGAGGATTTCCCAAGGGTGGGGCAGATGCTGGTAGTTAATGACCCTTAATTTGCATTTCAATGGCCCACCTGGGTGGGGCTGAATCTCCGAGGGAGGGGCTGCCGCCTCTCCCCAGAGCCCTGGGAAGGAGTAAGATGGCCACCGTCCTGCGTGGCCACAACTCAGCCCTCCAAATCCCGAGTGTTCCCACACAGTTCCAGTCCAGTCCGCCCTCCCTCTGCTGGAGCCCAAGGTGAGTGGCTGTGGCTATTTTAGTGCTCTGTCCCAGCCCTCTGCACTGTGGAGCCGGCTTGGGCTTTTAACCCCGAGGGCACTGCTCACAGCTAAGACCGCTGCTGTCTGTGGGCTCCCAGCCCCTCTCTCGCGCCTTCGCAATCCTACCAGGATCGATTCAGTGTCCCTGGTTGTATGGTCCTCGCAAGCTGCTTTTCTGTTGCTTTTTCCCGACGATTTGTCTTTATTTTCGTTGTAATTCCAGTTTGGTCCTGGGAGATGGTCTGTGTAGCTTCTATTCACTCCACCACCATTTTGGAATCCCCTCATATTCTCTTTTTGAGATGACTCCTCCATTCATGGAGTCAGGCTCATCCTTATTCTGATTTTTTCCAAGTTGGCCTCCCCAATCCATAGGACACACCACACTTCATATGGCTTTCCTCCCCCTGCCTCTTTGGCTATATTTACAAAAGGTTTTGGTTCCTTCCACTTCACCCATGCCTCCTTGAAGATCACAGCAAGGGCTAAAGTAGACCCTTCCCTCATGTCCCCATCCACATCAGTGTTGGTTCCTCACCTTGGAGGCTCCCAGACAAGCAGAGCTATGGCCAACCCCCAAATCTGGCTTGAAGAACTATGCCAAGAAATATTCTTTTCCATGTCTTAGCTTTCCTGAGCTTTTTTGAGGGTGGAGACAATATCTTATTTGACCAAATACATCAACTTTGCTCTGAAAAGAAAAAAAAAAAAAGAGGCACGTATATGGAATCAAAGAACCTCACTGCTAGAAAAGTACCATATATATTTATGTATCTCCTTAGTTATCAACCCTCTTGGCTTCATAGCTTGGCCCATCTAGGCCTTCTTTACCTTTAAGGAGATGAATTGTTGGCAAAGCAGGAGAAAAATCTATCAGATACTCTGCTTGCTTGATAGAGAGCTTGCTAGAGTACATGCAGAAAGTCAAGGTCCTCCATCACCAGAGCAAGTTAGCCACTAGGCTCCTCAAGCACAGTTCCAAGAGCATATGAAACATTTAAAAATGTTATTTGTTTCAAAGTACAAAAAAAAATGTATATATAATTAAATGTTTATAAAACATAATATTGCCAGTTTCATTACAATGTCAAATTTAACATTCAAAATATTCTTATTACATTTCTAAAACTTGTTAGATTTCATCTCTGTGCATGATGATTGTTGAAAAGTCACAGCCAACTACACATTAAAAACACTTACTCATACCCAGTTCATTTCCAAAGCAAAGTTATAAAAATCCTTTCAAATTATTTAAAGCAATACATTTTGAGTATGAGGGCATTTTAATGTTGGGTACAACTGATGTGAGGCCTCCAAAAAAGAATAAGCCCTAGGACCTGAAAGGCCAGAAAGGACCCTCTGTTGCCACAGCTGCCTGTGGGACCTGCATCAGGAATGCCCCTCACCTTCCTCCCCCCACCAGATGTTCTTGCAATATGTTAAGCTGTCACTCAGAAATCAGATCCGACTTCAACATTATGCAAGAGCCAATTGTTCACACCCCATATCCTTTTCTTCCTTCCAGACTCTCAACCTTAAGCTGGAAGCAAAGATGGGCACCATTCCTGAGGAACGGTCACTGGATTACAGGTTCTTCTAAGGACAGGGTTAACATTTTATCATGCAGGGTCTGGATGGGTGAGTGGAGAAGGAGGGCAGGGCAGAGGCCCATTGAGAGATGAGACAGATGGCTGTGTGCTAGGAACAGTGAGGGTGGGACAGTGCCCTTTAGCTGAACGAACTAAGGAAAGTAGTGAATTAACTGAACTGACAGACAATTGTCAGAGATGGCCTCCTTAGCCCACACCACCTGGACATAGAACCTCCATTTCTCCATTTCTGCCACTTTTGCTATCACCCCTGAGACTTACTCGCTTTTGCCTACCACAGTGGCACCTGGCTCTGACTTGTATGCGATATTTCCTTTTTATCCTGTGCTTTCATGCTACTCATCAGTATTTCACTTATTTATTTGACCATGTCTTTGATGATAATTCAAGAGTCCCTGGCCCCTACTGTGTGGCAGGCACTAACCATGGCCTTCGTAGCCTCTTGGCTCCCAAAGGACAGAGACAACACTTGGGGAATCTTCTCTGATTGGTGTCCAGGTCAGTGGCCAGGTCATGGACCTGGTTCCAGAAATCAGTTGGGAAGGTGTGGATTTCAGCAATGAGACAGAAAAATTTTAAAATAAACATACCTCTATTTTATTAAAAATATACAGTTTGGGGAGTGAGGGAAGAAAGTAGAATTTCTCAAAGTTCTAGGACTACTTAGCAACATCCCTGGTGTTTGTTGAAAAACATCAGCTGGGAATCTGAATTTGGAACAAGTTGCCATGTGATTTTAGTTGCCCTAAAGTTTGAGAATCACTGGCTAAGGGATGGAGTGGGAACTGTGATTGTCTTGATCCTTCTGGCTTTTTAGGGTTCCGGGGAGGGACTCGCTTGACTTTTTACGAACAAGTTTAGCTGACTCATCTGAGGGCTCCTGGCGTTCCTTTCTTTGGGTCGCTGAGACACTGAAAGAGTTAATACAGTTACAGGTGGGGGAGCAGCAGAGACAAGGCCCCAGCATGTGAGTGCCCCCACCCAGCTCTTCTCTGGGAGACCAATCCAGGGCTGGGCCCAGACTGGGCCTGCACATGGAACTGCTTAACACATTTCTGCCACATCCCAGGGGCTCTGCTTCTCTTCCTATGAGTCTGTCTCTTGTCTCACATCACAGAATACTTCCCTCTTCCCTCCTCTCATGCGTCCCTGCTTCTTCCTACCCATCTCCAATGCCATCTAATCTCCTTCCCAGAAAGCAAATTATAAGCTCTCTCCTCTGTCTGAAGCACATTGGACATCTGTGTGAGTTTGCCCTCATTGCATCTTCGTGTACACATGTGATCCACTGTGAACTTTAGCTGTGCAGGAATAGACCCTGAGCAAGGAAGGGAAATTAGAATGAAGGTTAAGATTCTTCTCCAACTGCAGACAATATTTGATGTGTACGGACACGTGGCTATCTTATCTGTCAGATAAAAAGCCCAGGGGAGACAATTGTGAGGCAAAGCAGGAAAAGATTTTGAAGGAAGGGGGTCTGCTGGTTTTTGAGGGACATGGCCTTCCTAGTGTCCCAAAAGGTGAATAGCCCACAGGCTGAGAGGACACGTCAGCAGGCCTGAGATGAGACAGACTGTCAGTGCAGGCAGATGAGGAAAATGGGGCAGTCAGTGTGAGGTCAGTGGTCTTAGTTATGAAACTAGACGGTGCTGTGAACAGGACAGCATGGCCAGGGGATCTGGTGAGGTCAGCAGGATCACCAAGAGTGAGTGACCTGGAACCACACAGCAGGTAGACTTGAGGGTTCATGGTAGGCCAGGGGCATGTGGCCAAAGAGAAGGTGCACTTTTAGAAGTGGAAGCAGTGTGTCTCCAGAGGGGCACACACACAGAGCACTCACAAAGAAAGCGGCATGGCCACCCCCCACCTCCCGAGGCAGCAGTAGCCTGGGTAGTAGCACAGAACTTCGGTTAAAGAGCGGCAGATCCTCATAACACAATAACAGGATCCCAAAACAACTCAGGGAGCCCCAACACTGAAATGTTGAGGACCAGCCTGACATGCAAGTAGGTTGTGCCAACCTGGGATAAGGATAAAGAAGACAGAAGAGCCCTGGCCAGTTTGGCTCAGCGGCTAGAGTGTCGGCCCATGGTCCAGAAAGGCCTGGGTTCGGTTCCCGCTAGGGGCACATACCCTGGTTGCGGTTTGTCCCCGGCCCTGGCTGGGGTCGTGTGGGTGGCAGCCGCTCGATGTGTCTCTCTCACATCGATGTTTCTCTCTCTCTCCCTCCCGCTCTATCTGAAGATAAATGCAAAAATGTCCTCGGGTGAGGAGTAAAAAAAAAAAAAAAGAAGACAGAAGAATCAGGGCTTTGCCTCTATACCTGGTAGTGAGAAAAAGTGAATAAACTTGTATAGAGTTGGAAAAGCGGGGAGAAAATTGTATTCACCTAAATTCCCCTAGAAAGGGGAAGCTGTCTTTGCTGGGAACAATGTTTTGATAAGTGCTTAAGCCTGAAGCTGAGATCCCAGGGGAGGCCTGGCTATGGGTGGAGTAACGCTGCATGAGACAGGGAGGAGTTTTTGAATTCTTCATGTTATACCAAAGAGAGAGGGGGAGAAAAGAGGCTGCTGTTTGCCGCTGTTCACTGTGAATCCCTTTCCACATCACCCCCTTAAAATTTCCAAAAGTTATTAACATCATGAAATGCTTGGGGTCAAACGGAGTATACCCTTGATATTTATGTGCACATATTTATGTGTGTGGGAAGAACAAGGGGTTGGAGGCCTCTGATTCAAACAGATGCTAAGCAGAACCCAGGCACTGGCAGGGATGAAGAGGGAAAAGAGAAGGAACTCAGGAGAGATAACACCATGGGGGCACCCTGGGCAAGTTTAGCCAAATCTCAGGGGGGGCGGGGCCCCATTTGACTTCTGTGTTACTTCAGTCTGCCACAGTGTTGTTTTGGTTGTTCTCAATTGTGTGCTATATCTAAATCAACTCACAATAACAATAACACACACACATACATACACACACATCTTGGAAACTCTCCAGAAACTGTATCTATGTACTAGGTGGGCTATAATGCTAATGTCTAGCTGGGACTCTCAGGCCCACTTCAGAGTGGAAGCCTAGCCAAGGACCAGCCTTCTTTGATGCTGCCAAGCTACCCTGTCTTACCTAAGTCCCTGTCTGGACGATGGTGGCAGCACCAGAATCTTACAGCTCTTGGTTCTGGATAGGTCTAGATTGGCAGGCATCAATGCCCTCTCCCTGTCAAAGAGCTTTTGTTTTTTGTTTGTTTTTTTAATCCTCACCTAAGGATATGTTTATTGATTTAGAGAGAGAGAGAGAGAGAAAGAAACATCAATGTGAGAGAGAAACATTGATTAGTTGCCTCCTGTACACCAGGAATCGAACCCACAATCTTTTTTGGTATATGGGACGATGCTCCAACCAACTGAGACACCTGGCCAGGGCCCTGTCAGAGATCTTTAATTGGGACAGCGCCAGGGTCACAGGAGGTAGCTGGGATTGGTCATCTAGAAAGGCTGCTTGAGCCCTGGCCAGATAGCTCAGTTGGTTAGAGTGTTGTCCGGATACATCAAGGTTGCAAATTCAATCCCCAGTCAGGGCACATACAAAATCCAACCAATGAATGCATAAATGAGTGGAACAACAAATTAATGTTTCTCTCTCTTCCTCCTCTCTAAAATCAACCAATAAATAGAAAAAATTCAGAAAGGCTCCTTGAAAGAACCTTGAGTCTTCAATAGCGACATCTTCAAGCCAAGAGAGGCAAAGAAGAGTTGAACCTTCCTCACCAGAAAAGCTGATAGTTGGCCCACTGACTCCTGCCTCCCTCCGCTCAGCTTATCTTCCCAGGAACAGTTCTTGAAGGCTTTAAGGAAATGACAATGTCAAAGACAGACCCAGGCCCAAGTCTCAGGTTTATCATGTGGTTCTTGGTCTTCCTCATCTATCCATTCTGACCTGGCTCCCTTTTTTTCCTTTTTTTAATTTTTTTTTTCTTTATTGATTTGAGAGAGAGAGGAAAGGAGAGGGAGAGAGAGATAGAAACATCGAGAGAACATCGATTGACCGCCTCCTGCATGTCCCCCACTGGGGATTTGGCCCATAACCTGGGCATGTGTCCTGACCGGAAATCGAACTGGCGACCTCCTGGTGCATGGGTCGATGCTCAACTGCTGAGCCACACCGGCCGGACTGACCTGGCTCCCTTTGAAAACAACCCCCAGACCTAGGGTGAGATATGCCTCTTGAATAATTCATGGGCAGCCCAGGAAACAAGCAGAAGGAAAGACTTCTGTAGTGATCTCCTGAGACACCATGGAAAGGTCTTTGAGAAAAATATATTGGTATTGGTGTGGGGACCCAAAGTGATGGCTCATGAGGCAGGCAAGCTTCACTCTGTCTCATGTGGCATAATAAATGAGGTCATTATTCATGTTTGGAAAGAGATGTCTTGAGGCGCTGGACAGAGACAGTGTGTATATTCTGGCCCCCGCCCTTGGTGGGCAGATCTTCCTGAACCCAGATTAACTACCCAGCCTTGCATCTTACCGGGCCTTGAGGGACATCAAGCTTTTATGGTAGGAGGAATGCACATCCAGTGCCACCAGCCGGGGAATATCTGGGCACCCCCCTAGCTGGTCCCAGGACAGGCTGGCAGGGGTCTTCTTTTCTATTGGGAGACTAGAGGAGGCCACGTCAGTCTTCCAAACAGCCTCCATCTGGTTACCCCTTTGGCTGGGGGTGCAGGAGGTGGGGTGGAACGTATAAAAAAGAGACAAAAAGTTAGATATACAGAGAGAAAGACTGAGGATTAACAAGCTTTCCAGGGCCACAAGGCTCAAGACACTGTTTTCTTCCCTTCTCAAATAGTTGTTACCGCCCTCCTTGTCGCCTCTCTTCCCCTTAACTCGAAGTCTCACTCCCCTGGGGCTCCTTTGGCTGAGGAGGCTGGAAGAGGCTCCCCTAGGCACATGTCCTGGAGCTGAAGTCCTGAACTGGGCCACACTCGGGTGGGTGCAGATGTGGGCTCACAGTGTGTCTTTTTGAGCCCGGGGTCCCACGGTGGGAATGATCAGGCTTGTTTATATGGACAAACCAATGGCAGGTGCTAGACCAATGCTCAGGGTAGAACTGGTTGTAAGTTCTCAGCTGTGGGTGCTCAGAATCTTTCCATTGCATAGTTTGAAACATATTTGGTTAGGCTGGCTCCTGAAGCCCACACAGCACCACATATACACATCCCCCTGTCTGAGCCAATGGCCAAACCTGAGCAGGGCAGCTGAGAAGACAGGTGCCTTGCAACTCATGGGGTGAGCCTTGCCTGTCTGTGCCCTAGAAGAGCTGCCAGCCTCCCCAATCTGGCCACCCTGCTCCCTGCTTCTCCACCCATCCAGCTGGCTGTGCCCTTGGCTTCCCTGCACCTACCCGGCCATCCACAGGGGCACACATTCCTGGTGCTTAGACAGAAGATGCTCTGGGGGCTGCTTGCAGAAGCGGCTGCTGGGGTGGACATGCCGGAGTAAGGATGGGGACGGCTTGTTTTTCCTTGACTTTGGGGAGGTGACCACAGGGGTGTGCAGGTGAATGTTCCACTTCAGCTGGAGCTAGAGGAAGCAGAGAGGCATTAGGGAGACAGGAAGTCATCCCCTCTCTGGGGCAGGAGGAGGCATTGCCTAACTCAGAGCTGAGCAGAGAGGGTGAGACCCAGGGAATTCCTCCAATTAGAAACCCCTGGGGCCCCAGGGTATCAAATTTCCTAGAAATTCCTTGAATTCTTATTTGATAGATTAGTTCCTAATATCTCCTTTGCTGTGGAGAATCTGAACAATGGGTAAAACAGCAAGGAAAAAAACAAAAAGGCAGTCAGAGCAGCAGGGTTAATGACGTGAGGCCAGGCTGTGCCTGGAATGCTTAGGGTCTCTTTCATCCAGCCCCCACCCAGGCACTGGGCAAGGAGCTGGGGAAACCCTCACAATCACCAAAAGAAGTCATATGGTCTCATTTCTTCTCAACCTCAAAGGCAATTTAGCAAGTTAGGACACTTACAAGAGATGATCAGGACTAGTATAAGATGATAGGAAACTGAGTTGGGAGATACCCTCCATGGCCAAGGCTCTTCTAACTGCCTGTGGCTGCACTTACAGAGTCCCTCAGCACACTGCCTCCCCCAGAGCTAGGCCACTGCTGTTCAGGACTCAGGGGCTTACCTGCTGGCCCAGCCCTAGGTTTTGAGTCACTGCTTTAGGATTCTCCGATCCCTTCAAGCCATGGGCTAGCCCCTTGGGGACTGTGTCAGCACTCGCTACTTCTCTGCCCCAGTAACAGGGGAAGGAGTAAAAGAAACTGAAGCCAGCCCTCAGAGAGTAAAAATAGGCCAAACCCAACAGACTGGGACTCAGAATGACTTTAGACTCTTAATAACACCAAAACCTAGAAAGCAATGAGCAGTGTCTTCAAAATCATGAAGGAAAATGAATTCTAACCTAAACTTCCATATCCAGGCAAACTGTCAACTAAGACTGAGAGTAGATACTAAGTAAAGATGTTTTCAGACAACCAGGGTCTCAGTGATTTCACCTGCCAGGAACCCTTTGTCAGGAAGTGACTAGAGGAGGTGCTCCACGGAAGGGAGACCTGGCATCTAGGAAGCAGCGGAGCTGTCCCCAGAGAGAAGCAAAGCAAGTGCCCAGCGCAAGGGTGAAGACAGCTGTGACCAAGCCTGGAGAACTTACAGGAGCAGGGCAGAGAGACCCACAGGGGAGGGAGAACCTCGGTGCAAAGCTGGGACTGTGGAATCCAGCTACCCACCCCCTCAGAAGAGTCTTTCCTCTGTAGCTCTTTTTGAAAGTCCCTCTCTATTGCTCTCCCCCTATATGGAGAATGGAAAGCTGCCCTTCTTTACACTCAGGCCTCCTCCAGCCTTAACCTCTTCCTGGTTCAGAGGCTTTAACCTGTTCTCTTGTTTACCATCTGCCCTTCTTGCCCCCAGTCACACTCCACATTCCTACTGGTTCATTTCCTGGCCCCATCCCTACTGTCTGTGCTGACCCCAGAGAAGGTCAGCAGGCAGGAGACCCACCTTGGGGAACATGGTCACCATGCTGCTCAGGCACTCTCGGCGCTTCTCCTCCAGGCCCTTCTGCTTGTCCGTCCAGGCCTTCAGGCGGAGGCCCTGCAGGTGATCGATGTTTTCCAGGAAGATGTAGAGACTCTGGGCCTTGTAGGTAGCCCCAGTTTGTCTCATGGCTTGTATGTGGTTGATCACTTCTTGTCTGGAGAGAAAGGGAAGTCATTTAGTGGGTGAAGGGACCTCCTTTTCCCCCTAAGTCTGTTAACCAGAGATGACTCCACATTTGTAATTCCTAGGAACAAGAAGAAAAGTGAGGTTGATGAGAGGTAGGGAAGACAGGGAGCAGAGAAGTGGGAGTCAGTGTCAGGTGAGGAGCCTTGGGGATGGGTTGGAAATAGGAAAAAAGTAAGGCAAGTGGGGGAGCATATTAAGTGGGTTATGGATGGGGCAGATAGGAAGAAAGGAAGAAATAAGGAAGTGGGCTTAAGAGAAAAAGCCTATTATAGGGAGAACAGTGTGTAAGCACCCTACCTCCACTCCTTCAGGGTTGCCCAAGGCCTCAGGGGGACCTTTTTCAGACCTAGGGTGATTCTCCCTGTCCCCTCTTGGCCCATGCTCCTCCTTTACCCTTGGGTTTTGACTGCCCACACATCACAGTGGGTGTGGGTAGGTGCCAGGGAGGACCTACCGGAGGCTCTGGAAGCATCTGTATAGGATATACTTATGGCACAGGTTTTGCAGCCTGAGCATGGTCAGCTCCATGGTGGTGGTGGTGAGCTCCAGGGCCTTGCTGCGCAGGAAGTTGGGCAGCCTCTGCTCAGCATCCTCACTCAGGAGCTGCAGGTTCTTCCTCTGGGCCTCCACGTCCATGTGGTATACCTTCCCCTTCAGAGTTATAGAGGATATATGCAAAGGGGGTTGGGTCACTTTTCGGATAGATGCCCCTGTGACAGGAAAGGAGGCTGATTTCCTGGGCTTTGTGGGAACCTGGTGGGTCCATGGTTTCTGAGTTAACTTGGTTGAACTCATGGACCTCTGATCTCCTGGGGTGGGCTGCTGGGTATTAGGGGACCTGGGTAAGTGTGGCCTCCGGCCTTGGTGAGCAGATTGGGCTCGACTTGGGGGAGGTGCCAGTGATGCCTTCTCCAAGTCCCTCCATCGACTGGTAGTCACGAAGATCATCCTCTCCTTGTCCTCACTTGGCCACTCCAGCTCCCTCTGTGGGCCCCCTTCCTCCTTTTCCATCTGGACCAATTTCTGCTGCTGCTCCTTTGCCACTTCCTCCATCTCCCACTGTCGCAGCTTCTCCTGGTGCTCCTGCTCTAGCAGAGCCCACTTCTTCTGCCGCTGCAGCCACAGCTCTTCCTCCTCCTGCCACTGCTGCCTCCGCCTCTGCCAGCTGAATTCCTCTTCCCAGTGCTCCACCGTCCTGGAGCTCTCTGGAGACAGCTGTTCCCTAAAATGGGACTTGATTTGGAGTCCTTCTTTCTCCTGGGCTGCTTCCTGGAAGAAGTCCTTCTCGTCTTTGACTTTGTGGCCTGGGCTCTCTGTCACTGGTATTTCCCATTTCTTGGGAAACTTGTGATCCCCTGAGGATGGCAACATAAGCTGAAGACTTCCATTGTCCCTGCTGCTGTATGCATCTGCAATCCTTGAATGCATAGTCATGATGGAAAGTGGCTGACATGTTAAAGACCTAACACCACTGTCCCAAGCTGTGGCCACAGGACTTGGGGAAAGTGGTGAAAACAACTTCTCTTCCTTCTCGGGTTCCTGTTGGGTTTCCTCCATGACTGATTCTTTCTTTGGGAGAGTCTCTTTCTCAGGAGGGCCCAGGGAGTCAACAGAGATCTTGGTCAGGTCTTCTGCTTGACTTCTAGCAGATTGAGCCTTATTTAGTTGAAACTCTAAGGCGTACTTTATCAGGAGAAGGTCATGGTACTTTCCCCCTAGAGTTTCTACCTGCCTTAATAGGGCATCCCTCTTACTCTCAAGGACTTGGAGGGACTGCTGGAAGTATAGCCTCTGGCTGCTGAGTTCTTTGGTCATCTCAGTTTTCAGTTGCCTGTATTTGGTCTCCAAGCCCCTGTTCTCATTGTGCTGGAGGATCAATGCTTTGTTGAGGTTCTCCACCACAGCAGACATGTATCTGATGGCCCTGACCTCCTCCTGATTGAACATGGTGGAGTCCAGGAGTTCCTCCAGCATGGACCTCACTTCAGAAACCCTCCTGCAGGTAGTATTTTTGTCCTGGAGCATCTGCTCTGGGCTCAGTGGCTGAGGGTAGGATGTAGATTTTTGCAGGCTTTGTTCCCGCCAGCCTTGCCAGAAGACGTGTTTGGACACTAGAAGAAGTAGAGAGAACAAAGGCAATAAGCTCCCATGGGTCCCAAGGATTATACTGCTTCTCCAAATGCTGCTTGGCCAAATTCTCATCCAGTCCTCCTAGAGCTTTGGCAAGAAAGGAGCTGGGGCTATATGTGAGGCCAGGGGAGATGTCAGGAGAGATCTCTGCCAGGCTCAGAGCTTGCTGAGGGCTTACCTGTTAGGGCCTACCAGCTCCATAACACCTACAGGGCCCAGAGGGGCCTGGAATTACTCAATCCAGTTCAACTCAATTCAAATATTTCCCTGGAGCAAAGTTACTTTTCTAATCATGCTACTTCCCAGCCTCAATACCTATGTTTGCCAATTATCCAAATGCTGGAAGCCTACCTGGCACTTAGACTCCAGATCACCTGGGAAACTTTATTTCCCTTTCTTGTTATCACTGAACTGTGTTTGTAGAGAATTTATCACACGGTCCTATAACTCTTCATATGTTTGTTTGTTTTAATGATTAATATCTTTTTCCATTTGGGGGGTTACAAACTCCTTTGATACTTTGATGAAAGCAGGAGACCTTCTCCCCAGGAAAACATACATAAACACAGATTGTGCACTCTATGTTTAAACCCGTTCATAGACGTCAGCCCCTCAGGACTGGGTCATGGTCATAGTTGTATCGCCTTGGATCTACCATGTGTAGGGCTGCTGGAGTGATTATCTTGGAGCACCCATTCATTTGCCCACTCAACAAACATCACTGGCAAAAAAAAAAAAATTGGCTAACTTTGGATGAGGGCTAAAGGAAATATGGAAATTAAATGACAGTGAAGTCAAGCTAGCATCCCGCTAATACTGCCAGAGAGATCATATGGCCTAGTGGTTCAGAGCTGGATTCTGGAATCAGATAACTTGGTCTTGAATCTCATCTTTACCACTTGCTTTAGGCAAGTTTCCTAACTTCTCAGTGCCTCTGTTTCTGAAAGATGGGGATAATCATAACATCTAATTCATAGTATTTAACTTAACGCATGGTTAGTGCCAACTATAGTACCAGGTACCTAGTAAGTACTCAATAACTAATCCCTAAAAAGAATTGAATAAGACAAAGCCTTTGCCTTCTAGGAGTTTATATTCCAGCAAGGAAATAAGTCAAGTATACAAATAACTATATTTGGAGAAATAATATGGTAAGGATTGTAGGAGAGATTGTCTTCTCATCCACCTTTCCCTGCTTCCTCCCTCCTTCAACCATGGACCTTGCTTGATGATAAGGAACCTGGCCTTGAGAGTCAATGGTAGAATGCTAATATTAGCTATTGTTCATTCAGCCCTGAGCATATTCTTATTGCCAGATATCTGTACCAAGTGGAACCTCGCAAGTGGGCAGTATCCTTTTCATTTTGTACATGAGGAAAGTGAGGTTCAGAAAGATGAAGTAACTTGCCCAAAGTCACACAGCCATAAATTGGTACACAGGATTCAAAGTCAGGCCTGTGTGATTCTGAAGCCCATGCTTTCAAGTAAGATTAAGAAGCTAGAGCCTGGCCAGTGTGGCTCAGTGGTTGAGCATCGACCCATACACCAAGAGGTTGCCAGTTTGATTCCTGGTCAGGGCACATGCCCAGGTTGTGGGCCTGATCCCCAGTGGGGAGCATGCAGGAGGCAGCCAATCAATGTTCTCTCTCATCGATGTTTCTATCTCTGTCCCTCTCCCTCTCTCTCTAAAATCAATAAAGAAAAAGAAGAAGAAGAAGCCAAAAAACCTAAGTGTAGGGCCTGGTTTTGTCACAAGCTTTCTTTGTGGTCCCTTCTCTTCTTTGAGCTTCAATGTTCTCATCTACAAAATGTAGGAGTTAGATAATCTCAGGTCCCTTCTCGTGCTGATAGTAAAATTTCAAGGTTGAACCATGTTGTTGACTGACCACTTCTGGAGTAGCCACAATTAAAAGGTTCTGGAACCTTTGGGAGAGTCTCACCAGATTCTCGGCTCTGTGGCTAGGTTTAGAGTAAGGAAAGGATGTACCTCAGGCTCTAGCTACAAACTCCAACTTTTCTGGCCTTCCAGCCTTGTTCCCCAGAACTTGCATGAGGCTACAACTCCAGGGAGCACCAATAGGTGATGTCTCCACATCACCCCTTCCTCCAGCCCCAAGGGAGAGCTCAGAACTGCTTAGTGCTCAGCTTGGGTTTAATATCCCAACCGCTTTCCCTGGCTGGTGTGCCTCAGTGGTTAGAGTGTTGGCCTGTGCACCAAAGGGTCACAGTTCAATTCCCAGTCAAGGGCATGTACCTAGGTTGCACGTTTAATCCCCAGCCCCGGTCGGGGCACGCGCCAGAGGCAACCAATCAATGTCTATCTCTCACATCAATGTTTTTTCTCTCTCCCTCCCACCCTCCCTCCCTCCTTTCCACGCTTTCTAAAAATCAATGGAAAAATTATCCTTGGGTGAAGATTAACAAACAAACAAAAAATATCCCAACCCCTCACCACTGCCCATCCATCTCAGATAAAGCTTTTGTTTTATCTGAGTCAGAAAGACCCCCATGGACCCTGGTTATGTGACTTCTCCCCTGAGATGGCATCCACCCCATCCAGCCCCCCCTCCCAGGTACTCCTGGAACCTACTTTGTGCCCTTTTCTTTTGTCCTTCAATAAGAGTGGAACAAAGGGAAATGAGAGACTCAATGCCTCCTTTGGTGGTGATGAGGGAGAGAGGTAACACCTTCTCCATCACCTCAATCCATTCATCCATGACTTCCTCTTCTGTCTCACTCTTCCTGTTCCTGATCTCATAGGTCAGACTGTCACCTGGAGAGGGAATGGGAGGTTTAGGCTGAGAACAATCTGTCTTCTACAGAGCTCCAAGCAGCCCCATCACACAGGGGTTACAATAACAGGTTTTGAGATCAAACTGGTTTCACCTCTTACTAGCTATTTGATGTTGGGCATGTCGTTTATGCCCCTGAGCCTCAGTATCCTTGCCTATAAAAGGATTGGATGGAGATTAAATGAGATAATACATGTGAAATGATCAATGTGAGGCCTGCAATGTAGAAAATATGTAATAGAGACATTAAATAGTATTGTTGTACTATAAGGCCAGGGATGTGTCTGCCTTGTTATTGCTCTACTCCAGGATCTGGACAGTTAAATGGATTAACTGGAGTCCACAGCCCTGCTTAGTTCCTGGGGGTGGCAGAAGAACCACTGAACTGAGAGCTCCTCGGGGACAGGGCAGTGTGAGGGGGATTGGGCACATCCCTATATCACCTTCTTCCAACATTGCAGCATCTATCATACTTCACAGCAGACTGAGATCTCGTGATGGGGTAACTCTGATAATGGGGGTAGCACCTGGCTCCGGGGTTGCACGCAGTTGGTCCACACCCAAATGGCTATACTAGTTTCTTAAAGCTAGCATCAGTGCTGTTTGGTCCAGTGTTCATGCAGTAAGGATCATTTAGTACTGTGAATAACATCCTTCAGTTCCTGTATAAAATAGCTAGTGTGTACCACCAAAAAACTATTAGAATAAATAAATTCAGTAAAGTTGCACAATACAAAATTAACATACAAAGATCAATTGCATTTCTATACACTAACAATGAACTATCTGAAAAAGAAAGAAAGAAAATTCCATTTACAGTAGCATCAAAAATAATAAATACTTAGGCCCGGCTGGTGTGGCTCAGTGGATTGAGCATTGTCCCATGGACTGAGAGGTCCTGGTTCAATTTCTGGTCAGGGCACATGCCTGGGTTGTGGGCTCGATACCTGGTTGGGGGGCATGCAGGAGGCAGCCGATGGATGTCTGTCTTTCACATCATGTTTCTATCTCTCTTTCTCCCTTCCTCTCTCTCTAAAAAATCAATAAAAATAAATGAAAAAACAATAAATACTTAGGAATAAATTTAACCAAAGAGGTGAAGGATCTCTATACTGAAAACTATAAGACACTGATGAAAGAAACTGAAGAATATACATATAAATGGAAAGATACCCCATGTTCATGAATTGGAAAAATTAATATTGTTAAAATGTCCATACTACCCAAAACCATCTATAGATTCAATACAATACGAATGGTATTTTTTTACAGAAATAAAAAAAAACAATTCTAAAATTTATATAGAACCACAAAAGCTCCCAAATAGCCAAAGCAATCCTGAGAAAGAAAAACAAAATATCAACCCAGGCGAATGTGGCTCAGTTGGGTGGGCGTTGTCCTGTGTACCAGAGGGTTGCTGGTTAAACTGCCAGTTAAGGCACATGCCCAGGTTGTGAGCTTAGTCCCTAATAGAGGGCATGCAGGAGGCAGCTGATCGATGTTATGCTCTCACATCAATGTTTCTCTCTCTAAAAAATCAATAAAAATAATATTTATTGCCCTGGCCGGTTTGGCTCAGCGGTTAGAGCATCGGACTGCGGTCCAGAGAGACCCGGGTTCGGTTCCCGCTAAGGGCATGTACCTCGGTTGCAGTTTGTCCCCGGCCCTGGTTGGTTGTGCGGGTGGCAGCCACTCGATGTGTCCCTTTCACGTTGATGTTTCTCTCTCTCTCTCTTCCCCTCTCTCCTTCCCACTCTATCTGAACAAAAAATGAAAAAATGTCCTCGGGTGAGGATTAAAAATAATAATAATAATAATAATATTTATTTATTTATTTTTATTTTTAGGGAGTGAGAGATAGAAACATCGATATGAGAGAGAAACACGGATAAGCTGCCTCCTGCAGGCCTCCCACTGGGGATCGAGCCTGAAACCTGGGCAGGCGCCCTGACCGGGAATTGAACCGGGACCTCTCAGTCCATGGGATGATACCCAGTCCACTGGCCACACCAGCCAGGCAATAAAAAAATATATATTTTTTTTATTGATTTTACAGAGAGAGGAAGGGAGAGGAAGAGAGAGATGGTAACATCTATGAGAGAGGACATCAACTGGCTGCCTCCTGCATGCCCCCCACTGAGGATCAGGCCCACAACCTGGGCATGTGCCTTGACTGGGAATCAAACTGGCGACCTCTTGGTACATGGGTCGACGTTCAACCACTGAGCCACACCGGCCGGGCATAAAAATATTTAAAAAAAAAAAAAAGGGAAAATAGCCTGGTCAGTGTGGCTCAGTGGTTGAACATCGACCCATGCACCAAGAGGTCGCCAGTTCGATTCCCGGTCAGGGCACATGCCCAGGTTGTGGGCCTGATCCTCAGTGGGGGGCATGCAGGAGGCGGCCAGTTGATGTCCTCTCTCATAGATGTTACCATCTCTCTCTTCCTCTCCCTTCCTCTCTCTCTAAAATCAATAAAGAAAAAAAAATTTTTTTTAAAGAAGGAAATCCTGCCATTTGCAACAACATGAATGGACCTTGAGGGTAGTTGGTTAAGTGAAATAAGTCGGACAGAGAAAGATAATACTGTATGACCTTGCTTATGTGTGGACTCTAAAAAGTTTTAGAAACAGAGAGTAGATTGGTGGTTACCAGGGGCTGGGAAGTCGGGGTAAACAGGGAGATGTTGGACAAAGGGTACAAACTTTCAATTATAAGATGAATAAGTTCTGGGGATCTAATGTACAGTATGGTGACTATAGTTAACAATAATGTATTGTATACTTGAAATTTGCCAAGAGAGTAGATCTTAAAGGTTCTCACCACATAAAAAAGGGTAACTATGTGAGATGATGGATGTGTTAAATAATTTTATTGTGATAATAATTTCACAACATATATATATATATATATATATATATATATATATATATCACTGTACACACTAAATTTACACAATGTTATTTTTCAATTAAGTCTCAATAAAGGTGGAAACATTATAAATAAAATAAAATAGCTAGGGTGGGTCTGAAGTTAGTTTCCTTCTTGCTAAAGAATGGGATAATATAATGGACCTGTGACGTAGGCTTCATCACATATGGCAGCTAATGTTACATTTTGGACAATTACATGTTTGCCACTCTGGGGAGTGAAAGTGATGTGTTGTGGCATGAGTGGGAGAATGTTTCACTGGACAGCCACTGTGATATGTCTTTTGCTCCCCCTGCACCACCACCCTGCACTCCCCTCCCAGAGAATGCAGACAGAGGATAGCAAAGGGAAGAGACTGAGCAAGCTGGAAGGCATCCAGCCCACAAACTCACCCCAGTCACCCAGCCAGCGGAGAATTTCGTATAAGTGCTTCTCTTTAGTCTTAGCATCTTTGGAGAAGGAGGCAATTTTCTCCAACAAGATGAATCTTTTCTTGCCCTTTTGCTCCATCTGGTAAGATTTTGCCTTTTCCTTTAAATCGTATCCCAGTTCTTCCTGGAAGCGGTTGATGACACAATTGACATTGTCCAAGATGTCGGCGAGCTGGGAAGAAATATCCTATATGGAAGATGGAAGATTATAGTGCTTAGAGGTATGAACTCTGCAACCAGATGCCATGTTCTAGTAGTGTGATCTTAGCCAAGTCATGTAACCTCTTGGGGCCTCTGTCTTCTTATTTGTAAAGTGGAGAGCATTATAGTACCTATGTCACAGGGTTTCTGTAAATATTAAATGAATTTGTAAAGCACTTAGGACAGTGTCTGGCACATAAAATGAGTAGCTCTTATTACTGTCATTTTGATTATTAAGACCAGGTCAGGGAGAGAATACTAAAAATCCACAACAGTCACTTCAGAATTTGCTGGGGATGTCTAGATATCTCTCTTCACAAGGATCTAGAGACAACAGACTGGAAAAATTAGGCCCCAAGAAACTCTCAGGATCAGAGGCTCCCATAAAAAATGCACTAGAGGCTCAAGAGCAGGTGGTTGATTCCAGCCTTTGGCCATTTCATTGTGAGCTTCTAGGGCTCAGCATGGGGGATTCTGACAGGTCACCAATAACAGACCCCTCCTCTTGCCTTGCTATGACCCACCCTATGTGTCTCAGGGCCATCCTAGGGTTTCCATGGGCTCTTCCCTTCCTGGGCCCAGCCCTGCCTCGGGTGGGGGGGGGGGGGTGATTTGACTATGGCCTGCCCTGAGGAGGCCAAGTCTACAAAGTGGATACAGTATTTTCACTAATCTGTCTGAAAACCCAGCTTGCCAAGGATCCCAGGACCCCCAAGGGCCCAGACCTGGAATCTTGCCCAAATCTGGGATCAGTCCCCAACTGCCACAACAGACCCCAACAGAAGGGTTATTCCCTCATCTCCACAGTTACCTCCTGAGCCCGAGTTAGCTGGGCTGCCTCAATCCTCGAGATGATGGCTTTCACTGATGCAGGAGTCACCAACTGTGAGGGCTCATCTTTCTCCATTTTTGGACCACTTTGTTAGTCACAAAGATGTCCTATGTCTCTAGTACACAAGCCTGGACACGTGATGTTGGCTGCTTTGGAATTAAGGGCCCTGAGGCACCTTCTGGGTACCTTATGCCTAGCCACAGCTCCTGGTAACTGCCAGACATCGGGTTCCAACTGACCTTCTTTTCTCCAGTGACATCATCAGTTTGATTGGAAGAATGATTGTCATCTATCTGTTTGATCTTCTAGCTGTTACCTAATATATATTAACTTGGCCTGTTGCTTAAAAAAAAATTAAATGTTTTGCTCCCAAATTAAGTGTTAATGGTAAAAAATAGGAAAAAGCAATTAGAAAAAGTTCTTTTTCTAAAGAGAACTTTAAAAAAATTATAGCCGGGTTTGGGGTGGGGGGGGGGCGGGATTGGGAGGAGGGTGTCAATGGGGGGAAAAGGAGAAACATCTGTAACAAAAATAAATTAATAAAAAAATTAAAAATTAAAAAAATTTGCCCTGGCCGGTTTGGCTCAGCGGTTAGAGCGTCGGCCCGCGGTCTGGAGAGACCCGGGTTCGGTTCCTGCTAGGGGCACGTACCTCGGTTGCAGTTTGTCCCCGGCCCCTGTTGGGGTTGTGTGGGTGGCGCCCAGTCGATGTGTCTCTCCCACATTGATGTTTCTTCTCTCTCTCTCTTCCTCCCTCTCTCCCTCTAGCTCTATGAATGCAAAAAGTGTCCTCAGGTGAGGATTAAAAAAAATAAAATAAAAAAATTTATAGTCAATCAACTAATGGCAGTATGTTTGCATTTGCACCAGGGATTAGGGCTCAATCAGCACTTTTCACTTACTGAAGGTGCTCCTCATTGCAAGAGGCCTTTTAAAAACAAATGGTTAAAATGGACATTGTTGTATGCCCAGGACCTAGAACTGTGCTTGGCACATAGTAGGCACTTAATAAACACTTGTTGAATGAACAAATATGTAAGTACAAATACATATACATGCAAATTATTCTTCCATGCAACTGAAAAGTATTCCCATTTAAGAGATAAGTAATCAAAGTAAGTTCAGTTCTTAGCAGAGCTATAGCCACTTAATAACTTGTCATCTGACACCCACCTGTCTTTCATATACTATCATTCATTCACTTACTCAAAGTTACTTCTTTCATTGACTCTTTCACTCAAAAAACACTTACTGGTAACATTCTGTGTGCCAGGCATGGGGTGAGGTGCTGGAAATATAGAAAAAAGTGAGATCTGTCAGAGGTGCTCATACCTTGGCTTATGGATACCTGTCTATATATCTGGCACTGGATGGCCCTTTAATCCTTACAATTTCAGAGCATGTTGTAGTTTATAAATAAATTATTCATCCTTACAAACATGTGTGAGGCAACTACAACTCAGAGGAGTTAGGAGATTTACCTCAAGCTACAGAGCCGGGAGGTAGTGTCAGGACTTCAACCTGGCTTCCTGACTCCCAATGTAGGGTCGTTTCTTTTTTTCCCCCTTTTCCTTTCCCACTCCCTTCCTTTCTCCTTTCTTTTAAACCCAACATACTGATAATTAAATTACATATAAATGACATGAACATCAAATTAAAAAATAAAGATTGTGCCCTGGCTGGTTTGGCTCAGTGGTTAGAGAGTTGGCCCATGGACCAAAGGGTCACGGGTTTGATTCCTGGTCAAGAGCGCATACCTGAGTTGCAGGTTCGATTCCTGGCCCAGGGGTTGTGAGGGAGGCAGCCAATCGATGTGTCTCTCTCACATTGATGTTTCTCTCTCTCCCTCCCTCCCTCCCTTTCACTTTATCTAGAAATCAATGGAAAAATATCCTTGAGTGAGGATTAACAAAAATTTTTTAAAAGGTTGTATAATTCAATTAAAAACCAAGACTCAACTATCTGCTGTCTGTAAGAAACATACTTTAAATAAAAAGATATCTATGGGTTAAAAGTAAAAGAATGGAAAGAGATAAACCAGGCTAATACTAATCAAAAGAACACTGGAGTGGCTATATTAATAACAGGTTTTAGAACAAGAAATATTACCAAAGATCAAAAGGGAGGGACTTTCCATATCAATAAACGTGTAAATTAATAAAGGGGACATAATCCTATATGTGTATGCACCTAATAACATAGCTTCAAAATACATGAAGCAAAAAACTTACAGAGTGAAGGGAGAAATGAATAAATCCACAATTATAGTTAGAGATATCAATATTTCTATTACAGGAATTGGGTAGAAGTAGAAAAAGTAAGTAAGGATATAGAGGTTTTGAAAAACACTTATCAACCAACACAATTCAATTGACATTTATAGAACACTTTACCCAACAACAGCAGGACACATATTATTTCCAAATACATACGGAACAATAATCTGAGTCATAAAACAAATATCAATAAACTTGAGAAGATTAGAATCATACAAAATATGTTCTCTGACCACAATGAAATTAAACTATAAATCAATAATTGAGAAGTATCTAGAAAATCCCCAAATATTTGTAGATTAAACATACATCTATATAACCCATGAGTCAAAGAAGAAATAAGGAAGATTATGAAATAATTTGAACTGAGTGAAAATGAAAACAAAATTTGTAAGATGCTGCTACAGCAGTGCTTAGAGAAAGAAACTAGAAAAGGAAGAACAGAGAAAATCAAAGTAAGCAGAAGGAAATAATAAGGTTAAGAGTAGAAATCAATAAAATAGAAAGCAGAAAAACAAAAACAGAGAAAATTTTTGCTACCAAAAACCGGTTCTTTGAAAAAAATTAATAAAATTGATAAACTCTAGCCAGTTTACCAGGAAAAAGAGAGAGAAGACACAAATTATCAACCTCAGTAATGAAAGAGAGGACATCACTACAGACCCTACAGTGGAAATAGTAAGAGAGTATTACGAAAAAACTGTCAATAAAGTTGGTAAGCTGGATGAAATGAACAAATTCCTTGAAACGCACAACCTATCAATGTTCACTAAAGAAGAGAAAACCTGAAAAGCCCTATATCTACTAAAGAAACTGGATATGTTACTAAAAGCCTTTCCTGCTAAGAAAACTCCAGCCCCAGAAGGCTTAATGGGTGAATTTTGCCAAGCATTTAAGGAAAAAAATAGTACAATTTTATAAAAACTCTCCCAGAAAATTGAATGGTAGGGAACATTTCTCAAACCATTTTGAGGTTAGCATTACCTTGCTACTCAAGCCAGACAAAAATATTACAAGGAAAAAAATCCAATATCCCTCACAAACAGAGACACAAAAGGAAAGGATATGGAAGCTTCTGACTGGAAAAAAAAAAAATTATTTGCAAAATGCATGTTTGATAAAGGACTTGTATCCAGAATATATACAGAACCATTACAACTCAATGACAAGAAGAAAAATAATCTTTTTTTTTAAAGGGTAAAAGATTTGAATAGACACATCACTAAAGAAGATACACAAATGGTAAATAAGCACATGTAAAGATTCTCAACATCATTAGTTGTTAGGGAAATGAAAGTTAAAACCACAATGAGATGCCAAGTCTGACAAGGATGAGTCCAACAATAAAAAGTGTGAAAATACCAAGTGTTGGAGGAGGATGTTGGTAAAGTGAAAACCTCATATGTTGCTGATGAGAATGTAAAATGGTAGAGCCACTTTGGAAAACAGTTTGGCAGTTTTTTAAAAAGTTAAATATACATTTCCATACAACCCAGTAATCCCACTCCTAGGTAATGAAAACACATGTCCACACAAAGACCTATCCACAAACATTCATAAGCAGCTCTATTTGTTATAGCACAAACCAGCAAACAACCAAAATGTCATCAACTGGCGAATGGATAAACAAATTGTAGTATGTCCATGCAATGAAATATTCTACTTAACACTAAAAAGGAATGAATTAGTAATACATGCAACAAAATGGATAATCTCAAAATCATTATGCTAAGTGAAAGAAGCTAGACACAAACTACTAAAAACTATATGATTCCATTTACCTGAAATTCTGGAAAGGCAAAATTAGAATGACAGAAAGAAGATAAGTAAATGCCAGGAGCCAGACAAGGAGGAAGAGACTGACTAATAGGGCACAAAGGAAGTTTCTGAGTGAAGGAAATGTTTTTTTTTTTTGTTTTTCTGTTTTTTAATCCTCACCTGAGGATATCTCTCCATCTTCAGATAGAGGGGGGGGAGGGAGAGAGAGAGAAACATCTATGTGAGAGAGAGACACATTAATTGGTTGCCTCCTGCACAACCCCAACCAGGGCCAGGGACTGAACTGCAACCAAGGTACATGCCCATGACCAGAATCGAACCCGTGACTCTTTGGTCCACAGGCTGATGCTCTAACTGTTGAGCCAAACTGGCCAGGGCTGATTTTTTTAAATGTAATTTTTATAATGCCTGACTATGGTGGGATTGTGGGAAGAAAGTACAAGAGGCTGGAAGTTAGGAGGGTATTGGAGGGTGTAAGGAAATAACCCTTCCTCTTTTCAGTGGCAAGTCTTCTCTACTTTCATTCCCTTTTCCCCTGGGGCTAGGATGCTCCCTCTTCCAAGCTCCTTTCCCATGCAGCTTGGTGGCCAATAGCAACACCTTCACCACAGTTCAAGGGCCACAATTAGGTGATCACTAGCCCAGGAAAGATGTTTGTAAATTTTTTTTTTGGACCACGTGCTCTTGTGTGAAGGAGAAGACCCAAAATTGGACTTTGAAGCCACAATAAGCACCTTGCCCAAAGAGCTGGTGAGAAATTGTATACGAGTTAAGAAAAGACATGAACTAAAAAAATAAAAAATATAGCCCTGGCTGGTTTGGCTCAGCGGTTGGAGCGTCAGCCCACGGACCAGAGAGTCCCGGGTTCGGTTCCTGCTGAGGGCACGTACCTTGGTTGCAGTTTGTCCCTGGCCCCAATTGGAGTCATGTGGGTGGCGACCAGTCGATGTGTCTCTCTCACATCAATGTTTCTCTCTCTCTTCCTCCCTCTCTCCCTCCAGCTCTGAAGATAAATGCAAAAATGTCCTCAGTTGAGGATAAAAAATAATAATAATAAAAATAAATAATAAAATAAATATATAAAATAAAAGGAAAAAGAAAGGCAGCCCAAGAGAAACAGACTGTGCACCCAGGAGCCTCGGCCCATACTCATGGTTGACAGCCATGAGCCCAAGCTGGGCCCAAGGCCTCTATCTCACAACAAAGTCCTAAATCCACCTGGAGGCAAATTCAGTATTTCCTTCTACTAGAGAAGATACTGCTTCCCCTGTAGCCAGACAAGAAACTCGAGAGGTAGGATTTCAAGTGTTATAGTTTCTTTTAGCCCAAAGGAACCGGGGTGGGGAGAGGGTCTGTAATGTATCTGAAGCCACTGCTCAGGCTCCATTGCCACCACGAGAGCCACAGAGGACCTTGCCTTCCACATTGCTGAGATATATCTTCGTGGGGAAAAAATGTGACTCCTTGGTGAACACTCATTTGCAATTTTGGATGTGAGAGGGACTCTCAGATGGGCTGAGTGGGGGGCTGGTGCAGGCTACAGGGGGCCTGATGAAGTGGGATCTTCCATATTCTTGTTGCATTGGCAATCTGTCAGCCAACTGGGTATCGAGGAATCACTACAGTAGCAGAGTTTAAAGCCTTACAAAGAAAGCTAAAAACAACTTGTACGTTGGGCATAAGCAGAAACACTAGTTTCCATTCTTGAGACTACTGCTGCTAAACCCTGAGGCCTCTTTTACACGCAGGCACAGTGTATTCTGCAGTCTTTTCTTAAAACATCTTGATTGCCGGGCTGGTGTGACTCAGTGGACTGAGTGTCATCCCATGGACTGAGAGGTCCCGGTTCGATTCCCAGTCAGGGCACATGACCAGGTTGTGGGCTCAATGCCCAGTAGGCGGCGTGCAGGAGGCAACCAATACATGTTTCTCTCTCACATTGATGTTTCTATCTCTATTCCTTCCTCTCTCTAAAAAAAAAAAAAAAAATCAGTAAAAACATATTTTAAAAAAATCTTGATTGCTTTTCCTCAGCAACTGTCAACAAAAACCAAAAAGCTGTTCTCAGTCTTATGGTTTATAGAGAGATTTTATACCCTGATCTTCTGGGGTGATCTGCCTTTCACTCTTGAGGTCTTGGTCACTTCACAGACTGGTGTTGCTTGTGAACTGTTTCTTTTTTTTCTCTTATCCCTAAGTCTTGGCCTTAACTCTTCACCAGTGATGTGGACAGTTCCTTTATCTGCAAGGCCCACTGACTTCTGCAAGACTTAAACTTTACCCAGATACATACTTGGGTTATTTAAATCCTTTTTTAAAAAAGTTAAGCCCGGCCGGTGTGGCTTAGTGGTTGAGCATCAACCCATGCACCAAGAGGTCATCGGTTTGATTCCTGGTCAGGGCACATGCCCAGGTTGTGGGCCAAATCCCCAGTGGGGGGCATGCAGGAGGTGGCCAACCAATGTTCTCGCTTATCAATGTTTCTATCTCTCTCTCCCTCTCCCTTCCTCTCTCTAAAATCAATAAAGAAAAAAAAAGTTAAAATATGCCCTGGCAAATGTTGCTCAGTGCTTAGAGTGTCGGTCTGTGCACCAAAGGGTTACAGGTTTGATTCCTGGTCAAGAGCACATATCTGGGTTGCAGGTTCGATACCCGGCCCTGGTCGGGATGCATGCAGGAGACAAACAATCGAGTGTCTCTCTCACATCTATGTTTATCTCTCTTTCTCCCCCTCCCTCCCTTCCACTCTCTCTAAAAGTCAACGGAAAAAATGTCCTCAGGTGAGAATTAACACACACAAACAAAAAAAAGTTAAAATATCTTTAAAGTTTCTGGGTAAAAATGGTAGATTGAACACATATATCTAATTTTGCTCCACTAAAAATACACTAAAACTAGAGCAAAGGGATTTTTTAAGGCATAAATCCATAAGAACAGGGAAACAGGAGAGAAGACAAGAACCAAATACTTTAAGAAGCTGGAAAGCATCTGGATGAGTGGTTACGGCCTTAGACGATCCTAAGGCAGCAGTGGGACAACCATATGGCAAAACGGAATTGGTTGTGCCAGATGGCTTACCACCCCAAGAAGGAAGTCCCATAGATGCTGATAACAGAGGTTTCCTGCAGTGAAGCTATGGCCAACAAGTCCCATCATGTATCTGAACCCACAGAGCACAAACACTTCCAATAGGCTTTTTGGTAACCCATCCTTAATGTGAACAGACAACCAAGGATTATAAGACCTTCAAGAAAAGAATCTAACATGAAAGACAACAAAACAACAGAAAAAGAAGTGTAGAGAAAAAAGAGATTATGCAGAAAGAAGAAAACTTAAACAAAACTATAAGAGCTTCAGAGAAAAGATAAGCTATTGCAACACAGAAACAAAATGAGATGCTATAAAATGAATATTCAGAGAATAAAAATATGGCAAGAGTAATAAAAATCTTTAAAATACTGATAAACTCAGAAGGATGGGAAGATAAAATTGAGGAAATATACAAGAAAACAAAGTGAAAAGATGGAAAGTAGGAGAGAAAAATAAGGAACTAGAAGGACCAGTCCAGCAGATGCATCATCTGAATTATAGGAGTTCCAAAAAAGAAACTGATCTGGGCCGCAAGGCTAAGGCAACTAGATTCCATTTTATGTAGGCCCCTTGGTTAAGGCGACTAAAAGACTCCATTTTTATCACCAATAGACATTCCTCGATATTCTTCCAATAATAGGTTAATTACCCCTAGACGTAAAGGAATTTTGCCCAAGATTATAGTTGACCAACGAGTTGGGAGGCATTTGCAGTTTCCTGAGTATAGATATTTGCAAGTACTTGTGCTGTCGGTGAATAATGCTAATTTTGACTTCTGTAATCTCTGTCACTCCCACTATTGTACTGGTTCCCTGAGGGGAGGGGAGCAACAGGAAGAGGGGGTGTCTGTCTTTAAAATGGGACCAGCAGGAAGAATCAAGGCTGTTGATCTGAGGGGAAACTATGCCCTCCGCAGCCCGCCGGTGAAATAAAGTGCTCCTTTACAATTCGGCTGTGCGTTTCTGGTTATCTCACTGTCAGGTTATAACAAAACAACAGAGAAAATGGAAGGGAAGAAATCACCATGGGATTATTTCCCAGAAATGAGAGGCACTGAGTGTCCAGCACAACAAATAGCCTCTCACCAAGACATATCATTGCCATTTCAGAACACTGGAGACAAGAAGAGGTTCAGAGAGAGGAAGAAAGTCACTTACAAAGGGTAAGGATTAAAAGGCTTCATCTTAAGAGCAATGACAAAAGCTAGAAGGTAATGTCAAAATGCCTTCATAATTCCCAAGAAAGTCAATTCCCAGCTAAACAATCCAGTGTCAGAGTAGAATAATGGCAATGTCAAAAATGCAAAGTTTCCAAACAAAATATCACCTCCTGTCTCAGGAAACTTCTGGAAAATGGTCTCCTCTAAAAACAGGGAATAAATCAAGAAAGATAAAGACATGGAATATGGCAAATAAAAGATCCAACAAAGGAGAGGCAAAGAAAATGCCCAGGAGGATGAGAGAGGAGATGCCAGGTTGCCAGATGTTCAGCAAGGATAGAGGATAAACCCTCAGACTGAAGCAAGTCAGAGGTTCCAGCAGAGATGTCTTCAAGAAGATGAAGTTTATAGAATATCTGCTGTATCAAGATATTCTGAGAAGAGATTTAGACAACTTGGAGAAGATTTTAAGGCAGATTTTGTGATAAATACATAGACAACTAAACAAATAAAAGATACAAGATAAGTATTCATTCCAGGAAAAATTAAAAAATGTGCAGGAAAGGAAGAGTAATCAAAGTTTTCTACATGGCTCAACTCTGAATGGAATATACAGTCACAGCATTGTAAGAACTAAAAATTGAACTAGCAAAAATTATCAAATTAAATTTGGCAGAAGGGAGATGGTAATGAGATATAATAAGTGGTGGGGAGAGAGGAAGGGGGGGAAATCCTCAAATCCGCTCCTATTATTTATGGGGGCCAGGGCAAAACTACAATCAATGGAAACTCACATACTAAATATTTTAATGTTATAAATTAAGCTAATAAACTGTTAAATAAAACACCTTCTAAACTCATTTACAAATATACTTTCATAAGGACCTGGAAGGCCAGGTTCTAAATTAGAATTTTTGGAATCCTTAGAGTCCGATACTAGAAAATAGCAGTCCCCAGAGCCTGGCTCCTGCCCGACCCCTTTCCCTTCTATTTTTGCCTCTGTCTTGCACTGAGAGAACCTCAGACAGGGTCCTGTGGACACCCCAGCTTGTGCTCACATCTTTTTGCCCACACAATCACCAAGGTCTCTCTAGGAAGGAGAGATCCAAGGAATAAGCTGGTACAAGCCCAAAAAGCAAGCTGGGCAGGGAATTCCAGGGCCCCCGTATTCAGGATATGGCATTTAGGGGGTAAGTGGTCTTTGGATGGGCACATTCCCTTGGACTCCTCACCCTGTGGAGAAGGATGCAGCTGGAGGAGGCCAGAGATATGAAGGTACGTGCCAAAATGAACCAGCTTAAAATAGCTGAACCTAGCCCCTGTGGCTCCATGGACTGAACATCCTCCCATGGACTGACAGGTCCTGGTTTGATTCCCATCAGAGCACATGCCCAGGTTGTGGGCTGGATCCCCAGTGGGGGTCTTGCAGGAAGCAGCTTATAGATGTGTCTCTCTCTCCTTTCCTCTCTCTAAAAAAAAAAAATCAATAAAACAATAAAAACATTTAAAAAATAGCTGAAAATGTAGGAAGGGCTCTGCTTTTAACAAATCTTATACAATTATTTGACTCTCTAAAATAGGTGTCTGTGTATTCTAATAAATACTTCACAGGAAAAAAAAAAAAAAAAAAAGCTTTAGCCCGGCTGGTGTGGCTCAGTGGTTGAGCATCAACCCATGCACCAAGAGGTGGCTGGTTCGATTCCTGGTCAGCACACATGCCCAGGTTGTGGGCCAAATCCCCAGTGGGGGCATGCAGGAGGTAGCCAATCGATGTTTCTATCTTTCTCCCTCTCCTTCCTCTCTCTCTAAAATCAATAAAGAAAAAAAAATTTTTTTAAAAGCTTTAAAAATAAAATCTGATTGGTTAGTTTGTAGAATCTCTGAACCACTTCTGCTATGCCTAGAGGTCTCAATAATAAAGTTTGAAAACCACAGGAGTAGGCCCTTATGTGAGGCTATCTAGGTATTATGATGAAAAACACAATGAAGTTTCTCTCAACAGTGGCCCCCAAGAATGAATCCCTCTTCCTTTCCTCCCATCTGTCACCTTTAACTGAAGACATCTACTTCCTATTGTTTGTTTTCCTACCTTTTCCCTGCTAGACTCTGAGCTCCTTGCAAGCAGAGACCCAGCTCACAGTTCTTTATATCTCCAGCACCTAGCACAGTGCCAAGCAGAGAGTACAGGCTTAGCTAAGTGTTGATGGATAAAGGAAAAACTAATCTTTTTTAACCAGGCTTTGGAGGGAAAGTGTTTGATCCCTTTCTGCACATGTATGCCTGGAGCCCTGTCAGTTACTAGCCCTGACACCTTCAGCATATTCATTAAGTAGCTTTGGGTTATAATTCTCGTATTATCTCACATCTTTAATTCCTATAAAGGATTGGGTCTCTGCTCCAAACCTCAAAAGAAGTAACTTCAGGGTCACGTGAGAAGCACGTGTACGCCCCATGTCCGCAGGGATATTTTTGAGGGAGGGGTCTGTTCGCTTTTTTTTCAACTGCTGTATGCCCAGTGCCTGGAACAGTTCTTGACACATAAGGTGCTCAGCAAGTAGCTGTTGGATGAATGAATAAATTTAAAAGTATTAAAAATACGCATCGAAAAAAACACGCTTTGTGAAGTGCAAAGATACCCCTATATTCGGAAAAAGATACTTCGGTTCAGGCTCTGGTCCTGAGAGCGAGCGCACGGGATCCAGCGGCTCCGAGCGCACTGCGCGGCGGACGCGCCAGCGGAGCCGCGAAGGCAGAGAAGCGGCCGGCCGAGGTGTGGAGGTGGCTGGTGGGAAGGGCGGGAAGGCAGAATAGCTGCCGGCGCGCGCAGGGAAGGCCCGGGACCCAGAGCTCCGACCACTTTGTGTAGCCAGGAGTTGGCGCTCGGGCGGTCAGTCAGAGCGCAGAGCAGGTGCGCCCCGCCCTCCAGTGGGCGGGCCCTGGACCCGGCTCGGGGGCGGGGCCTGACCTCCGCGCCGGGGGGCGGGGCCAAGCTTGGGCGCTCCGAGCCGGTGCAGGGCCCGGCTGGTCGACGGGAGCTACCGGAGCCCCGGCCACCAAGGGGTGCGACCCCCTACTGGCCCCGCCTTCCCGGCTGTGGCCTGGCCAATCAGAGAGGCTTTTACTGGCGGGTGGGCCCAGCCGGCTCAGCTGCTCCGAGGCTCTGGCATGGTAACGTCCTCGCGCGGGGGTGGAGGGGCCCCGGGCGGTCCCACAGCGTCCCCGGCGGCCTGGGCCCGGGCCCTGGGGGCGCGGAGGCCGCCGGGGGTACAGGGGACCCCGGGTGAGGGTGAGGGTCTTGAAGGGTTAGGGCGAGGAGCCCGGGGGGGATGGGGTTGGGGATTTGGAGAGAAGGGGTGGGAAAGGCCATGATGGAGGATGGTAGGAGGGGGTGTTGAGGGAAACGAGAGTTGCGTTACTGGATGAGGAGGAGAAAGGGAAGAAGTGAAGGGTGGGTTTGTGGAGAATGGTCGGGAAAGAAGAGAGGGAACAGGAGATGTGGAAACAGCGGGACAAGGGGAGAGCTGGGGGCCACAGTTTCTCCTCTTGGAATATTTGGCGTGCGACATGCCCCTCCGCCAGACTCAGTGCTTAGTTCCTCTGGAAGCCGTGTATGTCCCTTACTCCTCTTGGAGACCCTCTCGTTCATTTCCTCACCTTGTCTCCTGAGGTGAGGAGGGGGCACTGTCTCCTGAGGAAAGAGAGGCTTCCGGCCCCCGCCCTGTGCTGGATAGTCCAAGAAATAGGAGAGCAGAGGCCCCTTGGTCCCAACCCTGGCTCTGCCATCAACAAACTGTAACAGTTCTGTGTGACCTTGGGCAAGTCACTACCTTTCCTTGGGCCTCAGATTTTCTATCGATTTAAAAAAAAAAGAAATGCATAAGAATGATAGCCCAGAGCTCTTCCGGCTCCAAAAGGGAGAGGTTCTTGAGGAGAGATTTCAGGAGAATGGGTTTTAGGATGTGGGGAAGCAAAAGAAAGGATGAAGATGGAGGCGGGCCTTCAGCGGGGCTGCAGAAAATCCCCAGGGATTGGGGGGGGATGGTAGGCACAAAGCCTGCAAGGCCGGGGCAGACCAGATGGGGCCTCTGGAATCCCGTTGGAGGGATGGAAGAACTCTACAGGAGGAGGAGGTTGAGACCTAACCCAGTAAAGATGAAGACCAGAAGTAGCATTCTGTTCTTCAGAAGGAGAATGATAAGATGGCAGGATCAGGGAGAAGTAATGGAAGATATGTTCTAGTAAAACAGTATCTTTGCAAGCAGGAGGAATAATAAGACTGGTACAGGAGAGTGGGGACTAGGATGGTCTTGAAAACAGGGAGGGAGGGCTCATGCTGTTTGAGTCAGTTAAAGAAAGGCAGCATGTGGATAGACCACAGGATAATCAACTGGTCTCAGCCTCCATGATACTTTTCTTTTTGGTGATGACTACCTCTTTCAGCCTTCATTTACCAACACAAATCTCTTCAGGGAGTGTCAGACCAGCTCAACCTTGGGATCACCTAGCTATCTGAGGATTTCAGGATTGTGTGAGGATTGAGAAAGAAAACAGAATGATACCTGAAACCTATATAATTTTATTAACCAATGTCACCCCAATAAGTTCAATTTAAAAAAGAAGTGAACATGATTTTAAAAAGAAAACAGAATAGATTTGAGTGTAAGAAATACCTGTGGCACCATCATCCTTGCTGGGAAGAAGCTTTTTGAAGTATTTGAAAGCACAGGCTTTGGGATCATTCTGCTTGGATTCCATACCTGTCTCTGTCATTTAATCTCTTTGACCCTCAGTTTATCTATAAAATGAGTATAATTACCTTTAAGATGGTTGTGAGGATTAAGTGTTTGTCATAGTATCTGGCTCATAATAAGCACTCAATAAATATTAGCTGTTAGCTGTTATCATTCCCTCTTTCCATTCTCTTCTTTCTCCATTCTTGTCCTTTTTTCCTTTTGTTCTTGACTCTTCAATTCTGAGATGCCCCTTAGATGTGGAGGCTGAGAAGAATTTATTGCATCTTGGGGGGGGGGGGGGGGAATCTTTCCACTGGTCCAGGTGAACACATGATCAGATGATTAGTTGTCTAATCATCCCTCCCCAGCCTAGAAATATGTTTTTGTTCCAAGGAAGACACAGGATCTGTTTCTCTTTCAGCTCCCTTTCATATATCTCTTTCTCACAGGAATTACTTCTTCAGATTCTCACCCAGAAGTATAATAAGATGTAAAGTTGTACAGGCACTGCAGCAAATGAGATAGGGGAAGGGATGTTTCAGTAAAGAAAGAAAGTATACACATCGTGCAGGGGAGACTTAGGAAAAGAAGGGCCTTGGAAGTTCCATAGACATTTATGTTCATTCCATTGCTCTGTTCTATGTCCAAAAACAGGCCAGTGTCTTTGCCGGGGGTCTCCATTTCAAGTTCAAGATAGTCATATACACTTAGTTTTTCATTATTTAGGTTTCCCAAGCCAGTATTTCATTACAGTTCCCTTTCCACAGCCATACAAATCTCTGCCAAGCTGCCTGTCTGTCTCATCACAATCAGCCTTTACCCAGAGAATTTATGCAAAGGTACCTGGGTGCATGCACGCACGTGCGTGCGCACACACATACTTGCCTATTTTAGTATATTCCAGTGTACAAAAATCTAATAAGGTTAAGGATGAGTCTGCATTTTATCATAGCACTTTGTGTACAGGGCCCTGACTAGACACTCAGAGGAGGCTTAAAAAAAGAAAACTCAGTTCTTGAATGTAGGGAACTTACCACCCAAGTAGGGAGACAGGCAGTCCCACATGAAACACCCAACAAACAGCCACAGAGTAGCATCTCACTTGGTGCAAAGTAGTGCAGCATTTATCCTGAGGGGACACAAGTAGGTAGGAGTGTGTGTATGTGTGAAGGATAGTCATAAAGGTAACCTGAAGGAGGTGAATATTGGATCGTCTTGAACAAAGCGAGAGACAAAGCGTAATAAAAGAAACACACGGAATAATTTCTGTGCAAAGAGGAGGAGGAAAGCCATTGAGTCAGGAGGGGCCAAGAAGAGTTAAGGCATGGGCCTTGTTGAAAGACTTTGTTTTTTATGTTTTTTTAATTAATTTATTTTTGTTACAGATGTTTCTCCTTTTCCCCCCATTGACACCCTCCCCTCCTGATCCCGCCTCTGCCCCACCCCATTGTTGAAAGACTGAATGTTAGATGAGAGACATTGTAGGATGGACAGTAGAGGTCCACCACTGATTATCAAGCAAGAAAATGTTGGATCCTTGCTGATTTAACTACATGGGTTTCAGGGGATTGCTGGAGTGAAAAAAACAGACTTGCTTCCTATGGCAAGGACTGTGCTTTTAAAGGAGTAGAAGGCAGATTAGATCCAGTCCCGGCTTTGTCCCTAACCAGCAGTAGAACCTTGGACTGTATTCCCCCTTAGTTTTTTCATCTGAAAAAGGAGTTACCTTGGGTGGTTGCCAGAGTCCCCTCCCCATCTCTGATGTCCTGTGTTCCCTGAATAACTACTAGGCCTTACCGTTTTGTGGGACTTGTCAAGACCATTCAGTCATTAAGTCAACAAACATTTGTTAGCACCTACTGTGTGTCAATAGCAGGTAGTGAGGAAAATTCAATGAGGATAGGATATCGTGGTGAGCAAAAACATATAGTCTCTTCCCCTTAGAGTTTCAGCCTACTGGAGGCAGCAGATATTTCATTGATTATAAAACTCACAATCTAACATTTCTGAAATCAAGATGCAACTTTAAAGCAATGAGTAGCATGATTTAATTGGCAGCATTTGTTTTTTTATTAGTGCCACATAATAGGAAATCAGAATTGTACAAATAACTATGAAATTCCAATTGATAATTGCTGAAGGGAAAGATACATGGTATACGAGCATGTAAAGGAGAGTACTGACTGGTCCACTGAATTGGGAGGGAAGCTTTTCTGAGGAAATGATGACTGATAGATGTGAAGGGTATGTAGTTGAGATACATGGGATTGGTAGGAAGATTACCCCCATGCAAAGGTGGGTGCCTGAAGTAGAGAACTGAGAGAAGGTGAGTGTGGCTGGAGCAAAGACCCTGGAGCTCAGCATGGGTGAGGCTGGCAAGGCGGTTGGGGAGCAAATCTATCATAGCCTCCCAGGCCCTGGGCAGGGGTTTTGGTCTTTACCCTAAGAACAGTGGGTAGCCATTGAAGAGTTTTAAGCAGGGAAGTAAGTAACGTGGTTTGAGGTGCATTTTTTTTTTAATTCTCACCTGAAGATATTTTTCCATTTATTTTCAGATAGAGTGGGAGGGAGGGAGGGAAAGAGAGAGAAAAACATTGATGTGAGAGAGACACATCTATTGCCTCCTGAACGACCCTAACCAGGGCTGGGGACTGAACTGCAACCGAGGTACATGCCCTTGACCACAGTTGAACCCGAGACTCTCGTTCACAGACCGATGCTCTAACCGCTGAGCTGAGCTGGCCAGGACGGTCTGAGGTGCATTTTGATTTCACTGTGGCTGCAGATTGGAGTGGATGTGGGAGACCAGATGAAAGAGGTGGTACAGGAGTGGAGGAGGAAATGGAGAGGAATAGATAGATTCAAGAAATCTTTAGGAGACAAAATTAATAGGACTTTGTGATGTATTGAGAAGGAAGAGGGAGATGTGGAGAGTGACACATGTTTCTATCTTGGACAACTGGTGGCACCCATCTCTGACATGGGCAAGGAACAGCTGGAGCCTGGTAGGACCCACAAAGATGGTTACATAGCATCTGGGAGGGTAGAAAGGATCCTAAGGCAGCTTGAGGTGGGAAAGTGTGGCACAAAGAATTGGATTTCTTCCCATACTGATTAGTTTCTGACTTCCTATTGCTAAGGAAAGTTTCAGGGAGCAGGAGCAGCTCTGATACAGGACTAGAGGAGTTGAACACTGAGAAAAGGTGATTCAAGTTGGGGTAGTTTGGCTTATCCCCTTCTTTCCTTAGGACAAGATGGACAGGAAGAGAAGAAGTACAGCCCTGGCTGGTTTGGCTCAGCGGTTAAAGCATTGGCCGGCGGACCAGAGTGTCCCGGGTTCAATTCCCGCCAAGGGCACTTACCTCAGTTGCAGTTTGTCCCTGGCCTCGGTTGAGGTCGATGTGAGAGAGACACATCGATGTTTCTCTCTCTCTCTCTTCCCTGCTCTCTCCCTCCTGCTCTATCTGAAGATAAATGCAAAAATGTCCTCAGGTGAGGATTAAAAAAAAAGAGAGAGGAAACACAAATATTGGTAAAAGTAGAGATTAGAAAGTATTTTTAAAAGCCTAGACTTCTCAACATAGGGATAATTGGGGAAGTAGGAAAATCAGGCAGCACTGAGTTGGCTCTTGGATCACCTTTCCCTGGGTCTCTTCCGTACCACTCCTCTCCTTTCAAGCAAATAGGAGGAAGGGCAGGGCCTTTTAACTGCATCTCCACACCTCAGTGTACCTAAAAAGTTTTTTGAATGGGTGACATAGTCGTGGGTACATACTCAAAAGTTATAAAAGGGCATATAGTGATAAATCTCCTTTCCACCTCAGTCTCTCTTCCACCAATTTCTTGTGTCATATTTAGTGTCCAGTTTTTATACAAGTAATAAAAATTTGCAGCACTTTGCTTTTTCCCCACTTGTTAATATATCGTAGAGGTTGTTTCATATCAAGATAATGAGCTTCATTCTTTTTTAATGACTGCATAGTATTCCATTTTATGTTTGTGTGTAATTTTTTTTTTAAAGCATCCGAGGATACTTTTCCATTTATCTTCAGATAGAATGGGAGGGAGGGAGAGAGAGAAACATTGATGTGAAAGAGACACATCAACTGGTTACCTCCCACACGACCATGACCAGGGCTGGGGACAAATCACAACTAAGGTACGTGCTCTTGACTGGAATCAAACCTGAAACTCATTGGTCCGTGGGTCAATGTTCTAACTGCTGAGCCAAACCAGCCAGGGCTAATTTTTTTTAAAGCATATTTTTAAAAACATGTTTTTATTGATTTTTTTTTTTTAGAGAGAGAGAGAGAGAGAGAGAAACATCGATGTGAGAGAGAAATATCAATCGGCTGCCTCCTGCACGCCCCCTACTGGGGATCGAGCTGGAACCTCTCAGTCCATGGGCCACACCCACTGAGCCACACTGGCCAGGCTGTTTGTGTGTAATTTCATAGTTCCTTATTGATGGATATTTAGGCTGATTCTAATCCTTTGTTTTAACAAATAATGCTGAAACGAAAACCTTGTATAGACATTATTTTGGCCATGTGGACTTTATCTGTAGGATGAATATTTAGAATTGGAAGGCTCTATATAGAGAGTATTTGTTCTCTCACTTGTCATTCATCCATTCAGTATTTATTGAGTGCCCATCATGTGCCAGATACTCTGGCAGGTGCCAGGAATCCAGCTTTCAAGAAGTCAGGTATGATCCCTACCCTCATGGAATGTTATTACCCTCTATTAAGGGGAAACATAAAAGGGGACCAGATAGAGAATAAATTGGAAGAATCTGCTTTAAATGAGTCAGGAACGCTTCTTAGAGCAAGTGATATTGAAGCTGAGAACTAAAGGATGGGATATGGCCAGCCATTAGGTGTAGGATGGGGAGACCTAGGCTGTTCAAAGCCTCACGCACAGGGAGAGGAGTTCAGGATCTGTAGGGGAGGAGGAGTAGAGCTAAAGAGATGAGGGAGGTGACTGGGAATGGAAGATGTCAAAGAGAGTGAGTGACTAAAGATAAAGCCAGATAAGGGAGGGGGCTGGTAGTGGAGAGAGAAGAGTTAGGGAGATTAGTACTTATGAAGGACTAGTTATTATTTGTGTTTAGAGGGCTTTGGGATTAAATCTCTGTACTTGGGTGAATTCAGGTGGGGAAACAGGAAAAGAGGCCACTTCCTAACTGGATACTTTGTGAATGAGAGGCCACAGTTTAACTGGTTTGAAGGAGGCACAGCCTTGCCCACAGGCAGGATAGTGGATGGAATGCCTTGGGCAGAGCCAGTCTGCCTGTAGTACAGCCTCCTGCATCTCTTCTGTGGCTTTGGCAAAATAGAAACTTCTAAAATAAAGGTGACATTGAAGGGGCTCAGCCAGCTGGCTCTGGGCTGGTAGAAAAGAGAGCAGACCTATTGAGGGCCCAGAGCTGAGAGTGGGCAGGAAATTGGTCTTGAAGACCCTTCCTCTGAACTTTGTGCTCCTTTTTTATCCTCACCCTCTGCTTCCCTTTTGCAAAAGCCCATCTCTTTGCCCATCCTGGGTCCTATGACTTTTCTCTCCCTCAACAGTCGGTTCCCGATTCTGGTCCCCGGCCCCCAGCAGCGCCTGCCCCCTTCCCACCGGGGCCCCCCATGATGCCACCACCCTTCGTAAGTTCTATGTCTTTCCCTGGGCTTGGCTTTTCCAGCCTGCACCCCTTAATTCCTCAGTCCCTAGCACTGCTGCACGGTTTTTGTGTACAAAACCCTTTCCGCTACCCTTGGAAGAGGGATGGTTTTGCTGGGGTATTGGGTGGGTGTTCAGCGATCTGTTCATAAAGTTGACAGTTCCCCCTGTCTTTTTGTCCTTGAGACACACTGGGACTATAGTAGAAGTAGAAGTGGAAGTAAAAAGACCCCGGTAGTATGAGGGCAGGGTAGGCTGTCTTTCTCTTTCACTACTCCTTATCTGTATTCTTTAAATATGCCACAAAAGTTAGGCTAGACTAGCAACTGGTGGTCATTGAGTAGGAGAAAAAGGGGTGGGGGGCAGGGGACTAGGGAATTGGCCCTGCATCTGAGAAGCCTCTTTGGGGAGAGTTGCTGAAGAAATGGAGCCTTCCAGCTGCACTCTAGTGGTTGTTATACTTTTCTGTTCCTTCTCCCTTCCCTACCTCTTAAGAAGCTATGTGCTGGCCTGTTAGACCCAGAGGAGCCCTTAATTACCGGTCTTTCTCAGTGGTGAGGAGGGAAGCAGTTTCATACTTTGTGCTTCTCAAACTAAAGCCTTGGAAATGCCTCAGAGCCAGGGTGGAAGGTTCGGGTGGGAGACAAGTGGATGTTTTCTGCCAGGTCCAAGGCAATGTCTTCTCTGCTCAGTATGCCTTCTTTTCCTCATTTCCAGATGCCCCCTCCAGGAATCCCTCCACCTTTTCCTCCGATGGGGCTACCGCCCATGAGTCAGAGACCACCAGCCATCCCCCCCATGCCACCTGGCATCATGCCCCCAATGTTACCACCAATGGGGTCACCACCACCACTCACACAGGTAATCCTCTCCTCTGCACTAGGGCCTCAGAAAACCTGTCCGTTTTTCTGGAGATGGAGATAAGAGTGGGGATCTGGATGTCAGAAACTGGGGTGGGAAGGTAGAGAGCTTTGGGACAGACCCATGTGGATTTGTCTGCTGAATGACTAGAGAAAACTCTCATGCTAGGCTGGAAGTCCAGAATCCCTCAGGGGATTGCCTGAGGAGGTGACCCTATGAGGATCATGACCCCAACAGAATCTCTTAGGACCCTGCCCAGCCTGTGCCTGCTCCCACCTCAGTAGCTGGTTTTTGTCTTTGTATCCATAGATACCAGGAATGGTACCTCCCATGATGCCAGGAATGCTGGTGCCCGCGGTGCCTGTCACCGCAGCGGTAAGCACTGGGGCTAGCAGGAAGCAGCTCTGTGCTACAGCACTGTGGGTCTGATTTGGAATTCAGGGATATGGCCTCCATTCTTTCTCTCTTCTTATCGGCTCCATCCTGGTCCCTGTCAGCACTTCCCACACTTGAATCCTCTCCAGCCATGTATTCAGCTCTTCTCGTTCCTCACTCATCCCCAATGGCCTATACATTCTCTGTTACACGCCGCTGTGCCCATCTCCCTTAAGGAACACACTCATGCCAGACACTGCTTGACCTCACAGAGCTAACACTGTGGACACTTAAATATAGTCCCTTCTTCATATCTTTTCGTCTCTGGAGGAAACAGCAGCACCTGGGGATCTTGCTGTACCTTCTTGTGCCGTTGCTCAGTGTAGTAGAGTCTGGGTAGGATGTAGAATTTGGCATCCACTGTGGAAGGGATGGGCCTCAAGAAAATACTCTCAACTGAGGAAAGTGAAGAAAGGAGTTGCTGTGTGATTCCCCCGGGGATCCTAGAGCCACTACCCAAGAGGGTGGGGGAAGCATGGTAGGTAGCAGAGATCCCTGAGAGCAGGACACGTGGATCTTGGCCTGGTCTGCTTCTCCATCCCCCATGGCCTGGGTCCTGGGGGCCACTGGGCTTGGCCCCAACCCTTCCCCCTCCTCTTTCTTCGGCAGACGGCTCCAGGTGTGGACACCGCCAGCTGTGAGTCTTCTGGGGGCCTGCTCCCCCCAGGCTCGGAGGTTGGGGGGTACAGGGGAGAGGGGACTAGAGTCCACCCTGGATCATGCCTGTTGGGATGTTGATGGGACCAGGGGATATATATTGGGGATGGAATAAGGGAGGAATAGGTGGGAATAAGATTGGGGCTGGAGCAGGGACTTAGTATCTTTCCTTTGGCTTTTCTAGCTGCTGTGGCTGGGACAGGCCCTCTGGTGAGTTCTTTCAGCTCAGGGATCTCTGGGTAGGAAGGCTGAAAGTGGGGGGTTAATGGTTCAGTCTTTGGGGTGAGAAGAAGCTTTGGGAAAGGGGCTTTGACCACCATTCTGTGCCCCCCTTCTTCCAGAGGGCCCTATGGAGTGAGCACGTGGCCCCTGATGGGCGCGTCTACTACTACAATGCTGACGACAAGCAGTCCGTGTGGGAGAAGCCCAGCGTGCTCAAATCTAAGGCGGAGGTCCTGAGCGGGGCTTTCTGGCCCTTCCTTTCAGCTGCCCTGACCCTTCCAAGTGCTTGTTCTCCCCTGAGTCTGTAACCATACACATCATGGTTCCTCTTATCCCAAGATCCCTGACCACCCCAATCTCAGGAAGTCCACCTTCCCCCATGTTTAGCTAGGCCAGGTGATAGCTAAAAAACTCCTGTGTCCCCTTAGGTTTTTCACTGGGTCTCCTTAGCTTTTTCAGCTGTGGCTGGAGGGCATACCCAGCCCACTGATGTCTTCTGACCCATCTTCTTACAGCTGCTGCTGTCCCAGTGTCCTTGGAAAGAGTACAAGTCGGACACAGGCAAACCTTACTATTATAACAACCAGAGTAAGGAGTCCCGCTGGACCCGGCCAAAGGACCTGGATGACCTGGAGGGTGAGGATGGGGTGGGCCCGGGCAGGGGCTCTTTGGGGGTGGTCCTTGCTATCCTGTGACCATGTTACCTTTTCCCATTGCAGCTCTAGTCAAACAAGAGGCTGTAGGGTGAGTAACTTGCCCGCCTTGCCCACCTATCCATCCATATTTAGGGCTACCTGAGGTGTGGGAGTGGACTGTCTCCCCATAATCCCTGCTCTGTGGAATGAAGAGCCAGCTCTTAGTTTCCTTGTGGAGTGGTCCACTGTCCCCAGTCCTTCTCAATACAGAGGGTCCTGCCAGCCCCTGACCACATCTATCCCTGCTCCACTCCTGGACTCTGCCCTTCTGGCTCGCCTGCAGGAAACAGCAGCAGCAGCAGCCGCAGACACTACAGCCACAGCCTCCTCAGCCACAGCCTGACCCACCACCTGCACCTCCTGGCCCCACCCCAGTGCCTATGGGCCTCCTGGAACCTGAGCCAGGTGGGAGTGAAGATTGCGATGTGTCAGATGCTGCTCAGTCCCTGGAGCAGGGGTTCCTGCAGCAGCCAGAGGAGGGTCCCAGCAGGTGAGGGCTGTCCCCACAGCATTCTGGGTGCTGGCCTCAGGCTCCCAGCCTGGTTCAACCTTTTACCTCTGCTAGGCCTCTTGGGAAGGGTGTGGAGATCTGAGCATGACCTCTGAAAGGCAGAAAAGGGCTGCTCTAGGGAGTAAGAAGGGAGTGGTTTGTTATTGATCACCCAGGGCACTGAAACCAATGGGGACTGGGGGATCCTGTGGCTGAGTCTCCTTTGCCCCCCAGTTCTGCTGGACAGCATCAGCCACCACAACAGGAGGAAGAGGAGTCAAAGCCAGAACCAGAGAGGTCTGGCCTCAGTTGGAGCAACCGTGAGAAGGCAAAACAGGCCTTTAAGGAGCTGCTGAGGGACAAGGTGTGGAGGGTGGGGCTCCCAGGGTAGGACTGGAGGGGGCTAGAGGTGGCCAGGCTCTGTGACACCTACCTGCTCCATTCCAGGCTGTCCCCTCCAATGCCTCATGGGAACAGGCCATGAAGATGGTGGTCACCGACCCCCGTTACAGGTAGGCCTGGGCAGAGGGAGCCAGGCCCTCCAGACCCTGTTCATGAGAGCAGCTGGGTCAGGGACTCCTTGAGAAACCCTAGCTCAATACTTGGGCTCCAAGGGGCCAGAGTTAGGAGAGTAGAAATGGATGAAGGTTTGAGGGGAAGAGAAGCAAGCTATAGAGGGCCTCCAGGAGGAGGGAAAGATATCTGACATGAGACAGTCAATAAATGCGTGTTGAATTGAATTGATTGAATTAATTGGGAAAAGGGGGCAGGATAGGGCAGATTACTGACTGTAGTTTGAGCACCCAAAGCATAAGGGCTGTGTATCTTCAGTCTCCTGGAGCCTGTCTCTTCCCATCACTACCTCACCTCTCCCTACATCCCAGAGATCTTTCTTGCCTCTCTGTGCCCTGGAGCCCCTGCAGCCTTCTGTGCCCAGGCATGGACCCGTCACTCAGTTCTGTGGAGACCTGTCCCCAGTGTGCCATGAACCACAGGGTGGCTCAGGCTGACTCCTCTATTCCCACCCCAGTGCCTTGCCCAAACTGAGTGAGAAAAAGCAGGCATTCAATGCCTACAAGGCGCAGCGGGAGAAGGAGGAGAAGGAAGAGGCCCGTCTAAGGGCCAAGGAGGCTAAGCAGACCTTGCAGCACTTCCTGGAGCAGCATGAGCGCATGACCTCCACCACCCGCTACCGGTCAGGGTCCTGGGCTGGGGTGGGGCTGGGGAATACCGAGAACACATGTGCCTGGGGTCTCTGTTCTCTGCCTGCATACCCACAGCCCATGTGTTCCACAGGCGAGCAGAACAGACCTTTGGGGAGCTGGAGGTCTGGGCTGTGGTCCCTGAGAGGGATCGAAAAGAGGTTTATGATGATGTCCTCTTCTTCCTGGCCAAGAAGGAGAAGGTAACAGTTACTGGGCTGGGTTCGTCAGCCCCAGTCTCATCTTAGACTCTTCATGCCTTTGTTCCTTCTGGACCCTCATCATTGATTTCTCCAACGCCCCAGGGTCCCAGCTCCTTACTCCAGCTGGTGTGGCACTGCACATCCCTTCATTTCTGCTCTGGGCCCATAACCCTGGGCATGGGAGGGAGGAAGGACTCTCTGAGGGGTTGGTCTGTAACATGTGCTCCTTCCCCTTTTTGGGGACATGAAAGCCTTGCATCTGGCCCTCCTAGGATTCCCTAGCTATCTTCCTTTCCCCAAAGTTCTCCTCAGCCCAGGCCCACTTAAGTACTTTCGGTTTGCTCTGCCTCCTCAGGAACAGGCCAAGCAGCTCCGGCGCCGCAATATCCAGGCCCTGAAGAGCATCCTGGATGGGATGAGTAGCGTCAACTTCCAAACCACATGGTCACAGGCCCAGCAGTACCTCATGGATAACCCCAGCTTTGCTCAGGACCATCAGCTTCAGAGTAAGCCCGGGTCTCCACTCCCAGCTGTCCCTTCCTCTTTCCTCACTGACCTGGGTCCCCATAGCCTATCTCACACATCTCCCCTGTGCCTCCTGCCCTCCTGGACATCCAGGAGTCCCCAGCACTCAGTCCCAGTACCTTGCTGGACTCTGGAGATCCCAGAATGCTCACGTCACCTTCTCCCTCTGGGGTCCACTGTTGACATGGACCCCAGATGTGTGTCCTTGGAGGAAGAGCTTGGGATAGGAATCAGAAGACCTGGAGATGATGACTTTTATAGCTGATGTGCATTGTCTTAAATTGTCGTGGCACTGTGGGCATTACAATAAGCTGCTGTTGGCCTATAATCACTGATAATATCAGAAATTCACTTTCTGAAGTTGCATCATAGCCTGATTGATTCCCAGTTCCATAAACTGTGAAACCTTAGATCCCAAGAGAACTGATTTCATAAACATGATGAGTTTGGTAACTAAATTTACAAGAGCTGAATTCTTGCTGATTTTTTCTCCTTCAATTAGTGATCCCTCCTAAAGAACAACTGTTCCAGTACCCCCTCCCACAGAGCCCTCTCCACCTTGCCCACACACCATCCTGGCTGTGCCTAGCACCTACAGGGGCAATATCCTGTAGTGGGGGTCTGGGGGGTACTGAGAGTGTCCCGTTGGTGCAGTGCCCGCTGAGCCTCCTCTCTTCGGTTAGACATGGATAAGGAAGATGCGCTGATCTGCTTTGAGGAGCACATCCGAGCTTTGGAGAGGGAGGAGGAGGAGGAGCGGGAACGGGCCCGGCTTCGGGAGCGGCGCCAGCAACGAAAGAACCGGGAGGCCTTCCAGGTATCTTTGCCGCTCCTTGGATCAGAGCTCAACTCTGCCCTGGACCACAGCCTCTTCACCCTTGCCCTACCTCCTCAGTCAGGCCCACTGTTTTGTTAGTGCCCAGCCCTGTCCCACCTCCACAAGGCCTCTTTATGCCTGCAGGTCTCCCATGCTGTGTCCCAGCTTGGCCTTGCCCCTCTAGGATGATGAGGTGTGTGCACCACCCAGAAACTGTTAGCAGAGAGCACCCTAAAGGCACAGCTTGGCAGCTAGGCTGTTTATTTCCCTTTGATGGGGAGCCAGGCAGGCATAACTTTATCCCTCAGGTTGGAGGTCAGTGGTGGTGGTAGTAGTGGGGGTTACTTAGCTGTAACACACAGGGAAGTTGAAACCAAGTCATAGGAAAATTGTGCTGCAGGCAAGTTGCTGTTTCTTTTCCTTCTAGCCTGGCTCACTCTCATGTTTTAGTCTGGCTCTCTTTGTATTTACATTCTCTCCTTTCACATTTCTCTCTGCCTCCCCATCTGTATCTCTTCATCTCTGCCTCCCTGGCCTGCATTTCCTCAATCTGGATAGTCCCTGCCTCTCCTGCCATCCCCTCTCTTCCTCCTCAGTCTTTGGCTCCATCTTTCTCCCTGTCTCACTCTCCCTGTAACTGGCCTTTCCCTGCTCAGACCTTCCTGGACGAGCTGCACGAGACAGGGCAGCTGCACTCTATGTCCACCTGGATGGAACTGTACCCAGCGGTCAGCACTGATGTCCGCTTTGCCAACATGCTGGGCCAGCCGGGTAAGGCAGCCGGGCTCCCCTTCTCTGGCCTGGCTTCCTGCCCTGCCGGCCTCTCTGCATCCCCACTCCTGGGTCCTGTCCTTGACCCTACCCCCAGGCCTTGGGAAGCTGCCACCGCCAGGCCCCCCTCCCTCCCTCCCCCGCAGGCTCCACCCCTCTGGACTTGTTCAAGTTCTATGTGGAGGAATTGAAGGCACGATTCCATGATGAGAAGAAGATCATTAAGGACATCCTTAAGGTGAGGGAGGCCTGGGGTTGTGGATGGACGCAGGCTGGGTACAGGGCACGTTCTCCAGACAGGACTCCCTGATAAGTCCTGTTTTGCAGGAGCATTGCAGCTCAGTTCAGCAGATATCTACTGTGACCCTTTACTGTGCACTGGGGACACAGAAGTGAATAAGATACACCATTTCTGCCCATAAGGAGTTCATGGCCTGATAGGAAGATAGACGTGACAACTTTATACAGAGGGGCAAGTGTCATTACAGAGCCGAGAATCAGAAGAATTGACATTTTAACTGCACCTTTCAGAATGAGTAGGTGGAGGAGGGTGGAGGTCCTGGGCATAGAGAACCACAGGTGCGAAGGTGAGGCGGGGACAGGGCATGGTGGGTTTGAGGAGCAAGAAGCATAGTTAATCATAAAACTCACAGATATATTTCTTTTGGTCTGACCAGTGTTTTATTTTTTGTTAATTCTCACCTGAGGATATTCTTCCATTGATTTTTAGATAGAGTGGAAGGCAGGGAGGGAGAGAGACAGAAAGACATCGATGTGAGAGAGAGACTATGATTGGTTGCTTCCCGCACAACCCTGCCTGGGGCCGGGAATCGAACCTGCAACCTAGGTATGTGCCCTTGACTGGGAATCAAACCCGTGATTCCCCTGGTCCTCAGGCCGATGCTCTAACTGCTGAGCCAAACCGGCCAGGGCTATGTTTCAGAAAACTTTGGAATTTCTGCTAACATTTTAAGATCAAGAGATTGCACATCTTCAGTTTCTTTTGGAAATTTGGATTATCTAGTAATACTGGGCCAGTTTTGCAAGGCACTCAGTAGACTCCAGCTGAGATGCCACTGCCTCTTAGAAGGGGCATGGCATCTTTATCTTCAACTCCCTGTCATGGCAGTGAGTTCAGGCCAATAGTTACCATCACACTTTTCTTACACTGCAGAAGTAGTTCTGAATACCCATCTATTGAAGGTGGAAAAGTGAGTGGTGGACTAAGAGAGCCTTGTGTTTCAGATGAAGAAAACAGAAAGCATGCTTCTTTGTGGAAGTGAAGAACATTCTAATGCACTTGAGGAGGCAGTAGGCATAGTTGTTAGGAGCATGACTGGAGGCAGACTGCCTGGGGTAAAGGTCCAGTTTAACCACTTACTAGTTGTGTGACTGTAGGCAGATTATTTAACCTTCCTGAGCCTCAGTTTCCTCATCTGAAAAACGGGAGTTTTCCACCGAAGTATACCCAATTACGAAGGGGAATAACTTGGTACCTTAGGTGAGAAAGAGCTGAGAATAAAGCTAGAGATGCACCACTGCACACAACATTTCATGTGCTCTGCCTTACAAGTCCATGCAGGTATTGCATTTTAATACCATGTTACTTCTCTGTTTAATGTAAACTTAATATTTTAAAATTACTGACCTTAAGTAAGACATATCATATTGTTCTATGGCTTCCTAAATTTCTCTGGAACCACTTGTCCCAGTTTGGAGGTAGAGCCCTGCCTGTAAATTCCTTGAATACTAAAATAAGAAGTTTGGATTTTTATCTTGTAAGTAATGGGGTGCCAGGGAATGATCTGATCAAATGATGGCTTGGAAAAGCCCTGGTGAGTGTCGAGTATTGAGTAGTACTTCTCAGACTGAGTGTTGTATCCTTAGGAATAGAATAGTACTTGAAGCCTCCAGATACTAAAAGTGATAGTGGCAAGTAATTCAAATAAATTTTGAGCTTGAGTCATCCTCTTCTGACTCCCCCTAAGACCACTGCCCTGCTGTGGTAGAAAAGTGCGAGCAGCCCTGGATGCTCAAGGCTGTGTCAGGTGTGGGAGGTGAGCAGGGAAATCAGTCCGGAGGCTACTACAGTGAGCTAGGTGGAAATTGAGTTCAGGCAGGGCACTGGGGATGGCCGATGAAGAGAGAGCGGTAGTGCTCCCACTCTTTCTGAGATTCCCTAGATTTCTTCAGAGGTGCCTTGGGACAAGCATGTGGGGGAGGTTATGCTCCTTCCTCAGTTTACACATTCAGCAGCTTGTTTCTCCTATACATTGAGGTTCTGCATAAAATTTTTATTGAAAAAATGTTTCCGCTGTTAAAAAATGAAAGTTTTAAATGAGTAGGATAATCACTCAGAAGTAAAATCGACAGATTTGTGTGTGTGTGGAATTGAGGGAAAGGAAGGAATGAGGTAGGAGGGGATGATGGCACCATTGGTAAGGATTAAGCAGGAAGAATAGTGCTGGAGAAAATAGGAATTCCATTTGCGAAATTATTCTTAAAAACAACCTGGGAGCAGGGAGGAATAAAGTAAATACCATATATTAAATAGAATAGTCATATAAAGTAGAAATACCTAGTCCCAGGAGAGCTAAATTTTATTGGACGTTTAACTTTTAGCCACAGGGTGTCGGTACTACTGATAGGCCTGCAGGTGGCCTGCCCTCGCTGAGTCCTGTTTTCTCCACACCTCTGGAGAAAGAAGCTTCTTTAGGCAGTTCCTCTTCCTGTTCCCCTTTTGGGATCCTGCCTCCAGAAGGCCGACAAGCCTAGGACCTCCTGTGGCCATCTACCAGTCAGGCAGACTGTGATGGTGCCTTGTCCCAGAGGATGATGCCAAGAGCCCCACACCTGGAACAACTGGAAAACAGAAGATCTGGGGCTGGGAGATGTGTTGGGAGGGGCGGGCAGGTGCTCATGAGAAATGAATTTTCTTAGGATCTGCTGAATTTGAAGTGTCTATGAAATATCCAATCTAGTATGGGTCTGAAATTGAGAGAGGTGGAGAATGAAATTGCTAGGGACAGTGTAGATTGAAAAGACTAAATGCTGTTCTCAGGTGAATAAGTGCATGCAAGAGAGGTAGTAAAAGAGGTCAGAGAGACAGCAGGGGACCTTGGAGAGGAGAGCATTGAGGAAGTGAACAGCAGAGATGCTGAAGACCAGATGAGCAAGGACCAGAAAGGGGCCTTATTAGGAGAGCAGTGTCCATGAAGAGGGTAGAGTGGGTGCAGCACAGGCCTTAGTCAGATAACTCCTGGCTGTTTATTGGTTGAGACCTCTGCAAGTTATATAATGGCTCTGAGCCTCAGTTTCCTCATCTGAAAAATGGGGATAATTTTATGTGCAGGGTTGTGAGAATTTAATAACATTTGTAATGTTTTGCTTATGGTAGGCTCAATACATGTTTATTCATTTTTCTTTGTGCTGCATTTAAAGATTTTGAAACAAAGGAAAAGAAGCAGGTTGTTAATTTAGCCTGAGGAAGGTAAGCACAAGGTGGGAAGTTCCAGGTTAAGTGAGGTGTGTGCTTCATGGAAGGAGCCAGTGAAGAGATTGAAGCGTTCAGTTCCCTAAGAGAGAAATTGATATATTTGAGAAAGGCTAGAGAGTGTGAGTTGAGGAAGTCCTCTTGGAAGAAGCAAGAAGAGTATGCCTTTGCCATCGGCAGGAAGTCTGGAGCAAGTTAGAGCTGTGTGGGGGGAGAGGAAGGAAGTTGGGCCTGTGCCCCAGCTAATTGGAGAGCCAGATTTCAAACTCCAGTGGCTCTACTCTACCAAATTGGCTTGGGCTAAGTGAGATAACATTTCCAAGCCTGTGTTTTATTGGGGTGTTGTGAGGCTTAGATGAGAATCACAGAGCTTGGCCCATGCTGCTTTAGAATGTGAGGTGTTGCCCTGGCCGGTTTGGCTTAGTGGTTAAGAATGTGAGGTGTTTGTAGTACTGTTTAGGAGTTGCACACCTGATGGCCTCTGTTTCTCCCATGGACCAAGTGATCTGTGTGGGTGTAGTGCCTACAAATATGGGCTTTGGTGTTAGAGAGACCTGGGGTAGAGTTCTCACTTAGCCATGTATTTATTAGCTATTTGGCTTTGGGCAAGTGCTCTAGTTTCTTTAAACCTTGGTTTCTCCTCCTACGTAAAATTAGGAGATTGGGATTTATGCTTAAATTTAGATAGGTGAGGATTAAATGAGATGTGTGTGACGCACTCAGCTTGGTACCTGGTACTTAGTAAGCACTCAATAAATAAAGCCACAGAGTGGGACCAGCAGAGGTTGACTGAGAATGCAAGGAAGTTACTGAGCAGCAGGAAAGCCCAGAAGGGGCCCAAGCTTTAAGCCAAAGGAACAAAGAACTAATTGTGTGTCTATGCCCATACTCCCCAGAACATGCCCCATCTCGTCTGATCTCAGAAGCTAAGCAGGGTCGGGCCTGGTTAGTACTTGGATGGGAGACCACCTGGGAATATCAGGTGCTGTAGGCTTTTAACAAAGAAAAGAAAGAGAAAAAAAGAACTAATTGTGAGCAACTCAGACATTAATCAGCAGACATGGCGCGCACACACACACACACACACACCCTGCCTCCCCTCCCTCTTCCCCATGTGATCCAACCCTCCAGCTCCCTGTGACCACAGCAAGGATAGGCATTAATCATTAGATGGTGAGGACTTGGACAGCTTGGTTTCTGAGTGCATCCCAGTCCTATGGATCTCTTGGGGTGGGGGACTTCTTGAGCATCCTATAGTTGGACCCCTCCATCTGCCCTGGAGGTGCCCCTTGCTTCATGCGCTGCTGTGCCCACAGGACCGGGGCTTCTGTGTGGAGGTGAACACAGCCTTTGAGGACTTCGCCCACGTCATAAGCTTTGACAAGAGGGCTGCTGCGCTGGACGCAGGCAACATCAAGCTGACCTTCAATAGTGTGAGGGGTTGGGAGGGGCGGGGCTGTAGCCAGGGCTCCTGCTCAAACTCACCCTGTGTCTTGTTTCATTCTTTCTCGATCACTGCCCCAGTATAACTGTACCCCAGTTCAGGGGATGATGGTAGGAGCCCAGACCCCAACTTCCCACCTCCTAAGGTATGCCTGAGTGGGGCCCAGGCACCCACCCTCCTGGGTGACCCTGTTCTGTGTGCTTTCTGCCCTCAGCTACTGGAGAAAGCAGAAGCACGGGAGAGAGAGCGGGAGAAGGAGGAGGCACGAAGACTGCGGCGCAGGGAAGCTGCCTTTCGAAGCATGCTGAGGCAGGCCGTGCCTGCTCTGGAGCTGGGCACTGCCTGGGAAGAGGTCAGGACTGCAGCCTGGTGCCACATGCCACCCCCTCAGTCCTGAGGGCAGCGGTGCTTCTCTACCACTGGGGGCCCACCCCAGTCATAACACAGCTGGGGCCAGCTCCGGCTCCCTTCCTTCCTCCGCCCCAGCCCTGCCCTGTGCTCATGGCGGCACCCATGCTGTGCTGGGGCTGGTCTGATCAGCAGTGCTCTCCCGTTCAAGGTCCGTGAGCGCTTTGTGTGTGACTCAGCCTTTGAGCAGATCACCCTGGAGTCGGAGCGGATCCGGCTCTTCCGGGAGTTCCTGCAGGTACTGGAGGTGAGGCAGAGCTTCTGGTCCTCTGCATCTGTCCCAGGTGCTTGAACACCTGAGGCCAACTCCACAAAGACCTCACCCTGCCCCCTCCAGCTCTCCTTTCCCTGGACAACTAAGGAGGGGAAGGTCTTAGGTGCCCTGGATAGGCCCAAGGCTCAAGCCTCAGAGGAGGCAGACCAGATTTTAGGTTGCAGGATTCTTCCTGAGGCTAACCCAGGTACCTTCCTTACCCCTCCCTCTGCCTCTTCCAGACTGAATGCCAGCACCTCCACACGAAAGGCCGAAAGCACAGCAGAAAGGGCAAGAAGCACCATCGCAAGCGTTCCCATTCGCCCTCAGTAAGTTGGCGGGTGGAGGGATGTGGGTAAGGCTGGCCTGTCTTGAGGAAATAAGAACTTATTTTTTCCCTATATCATCTCCCCTGGAGGAAGGTTGGAGGATTCCTTTGGCCCTGGATCCTCCCAATTTCAAGACTTTAGGGCTTTTGGAGGCCAGGGAATGTCTGTGCTGACATGTATCTGCTGATTTGCCCAGGGCTCCGAGTCGGAAGAGGAGGAGCTGCCCCCACCATCTCTCCGGCCTCCCAAACGGAGGCGGCGGAACCCCTCCGAATCTGGGTCTGAGCCCTCTTCCTCACTTGATTCAGTTGAAAGTGGGGGTGCTGCCCTTGGAGGACGAGGCTCCCCATCTTCCCGCCTTCTCCTTGGATCAGGTAAGCACTTGGGAGCTGGAGAAGTTAGCCCAAACTGAGAGGAGGCCCTGGGGAGCCCCAGCCCCTGAGGGTAGAGGGATTGGGAGGGCTGCACCAGTTGGCTAGGAACTTCCCATCCCTGGAAGGGAGGAAAACAACTGAGACTTCCTCGGGCAGGTCCCTGTCTGTGAAGAATGAGCAGACAGATGGACTGTGGCAGAGGAAAGGGTGATCCCGCCCTTCTCCCATGGAACTTAGTGGGAGGGTTTCTATCTCTAGATCATGGCCTTCGAAGAGCCAAGAAACCAAAAAAGAAAACTAAAAAGAGAAGACACAAGTCGGTGCGTAGAGAAGGAACTTCTGCCCAAGCCTGCTCTTGTGTGAGATCTCTTCCACCCGCCTCCGGGCTGTCCTTCACAGGAACTGAGGAGGCGGGCTCTGGACTCTTACAGAACAGTCCTGAGAGTGTGACAGACCCTGAGGAGAAAGCTGGCAAGGAGAGTGATGAGAAAAAACCAGAACAGGACAAGGACAGGGAGCTCCGGCTGACAGAGCTCCCTAATCGCTCCCCAGGTTTTGGAATCAAAAAGGAGAAGGTGAGAGGCAGGTGCCTGGTCCCAGCCCAGGCAGCGCTCTGTCCAGGCCTCCATGGCCCGCAGGGGAGGCTGTGGGTGAGCTGTGCCTTTGCTCCACCAGACGGGCTGGGACACGTCAGAAAGTGAGCTGAGTGAGGGTGAGCTGGAAAGGCGGCGGCGGACACTCCTGCAGCAGCTGGATGACCACCAGTGACTACCTGACCAGCAGCTCTGTCTTGGGTCTGTGTGAGGCTGTGGCTGCTAGGTCACTCTCACCATCTGCCCCAGACTCCTTCCATAGTCTGGTCTGTGTCCATTTTTCTTCAAGTAACCCCACCCCCAACACACTATTGCCAGCACCTCCTGAGGTTGCTTGTGGTGTTCAAGGGTCCCCCACTTCCCGGACAACTAGTGCAGTCCTTGCCCTCAGACCCACATGAGATTGGTGGTGTATGCCATGTGGGGTGGGTGGTGCCAGTAGCTAGAATGTGAGAAGGGGCCTCCAGGGAAGAGTGACAGGCTGGTGGACACAGCCTGGGTGGCAGAGGGTGGGGTCCTTACCCTCTAGCATCAGTGCCTGCTCCTGCCTGCCCAGGGCCCTGGGGCTCTACCACTCCTTCCTTCAGCCCTGGGACCCAGTGTATGTGTGTTTTGTTTTGGTTTTGTTTTATAAATAACAATATTTATAACACAGCCAGGGACTCTTTTGTCTTCATATGCTACTAGGGTGGGCTGGGGACTGGCCAGGTGTACCCATGGCCAGCAGGGGGTGCTAGTGTTTCATGGCAGGCCGGCTTCCCTTTGTGTGGCTGGAGCCCACGCAGCCTGGTTCCCCTCCCCTGTGCTCATGCAACCTGTGCTCACCTCCAAGTAGATGGCAGCTCTGCCCAGCCTCCTTTCTATCCACGTGGCTCAGGTCAAGCTAAATGGCCACCCTAACCCTCCACACTCAGAAAGAGAACAGAGTCAGGCCTGGTGCTTCAAGCCTTTGTTGAGAGAGAGAAGGGCTAGGGTTTATGTACAAGAAAGAAGGGAGATGATACATGTACAAAAAGGAGTGAGCCCCTATATTCCCTTCCAGGGACTAAGAAACTGGCAGGGGACTGAGAATATAGCCAGTTAAGACCACCATGCCCCCTGCTCCCTCAAAAAAAAACCTAGCTAAAGAAAGGAGATGAAGATGTTGGCACACCTTTTCTCTAGCTGTCTTGGGGCTACGGCAGAGAAAAACCTCTCTGCCCACCTCAGCAAGGACAGAGCCTGGAATGGAAAGAGCCAGGGCCAAGGACAGTAAGTATGGTATCTGTCCTCTACCCTTATCACTAGGGCACAACTGAGTGGGGCCCAGGCTTAGGAGGGCCTTGCCAGGAGGTAAAAAATGATCTGAGATTGGGTTCCCCAGGGCTCCCCAAACCTGGACACTTCTCCTCTTGTCCCCCTGGCTCTACTGACCAAGTGGCCGAGGTACAAAAGCTGGAAATGGTTTTTTCCAGCCCTGAGCTGACCCTTCAGGAAATTAAATTGAAGACCTTGGAGGCAAAGTGCAGTACTGGAGGCACCAGGGCCGTGTCAGGCCCCGAAAGACCTAGTGCCCACAGTGGCGGCAGGCAAGATGCAGCTTTGAGAGCTGGGGTGGGCACTGGGTCAGGAGCAGCATAGCCCTCCGCTGGGCCCTTGGCCGATTCCAGGGCTCCAATCCAGGTCCATTGGACTTGCAGGACTCTGAGAGTTGAAGTGCTTCTGCCTCCTAGAGGGTTTCAGTGGGGGCCTGGAGCCCGAGGGGGGCCATTGGGTGGGGCCACACTTCTGGCTTGGTGGCAGACCACAATGGGCCAGTGGTGGAGACCTGTGGGAGAGACAAAGGCCTGTGAACAGGCAGGGCAGCCAGGCCAGGCCGACCCTCTGTAGGAACAGCCCCTTCAGGAGCAGCCCACAGACAGGGCCAGAGAAGAGCCAGCCATGAGTCAGATGAGGGAGAAGCTTAAAGATGCTGGTGGGATGGTCAGGGAGATGGCTAGGCTCTGCATTTTCAGAAAAGCAGGTGGGAGTGACTAGAGGCCACTGGGCAGTGGCAGAAACAAGGTAGACTTAGCAAGAGCTAGAAGCTGGGAAGAGACTGCTGGCAGATTGGATATCTGGAAACAGGTCAAGAGACATCCAACACCCCTGGGCAGACACTACTGCTAGTGCTCTTATGAGGAGGGGTCCCAAGAAGGGAGCAAGGACAAAGTACACCCAAACCCAGTAACAGAGCCTCAGACTCAGCCATCAGAGGCAGTGGCCCAGTCTCTACCCCTTGGTCTTAGTAGAAGCTAGAACAGCATTAGTGGGAGAGATACCACTTCCCTGAAGGCACATGCAGGGCATAAACCATGCTTCTCAGAGCATGGGACATGCGGGAAGGGAAGTGTGTGTCCTCATTATCACGAGGCAGCCAGAGGATGGTGCCAGGTCATGCAGAGGAGAAGGTGCCTGTGGACCCCAGCAGGAGTCCTGGGAGGTGGGCATGCAAGGGGCAGCTGTACTGCCCAGTACCTGTCAAGGGCCCCAGCCTTGGGGGTTAACAGTTTGACTCATCATGGTGGGCTGCATCGCAGAAGAAGCGTGAGCCCCGCTTGGCAGTACGGGCCGTGAAAGGGACACTCTTCAGCACTGTGGCCCGGGAGAGAGACACCGTGGTCAGGCCCCAAGGGGGTGGGGTTGGAGGAGAGCCCAGGGAGTATGATTGGGTTTTGGGAGCTGAGCCCAACACCCAGGCCCCAGGGATGACAAGGGCCCCACCTGTGATGATGTCCTCAATGGTACCATCTTTCCCTTCGTACACAGGTCGGTGTTCCTTGGCCTGGCGCCGTCTCAGCTCAGCAATTAGCTCCTGCTGTTGCCACTTATTCCGCTGGGATGGGGTCTAGGACCAAACATTTGAAGGGAAGGGAGTCATGATTAACCTACAATGTAGATAGTTCCTGCCCCAAGATGCAGTCCAAGGATGTCCTTGATTGTGAACAGAGCCCAGCCCCAGTCCTTGCCTGGGAATCCCCTCCCAAATCCCCTCTCTCCATCCCTTTGGATGTCAACCTCAGGCCCTCTGGGTGGTCTATGGGCTTCAGCTTTCCATCTCCTTTCCATTTGCTCCACCCTCCCTAATCCTTTGCCCGGTTTCTTCCAGGCCGCTGCTCTTGGTCCCACCCACCTTGGCATCCAGTTTCTTGGCTTCCTGAGCCAGCTGCTTCTCCCGCATTACCTCCTCCTGCTTCTTGCGGGCTTCATTCTCTTGTTCTGCTTCCTAAGAACCATGATGTGTGTGTGAGAGGGCTGAGTTGTGAGGCTCACATAAGACTGTCAGGGGAGGGGCTGACTCTAAGGGTGGAGAGAGGGTGGCAGTGGGACCAGCAACCCCAGGTGGCCACCCTCTGGAGGGGCACTTCCTGCCCCAAACAATGACAGGAAGGGCCTGGGCCCCCACCCTGCCCACCAGTTCACAGCTAAGGCCTATGGCCAGCTTCCATCGCTCCCTCCCAGGACTCAGAGGAAGACGGAAAAGGCCCAGACTTGAAGCCCAACCCTCTCTCCCCTGACCAGTTTTCTCTTAGCCTTTTTTCTTTAAAAGCCTCTCTCCTGCTCACCTTGTAAGAACGAATGAATCGGACAAATACTGGGAAGAATACAGAAGGAGGTGTGGTCTTGGGACTCTCACCGAAGTAGCGCACAACTGCATTATAGGCCTCCTGGGGAAGGGTGGGCAGAAGGGGTCAGCCTGGCAGGGAAGGAGAAGCCTAGCTCCCCACCAGGGACAGGAGGCCCACAGAAAGCAGCACCCAGCCCCTATGGGTGGGAAATGAACCCACGTTCCCAAAGCTCCCTAGAGTGCATGTCACCAGAGGCAGCTGCCTGCCATTCCCAACAGCCCCCCACCCCAAGCCCCATTAACCCAGCCTGCCAGTGCTTGATAAACGTTCTTTGATCCAAGAACCAAAACTAAGTCCACCTAGAGGGGCACAAGGCCTTAATCCTTGTTGCTGCCACCAGCCCCCACCCTGTGCTCACCTCGGCTGTCTTGGCATCGCGCTGGAGCTTGTCCAGTTTGCCTTCATTGGTGCTGAGGAAGTTCCGAAGGACGCTGTTGTCATGTATACTGCACTCACGCCGAATCAGCTCCATGCCCCGGCCCAGCTCCTTCACATCTAGCAGCACGTTCTCCAGGGACACTGGTTACCAGAATCCAGGCTGAGGCCTGCCCAGGGCCTGACATACCCACCTCCCAGCCCCGGGCTACAGCAAACTCTGGCCTTCCTCCTCAGCATGAGCTCACTCAGGTTCTCACGCTCCTGCTTCTTGAGCCACCCGGGTGGACACAAAGGGTACACCAAGCTAGCTGGGTTCTCACAGGGGCAAGGAAAATGAATGGAGGCTGGGAACTCATGACCCTAATGGGCAAAGTAGCAAGGAAGGCAAGCCAGAGAGACTACTGGTCTCCAAAACAGAGCTGCCTCAGGCCTGCCCCCATTTTCATGAGTGGGGCAGAAATAATAGCTACCTATGTCTGAGGGGCTTTATGGTTTTTCTAAGCACTTCCCACATGTCATAGAGAAATGCAGTCTGGGCCAGCCTGAAGGAGCTGGAGTGAAGAGCCACTGCGGCCTTCCTCTGCCTGCTCCCACCGCACCCTGTGAGTGGGGCTGGGCTGGGGCAGGAAGGCTCCCTCTGGGGTGGCCCCTGCCCATGGCCCCAGCGGAAAGCTTTGAAGTGGTCGGAAAGAAGATAAAAGCCAGAAACGAAGGGACCCAAGTGTTCCCTCTCATAGATTCCTGGGATTGTCATGAGCTGAACATGAGGGTAGGCTCCCCTCACCTGCTGCAGCCTTCTCCACAAAGTGTAGCTCGTGCCAGAAGTTGGCCAGGTCTGGGTATTTCTCCTTCACCGTCAAGGCAATGAAATGTAGCAATGTCATTTTCCTGTCGGTGGACTTGGTGTCCAGCAGCTGGGGGTGGGGGAAGGGGCAATACGAGAGGACTGAATACCCTGGCTCCACAGCCGCTGTCCCTCAGGCTTCCAGGCCTCGTGTTGCCCCCCAGTCTTACCAGATCCAGGCTCTGGAGCTTGAAGCCATACACAGCTCCCCGCTTGCTGCTGTTCATGTAGTTCCCCAGTGCAAGTATGATCTGTCCAAAAGGTGCGTGGGAGGTCAGGCCAAGCCCTTAGGGCCCCTTCCTTCTTTATATACCCCAGGTCCCCACTCTGATCTGGGACCCACCACACTCCCATCCACCACCTCTCCCCACCTCCAACATTTGCTTCAGCTTCTGTGAGGACTTGACAGAGGCAGAGGCTGCAATGATGGCATTGAGTTGCTGGAAGGCAAGAGGAAGAGCTGAATAACCCCAGGCTAGGATGGGGCAAAGTCAGTGAGGAACTGGGAGGACTGGCAGGGCCAGGGAATGTGACTAGTAGGTGGACAGTGGAGAGGGAACTGCAGATGAGTGTGATTTGGGTGGGGGCCCTACCGGCGTGAGCATCTGCAGGTTGTCCTGGAAGTTGCCCAAGAAGGCCATGCCAGCCATTCGCTGGGTCAGCCGTTCCACCTTGCTGAAGAGCAGCATGAAGCGGTCCTCGGCCGCCAGCTCCTCCAAGGGCTGCCGCTCCCGCTCATACTGCCGTAGCAGCTTCACTTCGGCCTCTGTGGGCAGGAAGCGCATCAGGCACTCCACGAAGTCCACAGGTAGTGTCTGTAGGTCATACCTATGTAGGAGGGAGGAACCCCCTCAGGTCTCGCATTTGCCCACATTATCCGTCATCCCTTTATTCTCCAGCTCCTAGAAAGACTGAATGTGAGGTCTGTGAGCAGAACACAGCCAGAGAGAGAGAACCATCCTTGGGAAACATTCCGTGCCCTGCTTAAAAACCCTTCGATATCCTCCCTCTGCTCCTAGGGAGAAGTCTTAACACTTGAGCACGGCTTAGGAGGCCCAGCCCGCAAGACTTCTGCCCACTTTCTACCCTGTGTCTCCTACTCCCCTCCACAAAATAAGGCCACAGCCAATTTTCAGTACCCAGGGCACCGTGCTTCTCCCTCCAGGACCAGAACTGGATTTCATACACTTCCTTCAGGTCGCAGATAAGACATCACCTCCTCTGGGGATTCTTTCCTGATTACCCAGCTCAGCTACCTGGCCCTCCCTGTTCTCCCAAGGCTGCCTGTACCTCCATCACCTTGGTGGTTATCACCCAGAATTACTGGACGGTTCCCACTAGACTGAGAGTTCCATGAGTGAAGGTCTGGGCTGAATCCCCAGTATCTCACATAATGCCTGGCACATGGCATGGATATAGTAAGTTCTGGCCAAGCCAGTGGATGACTGAGGGGTGTGAGGCAATTCTGCCAATGCCCTGGAATCCAGGGAAGCCCAGGATCCAAGGTGGAGAACTGGGTTTCCAAGTGGCTGGGGACTAGGGCCAGGTCAGTGGGAGCCTCACGTGTGGATGGCTCTGCAGATCTCCTCAGCTGAGCGGCCAGCCTTGCGTAGGGTGATGGCCAGGTTCTTGGCACGATTGGCTTCCAACAGGGTCACTTTACTGGCGGCCTTTTGTGCTGTTTTGTTCTTAGAGCAAATGAGGTCAAGGGCAGGGCCCTGGGCTTTCGTCTTAAACAGTTCTTCAAACTTGTCCAGGTCCAGGTCCTGGCAAAAGGTGACGAGAAGGAAAATGCTATGGCCTCTTACTCAAGGAGCCCTGGCAGCCCTCCCAGCAGCATCGGCCCAGCTCTGGATCACGGAAAGCTGAGTCTGAGGGCTTTTCCAAGGCCAGGAGATCTAGCAACAAGGGCAACCTGGACCCCAGCCCCCAACTCCCCCCTCAGGGCTCCAGGCCCTGCTACCTCCAAGATCTTCTCATCATCAAGTTCACTGAAGACAGTGCCACTGATCTGGTTGGGTTTCAGCGCTGTCCAGTTGAAGACAGGTAGCCGGAACTTGGTCTTGATGGGCTTCTTGATGCGAATGGCTAATTTGGAAGGAGGATCAGTGAGGCTAGGGCCAAGGACACACTCCCTTGGTCCCACTAGCCCTGCCCAGAGCCCTGTGGACACTCACCTGACAGGCCTACTGTCAACACCACAGAGGGAGCAGCACCAGGGAGAGGTGGGGCTGGGGGACACTTGTCTGGGGGAAGAAGAATGGCACAGTGGCCCAGAGGCCAAGAGGCTCTTCAGAGGTCCCCGCCCCTCTGCCCGCCCCACTTGGCCTTAAAGACTCTCAGGGGCCCTGGCCGGGTAGCTCAGTTGGTTGGAGCATCGTCTTGTACACTGAAAGGTTGCAGGTTTGATTTCTGGCCAGGGTGCATACGGGAGGCAACCAATCCGCATTTCTCTCTCACATTGATGTTTCTCTCTCCCTTCCTCTCTCTAAACATATTCTCGGGTGAGGATTTAAAAATAAAAGACTCAGGGAAGGAGGCTGCATGAACTCCTGGCCCAAGTGGCTCCCGGGGGTCCTAACTTGGACGGGGCAGGCCTTGGTAGTCTCTGACCTACTCTCTCTTGCTTTGATCTAAGCCCTCTCCTTGGCTGACTTCAGAGAATTGGAAACAGCAGCTTTGTGATCCTTAAAACAGATCCATTTGGCCCTCAGACTCCCTTCCCTGGTAACTTGAGCCTCCCTCAGATCCTAGACCATCCCCTCAGCCCTCTCCCACTTGCCTTCACATCCTTCCAGCCAAGCCCCCAGCTTCTCCCTGAGGAAAGCACTGCTGACTGGGGTTTCAGTCTGGCCCCACAGTGAGGCTGCCCCTCCCAGCTGCCAGAGTCCACCTTACCTGGTAAAGGGGGAGGGGGAGGGGGCAAGGGAGGAGCAGGCGGGGGAGGCAGAGGGAGGGCCTCCTCGGGGGGTGGGGCTGGAGCCAGAAGGTCCAGGTCAGAGGGTGTCATGCCCGAGCTCATCTCCACTGGGCCCACCCGGGCCAGGGCCTCGCTGCCCACCGACTCCAAGTCCCGGGCATTGGGCTCTAAGTGGCATCGGCGCTGGAAGGCCTCCTCCTTCTCTTTAATGAGCCGCCGCAGGGTGTGCACTTGGTGGTTTGTGTTCTCATAAGTCTCCTGTTGGGCACATGTGCCATGCAGAAAAGAGAGGGCTGAAGGCACAGCAGACACTGCCCCAAGAGAGAAACTTCCTACCCGATGGTCTCCCAGCTAGGGTCTCTGGAGGGTGTCCAGAAGCAGCACAAGAAACCCAGGTGGAGACCGGGGAAGCTGAACTGAGGAACACAGGAGTCCTGCCGTGTCACTCCTCTCTCCTCCAGCCTTAGTCTCACTCGTCCCTCAAGGCCCAGGTAGCAGGTGTCCCTGTGCCCATCACTGCTCTCACTTCATTTGGCCTTGTGTACTCGCAAAATTGGGAGCCCCCTACGGACAAGACCCTGCCTTAGCCATCTCTGCATCCTCCACACTCCCGATGCAGCATGTCAGACTCCTAGTAGGGGCTCAGCAGATAGATACTGAGCTCAACAGAGTTAGTATAACTGTATTCCTCTGGAAGAAAAGGTAGGTTGGGGCATGACTTTATAACTAACAGAAAGTTAGCTTAGGGGACAGAGAAGACACTGAAATATGAGGAGTCCCTGCTAGTGGATCTCCTAATAACAGCGCTGAGGACCTGGGCTACTCTGAGCCTGCTCAGATGCAGGGCTGGGGGAATCACTGGGGTGTGGGGGTGGGAAAAGCAGCAGGATGTGCTGGTAAGAGAAGGGCTGGACCCCAGAGGTGTCTGTGGGTGCCCCATACACTCCCATCTTCTGTGCATCCCTGGCTCACTCTGGCTTCAGCTTCCCTTCCCAACCAAAAAATGGGGTGAAATCACCAGCCCACCCTCATCTGAGTGCCTTAAGGTCATGAATCAAGATCTGGATTCTCAAGGAAAGAAAAGCAAAGATCCCCAGGCGCTGGTGCCCAGCAGCAGTCAGGAACACCCTCCCCTGGTTCCTGGGTACCTTGATGCTCTCTAGTTCCTTCTCCCGCTGCAGCAGCTGCTTCTCAAGCTCCGCCACCCGCATCATGTTCTCGTTCTCTAGGTCCAGAAGCTTCTCTGTAAGCTGAAGGATGGGAAGGGCAGGTTTGGGGCTAGCCCTAAAGCCTGGGCACTCAGCACTGCCTGAACTCACCAGGACCTGGGCCCCAAAGGCAGCTTCGCCCGGTGGGCCCAGGGTCTGAGACCACATAAAACAGTACAGGGCAAACAGTCATATCTGATTCTCTCAAGCCGGAGGCCACCTCATGCCTGGTCTTGGAGGTCAGTATATGTTCAGATCTCTGGATGGTCTAGTGCCTCGGCCAGAGTGTGCTCTAGAGAGCCCAGTGGTGCCTGACGCTTCCCTGGGCTCAATATGGAGGCAAGTGGGTCAGCTCAGGATTCCTGGAACTCAGATGTTCCCCTCCCTTCCCCACCCTCAATAGTGGTTCTGGCAGCAGGGGAAGATCAACCACCTACGTGGGACACGTGCTCCTCCAGCTCCTCCACCTTCTCCAGAGCCACGTTCTTGGTCTCGGCGTCCTCCAACAAACCCCCCACGTCAAATACATTCTCCAGGTACGCCTGGATCTGCACCTGCAGCTTCTCGCTCTCCGTGTGCCTTGACTTCTAGGGAGAGCAGAGGGAGCCATAGCTGGAGGAGCCTCCTAAGAAAGACTTAGTCCTCATCACCCTCCACGCTGCTTCCTAGAGCATAACACCCAGGGAGTTCCCACTGTGGCCAGGCCAGATTCTCGCCCCATGGAGCTGCCTGATTGGGGCACCCTCTGCGGGAAGGTCTGAGTCCCATGCCATAGAAGACAGGCAGGGTTCCAGGGGCATCCATGACTAGGCTCTTGTAAAAGAAAAACCCTTTGTGATACGGCTCAGCTGGTCCTTTGCCCCAAAGCTCCTCACCCCGTGAGGACTTGCGCCCGGCTCACCTGCAGGAACTCCTCCAGCCCCAGCTTAGTAAACTCATACTGCAGGTGGACCCGGAAATTCATATCCTCCACCGAGTGCACCACAATGTTGATAAACTGCATGCAGGCCACCTGGGGAAGAAGCAGCCCCAACGGGCAGGGATAGGAAGGGCAGGAGACACCAAGAGACAGGGAGGGTGGGTGGCTGTTAGAACCGGCATCGTCAGGTGGATAATCAAAAGCAGTGAATAAAAAAGTTACATCTTTCTGGGAGCAAAAGAGCATTTTAACTTAAAAATATCAAACTTAGTTTTTAGTGTATTAAGTAAATTATATGAGAAATAGATGTGAATGAAGCTACTGCTCTGATTTCCTCTGCGTACCAGCAGGCACTTCTTGAGACATCCCTACTTAGCTGGGGACCCTGGACTGAAGGGCAGAGAAGCTGGAGGCAGAGCTTGGGAAAGAGAAAGCAGCTCAAAGAGGGTCCAAACCAGGGCAGTAAGGCCACCAAAAAAGGGAAGGAGACAGATTTGGGATGCCCAAATGACACTGTCTTACAGTTTCTAAAAGCTCTCTGGAGTGGGCAAGTGGACAAGGAGCATTTACTGGGTAGAGAGAATCATCCTAGGTTCTACATAGAATATCAAAATCTCCTGTCAGCCTGGCCCCTGTTCTCAGGAAGCACGCCACTGCTGGGCCCAGGCCCAGTTCCTCACCATGAAGTCGATGTTGCTGTCCTCATTCCGGAAATATTCCATCAGCTTCTCAAAGCGGTGCAGCTCCTTGCACACCTGAACAATGGAACTTCTCAGTGAAAGGACCTGCCCTGGGCAGAGCCCATGCCCCTGAACCCTGGCTCCCAGGTACACCGTGGCCAAAGGACTGGTTCAGACCAAGTTTAACCACAACTCTCTCTATGCAATGAGCCATTCGAGACATGACAGAAGAAAGCCTGGGACCTGGCATCTGGCCTGGTTCCCTGGTCCCCCACAAACTTGCTGAGGGAGCTCAATAAAGCCCTTGCCTTAGTTTGGGCTTTAGGTGCCTCTGGGAGTAGGCCAACAAGAAACAGGGGTCTGCTGTAGCCAAATTACTGAAGGAAGGAGAGATCAAGGAGGAAGGTTGTAGGCCCTGGCTGAGGCAGGAGGCTAAGGTCCTAGTGGGGATGCAGGAGAGAGGCCAGGATGCAGGAAAGCCCCTGTGCTGAGTGGGGGCCCGAGACTCCTCTGAGCTCTGGCTTCAAGGAGGAAGAACTGTTTCCTGGCATGAACAATGGATGCTAGGGAAGCAGTGCACGGAGGAGAGGGAAGGGGTGGGGCCAGCAGCTGCAGCTGGATGTCGAGGAATCCTGTGTTCAAGCAGATAGGACTTTCAGAGCCAGGCCCAGAGCTGGGGAAATTCCAAGTAGAAGCTCTCTTTCCGCTCACCAATATCAGCCACCAACCCAGGAGGATCCTTGCTTGCCTTCTCCTCCCACTGCAAAGACATCTGCCTTGGGCTATACCAGTGGGTCCACTGCCTCAGAACACTTGGGAGCCTGTTAAAGTACAGACATCCAGGCCTCCGTGGAGTCTGTTGACTGAACAAGCTCCTCAAGCATCCAGATGCATGGCCAGACTAGGACCACCATGTCCGCTATCTGAAGGCATCCTAAGCTGGCCAATCAAGAATTTCCCTGGCATACAATCTGGTAAGACTGAAGTTCTGGTTTTGTTGAAAACAAAGAGCTGTGGGGAGGGGGGGCAGGTTACTTAGGTAAGCACTGGGATGTTAAAATCATTGGAATGTGTAAGACTGCAGGAAAGGCTGTTTATCTACCTCTCTCCCACCTCCTCCCTGCCAAACACACACCACACACACACATACACACACACACATACACGAATGCAGAAAACTGACCTCTTTGAAATTGTCAAAGGCAGCAAGAATGATTTCGTGACCTCCCCGCACCAAACACACAGCTGCTAGGAGCTCCAAGACGAGGGCTTTGGTCCTAAAGGGCCAAGAAGGAAGCTCAACACCCTAGCTCCCCACCATGGCCACCACACAGCTCACCTGCACAACTGAGTGAGTCCTTTCAGAGAGAGGAGACAGCCTCAGTGGTGAGGGGAGAGGCTGGGTGTGGGAAAGAAGTCAGAAGGCAGGCTTGCTCCCTCACTAAGCTGTGCAGACCAGAGGGAAACCAGGGACCCTGCTTCTGCTCCAGCAGAGGTGAGGGAGTTGAACCAGGGCACTGCCCCAGGCCAAGGACCCCACGGCCAGGGGTGGTGGAGCCCAGGGGTGGTGGAGCCCAGGGGTGGTGGAGCCCAGATCTCCAGAGCCCTGAGCAGAGTAGGGAGAAAAGGGGAGGGAAGGAGCTCACCTTGGATTCTTGTTGTTGAGACTGAGCGCAATCTCATTGACAGCGTGGGGGTGGGACATGACTAAGTTGAATCCGTACTACAGCAAGGGGAAAAGACAGAAGGAGGGGAGACCTTGATGGTGGGGAAGGCTGATCCTTGACTCCTTGACTGCAGGCCCACCAGCAAACCTGTCTTCTAAAGGTGGCACCCTCCTGGCTCTCCTGGGTTGGCAGAAGAGACCGAGCACCCGTGGCTGGTGCTGCCCCCTTACCTGATAGTTCATGATGGCTCTGAGACAGAGGATGCAGACGTGGACATCATCCTTCTGGCTCACTAGGCGTGAGTTCTTCAGGGCCCTGCGCCCAGGAAGAGTGCTATACCTGGGGGAGAGGTGGCTGTTGGTGAAGGGTTTAGGAGTGCTCACCATCATCCAGACAGCAGGCTGCCCCTCAGCAGCAGCAGAAAAGGGACAAAGAGGACCTCACACCACCAGCCGAGAGAGAGGGTGCAGGGGTAGGGCACTCAGCTGCTTCACTTCCCTGGAGCAGGCCTTCGTCAGTAACTACCCAGGATCCCATGTGTATAATCAGTGCCCAAACCTCCTAAGCCCAGAGGTCCTTCAAAATACAACAGTAGGTGTGTAGGCCTTCCTAGTTCTTGAGATGGGCCAGGGAGATGTGCATCTGAGCCTTTCTTCCTCCTCCTTCCAGCCACTGCATCTTCCACACATTCCCTGGGGCAGGCGCACTTGGCTCTCATCCTGCTTCTGTGTCCCAGAAAAGGCAGCACAGACCCCAAAGGCTTTAGGAGCACCTGGGGTTACATCTGACTGTGCGCACACACACACCCCCAATGATGTCTCATGGAAGAAAGAGGAAGCACAAATGGTATCTGCTTATGCATGATGGGAATGATGAGCAGTGTCAGAGGGCAAAACCCAAAGGAGCCCAGGAGAAAAGTATGACATGAAAGAGAAACCACAGAAAGGGCCACAGGACACAAAGGAAAGCCTCCCTAGGCAGGAGGGGCTCGGACAAGTCATCAGGTCCATCCACCTGCCTCCGGGCAGGACAGCTCCTAAGATACCGCAGACACATGAACACCTTGGAGCCTTGGAGAGAAAAGGCCTAAAGGAAGACGTGAAGGAAGGCGAGCAGTGGGCAGGCTGGGTGGGAGCTGGTCTCCGAACAGCTAATGGGGCAGAATGCAGAGCCAGAGGGAAACAGACAGGCGGGCCAGAGCTGGATCACCCGGTGAAGGTGAGGGAGCTGGATGAGTACAAGCCCTGCCTGAGAGACTTGGAGGAGTGCCAGAGTGAGAATGAGGAATGGAGGTGCCCCCAGAGAGGGGATGAGGAGGGGGAGAGCTGGAACCCCAGATGGGGTGGGCACAGCTGAGGGCGATGTACTTACCCAGGACAGATCGCTGGGCAGAGTCAAGGAGACAGAGAGGACAGACCAGAGACAGACTGGCAGGCAGAGGGCAAGAGAGCTGAGCCTGGAAGCAAGAGTGGAGGGAGGAGCATGAGCACTCACCGCTGTTACCCAGGACCTGGACTGGGGCTGGGGGAGGCAGGCGGGCAGAGCGAGAGCACACATACCGGAGCACAGACTGGCGCGCAGAGCGAGCGAGGCTGTTGGTGAAGGGGGCTGACAGGGCGCTGGGTGGCTGCAGGTCCTCGATGGACCTGCTCCAGGACCGGAGCTTGTCAAATGCACCATCGTCGCCACTCTCCAGACCCTCAAAGTCAAACCTGGAGCAGGAAAGGACACACATGCGCACACACAGGAGAAATTCAGTGCCAAGACCCTGGCAAGCCCGCCCCTGCCCTGTAGACTTCTAGGGCAACAATAAGCAAGGGCAGTCAGAAGAGAAAGTGGAATTGGGGAACAGAGACCCAACCCTGGTTGGGAGAGCCAGCAACACAGGACAAGGGCGACAAGGGCAGCACGGGCACAGGAAGCAACCAGGAAGGGTCTGAGGAGACAGGAATGCTGACGGAGGCCAGTGCTGCCCCCACTGGCCAGGCGAGTCAAGGAGTGACCTCCCCATGGGCCCAAAGGGATGTGGAGCTGGAGTCTTTCTGCACTCTCAGCCTCAGAAGGGACATCTCAGAGAAGCTGTGGCTTTCCACGTGGAATCTGCCCCGTGGAGAGGTGGTGGGGAACATGCCAACTACAGGTCTTGCTAGTTGGCAAATGGCAGCAGCCAAAGGAGCCTGAGTGCCCTGAGGGAGCCCCGCTGGTTCTGGGTTGGGATCACGAGGGCAGGTCAGAATGGAAGAAAGTAGGGGTCCTAGCAAGCCCAGAGAGGGACAGCCTTCTATGTCCAGGAGGAGATCACGGTCCCATACTATCACTGGGTTTGAAAGACCGAGTTTTTTGTGATTCTATGTGAGGCCTCTAGATTTTTCTGGTAGAGCGGCTCCTTGAGCCTCAGCTTCCCTGGGAAAAGGAATCACACAGGTCCAGGGTGTGGACTGGCATCCTTAGTCTGTCCCTACAGGAGTTGGGATGGTTTCTCTGACTGTCACTTCCTGCTTCTGGGACCAGATGTTTCAGCAGCTGTGGAGTGTGACCAGAGCAAGGAGGACAATTTGAGATCACAAAGCCACAGAGCCCTCTCCCTTACATATCCCCACGTCTGGATAAACACCCTCTGAGAAGCAAGCCCACTCCTCTTTCCTGTCTTTTCCCCCTGCAGGTCGCTAAGGACTGAGCAAGCATCTCCGCAGGTTCTTTTCCCCAAGGAGCCTTCTGCTTAGACATGCATAGCCCCAGGGGTCAAAGGCACAGAGGCCAAGGCTTTCGGAAGCAGGAAGCAACATCTGCACATGCCTGAATGTTCCAAAGGAAGGAGTGGACTCAGAGTCCTGCCGATCAGGGGATGTTTAATGGGGATCAAGTAGAGGAGTCTCGCTGACAGGGAAACAGCTTGCCAGAGGCTTCTCTCCATCACTCATAGTATTCCCTACACTGGTACGTGAAGTTTACAAAAAATGCCTTCATGCAAACTCTATTTGGCTTTACCCTTTCCTCTCAACCCTTCTCAAACAAACACTCCCTCCCCTTCACCCCACACCCAAGCCCGCCCCAAGTCTTTTTTTAAAAAAACAGAGTCCAGCCGGGCTGGTGTGGCTCAGTGGTTGAGCGTCGACCCATGCACCAAGAGGTCACCGGTTCGATTCCCAGTCAGGGCACATGCCCAGGTTGTGAGTCGATCCCCAGTGGGGGGCATGCAGGAGGCGGCCAATCAATGTTCTCTCTCACCGATATTTCTATCTCTCTCTCTCCCTCTCCCTTACTTTCTCTCTAAAAATCAATAAAGAAAAAAAATTTTAAAGACAGAGTCCAAGGCAGCCATGGACACTACAATCCTGAGGTCCCAGTGTATTTTGGTTTAGCTGGGATTTGTTTGCTTTTCAAACCAGATAGGCTTATTTGGAAAAATGATCTACATCTTTTTACTTTAAAAGTTCTGAACTTAAAAAAAAAAACACTTCAGCAAATGTTTTTCATTTCTTTCTATAAAGAGTGGTTTTTAAAGGGATAGGAGGCTCTTGAGGCACAGCTTCTGCAGGGATGGAAATGGGAATGGCCGCCCCTGGCTTTAACAGGGGATGACCTGGAAAAGGGGACAGAGGCCAAACCTAGGAGATGCATTAGTTTAAAACCCTATGGAGATGAGACTGAAGACCTGCTGGACAAAGGAGAACAGCCAGGGGGGCAAGGACAGTAAGAAGAAAAGGGAAAGTGGAGGCTAGGGCTGAGTCCCGGGACCAAGGAATTCCCCAGGACGTGGGACTTTCAGAGCTAAAACTGGGGAAAGTCACAGGCAAACCGGGCCAGTTGGTTACCCTGGGGCTGACTTGAGTCTTGAGTATACGTTTGAATGTGTCAGTCCTCTAATAAATGATCATTATAATCCCTCTTTCCATATACTGTATTCACGTAATTATGGTAGGGTACACCACCTTGAATATTAACAATTAACAATGAAGTGGCTGCCACAGTATAGACTTATGTTCCAAATATTGCAAAATGCTTTACACACGTCATCATCTAGTCCTAGAACCCTGGACCATGGATCCCCTCTGATATAAGAGAAACACACTGGCCTGAGGTCAGACGGATGGTAAACAACAGAGACCAACACCCAGCTCTGTCTTACTTGAAAGCCCCTCGGTCCTTCCTCTGCCCCACACTGTTTTTGCATCTGCACTAATTCTCTTCTGGCTGCCTCTAAGCTCCCAACTTGCTTGAAAAAGGCTCCTAAATGCTTCATTTTCTGTCTGGGTCAAAGGTTATGCTCACAGTTCCTGAGGTGACCTGGAGTAACCCTCTCACAACTGGAGACCCAAAGAAGCTTCTTGAAGACTCCACTTTTCAAAAGCAAATGACCTCCAACAGGGGGCATCTCTCCCAGAAGCCAAGACATTTCCTTGGACTGCTCCCAGCCTGGAGTCTGGCTCCTTTGGGTTCCGATGCTGAGCTTCCTTTCCATATCTCTCTCCTCTCCTCCTGCACCCCCAAATGCACCTTCTCCTCCAGCCACCTAGCATTCTTCACTTGGCTGCCTGTCCCCCCGCTGCTCTCTCAGCTCTTCCCTTCTGGCCTGGCATCCCTATTCCCATCTTTACTATTGCAACCTCATCTTCCTCATTAAATCAGAATGGGACTGTGTCTTCTGTCCTCCCTCACAGGTTCCCAACCCCAGTCCCAGGGTGGTACTCACATGACAGAACATTGAGCAAAGGACAGGTAATCCACCAGCACATCCAGGCCTTTGTTTTCATCATTCAGAAACTCCCGCACCCACCTGCAGATAAAGAAAACATAGTGGAGCCCTGGCCGGTTTGGCTCAGCGGTTAGAGCGTCGGCCTGCGGTCCAGAGAGGCCCGGGTTCAGTTCCCGCCAAGGGCACGTACCTCGGTTGCAGTTTGTCCCCGGCCCCTGGTTGGGTTGTGCGGGAGGCAGCCACTCGATGTGACCCTTTCACGTCGATGTTTCTCTCTCTCTCTCTCCCTCCCACTCTATCTGAACAAAAAATGGAAAAATGTCCTTGGGTGAGGACAAAAAAAAAAAAAGAAAACATAGTGGAGGGGTCTGCTTAAGTGGGGTGAGGGGGAGGAGGGAGAAGGACCTCTGACCCAACAACACCCTCCAGGATCCCCTGAAACAGCACCAGGCCGGGAATATTAAGATCAAAACCCATGGCAGACCCACCCATGGCCATGTCACCAGTCTAGACCCCCCAAGGCCAGGAAGCCAGGGATGGGAAATGTATAGGCTTTCCGATACCACACCAGCCACACAAGCTTTCAGGAGGCCCCTCCTCAAACGCCAGGGCCCCAGCTCAGTCACGTCCTGTGTCCCTGGTGTCTAGCATAAAGCTGGGCACACTGTCTATGTGCAATGTTTGTTAGAAGAACTGGGGAATTATCAAAAGCATTTACTGCAGCTCTTTTTTTTTTTATCCTCACCCGAGGACATTTTTGCATTTAACTTGAGATAGATAGGAGGGAGAGAGGGAGGAAGAGAGAGAGAGAAACATCGATGTGAGAGAGACACATGGACTGGCTGCCACCCACACGACCCCAACCGCAGCTGGGGACAAACTGCAACCGAGGTACGTGCCCTTAGCGGGAACCGAAACCAGGACTCTCCAGTCCGCGGACCAACGCTCTAACCACTGAGCCAAACTGGCCAGGGCTTTACTGCAGCTCTTGTGCAGAGCTGTACCTGAGAGAGACCAGCAGGTCCCCAACTTGACCAAAGTCTCAGTTAAAAGACCAGCAGGAAGGGTGAAAGAGAGCTCGGGAACAGAAGCATATTGAGCCTAGGGGCTCTCCATCAAGTTCATGGAAATGCTTTTTAGGAAGTAGTGAGGAAAGAGGGATATGTGGGAGTTTTGTGTTTGGCAGAACGGGAGAAGGATGGGAGAAGTCAGGAACTCAAGTAACTCCAAAATGGCTGTGACCACGCGGAGCCAGACTGAGGAGCTGGGGCCCTTCAGCCAGGGAGGCAGGAGGGTAGACAAGAGGCTCCCTAAAGACAACAGCAGACCAGGGCAGCTCCACCATTCCGCCTTCCAGCCTTTGGGGCTGAGAGATCCCTGAAAGGGAAGTGAAGCGGGAACCCTAGGAAGACTGTTATAGGACAGGTTTGTTCCAGAGCAGAGGGACATAAAGCTCTCAGGACGAAACCCTGACTGTCCTGAGTGCTCTGTTCCCGTGAAATGTCTTGGGGTCTTTAAAGGCCAGCTGTGCCCAACAGCCATGCAAGGACACCTCCCCCACAACTGGAAACCAGTGCCATGTTTGCCAGCCACACCCCGAGCTACAGAGAGGCTGGGCCGGAGCACCAAGCCTGGCTGAGAGCTGGCAGCAGGCTCGGGCTGAGGCTGACTGACACCGGAGCTGCCTGAAGTTAGCTTCCTCTCTGGGGGCCGACAGGCCTCCCGTTTCCTGTCTGTCTGCTCTCCAGCTCCCCACCCCCTTCTCATTTCCTGTCTGAGTCTACACTGCTATTTTAGGGATCCTGACACTTTGAGGAGAGGTTAAAGGGTACTTAGGCAAGGCTGAGAAACCAATACAAAGCAGGGAGAGGAGGAGCTGCAGAGCTCTGGAATCCCACTTCCCAGCTCACCGGCTCCAGGGTCTGGGCCCCATTGGGCTGCCCCTGCACACCTAGCTTCCACAGGCCCTGGGCCAATCAGGCTGTGGCCAAAGCACGATCCTCCTCTCCTTACCTTTCCCTGGGCTCCTACCACTCAGGAGCACCCAGACCGTAGCCAGACAGCCTGACAGTTTTCCTGCCCAGAAATCTCAGAAGGATCCTGGTCCTCCCACATGACCAGGAGAAGCCATAGTTCAGATGACAGGAGCTCCTGAAACGCCAGACACTAAGCATTCCCTGGGAACCAAAGACCAGGTCCAGACCTCTAACTTGTGTGCCAGCTGCCAACAGGCCCCAGGCTTGGGAACCATACTGCTCTGGCCCCACTTCCTGGCCAGTGGCCAGAGGGGCAGGCACCAGGTAGAAGGGGAGGGCAGAAGGAACTGTCACACACTGCTCTGTGTCCCTCTGGAGAAAAACAGACCCCATCATCATGCAGCAAGATTTGATAAGGAAGACAGAAGGGCCTGAGAGGGAGGGAAGGAAGGCGGGAGGGAAGGCCCTGTGGGGGAGTGCAGGGTGGTAGGTGGTCCGAGCTGCCCTCGGTCTCTCTCTTGCCATCACATGCAGGGCAGCTGAGGAGGCTCTGCCAGTTTTTCCTACTCTGAGGAGTCACCAAATAAAGGTGGAAGCTTCATTATATGTTTCCTAGTGGGTCAGCTTTAAATGTCTGGTTCCAAGATAAGATGGAAGCCAGCTCTGGCCACTGAGCACAGCTGCTGAGGCCAGGAACAGTCCCTTTCCTGCTCTCTCCTGGGCCACTTCCTCGGTGACTGCTGCAGCAGCTGGCTACACACAGGTCGCCTCTACACGAGCCGTGGCAGGCTCAGCCTGGGGGTAGACTAGTAGGCGGCTGCCGTGGACAGGAGGGGAAGGCAGATGATGTCATTTGGCTCTGTTCTCAGGAAGCCCAGGACCCTAGGGCTGGCACCTGCCCAGTGACCCTCACCCCCACCCTCAGCTAGATTTCTCACTCACGTAAGTTCTCAACACTCGTGCCAGGCCCCTTGGTCAGGATTGTAGCCCTGCCTGCCGTTGTCTATCAGGTGTCCCTCTTTGTCCTTTGTGCTCTCCCTCTCTCACACTTTCACTGTCTATACTCTGGCTGGTTATGGTTTTATAAAACTGAGAACACTACCATCTTTCACTGTACCTCACGAATTAGCTCTCCGCCTGTTCAGCAAGTCCTGGTTCCCCATCAGAGCCTCACACAGTTCCCAGGGGCCCTGTCAATGTGTTGGCAGGACCAGGGTCTGTTAATACAGAAGACATTCAGCTCCTGGTCCCCAACTGCCTTAGATCTTCTTTTCTGGTACTTCAGAAACTTCTGCTCATTTAAAAATTGTCTTAAAATTAAGCAAATAATCTGGGCACAATAGTCCAGGAACATGGTCTCAGCTACCCAATGTAATATGCTCCCCCATCCCCAGCCTTCTCGGGGCCTTCCTTGGCCCAGCTCCAGGCCACAGGCAGACTCCAGTCTCAGCTGCTAGGGGAATGTCTTCCACACAAAGTCACAGGCTGAAGACCCAAGGACAGGCCCCAAGCTTGCCAGCAGCATCCAGTCAACAGCTGGCAGAACTGAGGAGGAGAAAAGCCAGAAAGGAACAGTCTGAAGCTCTGGGGAACCAAAGCCATTCAAGGAGCAACTCTGCCTCTTGGCAGAGGGATAAACAGGTAAACTACCCTCAGAGAACACCAGGTCCTGAGTGACTAGGCAAAGAGGCTCTAATGGCCAAATATGACTCACCCAATGTGGTTGGTACGAAGCGAGATCTCCAGCTCCCTCAGTACTTTGGTTGACTCCTGTACTCTCCTCCTGAACTTCTGTAAACATGAAATTTTCTGTCACTGATCAATATACCTTCACAGTACAAACAAAAGAGGTAGAAAAGCAAAGGGAAGGGATACAGGAGGGCAGTTATAGGCATTCCCTTCATTGTTAGCCAGCCACTCCAGGCCCATGGCCTCAGAACCCGCAAACCCAACTCCCATTGCTTAGAAGCACATGACCCACCCTAAGTCAAAGGGTTTGCCCCCCAAGCCCCACAGGACTATAAAGGGCAGCAAGATGGGGCCTCCCTGCCTTGAACTTCACCTTCCGAGTTACACTGGGGTCCAAGAAGCTCTGGAGTTTCTGGATGTAAGTGTGGGGAGGGTTCTTCACCTGGAATCGTTCCTGTAAGGGAAACACGTGTGTGTGCACAGAGTTTGGAGTCCTGAGGAGAGTGTGAGGAAGGAGAGCACCCATCGTGTGCGATGTGAGGGGACCCAGCTTCCTAAAGCTGTCACCTGACTCTTAACATCGCCCAAACCCCAAACTGTTAAGTTCCCTCCCGTGGCTTATCCTCCGGCGCTTCCCCTCTGTTGTCATCTTCCCCCAACTCCAATGAGTGCTCCTGAGCCTAGGAGATTTTTCTATGTCAAAATTATTCTAAGAGCCTGCTGCTTGCTGAAAAGATGCGGAGATTACAGAGCTCTGAACAGTACCCAAAATGAAGATACAATTGGGAAATGCTGTTCACTGCCTGGCCAACTGACGGATGGGGGTAGGAAGGCCAAGGGGAGGGGAGCTGGCCTTGCAGAGTCCAACTTTCTCAGTGCTGAACCTGGAAGTTGGGACTGGACTGGTTTTGCAGCATTAACAAATTTCAGGGCTACAAACACACTTTCTACTGCTTGCCAGACCCCAGGCCCCAACAATCCAAAGCAACCTCAATGCTGAAGCCTGTTTTCAGCAAGGTCAGCCCTCAGTCTCCTTCCACATAGGGCATGGGACCATGTCCTTCCCATTTTGGCCCAACCCCCTCATCTGATCCAAGGGAAAATTCGGGAAAAACTCTTAGGTAGTCTGGTCCTATAAGAGCCTTTACAACTGAGATATCTGAAGAATTGGGGATGGGGTGGGGCAAAAAGGGTCCAGGACCTAAAAACAAGAAAGAAAAAGAGATTTGAGAATTAGCTGAAATTATGCGACCTAGAAAAGAATGAGAGATTATCAATGAAAGAAACTCAGTATCAAAGGGCTGCTGTTCAAACCTCCAACAAGTGCCTACCATGCTCACCAGCTCCTCTCAATGCAGAACACAAGGCAATGGGCCTTCACTAGCGAGGGGAGGACCTGGACTAGGCTGTCTGAGGCCTAATCCCACCTCAGGTCAAGCAGAGGACCCTAATGGTCAGCACAGAGTCAGCTGCCTGAGCCCTGGCTCCATCACCTACCAGGGTTCTTCATCTATAAAATGTAACAGTGCCTTCCTCACAGGGCTTTGTGAGGATTAAGTGAGATATTTCAGTACATATAAAGTGCTTGGTCCAAATAAGCACTCAGTAAAGGTTAGCTATTATGATTTTGTTCAGTGCTTGAAAAGAAATAAGAAATTTGTTCATGTAAGGCTCCATGGCAAAGCGCTGAGCAAACACACTGCCTATGCTGTGCCAGGTGCTTCCACACCTCCCAAGAAATAAGGAAGAAGCCAGTGCTCCTGGCCCTGAAGATGGGCCTTTCTGAGTTCACAGACTCGTGACTTTGATCTTCAAATGTCTGCGGGGTAAAGAGCCAGGCCATAGGTGTTAGTTCTTGGTTCTGAGCTAAGTAATAAGCTCCATATTCTCTTCCAGCTCTAAACACTATTCATGTAGAGAGAGCTTCCAATCCTCACATTCTGAGATTTAGGAACAGGAGACTAGGGGACTGGGGCTTCTCATTCATAGAGGCCTATAAATAATGAGAAAACCCCTGCTCTTTGCCAGGTCTGGGGCAGAGGGAGAGAGAAATGGTCCTTTGGATTATTACCCTGCCAGGCACAGCCCTTACCGGGGGGAGAGGCAGAAACAGGTTCTGCTGGGAAACAACCAAATTCCTCCACAGCTGACCCTACACCCCAGATCTACACAAACCTCATTGAGGCTACCACCCACTGGGAAGAAATCAAGACAGCTCTTTATGGGAGCTAGAGGGGAACTCAGCCTCTAGCCCAGTCTCTGTTAGGTCAGTCCTCTTGGAACAGGAAGTGAGCATGGACTGAGGTGGAGTCCAGGCCAGGCTTCCTCAAGGGACTCCAGGGCTGCAGTCCATGCCTTCATCCTGCTGCCTTGTCCAGCCCAAGACACACCCCCACCTTCCGGCCCTGCCCAGAACCCTGTACCTGGTCACAGATCAGATCCCACTTCTTCTCATTGTCATACTGCCGCAGGAGCCGGGCCTTGTCAGGGGGCAGGTTCATGGAGCTCTGAGGAAGAGAACCTAAGTCAATGGGGCTGAACACTCCCCCCAGCTGGAGGAGAGACAAGCTAGACTACGAGTACCTTTACCTCCTGGGCCCTCAGTTCACCCTGACACTCGACTGCTAATAAGGAAGGCTCAGGGAGGTGAGACAGACCTTCTGACTCCCCTTCATATTTAGTTGTTTGGTTAAATAATGTTTTCTAAACCATAGGTCATGGAATCAATTTAGTGTGTCAAGGCTATCTTTATATTAAATGAAAATGAACAGATTAAAATAGAATAGGATAGCTACCATAATCCATTACAAGTAGGAAGTATAAATAATGAGGCTTTCATAAACCTTTTTTTCTTTTACAGTTTACGTATATACATGCACACACATACACATAGGTCATGCCGTAAAATGTATTTCTTCATATGGGACAGGTAAAAAACGTTTGAAAGTCACCAGTTTAAAGCAGAAACTTTCAGTCAGCTTTTCCCCATGGCCTGAGAGATAGGTGGTCTTCCTGCACAACGCACACCCATGGGCCAATCCTGAGCCAACCACATGTAGATGCTACAACTCTACCCCGCTGCCCCGTATCAGGATACAACTGAATGAAGGATATTTGCATAAAGATAACTGCCCAGAATATTTTTAGGAAATAACTTACAAAACTTTAGTACTTTAATTATTAGTAGCAAATTACTTATGACACACACACCTCCCAATTAATTAAGACACAGTAAAATGTCCTGACCCCTTCTTGAGACACTCTAATCTAGAATATAGAAGATATAGACCAAGCGGCATTTATTTTGTTCACTACTATTTGCTGAATGAGTAAACACATAAAAGTGAGTGAGTGAAGCCCAAGGCATCCATGCATGACCTGGCCGCATCCAGGCCAAGCAGCCTTTATCCCTGTCCAGCCAAGCCTCTCTGTTAACCAGTCTGGCTGCCTTTGTTCTAGGTCATAGCCCTTGCCTCTAAAGGCAGATCACTGCACCTGCCCACCCCCTACTCTCGAATCAAATACGATCTCCTATCTGAAGCATCATAGCTGTCTGATAACCCGCATAACTTCCTACAAATCCAGCCTCTTCCCCAGCACACTGCAGGCCACCTGGAGGGCCTTCCTCTCATCTTTCTCTCCTTTACCAACTGCTTCAAGTTCAGCTCTCACTCCCTGGTAATCCAAGCATTACCACTTGGTTCACCTCTGCCCACTCCTTGACATCCTCATCCCTGGAGACATGAATTGTGTGCACCAAGGAGTCACACAGGCCCTGCATTACTCCAGAAGAAGCAGGAGTATCCTGAAAGTGGGCCCTCCATTTCCTAGGAAACTGAAAGAAAATTCTGAAATGTTTATTTCTATCACACATATCTAATATGTACTTATCTACATACATACTATTAAACCAGCTATATGCTCATCTACCCCCAAAGGACTGTCTGTTCATATGGCTCCAAACCCCAATAATGGCTAATACTGTGTTAGGCAACTAGTGCAGAGTGAGTTGATGGTAAACATATGGTTAAGACATCCCAGCTTGAGCTACGGACCCAGATCCTGGTTGGAAACAGGGTCACTATGGCTCAAAAAAGGAAGTAGTGTTGGGATCTCTGGTCAGCATTTAGAAATGGTAGAATTTAGGACTACAGAAGTGGGGCAGGTGAGAGAAGAAAAGAATGGGAAGACACCACCACATCACACTTCTTTCCCATGGTTTCTGCTGCCCCAGGAATCTACCTGAACCCCCCCCCAGGAGAGAGGGGCCAACAGAATCCCCCCAACTGCTGATGTAGTATGGATGGCTGGGGTGGGGATACAAACACAACCCTGAATGTTCTCTCCGGAACTACTTCGCTAAACGCCGATCTCGGCATATATATGTGGATAGCAGGACAAGGACCGAAGTCCACAACAAGGACCCAAAGGTCAAGGTGGGCCCAAAGCAAAGTCTCCTGCCTAACCAGGGCCAGGCTACTGCAGCTGAACCAAGTGAGATCGGAGCAGAAACTGTCCTCGGGCCTGATTCTGGCTCTGTATACATCTTACGCACATCACTGTCACCTGCCCATTTATCTCAAGTTTGTGTCATGAATATAGTTTTCCACTGTCTTCCCTAGAAGAAAGTCACTGGGGAGGGAGTGGGGGAGCCTGGCACTACTCTGCCAGACGTCATATCCTGTCTACACCAACTTCGTCCCTCAGCCACCACTGCCAGCTGCTGCGGTCTTGCACTTCCCCATCAGGTGAACTGGTACCCCTGGGGCTTCAAATACAGAGCAAAGTCACCCCTTTTGGGAACCCTAGCCTGAGAGCACAGAAGAGGCAGATCAGGGACCTGGCTAACTTTAGATACTCAGAAGAGATGAACCTTCAAAGCATGGAAACAGGTGGCAGAAGCACGAATCAGCTCTGACCATAGGCCACACCCTGCAGTCCAGAGCTTTGTTTGGGCTCTCCAGACCCTGCTGCCAGCCTTCTCTGCTTCTTGGGCAGAAGAGTGATGTGGAAGAAAGTGGGTAAGGAGAATTCCCCCAGCCGCCAGCACTCTCACAAGAAATTGGTCACTGGCTGTGGGGTGGGAGCCACCCGCCAAGGGCCCGGCCAGAGCAATTCTCCCCTGCCAGACAAGGGCATCGGGCTTCTGCATCCACCTGACAGTGTGCGTGAGTCTAGCAGGGCTCCAATGTCCTGAGGAGGTTACAATGCCTGAGGAAGGGCAACTTCCTGAATTCCGGGGATAGCCAGGGAGTAAGCCTGACGAGGTTCCGGTCTCAGTCAAAGGTTTGTTTCCTTGACATTCAGCAGTTCCACAGGGACTGTAGGCTCTTGGAAGGCAGAAGCCAGGCTAAGCCCTCACTACCTCCTCACTGAGACCCTTGCTGAACAGGAAGGAGGTGCACTGTTTGGAGTGGAGGGCACTGAATATGGAGTCAGCACAAAACAACTTTGGGCTCTTCAGAGCTGCTGAACCTCAGTGAGCTCATCCATAAAACGGAGATAATCTTGCTGCTTCCCAGGGTTTTATGAGGATTAAGTGATAAACATTTTATGTCTGTATTTGTTTGGAACACTGTGGGTGTCCAAAACAGTGCCCTTCCCCTTCCTCCTGAATAGCCTGTGTAATGTGGTGACATCCCAAGACCCACCCTCTTGTCTCTGCGTTCTCTCTCTCTCTCAGTCTGTCCCTCCTTCAGCAACAGTTTCTCAACACTCTGAGGACAGAGCAATCCTTTACCTCTCTTTTGATCCCTCACTGTTTCCTCTAAGACCAGGATGCAATGAAATACCACCATCCTTGGGGATGGATGGTGAGACCTCAGGGAGTTGGGAAAAGGGTAAGACGAACTCAAACTGAAAGCAGTTCTGGGACTGAGTCCTAAAGCAGAGGGAATCAGCAAGAAGTCTAATAATAAATACCTATAATGGGAAGAAGCAGAAAGGGGTGGTTCTGATGCTTCTCCTACAAGGCTACTCTGGTTTACTGCCAGTTTGAGGCCAGGCAGCGTGCCCTGCTCGGTGGCCAACCCCCTCCTGAGCTCTGTGGGAGCAAGGCTTCTTTACTCCCCATCTGACCCTGTCCCGAAGACAGGCTGAGGAGGAGGGAGGCAGCTCTAGTGGCAGTTTCCCTTCACTTTCCTGCTCTGCACCCCCCCCCCCCCGCCAGTTAGCCCCCCTCCTTGTTTCCTTCCCATTGCAGGCAGGGAAATGCCAGCGGGGTTGGGGTTTCCTTCAGCTGCAGGTCCTTTGGGACTCACCCCTGCCTTGTCAGTCTCCTTGGGCTGGGCCTGGGGAAAACCCAACACACAGAAATAGGAACCACCAAAAATTCTTAGATGTTTCTGTTGGTCCCAGTCAATCATGATAAACCTTAGGAATAAGGACAAAAACGGCATGGCTCCTCTGAGAGGCAGGGAGCGAGGTGGCTGAAATTTTTCTGCAAAGGGGATTCTGGAGGCTTTAAGGGAGGCAGGCAGGGGGTATTTATTTTGAGCAAATATAGAATGTGAGTTGGTGGTTTCTTAATATTTTCCTTCTCAGAACCACCTTTCACCAAATCCCCTGTGGCTGGACACTTCCCCCAAGTGTGGTAGCCCCAGTCACCATGCTCAGCCCACAGGGGTGGGGAGCCCTGGGAAGCTGAATCTACAACTTCCCCAGAGACGATCTGAGGCACTCTCCTGGGCCCCACATGCTGCTGAGCCCTGGGCCACAGCTGCCACCAAGTCTTCCTGTGCATCTGCAGACCAGTCCATTGTGCAGAGGGGCAGAGGCGAATGTGGCGAGCAGGCACAACATTTGGGAATCCAGGGCAACACTGGGCACAAAGGCCCATCCCCGGCTGCCAAAAGGACAGAGTGATAGGAGCAGCCCAGCCTGCCCTCCACGTGTCTCTACTGGTGGGCAGTAGGCACAGCTGTGGCCAGCTGGGCACTAATCCCAAAGGGTGAGCCCAAGGAGGTGGGAGGTACCAGCTCCTACCGCCTCGGCCCCCTTGGCGGCCACAGCCAGCCCTGCCGCAGTAGCAGCTCCCAGACAATGAGTTATTTTCAGCCAGTGCTTTAACACAAGCCAGCTGGCCAGTGTGCAGGGTGGGAGTCCTCCTCCACCCAGCCCGCCCAGATGGCAGGCAGGCCCAGCCCATCGCCTACGCTGCTGCTGACTCTGTGTCACTGTTTATCTCGTTGTTTCAGCACAACTCCTCCTAACCTCCCCCGCCCCCCAAAACTACAATCCTTTCAAAAGGAAATCAGAAAATCTGATCAAAGGTCCAAAAGCTAAAATTAAAAGGTCCAGACATGGGAAGCACAGCAGCCCCTCCAAACACCCACACTTTTCCCCAGCCCCATGACTGGCGGGCGTAGCACAGGGGAGGAAGTGGAATGGATTGGTGGCCAGATCTCACTGCAGCCTCCATGGACCAAGGCCGAGCCTGGCTTTGCTGCCAAACCAGAGGATGAAGCTCAAGACTGCTCTCCTGGCCTGCCTCTCTCCCATGCTTCTTTTCAGAGCTCAGGTTTGGAGAAGATAACTAGAGGCAGACAGCCTGGAATGAGCCTGAGACAACTGTGAAAGATTCTGGGAGAAGAACCATATCCTGTGGCTGAAAGGAAATCACAGGAACAGTTCATGACACTTGGCTGGAGGGAGAGGTACCACGCCCCATGATGGAGTGAGGTGGACACTTCAACCAGCCCCTTGCACATTGGAGAGTTCTATGGAAGGGGTGGACGGGAGCAGTCACCTCCCTGGATGCTAGGCCCCAAGCTCCCCCTCCTCTGCTCCTCATCTCTCTCCATCTACCACCCTATTCACAGGAGCTCATGGGTGCAACACAACTCTAGCCACACACATTTTGCTCTAGGCCTGAGCTGCTCTATTAGATTTATGGGAAAGTTGCTGGGGTACCTCATGACAAAAGACATAAAAAGTGGGTGCTCCATGACTTAAGTGTCTGTAGTGGCTTACATCTGGCCTTCTGTTTTAGTTTAATTGAAGCTATAACTTTGGGGACAAGCTGCCAGGCAAAGCCAGCTTTCACAGGCTCGGAGCCCTGTCTGGAGAACGTGCTTCTATGGTCACTGATGACTCTATAACCAGAAATGACTTGCTGAGCAGTTACGAGCCAAGTCCCTGAGCAGCCTGAAGGAAAGAGATGGATTCACCAGATGTCTCAGGCTGAGCTCTGCAACTCACACCAGTGAAGTCAGATGAAGGAGAGGTCCTAGAAGGCCAGAATCAATTAAACACAGAGGTGGCTTTTTTCAAATACAACTGTGCCCCTGAGGCCCCCTCTTCACTTCAGAGGACTCCTCCATTGGATTCTCAGGGGGCAAAGGAAGTTGGCCATGTCCCAATTCCAGCAAAGCCCTAGATCTACCCTCTGCCACACTGTCAGCCTCACACTTGACATCAGGTAACCTCTGCAAGTAACCTAGCCCCCTCATCCCTGGCTGAGGACACCTCCTTCTGGCTTACTTAGTCAAGAAGCACACTATCTCAGGAGAACTCATTAGCTCTTCCCAACTGAGACCCCAGGTCCCAGCTAAAAAGCTACTGCCACAGCAACTTGATCTGTCTGCTGGCTCCCCAGCCCCTCCTCGCGGTTAGCCAGACCCACACACTCCCCAGTTACGCAGGATGGAAACTATTCTGCTGGGGGCAGCCGGCTTTGCAAAGCCAAGGAGTCTTGGGGCAGAGCCTCACATTCTCCCTGCAGCCAACCAAGGCCCTTCCTTTTCATGATATTCTGCCCTCCCGCCTAGGGAGCCCTAATAGGCAGCACTACCTCCCAGAGGACACATTTCTGGAGTTACAACCTACAAAGGGCATTTTCCTCTCTCCCCATTACTCACTGAGACCCAGGACATCTCCCTCCCAGGGTCTCTCATCCATACCTTCCCTTCCATTCCCACTGTCACCACTAAATGGACCTGCACTATTCACTCCTGACCCCTGGGATAAACTTCTAGCTGCCATCCCTACTTCTAGCAGCTCCACCCCACCCAACCTGCACATGGATGAAATTTATGAACTTCCCAGCATATAAGATGAATTATGTTTCTTCTCAGCACAAAAATCTCTGACTCTTTATCATTTACACAAGAAAAGCTGAATGCCTTGGTCTGCTGTTCTTAGCATCTTAAAATAAGAAAGAGCTTCAGAGGTAAGATTCTCCCCAGGCTGGCCCCACCATCTCTGACCAGCCTTATCCTCTCCTGGAACAACCACTCTTGTCATAGGATTTGCTTGTAACTGATGTTTCCCCAATCTTCTGAATCCCTACCTATTATTCCTGACTTAAAATCCAACAGCTCGGTGACTACCAACCTAAAATAATCAGCCCCTCTTCTGAGCTTCAAAGCATAATCATATATGAAGAATATGGCAGAGACCTGCTTGTTATCCCCCAACATCTTCTCCTCATCTTCCTTAGTAATGAACCACCAATATTCACTTGGGCACTTGGCAGCCCAGAATTAATATATTTCCCATCTTGCCTGACATTCCAGTGTGGCTATGTGATCATGTAGGATGCAAACAGAAGTAGTGTGTACTTCTCAAAAGTGTCATTAAAGGGAGGGAGTATACCCTTCTTTTCTCCTTTCTGCTTCCAGCTGGTTGGAATGCAGAGGTAAAGTGCTGGAACTTCAGCAGCTATTCTGGACTAGGAGATAACCCTGAAAATGGAATTCCAGAGGGGTGAAGAAACAAGAAAGAAAATCACTGGTCACTGATACCACAAGTCAAATGTGTTCCATATAGTGTATTTTCACGTGTGTTGTTTCCTCTGTTTACAATTAGAACATGAACTCCTTGAGGATAGGAGTAATGTCTCATTCTTCTCTGAAGCATGTGCATGTGCTTACTGAATAACTGATTGATCCTGCTACTACTTCTCCCACCACCAAGTCCTTTGTTCAGTCTCTGGTTATTTTTACAGGGGATTATCCACCTTTTCATCATTGTCCTGCTATTTCTGAGCTCTCTCTCCTTTAATCTACTTTATGTTCCACAGCCCAAATCACTTTTTTTTTTTCATCCTCACCCGAGGACATTTTTGCATTTATCTTCAGATAGAGTGGGAGGGAGAGAGGGGAGAAAAGAGAGAGAGAGAAACATCGATCGACTGGTTGCCACCCACATGACCCCAACGAGGGCCAGGGACAAACTGCAACCGAGGTACGTGCCCTTAGCGGAAACCAAACTCAGGACTCTCTGGTCCGCGGGCCGACGCTCTAACCGCTAAGCCAAACCGGCCAGGGCAAATCACTTTCTTTATATGCTACTTCTCCCTCAACAAACTACTAGAGTTCTCATTCTGAGTTTCAACTCTACCCTTCAGTTCATGCCATAAATATAAGCCACTCACCTGCCCTATTCTTTAACCAAATTCATCTTCCTATAGCCCACTAGACTACAGGCTCCTGGGCACAGAGATCACCACCAGCTTGTTTACCACTGTAGTAGGTGCTCAACAGAAATTGGGCAAGTTGAATTTCCCCATAATATACCCCTTTTCCTCCTGTCCCTACATTTTCTACTCCATTACACCCCAGAGAAATTATATCCTTCTCAATTGCCAGCCATACTCCTCCTTCAATTCAAAACAGGTGAAATCCCACCTTCTCTAGCAAATCTTTCATAGGGTAGAGTGGTAAGACCTACCTCCCCTTTCTCTCCTAATAGTGTTTTCCCACATTGACTAATGCCTTTAAAATGTGTTCATGGAGTTGTGATTTATGACTAATGTCTCTTTACCTTTACCTGGATGTTTAATAAATCTCCTATCACAAATCTCACAGTGTGGTTAAAGCATTGAATGAGGAGCCACAACTTACTAGTTGTGTGGCCCTCGGAGAGTTATTTAATATCTATGAGCCTCAGTTTCCTCATCTATAAAATGGAGGTAGAAGTAGTACTTACTTCGCAGCGTTGCTATGATGATTAAATAACATGTAAAGCATTTAAATCAGAACCTAGGTAGTAAATGTAACACATAATGCTATGTTTTTTTTTTAATCCTCACCCGAGGATATGTTTTCATTGATTTCTAGAGAAAGAAGAAGGGAGAGAGAAACATTGATGTTTCTCCCGTACGTGGCCCAACCAGGGATTGAACCCACAACACCTTGGTGTATGGGATGACTCTCCAACCAACCGAGCCACCCAGCCAGGGCCATATGGGTGTTTTGTTTTTTTTTTTAATTCAACATTTAGCTGGAAAACAACTATATGCCAAGCACTAAGCTAGGAGCTAGGGATATAAAAATAAATAGGGCAGGATCCCTACATTCAGGAAGTTTACATCTAGAGGGCAAGGTAGACAAGCAAACCAAGTATGAGTGTAGACAGCACTTCTGTGACAGAGGTGCACACAGCACTGTGGGATCCCGAGGAGGCAACATCTAATTGGACAGAGGAGTCAAGTAAGGCTTCCTGGAAGAAACACTACAGAATTTAATCTTAAACATCAAGCAGGAGTGAGTTAGGCAAAGGCAGTGAAGGAGGGGAGGATGGTGATATTCTAGGTAAGGAGACAGCACTTGCAAATATGTGAAACCACTGAACACCATAAAAAGTCCAGGAGTCTCTAAGTGATTCATGACAATAGAATGAAAGAGTATATGAGGAAATTACAGCAGGCAAGGAACAGCCAGATGACAAAGTGTCTTAGGAGCTAAGGTAAGTAGGGAGCATGAGTAGGACAATAATGATGCTACTATCAAAACCAAAATAGTAATACTGACAATAGCTGGCATTTATTGACAGAACTGTGATAAGAACTTTATATGAATTATTATATCATTTAATTCTCACAGCAACCCTAGGAAGTTGGGACTATGATCATTCCCATTTTACAGGTGAGAAAACAAAGGCTAAGAAAGGCCATGGAACTTATCCAGAGTCACATAGCCAGTATGGGGTGGAGCTGGGTTTAAACCCAGGTCTGACCCCAAAGCCTGAGCTTGTATCCCCACACAATGCCTCCTGTGAGACAATAAATTATATTAGCCCTCCTCTGCACCTTTTCAAATTGTACACATCCTTCAGGACCAGTACAATCAACCTTCCTCATGAAACCTCCCCCAAACAACCCAGACCTCGCACACTCCTTCCTCTGAACTTCAACAAGGTTTACTGCCCTTCCTTCCTGTTAACAATTGTATTCAGCCCTGGTCGGTTTGGCTCAGCGGTTAGAGTGTCAGCCTGCGGTCTAGAGAGACCCGGGTTTGGTTCCTGCTAAGGACACATACCTTGGTTGCAGTTTGTCCCCGGCCCTGGTTGGGTCGTGCGGGAGGCAACCAACCACTTGATGTGTCCCTTTCACGTTGATGTTTCTCTCTCTCTCTCTCTCTCTCTCTCTCTCTCTCTCTCTCTCTCTCTTCCTCTCTCTCCCCTCCCACTCTATCTGAACAAAAAATGGGAAAATGTCCTCGGGTGAGGATAAAAAAAAAAAAATTGCATTCAATCATTCCTCCAACACTAGTGACTTTGATGTATCACATGCTGTGCCACCTGGAAGACCTGTTTTGCCATGTGGTAACTTGTATATTTACAAAGAAAAGGGAAACTACAGCTTACACACATCTACTCTGGGTCAGGAACTGTGCTAGATCCTTTAAGTACGAGATTGCATGGAAGATGCACTCCTCTCTCACATTGTTATTCACGTTTCACATTCTGTATTATTTCCTGAACTAGACTGTAAACTCTGTGAGGGCATGCACTTTGCCTTGAACACACTTGTTCCTAGACAAGGATGTCTGGCACACAGCAGAAGCTAATAGATACTGTGGCTGTTCACAGAGACAGCAGAGGCCGGCTCGGGGCAGCACTCCATCTCACCCAGTGCACCAGCTACACACCCAGTCTGGCGTTCCAGGAGTCTCATTATAAGTCCAGGAGCTTATTATCAAACCATAAAACTTAATGACTCCCTTCCTACTTCCATACTACATGTGGGAGGGGCATGACTCCTGCTTTATGGAAGGGTAAACTGAGGCCCAGCATGGGCACAAATCTATCACAATTCATATCAGCTGGGGAGAGGCACTACAAGTCCTCTGTCTCCCTTTGCCTTTTCAATTGCTCTCAAATGAGGGTCCATCCTCAGCCTCAGTGCTCCTGTCCTCTTTGGGGAGGAATCACAATGACCCCATTCTGCTCTTCATCCATGAGCCATCCTCCCAGCATTGTCTCCCCATCTTTAAGGCCAGGGCTTGACAATAGAGGTTATTGCTGCCCACACCTCAACTCCATCTTTGAGTGTCCCAGCGTTTTTACATTTCATCTGATTGTTCAGCTAGCAAAAACCACCTCTTTGGAGTTAGCCTTCTGAGAATTCCCCCCTCATGACCCAAAGACACCCCGAATCTTCTCCGCTTCTCACAACATCTGGAGTCCTAAATGCCATATTCACTCAGGGCCATGGAGGGGGAGAAAAACATACTGGCACTTTCCTCACATGATCTCGCTGCTCTCAATAACCACTAGAGGTAAACAGAATTATGCCTGTTTAACTGGAGAGAGAATTAAGAATCTTGGACCAAGTGGCTCGAGGTCACATAGAAAGTAGCAGAACCCAGATTCAAACCCAGATATGTGGCCTCTAACATAACTTTTGCCAGGACATGGCTTTTTCTACCATGTCCTGGCATCTCCTTATAAAGAAAACAAGTCTCCATTTCTAACTTGGGAAGGTCCACCTGGATTTGTCTGACTGGCTTTTGTTGATCATTAAACAGCGCTTCCCTGTCCAGCTCAACTGGGGTGGAACCAGCTAAATGAAATATGTGGACCGGAGACCTGAAGTTTAAGGCTTCTGTCTCAGAGTAAGAGGGTGATGATGCAGAGCAAAGGGACAAGGGAACTGCCCTCTTGGACACCACATGGTGACAATGCCCTCATTATCTGAACGGCATTTCAAACATTCAGAATGCTATAGATAAAAGCATGGGCATTAGCTCGGACAGTGTGGCTCAGTGGATTGAGCGTCAGCCCATGGACTGAGAGGTCCCGGCTCGATTCCTCATCAGGGCACATGCCTAGGTTGCGAGCTCGATCCCCAGTTAGGGGCATGCAGGAGGCAGCCAACTGATGTCTCTCTCATATCGAGGTTTCTATCTCTCTCCCCCTTCCTCTCTCTCTAAAAAATCAATAAAAACATATTAAAAAACAAAAAAATGCATGGGCTTTGGAATCAGGGATGATCAAGATTTGAATCCTGGTACTTTTTATGAGATAGTGGGAAAGCTATTAAACTACTCTGAAACTGTTTCTTTATCTATAAAATGTAGATTATAATATCTACCTCTTGTAAGGATTAAGTGAAGGGATGAATAAATGGAAGGACTATGCATGGTGCCTGGCACAGAAGGGCTCTATGAATAGTAACTGGAAGGAGCTGCTCCAGGAGTTGCAGCTGACTCGAGTTAGCTTCTAAGCTAAATAGGCAAAATACAATTTCACAGTTCTTTAAAATACATAAAAAAGAGTACATAGATATAACTGAACAGTATAGGTTACATATATTTATAAGTTTAGTACTTCTCTAGGTTACAGCAATTGCACACATGCTCCTTTGAAAGGTAAGACAAGACTGAGAGGACAGTAACCCAGGGTATTCACAAAAAAGCTGGGACCAGAATTGAGGGAGACAGAATTGAGCCACTGACTAAGGTGCCCTGCTGAGTGATCTAGGACAACTCCTCTGACCTTTTGGAGGAGATTTTGCTAAATTGCCATTCATGTTCAGCCTTATCTCAAATCCCTCACTTCCCCATTGTCTCCTGACTTTCTGTGGTCTGTAAACCTGAGGTCTGATTCTGCCACAAATCTCTGTTTTTGGCCCCCTCAACTAATTCTTCTTCTCAACAACTCTGCTTCTCTCCTTGTGATGTTGCATAATTCCTGGGAGCTGTCCCTCCCAGTCACTGAAGGACTATACTGTCTGTGGGAATATAGAGACAGGCATGAGAATGTTTCAGCCCCCAATTTTAATTGACCAGTAGACATTGATGACTCTCAAATATATGTTTCTATCTCAGACTTCTCCTTTAAGCTTTCGTCTTAAATATCCAACTGCCCATTAGACCTTTCACCCAGACTTCCACAGGCTCTGCAACCTCACATGTCCCCAACTGGCCTCATCACTTTCTCTTCTACATTCTTTTTTCTCCTGTATTCTCTTAACCAATAGCACCTTCATCTAACTAATCTAGCAAGCTAGAAATCTAGATGTCATCCACAATTCCTCCCTTTTCCCTCATCTCTACCTTCTGAATGTTAAATGTAATCCATCACCAAGTTCTCAAAATTTAATCTTTGAAAGTATTTATTGACTCTGTCCCATCATCTCCACCATGCAAACCAGCCCTGGTTTAGGCTCCCATCATTGTCACCATACTACCAGGTCTCACTCGGCTGCCCATCTCCATTTCTGGTTCTCTCCCACGGCTGCCAGACCAATCTGCCCACAACTCAAAATCTGACCACGCCATTCTCCTACAGAGAGCATGAAGTACAGTCCCTTCCACATGGCATTCAAAGCCCTCCTTATCACTTCAGCCTCCACTCCCACCACTCTTTTCCTTACACCTCACATTCCAGCAGCCCTGAGCAGCTGCATGAGGAGTCTCTGAATACATCATGCTGTCTCCCCTGCCCATGCTGGCCCCTCTACCTGGAATGCTTTCTCTCCCACACTTCTCCAACTCCTAATTAACCCTGTAGCCAGTAGAGATTTCCTCCTTACAGGCAGTATCCCCGTGGCTCCACCTCTCCCCTGTTCCCCGGATGCTCCTGCATATCTGTACCATTGCACTCCCTAAGCTGTATATTGCAATTATATGTTTAATGCATTTGTCTTCCCCTCTAGACTTAACTCCTGGGGCAGACACTGTCTTAGTCATCTTTACTTCTCTGGCATTTAACACAATTCTCTAAGTGTTCAATAAATGCTTGTTGAGTGAATGATAACCAGGCTGCACTCGGTAAGTCTCTGAGGGCTGGTATTGTGTCCCTTTCTGTCTCCAGGCAGGGAAGATGACACCTTAGCCATTCTCAGTTTGCCGCCTCAGAGGCCCTCCACACTACTGATGTGAATCTTCACCTGCCTTGCCATTGAATAAGGCTGGGGTAAGCTCACTGCCCTCTTGCCTCTAAGACAATCAGAGGCAGTTGGCACTGCTTTTACACTGTTATGATACCATCTTGACATTTTCTTGGGCATTTGTAGGCAACAAGTACTAAGTGGTTTCTTTACAGTTTTTGGAGGGAATCAACTGAGAAGCCAGATGCCACCAGACACTCTGTAGCTGGCTACCCCTCAACTCCTGAGTTTATGCTCATAACTTTTAACAAGGAAATTCTGGGGAAATGACAGATAAATGCTTTGGGAGCTCACCAGGATCTGTTGCCCCATAAACACACAAGATTCTTAATTCCTTAGTCACTCACGATGCCAGCAGTAATTAGCCCAGCCCAAAGGGAGCAACTAATAGCTACTATTGGGCCATCAATCTGGAACTCATGCATCAGAAAACAATGTGCAGACGTGAGCACTTTACAAGGGTCCACCAAGTGCCCTGACTGCCAGGGCCCGAGGATAATGAGTGCTTGTGTGATGCTGATTCTGCTGAGTGGCAAGTAAAAACAAAATACCACAACCACAAACAAAAAGTCTGTCCAAAGTAAGGAGCCCAAGCATACTCTGGACACAGAAGGTTCATACAAAGATGCTCTTTCCCAGTTAGCTATCTCTCATCCATCCATTCAAGAACATTGTCTGGGCCTCACTCTAAGGCTGGCATTGAGGGGAAGGGAGTGTGTGATCTTCAATCTGCAAATGAGCCCACATAACAGAGGCTCCCACCATGAGTTTAATACAGTCCCAGGAACACAGGATTCAGCCTCGGCAGGCCTGTGCTGGCTGTGCTGACCTTGGTAAATACCCCAGTCTAGAAGGCTCTTAAAGTCTGATCCTTCCATGGCTGTACCAGAGATGAAATGTGCTAAAGGGCAGGCCAAGGGCTATGCCGGTTCCTGGAGGTCCTAAGGCCTGTGGAGAGATGACTACACATCGAGTAGGTGACTAACGTGTGGTGTGCAATTTCGTGATTTTACAACTCTGAGGTACACCAAACCAGTCTCTACCCATCAACAATAACTTATATATCTTGAATATTCTCATTGAATCCCTTAATACCAGATCTCTGACTTCAAGAGGTTAGTGGTCTTAGAATATTTCTACTTAAAATTTATTGAGCACCCACTCTGCCAGACACTGCCCTGGATCCTTTACATGTTATTTAATCCTCACAAAATCCCTAGAAGCTATGTAGTATTATCCTGACTACACAGATAAAGAAATTGAAGCTCAAGGAAGTTAAGGCACTGGCCCAAGGTCACAGTGCTAATAAATGGCAAAGCTAGGATTCCAATCCAAACCCATTGAGCCTCAATGCTATTGCACAAAGCCTGGCTGAGTACCCGGTCACAGGCAGAAGGAATCCCTGAGCTCCTTGTAGTTTCCCAGGCCAGACTTCTTATTCCTCCTCTAGCCAAGAACACACAGAGTGACTTCAAGAAATCTTGACAGAATCAGGCTTAAGGATCCCTGGAAAGATAAGTATCTATTTACAGTTAATCAGCACCCTGCCCAGCCCTGCAGACAGTTCTGACAAGTGGAGCAGGGAAGAGGCAACCACAGGTTCTGACTGGGGCTCACCTGAGGCTAGGACCCAGCTGGCCCCCACATGAGCAATGATCTGAGCTCTGCCCAGGCTGGCTACGCTGCCATGGGGAACCCCTTCCTCAGAGAAATACTCAGGAGCCGGGATCCAGAGTCCACAGATAACAGCCCTTCACTATTTTGCTTTCTCTTGTACCTCAATCCCAAAATTTGTCTTGTCACCTTATCTAAAATATTGCCCCATTACTCTCTACCTCCTTACCTTGTTTTTCTTCATGGCACTTACTGCTACTTAACATTATATTACATAAATGTATATCTGTTTATTGTTCTCTCCAACAATATGAACTCTATGGGGCAGGTCTCTTTGTCTCTTTTGTTCACCGTGGTACCCCTAATGTCTAAAATACCGAGTAAACACTCAATACATTTTTGTTGAATGAATAAAAGAGTGATCATACAATCCAACATTTAAAATCTCTAATTCCATCCTAGTGGGCTACATAAGAAGCAAGACTGAATAATCCTGACTTCCCAGGAAGTCCCATCCAAATATCTCCCTAAAGTCCCCCACAGCTCACCCCCCAGGCCCACAAACCTTAACCCACCCCAGAGCAGGCACTAAAGGGAGAAAATGGAGCACAGCCTAGGGAGGAGACACATTTCTCCCCCAGTTAAATACAGCCCAGGACCTCGGCAAATTAAAAGCTCCCTCTTTACTGAATCCACTCAACTTTAGTTATAGGTCGCGCTTTTTATTTTTGTAACCAGCCAATCCACCAAATTATAGCTCAGGCCACGGGGAGGCATGCCAAACACTGGGGCCAGCCTAGCAGAGGCACTGCCCTTTCTGGACTGAGTTGGGGTATAGGGCTGAGCACCAGTCAAACCTGAAAGGGCAGAGGGCATGATAGCTATGCCAGGCAGAGCTGAGCGAGAAGCCTAGTCTCACTCAGGCCAACATGCTGCCCAGAGGGGAGCCAAATTCCAGGGCTTTCCACACCAGAGCCACAGTAAACTCTCAAAATCATAAAGCAGATCAGGTCACTTCCCCTACAATTAATATCCAAACGCCTTACCAAGGCCAAGAAGGTCCCTATGATCTGGGCCCTGCTCACCTCTTTTCTGTCTTCTCGAGCATCTCTGCAGCATACTTGTCACCTAATCTAGCATTCCTTCAGTTCCTCATATGTGCAAAGTTCTTTTCCACCCCAAGGCTTGCATAAGTTGTTCTCTCTTCCTAGAAAACACTTCCCCCAGATCTTCACATAGAGCTATGACAATAGATCGGGGTGGGTGGGTCTGCAAGGCTAAAGTGGAGACCACTAAAGTGTCTATTACAACAGACTAGGCAAGTGATGAGGGCCAACTGAAGCAGTGGCAGTACATATGGGGAAAAGAGAAAAGTAGCCTAGAGTGACTCCCAGGTCTCTGGCCTGGATGACTAACTAGGTGCCATCCCCCCAACCTAATACAGTGTACACGAAAACACTAGCAGGTAGAAAGTAGCTCACAAACATTGGACACTGTTACTATGCAATGAGATGTGCTGAGCAGCTACCATGAACAAGGCATTGTTAATCATACAAATTATTTAGTTCAAGACAACATTTCACTCTAAAGAAAGGCAAGATAGATTTGGCAAAGGAAAAAATTAGCCTAAAACTTGGTAACTAGAAATAGAAGCTTCTACATTTGTGGACTTCTGCAGTTCAGAGGTAACCTGTAGGATTATCTTCTATCCAGTTTTACTTAAAGCAAATTATTCTGATTCTCTAATCTGTAAGGATTAGTCATTTATTTCTCATATATTACAATGATTCAACATAACAAACCAACCCATGAATGGCCAGAAACCACTTACCATGTAATCTCTATTCCTCACTGAAAGGTGGGCAAGAAGGCCTCCATAGCCTTTTCTAACTATCAGGGGCTCTTCAGACAAAACTCTCTGTGAACTGACCATCTGTTCTGATCCAAGCTCACCTCTCTGTCTGTAATGGGAATCCCCTATTTCAACAGGCAGGGTTCTGGGCTGCCCCTTATACAGCTGGCTCATTCTTCCTCTTTAATCCTCTCCCATATGCTCTGGCCTACAATAGCCTCCTCTCCTGATCCACACCTGTCACCTTGAAGACTTGACTTAAAGCCAATGCCCTCCTTAGAGCATTGCCTCACTAGCGATCCTGTGCAGTGCTGACCCTTCCTTAATTCTCCAGTCCTTCTGATCTCATCACCTTATGATCTCATTTGGTCTTTAAATTACACATGATTGGGCAAAACAAATAGTACCCCATATTATGGATAAAATAACTGAGGCGCACAGAAAACTTCATAGACAACCTAAGGACATGCACTTGTTTTAATTCTCTAGTTGTTCAAAGTACAGTTCAAAATAAATATTCTGTCTCTCCAACTTAGTGAGCATTGTCTTCTATTTCTTTGGCATTCTCCAAAGCACTCAGGAAAGTGCTGTGTATACAGTAGGCACCTAAAACATATTTCCTTAATAAATCAAGAAAGGAAGAAAAATGAAATGATAGTAGAAAGTTTCTCATAGACTTCCAAGGCTCTATTTCCGGTCTTCAATTAAAGGAGAGCCTTGGTTATGCTCTCTCCTAATAATCTGTTCTTTGCCTACCAAGGAAATATCATAGTTTATAATTAAATATTTATTTGTTTAATGTCTTTCCCCATAAAGGCGGAGGTGATATTTGTTTTTTCTTTTGTTTTTAAAAGCCTACATTTTTTTGTTTGTTTTTTAATCCTCACCCGAGGATATTTTTCCATTTTTCTTCAGAGAGAGTAGGAGGAAGGGAGAGAGGGAGAGAGAAGCATTGATGTAAGAGAGATACATCGACTGGTTGCCTCCCGCACGACCCCGACCAGGGCTGGGGACGAACCACAACCGAGGTACATGCCCTTGACCGGAATCGAACCTAAGACTCTGGTCTGCGGGCCAACGCTCTAACTGCTGAGCCAAACCAGCCAGGGCGATATTTGTTTTTTCACCACCGTATACCCAGTGGTATCACTGGCACAAAGTAAATAAAAAAACAATAACAAAAACTTGTTGAATAATGAATGTCTTAGTGGGAGAGCGGGGATTCGAATCCAAGTATGGCTGGCTCCAAAGCCTAAATCTTTCCACCACACCTCTCAGCAAAGGAAGAATTGTTCTGGAACTTCCCCTATAGTCTGCCATAATCTACACAATCCCCTCCAAAGCAGCACTGAGGGCAAAGGGGGCTGACCCTGGAAAGAGGAGGAGACTGTAGTTTGGAGTCAGACTGCATGGATTCAAATCTAGACTTCAACACCTGTGAGATCCTAAATGAGTTATTTAACCTCCCTGGACCTCACTGTCCTCACCTATGAAATGGAGATAATAATAACTACTTTATAGAATTGTACTGATTAAATGAAATGATGTATGTAAAGAGCTTTGCATGGTGCCTGGCATGAGATTAGCACTCAATAAATGTTAGCTATTAAAATGATTAGCTATCCATATTCCTGGGAGACAAGAATCTAGACAATGTGGCTTCCATGGGGGTCAGGGTTGCTGAACTGACCTGACTTGGAGAAGCTCAGCTGCAGTGAAGCCCAGAGCTCATGTGTTCTCTTTGCTGACTTCACCTGCTACAGCCCTGCTAAGGCTGGAGGTGCAGCTTCCATTGGCCTAGAAATGAAAGAGGCTAAAAATATACAGACTGGCTGTGTCTGGGGGACCAAGATCATGCCTACATTTAAGAACTTAAAATACAGCCTCAGGGCAGAAGAGCATCTCTTAAGATTCTTTTTACTCTGAGAACTAGTACCAAGCTCAGGACAGGGCAGGGAAAGGGCTTAGCCAGCTGCTGGCCCCACTGGTGGCCTGTCTCCCTTTTCTCCTCTTCTTTTGGCTCAGTGCAAAGAATAAGAGAGAGGAGTTTTCTTTTTTGCAATAAAAGTTGAGTCTTCCTCCTCTCTTTTTATTCCTCCTTTTCCCTTAAAGGAGGAATAAATACTGGAGTACATTTTTTTTTAATCAATCAACTCAAAAACTTATAAAATAAAAAAGAAGTCATTGTTCAGCCCCCAACCCTATCCATCCCCCTCCTTAGTCACCACGGTTAACAGTTTGGTGGTGATTCCTCTGGGTCTTTTTTCTATACATTATCAGACAAACATATGTGGCTTCATAAAACATTATATATAGTCTTCTTTCAATTGCCTTTTTAGATTATTATATTTATACACAAACACATACATATCTTGGAGATTCCCATCAGCCACAGACGTTTATTGGGTGCCTACCCAGTGCCAAGTATTTGGCTATACGGTGATAAGCACACATAAAGTCTCCACCCTCATGGAGTCAACAGTCTGGAGAGACAGATAATAAACAAGTAATCTAACAAATAAGTTCTAAATGGAAAATAATACAAAAGAAATGAATAGGATAATAAGACAGAGAATAATAAGGGAGGGAGGCCTCTCTGAGAGGTGCCATTTTTAAAACTGAGAAGTGACATATAAGCTGGATCGAGCCATTTGAAGATCCAGGGAAAAGGTGTTCCAGGAAAGGAAACACCTTGTGCAAAGGCCCTGAGACAGAAAGGAGTTTGTCCTGAACTGAAAGAATAACATGGAGCTTGGTAAACAGGAAGGCAAGTAAGGTTAAAGAGGTCAGCAGGAGACAAATAATGCAGTCCCTAAGGGCCAAGGCCAGGACTTTGCCTTTTTTTTTTTTTTTTTTTTAAGTACAAAGCAGAGAAATAATGCTAGTTGATTTATAGTTTAAATGTGGCTGTTGCCCTGGCCGGGTAACTTAGTTGGTTGAAGCATCGTCCTGATACACCAAGGTTGTGCATTTGATCCCCCTCCCCCAGGTCAGGGCACATATAAAAGCAACCAATGAATGCATAAATAAGTGGAACAACAAATCAATGTTTCTCTCTTTCAAATCAATAAATTTTAAGAATTTGGCTGTTTTGTGGAGAATGAATGGGAGGATGGAGAAAGGGGCAGTAGAGGAAACTGGAGACCAGTTGGTTGGATGTAACGCAAGTAAAAGCCAATATTGGCTTCAACTGAGGCGTGTGGCAGTAGAGATAGAGACATGAGTAAATCTGAGATATATTTTTGAAAATAGAATTGGTAGGGCTTGCTGATAGATTGGGTAGGGGGAAGGGAGAAGGAAATATTAAGGATAACTCCCAGTATTCGCATTGAGTAACTAGATGAATGGAAGAGAAATAGATTTGGGCAGGAAATGTACAATCAAGTTGTTTCCAATTTTTTACTGTTAAACAATGCAGCTCCAAGGATCCTTTCCATGCATCTTCATGCACATGTGTAAACAGTTCTATAGGACAGTTTCCTGGAAGTGAGATGGCTGAGTTAAAGGGTATGGACATTTGAAACTGATAGACCCTATAAAATGCCTTCTAAAATGTCTGTACCAAATTACTCTAACATTGATGGTGTATTAATGTACCATAATGACAACCACGGATACTGCTGATCTTTAAAATTTCACCCAGATAATTAGTACAAAAAGTATACCATTTAAATGTTCACTTACGCCCTGGCCGGTTTGGCTCAGCCATTAGAGCGTTGGCCTGCAGTCCAGAGAGACCCGGGTTCGGTTCCCACTAAGGGCACGTATCTCAGTTGCAGTTTGTCCCCGGCCCTGGTTGGGTCAAGAGGGAGGCAGCCACTCGATGTGTCCCTTTCACGTCGATGTTTCTCTCTCTTTCTCTCTTCCTCTCTCTCCCTCCCACTCTATCTGAACAAAAAATGGAAAAGTGTCCTCGGGTGAGGATTAAATAAATAAATAAATAAATAAATAAATAAATGTTCACTTACTTGATTTCTAGTGAGGTAAAGAATTATTTCTCTTCTTGCCCTGGCCGGTTTGGCTCAGCGGTTGGAGCGTCGGCCTGCGGACCAGATAGTCCTGGGTTCGGTTCCCACTAAGGGCACGTACCTCAGTTGCGGTTTATCCCCGTTTCTCTCTCTCTCTCTCCCTCCTACTCTCCCTCCTGCTCTATCTGAAGATAAATGCAAAAAAAAGAATTTTTTCTTTTCTTTAACTTTTAATTATATAACTAACACATAAATACATTCTCCTTATAAAAAATGTAAATAGTAAAAGCTAAATTCCCTTTGATTCTCTTGTTCCTCCCATTATGGTTCCCTCTCTGCATCCTAAAGTTAACTATTGTTATCAATTTTATTTGTGTCCTTTCAGGAATTTTTCTATGCATTTTTAAATCTATATATATATAATCAAGGATTAAGCATCTTTTAGAAGTTGTATTTCTAGCAGTCATTTTAGCATGAACAAAATATCTAACCAAAAATCTTTGCTTAAAGACTAAGTGACATTTAGCTGAGACTTTCTCCAAATTAGTTAACCCCTCTGAGCCCTGGTTTCATCATCTGTAAAACAGAAATAACTGCCTCACAGAGTTATTGTCAAATTAAATGTAAAAGTATGCAGCATATAACCAACAAATGTTAATTCTCTTTCCTTAACATATACAAGTTAAATCCAGGCATTTGGTGGAGACAAGAAACTAAGCCATTCCTAAAAGAATGAGATGGGAGACTCCACCCAGGAAAACAAACAAACAAACAAAAAAACACTCTTAACGCTGTCCCAAAAAATTTTTTGCCCTAGCCTATTTTGCTCAGTGGTTAAAGCGTCGACCTGGGGACCAAAGGGTTGAGGATTGGATTCCCAGTCAAGGGCACATACCTGGGTTGTTGGTTTGATCCCCAGCCCTGGCTGGGGTCGTGTGGGAGGTAATCAATCAATGTGTCTCTCTCATATTGATGTTTCTCTCTCTCTTTCCCTTCCTCCCTTCCACTCTATCTAAAAATCAATGGAAAAATATACTCAGGTGAGGATTAACATAAATAAATAAATAAATAAATAAATAAATAAATAAATAAATACTTTTATTCATAATAAATAAGGACCCTGAAATATCTGAATTTTTTCTCAAAAATTTTAGTATGAAATATTCTGAACAGTCAAAAAAAGTACAGGGTTTTTTTGTTTTGCTTTTGTAAGGTAGAAAGCAAGAGGACTTCGCATAGAAGTAACACCTGGAGACTGGATGTTCGAAGTCCCCTCTCGGCACACCATGGGAAGCCAAGTGTCTGGGTAATCCCCGAGACTTTAGGCTTGCAGGAGGGAACTGCAGCTTTAGGCAAACAGTACCTCTAAACACAGGATATAACCTAACCTTTGGGCCACACTGCAAGAATGCCATTGGTTTCCCTGGTTTGTCAAAGTACATCCTGTCATCCCTACCTGGATGTTCCCGGAGGTTGAGGGTCTAGCTTGAAGGGGCAGATGCCACCTCAAAGTGTTCTTAATCCAAGTTTAAATCATAATGTCCAGGGGCCAGACTCTCTCTCCCTGAATGGGCGTCAGCCAAGTTTCAACAAGCTCTTTTTGGAACCACCAACAGAATGATCATTTTATCTGAACTGATAACCAGGGCTCCTTCTCCTTACAAAATATCAGGAGTACTGTTTGTACCAAGGAGCTCCTGCAGTGGCTTCTCCTCACCCAGCACTACCTTCCCATTCCTCTAGGCTCAAGGCCAGGGATTCCCTCGCAGATCCAAGAATGACCTTTAAATCCTCCCCCACCAAATACTGTGTATGTGTGCACATATGCTATGCATGAGTGGAGGAGAGAGAATTAGGGATCAACAGTTTTTTTTTTGTTTTTCAATTCTCACCCAAGGATATTTTTCCATTTATCTTCAGACAGAGTGGGAGGAAAGGAGGGAGGAGGAGGAGGAGGAGGAGGAGGAGGAGGAGGAGGAGGAGAAGGAGGAGAGAGAGAGAGAGAGAGAGAGAGAGAGAGAGAGAGAGAGAGAGAGAGAGAGAGAGAGATCGAGATCGAGTGGTTGCCTCCCTTATGACCAAGACCAGGGCCGGGGACCAAACCACAACCGAGGTATATGCCCTCGACCGGAATTGAACCCACGACTCTTTAGTCCCTGGGCTGACACTCTAACCGCTGAGCCAAACTGGCCAGGGCAGGGGTCGCAGGTTTAATCAGATTTTAAAAAGGGCCTGTTACCCAAAAGATTCAGAAGCATGGTTGAAAGATCTCTCAAATATATTCCCAAACTAAAAGAACTTTAACCCTGGTTTGACAAACTAACCAGGGGGTAGGCAAAGGTCAGCACTGAAGTATATATACCCCAAGCTGCTTCTGTTTTTAGAGAGAGAGTAAGGGAGAGGGAGAGAGAGAAACATTGATATGAGAGAGAAAATCGATTGGCTGCCTCCCACATGTACCCTGGGGATCAAACATGCAACCTGGTTATGTGCCATGACTGGGAATCTAACCCATGACCCTTCAGTGCACAGGAGGATGCTCCACCCAACTGAGCCACACTGGCCAGGGTCCAAGCTGCATCTTGATAAGGTTGAGGGTAGAGCCCACAGAACAGGGGGGATCAGGGAATCAGGCACTAAACCTACAGACAGAGGTAATAAAAAGAGGTCTGCCTCTAGTAATAGGAAATACGAAAATCAAGAAAGTACCAAAAGCCCAGCTGGTGTGCCTCAGTGGTTGAGTGTCAACCCATGCATCAAGAGGTCACAGGTTCGATTCCTAGTCAGGGCACATGCCCAGGTCGTGGGCCCAATTCCCAGTGGGGGGCATGCAGGAGGCGGCCAACCGATGTTCTCTCTCATCGGTGTTTCTATTTCTCTTTCCCTTTCCCTTTATCTCTCTCTAAAATCAATAAAGAAAATATATATATTTCTTTATTAAAGAAAGCACCAAAAACTATGGCTCTGCCTTCACTTTTACTGCTCTTGAAGCTTCATCTCCACCTGGGACACAGGACAATGGAGGTACAGATTAGTAAAAGAGGATTCTCGGCTGGGACAATACCTCTCCCAGTTGAAAACTACTTTAACTTAAAGGAACAGAGGTGGTATAGTAGGTACTGTATATGCCACAAACATTTATTTGTAGAAACTTATAGATTACAAAGTATTTTCATTATGTTTTTTACTTTTAAGCATCCTCCAAACACTGTAAGGCAGGTACTACCATCATCTATTTCATAAAGAATGAAATTGGCTCCTAAAAGTTCTAGGTTTTGCCCTGGCCAATTTGGCTCAGCAGTTAGAGCGTCAGACCGAGGACCAAAGAGTTGCAGGTTTGATTCTGGTCAAGGGCATGTACCTCGGTTGCAGTTCGGTCCCAGCCCTGATCGGGGTCATGCGGGGGGCAACCAATCAATGTGTCCCTCACATCGATGTTTCTCTCTCTCTCTCTCTCTCTCCCCCTCCCACTCTATCTGAAGATAAATGGAAAAAATCCTCAGGTGAGGATTAAAAAAAAAAAGTTCTAGGTTTTGCCCAAGGTCATTCAGCTGGGGTGGGGGAGGCTGTAAAGCTGGATCAGAGCACAAGTCTTCTGACTCTAAACTGATACTCTTTCTTTCAAACCATCCTGAGCTAGCAAGTCTCAAACCAACTACTTCCACTCAGAACAGATTTTTCTTTTTCAGGTTTCATGGGGAACACTGGGAAGATCTAGGGATTGGCGTCCCAGCTCCCTGCATGGAAGCTGGTAAAAACTGAGCAGAAACTAACTCTGCTCTAAGCAACAGGTCATTCTTAAAACAGGATAACCATCCCCTAAAGTAACCAAACACCAGGCTCATTCCCAGCTTACTTAGAGAGGGGCTGAGCAATTGGAGGAGGACTATGACAAGCTCTAGTCTAGATCTGAGTAGAAATGAGCAAGCAGGGGAAGAGAATAAATATATACCTTCCCTGTTAATACTTTTAGGGAGCCAGAGGCAAGACCACCAGCCCAATTCTAGCCCTGGTGATAATGCTGAGTGAAGGTGGGAAGGTGGTAAAGGAGATGGGGAGGGAACAAGGAGAAGAGATGAGGACAAGAATTGAACCATTATGGGTATACGAAAGCCTAAACCATTCCTCTACTTGCAAAATTTGTCCTGTAAATAATTCTGTTAGCCCCTTGTGATTCTGAATATTACTTAGAATACCTTTCAATGAACTCAAAGTACTTTATAAACTGAAAAGAGTATGCATATTAGTAAAGTTTGTGAGGTGATTAAAGACAGAAAGGGTAAGAAAATCTAGAATGAGGATTCTGAAAGATGAAAAGAGAAATAGAAAGGAGGGTGAGAGGCAAAAACAACAAGAGTATTTCAAGGACAAAGAGGCAGACTGATAGCTCCACATCTTTCTTGGGGGGGGGTCTTCCATATGAACGGAAAACAAGTACAAAGATGTGGCTCTGCTGAGGGAGGCAAAAGAGAAACTGGAAATGGGAACTCAGGAATTCTAGCCACCCAGTTCACCTCTTTTCTGGAATCTACTTTTCTTCGTCATGGATGACAATCTTAAAACCCTTAAGTTCCCATATGGTGCTTTTCTAAGAGGAGCCCCTAAAGTACCCAGAGAGAAGTGGGGGGGGGGGGGGAGACAGCTGTATAGAGACAGCTCCCTCTCTTATCTTCAAAGCAAAAGGTCCTTCCTCTTCTCTAAAGTGCACTTCCGAACTGGAATGAACTCCCGGCCTTTCCCTGGCACTGCTTCGGTTTAGCTCAGACTTGGGAGAAATGTTTCCCTAGAATAGAGGTGACCAGCCTGGCTGACAGATAACACATGAATTTCAGGCAGCAGCACTGCTGTCCCCTGGGCCACTATAGTCAGTTCCAGGGTGGATACTTCGGTCTTGACCACAGTACAGGGCCCTGGCTCCAGCTAGCCTTCCCAGGCAAACTCAGGGGCAGGGGAGGATCTGTGGCCTCATTTCCTCTCCACCTTGGCTTCTTTTTTCACTTCAGTGAAGATTAGCTCTATTTCCACCACAACCAGTTCCTGTTCTCACCAGCTGTAGCAGTTGTTTCCCCACAGAGCTATGAAGCACTGGTGTGGCTGCCACCTGGACTGTCCCAGCTACAGAAACAGACCCAACAAGTCCTGAGTTAAAAGGGCTTTTTCATCCCAGATAAGACAGCAGGGAGAAGAAATGTTAAGGGACAGGAAGCAGTTGCAAGAACACACAGTGGATATACTGGTGGCCATTTTATTATTTTAATCTTACATAATAGTTATACGTGAAAAATATTTTATAATGAAAAAGTATAGGAAACATATACATTTATTACATAGAAATATGTATATATAATAAATTCCCAACAGAGACCAAAGGACCCAAACAAAAGATGGCCAAAACACCTATGATGAAATGTTGATAGAAATATAAAGTAAAACAAGATATCATTTCTCATTAATGAAACTGGCAAAGGTTTTTAAAAAGTTAAATCATCCAGTAAATGCTAGCTTATAGAAAAAGGAAGATACTGACACTATGAGTGGAAAAGCTAACTGGTACAACTTTTTTAGAAGGCACATTTCTCAAAGGCCTTTATAAAGCATATACCCTTTGACCCAATAACTTGACTTGTAGTAATTTATCCTAAGGAAATAATCAGAGATGCACACAAATATCTGTGTACAGAATATTCGTCACAGTGATTGAGAAAAGAAGTGATTCTCAATCCTCCTCCCTCTCTATGAGGACACTCACATGCATTAGTCTCTTTTTAGAAAACCATGTGGAAATGCATATTCAGGAACTTAAAAAACATATCCTACAACCTGACATGTTCAATTTTGGGTTTCTATCCTAAGGAAAACTCTAAATAAGAAAAGGTTTTGTACACCAAGATATTCATCACAGCATTGTTTATGATAGCAAACAGAAGCAAATAACCTAAATGTCCAACAATATGGGAATAGTTAAGTAAACAATGGTCCATTCATTTGATGGATCACTGTACAAGCATTTTAAAATGTTTACAATGATTAGCCTGGGAAAACTAATAAAATAACCACAAAAACACCCCAAACTGGAGATATATTATATTGTATAAAACCCCATGCAGAGAAAAAAATATTAAAGGTTATAAAACATGTTAGTTCCATTTGGTAAAGGAACTAAAGAAAATATGGATGTTTTTCTTCTATCTAAATCTTCAATGTTTTTCTTCTTTCTAATTGCCCATACTTTTTTTTTTTTTTTTTTTTTTTTTTAGAGAATGAGTATTACTTTAAGAGAAAAAGGAGAAAAAGAAAAAAAAAAACACTGAATCTCCTTCTGAGCAATGGAAAAATTCCCAAATGACAAGGAGTCCATTCCACCAGACCATCCCCACACATACATACAAACACCTCCCCCAGTCTAAGGCAGGGTCATATGGGAAGGTCAAGGGAATGAAGCTCCTCTCTGTGGCCTAGGGTCTTCTCACTGGGGTCTCTGTACAAGTGGGTTCCTCTGACCAGCTGCTGTCAAGGGCCCCTTCCCTCCCCCAAGTCCTATTCCAGCCTGAACTAATTCACCAAAATCCCCAGGGCTGGGAAAAAAATTTCCACCATGACAATTTGGAACTTGATATTTAGTCCAACTTTTTCCCAGCCCCTTTCTGTGTCAAAGAAAGCCTGTCAAAGCCTCTTAGACAACCAGCACCCAGACCAGCTTAGCTCCCACATCAATGCTACACTTACAGCAAAACCCCAAGTCATCAGTCATCACCAGGGAAATGTGAGAGAAGGAGCCAAAGCAGGGACAGCCTGTCAGACAACCCCACCCTCTTGCTGTGACAGCCTCCTCCTGAGGGATATCCAGGGCTTTTTCTGACGTCAGAACCTTTAGACTTCATTTCAAGTCTTTAGTAAGTCAGCAAAGAGAAAAATCAGGGTGCAAACACATGAAAGCAGACTATTATCCTTTCAATGCCCTTATAGCTCTCTGCCCCTCCTCTCTATCTAAGGAAAGGCTGGTATTGGCCAAAATGCTAGCTTCTGAGTAACTGAGGGTGGACTGCAATCTAGTTGGTACCAAAACACCAGACCAGAGATCAGCTCTCATCCTGGTATTAATAAAGAGGAGTCCCAGTAACTACCCATCCCTAAACTTCTCAATACTCAACAGAATGGGAGCTGCTACTCACACAGGGGGATAAGGAAACAAGGAAACAGCATAACAGCAGCCATGCAACCTTTTCCATATCAGGGCACACCCAGAAAATAATACTATTTGTACAGTACATGGGGTATGGTGGAAGCCAGATGGGACCAATCGGGGACCTCAGCTACCCCCAGGGATGAGGGGATCAATATCCCAGCACATCAGCAGGGAAGCCCGGGATTAGGACACTGGGCTGGGATGAATGTCCTGAACAAATCACCACCTCATGGCCTCAGACCTCAAGTTCTCCAACCTCGGCTGACAGGCTGTGGGTCAGATCATGTGTCTGCATCAAAAAGCTGGGAGCCTGTGGTCTTGACTCAGCAATGATATAACTTCCCCAACCAGGGTGCTTTTCAGGGGGGTTTCCATAGATACGCTGGGACTGGGGAAGCCCTCCATCTGACAGCAGCAGACATATCCTGGGACTGGCTTCATCAGATTTCTAAACTTAAAATCCCATTTTGGAAATACAAGTGGTCTCGGATCTAAGTCACTGCTATGAACTACATATTTAAATCTACTATTTACTGAGCATATAGTAGATGCTAAGTACTTGACTTACAGTTTCATTAAATCCACATAACAATCTCATGTGGCAAATACTATTATTATCCCTATTTATAAGATGAAAATTGGACTCAAGGAGGTTAAGTAACTTGCTTGAGGTCAAACACTTTTCTAACTAGAGACTGGAGAGCCAGTATTTGAGCCCACTCTGACTTGAAAGTCCAGATGCTTAACCAAGACACCAGTATGTCACCTCAACAAACTCCTCAAATACTATTTGACTTTTTCTGAAAGTAAATTAATCATAATGAAACTGACAATCTGGGAAAAGAAAGGGTGAAAAAGGAACAGCTTGTCTGATTCTTGTCTTGATTATATGACACAACCAATAAAAGCAGCTGCCCTAGCGAGCGTGGCTCAGTTGGTTGAACGTAGTCCCATGCACCAAGAGGTCACCAGTTAGATTCCCAGTCAGGGCACATGCCGGGGTTGTGGATGGATCCCCAGTAGGGAGCATGCAAGAGGCAACCAATCATTGTTTCTCTCTCTCTCTTCCTTTCTAAAATCAATTTTAAAATATTTTAAAATGTTTAAACAAAGAAAGAAAAGCAGCTAATCTATATCGAGTACCTACTGGGTACAAGCTCCTTACATACAGCTCACCTATGTCTCACAATACCATCAGTATGGGTATTATTAGTTCCAATTTACAGATAAGTAAATCTATAAAATTAATAGATGAGGCTCAGACTGGTTAAGACGATTGCTAAGACAGAGTCCTGGCTTTTTCTACTACATGCTGTTTCTCCTGACTGTTCAAGAAATACACCTGAGACTATTCCAGGGTCAAATATCCAACAGCCAATATTGTTCCTGAAGGATAGTATATAGGGCATGTTTCAGTAGTAGAAGAAAAGAGATCTTCAAGAGCCCCCAGAGAACTCAAGTCCGCAAGAAAGCACGATTTCCCTGTGTTGGAAAAGTGAGGTAAAATCCCCTTCTCTCTTAAGACAGCTAACTAGCCCTGGCCTGCCCTGTTCCAACCCCCCATCAGCAGCAGCTCAAGCACACAGAAACAAGACCAAAACAAAAGCCACAAGGAAACAAATCAAAACTTTATACAGAAAGGAAGGCTTGTAAGTGGGTGGTCCAGTCCCCTGCTTAACCTGGGTTCTCTGGGTGCTCTGGCTAGTAATCACGTGCATTTTGTGGATATTAAGCCATCAATTTGCCAACTAAACAAATTTATCAGCCAAGCTGCAATGAAGACATAATTGACTCTAGTTCTGAGCTCTCACAACAAACGTCCTGGCAGCCCCTACCTAAGGCAAGTCCCCCACCCAGTTCACCTCTTTTTGTTCCTTTCTCTCCTATTTCTGAGGCAACCTCATGCCAGCTCACTGGGGGTTTTCACACCCCCACCGCAGATTCCCTCCCACTGTTTTTCCCAACACATGAGCTCTTGTTCTCAAGGGCACCAAGTCCCAGGCTCTCCTCCTTAGCCTCTGAGATGGCTACAGCACATTAGTAATCACTGACTCACCCCATCCCCCTGAGGAGGCTAGGGGAAATGCAGAGGGCCACAGGATGTATGGCCCAGATCCCTTTGGCCCTCTGCAAAGCTGGTGGGCAGAGAGGTACAGAGAAGTGCCAGTAACACTGCTTCCCCTTGGAACCCCATAGATGCTCTCTGATCTGGCTGTGGTGCCAGTGGGCTGATGTCAGGCTCTCCACCATCAGAGAGACCAGAATCTCCAGACAGCTCCACTGATGCCAACAGATCTAATCTCCCTATTCCAAGGCAGATGAAATCCAATAAGGCTGCTAAGTCCACAATTTATCCCTCCTCATGGGCAAAGGCAAAGTCAGCCCTTTAGGCCATACCAACAATAACAGCAGCATTAACACTGCCTCTTAGAGAGTTCTTTGAGGCACTGGGAACTATTTCCCCAAGACTTTTATTTTACTTCTGTTAGCAAATATTCCATCACCTAGTTCACTTTCTTTCTCCAAAATTTCATTTTTAACTCCAATATATTTCTGGCTCCATTTCAGTGATACCAGCTCAGATCCTCTCTATCCACTGAGCCATCAGCATCAATGTCCAATTCCCATACCAAAGGAGAATCCCAAAGTCAGCTCTAAAAACCCCTCTATACAGATCATTTGGGAACCTACAGAAAGACTAAAAAGAAACACAGGCAAAGAACACAAATCAGCCACTAGGGCTTAACATAAAAAGTGTGTGTGTGTGGGGGGGGGGGGGGGTGTTGAAGGGAGGCGAGGCGGGATGGTTTGTGTATTGTTTCAATTGGAAAAATACACTAGTGAAATGGCTTATCCACATGTTCAGCCCTTTTAGGCAAATCCACTATAACTTTGCAGGATGCCTGCAGGCCGTTCTGAAAGTAAGTAGAATGGCATCACTCTTTATTCCACCTCCTTCAAGAGCTGCCAGCCCCCTCCCCATTCCCCGTAACCTCCCCCAAACATCTGGTCCGGGCTGGGAGTGGGACCCACTCCCTGGAAAGCCTCCATGTTAACATGAGAGGCGGTCTCCCCAGTCAGAGAGCCCTGACTTAGGCTGAAGAGTGGGCCGGCCCAAGCTTCTGAATTCCCCCGCACCGGCCAGAGGCTTAGGAATGAGAATTCTAGGGACCTGGGGAGACTGTCGGGGAAGTGGGGAGAAGTGAGAAGGGTGGGGGGAGGAAGAAGTCTGGATTCCGGGGCGATCCCGGGCTGGGGACCCCTCCTCCTAAGAGTCCAGCGGTTGAGACCTCGGTCGGGAGGACCCGACGGGGCTGTCGGGACCGGCCGGCGGCTGCTCCGAGGTTCCCAGAAAGGCACTGGAGAACGGGGTCTGTCGGAGGCCCTGACAGAAGGAGTGGGCCGCAGGGGGAACCGCGGCCAAATCCCACCCCGGGCGCTGGAACCTGGGGGCGATAGGAGGGGGAAGGGACCGGGCTCCGCTCTCACCAGCACCAGGGCGAACCTCTCTTCCAGCTCACAGGGCTCAGGCATCGGCATCTTGCCGGGCGGCGGCAGCAGTGAGACAGAGGGTGGTTCGCCCGGACCCCCCTCGGCGCTCTCCAGGTTGCCCATCGCGGCGGGGCCCCCTTGGGGGCCTCAGCCCCCCCCCACCTCCACTCCCGGGGGCCTTGGGTTGGGCTGCTTCGTCCCGGCTCCTCTCTCGGCGCGGATTCCCAGTCCTGACTCCTCGGCCCGGTCGGGGGCGCCTGTGGCTCCTCGGGGATCCGCAGGCGACGGCCCGCAGCGAGGGCGAGGCCGCACAGCGGACAGCGGCACAGAAGCTACCGGCACGGCGGCCACGGCTCTACCTCACACCCGCGCCTCGCCTCTCTCCGCGCACCAACCCGGCGCTGCCCCTCCCCGCCCCCCACGCTCTTTCCCTTCCTCCCCCGCCCGCCCCCCGCCCCTTCGCTTCCTCCCACCCACTCCCTGCAGGGACTGCGGCTTCCCCCGCGAGCGCCGACTGGAGCCCGCTCGCCGCGCGCCTCATTCATGCAGGCCCCCTCCTCCGCCAGCGCCTGCCTGCGCCCGATTGACGGCCGCTCCTGCCAATCACAGCGCCCCCCGCCCCTCAGGCGGCCTCGCGCCTGGCGCCTAGCGCGCCCTGGCGGCCCTGGTGCGCATCTAATCACTGCAGTTGTGGAGGGTGTGAGGTGTCGGTTTGGACAGTTGGCCAATGGACCCCGGCCCTTTTCCACAGGGAGCTCATAATGTATACAAATAAGTAAAATATAGGACAAAGTGTGAAAAGATAACTACAAGAGAAGTAGAAATAAGTAGGTTGCTCAGAAGAGGGAAGAGAGACTACATCTGTCAGGAGTTATCAGATTTGAACCTGGCATTGAGGAATGAGGAAGACTGACAGAAATACGTGAAAAGGCATTTAGGAGAAAAGAACCTTACCAAAGTTCAGAGACTGATCTGGCTGGATGTGAAAATGGAGGAGCAAGAGAAGAATGCTGTTCTGGAGTAGGTCTGCTGGTGGGATATCACTGATGATGCAATGAACATCTGTTGTTCCTGCCAGCCTAACTGCCATCCCTCTTCCTCAAGTGATAGCACTCCATTTCCTTTTAGGAAACCACCTCTCCCCTATTCTCAATCCATGTAGAGCTGAACTTTACCTCAGTTCCAGGGGCCCCATGACACAGGCCTGGCCAGTCACAGGATTTTCTTCCTCTACCTTCAGAGATTATTTTAGGGATTGACATTTCACCCAAACCCAGTATATGACTCATTTCTAAGGCTTTCAATGGAGCAATTAGGAAAAAGGCACTCTCTTTCCATTAGGGCTGCTGAATTGTTAGAATATAAATCTGGAGCTGCTGGTGGCCATCATGCCATCATCCATCACACCTCAAGCCTGCTTGAGAATGAAGTCAATGCATAGAAAAGCAAAACTAAGAGATAAAGACGGAGTTCTAGTAACATGCTGAGAATCTAAATTGAACTTCACATGCTTGAAATTATCACCTTGACTTTTCACTCATTTATTCAACAAATTTTACTGGAAAATTATATGTCAAATACTGTTTTAGACATTGAAGATCCATCTGTGAACAAAAAATTCATACATCTTGCCCTCTTGGAATTTACATTGTGGTTAGGAGGAGACGTGGACAATAAATAAGTAAAATGTACAGATGTTAGTGATCAGTGTTAATAAAAATAAAAGTGAAAGAGAATAGAGGTAGGAGGGGGGTTGAAATTTTAAATAGGACAATCAGAGAAATAAGATAACATTTGAATAAAAATCTGAAATGAAGGAGTAAGCCATGTAAATACCTTGGGAAGAATGATCCAGACAGAGGGAATGGCCAAATATATACAATGCCTGATGTGTTGAGGAACAACAAGAAGGCCAGAGTAGCTGGAGTGTAATGAGCAAGGCAAAGAGTAGTAACAGATGAGGTCAGAAACGTAACCAGAAACCATATTGTGCAAGGCATTGTAGGATATTGTAAGAACTTTGGCTTTTCTCTAAGTAGGAAGCCATTGGAGGATTTTGAGCAATCATTCTGGCTCTTGCATTGAAAGCAAACTGAATAGAGGCATGGGTAGGGATACCAGTTAGGAGACGATTAAAATAATTCAGGTAAAAGATGATGATGGTTTGGAGCAGGATAGTAACTGTACAGGCAGAGAGAAATGCTCAGTGTTTTTTTAACCTCTAAATACTTCTGTGTGTATTTCTTAAAATCAAGAACAGTCTCTACGTAACTACAATGCAAATGTTTTGAAATCAGGAAATTAACATTGATAAAACACTGTTACCCAACCCACAAACTTTATTCAGATTTCACTCATTATCCTACTTGTCTTCTGTAGTGAGAATTTTTTAGGTCCAGGATCCAATCCAGGATCACATGTTGCATTTCAGTGGTCATGTCTTTCAGCCTTCTTTTATCTGGATCAGTCTTAATCCTTCTTTCTTTGTTCATCTTAACTTCGACATTTTGAAGAGAAGAGATGGAGCCAATTATTTTGTAGAATGTTTCTCGATTTGAATTCATCTGATACTTCATTAGATTCAGGTTATGCATAGGTGGCAGGAACACTCCAGAAGTGATGCTATGTTCTTCTAATTGCTCCTGTCAAGTGACAGGCAACTGTGACTTGTTCCCATATTGATTATGTTAACTTTAATTTTTTTTTTAATCCTCAACCAAGGATATTTTTCCATTGATTTTCAGATAGAGTGGGAGGGAGGGAGAGAGAGAAACATCGATGTAAGAGAGACACATTGATCGGTTGCCTCCCGCAGATACCCGGACTGAGGATCGAACCTGCAGCTTGAGTATGTGCCATGGAAGGGAATCAAATCACCACCTTCTGGTGTACGGGACACCGCTCCAACTAACTAAGCCACAAAGGCCAGGGCTCAAATAGTGGTTTTTAAACTCTATAATTCCTTCTGCATTTATTACTTAACACTCTTCTCTTCTCCCTTATTTATTTATTTACTTCTGTTAAAATAGATCCATAATTCTGATTTTACTCAATGGACTATAATCCATTACTATCATTACTTATTTTGATGATCAGATTGTTATAGATTTGGCCAGTGGGAGCTCCTTGAAGCTGGCTTCTGTGTCTGTCATTCTTTGAGCACATTTTTACTTCTGGTGCAACATGGTCTAGGCTTATTTTCCCAGCCCCAGGCCTGGACTCAGCCATTTTGCTAAGGACCCCTGGTTCTTTTTAACGGGGCGTGCTAATAGAACTCAAGATCTGGAAACTAGCTGTGCTCATTGCCACTGAGGTGTCATTGTTCATGTCCTTTCAGTACACAGACTAGGAAAAATAGCCATTTTATATCATTCTTGCCTTTCACCATTTTATATTTGTAACTCCTTTCTCTTACCATGAGAAGCCTGGCTCCCAAGAAGATCAATATATTTATTCCTTTGCTCAGTTCTACAATACACATAAATTTATTTCAAAATCACTACACTCACACCACTATTAACAATAAACCTATTAACCTATTAAGTCAAATTTAAGTTTTCTTTGAACTTCTTTTGGCCTTTTTATCTTCAGATTGAGGATTGTGAAAGTACTACAGCTAAAAGTAACTCGAGTTCTTTCTTTTCCATTTAAAAAAATATGGTTGTTACTTATTTGATACATAGTTAAGTTGATTTGCTTTTGTTTGTTTCCAAATTTGAAGTTAAAAAAATAGCCCAGCCAGTGTGGCTCAGTGGACTGTGTCATCCCGTGGACTGAGAGGTCCCAGTTTGATTCCCGGTCGGGGGACATGCCCTGGTTACAGGCTCAATCTCCAGTAGGGGGTGTGCAGGAAGCAGCAAATCAATGTGAGACACACCGATATTTCTATCTCTCTCTCTTCCTCTCTTTCTAATAAAATCAACAAAAAACATTTTAAAAACCACACCCTTGTTGATTTAACTTTTGGCATTTTAATGATGATGTGTCTTGGTGTGGGCCTCTTTGGGTTCACCTTATTTGGGACTTTCTGTGCTTTCCACACCTGGCTATCTGTTTTCTTTGCCACTTTGGGGAAGTGTTCAGTCATTATTTCTTTAAACAGGTTTTCTGTCCCTTTATCTCCCTTCGCCTTCTGGGACCCCTGTGATTTGAATGTTGGTACACTTGATGTTGTCCCAGAGGTCCCTTAAACTATCCTCATTTTTAAAAATTCCTTTTCTCTTTTTGCTGTTCTGATTGGGTGATTTCCACTTCCTTATCTTTCCGCTTGCTGACTTCTGCATCAACTAATCTGCTGTTGATTCCCTCTAGTGTATTTTTTTGTTTGTTTGTTTCAGTTACTGTATTCTTCAGTTCTGATAGCTTCTTTTAATTTTTTTATCCTCACCCAAGGATATGTTTACTGATGTTAGAGAGAGAGGAAAAGGGGGAGAGGGAGAGAGAAAGAGAGAGAGGGAGAGGAACAACAATGTGAGAAAAATGTCCATCGGTTGACCCTCGTACAATCCCCAACAGGGGACCAAACCTGAAACCTAGATATGTGCTCCAACAGGGAATCAAACCTGCAACTCTTCTGTGTACCAGATGACACTCTAACCAACTGAGCCACATCGGCCAGGGCTGATAGGTTCTTTTTTATATTTTCTATCTCTGTTGAATTCTCTCTGATTTCATTTATCCTTCCTCTAAGCTCATTGAGCAACCTTATAACCAGTATTTTGAACTCTTTTTTTTTTTAATCCTCACCTGAGGATATATTTCTCCATTTATTTTCAGACAGAGTGGGAGAGAGGGAGAGAGGGAGAGAGAGAGACATCAATTGGCTGCCTCCCTCATGACCCCAACCAGGGCTGGGTACTGAACCCCAACCGAGGTTCGTGCCCTTGACCGGAATTGATTCTGCAACTCTTTGGTCCCTGGGCTGACACTCTAACTGCACCGCTGAGCCAAACCGGCCAGGGCGTGTTTTGAACTCTTTATCTTTTCATTTAGTCCTTTTTCTGGAGTTCCGTCCTGGTTTTCTCTGTCTCCTCATTTTGGCTGTCTCTCTGTGTTTGTTTCCATGAATTAGGCAAAACAACAATCCCTCCCAGTCTTGAAGAAGTGGCCTTGTGTAGGAGCTTCCCCTTTGTAGACTGAATATGCTCGGTGTCTTTGGCAGGCTGGTTGGAGCTGAAGCTGGAGTGGGCACAGGCCGAGGAAAGTCCCAGGGGGCAAGCTGCACCAGGACTGCCTTGGCAGGCCAGTTGGAGTTGTAGCTGGAGCATGCTTAGACCTTGGGTTGTCCCAGGAGCAAGCCACACCGGGCCTGAAACCGGAGCAGTTGCAAGCTTCAGGGATTCCCAGGGGTAAGCCCCTGGGGCTGCAGGAAGTCCCAGGGACAAGCCACTCCTGGGCAGGAGCTATAGCTAGGGTGGGTGCCAGCCAAGGGGAGTCTCAGGGGCAAGTCACGCCTGTGCTGCCGTGGTAGGCTGGCTGGAAGCTAGAGCTGGCGCAGGCCACAGGGAGACCCAGGAACAAACCACACTGGCCAGAGTCATGAATGGAACAGGCGAGGGCCTCAGGGACTCCAGGGACAAGCAACAGAGTTATTGTGGGCTTGGGGTGTGGGGAGCACTGGGATGGCCTTGGCATGTGGCTAAAGTGCCTGGATTGAGCTCCTACCCTTGCGATCATGGGGTGTGGGAGGTGCCTCCCAGCTGAGACAGAGTTCCCACAGCTCTACTCCTCGGCAGATGCTCTACAGTTAGTAAATGGATTTCCTTCCCATATAGACTAGGTGTCTTTTAAACCACTGTTTTTTCCCTTTGCCCCAGGGTGGATGAGTCTGCGTAGGCCCTTCAGTGATCCCTCCCAGCTGCAAGGCTGTACATTGGATTGGAGTGCTCACAGTACCATTTCTCTGGCTCTCCTACCATTTCTGTGTGGTCTCTTTTGTTTGTTGCACAGAAGCTGTTTGGTCAGCCCTCAGTTCTTGAAGGGGAATTGCTCTGTCTGTAGGTGTAAATTCAATGTGTTTAGGGTCTTCCTATGCAAACCACCTTGGACCAGAAACCCCGACATGGTCAGATTCTTGATGGATTTGAAAGTACAGCCGATAGAATTGCTGGAAAGTTTGAATGTGGAAGGTGAATGAAAAAAAACCCTAAAGCATTTGACCTGAGCAACTGAGAAGGTAGAGTTTTAATCAAATGAAATGGAGAAAGATTGTGGGAAGAGGAGATTTGGTGAAGGAGAGATGGAAAGAGAAAGTCAGGAACAGGGTTTTGACCATGTTGTGTTTGATTTGCTGATTGGACATCCAAGTAGAGGTAGCCACTAGGTAATTGGACATATATGAGACTGGAAACCCTGGCTGGCAATATCAATTTGGAAATCATCAGTATATTGATGCTTTTTAAAGCTGGTAAATTCTACTTTTTCATAAGTCAGTCTGAGTTGGGTTTCTATTGTTTACAAAAAAAGTGGAGTCTTGTCTCTCCAGACCATTTGAAACTCTCTTCTAAGAAGCTCAGCCTCTTCCAGTTAGTTGGACAAACCAACCAACCCACATCTTAACCCCTCTTTTCCTACAATTCCACCCAAACACACACTTTCCCAACTGCTGTAGCAGATTCTCCTAGGGCAGAGGAGTTATAACACAACTGAAGACTTCTACTAGGCAGAAAAATGGAAATTTATGAGGGGAAATGATTCATCAGTCACTTATTATGGATGTTCAAGGAACATTTATCAGAAGAGCTTCGGTAAAATAGTAAACAGCAGTGTATTCACCCTTGTGTGGTCACTTGGTCTCAAACCTTTTGTTTTTCATTTTGTTTGGCCACCAGATTTACATACTCTAGAGTCTTCTGGAGTCTGCTAGATTACTGCTTTCATTGTTAAATCTCTGCTCACCCAGCTTCAAAGCTTTCTTACTTTATACAGGATAAAGCCAAAACTTAATCTGGTATTCAATGGTCTGTATCATCTCCAAACCCCAGTACCGCTTTTTAACTTTTTTTTTTTAATCCTAACCTGAGGATATTTTTCTATTCATCTGCAGATAGAGTGGGAGGGAGATAGAGGGAGAAAGGGAGAGAGAGAGAAACATCGACATGAGAGGGACACATCGACTGGTTGCCTCCTGCACAACCCCGACCAGGGCTGGGGACAAATTGCAGCCGAGGTACATGCTCTTGGCTGGAATCGAACCCGCAACTCATTGGTCTGTGGGCTGACGCTCTACTGCTGAGCCAAACCGGCCAGGGCCCCAGTACCTCTTTAATCTACTTTTCCTATCTTACCTGGCTCTAATATTTTATGAACATTTTGCTTCGGCTGAAAAAGTCCATCTCCAAACATTAGCTATGCATTCTTATGTCTTCAGCTTTGCTCCTTGGAGTAGACAGAAGAATGGCTCTCCAAAGTGCCTTTGTCCTAATCCCCAGAACCTGTGAATAAGTTATTTTACATGGCAAAAGGAACTTTGCAGGTGTGATGAGAAGACCATCCTGGGTCATATATATATATATATATATATATATATATATATATATATATATATATATATATATATATAAAAAATATATATATATGTTTTTATTGATTTTTTTAGAGGGAGAGGAAGGGAGAGAGAGATAGAAACATCCATGTGAGATGTGAGAGAGAAACATCGATTGGCTGCCTCCTGCACGCCCCCTACTGGGATCAAGCCCACAACCTAGGCATGTGCCTTGACCGGGAATCAAACTGGGACCTCTCAGTCCATGGGACGATGCTCAAACCACTGAGCCACACCAGCCTGGCCACAAGAGTTCTTATGGGAGGGAAGAAGAAGGGTCAAAATGAGAGAAGATATGACTACAAATGCAGAGGTTAGAGGGATGCAGGGCCACAAGCCAAGGAATGCAACATCCTCTAGAAACTAGAAAAGGCAAGAAAATAAATCTCCCCTAGAGTCTCAATCAAGGAGCACAGCCCTGCTGACACTTTAATTTTAGCCCTGTAAGACCTATTTTCAGACCTCTAGCCTACAGAACTGTAAGATAACTGCATTGTTGCCCTGGCCGGTTTGGCTCAGCGGTTAGAGCGTCGGCCTGTGGTCCAGAGAGACCTGGGTTCGGTTCCCGCTAAGGGCACGTACCTCAGTTGCAGTTTGTCCCCGGCCCCTGGTTGGGTCGTGAGGGAGGTGGCCACTCGATGTGTCCCTTTCACATCGATGTTTCTCTATCTCTCTTCCTCTCTCTCCCTCCCACTCTATCTGAACAAAAAATGGAAAAAAAGAAAAAAAAAAAAGATAACTGCATTGTTTTAAACCACCAAGCTTGTGGTAACTTTCTAGAGCTGCATGCAGTAGGAAATGAATACACTTCTGCTGTGTCCCTGATCTAGATTTCTGTTTCCTTCTACACAGCCTATTCAAATCCCATCCAGGCTCAGCATAATTAGTTTTTAACAGAATGTAACAAACACTTATTGGATGCCTATCATGTGCAAAGCATCTGGCTAGATACCAGTAGATAAGGAATGCAAAATATAAAGATGAATAAGAGATCCCCTGACCTCAAAAGAGCTCACAATATAGAGCCAGGGAGGCAAGGTAGAGAGATGGAAGAGTATGGACCAAGTTTGAAGGTACCAGATGGGATCATTGGTGTTATATTGTGGGTATAAGCTTTTAAATCCCATCCTAGAGTTCTCTCAGATTTAAACGATTATGATTCTTATTTTCTCTACTTTTCATTTAGAACTTAATTCAACAACATTTACTGAGAGTCTACTATATGCAAGACACTGTAGTGCCATCCAGATACATAACTCATGGTTTCTCTACTGCCTTTTATTGTTTAATTTTTTTGTGTATGTCTTGTCTAGACTGTGGGATTTTTGTTTGTTTGTTTAAGACATATGTGTCCAGTACCTCCTTTGTTTCACGTATAAAGGAAGATTCAGCGATGAATAGGTGTCTTTTTCTCAGGTGCTCACATCTAGTAGGAAAGACTCAAAATAATGTTTGCCAAAAAGTGTTTTAACAGAGGGATGTACAAAGTGCTGCTGAGAGAACTGAGGATGGAGTTGTAAAGGAAGGCTTCAGGAGGTAGATGACACTTGAGCCAGTGTTAAAAGATGAATAGATGTGCCAGAGGAAAAAGTGAGACAGTGAGATGAAAAGGCGATAGAAGGAGGGTGATCAGGAAGGGGAAAAGGCATTTTGGGTGGGAGGAACAGCACAGGCCAAAATGGAAAACTGTGAAAGGGCACGGAATGTCTGAGCAATGGTAAGAATCTTAGTAAGAAGCACAGAATGTATAGTGGAAAGACAGGGCCAATGCTAGAAAGGCAGGTCAAATCAAGTTCAAGAGGAGTCTCATGCTCAGCTGAGAAGTTGCCTTTTATGTTGTAAATAGCTCTGTGTCCTACACAGAGCTTAGTTTTCAACTAAGCTCTTTGGAAAGATTCCTTTAGCAGCATTTGAGAATACAGAGAGGTCTGCAGAGAGACACGGAGACGATAAGGGCCTGAACCAAATCAGGGCAGGGGAGATAAAGAGAAGTGAAGTTGGGGGGAATGATTACATTAGTCTGCTAGAGCTGTCATAATAAAATACCACAGACTGGGTGTCCTAAACAACAGAAATTTATTTTCTCACCATCCTGAAGGCTAGAAGTCCAAGATCAAGATGCCATCAGAGTTGGTTTCTGGTGAGACCTCTCTCTTCCTGGCTTGTAGACAGCCACCTAGTCTCTGGGCCCTCACGTGGCCTTTCCTTTCTGCACACTCAGAGAGAGAGGGGGCTCTAGTGTCTCTTCCTCTTCTTATAAGGACACCAGTCCTATCAGATTATGGCTCTACATTATGACTTCCTTTATCCTTATTTACCTCCTTAAGGGCCCTATTACCAAACAGTCACATTGGGTGTTAGGGCTTCAACATAGAATTTGGGAAGGACATAATTCAGTCTGTGACAGAAATATATACCTGAGATAAAATCAAGAAGACCTATTAGATAAAAGTGACTAATATTTTTACAGTGCTTTATAGTTTACAACTTTTTTATAGCCATTATCTGATTTGACCTTTACATTGTAGGAGGATGATATCATTATCCTCATTATGTAGATGAACAAAGAGACTAAAAGAAGTTAAATAATATGTCCAAGGCTATATGCTAGGAACTGATGACCCTGACACTAAACCTGGCTGTGGCTTTGGAATTCCCTGCCATTCTGATTCTCTTATGAGAGGTGAGGGAATAAAGAAGACTGAAAAGTTGAGGCCACCTTGAGGATGCCTTACCCTTAGTCTTTAGGGAAGCCCAGAATCTCTCTTAGGTCAACTGCTTCCACCTCCTTTTTCAAAACACTTTTAAAGTCCTGCATCCACCTTCACCCTCCCCACCCAGGAATCTCCTACATTATCCCTAGCCCCCTCCCCTAAGGTCTTTAGAAACACACACCTCCTCTTTCCTTCTCTTTCCTTAGGAGATATGGGGGAGAAATGTGAACAGAGATATTTAAAAGTTTTTCTTAACAAATTTACCCTATTACAGACAGAATATTGACTACTTTATTATGAATGGCGCCATCCAGGAGAACGGGAAGCTGATGCTCAAAAGCCCAAACTTCCCAATGGTGTGTAGTTACAGATTATATGGGGCAAAATCACAGGACATGATGGTTAGGGTTTGGGGTCCTGCTGGGAGCTCACTGGTAGGAGATAAAGGTAATGAATCATTTCTTTAGGTCTTGAGGACAGCTCTGAGGTATTTTCTAGCTCCCTCTGTCCAGTCTTAAAGAAAAGTAGCCAGGGGGCTCCACCTTTGGGCTCTGGAACTGAAACATAAGTCAAGATGCTATCTTAAGACTGCTCAAGGTCCCAACCATATGACTAGGGCTACTATCTTCTGCTGCCTGGGGGATTATTGATTTTCCAGGGGAAAGGCTAGATCTCTGAGGGGTATGCATGTATATATAGAAAGATACGATTTCTAGAACTAGGATTTAAAGCTAAATTTAATCAGACATAAAAATCCTCTGTTTCAAGAGGCGGTATAGCTTAACAATTAAGAGTATGGGCTTCAACCCTGGCTAATTTGGCTCAGTGGTTAGAGTGTTGGCCTATGCACCAAAGGGTTGAGGGTTTCATTCTCATCAAGGACACGTACATAGGTTGCACGTTCAATCCCCCGCCATGGTCAGGGCACATGCCGGAGGCAACTGATTGCTGTGTTCTTCTTACACTGATGTTCCTCTCTCTCTCAACCCCCTCCTTCCACTCTCTCTAAAAATCAATGGGAAAAAAATATCCTTGGGTAAGGATTATCAACAACAAAAATCTAAAAAAAAAAGAGTGTGGGCTTCAGAATGAGGTACCCAGAGCTCAAATTCAAGCCCTGTGACACTGGGCAAACGGTTTGAGCCTTTGTTCCTGACTCCCAAAGTAATTGAAAAAAATAAATTAGTTAAAACATATAAAGCATCTTAAACATTGTCTAGCATATAAGAAGCAGTACACAATACATGTTAACTACAAAGTAAAAAGAAATTTAAAAAATTTTTTAAATTGATTTTAGAGAGAGAGGAAGGGAGAGGGAGAGAGATAGAAACATCGATTGGCCGCCTCCTACATGCCCCACACTGGGGATTTGGCCCACAACCTGGGCATGTGCCCTGACCAGAAATCGAACTGACGACCTCTTAATGCATGCGTCGATGCTCAACCATTGAGACATACCGGCCAGGCAGTAAAAATAAATTTTAAATAACCTATAATCAGAAGGGTTTTACTTCTCACTAATAAGAAACAAAGGATAACAAAGTACAAATATGAAGAACTTACAAAGCTTAAGAGATTTTTTTCTTAATATATTTTTATTGATTTTTTTTTTTAAAGAGAGAGGAAGGGCCCTGGCCAGTTTGGCTCAGCGGTAAGAGCGTCCTCATGGACCAATGAGTCTCGGGTTCGATTCCAGCCAAGGACAGGTACCTCGGTTGTGATTCGTCCCCGGACCTGGTTGGGGTCGTGCAGGAGGCAGACACTCAATGTGTCCCTTTCATGTTGATGTTTATCTGCCTCTCTCTCTCTTCCTCTCTCTACCTCCCACTCTATCTGAACAAAAATGGAAAAAAAGTCCTCGGGTGAGGATAAAAAATGAATAAATAAATAAAGAGAGAGGATCGGAGAGGAAGAGATAGAAACATCCATGAGAGCCCAGTCAGTGTGGCTCAGTGGTTGAGCGTCAACCCATGCAGCAAGAGGTCGCTGGTTCGATTCCTGGTCAGGGCACATGCCCAGGTTGTGGGCCAAATCCCCAGTGGGGGGCATGCAGAAGGCAGCCAATAGATGTTCTCTCTCATCGATGTTTCTATCTCTCTCTCCATCTCCCTTCCTCTCTCTCTCAAATCAATAAAGAAAAAAAAAATTAAGCCCTGGCTGGTTTGGCTCAGCGGTTAGAGTGTCGGCCTGCGGATCAAAGAGTCCTGGGTTCGATTCCAGCCAACGGCACGTACCTCCGTTGCAGTTCGTCCCCGGCCCCAGTTGGGGTCGTGTGGATGGCAATCGATGTGTCTCTCTCACATTGATCTCTCTCTCTCCCTCCAACTCTGTCTGAAGATAAATGTAAAAATATCCTCAGGTGAGGATTAAAAAAATAAAAATTAAAAAAAAAATCCATGAGAGAACAGCTGCCTCCTGCACACCCCCTAGTGGGGGTCAAGCCTGCAACTGGGGGCATGTGCCCTGACAGGAATCGAACTGGTGACTTCTTGGTGCATGGGAGGATGCTCAATCCACTGAGCCATATCAACTGAGCACAAAGCTTAAGAGATCTTGCTAAGGTCTTTTAGTTTTGCTTTTTGGTCATTAGCTGCATCCACATTCTTTGAATTTGGAAACCCAACAGAATTTTCCTTCAAATTCATTTCTGTGGATGGAAGTCACTTAGCTTTCTCTTCTATTGCCATCTTCCCTACCTAGGTCTCCACTCTACAACCTTTTCTCTGTCCCAGGTTTAGGGCTAGCAATCATCCTGGTTTGCCTGTCCAGGTTAGCACTGAAAGTCCCACCTCCTGGGAAACCCCTCAGTCCAGGTAAATGGATGGTTGGTCACCCTACATGTGGTCCCCTAACTTTAGGTTAGACATATACCCGCTGAAGATTTTCAGAGTTGACTGGGTGATAGCCATTGTCTTATATAGGAACAATTTCTTTGAGCCATTTCCTAAGAATATTCCTCTGCTTTCTTTTTTTAACATATTTTTTTCCTTTATTGATTTTAGAGAGAGAAGAAGTGAGAGGGAGAGAGAGATAGAAACATCGATGAGAAAGAACATCGATTGGCCGCCTCCTGCATGTCCCCCACTGGGGATCAGGCCCACAGCCTTGGCATGTGTCCTGACCGGGAATCGAACTGGCGACCCCTTAGTGCATGGGTCGACGCTCAACCACTGAGCCACACCAGCCAGACTCCTCTGCTTTCTGAAAACCAAGTTCCAGGCTCTCCTGAGAGGCAGCTTATATATAATTAAGCTAGGTATTAGTGGGTAGAATAGGAACTTAAGGTTAGGCAGTGATGTGGACAAATAAAGAAAGGGGGATGGAGAGACAAAGTGCAATTTAGGTATCTTGTGAGTTTAATATCACAACATTGTAAAAGGATCTAGGGTACAGTGCCTGTCACACAGCAGGCACTCCAAATGTGGCAGCTATGGTTGGTTGCCTTAAGTCACAATTAAGACATTCTCCTTTCTTCTATTTTTCCCCCATCAAGCAGTTAGTTGGCTTTATGCTTATTGCCTTGGGGGGAAATGTGGCAAGTAAGGTAGAGTTGGTGAACAAATAACGCCTGCCAAGCATTTTGCTTCCTTGGCAAAGTATTCAAGGGCATGAGCATAGTGTCTTGGCCAGATAAGGAGAAGGACCTTTACCACACTAAGAATTTCCCTCTTCTGGATTGGGGACAGGAGAGGAGAAAGGGAGAAGGTCTGTAGGGTCCTGAGAACAGAGGGTTTCTGGGCCAGGTAAACTCAATTATGTTTAGGACCAGGAGGCAGGCAGGGTTGTTTTTTTTTGTTTTTTTTTTTTAATCTCTTTTGTAAGCAAACCCTGCCTGCTTCACCCATTCGTATCCTATCTTTCTAAATTGGATTTCATGAACACAGACCCACTCAAAACAGAAGCACTTAACACATACTTAAAACAAATAGAAAGTTTTGTAATATTAAAATTTTTATTTTGTTTCAATTTGAAAAGTTTTGGGGGGAAAAATGCAAAAACATAGAGAATAATAATAAATGCCCCAAATGCCCATTGATTAGAATTAACAAATTTTAAAATTTCATAATTTTTGCTTTAAGTAATTTCTCATAAAAATAGGACATTATAAATTTGTTGACACTTCCTAATCTCATTTCCCCTCCCATCCTCCTCAGAGTTATCAATTGTATGAATTTAATATTTATACAGTCCTAGTTTTTAAAAACCTTTGCTGTTTTTATTAATAGTATATATTATTGTTCTGGGTGTTATTTTGTATTTACATCAATTGCACCATATTGCATGCAACGATATGTAATTTGTTTTTATTCACATTGTGTTCAAGATGTGTCCATGTTGATACATATAAATCCTTTAAATTTGTTGTAGCAGCTGTATGGGTTTTCACTGTATAAATCTGCGCCTCAACCGTTCTTTTATTATCTCCCTAAAGGAGCAAATATAATTACAAGTTCTTAAATGAATTACAATTTTAATTTCTCCCAACAAGAGAAATTAAGTGCAAAGGAATAAGGTTTTTGTTGGATAGGATTGAGTTTTGGAGGGTCACTACCACAAACCTCATCTAAGATTTTTGGCACCTCTAAGAATAAATTTTTACTCCTTTAGGGGTGATATTGCCCCTTTTGAGAATGCATGATATAAATATATCATGCTTCTAATTATTTATTTTTTAAAATGCTGCAACAAACAGCCTTAGGCATATATCTTCATACATACGCATTAAAATATATGACTATAAGTTATGAGGGTATATTCATTTCAGCTTTGCTAGATCTCGTTAAATTGCTATCCAAAGTGTTCATGCTAGTTTTCCATTACACCAATAGTGCATGATTTCCTGTTTTTCCACTTCCTCACCAATACTGGAGTAGTCAGACCTTTTGCTTTCACCAATCTTGTGTGAAATGGTATACCATTGTTTCAATTTGCATTTTTCTAATTACTAGTGACAATTTTTTCATATGTTTATTGGCCATTTGGGTTTTTCTCTCAGTGAATTGCCTGTTTATACCCTTTGCCCATTTTTATGCTCATTTTGGTCTCTTATTGATTTGTAGAAAGAACAGTTTCAGTTATCTATGAGACTCCAAAGTTGGTGGCATAAAACAACTATTTTATTAAGCCGATGGAGTCAAAGATGCTCTGAAACTTAAGCTCCACTAGATTGACGGCAAATTAGGCTCTGTGAGAGCTCTTTTCTTTCTTTTTCTTTTTTTAAATATGTCTTTATTGATTTTAGAGAGAGGGGGAGGAAGCGGGAGAAAGAAACATCCATTGGCTGCCTTTTGCACGCCCCCTACTGGGGATGGAGCCCGTAACCTCCGCTTGTGCCCTGACGGGGAATCAAACCAGCCACCTCTCAGTGCATGGGATGATGCTCAACCAACTGAACCACACTGGGCAGGGCAAGAGCGTTTTTCTATGTGTTTTCTGAATCTCTTTCCCTCTTTAACGTTCCATTACAAGCCTAAAGCTAGAAAGCCGAGACTTTACAGCGCTATCCCATCGCGCGACGTGGGGGCTCTATTTGCCAGGTCGGTGTCTCGGGTGGGATCTGCCCTGCTTCACTTTCTCCACTAGAGGCGGCTTTATAGGGGAAGAAGGCGGAGACCTTTTCCACGACACCGGTTGGTGGTCAGGGATTTAATTGACAAGGGGATTAGCGAATGGCTCTGAAGTAAGCGGCCGAAGTTCATGCATGTACGGCCAAAGAAATGGCAGAAGCAGCCAACGGCCAATAAGGGCTGGTCCTAAAAGGAACTTGGGGGCGGGGCTTCCTTGGAGGGGCGGACTCAGGGTAAAGAGTCCGAAGCGGACCCTGGGAGAGTCAGAAGCATATCCGGTGTTGAAAGAGATCGGTGGCCTCCGGAGAGGCGGGTGAGAAGGTACGTCTGAAACAAGGATTGCGCAAGCCGGTAGTGGAGAACCCAAGCGGGGTTAGCAGTTATTGTCTGAACGAGAATGAGAGTAGTCTCCGTTTTCTGACAGATTGTGGGAAAAGGCCGCTGCTCTGTGACTGGACTCCGGAAGGCTGGGCGGGGAGGGGAAGAGAGGAACTGGTCCCGCGCGTGCGCAACTACAGGAGCGGGGGAGGGGCGGGGGCAAGTCAGATGGATTTTGGGGGGCGTCCAGGCGCCCACTCTGCGTGGGAGCGCTAGCGAAGGCTGTTTTTTAGCTTCCCTTACCTCCTTCCTCCTAGTTTGCGTTCCTCCCCTTCCCCCGCCTAGAGTAGGCGCAGGGGCCCCTTGGCCCAGGCCCGTCTGGAATTTAGGGCACGTCCCCCACCCCTTCCTTCCGAGGGGAATGAAAGTGAAACCTCACGGGTTTATGGTCACCCCTGCCCTACCCGACCGATCACTGCTCTTCTACGGGCCAGAGGGCCTTCTCTGACCGGGCGCCGCTGCGTGAGCGGCAGGGGCCTGGTCCGAGAAGGGCCTGGTCAGGCAGGCTGCCCTGTCACGGCGGGGCGGGTGATGTCACACTCCTCTGTGACACGCGAGGCCTCTTAGTTACGTGCAAAACAACAGCAGAAGTGGGAGGCGTGGAGAGATCGGGGCTTAGCTTTCCAGCCCCACAGGGCACCTCGCTCTGGTCTGATTGGTTACCTTCGGACAGGTGAGTTGGCTTGGCTTTCTTTCGTCCAGAGCCTTGTGGGCGTCTTTCTCAAAGTCCGATTAGGCAAGGCGGCGTTGGGCGTTGCTTTTTTCAGGGACCTGCTTGCTGGATCTGTGGTAATAAGTAGGCTGTGGTATTTTTGTGTGTTTATTAAGTGGAATTGCTATCCTGTGCCAGCCCTGGTTGCATTGCCCACCCCAAACAAGGACAGAAACCTCTCTGAACTTGAGACTCTGTTCCAGCAATAGTTAACTTGTGAATATGTAACCCAGTAGAAGAGCTGACTGTGCCTGAGACACAAAGATTGTAAGATTAAAGGTTAACGGAGAATGGGCTTTTCTAGTTACTTATTGGTATTTATTTCTATTTTATCTTTTGTGTGGTTTAAGAATTCAGTTCAAGACAGATTTTTTTCCAGTTGCATAACCACATTTCTTATGGCTTCTGCGAACACACTTATTTCTGTAATTATTAGATTTACTGTCTTTGATGTTTTCTTATTCCTCTTTGTCGAATATTTTTTGTTTTGGCCTAAGTACTATGTTGATATTTAGATTCTCTGCCATTTTCCTTCAGTGGAGACAGAATGGTTGAATTCTTGAGAAATGCAATCTGTAATTTAGATTCAGAGTTTCCTTCTTAAATTATTCATCTTGTTGTGGAAACATGGCTTAGTACCCACTTTCTTCCGTTCTCTACTACCGATCTGACTAAAGTCTTACTGTCCTAAAGAATAGGAAGGATAAAATTGGTCCACATAATCAGCATTTTTATATATATTTTTTGCTGTGGATATAGTTCATGCTTATTGTATAAATGCTAAAAAAAAAAAAAATACAGAAAAGTGTCATAGGAATCAGCATATGTTAATTAAAAAAAAAAAAAAGATTTCTCTTGATCTATTCCTGGAACTGCCTTAATGAACACCTGCTTTTCTACTGTAGTGTGTACTGTTAGAAAGAGTACCAGACTTTAGAGGTCAGAAGACCCCTAACCTGGATCTGGCTCTGCTGTTTATGTATTTTAACTTTTTGATGTTGGTCAAGTCAATACTAATGTCTGTTTAGCACTTTACAATTACTTCACACAGATTTTCTTATTGGCATTCAATAAGCTTGATAGAGCAGGTATTAATTATCCTTATCTTACAGATGAGAAAGCCTAGAGGACCATAGGTAAAATGATTTTCCCAAAATTATGTGGTAGAAGATGGTAGGACTTGTGACTCCAAATCCAGTGCTTGTGCCACTATTACACTGCCTTTTTGGCCTTTTTAATCTTCAAAGTGGAATTAATCATTCTTGCCCTTCCCTCATGTATTGGTGGGATAATGTATAGAAAAGCACTTGGAAAGTTGTAAAATTTTATACAAATGTAGTCAGTGGTATTATAGAAGGTACTACTGCTGGCCTGAAGAGTTTCACTTTATTTCATAAACTACCCCAAGAGTATCGCTCTCCTCTGGGAAAACATTGAATATTCTCTTGATGCTCAGTCTTCTAAATTACCCTTTGCTACTTTTTGACTTAGCTGTAGAAGCTGGTAGAAGTGTCTTCCACTCAACTGTTTTGTTCCCCCAGAGTTTCTAATCAAATTTCATGGAGTAGTTTTTTTTGCACATTTTTGTTTTCCAAAGACAGTGTTTATACTAAAGACCACTTGAATGACCATTCAAGGTAGGTCTCCCTCTGAGCCAGCTGGGGAATGTCAATTTGAGGTTATAACATTCTTGATCAGATAGATAATGGGATCTAGGTTTGCTCTGGAGACTCCTGGTTGTGCTTAAATGTAAGGGCTAGCAAGCTGATTCATATGCAAGTTCTGCTCTGAAGGTACTTAAAACCAAATGTTTGAGAGAATTCTTGGTACAATTAACTGGAATCCAAAACACTTGAAAAAAGAGCTTAAAGGATGAGGATGGAGTAGATGTGCTGTTTGTCCTAATTTATGCCTGCTTTCATTTGGGCTAAATATGGTGTTAACTGGGGAGGGATTGCTGATTTATACTGGAAGATGATTATGTATTTAGGACATTGGGGCCTTCTTATGATTCAGTGTCTGTCAAACAGTTGTGGTTATAGAGAGAGTGATTCAGTAGTGTCAAAATTTGGTACCAAAAAATAACTTATTGAAGGCAGTGGGCATTCCATCTCCAGGTACTGGTTTGGTTCTGAGGCAGTCCCCTAGAGAGACAGGATTCAGTGTTAGCTAATCCAGGGATTTTGGCCCACATCAAGGGGGGTGGGGGCTGAGACATGTAGGGTTCAGATCACAATCAAAGCCCAGTCCTAGTTGAAGTGGAATTTCTTAAACTGAATAGACCAACTTCCTAGGGGTGGCCAAGAAAGCATCAAACTAATGACCGTTTACTTCATTAAAATCCCCACCACATCAGATGATCACTTAGTGGTTATTAAGCTGTCTCATAATGCCTGTGACCAGTGGGACAAGAGGTACAGTGTAAATGTGCCAGAAGAGGGGCATGGCAGTTAAGGAAAAGTCATTTTTAACTAGTAATAAGATTTGTCAAGTATCTTTAAATTCCAGTTTGTAATTTTCTTAGACCCCCACCTCCACCCCCACACACATAATACCATTTAATTTAATTTCTCATTTGGGTAAATATTAAGCCTTCAGGATATAGCTAGCTGTGAGTTGATGATTGAATAATGTTTTTAAAAAGTAATTTACAGGGCATATGTAAATTAGACCTGTGATAAATGTCTTCTAAAACTAGACTTTTAAAAGGGATAAACATACACTGAGGACTTGAGAGTAATGAGTATTTACACTAGTAACAATAATGGTTGACATACTGAGCCAGTCTTATGTATAAAGCACTATTCTAAGCACTTTATTAGTATTCTCTCACTTAATCCTCAACCCTATGAAGTAGGTAATATTATATATTACTCTCTTATAAGAGGAAACTGAAGCACAATGAGGTTAAGTGCCTGAAATTGGTTGCGTGTCATACAGCTAAGGAAATAGCCAGAATTCAAGTGCAGCATGTCATGCTTTTAACCACTATGCTAAGGACAAGGTTATACAGATTCTGAAGACTATTCAATAGGAAGAACTATTGAAAAATTACATACAGTCCCGCCTCCTTTTTAAAAAATTTAACCACCTGGGTTTTTTTTCCTCCCCTCTCTCTTAAGTATCAATTTGGTCCATTCTAGATGTGTGGGGACAAAATTCAAGATGATCAAATTACAGCAACAGTAGTGAAGAAACATAATTTCACAAACTAAATGTTTAATTAAATGTGTGAACAATGTTTCTTTGACTTGCTGGTTTCATGTTGTTAAATTGTATACACTGGGGCAGCTGCTGTTCTGGCTCCCCCAGTCAGCAGGCTTTTAATTTTCAAAGGCAAGGATTTCTTTTTAAATGTACACTAAATGCATGATTGTTTTTGTTTTGCATAGCTTTTAGCCATGTTTTATTCATATGCACTGTGCTAAATAGGTGTCGGAATAGATTGCAGATACTTTAAAAATTATTTTTATTTATTGATTTGCGAGAAAGAGAGAGAATTTATTCTACTTGTTTATGCATTCGTGGGTTGATTCTAGTATATGCCCTGACTGGGGATCAAACCCCAAACCTTGGCCTATAGGGACAGCTCTCTAACCAACTGAGCTACCCAACCAGGGCATTACAATTTTTTGTTGTTGTTGTTAATCCTCACCTGAGGATATTTTCCCCTTGATTTTTAGACAGAGTGGAAGGGGAGAGGGGGAGAGAGAGAGACATCGATTTGAGAGAGACACATCGACTGATTGCCTCCCACATGACCCTGATAGGGGCTGGGGATTGAATCTGCAACCCAGGTATATATGTGCCTTTGATCGGGAATTGAATCTGTGACCCTTCAGTCCTCAAGCCAGTGCTCTAACCTCTGAGCCAAACTGGCCAGGGCCAGAAAAGTTTTTTAATATAAGGTCTGGCACTTAATAATTTTTTCATTTTAGAACAAAGGTGAGGAAGATACCTAGAACAAAACAATGGACTTAACAAGACACTAGACATTGATGTTCACTGATAAGAATATCTATCTTCTCATAGTTATTAATGCTCAGATTCACAGTTGGGTAGAAGTATTAATTAAAGACCCATGTTTTATATCTGAAGAATATCCTTCCTTCAGGGTTTAATAGACCAAGTTAGATGGGTTGGTGAATACATACTTTTGCTACCTGTACATATTTCTTGCATTTGTGTTTCATTCCTTGATTAAAACTGTGTTAAATAGGAGGAATATTGAAGAGAGAAGCCCTTTGTTTCCCTTACTTCGTTTTAGTGAGCAGAATATTCTTTGCTTGGGGGGGGGGGGACAAACAAAATTCTGTTTTCTCCTGCATGCCTCTGCTGCTCTTCCCTCCCCAAGCAAAAACAGATCACAGCTCCTGGCCAGTTTGCTCAGTGGTTAGTGTTTGGTCCACGGGTTTGAATTTCGGTCACAGGCATGTACCTGGGTTGCAGTTCCAACCCCTGCCCAACCCGGACTCCTGTGGGAAGCAACCAATGGATGTATCTCTCTCACATCAAAGTCTTTCCCCACCCCCTTCATCTTTCCCTTCTGCTCTCTAAAAAAAAAAAAAAAAAAAAAAAAATCAATGGAAAAAATATCGTTGGTTGAGGATTAACAACAACAACAACAAAAAACCAGATCACAGAATACCTAACTTAAAACAATGTTTTTATTTAAGTTTTTCTTTCTTGGTAAAGCTATGCACTGAGCTTTTTGTTTTGTTTTTTGGGTACCTCTGGCAGAGGAGGCAAGAATGGTGACACTTCCAACAGCTTTAGCAGTATCTGCATGACACATTTTGACAGATTCTGACAAGTTCGGGGATTCCTTTTCTCCTAAGGATAAAGGCTTAAACTGAGGCTCTAGACCAAATTAAAGGAATTTGGTTTTGATTAACAGCTAAACATTTACTTGTGTACAAATGCAATTACAGGCAAATTTCTCATGAGTCCAAGAGGCACTGTCCTCCTTGTATTCTGTGTAAATAATCTCACTTCCTTATTTTATAATTAGTTGAATATAAAACAGTAGTGGAAGAGAGGATCCAATTTGTAGATTTCTATATAAGTTGGAATTCAGGGTAAGGCAGACCAATGCTGGGACACTATTGATTTTATAATGGGCTTAGATGTGTGTTGGGACTGCTGTATTAAATAATTTTTTTTTTCTTTATTGATTTTAGAGAGAGAGGAAGGGAGAGGGAGAGAGCGATAGAAACACCAATGAGAGAGAACATCGATTGGCCGCCTCCTGCATGCCCCCCACTGGGGATCGGGCCCACAGCCTGGGCATGTGCCTTGACCTGGAATTGAACCTGCGACCTCTTGGTGAATGGGTCAACACTCAACCACTGAGCCACACTGGCCGGGCGTATTAAAGAATTTTTAAGCAACATGTAGTGTACTTTTTTCTTTATTGTGGTAAAATATACGTAACAAAATTTATCATTTTAATATACTTTTTTAAAAAAACAATGATTTTCATTTAACTGTAGAGGCCCCTTTGAATGTTAACTGAGTTACTTGGTTAATAGTTTCGAATACTCAAGCTCTGTTAAGAGCTGACTCTTCCTGGGACTGAGAATACTTTTGGTATGGGAGCTTATTTTTGAGTTATGAATGCAATGTAATCTTGTTTAGCTGAGTTTGTTTATTGCCCATTGAAATGTAGATATATTTTCTGTACAGCTTCTGAGCACAACTAGTTGAGGCTAAGATAGAAACCTGGTAAGTTTAGTCTATCTGGCAAAACTTGTAAAAACAGTTTTCTAACTCATTACTTATCTGCACCTTATTCTTGTCTGTTTGGTACAGACATAGAGCAAATTTATCATATTTACTTGATTCTAAGACCAACTCTTTCCCCTCTTATTTTAACATTTCAGAAAATATGTAATATGTACACCATGTCATTGATTTCAGAGAGAGGAAGGGGAGGGGAGAGAGAAACATCGATTGGCTGCCTCTCCTTATACACCCCAAATGGGAATGAACCTGCAACCTAGGCATGTGCCCTGACTGGGAATCAAACCCACAACCTTTCAGTGAACGGGACAGTGCTCCAACCAACTGAGCTACACTGGTCAGGGCATATCATGTTATCTTAAATTTGTGTACTGTATTGTGTTTCTTCCCCCCACCCCTAATAGAGTTGTTATTGAAATTGCTGTGTATCACCCTGGCCAGTTTGGCTCAGCGGTTAGAGCGTCGGCCTGCGGTCCGGAGAGGCCCGGGTTCGGTTCCCGCTAAGGGCATGTGCCTGGGTTGCAATTTGTCCCCGGCCCTGGTTGGTCGTGCAGGTGGCAGCCACTCGATGTGGCCCTTTCACGTCGATGTTTCTCTCTCTCTCCCTCCTACTCTATCTGAACAAAAAAAAAAAAGAAGAAAGAAATTGCTGTGTATCTTTGCGTCTAGAAAATTTGGTAGTTACAGATTTCCCTTAAATGTTAGAATAAGTAGTAATGTTGGAAAACTGGTTTTCTTTTTTTCTTTTCTTTTTTTTTTATATGGTTTTAAACCACAAGCCACTTAATTATGGAGAAATTCCTATTTGACACCTCCCTCCTGACCCTCACAACCTTTGATAGTTTGGGTTTTTCCATCAGCAGTTGTAAAAGAGGCAGTCAGTACCTCCTTGGAAATGTCAGAGAGTGAACTGGGACAGAGGACTTCTGCCATTCTCCCCTCCTAAGTTTCCACTCAGTGGGGTCTGGTTACAGAGCGTTGCCCCTTTCTGGCTAACAATCCTCTGGGTATTTGAGTATTTACAACCCCCTCCTTTTTTAACTCTTGAAATTGGAAGCAATAGGTACTTTAGTGTTGTTGTGAATACCACTGAGAAACTTGGCTCTGAAGGTTGCTTCAGTCCTATTGCAAGTTCTGTCTAGGGATGTCATTAGGGGTGTTAATGGAAACCTTAAACAAAGACACTTTCCAGGTGCTGGATTCTGCCATCCTGTAAGTGTGCTCTCTAGAGGATGTATTATTCATCATGGTTATGGAAGGCTGTGGTTGGCAGTGCAACTGCCTGCAATAATTGCACCATCTAGATCAAGAGGACCGGGAGCCCTGAGACTTAGAGATGAGAGTAACAGCTTTAGTAGGTTCTGCAGCTTCTCAGAACTAACGAATTGAGGTAAGTAGGGATGGTGAGAAAGGGAAAAGGAAATCAGAAAGCAAGCTAGCCATTTTAATTGTTTCATTTGTGAGGGAGCCTCAGGAAACAAGTGGTAATGGTGCTTTTGAACTCTAAGAATGACATCTCTCCACTGGCCCAGGTTTCCTTAGGAAATGGTTTTCGGATTGGAACTTTTATTGCCCAGATGAATTTTGCTGAGTATGGGGTTAAGTGCTGTTTAGAATGGGTGTGAGTAGTTGGCCTATCTTTCAAACAACTTACCTTTTGTGTTTTAGTCCCCTTCTCCCCTTTTATGTTGTAAATTTGCAAGGGTTGGGGCATTATGGGTCTAAGAAGAATCTGGAAGATTTATAATCAATCAATAAAAATGCCCTTTGGGACAATTGGCAAGGACTGAATAAAGTCTGTAAACCAGATAATAGAATTGTATCAGTGTTAATTTCCTGATTTTGATCGTTGTTTTTAGGATATACACACTGAAGTATTTAGAGGTAAAGGGGCATTGTGTCTGCATGGCAAAAAAAACCACACAAAACATTTTAAAGTTTGAATATTGCTATATATAGAGAGAAGATAAAGCAAATACAGTGAAATTGTAACATTTACTTTGGATGAAGGTTATACAGGAATTCCTTGTACTATACCAATTCTTTTGTAGGAACGGTTCTGAAATTATGTTTTTTAAAAAGTCCTTCTTGCCCGGCCGATGTGGCTCAGTGGTTGAGCATCGACCCATGCACCAAGAGGTCACCGGTTCGATTTCCGGTCAGGGCACATGCCCAGGTTGTGGGCCAGATCCCCAGTGGGGGACATACAGGAGGTGGCCAGTCGATGTACTCTCTCATCGATGTTTCTATCTCTCTCTCCCTCTTCCTTCCTCTCTCTCTAAAATCAATAAAGAAGAAAAAAATTTTTTTTAAAGTCCTTCTTGCTCGCCTGGTTTGGCTCAGTGGATTGAGCATTGTCTCATGGACTGGGAAGAGGTCCTGGTTTGATTCCCAGTCAGGGCACATGCCTGGGTTGCGGGCTTGATCCCCAGTAAGGGGCGTGCAGGAGGCAACCAGTTGATGTTTTTATCTCTCTCTAAAAAATCAATAAAAACGTATTCTTTTTAAAAAGTCCTTGTACAAATTTCCTTTTCATGGAGGTAGAAACGTTCCTTTTTTAAAAATTGTGAATCCCTTTTTTAGTTCAGTTCTAAAATGCATTAGGTGGAAAGCTTCTACATGTATATTTTAAAAATTCAAGTCCTAGTACAGACCTTTATAGTTTAGTTTTGTTTTTAATCTTTGAGGTTCTATACCTTTGCTGAGGGGATTCTGTAGCATCTTGAAACAATGACAAAATTACCTTATGTTCCAGTGACTGGATTGCTTTAACTAGATTGCTAATTGAGAATTTCTCAAAGACACAGTCTTTTAGTTAAAAAATTTTGTTTGTTTGTTAATCCTCACCTGAGGATATTTTTCCATTGATTTCTAGAGAGAGCGGAAGGAAAGGGAGGGAGAGAGAGATGGAGAGAGAAACATTTATGTGAGAGAGACACATTGATTGGTTGACTCCCCCACGACCCCAACTGGGGATCGAACCCGAGACACTTTGGTCCATGGACCGATGCTCTAACCGCTGAGCCAAACTGGCCAGGGCAAGAAACAGTCTTTTAAAGGGGTAAATTGCCTTCTGAAAGAATATAAATCAATTTCTAGTAATGAAATACTTTGAGGAGAGGAAGATGAGTTTGTTTCCTCTGTCCCCTTTAAAATGGTTGCTTGTGAGGGGGGTTAAATGATGGGAAATTTTTTAAAAATATGTAAATAAATAAATAAAATGGTTGATTATGATTACAAATGTATTCTAGAAGGAAATATATAAAAATAAAATGGTTGTGTTAGAACAACAGGATTTTTAAATAACTTTTCATTTTACCAAACTTGTATGTTGCTATTTTTTATAAGAAAGTTGTTATTTTGTCTATACTTGTATCTTTAAAATAACCTTTCTTCCTTTTATTGTTTATTCTTCAGAGTGGAGGCTGTGTCCCACCGACTCTGCCATCATGAACATATTTGATCGGAAGATCAATTTTGATGCGCTTTTAAAATTTTCCCATATGTAAGTGTTTTGACCTTGACTACAGTTTCTTTTTGCTTTTCCTTTCATATCAGGTTTTTCTTTTTCCTAGTTTATTATTTTTATATATATAAACTAAGATTGATGCTTTACTAGAATCTTGAGGATATGATAAGCGCCAGCTTCTAAGGACTGCTGTGTGGTCACTGGAAAGCCATTTAGTTATTCTAGTTTTGGTACTGACCATAATTTTGGGTTTTTGGCTCTTCCCCATCATTTAAGATTCTCTATTAGTTAACCTATTTTCAAAACATTCTTTTTAAAATTATAATACAACTTTCACATATTCCCTGGGAAGGAGAAGAGAGGGAAATGATTGTTAGCTTAGAGATGAGATTGGATTGGTCCCAGAGTGATGGCTGTTATTAACATTCTTTCCTAGAACCCCCTCAACGCAGCAGCACCTGAAGAAGGTCTATGCCAGTTTTGCCCTCTGTATGTTTGTGGCGGCTGCGGGAGCCTATTTCCATGTGGTCACTCATTTCATTCAGGTGAGAGCAATTTTCTCTCCTAGTTCCTGTTGTACAAATTGTAATTGGAAGAAACTAGCTCAGCAGGATGGTACAAGCCTATGCCCCTCCTTAGTCCTTTTCAGTAGTTTGGCATCTGAACTCAGCCAAAGCCAGCCTGTAAATCAGGGCATGTAGAACCATTTAAATTTTCTGGCAACTCCGTCCTCTCTAGATACTGAAATGTTTAGCTTCGAATGTCTTAACCCTGACACTGAATGATGTGTTGCTGATACACAAGATCTCGACCCACTGAGGAGAGGCTTGACGTGCATGCTGGGATTCTTCTCCACAGTAGCCTTTTTATCTTTTCCTCTTTTTTCTTTCTTTTTGCCTGAATGACTATGGAGTACTTAGATACAAAACACTGATTGTCTGATTAATTATCAGGAGGGGCAGGGTTGAGACCTTTAAGGATTTGACCCATATTATTCTCTGATACACTTATATCCGCATGGTTGAGTGAAAAACCCTTCAATAACTCATTTTCCTGTGTTGAGGGAGAGTTTGGGTTTGGTCAGCAGGAATAGAAGGGGGACAGTTGGGGAATAATCAGTAAATCTGAGGTTCTCACTAGCTAAGACTTGTCCCTTTTAGAGTGTCCTTTTTAATTTAGGTACAAGGATGTGCCTGTGTTGGCATTGGCACTGCTGAGAACTATTCCTATGCTCAGTTATTTCCTTGCAGGGGTGTGAAAAATGATCCTAGATACTCCAAGGATAGAACTTTGATCCCTTCCTTGAGTTTAGTCTAAAACATATTCTACCTTTTAGGCAAAGTGGCGCTTTTAAGTAATGTAAAATAAAGCCATCCTCATTATTCGTGGATTTCTTATTTGTGAATATACCTACTTGCTAAAATTTATTTGTAACCTAAAATCAGTACTTTCACAGACATTTGCGGTCATACCCAGAGCAGCAAAAATTTAGAGTTGCCCATCACACCCACCACGTTCCAGCTGAGGTTGAACAAGGCAACACACTGCCTTATTTCAAACTCTCAAACTGTAAACAGTAGTCCTTTTTACGGCCTGTTTAGTGAGGCTTTTTTTTGCATTTTTGTGCTTTTTGTTGATAATTTTGTTTAAAATGGCTCCAAGCATAGTGCTAAAGTGTTCTTCGTGTTCTTAATTGCAGAACACTGCAATGTGCCTTACGGAGAAAATGTATGTGTTAGATAAGCTTTGTTCCAGCATGAGTTATAGTGCCGTGACTGTGAGCTCAATGTTAATGAATCAACAATGTACGTCAAAGTGCCTTTAAATAGAAAACACACGTAAAACAAGGTTATGTATAGATTGGTTGATGAAAATGTTGTGACTGGGGCTTGCAAGAACCTAACCTTTTATTTCTTGCAGGAGCAATTGTTAGTATTCACTAATTCATTGTTCATAGTGACTTTATAGAACATAACTATCGTGGAAAACAACAATTGAGTATACCTACCTTTAGGAAGGAAGGAACTTCAATGTTTACATATGTCCTTAATGATTTCTCTCTTTTTTTAAAAAATTTTTTTTTCTTTATTGATTTTAGAGAGAGGAAGGCAGGCGGAGAGAGATAGAAACATCGATGAGAGAGAACATCGATTGGCTGCCTCCTGCATGCCCCCCACTGAGGATCAGGCCCACAACCTGGGCATGTGCCCTGACTGGGAATCGAACCGGCGACCTTCTGCTGTATGGGTCGATGCTCAACCAATGAGCCACACCAGCTGGGCTGATTTCTCTTTTTTTTTTTAAATCCTCACCTGAGGACACTTCCTCATTTATCTTCAGTTAGAGTGAGGGAGGGCGGGCGTTATTGATGTGAGAGAGACACATCAACTGGCTGCCTCCCACATGACCCAACCAGGGCCAGGGACCGAACCGCAACCAAGGTAGGTGCCCTTGACTGGAATCGAACCCGCCGCAACTCTTTGGTGTGCGGGCCGACGCTCTGACCACTGAGCCAAACCGGCCAGGGCTGATTTCTCTCTCTTTAAATGCCTCTTTTTCTCATTTGCTTTGTAAAAAAAGAATTTTTTTTTCTTACAAAACTGAGGCATGTTCATTGTAGAGAATTCAGATAACAGACTAACAATAAGTAAATATAATCCCAGCACCCAAAAATACATGCTCTTAAAGTTTTGGTACTTTTTTGTTGTTGTTGTTATAAAATTTTTTTTTAATCCTCACCTGGAGATATTTTTCTGTTTATCTTCAGATAGAGTGGGAGGGAGGGAGAGAGAAACATAGATGTGAGAGAGACACATTGACTAGCTGCCTTCCACATGGCCCCAACCAGGGCCAGGGACGAACCGTAACCCAGGTACGTGCCCTTGACCGGAATTGAACCTGCGACTCATTGGTCCTCGGGCCGATGCTGTACTATTGAGCCAAACCGGCCAGGGCTGGTACTTTTCTTTATACTTTCTTACCTTTTGTCTCAGTCCTTTCAGGCTGCTATAACAGAATACTATAGACTGGGTGCCTTAAACAACAAACAGTTCTTATAGTTTTCGAAGCTGGGAAGTCCAAGATCAAAGCACTAGCAGATTTGTTGTGTGGTGAGGGCCCACTTCCTGGTTTGTAAATGGCCATTTTCTCGATGTGTTCCCACATGGCGGAAGGGACAAGGGAGCTCTCAGGGTTCCCTTTTTTTTTATCCTCACCCAAGGATATTTTCCCATTGGTTTTCAGATAGAGTGGGAGGGAGGGAGAGAGATTAAGAGAGAAACATCAATGTGAGAGAGACACATCGATTGGCTGCCTCCTATCAGGGCCGGGATTCCAACTGTGCCCTTGACCAGAATCGAACCCGTGACTCTTTGGTCCTTGGGACCATGCTCTAACTGCTGAGCCCAACCAGCCAGGGCAGGGTTCCCTTTTATAAGGGCACTAATCCCCTTCATGAAGGCTCCACCCTTATGACTTAATCGCCTTCCAAAGACCTTGACTCTAAATACCATCATAATTGGGGGTTAGGATTTAAACATGAATTTGGGATGGGCACAAATATTCTGTCTATAGCACCCTCTCTCAGTCTTTTTTTTTTTAATAAAAAAATTTTTTTCTTTATTGATTTTAGAGAGGAGAGGAGAAGGAGAGGGAGATAGGAACATCAATGAGAAAGAACATCGATTGGCCACCTCCAGTGTGCCCCCCACTAGGGATTTGGCCCACAACCTGGGCGTGTGCCCTGACCAGGAATTGAACCGGTGACTTCTTGGTTCATGGGTCAACGCTCAGCCACTGAGCCACACAGACTGGGCTCTCCCAGTCTTTTTTCTCAGTATGTGTATATGTATTTATGTGTGTTTTAAAGAGATCAAAAAGGGGCCCTGGCTGGTTTGGCTCAGCGGTTAGAACGTCGGCCTGCGGTACAGAGAGACCCGGGTTCGGTTTCCGCTGAGGGCATGTACTTCGGTTGCGGTTTGTCCCCGGCCCTGGTTGGTCGTGCGGGTGGCAGCCACTCGATGTGTCCCTTTCACGTCGATGTTTCTCTCTCTCTCTCGCTTCCTCTCTCTCCCTCCTACTCTGTCTGAACAAAAAATGGAAAAATGTCCTCAGGTGAGGATAAAAAATAAATAAAGAGATCAAAAAGGGGTCATTTCTACTTGTTCTACAGATTGGAATGTGTTTCCAGCACTTGTCACTTTGGTTCATTTTTTTCTATTTCTTGGGCAAGACTCATAGTTCGACTAGGATAGTTGTGGTTGATGGACTACCTAGGCCAGAAGAGCCTTCAGCCCCACTGTCTTTTCCACTGCCTCCAGGTTAGAAGCAAATACTAGGAAGTTCAGATGAATATTTAAATCTAATAAAGTCGCCTGCAAAATAAATTTGATACTTTCAAGTATTCAGTTGTGACTCTGGATCTGACAGGCTGGCCTGCTCTCTGCCCTGGGCTCCCTGGGATTGATGATTTGGCTGATGACAACACCTCATAGCCATGAAACTGAGCAAAAAAGACTGGGACTTCTTGCTGGATTTGCTTTCCTTACAGGTATGTTAAGGGATTGGTCTAATTTTGGAGGGTGGAGACTATATTTTTTAGTATCTCTTTAGGGTGTGAGATTTGTATTTATTCTGATTCACCCCAACTGGTATACTTACTATCCAACCTTATATTTGAATGTATTTTGCCTTGTGCTGCTTTCTTATCCCCATCCAGAGGATAAGTGACTAGTGACCATGATGTCTACTTCTGTATCCAAAAATAAGCATTTGTGTGCTTGAATGAATGAGGTTTAAGAGCTTAGGTAGCATAACTTATTAATGGTAGACATGAGACTGAACAAAGCCCCAAAATCTGACTTAGTTGGACTCACACTGGCTACTATCACAGAAGCACTCATCTGTTCTGAACCTTACAGATAATTAATTAAAGCCATACATTGAGATCCTTCACACAGGGCCCTTTGCTGATTCTCAAGAGAAGAATTAAAAGCACAGCACTTCTAGAGTTATCATTAAGGGAAACTAGACTAAAGCTACACAATAAAAATACTTGCTAAGCAGCATTTGAATTAGTACAACTTGTTCTGAGTGAGTCTAACCTATACCATGTTAAAGAAATTGTAGAAAGGCAAGAATTTAGAGATTAAGATTTTTAGATCAGGGAAAGCTAGTTTTTGAAGGTATTAAGGAGTGTGGAATCAGAAGAAGAAAGGAGAGTGGCCAAAGTAGAGGAAATGTTGGAATGGAACAGACCGCCGCTGTGCCCTCCTATTGGCACATGTCCACCCGCAGAACTGGTCTGGCCTTTTTTGCTACAAAGGGAGTCAGTCCTGCATGACTACAAGGTTGCTGGCCACAAGGCTCTGCTTTACTCTTAATCTTTTTTCTAATCTAATTCCTGCTCTGGCCCACATTACAGGCTCACATCACTCCTCTTCAGAGTTTTGCAGCCTTAACGATTTAGCTCAAAAATGTTTGATATGCCTGTTTCATTTTTCCTAATTTCTATTCCTCCTGGGGGTCATCAGTGATTTTCAGCTAAGATGACAATTTTGTAGCTCTGTATAAATAACTTGGTCAAGTTTAAGTTCTCTTGAAAACAAGGAGAGTGGAGAGAGAGATTTAATTACTTTAGTCCACGTGTTTTGTCCTTTTTTAGGAGCGTGGGCATGCCTATGCTAATAATGATCAGCTTTTGGATGAGAGTCTTCTTGAAGAATTGATGGTAGTAGTGTGTTATGGGGCCTTTTTGTTTTCTAGGAGTTGGCCTGGGCCCTACTCTGGAGTTGTGCATTGCCATCAACCCCAGGTAACTATTTTAGTTGTGTCTTATGTCTTTCTACCTTTGTGAATGTACCTTCTAAATATAAACTATATCCCTGTAGCCCTCAATCTAATGGTCTTTTCCTTAACAGCATCCTTCCCACTGCCTTCATGGGCACAGCAATGATCTTCACCTGCTTCACCCTGAGTGCCCTCTATGCCAGGCGCCGGAGTTACCTCTTTTTGGGAGGTAAGTATGGACTGGAAAACAGGGAGAGGGTCTCCACTCTAGTTAGGATTCTTGCTAGATCTAGTTCCCTACTCCCATCCCCACCCCCAACTTCTTGTGACTTTTGGGTTGACGGAGAAAGCCAACCCAATGGAGAGGGACGTAAGGAATGGCTTTAGCGGGGTTGCTTTACTTTACTTTACTTTGGTTTCTCTCAAGACTGCTTTTTATCATCTCTTATAGGTATCTTGATGTCAGCCATGAGCCTGATGCTCTTGTCTTCCCTGGGGAATCTTTTCTTCGGATCCATTTGGCTTTTCCAGGTGAGACTATGCATATAACTTTTCAGCAGCCATTTGCCTCACACTTCTTTTTCTCGCTTAACCCTAAAGCAAAATAGACCAAGAATCCTCCAGAATGCTCACCTGTGTTGGGTAGTGCTCTTGAGACCTCCCCACTAACCCTCCTGGGTAAAGGTTCAGATTAAACAGGGCTTGCACATTGCTAAGGAGATTATGGTTTGCTCAGAGATAATTTTTCTAAGGCCAGTCCAGCAGCAGCTCCTTGTTAAAATGATTCAATCTCTTCCAGTGACCAAAAAATTCAGTGCAGAATTGTGCTGAGGTAAGTAATGTGGTCTTCGTCATAGGCTTCAGTTCCCATGAATGTTAATGTCAGTGGGATTAACATTTGATGTACTTTCAAGTGGCCAAGAACCAGAAAGAAGTGTGGCTTTTTTCTCTACAGTGTCTACTAGATGGTAACCTCATCTCATTCTTTTGTTAGGCAAACCTGTATTTGGGGCTGATGGTCATGTGTGGCTTTGTCCTTTTCGATACTCAACTCATTATTGAAAAGGCTGAAAATGGAGATAAGGATTATATCTGGTGAGTGTGAAAACTGGTCTTTAACAAGAATGAAGCGTTAGGCATACTACTACATTCTGCAGCTGTTTTCTGAATCCTAGGGACGGTCCTTTGCCTGAGCCACCTTTCTGTCCACATTAGTAGGGATAAGAGTAGACCACCTGGCACTGGCTGAACTTATGTGGCCAAGCTTCAGGGGTGTATGTGGGAGGATTCCCATGGATTTGGAATTATGTACCAAATAGCATAGTTTCTCTCAATTCCTGAAGAACATCAGAGTTTTAAAAATTGAACTACTAATATGTATTTATATATCCATACTTTAGTAGTGGTTACCTCTAGGCAGAGGAGAGGGGACCTTTTACCTTTTATTCTTTATACTTTTATATTCTTCAAATCTTTAGCAATGAGAAGATATACACATAAATTTTAAAATATATTTTTTCATGTTGAAATCCTCTCAAAGTTGGCGGTAGTTCAGGGTTTAGAGTTGAGACTCTGCAGAGTTGAAAGCCCAATTTCTCTTTTCTCTATGCTACATGGTCTCATAGAGTTGAAAGGATTTCAGACACAGTTTTACTTCCTCAGTTGGTGGTGGAGTGTTGGTGAAGCTGACTCATGGGGTGAGGGGTTTTGTGTGTTTCATCTTTGTGTAAAGGAAAGTAAGAAGTGCAATTTGTGATCTGGTTCTCTTTCAGGCACTGCGTTGACCTCTTCTTAGATTTCGTTACTCTCTTCAGAAAACTCATGATGATCCTGGCTATGAATGAGAAGGTTAGTCAGCCCACTACCCGAAGATGGGGGAAGAGCTCCAGAGCTCGGCATCTATGTAGACTTCAGATTTGAAAACTTGCTTACACACTGTGTAGGCCCAGGGTTATGTAAGGCAGGCCACTGAGCACGAAGGAAACCTGAAGTCTAGCTAATGGAGAAAAAAGAACAAGTAAAAACAGTCCTTTTTTAAAAAAATGAATCCCTAAGATTAATATCAAAGGGAAAAGAGCTTCAATGGCAGCAAACAGTCTACTATACAAAGAATTTAGCCCTGGCCGGTTTGGCTCAGCGGTTAGAGCGTCGGCCTGCGGTCCAGAGAGACCCGGGTTCGGTTCCTGCTAAGGGCACGTACCTCGGTTGCAGTTTGTCCCTGGCCCCTGGTTGGGTTGTGAGGGAGGCAGCCACTCAATGTGTCCCTTTCACATGGATGTTTCTCTCTCTCTCTCTCTTCCTCTATCTCTCTCCCACTCTATCTGAACAAAAAATGGGAAAATGTCCTCCGGTGAGGATAAAAAAAAAAAAAAAAGAATTTAAAGGCCATAAAGATAGTTATGACTCAGAAAAGGATATTTAAGATGATTTATATAATATTGGCAACCAGCTATTGTAAATATATGTCAGAAGTAGACGGATTTATCCATTTATTGGTCTTAATTTTTTTCCAGAGAAGCATTCTGTGTGTGGTTAGTGAGTGTCAAACAGTCTATTCCAGCAGCAGGGAACAGTGAAACCATAAGCTTTTCTCACAGTCCTTACTGTGGAACAAGACAGTAGTGTAGTGGTGGATGCAGGTGACTTGTTGGGTTCGGTGGTTCTCTGGTCTGTGCCACCATTGGACTGAGCACCAAACAGGTGTCCTAGTTTCAGTCAAAGCAATTCTTCTTTCATTCGTTTACCACACTGGGCTTCCACCTAAGATTGACGCAAGAGTTCTGTAGACTAGAATATTTCTGAGTGTTGGTGTATGCCTAGGATCTGTGCTTCCTTCTCAGGACTGATGGAAGGTTGCTGGTCTTGGCCTTAGTCTTTTTTTTTTTTTTTTTAATCCTCACCTGAGGACATTTTTGCATTTATCTTCAGATAGAGCGAGAGGGAGAGAGGGAGGAAGACAGAGAGAGAAACGTCGATGTGGGAGAGACACATCAACTGGTTGCCACCCATACGACCCCAACCAGGGCCGGGGACAAACTGCAACCGAGGTATGTGCCTTTAAGGGGAACTGAACCCAGGACTCTCTGGTCTGCGGGCCAATGCTCTAACCAGCCAAACCGGCCAAGGCTTTTTTTTTTTAATCTAAGTATTTTTTTTATTTCCTCACCCAAGGATATGCTTTTTTATTGATTTTGAGAAACATTGATTTGAGAGAGAAACGTCGATCAGTTGCCTCCTGTATGAGCCCTGACCAGGGATTGAATCTGCATCCTGGGCCTTGGTGTTGACCTCTTGTTTAGTTAGTTCTTTTAGGGTAGCCTGCCAGACCGCAGCCTTCACTGAGCTGCGGTGGTTGTGAGTAGCCAAGAGTGGTCTGGCAGCCCACCTAGGTATTCTTCGGGTGGGAGTGGGAACAGTTGCTTGAGGTTTATTCTCGTCAAGTCTGTCAGCAGCTTGGGAGACCACCAGTGGACCACCTGCTGTGTGCTAAAGGAGCATTTCTTGTTCCTTTTTATTGTCCTAATCCCTTTCGATCTTTAACCAAAGGCAGCCAGATATTGGCTTACGTAGGAGTTTTAGTTTGAATGTCTGATATAAAAAATTAATTGGGTAATTTTTCTCCCATTTCCAGGACAAGAAGAAAGAGAAAAAGTGAAGTGACCATCCAGCCTTTTCCCACTTTGGCTTCCTCTCCCTCCACCCCCTCATTTTCTCTTTGCACACATTACAGGTGGCGTGTTCTGTGATAATGAAAAGCATCAGAAAAGCTTTTGTACTTCGTGGTTTTCTCTATTTTGAAATTTTTGATCAAAAAACTGATTAGCAGAATATAGTTTGGAGTTTGGCTTCATATTCCTGGAGTTCTTCCCTACTTCCTTTTCTGCCATCCCCATCCCTAGCTTCTTCCTCTGCTTAGGCAGCTGGTCCACTGTGATGAGGAGTGGGGTCTGCAGAGGGAGACAACTCCAGGGGTCCACTTTCCGACTGAGCTGTACCCAGTGGATCTGAACTGTTGGGCAGAGCCACTCAGCCCTTCCTTCCTTGGCACTGTTTGGTTGGTGCGCAGTTCCTATGGGACTGGGCAGTGTGTTTTCCTTTGGAAGGAAGTTTGCTGGTCCCGTTGTTGCTCAGGTTCATAATATCTGAGCTTCTGTCAACCCGTACAAGGAAAATGAAGAGCCTCCTCTTGTGGATGCTTTGCCTCTTCTGAGCTGCCCAAGTTGCTGCTGGTCTGGCAAACACACCTTTCGGCCTTGCCATCACAAAAGGAATGTGGATTTGTGTGTGTTCTCTTTCTTGTCCCTTGTCTGACCCTCAGGGAATCTGTCTGCTTTCCATCCTTGGGGTGGGAGGACTTCAGTAAAGGGAAGACTAATTCTTGTCAGGCACTTATTAAATGGCTGATTATGTATGGCAAGGTAGAGCCTAGAATTCCCAAATTTCCCCTGGTCTTTATTTTTTTATTGGTTATCACCTTAGTTACTGAGTGGCCTCTACCAGGTGGCTGTGATTAAAGATCCCAGGAGAGGAAGGATAGGGAAGGGTAATAGTTGAGCCTCGGGGGGTAATTGTAACTAATCCTGCCCGACAAACCTAGATAAGGACTTGTTTGGGACAAAATCTCTACCAAATGGTTCTTTGTTCAGATCAACAGAATGGGGCTGTGATGACTTGGGAGGCAGCATTCATAACAGTCCTTTGGTGCATGTTTGTTATCTCCCATCTGGTAACGTCCCACCTGATAATAGGTAGTGTCAAGCCAGAAATTTGGGGCAGGAGATAAATGTTTATTTTACACATGCATTTAATTTTTGGCTGTACACCTATTTCCATAAATCTGCAGCATTTCTTGCAGGGCCCAGATGACCAAATCTGCAAGACACCTGATTTCCCTGCAGCTTTGTGGTTGCAAGTAGAGGGAGGGCAGTGCTAATGGGCATCACCAGCTCCTTCCCTGTATGCTGCACAGTCAGCTGGCACAGATGGGCGGACCTGGGAGCAGTTGTGGCTCTAGCTACTCACAAGGCCTTCAGTGTAAGGGACTGAGCCATCGGAAGCTCACTGCCAGTAGGATACCATTTTTGGCTCTGCCTGTTCACAGCCAGTACACAGTATGACCCAGGGGCTACTAATTTGCAGTGCACCATATCCTTGTGCCATCCCATTAAAAGATTTGTTCCCAGGCTGTGTGTGTTCCTAGGGTGGCATGCTGCCCAGAATGGCTCACTTCCATGGAGGATGCTGCCCTCTGATTTAACTGCTGCGTCCAGCCTCTGGCTTGAGAACTTACTAAAGGGACTTCCTTCCCATTAAACTCCAATAGCAACTCCATAAATTTGTTGATTCTCTGCTAGGTCTGAGAATCTGAGTTACATCTCTTGAAGCCAAACTCCACCTCTTGTGCTTTTTTGCTTGGGATAAAGGAGTTTTTCTTTAGAAACAGTGCCAAGAATGACAAGATATAAAAAAAAAAAACTACTTTTAAAGAAAATGTCTAACAGGTTTTTAAAACAGTAATCACTGTAATGATCACTTTCTTTTCTAGTTCCTTGGTTTTCAGCTCAGGCTGCATTCTCTAACTCATACTGTGAAGACAGAGGTGTTTTTGATCAGAAATATATGAAATCTACAGTCTTAATTTGTAAAATAAAACTAATAATAAAATTCCTTAACCTTTCCTGGTGTTAACGTGATTTAAATTAAAGGCAACAGCTGAACATGGGGCTTGGGGGGCTTACTAGTGGGAGCTGAGTGGGAATAGAAAACAACAAGGACCCCACTTGAGTATCCATTCTGTAGCCCCAGCTCACCACAAAGGTTGGGAATTTTCTCTGTCCAGTACATAATCCAGGCCTTTTCCTGGTCTTCCCTCTTCCCAGCCTTTATTGTAGGTGGTTTGTGGTAACAGCATGTGTAGTTGGTTCCAGAGTATAGCCAAGCTTTGGAATTTGGGGATGTACAGTGGAAAAGGCATAAGCCACTCATTCTGCAAGTACTTCTGGTCACCATTGTGGCCGCGCTCTAGTCTAGGTGCAAGGAATCATTGGTGAAAAACATCCTTGTTCTCATAGTTTATATACGATATTATAAACCAAAGTGTGCATTACCCTTTGGTTATTCCATTTGGCATGTTTGCTCTCTGGTTGTCATGTGCATTGTAGCCACAGAGCTTCTGGTTAGGGTTTGGCTGTTAACTGTTAACTTACTGGTTCATCCAGGTTACTCCCAGTTGACCTTTTGGGGCTCCGCATACCCCCATCCTAGCTGAGGATAGCCACCTCTTTCCCCAGCCTAGAAAGTGTACCTAAGGCACCTTTTCTCTTTTGCTGACTAAAAAATGTCAGCCCTGGCCGGTTTGGCTCAGCGGTCAGAGTGTCGGCCTGCGGTACAGAGAGACCCGGGTTCGGTTCCCGCTAAAGGCATGTACCTCCGTTGCAGTTTGTCCCCGGCCCTGGTTGGTCGTGCGGGTGGCAGCCCCTCGATGTGTCCCTTTCACGTCGATGTTTCTCTCTCTCCCTCCCACTCTATCTGAACAAAAAATGAAAAAATGTCCTCAGGTGAGGATAAAAAAATAAAATAATTTAAAAAAATAAAAAATGTCAGTCTCTTTAAATTGAGTTTTTTTTTTTTTTTTTTTTTTTAGAGAGAAGAACATCGGTTAGTTGTTCCATTTATTTATGCATTCATTGGTTGTTTCTTGTATGTACCCTGACCAGGGATTGAACCTGTAACCTTGGTGTATCGGGACAACGCTCTAACCAACTGAGCAACCCTGCCAGGGCCTGTCTCAGATTCTTTTTTTAAGTCCAGTTTATTTATTTATTTATTTATTTATTTTGCATTTATCTTCAGATAGAGAGGGAGGAAGAGAGAGAGGGAAACATCGATGTGAGAAAGACACATCGACTGGTTGCCACCCACACAACCCCAAACGAGGCTGGGAACAAACTGCAACCGAGGTACGTGCCTTTAGCGGGAACCAAGCCCAGGACTCTGGTCTACAGGCCGACGCTCTAACCGCTGAGCCAAAACAGCCAGGACTGTCTCAGATTCTTTAAAACCCAATTTTATCTTGTGCTGCCTTCTATTTTAGGTGTGTGTTGGGGGGGTGGGGGGGTAAGACAAGGCACAGCATAGTGCTTGCTGACAATATATCAGGCACTGTGTGAAGTGCTTTATAGGTTTTAATATTCCCAATAGCCTAAGAAGGTGGTCTGTTTACTGCGTATGATCAGTAGCTTCCAAAGTCATGCCAGCAGGCCGTGGCATATCTGTGTCTAGGGAGAACCCAGGCGAGCTGTCTCTGGAGCCCTAGCTCTTCACTGTTGCCCTGTGTAGGCAACACTGAGGTTAGCGCTTCCTGGACTGGTGTCATCCTTTCCATCCTGACCTTCATTCTGGCTGCCGCTCCAGCTGGGGTGGAAAGGGAAATGTGAGATGATTTGAGCAAAATCTCCCTATCCGCAATCTTTGTAGCCTTTTGGTCTTTTCCCCAGAGAGCCCACCAATTGCAAATTAAGCAGAAGTTAACAGTTCATTCCGTGCCTAGCCTACCTGCAGGCAGAACTAGAGTGAGGAAGTCACTAGTGCAGAAGTGGAAGGACCTCATATGTTGGGTGAAGAGACAGTCTGTCCTGCCTACGCGGGCTATCAGACGGGGACATCTCCATGCTGGGGATGAAGACAGCGAGCGCAGGGGAACTATAGGCAGACATTATGTGCTCCATGGGGAAGTGCAGTGGGCCCTGAGATGACACTGGACGACGTTTAGCCTGACCTGGTGGTTCAGGGGAAAGTGTTTTGTAGATGATACCTGAGCTAAGTAAAGCTAAATCTCGAAGACTGAGTCGAAGTGAAACAGGTTAAGAAATGCCATGGTGGGCCTGGCAGCTGTGTCACAGTGGAGCGTTGTCCCATGCACCAAGAGGTTACAGCTCAATTCTGGGTCAGGGCACATGCCGGGGGTGGGGGGGCAGAGTTTCAGGCTTGATCCCCAGTAGGGGCATGCAGGAGGCAGCTGATTGATGTTTCTCTCTCACATCAATGTTTCTATCCCTCCCTCTCTCTAAAAAACTCAATTAAAGATATATAAAAACAAAAAACGCAATGGTGGGAATAGCTATTTCCAAGTCAAGGGATTTGTCTGAGAAAAGGCTGCAGGAGCGTGATCAAGCATGGGGAGTGCTGGGAGTGGCAAAGTGTTAGGTTTTGCTGGGTTGTAAAGTTTGAGAAGACTTGTAGGGAATGGGAGGGAAGGGTCTGCTGAGGACCTGGTAGAGGCATACCTTGGAGATATTGTGAGTTTTTTCCCAGACCACTGCAACAAAGCAAGTATCACAAAAAAGTGAGTTGTAATCTTTTCGCTGATGGTCCTGCCTTCAGATTATAAAAAAAAATAAATAAAAAGGCAACTTCTGTGAAGCTGAATAAAACGTGAGCCTGTATTCTGTGCTGAGGAGCTGGCTTTGTCCTGAGGGTAACAGAAAGCATTGAGGGGCTCTGAGCAAGGGAGTGGTCAGATTTGCATTTTCATGTTTCTGGTGACTGGAGAATAATAACCTAGGAAAAGCCCTGGCCGAATAGCTCAGTTGGTTAGAATATTGTTCCCAATATGCCAAGGCTGCTTCCAACACCTATTAAGTGCAGTGCGTATGAATAAAACATGGCTAAAAACTATGCAAAACAATCATGCATTTTTAAAAAGTCCTTGCCTTTCAACCAGTCGATGTGACCCTTTTACATTGATGTTTCTCTCTCTCCCTTTCTCTCCCTCTTTCTCCCTCCCACTCTATCTGAAGATAAATAGAAAAATATCCTCGGGTGAGGATTAAAATAATAATAATAGTAAAATAAATAAATAAATAAAAAGTCCTTGCCTTTGAAAAATAAAAGCCTGCTGACTGCTGAAGCCAGAACAGCAGCTGCCTCAGTGTATACAATTTAACATTAAACCAGCAAGTCAAAGAAACATCGTTCACACATTTAATTAAACATTTAGTTTGTGCAATAATGGTTCTTTATTACTGTTGTAGTAATTTGATCATCTTGAATTCTGTTACCACACATCTTAAAAGAGAGAAAAAATATCCCATGTGGTTAAATTTTTTAAAAAGGAGGTGGGACTGTTTGTAATATTTCAGTGGTTCTTCCTATTGAATAGTTTTCAGAATTTGTATAACCATGTCCTTAGCATAGTGGCTAAAAGCTACACTCGAATCCTGGCTGTTATTTCCTTAGCTGTATGACATGCAACAAATTCCAGGCACTTAACCTCATTGTGCTTCAGTTTCCTCACTTGTAAGATGGTAATATATAAATTACCTACTTCACAGGGTTGAAGATTAAGTGAGATAATACAAATAAAGTGCTTAAAATAGTGCTTCATACATAAGACTGGCTCAGTATGTTAACCTAGACTAGAGCCTGGCCACAATGGTGACCAGATGTACTCACAGAATGAGTGGCTTATGCCTTTTTTCCATTATACATCCCCAAATTCCAAAGCTTGACTGTACACTGGAACCAACTACACATGTTGTTACCACAAACCACCTACAATAAATGCTGGGAAGGGGGAGGACCAGAAAAAGTCCTGGGCCATGTATTGGACAGAGACAATTCCCAACCTTTGTGGCAAGCTGGGGCTACAGAATGGGTGCCTCTGGCACAACTTCAAGCATATCAACATTCACATCATGGGGGTGCCAGAAGGAGAAGAAAGAGAGCAAGAAACTGAAAACCTATTTTTTAAAAATGACAGAGCCTTGGCCAGTGTGGCTCAGTGGGTTGAGCCTCATCCTGTGCACCAAAGGGTCTCCAGTTCCATTCCCAGTCAGGGCACACAGGTTGCCTGTTGATCCCCAGTCAGGGTGCATGCAGGAGGCAACCAATTGATGTTTCTCTCTCACATCAAAGTTTCTCTTTCTCTCTCTTTCCCTCTCCCTTCCTCTCTAAAAACTAATAAGAACATATAAAAAATAATGACAGGAAAATTCACTAACCAGGTGAAGGAAATAGACATGCAAGTCCAGGAAGTGCAGAGAGTCCCAAACAAGATGAACCCAAAGAGGCTGACACTAAGACACATTATAATTAAAATGCAAAAGGTTAAAGACAAAGAGAGAATCTTTTTTTCCCCCCATTGATTTTTAGATAGAGTGGAAGGGAGGGAGGGAGAGAGAGAGTGTGTGAGGGAGAGAGAGAGAGAGAGAAACATTGCTGTGAGAGAGACAAATTGATTGGTTTCTTCCACACGTGCCCTTACCAGGGCTGGGGATTGAACCTGCAACCAGATACATGCCTGTGACCAGGAATCAAACTGCAACCCTTTGGTCCATGGGCCAGTGCTCTAACCACTGAGCCAAACAGGCCAGGGCCAAAGAGAGAATCTTAAAAGCAGCAAGAGAAAAGCAGTTAGTTACCTATAAGGGAGCTCCCATAAGACTGTCAGCTGATTTCTAGAAACTTTGTAGACCAGAAGGGATTGGCAAGACATACACAAAGTGGGCACATCTAACTCTGAAGACTGTGAACTTTTCATCCCATGTACCTACTCATGAAATCAGTATAATTTAAAACTATTTTTTGGTTAGAGGAAAAAGTTAAGCAATATTGACAATGTTGCTTACATTGACAATGTTGATTAAAACCACCAGTCTCAGCATAGAGGATCATTCAAAAGAAACATATGTAAAAATTATAATCCCCTTCCTTCATAATAAGCATTGAAAAATATTAAAAATCTTTATTTAAAATACATTGATTTAAAAAGTATTCAGCCCTGGCTGGTTTGGCTCAGTGGTTAGAGCATCAGCCTGCGGTCCAGAGAGACCCGGGTTTGGTTCCTGCTGAGGGCACGTACCTCGGTTGCAGTTTGTCCCCGGCCCCTGTTGGGGTTGTGTGGGTGGCAGCCTGTCGATGTGTCTCTCTCACATTGATGTTTCTCTCTCTCTCTTCCTCACTCTCTCCCTCTCGCTCTATCTGAAGATGAATGCAAAAAGTCCTCAGGTGAGGATAAAAAAAAAAAAAAAGTATTCAAAAGGGAATAGGATAATATAGCACAAACTACATCATTCTAAGATCCCCTTTCCTCACCTGTCTCCCCAAAGGCCCTTTTGTCACAATAGGTACTGCTCCCCTAAATTTCCCATCTTCTCTGTTGATGCTATCCTTCGAAATTTCACCCTGTGCTGACTCTCCTGTCTCTTTGCCATCCCTTTCCCTTTCGTTCTTTCTTCTCTGACCTTCCAAATCTATGCCATTCAGTAAATATTTATTGGGCCAAACATAGTGCTTGTTGCTAGAGATGCAACATTGTAACAAGGAAGTCACTGCCCTAAAGAAGCTATCAGACTGGTAAACAGTTCTAATGCCAAGTGATGTGGAAGAAGATCAGATAAGCATGTCATGCCAGGGGCATGGAGGAGACATCTCAGTATATTTTCTAGTTTAGCTTTGCCTAATAGTGTTTTTTTGTTTGTTTGTTTCGGTTTTGGTTTTTTTTTAATCCTCACCCGAGGACATTTTTGCATTTATCTTCAGATAGAGTGGGAGGGAGAGAGGGAGGAAGAGAGAGAGAAACATGGATATGAGAGAGACACATCGAGTGGCTGCCACCCACACGACCCCAACCGGGGCCGGGGACAAACTGCAGCTGAGTTACATGCCCTTAGCGGGAACCGAACCCAAGCCTCTCTGGTCTGCGGGCCGACGCTCTAACAGCTGAGCCAAACTGGCCAGGGCCCTAATAGCGTTTAAAGAAGGACGTTTACTTGAGATATTTAACCCAAATATTTCTGTTATAATTCATCAAAAGAAATATACAAAGTGCCTGGCTGGTGTGGCTCAGTTGGTTGAGCGTCATCCCATGCAGCAGGAGGTTTGATTCCCGGTCAGGGCACATGCCCAGGTTGTGGGCTTGATCCTCAGTAGGGGGCGTGCAGGAAGCAGCTGATCGATGTTTCTCTCTCACATCAATGTTTCTCTCTCTCCATTCCTCTCTCTCTAAAAAATCAATAAAAACATATTTAAAAAATATATATATATATATATATTATAAAAAAAAAAAAAAAGAAGTACAAATTAGGGCCTGGCCAGGTAGCTCAGTTGGTTAGAACGTCATCCTCATACTCCAGGGTTGTGGGTATGATCCCTGGTCAGAGCACATACAAGAATAAACTAACAAATCCATAAATAAGTGGAACAATGAATCAATCTCTCTCTCTCTCTCTCTCTCTCTCTCTCTCTCTCTCTCTCCTGTCCTCTCCCTAAAAAAATAAAAATCAATCAATAAAAAAAGAAGTGCAAATTGGTACTAACAAAATAGTCATGGGGATGTAAAGCACAGCATAAGGGATATAGTCAATAATATAATAACTATGTATGGTGTCAAATGGGTATGAGATTTATTGGGATGATCACTTAGTAAGTTATATAATATCTAATCACTGGGGTGTACACCTGAAACTAATGTAATACTGTAAAAAAAAAGAAATTAAAAATTAAAAAAAGAAATTTAGTTTAAAAAAAAAAAAAGATACTTAGAATGGTCCAGACAAGAGAAAAGATGGTCTGAAACAGAGCAGTAGTTATAAGGATAGGAGAAAAGACAATGGAGTAACATATTCAGGAGGTAAATTGTCCAGGCCTTAGTGATAGAACAGATGTGGGGAAGTGAGAAAGACAAAAGACTCAAAGAGTGGGTGACATTCAGGAGTCTGGGTGGTTCCTACCAGCCACTTGCCAACTGTGCTACCTTAACAGGTTATTCAACCTCTCTGTGCTTCATTTTCCCATGTGTAAAGTGGAGGTAAAAACAGTACTTATCTCATAGTATTATTATGATGATTAAGTTAATAAAAATATATAAAGCATTTAGAACAGGGTTTAGTAAAACCTGTGTTAGTTCTTCCACTGGGGAGGCCCAGGAGTGGGAGTGGAATAGTAGTTTTGGCTTTGGGCATGTGGAAAATACAGTAGTGGGGGACTTCCATGTAGATGCCAGGACGTGTTTGCATATGAATCTGAAGCTGGGCAGGTGTGTGTGTGTGTGTGTGTGTGTGTGTGTGTGTGTGTGTGTGTCTTGCATGTCCAGGTAGATGACCATAAAAGTGAGTCAGCTCCTTGAACAGACACTTCAGCAAAGAGGATACACAAATGGCAAATAAGCACATGAAAAGATGTTAAACATCGTTAGATATTAAGCAACTGCAAATTAAAGCAACAATGAAATATCACTATATACCCATTAAAATGGCTAAAACTTGTTTTAAATAGCAACAACACCAAGTACTGGTGAGAATGTGGAACAACTGAATCTCTCATACCTTGCCAGTGGTAAAATAAAATGGTACAACCTGAAAAAACCATTTGGTAGTTTCTTTCAAAATTAAGCATGTATTAACCACAAACCCAGCATTTGCACTACTGGGTGTTTATCTAGCTCAGTGCTTCACATCTACTAGGTGCCCAACGAATGTTCATTGTATAAGCAACAATGTGGGTGGATGAGGACATGAAGTAGAGGCTCAGTGTGGGGAGGAAGGTTCCCAGCAGAATGTCCTGACTTGGGTCATGTCGAGAGAGGCAAATTAGACTGAGTCCCCTGCTCCCTTGCCAGTGATGTTTACCTTGGAGCTGGCTGTAGGACAGTGCTTATTGTGATGCCGAACTAGGAGGCCGACTGGCAGGGTTGGTTCCAGGGGAAACAGATATGGAGAGGGAAGAGTGTATGTCCATCCAAATCCACATATTCATATTTTCTGTACTTTGTGCAACACACGTGGGTGTGGAGAGATGTTAGCCAGAATTCTGTATCTTGGTCTGAAATAGGGAAGGGAGGGCACCCTGTAGTTCCTCTTCCCACCACAGGGTGGCAGTTCAAGCCTGCAAACCTCTGGCTGGGCGCTGCCGCTATTGCACCACCAGGTGGCAATGTATTCTCCAAGTGTTTTGTAGGAATGTTTTTGTTGCTGTTATAAAGAATCCTAAACAAAGAACATATGTGGCAAACTTAAATTTGCAATTTTTAAATAACTCCTTGGAGTGCTCCTGCCTTAAAGAAGGTCCCTAGTGCTACTCTGTTGGCTACTATAGGGGTCAATTACATTCTCACCAGTACTTGGTGTTGTTGCTATTTAAAACAAGTTTTAGCCATTTTAGTTGGGTATATAGTGATATTTCATTGTTGCTTTAATTTACCTATTTATTTATTTTTTAGAGAGAGAGGAAGGGAGAGGGAGAGAGATAGAAACATCGATGAGAGAGAACATCAATTGGCTGTCTCCTGCATGCCCCCCACTGGGGATTGGACTCACAACCTGGGCATTCCCTGACTGGGAATCGCACCAGTGATCTCTTGGTGCATGGGTCGACGCTCAACCGTCTGGGCACCCGATTTCTTGATGACTTCTGCTGCTTTGGGCCCCAGCTGTCCTCTGCCGACTGGGCCCTGCCTTCTCACTTCCCTGCAGGAATCATTCTCTGCATTTATCAGAGACCTGTCTCCAGCTGTACTCTCCCTCCATGTCCACATCGGATATTTCAGTGGTCCTGTGGATGACCCTCCACCACCCAGCTCCCAGTTTCCTTGATCTTCACCCCTCCAGTGACTTTCACCTCTGCCTCATTTCAGCCAGCTGCATCCGATATGAAAGTCTAGATTTCTACTCTCAGACCGCAACCCACATCCTTCCAGCTCTCACATCCTCTCTCCCCTTCTCACCTGCAGTTTGGTCGCATTGAAACCCCAGGCCTGCCCTTTAACATCCCCAGCCCCACCCCACACATGCGCGTTATCCTGCTCCTTTCAGTACCCTCCTAGCGCCACCTCCACAGAATCTGGAGCTGAACTGCCTGAGTCTGCATCACAGCTCTTCCTCAGACAAGCTTTAATATTCGGCAACTTACTTTAGCTCTCTGAGCCTCTTTCTCTCATATTAAAATGAAGATAACAATACTTACCTAAAAAGATTGTGGCGAGGATTAACTTGAGTTAATATACTTAAGCACTTAGAACAGTGCTTGGCACACTGTAAATGCTGTACATGTATTTGCTCTTATATTATTATTATTATTATTATTATTATTATTATTATTACTCAAGCTGGAGCCTATGGTGGATGACTTCACCAGCCCCTCAACTTCCTCATCAGCAAAGCCCATCCTAGCACTAATCTCACAATCTTCCTTCTCTTGTCCCAGACCAGGCTTCTACACCCCCATAAGAGAAGAAGCAGCAACCTCAAAATCCCACTTTCCTGGGGATTGGTGCCACTCACTGGACATGCCTGCTCTTCAGCTTCAGCCTCCAGTGGGCTCCAGGCTCCTTTGAAAATCCTTGGCTTGTCCTGAGCCCGGTCCCTCTCCTCTATTTGTAGTGACCACGCCACATCTCCACCACTTCCCCATCCACATGGTACAAAGGGGTACAGGGAAAAGTGTCCCTCTGAGGTAAATCGATAAATGTGACCACCATATTTTGCAGCTGCCCACACTGACGTTGGACTGAGACAGGTTAGTAAGCCAGAACAGGTGGAATAGGGAGACTGAGACAGCTATTTAAATGGCCAAGCAGTTCACAGCCATCTATTAAATCATAAAATCCTATCTTCCCTACACCAAGGACTTTCAAGAACAAATGACTTACACTTCTCCCCAACCAGGGGAATGAATAGCTTAAATCACCCTACTCAGGGAGACAGATAGCAGAAGTCCAATTAGTGCCGTTTGCCAACCACACCCAAGGACAGATGAAATTAAGGGAATAAACCTCATTTTGGCACATCAGCATAAAGCTGATGAATAATATTCTACTGAGATCCCCCCTTAAGACCTCCCCTAAACTCCCAGTCTTTAAAACCCCTCAAAATTAAGGTCCCAGCACACACACTCCCTTCCCAGAAACACACCCACAACTTTCCCTTGCTCCCCTTCTTCCCCCACAGGCATGCATCTCCTAAACTCTAAGGGACCCCATGAGGCTTGCAACCAGGGAGCAATGGGCAGTGGCAATTTGACCTGGGCTAACCCCCTGACCCTGTCCCCAAGGCCCTCTCTTCTCTGACTTCTTAGTGAGCCAAAGCAGCCCAGCCTAGGCTCATTTCCCCACCTAGTCCCTCTCCTGTTGCTTTTTCTATCCTAGGCCCTTCCTTGTTTCACTGTCCCCAGCTTTAATAAACATCCTTTAAAAATCAGCTGGAGCCTAGCCGGTGTGGCTCAGTTGTTGAGTGTCGACCCGTGCACCAAGAGGTCGCTGGTGCGATTCCCGGTCAGGGCACATGCCCAGGTTGTGGGCCTGATCCCCAGTGGGGGGCATGCAGGAGTTGGCCAATCAATGTTCTCTCTCATCCACGTTTCTATCTCTCTCTCCCTCTCCCTTCCTCTCTCTCTAAAATCAATAAAGAAAAGAAAAGTTAAAAAAAAATCAGCTGGACTTGTGTTCTGAAATCCTTCCTGCATGAAGTCAAGAACTCACACACTACTGGCCAGCCCTAAGCAGACCTGCTCAGGGCCAGGTCCCCTTTCTGGTGACATGCTGACCACACTGATCCTCATAGCCCTGCACATTCCCTACTGTTCCCATCTCCTGAAGCCTTTCTGCTGGGACCTAGAGCTCATGGCCCTTCCAGCAAATTTCCTGTGGACACAGCCTCTTTGAAGGTCCCTTTGCCCTCCTGACTCTCCTCGGGGATGCTGCTCTCCCTGCAGCCCTCTCAAGTGGGCCTTGCTTGCTTTCCCTTGGCCCACGTGCCACCCAGCCAGCAGGTGTGTGGGCGCCCTCCTCGCTCCTCAGTGCTGCTTTCAGACGGTTCTCCTTCCCTAAACTCCTTCAGCTTTGAATCACATGTCAATATACTACACTGCCCACTCTGCCTCGCTTTTCCACTTATCCATCAATCCCTGGTTACTTCCTCTCGAAGGTTTTGGCTCCTGCCTCACCATCATTCCCTTTGATACTAATTCTGTCCTCATTCCTGGAGATTTCAATATCCATCCAGATAACCCTCTCAATATCCTGGCCTCTTAGTTCCATGATCTCTTCTCCTCCAATGACCTTGTCCTCTACCCTGTCTGAACTACTCATGGTCATTCCCTGGTCCTTGTCATTACCAATAACTGCAACCCCTCTGTATTAGTGTCCCAGGGCTGCCTTAAACAAAATACCACAAACTGGGCGGCTTAAACAACAGAAATTTATTGTCTCACAGTTCTGGAGGCTAGAGGTCAAAGATCAAGGTGTCAGCAGGGTCGGTTCCTTCCGAGGGCTGAGGAAGAACCTGTTCCAGGCCCCTCCCCTAATTTCTGGGAGTTTGCTGACAACCCTGGGCATTCCCTGGCTTGTAGCTGCATCACCCGGTCCGCCTGCGTCTTCACATGGCGTTCTCCCAGTGTGCACGCCTGCCTTCTTAAGATTTAAAAAAATTTTTGCATGTCTGCTTTTATAAGGACACCAATCATATTGGCTTAGGGCCCACCCAAGTGACCTATTTTACCTTGATTTCCTCTGTGAAGACCTGTTTCCAAATAAGGTCACATTCTGAGGTACTAGGGTTAGGACTTCAATATTTTGGGGTGGTGAGGGGACACAACACATCCCATAATATCAATTTCATGAATCCCACCCTCCAACCAGCACAATTTTTTCCAACATCTCTCCAACTCATTCCCACTAGTACTCTATCTCCAAAACTCCTTGCTCCCACCAGGACCTACAACCTCTCACCCTATCTCCTTCATGCCTCCCTCCTCCATTGTCCTCTTTTCCTTCTTTATCCAAGGTAAAGCCCACAGCCGATTGATAGAACTACTCCCATGCGTACATCTTTAATTCCCCTTCTCTCCCTCATTTGTTTCACTCATTTGGTAAATTGGCAGCCCTGGCTCATCCACCTTGTTGCCCCTTCTTAACCTAACACGGCAGGAGCCCCCACTCCCACCCAACACACTCATGTGAAAAAGTCTCACTTTAAAATATTCATCACCTCATGTGAACCCCATGCCCCTTGGTAGTCCTACCACACCGCATGACCACAACCAGGGCCGGGGATCAAACCCCAACCGAGGTACGTGCCCTTTACCAGAATCGAACCTGTGACTCTTTGGTCGTCGGCCGATGCTATAACCGCTGAGCCAAACCGACCAGGGTCCATCCTCCTCCTCCTTGTTTTTTTTTTTCTCTATTGATTTTTAGAGAGAGAGGAAGGGAGAGGAAGAGAGAGAAACATCGATGAGAGAACACTGACTGGCCGCCTCCTGCATGCCCCACACTGGGGATCGGGCCCACAACCTGGGCATGTGCCCTGACCGGGAATCGAACTGGTTACCTCTGGGTGCATGGGTCGACGCTCAACCAATGAGCCACACAGGCTGGGCCCATCCTCCTTCTTAACTGATGACCTTGATTATTTCCTTGAGAAAATAAAAGCAATCAGAAGACTACTTCTATAAGTATACACCACCACAGACACCCAAGGACCTGCCTTGTGCCTTCCTCCCTCCCGCACCTACGGATGCGGCTCAAGGCCACTTGTGCACTAGCGCCCAACAACCCCCCCTTCCCTGCCTCCCTCCCCATTCCTTCTCGCTCCTGCAGCATCAAATTTTCTCTTGTATCATTCCCATAAGTATAAGAAAACACTTTAGCCCTGGCCAGGTGGCTCAGTTGGTTGGAGTGTTGTCCCGAGCACCAAAAGGTGGTAGTTTTGGTTCCCGGTCAGGGCACATATCCAGGTTGCGGGTTTGATCCACGGTCAGGGCTTGAGTGGGAGGCAACCAATCAACACTTCTCTCTCACATTGATGTTTCGCTCTCTCAAATCAGTTTTTAAAAAGCACGTCGCCCTGGCCAGTTTGGCTCAGCAGTTAGAGCATCGGACCATGGACCAGAGAGTCCTGGGTTCGGTTCCCGCTAAGGGCGTGTACCTCGGTTGCAGTTTGTCCCCGGCCCCGGATGGGGTTGTGTGGTTGGCAACCAGTCGATGTGTCTCTCACATTGATGTTTCTCTCTCTCTTCCTCTCTCTCTCCCTCCCACTCTATCTGAAAATACATGCAAAAATGTCCTTGGGTGAGGATAAAAAGAAAAGCACGTCCTTGACGAGGATTAGGAAAAATAAAAACCTTCTTTTGGGGCCTGGGAACAGCAACTCCCCAGTAGCAATAAGCACACCTGGCCTCCAGATCCCGGTTTCTATTTTTTATATTTTTTGTTAATCCTCATCTGAGGATCCTTTTTCCATTGATTTTTAGAGAGAGTGGAAGGGAAGGAAGGACGGGGGTGGAGAGAGAGAGAAAAATATCAATGTGAGAGAGACACATCAACTGGTTGCCTCCCGCATGCACCCCAACTGGGGCTGGGATCGAACCTGCAACCTTGGCACATGCCGTTGGCTGGGTAATTGAATCTGAGACCCTTTGGAGCAGGAGGTGGGGAGGGGGTGGCATTGCTCTAACCACTGAGTCACACCAGCCAGGGCAGATTATGATTTCCAAATATCATTTCCCATTAAAAGAAACCAGGGGTTTCGGAAAAATGGCTGATTCCCAGGCTGGGTTGGGGAAAGTCTAAGATGAATCTCAAGCATATTATTCCAGAAAGTATGTCCTCAAAGAATGACAGTGACTTGTCAAAAAGACAGAAGCCCTCACCATCAAAGATTGAGTGAGGTCTCCCTGATTGAGGACTCACACCTTGATTAAAACAACTTCTGCTTAAAAAAAAAAGACTGAAGCCACCTTGAAGGGGCTCCTACTAGCCAAATCATGGACAATTTGAGCATCAAAGTAAATAATGATAGTAATAGACTATAAACCACTGAATAAAATAGAAAACCATGAGTCCATACAGATAAAAATCAACGAAGAAATAAAAAGTTTGATGAAAATAAAATATTTATATAGTTTCAAACACCTCTCTACTATGTTCTTATTAATTATAAAAGGGAAAATAGTAAATGTATAATAAAGAAGTCTAGCAAACACCAATTTAAGTAATGAAAATGAACATCGCTAGTGATAAGACAAATAGAAATCATGGACTGTAAAGTTCAAAAGTGTCAAGGTCGCCAGTTTGGCTCAGCGGTTAGAGCCTTGGCCCACGGACCAGAGAGTCCCGGGTTCGGTTCCCGCTAAGGGCACGTACCTTGGTTGCAGTTTGTCCCCGGCCCCGGTTGGGGTCGTGTGGGTGGCAACCACTCGATGTGTCTCTCTCACATCGATGTGTCTCTCTCCCTTCCACTCTGTCTGAAGATAAATGCAAAAAAACAAACAAACAAAAAAAAACAAAAGTGTCAAGGTCATGGCAGATGGAAGAATTGTTCCAGACTGAAAGAGACGAAAGAAACATGACAACTTGCCCTGGCCGGTGTGGCTCAGTAGTTTGAGCGTTGTCCCATACACCAAAATGTCACAGATTTGTCCCGCCGGTGTGGCTCAGTAGTTGAGCATTGAACCATGCACCAAGAGGTTGCCAGTTCGATTCCCGGTCAGGGCACATGCCCAGGTTGTGGGCCACATCCCCAGTGGGGCATGCAGGAGGTGGCCAATCGATGTTCTCTCTCATTGATGTTTCTCTCTCTCTCTCCCTCTCTCTCTGAAATCAATAAAGGAAAAAAAAAATGGCAAGAACTGCACTTTCATTAAAAAAAAAAAAAAAAAGTCACAGGTTTTCAGTCAGGGCACATGCCGGGGTTGCAGGGTCAATTCCCAGGAGGGGGCGTGCAGGAGGCAGCCGATCAATGTTAATTATTATTATTTTTTTTATCCTCACCCGAGGACATTTTTGCATTTATCTTCAGACAGAGAGGGAGAGAGAGAGAGAAACATCGACCTGAGAGAGACACATCGACTGGTTGCCACCCACACGACCCCAACTTGGGCCGGGGACAAACTGCAACTGAGGTACATGCCCTTAGGGGGAACTGAACCCAGGACTCTTTGGTCTGCGGGCTGACACTCTAACCACTGAGCCAAACCGGCCAGGGCGAAATATATATATTTTAAAGATTTTTTTTTTCTTACATAGAGACAGAAACATTGATTGGCTGCCTCCTGCATGCCCCCTACCAGGGATTGAGCCCAAAACCTGGGCATGTGCCCTGACTGGGAATCAAACCAGGACCTCTCAGCCCAAGGGACGATGCTCAGTCCACTGAGCCACATCGGCTGGGCAATAAAAACATATTCTTTAAAAAAGAAAGAAATATGACAACTAGATGCAATGTGTGACTTTGAATTGGCTAATAAAGGACATTATTTGGCCCTGGCTGGTTTGGCTCAGTGGTTAGAGCGTCGGCCTGCGGTCCAGAGAGACCTGGGTTCGGTTCCCGCTAAGGGCATGTACCTCGGTTGCAGTTTGTCCCCGGCCTTGGTTGGGTTTGTGCGGTAGGCAGCCACTCGATGTGTCCCTTTCACATCGATGTTTCTCTCTTTCTTCCTCTCTCTCCCTCCCACTCTATTTGAGCAAAAATGGAAAAATGTCCTCAGGTGAGGATAAAAAAAAAAAAAGACAGGACATCATTTGGACAACTGTTGAAAATTGAATGCAGTCTGAGGATTAGGTTGTAGTTATATATTAATTCTGATTTTGATGATGGTATTGATATATAGAAGAATGCCCTTATTTGTAGGAAATAATACACTTAAGTATTGGGGTGATAGATTATCAAGTTGGCTATTTATAGTTTAGGAGAAAAAAAATTATTTGTATTATTCTTGAAACATTTATGTAAATTTGAGATAGTTTCAAAAATAAGACTTAAAAAATATTAAAAACCATTACTTGACCCCACTTCCCTCCTGCTCTCTTCTCCCTTACTCCCTCCTCCTTTCCTCATGCCTATTATTACATTAGCAGATCTATACTCCCATTCTTCCTTTCCCTTTGCCTCTCGTGCTCTTGCTAAGGTCACCAATGACCTCCATGTTGCTGAATCCGAATGCAATTTCCTCACCTTGCCACACATATCAGCAGAATTTGCCTCTGATTAATCTTTCTTGAAATGTTTTCTTTGCTTCTATCCCAGGACCTCAGTCTCTTGGAACCATCTTTTTAGTCTCCTGTGCCGTTTTCACCTCATTTTGTCTGACCTCTCAAGAAATGGAGTGTCCCAGGGCCTTTACTCTTCTTACTCCCTTGGTGATCTCATCTAGTCCCCCGGCTTTAAATAACATACATATGCTGATGACTTACTATAATTTATATCTCCAGCCAGGTTTCTTTTTTGGGGGGTGGGGTAGGGGTGCGTGGGGAGCATAGGTGCATGGGTGCGTGGGGGTGCCCAGGTCTCTTTTCCAAACTTTGGACTTCTATAACCAACTGCTTACTCCATATTTTCTGTAGGATGTTGTCCAATAGACATCTCGAGTTTAACATGGCCAACATTTAACTCCTGATCATCCTCCCCAAGTCTATTCTATCCACAGTCTTCTCCATATCAGTTAATGGCAACTTCTTCCTACCAGTTGCTCCAAACACCTTGGAGTTGTCCTCAACTCTTCTCCTTTCCTCATGCCCATTATATTAGCAAATCTTGTCCATAGTGTCTCCGCCCTGGAACAAGTCACTATCATCTCAATGGTTATCCAAGAGACCTCCTTACGGGTTTGCTTCCATACTTGCCCTCTACAGTTTCTTCTTATCACTCTCTAATGGCTCCCCATTTCACTCTGAGTAAAAGCAAAGTCCCTACATTGGGCTACATTTTAACTGTACATGATCACATACTCCAAACAAAGTGGCTAAGAATAAAAAGTTTGATAATACTCAATTATGTGAAAGATAGTCTCTCTTGTACATTGTTGATGAAGTGCAATTTGTTAATATCTATAAAACATTTAAATTAAGCATACTGTACGACCCAATAATTCCATTTATAGGAATTTTTCTTATGGAAATACACAGACACACAGGCAATGTCCACTGCAGCACTGTCTGTCATGGCACAAGAATGACACACGGCACATCCATCCACACAGTGGGAGGCTGCAAGGTCATGGAGACGCGTGGGCTTTGGAAAGATCTCCAGGACATGTTCAGTGCTGAAAGAAGCAGATCAGTAACTATAGAATAATCTCATGGTCTAATAAAAGGTCAACATAAACATGCTGGAAAACCTTGTGGTAAAGAACTTTTAACATGTTTAAGTCAGCACTTCCCAAACTTATTTAAACTTAAAAATCTCTAAGTCTTGTTAATTTCTTCGATGATGACATCAACTAAGGGAAACAGGAGGAAGAGAGGCCAGATTGAGGGAGGGGCAGGAAGAGCAGAGAGCTAAGGAGAGTCTGGCTGATGCGATCGCTGGTCTGGCCCAACCTCCTAATCCTCTATAGGTGAGAAAAACAAAGTCCTGGAGAAGGAATGCAACCTTCCCCATAAAACCAGACTCAGTGGCTAAGATGCTTGACTTCCAGGCCATTGCTTAACCTCTGCACATCAGGAAGTATCCACAGGCCAGAAAAGGAAGAGGAGATTAAAGTCCAGGCAGAAGAAAGCAAAGCTACACACCCAAAAAGGAACCACTTCCTCCAGGATCCATCACTTCTCAGCCTTGGGTAACCATTGAGTATTTCTGAGCCTTGAAGTCTTCATCTCTGAAATGAGGATGCCGGTGCTTCCTCCAGCAGGGCTATGGTGGGGGTTAGGGGTCAGGGGGCTGGCAATATGATAGGTGTTTACTTTTTTACCCTTTATTTTATTTTATTATTTTTTCATCACCATTTATTCCCTCTTTCACCTCCAGGTAGGTGTTCATTGTAACGAGTTCTTTTACTCCTCTCTGGAGCATCGGGAGCCTGGAGACACTGCTGGAAGGAGTTAGTATAAAAGGAGGTGCTGACATGTTCCCCACTCCGTCTTCCTTGGGCTGGTCAGAGCCTAGGACAGCGCCCACAAATAACTGAGCTGTGAATGTGCCCAGCACTACTGCAGTGTCAATACACCGCGTGTCTACTCCAGGGCCCCCATGCCCACGAGGAACGTCTAGAGTCCCAGCCATGAGGCCTGGGGTACTGAGCGTGCACACTGCCCAGGTGGCCTCAAGCTGAGGGAGGCCACAGGGAGGCAGCGAGTATAGACTATGTCAGGTAGGTGCTCTGGAAGGGTCATCCCGTACCTCGCAACCCAGGTGGGCAGGAGGCTGGCCAACACGAGATGAGCTGGTTGCCACCTGGTTCACCTTTGGATCATTGCCCAGCGCCATGCCCAACAGGAGATCCAAGGGCTGGAGGGCTACAACCACCCTCTGTCCTTATGCCATGTGGAGTCTGAAGCAACTCCTGGAAGTCTAGACCCTTCTGCAAAGCCTCATTCCTGGCCTCTCCTTCCTAAAGCGAGAATTTGAGAGCCAGGGGAACTTCTAGTTGAAATGAAGTAGAAGAGGGGCATGATCTGGGGAAAGCCCAAGATCTGAGGAGAAATTAGAAGGTGGCAACAGTTTGAGATCCAGTTGTGCCTCCTTTCATGGCAACAGGAGGCTACAAACACTTAGCTCTGCTTACCCTCCAGCCCCTGAAGCTCAGAGTTCGCAGGTCCCGCCCCACCTGACATGTACAGGGGTTTAAATGCATGCCCATGGCTACACTCCCCAGGGGCAGCCTGCCTTCTGCCCTGCCCACACCTGGGGCCAGGGGGATCTCCCAACCTGGGCACCATTCTAGGCCTAAGCAGACCCCAATCCCCCAATCCTCAGTAACCTTCCAGGTGACCCCAGCCAGCTCCCTGGTAGGGGGGTTGATTCATAAGGGCAACTGGGACAGAGTCTCACCCTCGCCCCCTCACCCTGGTGCCCAGTCTCCACCCACGTGTCCATCCCTGAGTCCTCCCACAGAACAAGCCAAGTCAAAGGCATGGAGGGGCCTCCACGTTTTATTAGGGATACCGCAGAAGCAGAGGCTGGAAGCAGAGCAGCCGCATTTATAACGACAGATAAATTAACCGCAGCGCAGGATGGGGTGGGGAGCAGGGAGTAGGCCAGGTGCTTTAATATAAAAAAACAACAAAAAAGACAGACAAATGGACCCCAAGGACATGGGGCAGGGGAGGGCAGCACCATCCAGACAGCAAGGAGGACCAGGGCAGATGAGAGAGAAGGCAACTTGACCCCTCGCAGCAAACTCCACCAGCTTGGGCCCTGGGCTGCCCCGTGGGGTTCGGGACAGGGAGCAGCCAGTTGGGTGGAGATGGCACAGCTGGCACAGCTGACGGGCAGGAAGCCCAGCACCACAAGACGGCCCGGCCTGAAGTAGGAGCTAGGGCTGGGACACAGCGGCCTGGAAACCCAGTCCCTCAGAGGAAGAGCCTTACTCTGGGTGAGAGGAGGGACCAGAGGTGGGGTCTCTCCCTGAGCTGAGAGTGGTCATCTCCTCCACAGCAGTGGTGGGCAGTGGGGTGTGCCAGGGACCCCCTTCACCTTCTTATCCATCTGCCTCCTTGTTCCCTTCAGGGAGGAGCCCCACCGGCCCCGCGGGGGCAGGGCCTGACGAGAGCTGGTCCCCTCTGTGGTCTGCGCGGGGCTGTGGCGCAGCTCCTCAGCCCTGACTCCCACAGGAGGACAGCGAGTCGTAAAGCGAGTCGCTGAGAGACTCGGAGGTCTCCAGACCTGGGGGGCCCCCACTGGCCACTCTGCCTTCCTCACCCATGTCCGAAGTGCTGGGGGTGCGGCTACCCCCAAATGCTGGGCCCTGGGGCGTTGTAGAGGCTGGGCGACTGGGCTCCAGGCTCCGCTTTCGGTCCACAGGCAGGACCTGGGAAAGGAAGGGAAGCTCAGGAGGGATCTCCTCTCACCTCCGGGCCCTGCCTGAACGGCCCTGGGCTCTGCCCTCGGGACTCTGCAGATGGGGCCCACCAAGGTGGGGCGCACTCAGAGGAAGCAGGCTGGAGGCACGACTGAGCACAGTCCTACCAAGGTTCTGTGGAGAGAGGGAAACCCTTCCCACAAGAGGGGTGTAAGAAGGGAGGTGGGTGGGCTGCCCAGAGGGGCATCCAAGGGGCTGTCCCCTCAATCCTCCAGAACAGGGCTGTACCTTACCAGGAAAACTGGTCTCCCTCGATTCCCCTGCCCTCCAGTCCTATTCCCTTTCCCCTTCAGCCATGCTCACCATGGGGGTCCTGGGCAGCCCCTCCAATTGTCGGGGTGGGCACAGGAAAGGGTCAGCGGAGCCACCAGCTGCCCTGGCATTGGGGAAGGTCCAGTTTTTGGCCAGCTGGACAGGAGGAGGAGGTCCTGGGTCTTCACAGGGATCTATGGGGTGACAAGGGGAAGGTAGGTGGTGGTGGTGGGGGGAGTCCCAGGGACAGCCCACCCACCTGCGCAGACACTCACCGTCAGAACAGGGCTGGTGGCCCCGGTGGCCTGGAGCAGCAGTGAGCAGTGCCGGGAAGGCTGGCATGCTGGGGTGCCGCCCGCTCACCAGCAGCTCCTCTATGCCTGGCACCTCACGCTCCAGCGTGTGGGCACGGCGGGGGACTTTGGTAAGGGGTGGTGGCCGAGCTGGGGGCCCCCCAGGTGGGGGCTCCAGCCGTGGTGGCTTGGTTTTGGGAGGATTCTTGCTGGGGGTCCCACTGCTGCCATGGTCTGGGGGTGGGAAGGTCCCAATGCCACTGTCCAGGGTTCGAGTCAAGGAGCCACAGGCTGGGGGAAGGAAGGGTAAGTCACGAATGTGAGGCTGCAAGTGGCTCATCTACTCTGTTTTCTTCTTCTAGCTTCCTGCCCCAACCCAGGCTCCACCCCTGGTCTGGGCCCCTCCAGGCCCAACAGGCTCAGGTGTCCTTGCCTATCCTGCCCCACCTCCCCTAGGCTTGGGGAAGGGTGGCAGGTGCTCCGAGGGCAGGAAGTGATATATTTCTGTGCAGCCCCAGTGCCCACCTGGTGATTGGCACCAAGATGGCACTCAGGGCCTGGCACCTGCAGGAGGAGTAAAGTCCCATCTTTGGCCCTGGACCCTGCTGACCTGTGAAGTGTGAGGTAGGCACTGGCTCGGCCAGGCTGTCCTCTGAGGGCATCTCTTCCCGTCTCCCTGGCTCGCTGCTCGACTGTGGGAAATAGGAGACTTCTGAGCCCAACCCTCCCCTACTCCAAACCCCTCTCCAAACCTCATCATTGGACCCCTGGAGTATGGACCTGAGAGTGCCCAAAGCCTGCTAGCCTTCAGGAGGACCTTTCCCCTCCCACTCCCCATACTTACCCCCCAACCAGAAGTGCATCCAGCTGCTTCCAGACCTCAGGGAGGGGAGCTCTCCAGGGGTAAGAGGTCTGGCAGGACCAAGAGACCAGCCCCTGCCCCGAGCACTTACCTTCCCTGGTTTTCCGCAGCTCTGAAGAGGGCCCACCAGGCCATTTCGGGGCCCACAGGCTGGCCAGGGGTCCTTGGGGTCACAGGACACCGGCTGGAAATCACCATACTCGGGTTTGGGCTCCCTCCAGCTCTTGTGTGGCAGCTCCTTGCCATCCACCCTAGGGCAGCAGTGTGGGCGATGAGGGAGGCTTTGCTCCCACCTATGGTGTGGGCCTAGTGAGGCAATCCTCTGTCCCTGGAGGAGGGGACATATCCCTGGTGGTTGCCCCTAGCAACCCCTTCTGACACTGGGAATAGGCATAGACCCTAGGGAAAACCCCAGAGGAATATCGGAGGCAGAGAAGATGGGAGAACTCTCCCAAAGTTATACAGTTAAGTCTAGAGACCACTTGACAACGTCAGCAGGTAGATGGCAGACCACCACATCCTGGTACACACACAACACACCTTGCCTGCCCCAGCTGAATATGAGAGCGCACTTGCTGTCCAAATCACACCTTACCTGGGTCCCCAATCCCTGCAGACATTCTGCCTTAACCTGGCCCAGGCAAGAGCAACCCCAAGATCGGGTGGCCCCTTCTCTAAACCACAGCTCCCGCCCTGACCGGTGCGGCTCAGTGGCTAGAGCAATGCCTGCCCAATGATCGATTCCCGGTCAAGGGCACGTACCTGGGTTGCAGGCTCGATCTCCGGCCCTGATCAAGGTATATGCAGGAGGCAACCAATTGATGTGTCTCTCTCTCCCCTGCCCTCCCTCCATTCCACTCTCTCTAAAAATCAATGGATAAAATATCCTCAGGTATGGATTAACAAAAAGTAGAAATAAAACAAGGACTGCTCCCACTGCTGGGTGTGTGGCAGATGCCAAAGGGCAAGATGGGCAGGAGACGCGCCCCACCCCCCTTGTCCTACAGGATGGGAAACCTCCAGAGCAAGACCTTTTTTTTTTAACCTCACCCGAGGACATTTTTCCATTTTTGTTCAGACAGAGAGGAGGGAGGGGTGGAGAGAGAGAGAGAGAGAGAAACATCGACATGATGATGACCCGAACCAGGGCCGGGGACGAATCGCAACTGAGGTATGTGCCCTTGACCGGAATTGAACCTGTGACTCATTGGTCTGCGGGCCGACGCTCTAACTGCTGAGCCAAACTGGCCAGGGCCAGAGCAAGGCCTTCATCAGGCCCTGCTTAGGAACCAGCATGCCCTCGACTGCTGCATGCAGGCCCTTAGCTGCCTCATCCAACACCACAGACGATCCGATCCAGGAAAGCGTGGCTGTTCCCTCTTCCTAAACGAGAAACTGGGTCTCAGTATGTCTGATGTCAGAGAGCCAGAGAGGTGGGGAGCTGGAGAACAAATCCCCCATCTTTCCTCTTGGTCAGGCCACTAACCCCCAGATACTTTGGTGGCATTTTGCTTGACCTCTGGCCCCTTTTGACCTCTGCGAAGCCCAAGCTCCCAGGCCAGGCAGTCCCACCCAGTCTCTGGTGTGCCCACGGAGAGACAAGTACCCCCAGTCACCAAGTACCTGCTGAGTGGTCTCTGCCCTCACCTGTTGAGGAGCTGCTGCATGAAGGTGTCTGCGCCCTGGTACATGCCAGCCAGCTGGCCCTGAACCTGCCCCAGCCCTGCACTGGGCCCTGGTGCTGGTCCCCCGGGCTGTGGCCGGGCCCTGCTGCTCAGGTAGGCTTTCTCTTCCTCCAAAGCCCGGCGCAAATCCTCCGCCTTAGCCATCAGCTTGGAGATGTTGAGGCTCTCTGCCTCCAGCTTCCGGGATTCCACCTTGACCTCCTTCCGGAGTGGGGAGCCCCCGCTGGCCCCTTCCTTGCTCTTGGTGGCCTCTGTGCGGCGGTTCAGTGCTGGAAGCTTGCTCTTCTTCAGGCCAAACCAGCTGGCGATGCTGCTAGTGTTGCGGTGCTTGGCCTCGGTGCCTGGTGCCCGCTCCTGGCCCTGGAGCCGCAGTACATTCTCCTCAATGCCCTTCATCACTTTCTCCTCAATGGCCGAGTGTGGGGCACGCCCCTCAGGGCCCTGGTTTGGGTCAGCGGGGCCAGGTGCTGAGGGTGTGGGTTGGGCCGTGGTGCTGCCACAGTCTGTCCAAGGTGGACCCTTCCCCTTGTCGGGCTTGGGGGGCTCCTTGGTGGCTGGTGTGGCCACAGGTCGGGGCACCACCTTGGTAGGTGACTTGGAAGGTAGCTTTGTTGGGCTGCCGTGGGGGCTCTTATTGGGCTTGCCCAGGCTGGGAGCTGATGTTGGCACTTTGGCAGGGGTGCGGGGTACCTGGGGGCACAGGGCCCCTGCCAGCCGGCTCTTGGCCAGTTCCACTTTGGTGAGGCAGCTCCTTGGTGAGACAGGTTCCAGGTCCATCCGAGCCCCCATGGAGTGGGAGGAGTAGACTCGGGCTCCGGGGTCCCCCAGGAGCCCAGGTTCCTGCTGCTTCAGGCTGCTTGTGCCCAAGGCCACTGCCCCCCGAAGGGCCCCCTTGGCTTCTGGCTGCTCAGGTGGCTTGGGGATGGGGAGTGCCACGTCTCCATTACTCTCCCCTGACCTCCCCGCACCCCGCGCCTTCTCTGTGCCAGGCCTGGCTGGCACCCCATTCTTCTCTGGGCCCTGGGGCCCCTCGGGGCCAGTCTTCAGTTTCCCCAGGGCTGCCAATCTGTCCCGCAGAGGTGTGTAGCCAGGATCTCCAGGTCGTCGTCCTGCCCCCTGGCTGGGTTTCTTGGCAGAGCTGCCTGGGGTCCTGCGGCCAGGATGGGGAGACTCCAAGCCTGCCTTGTCCAAACTTTTCTCCTGGGGGCTCCCATAGGAGCAGGATTCTGGGAGGCAAGGGCTAAGGGGGGCTCCAGGGCTTCTGAGGACCTCAGGGGCCTGGTGCACCTCCAGAGTTAGTTGTGGGTAGGTGGACACCTGCAATGGGGATGGAGGTGGCTCTGGAGAAGGTCCCCTGAAGGTGCTCCGGGAAAGGTCCAGGATGTTCTCGTAGCAGGGAGATACCACTGATCCAGGGGACAGCGTGGTGGACAAGGCTGGCTGGGGAGGTCGGAGCTGTGCAGAGTCTGGGGTTGTGGAGCAGGGTGAAGGGCTGGTGGGCAGCCCCTGTGACCCTTCTGGGGACAGCTCGCCTCCACCCAGGCCCTTTCGGGCCAGCAGCGGGGAGGGGCTGCCATCTGAGCCACTGTTCCGGCAGGGGATTCGGGAATTCCGGGGGAACTGAGGGCTGAGCTGGGGGCCTCCTGGGCTGGGAACCTTCTCCGAGGCTGGAGGCAGCTTTAGGAACTTGAGACCTCTGGCTGGAGAGGGCAGAAGGGGTCCCTGGGTTTCCCCAGGAGAAGGGGGGACAATTTGGAGCTTGCTTTTCACCTGAGATGAGGAGTGAGGGTGGCCAGGTCGCGAGCCCAGGGGGGCATCCCCCGCACCAATGAACATGCTGAGGAAGGGGAGGGGCTCCTTGCCCTCTGAGGTAGCACCAAAGCCTGGCCTGTGAGCCTCTGGGGTACCCCCACTCCAAGCTGACTTGGGGAGGCCTTTGGACTTGGATAATTGTGGGGGTCCCTGGTCTGGGGAGGACAGCTGCCCAGGACCTGGGTGGTTCCCGCTGAATGGGCCTGCAGCCCCGGCCAGGAAGGCCTGTAGGTAAGACTCTGTGTCCTCAAGGAGCTGGCCCAGGTTCAACTGTTTGTGGGCGAGGGCCCCAAGCAGGGTGTCGGGGCTGGGTGCCTCATTGGGGTCACCTGCCTCATCAGAAGAGGAAGAGGAGCTGCTGCCTGGGGCACAGGGTGGGCCAGAGATGGCACCTTGGGCCTGGGGGGAGCCTCTACTAGGGCCCCAGGGCCGCCTAGTACTCTCTTCCTCCCCAGGGTTCCCCAAGAGGCGCTCCCAGTGTAGCAGGCCCCCCAGGCTACCAGGACCTAGTAGCAGGTAGGGGGCCCAGGGTGAGGGTTCAGGCTGGGGTGGACCACACAGCTCGCCGTTGATGGGCTCTGGGGAGCCAGGACCCTCGCTTGGAGGCCGCCAGGGGGTGGCAGGTGAGCAGAGAAGCAAGGGGTCAGTCTCTTCCAGGGCTCTCAGCACCTCCAGGATCTGGGCTTTCTTTCGAAGGAATGGGGATAGGGCATCCAGCGCTGGGGGCGGGGTGGCTGGGGGTCCTGGGCCTCCTGGCCGCAGCTGCTGCTCCCAACACACCTTGGGGGAGAAATGGCATGAGGAGGAGACCACATGTGGACCCAGGATTTGAGCTGCACATAACTAAGTATGGCAGGAACAGAGCTGGCCTGGTTTTGTCTATATCCCCAAAAGGAACAGACAGCTCCTGGGATGTGGTGGCTCATCTTCCTTAGCGGCCACTGAGCCCTGGTCGGTCCAACTCTTTATCCTGCCATGAATGGGTTGGGTGGACACCACACTCCCTCCCTGGTTATCCCAGCCTCGATTTCCCACCACTTTCCACTGCTGTTTGGGTCAGCAGGGCCGAGCACCTACAACTCTGACAGCTCCGCTGCCCCAGGGGAGGGAGGCCTGTTCACTTCAGGCTCTAAAGAGAACAGTGATGTGGCCAAGTCCTCGGTCAGTCACTGCAGCAAGCCCAGGCCCTCTTAGGTCAGACAGTGGCCTGCTGACCTGATCTCTATGGAGAAGGCTATTGGGAACGACTCTACTGCAAGCCCTTCCCAGCTTTCGCCCAGCCCCTTCTTGTGTCCAGTCCAGTCTGATATAGTGGTTAACTCCGGAGCCAGACTGTGTAGGTTCAAGTACCAGATCTATTACTTAACTAGTTATATGCCTTTCGCAAGTTATTGAATCTCTAAGCTTCATTGTATCATCTGTAAAATGGATGCTAATTATGTTTAACCTCATAAAATAAGACAGATGAGATCCAGGTGTTCAGCACAGGGCCTGGCACAGAGGAAGCTATGACTCTTACTGCAGTGCTAACACATTTGCTTGCAAGGCCAGTGGCTGGGGCTGGGATCTGTTTGTCTTGGCATGAGGTGATAACTGAGGGCCCATAAGCAGCCTGGACAAGAATCTGTGCACCAGGATGCAACCCTTCCCCTGGGACTCATTAGGAAACAGCAATGGAGGCAACTGGCAAGCCCATAGCCAGAGGGGCCACAGCCCATGGTGCCCAGCCCTCCTACCTCTCTCTGCCCAGCACAGCGCCCCAGAGGCAGTGAGGTGGCTGGTCCCTCGGTGGAGCTCAGGGAGGGAGAGGCTGGTGGCTCGGATGGTGGCTGGAGTGGGGTGAGTGGGATCTGCAGGGAGAGGCAGAGTTAGCACAGGTGCTCTGTCCCAGGTCCCTACTTCCTTGTGAACTAGGCCTTCCCATCCCAGGGCAGGAAAAAGTTGCTCCTTCAGGGACATCTCCTGGCCCAAGGAACGCTTTCACCACTGTCCCCACCACCTGGCCTTGGGAGAGCAAGGCCCAGGGAGACTGAAGAAGTGCACACCCAGGTAGCAGAAAGGTGAGACTGGTCCACGGGCCTTGGAGAAAGAGGGGGTGGGCTCCTGGGCCCGAGGGCAGTGGCAGGCCTACCCTAGGTGCCACTGCGGCTCCAGGACCGCTCTGCTTTTCTTCAGGGCCTCCTCCCGATTACAGAGCGAGCAGCGCTGCCTTCTCGTTCTGACTACCTGTGAGCCCAGCACCGCAGGCTGAGACTAAGGGAAGAGGAACTTATTACTGGGTCTCAGAAAAGTGATGGTGGGAGTTCACTTCTGTCTCCCCTAACTGGTCTCATGTGAAACTTGTACTCTGAGGATTACAAAAGTAATACATATTTAATCACGGCCACTTCTCTCTCAGCCCCTTGAGAATGTCACTTCCTTCACTTAGGCATTTCAACTGGCTACCAGTTAACTTTAATTCCTTGTCTCTCATTCTCCAGAGCTTTTAAACCCTGTCTCTGCAGCATCTCTCTGCCTCCCCTCTGGCCACCTGCAGCTGCTCCTTCAGCCCAGATCCTCACACCTCTGGCTGGATGCTGCTCAGCATTTCAGTCTATCTGACCTGGGTGGCTTTTCAACCTCCGATGTACAAGGCAGCCTAAAGCATCTTTTTCTTTTCTTCCTAAAGCATCTTTGTGCTCAAAGCCTCCTATGCCTGCCCAGCATTCCAGGCCCGGCCTGCCTGGTCTTCCCTGATGCGGTCTCCAGCTCTGTCTCACTCACTACTCCCTCACACACCCTTTGATCCAGCTCTGCTGAACAGCTTGCTGTTCCCTAAGCTTCCCTGTTTTTCCTTCCTCTGACCCCTAGGGAATTCCTTTTCTCTAACCCCTACTCCACTCTTGACTAGTTGCCTCTCGCACACACCCCGACTGGGGCCGGGGATCAAACTTGCAACCCAGGTATGAGCCCTTGACTGAGAATCAAACCCTTCGGTGTGTGGGCCAACACTCCAACCACTGAGCCATGCCGGGCAGGGCCCTACTTCACTTAAAAAAAAATTTTTTTTTTAAATTTTTTTAGTGAGAGAGGGAGAGAGAGATAAAAACATCGATGTGAGATGTGAGAGAGAAACATCAATTGGCTGCCTCCTGCACCCCTGCTACTAGGGATTGAGCCCACACTTGGGTATGTGCCCTGACTAGGAATTGAACCGGGACCTCTCAGTCCATGGGACGACGCTCAACCCACTGAGCCACACGGGCTGGGCCTTCACTCTTTTTAAATCTCCCATCCATGACGGCCTAGGGCCACAGTCACCTCAGTAGGGGAGCCCTCCTGAGCCTGCCTCTGGTGGCCCCTCTCCCCTCTGGCGCTTGGACAGCACCGTCACACTCCACTCCACTCTCCTGCTGTCTGCAGACCTGCCCCAGCTTCTGCGACCCCAGCCTCAGGGTCACCACTCACTCTGCACAGGCCACAGTCCTGTCCAGTCCCTTACGTGTTGGCAAAGGCACTGCTCACAATAAGAGCTTAATTAGCATTTCCTCCATGGAGATTTCATCCTAGCAAAGTACAACTTGGGAATAACATTAATTATGATAAATAGCTACTGCTGAAAATTGACTATTACTATGGGCCAAGCACTATACATTATCTCATTTAATTCTCACTACAACCTGCAATATAGGTATTCTTATCCCTATCTATAAGGAAAAACTGTGGTTTATAAAATTATAGAATTTGCCCAAGGTCAAACAGCTAAGAATTAGCTAAGCTAGGGATCCAACCCAAGTTTATCTGAGGCTAAGGTTCATGCTCTTTCCATGATGTCATGTTACCTCTGGGTGAGATAAATCTATTGCCCAAACCCCAAAATTCATCGAAAAATCCCAAATTTAAATCCCAGAATTCATTTAAGTAAAAAATAAATGATTTAAGGATAACCTACACCTCTTTTATCACGTTACTGAGAAGAGTATGGACGGGGTGAGGTCGGCCAGTGTGGTTAGGCCTATGGGAATTCCAGGGTGAACCCTGTAGCAGGCGAGACCCAGGACAGGGGAGCTGCAGCCCCTGCCGCGACTCACCCAGCTCTGTACCATCCTGGTGGACAGGGAGGGGCTCTAGAAAGGCCTTGGTGATGACAGGCTTCCTCTGCCAAGGGTCAGGCTTCCTAGGGAGCTGAGGGCATGGCATCCTGCCCAGGGTCTGGGAGCCAAGAGCTGCCTGATTTGTATGACAGACACACACACAGAAGGTGCTTCTCTTCTCAAGGTCAGAGCTGGGGTGAGGGGTGCTCCAGCTGACTTCAGAACCTGCTGTTCACCTGGTACCTGGAGCTGCTCCTGATCCTCCCATCCCCACGTCTCACCCCATCCTTGAGTCTTTCTGACAGAGTTACTCCAAACGAGCACGGGATTCACTCCTAGTAGGCTCCTGCTTCTCCCAGGTAAGGCAGGTGTCAGGGCTAGAAGCAGGGACCAGGGTCTGCAGCCATGCCTGAGTCAGTGGGTGAGCATACAGGGTGGGACAAAAGTAGGTTTATAGTTGTTCATATGGAAAATAATACAGTAACTAATCGATAATAATACAAGAATAAATGCTGTGTTTTGCGTACTCACAACTGTAAACCTGCTTGTGCCCCGCCCTGTGTGCAATGTGTGCACACGCAGAGCTATGCGGGCAAGCGCCTTTCCTGACCTCTGTGTAACACCAAGCAAGCCCTGAGTGCCTTCCACCCGTCCCACCCCTGCCCCTGGCCAAGAAGAGGCAATGCAGTGGCCAAAGGGGCCCCTTGGGAGCATGAAATAATTACATTTTCAGCCTCCACCCATCTCCCCACACTGGGTGAGAGCAAGAATCTTCTCTGTCAACAAGAAGGGATCTCATCCCATCCAGCTGGGAGGGGAGCACCTGAAGGTGGGGGACAGCCCAGCTTGAAGGGAGTCAGGGAGTTTTCACCCCACCTAAGGCTCAGCTCTATCAGGCTAGGTGGGCCTTCCCTGGATGGACAGCCTGCTTCTGTAGGTGTTTGGGGGAAAAAGAGGGTGGTGATCATGATGGGGCTAGGGAGGCAGGAAACTGAGAGATGGTGAGGGAAGGAGAATGGCTTATGCCCACCTGAGGGAGGGAGCCTGCCGTGAGCTGGAGTTTCTGCTGAAACAGGGAGCTCAGCATCTGGTTCTGCCGTTCGAGGTCAAACACCCTCTTCTTCAGCTTGATGCACTCCTCCCGAAGGTCCTGCCACCACCCAGAAGGAGGCGGAGGAAAAGAAGGAGATGATGCGGAGAGAGGTGGAGCAGAATGCACAGTCCCTTCCATCAGAGCAGCGGGCACTCCTCCTGGGCATGCCCTTCTGCAGCCGCCTCCTGTGAGGGGCTGAGCCTGCCTATGTCTGTAGTTATTGAATCTTCAGGGGATGGTAAATTCTCTTAAGGTTAACCACCCTGGTGGGAGGTAAATCCCATTTCCTTCGGTACCTTCCCCAATCCTGGAGCCACCCCCTGCCTCTTAGAAACCGCACATCAAAGAAGGGTCCATACAGGGCAGAGGAAAACCTAGGGGTCAGAGTGGACCATATGTCAAGAAGTTACCCACAGTACTTGAGTCAATATTTAGATGCCACCCAGTGCTCACGATATCAACACTGCTTTCAGGGACATTCCAATCTGGAGAAACCAGCTGAGGCCAGGATAAGGGAAGGATTCAAGCATAGATCAAAGTTACCAAAACTCAGAGATCTGGCCTCACCTATCCCACCCCTGCCTCCAGGTAGAATAGTACAGACCTGTCTGAGGTGATGAAGTGTGTGTGTGTGTGGAGGGCAGGGGGCATCACTGGGCCAATAGGGCATTTCTACCAAGCCCCCTCCACTAGCCCCTATCAAAGGCTTAGCTGAGAAGGCTCAGGGGTCCCCAGGAAGGACCTCCTCTGGTATCCAGGGAGCTAAATTTGGGGGTGAGAATATGCTTACCTTTTGGTTCAGCAGTGCCTGTACCACATGGTTGGCAACCTGGGGACAGAAAGCCCCAAGGCAGAGCTGTCAGCTGACCCAGTCTTTGTCTGCAGGAGACAAGCTATGCTCCCCCAACCCTCCCCAGCATCAGTCACACTGCAGACCCCACAGACCTCGTCCAGACAGCGCTCATAGGTCTCTCGCTGGTTTTCATTGGCCTGGGCAAGTGCTGAGTTCTCTGCCTGCAGGAGGAAGAGGGCAAAAAGGAGGCTATGGGATCATTATTCCCTCAGGGAAAATTCCTTTTGGGAAGGGGAGGTAAGGAGTCTACTGACTACACCCTCGCCCATGGGGATGTTCTGGTTGGATACTGCCATGGGGAAGCCTATAGAGATAGGTGAGGGCATTAAGAAGGCAGAACTCAGATGTCTGGTTTTCTGTAAACCTCAACCTCAGTCAGTGAGGCTGGAGGGGCTGGGGAAAGTGGCCAGGTGGACTTCACGTGGGAGGTGCCAAGAGTAACTCTTATTTCCCTGGGGAGAGGGCAGAGAAGGCTGGAAGGAGGGCAGGGTCCTGAGAATGCGATGAAGGGCCTTAGTTTAAGGATCCATGTCCTTGCTCCTCAACTCCTGAGTGCCAGGTCGTCTACCCTGTTTCCTAGGCCTCTGTGACCACTCCTTTCCTAGCGCCACTAGGGGCATGAACATAGGGGAGAAGTGGTGTAAAGAGGGGAGCCCTTTTGGGGTTAGGACAGCCCTGCCCTGTGCATGCCTCTTGTCCCTGAGCTGGCACCTAGCCCAGAGAGCTAAGAGCAGGGAGAGGGCTTCTCAGAGGAGCTCTGCTCCAGCTTGGCAAAGGGGGTTGAGAGGAAGGGCCTCCATACCCAAAAACACCCATACCAAGCTCAGAGGAAACAGCCCTGATGCCCCCACCCTGCCCTGTACCCCACCTCCAGCTCCCGCAATCGGTGCAGGAGCTCCTGGCAGGCACCCGGCTCCATGCTGCCATCACCACCGTCTCCTGGCCTCGGGTTTTCAGGACTCCCAGCCAGCTGGTCCATGACCTCTGACATCAGGTCCCGGGAACAAGTGTGAGAAGGCCGGGCAGGCTACTCCAGGGCCCAAGGAGGCGGCGAGTGGGGGAGGAGGACAAAGACGAAACTTGTCAGTATTCTCGGAGTTCGGCTCAGTGTGACCGATGTGCCACGGACAATGTAACAACTCAGAGTCAGACTAAGTCTCTCCTGATTATGGCACAAAGACTCTTCCCATTTTAAGAACAAAAACCATTGCTTTATAAACCCCTATAACTGTACTCGCCCTATCACAGGTCACACAGACACTGGCCAGGAGCTGAGAAACCTGAATTCTCTGCTGAGACTGGCCTCCAACTGGCACACTGCACCCTCCTGGGGACACTGGAAGGTGACCTGCATGCCTCCAAGGATCCCTGCTCCCATGAGGCCCAGCAGACCAGGTGCACGCGGGTCCTCTGCAGGGGCTCAACCCTTTCCCCACCTTTCCATTTGGCCAGCTCCTTCCTATTCATTGTTCAGGGCTCCCAATCCAAGTGCAGTCAGGTTCTGTAACTGTCCCCCACAGACTGTCAATTCCATGGGGGCAGGGACACTGTGTTCACTTCACTGCCCAGGCTTACGCTTCCTGGTGGGATACCTGGTGCGTAAGAGACGGACTGCTCACTAAACAGGCTAGTCTGTCACTGCCTGAACACAACCCAGCCAGGCTTCTGACCTGAACTGTGTGTGTGATCCCCCACCCCACCACACTGTTGCCATGGTTACTGGCTGTACTGACTAGGCTTCATCTTCCATTTGAGTTTCAATTTCTCTGCCAGAGGAAAGTGCTCATTTCCTTCTTCTGCACAAATATTGTGGAAATTTCCAGTAGATGTGAAACCCTTTCTAATGTAAAAGGGTGGAGGCTCCAGTCCACAACCGACTACTCGCCTCCCTGCCCCATGGAAGCCCCCACAAAAGGAGCTTAGCACCTTTGGACCAAGGAAGAGAGCACCGCAACAGCTCGTCAACCAGGCATCTGAATGCTCTCTCCTCTGTCCTCTACGGTGGGGCACTGGGGGTGCCTCTCCCATCCCAGCCTTCCTCCTCCAGCCCCCATCACCAGCACCACAGGCCCCAGAGCCCCTCACCTGTCTCTGCCCCTCAGCCAGGCTGGCACACTCACTCCAACAGCCAGAATGGTCACCTTGCCTGTGGAGAAACAGAGGGAGATGTCAGCCATCCATTTCACAAGCATTTATCGGGCTTTTGCTGTCTGCCAGGTGCTGGGCCACATGGATGAACAATCCAGCGAAAGCCCTGCCTTTAGGAAGCTTCCATTCTATTGGGGGAGGCAGATACTACACAGATAAACCAAGGAATATATGCTGGGTCCTGGTAAGGCACTGAGAGGCGACAGGCAGAGACCTGAATGAAGTCCAGATGAAATCCTGGGATGGAAAAAGCATTCTGGGTAGAGGAAGAGCCAGTGCAAAGGTCCCAGCTCTCAGTCAGAAATTCTCAGATACCAGAAGGAAATGAACAGTATCACAGTGCTTTACGGTCCTTCCACAACCTCCTCACCACAAAAGGAGTTAAGTGCTTTATCAACACCTGTATTTGAGATGAAACCAAGGAACAGGAAGTTACACTTGCATGCACTGAAGTGTTGGCACTTTCTCATGCATCATCCCATTTGATTCTCCTACCAACCTTGTAAGGGGGAACACCCCTGGGGAGGGAGCAGGCTCTGGAGGCAAAAGATGTGGCCCAAGTCATATGGCTGGTTCACAAAGCACACTGGACAGGCCTGGACTTCACCCCACCCCTACACGGCCTCTCTGTACACAAACTGTACTGTAAGCTCCTTACAGTCAGTAAGCTCTATATAGCCCCAGGGTTCCCAACAGATCCAGTTAGAATCCTGACTCTACAAAATCTATTCCTTCACCTATAATGGGGATTAAGAATGCTATGCAGAGCCCTGGCCAGTTTGGCTCAGTGGTTAGAGCTTCAGCCCACGGACCAGAGAGTCCCGGGTTCGGTTCCCACTAAGGGCACGTACCTCGGTTGCAGTTTGTCCCCAGCCTTGGTTGGGGTCGTGTGGGTGGCAACCACTCGATGTGTCTCTTTCACATCGATGTTTCTCTCTCTCACTCCCTCCTCTCCCTCCCACTCTATCTGAAGATAAATGCAAAAAAAGAGAATACTATGCAGAAAGGGTTGTTGGAGGATGAAGTGAGGTCATGCATGTAGAGTGTGGTGCAGGGAAGCTTTTCGTATTATCACATCTGGACGCAGGTACAGTGCAGAGTCCTGCAGTGGAGCCTGCTGCTACATTCCCCAACTTGCAGTCTACTCCCAGGTAGGCAGACCCTGAGTCACAGGATCCTCAGCCTGGGGTGCCCACTTAGTTGCAGCTGAAGGTCTGAGAGTGCTGCCCAATCTGCCCTGCTCTCAGGGGGCTGCCCCTCTCCAGCCCCAAAGCCAGCTCAGCCTTCACTCTTCTCTGCCTGACACCCTAGAAAGAGGGGTAACAGCAAACGGGAGGACGCTTCTTCCTGAGTGTGCGTACAACAGTGGGAAGGGGGTCTCTTAAAAACTAGAAAAGAAAAACTGTGTAATATTTACTTTTAACACTCTACCACCATCTAAAGTACTTTGTTAATTTTAACATCATAAAAATGTATCTAATATAACTTCATTTGCCTATAACATTATCATGTTTGATATATTTAGAAATAGGATAGGTCTGGAAAATAACAAAAAAAAGTTCAAGAAATAGTCTCTTTCCCACATACACAAATAGGGGTTCAAACCAAAAAAGGCCTTGGGTTCCCCCCCACATTGGGCCAGTTCACCTTAGCCCACACTCATCTCTGGGCCGACACCCACTGGCTCCCGTCGGAGGCTCTAGGAGAGGCCTGCCCCCACGGATCACTAGCTTTCCCTCAATGTCCTCCTCATTTATTTCCCCAGTGGACATTCCCAGGGAATAGAGGGGTTGGAATGGGGGCAGAAGTGCTGGGGAGTGTGAGGAAAAAAGTTGGGAGGGTGAAGGACGGGAGTGGGATTACCAGGGCAGTGTCCAGGGGCCAGGAAAGAACAAAGCTAAAACTGCGGAAAGCCCAAGTCTTGTGTTCTCCACACATCAAACACCAAACTAAGAGCGGAGGTGGTTTAGGATTTTTTCCTAAAAAAATAAAAATAGGGTTCAGCCTCAGGCTCAGCGGCCCTGGTAAGTACTAGAGGGAGACACCAGGAGCCCTGGGCGTACTTTCCCCACTCAGACAGGAATTAGGCCACACCAGGGCCCTGCAGAAGGCACTGGGGTTGGAGCAGTGAGGAGCCTGAGGAAGAGCGGGAGGAAACCGGTACAGGCCCAGCTGGCTACTCCTATCAGCCCCTGAAGCGGAGGACGTGGAGCTGGCACCAGTGGGGGAGGGATCCAGCCTCAGATCCAGGCCCTGGGGTTCACTTGCCAAACCTACCATTAGAGAGCGAGGATGAAGATGATGGAGCTACAGCTCCGAGCCGCCACAGCTCATGGACACAGAATAGGTAGAGCTGGTGAAAAGGACGATGGCTGGAGTAAGCCTGCCTGCACCGGGTTCCTGCCTGGACTGGGGAGAGAGCAGATGCCCAGGGGAGACGTGGTACATGAGGCCCTAAGCCCGGCAGGCATCCCCTGCCTGGAAGTGACTATCTTGAGAGCTGCCTTATCTGTCTACATTCCAGACTGGAACCAGCAGAGGACTGAACACATCCCTGGTGGTAATGTCCATCTTTACCTCCCCACCCCCTTTCCACATCAAGGCAAATCAGACTTCTTCTCAGAGACCCACTGTTTTCAGTCCTGTACATGTGGGGACATGGGCCCATGCCCGACCCACCGCAGCATGTATCACTCTGGAGAGAATAAAGCACCCTATGTACACAGCCAATAAACAAACAAATACATACATATAAATAAATAAATAAATAAATAAATAAATAAATAAATAGCCCTGGCCGGTTTGGCTCAGCGGTTAGAGCGTTGGCCTGCGGTCCCGAGAGACCCGGGTTCGGTTCCCGCTAAGGGCATGTACTTCGGTTGCAGTTTGTCCCTGGCCCTGGTTGGTCGTGCGGGTGGCAGCCACTCGATGTGTCCCTTTCATGTCGATGTTTCTCTCTCTCTCCCTCTCTCTCCCTCCCACTCTATCTGAATAAAAAATGAAAAAATGTCCTCAGGTGAGGATTAAAATAAAAATAAATAAATAAATAAATAAATAAATAAATAAATAAATAAAAGCATCCAGGTTAGACTCGAGGCTCCAAAGGTGAGGACTGGCTGTGGGTGAAGTACATGTGGTTTTATGTGTGTCACGGAGGGTGGGGACCCAACACTCCACAGAGCCAACCATGCCACCCTCCAATCGGAGCCCCTGTGGGTCTCAGTGCAGGGAGGCCTGGGTCCCACTGTGGCCTGGGGGATACCCTCCAAGTGATAAGCCATCCAAGAGCAAAAGCTCTGCCATGTGTGTCTCAGTGTCCCTGGCTGCAGCTAGGAGAGGGTCTGGAAATGTCAGCTGCAGGCAGACTCTCACTCAGCCACACTTTGGGAGAGATGTTTGCTACCAGGCCAAGGTGGTCTGGCCAACTCAAGATAAGGGGACTTTTCTGTGTCTGCAGGGCTACAAGGAGAGGGCAGGAAGCTTTTGGCCAGGGTTGTTAAGAGTCGCAGGGAAGAGGCCTGCATTTGAACTTGGTAGTGGGGAGGGGTTCATGCTATGAGTCAGACCAGAATTCGAGTTCAAGATTTCAAAACTTCCTGCATCTTTCCACTCCTCTGGGGAATATTAAGATCCAGAGAGATACTACCACCTCTGACTCCTAATTGGGTTTTCCGCCTACATTTCATGGAAAAAAAAAAAAAAAATCAACCCAGGTCAATTCCCCAGTGGTTGTACCTGATGAGTGACACTGGGCACCTTGCCCCAGGGGCCGAGCACCCTCTTCCTTCCCCCAGGTCCACAACTACTCACAGCTTCTGTGTTCAGCCTGACCAGGGCCTGGGAAAACGCCCAGCCCGGGTTTTTCAGGATGGCCCTGGTTTCAGACATTCCTCTGGTGGTCCCGCAACACATCCTGGATGTTGGATGTTGGGTCTGGAACACATGAGGTCTGCCAGGGCTGCGGAGCGACGGAGCTGCAGGGTGTGGAAGCTCTAACTCAGGCTTTTCCCGCCAGAACTGCCAACCAACGGGCAGCCCCGCCTCCCATGAAGGCCTGATTCAGAGGGCTGTGACCTCAGTGCTGAGAGGAGGGAGAGGAAGGGAAGAAGAGTAAAGCTTCTCTGGCCAGTCCTTAGGGGGAGGGGGCAGTTTTCAAGCAGCCAGGGACAGAAACAGCTGCTTGGGGCAGGGGAGTGGGGGTGGGGGAAGGAGTTGTCCCTGGCCTGGGGACGCAGCAGAGTTAATCTGGGTGACCACAATCTCTTCAGCCTAGTCAGTCATGGCCCTAGTACCCACTTCCCCTTTAAAGCCAGGAGGGGACAGGAGCTCAAAAGAGAGCTATCCTGGCCTTTCAGGCAGCCAGATCAAAGGAGTCAGGTCTGGCCTGGCCAGTGTGGCTCAGTGGATTGAGCATCATCCCATAGACTGAGAGGTCCTGGTTCAATTCCCGGGTTGCGGGCTTGATCCCCAGTAGGGGGTATGCAGGAGGCAGCCGATTGATGTGTCTCTCTCACAATGACGTTTCTATCTCTCTCTCCCTTCCTCTCTCTAATAAAATCAATAACAAAATATTAAAAAAAAAAAAGAGGAGTTGGGCCTGCAGCTCCCACTCCCTCCCCGGCCAGGGCACAGACTGAACTCAAGTCCAGGCCTGGGAGGAAGGGGCCTGAGAGGTGGCAGCAAGCCTGTCCTTCATGTTCCCTAAACTGGGCCCTTCGCCAAGGCCCTGGGGCCCTGATGAGCCCCTCACTCACCAGCTGTTCCCCCAGAGTCCTCTAGGGAGAGAAGCCAGGGACCAGGAGGTGGGGGAGGGGTGGGCAGCTGCAGGAAGGCAGAGATGGAGAAGCTCACTTTAACAACAGAATCATCCGTAACACCAACAGTTTCCCCCCCTGCTCCCCCCGTGCCCCAGCTGCTTTCGGGAATCTCTGTCACACCCAAGAGTCCACTTGTAAACAGCAACTTCTGCACCCACAGCAAACACTCCTTCCCAGCCCTGAGCTGCCTTGGGGTGTGGGAAGGGATATAAGGACAGAGGCCCCGGGGCACTCCTGGCCTGAAAGTGGCCACCTTAATCCCTGGCCCAAAGCAACTTCTAGCCCTAAGAATTCCAACTGGTCTCCTCCCCTCTCAGGGAAAGAGGGCAGACAAGAATTTCCTTCCCTCCTCCTGACAACTGGCCCTAAGACACAATAGCCCTTCTGAGAGGCATGTGTCCATGGGGAAGGGGCCCCCTGAATCTCCCCTCTAACTTCCTCTTTACAGCCACTCCAAGAACCTCCATACTATGATGTGGGTTCTTTGAGCCGACAGTGGGATCAGTCACCTGCCCTTCCAGGCAGGGCAGGGGGAAGGGCAGTCATGTTAGGAGCCCAGAGGCCTATCTCTCCTCCTTGGGATCCCTCAGGTTCCCTGTCCACATCACAAGCCAACAACAAAAAAGCAGCAGCTGAGGGTGGGGGAAGGGAGGGGGCTCCGACACAGACACAATGGGTTTATTTATAGGGCCACATGCCAGGGGCCCTGCAGCCAAGAAGCCCAGGCCCCACCCCCCAAAGCCCAGTGGGGCCCATCCTAGCCTAGCCAAGGGTACTGGAAAAAGCCTCAGACCAGAAGGCAGCAGATTTAGAGTCTCGTCCCAACACAGCAATTTACTTGCTGTGTGACTTTAGGCAAATCACACAGTCTCTCGGGGACAAGTTCCTTCATGCCAAGTGAAGGTTTTTCTAGAACAGTGGTTCTTAAAGTGTGGTCCAGGGACCCTGAAGCCTTTTCAAGGAGTCCACAGGGTCAAAACTATTTTCATAATACTACTAAGACATTTCTCACCTCTTTTACTCTCTTTCTCTTATAAGTATATAGTAGCATTTTCCAGAGACTATGTGATATGTGATATCACAAGACTGAAAACAGAAGCAGATAATGAGAATCCAGCTGCCTTGTATTAAGTCAGACATGACAGATTTGCATAAATGAAGAACAATGCCACTGTTTTCACTATTTTTGTTTTGAAAAATATATAATTATTTTTATTAAATATGTTAATTTTTAAGAGCGTAGTTTTCAACGGGTGTGCTCCAAGAATTTTTAAAACATGCAATACCGCCTGGCCAGTGTGGCTCAGTGGTTGAGCATCAACCCATGCACCAAGAGGTTGCCAGTTTGATTCCCGGTCAGGGCATGTAGGAGGCGGCCAGTCGATGTTCTCTCATCGATGTTTCTATCTCTCTCTCCCTCTCCCTTCCTCTCTCTCTCTAAAGTCAATAAAGAAAAAAAATGTTTAGCCCTGGCCAGTTTGGCTCAGCAGTTGGAGCGTCGGCCTGCGGACCAGAGAGTCCCGGGTTCGGTTCCCGCTAGGGGCATGTACCAAAAAAAACCCAAAAAAAAAACAAAAAAAAAGAAAAAAAATGTTTAAAACATGCAATACCTGTCTATTTAGTCGGGGCACTGACCCCTTTTCCCTTACATTGTCAAATAAAAAAATGACAACAGCCCTGTCCGGTTTGGTTCAGCTGTTAGAGCATCACCGGCAGACCGAAGAGTCTTGAGTTCGATTCCCAGTCAAGTACACGTATGTGGGTTGCAGATTTGATCCCTGGCCCTGGTCAGGGACGTGTGGAAGGCAACCAATCGATGCGTCTTTCTCACATCGATGTCTCTCTCTCTCCTTTCCCTCCTCCCATTCTATCTAGAAATCAATGGAAAAATATCCTTGGGTGAGGATTAAAAAAAAAAAAAAAAAGACAACAGCAAACACAGTAATAGCCGTCTGGCGTGAATGAATCAAAACTATACCTATTTTTTTGTCAGATCAGCAAAAAATATATTTTTGGTGTACCGCAGAATTTTAGTAGTTAATGTGTGCCATGAGATGAAAAAGGTTGAAAATCTCTGGTGTAGAGGGGTCCTCAGGCTAAATAGTTTGAGAATCACTTTTCTAGAACAGTGTTGTCCAGTTTGTGATGATGAAAATATTGTGCTGTACAATATGATAGCCACTAATCACATGTGGCTATTGAGCACTTGAAATGTGGCTAGTCCAACTGAGGAACTGAATTTTGTTTATTAAAATTTTTTTTGATTGATTTTTAGAGAGAGGAAGGGAGAGAGGGAGGGAGGGAGAGGGTGAGGGTGAGGGAGGGGGAGAGAGAGACATCAATCCACTGCCTTCCGCATGAGCCCCGACTGGGGATCAAACCTGCCATACTGCATGATGCTCCAACCGACTGAGCCACACCGCCAGGGCAGAACTGAATTTTAAATGTTGCTAGCCACATGCAGTCAGTGGCTACTGTGCGGAATAGTGCGGTTCTAGAAGATCCCTGGAATCGAGAAGATTCCTTGACTTTAACATTCTAGGTCAATGCTTCTTTCCACAGGCTGGGGGTAGGAAGGGACAGGAATTGATATGCACTCTTGTCCCCAAGCTTTTACTCATACTATTTCTCACCCTCATTCACCAAAGGAAAGCCATCTCAGCCAGATGGTCAGTCCTACCTGGCACCCCTACCAAGGCATACAGTTCGAGATGCTCTTGTTCTCTGACATGACTGCTTCACACCCTCTCCACTCTCCTCAAACTTCCGGTGTCTCACCTCGTTTCCCCAAGGATGAAAGCCAGCAGAGGGAAAACTCCTCAAATCACCTGCCACCACCCTCCCAGCGTCATCAAAATCTCCCCATCTCCTCCTGTTACAGCAGAGGGGCTGCCGTCTTCCCAGGCAAGGCAGTCCTTCCCGCCCCAGCCCCTTCCCATTCATGTCTTCAGTATCTGCCTCCTGAAGGGATCTTTCCCATCCACCCTTAAAACCTTTCAGGTGTCTTTCATCTTAAAAATAATTTTCCCCTGACATTTCTCCAGATTTTGCTCTCTTCTCTCTCACACACAACCAAAATTTTCAAACAACAAATCCTCCCTTCTCACTCCTTCCTCAACCAGGAACAACTTCAGCAGTAACTGCCACAGTGTTAAACCTAACCAGTCTTTTTCAGTCCACATTGCCTTCTCAGACACAAGTGCCTCTGGTGGCCACTTCTTCCTGGACCTTTTTTTCCTCCATCTCCTCACCACTTGTTATTGATTTTCTGATTCTAGTCACTCTAGCAGGTGTGCAGTGATATCTCATTATGGTTTTGATTTCTATTTCCCTGGTGTTGAGCATTTTTTCATGTGTCTATTGGTCATTTGTATATGTTTATTGGAGAAATGTCTATAAAGATCCTTTGCCCATTTTAATATGCTTTTTTAATTTTTTTTTTTAGAACGAGAGGAAAGTAGAGAGAGAAACATCAATGTGAGAGAAAAACACCGATCAGCTGCCTCCTGCGCATGTGCCCTGACCGGAATCAACCTCTCAGTCCATGGGACAACGCTCAATCCATTGAGCCACAATGGCCTGGCCCTTTGCCCGTTTTAAAATTGGGTTATGTGTCTTTTTATTATGGAGTTGTAAGAATTCTTTCTATATTCTGAATAAAAGTCCCTTGTGAGATATATAATTTACAAATATTTTCTCCCATTCTGTGGGTTGTCTTCCACCTTCTTAATGACTTTCCCCTTGTCTTAGATGCTGCTCCTCTCCCTCCAGCCATTTTTCACCTCTGTTTCTGTGCGTGCATATATTTTATTTTTTAAAACAGACATAGCAGCCTGGCCGGTGTGGCTCAGTGGTTGAGCGACAACCCATGCACCAAGAGGTCGCCAGTTTGATTCCTGGTCAGGGCACATGCCCAGGTTGTGGGCCAAATCCCCAGTGGGGGGCATGCAGGAGGCGGCCAATCAATGTTCTCTCTCATTGATGTTTCTATTTCTCTCTACCTCTCTCTTTAAAATCAATAAAGAAAAAAAATTTTTTTTTAAAAAGAACCTTTAAAAAAATAAATAAAATAGACATAGCAGCATGTTGTCATTCTTTTATATCTTTCTTTAGCAGAACAATGAAAAATAAATAAAACTACATAGTTTATTCAGATCTTACCCATTTTTCCACGGATGTCCTTTCTATTCCAATATCCAATCCAGGATCCCATATGGTACTTAATCATCATGTCTCCTTAGTCTCTGACAATTCATGACAGTTGCCAGTCTTTTATGAACATGACACTTTGGAAGCAAACTGGTCTGTATTTTGGAGAATGTTCCCTAATTTGGGTTTGTTTGATGTTTTCTCCAATTGGATTAAGGTTACAGATGTTTGAAAAGAACACCAAAGAGGTGATGTGCTCTTTGCAGTGCCTTATGTCAGGAACTATACATGATGTTGAGATGGCTTATTATTGGTGATGTTAACCTTGATCACTTCATTAGGTGGTGTCTACTAGCGGTTTCTCCACCATAAAATCACTATTTTTCCTTTTGTAATTAATAAATATTTTGGGGACCATATTTTGTGACCATGCAAATATCCTGTTTCTGCTTAAACTTTCAGTGGGTCTTACTTTACTATGGTATTCTAATGATAATTTTTTATTTCCTTCATTCCATATACATTTATAAGTTTTCTGTAAGGAAGAGCTGTCCCTTCACTCTCGTTTATTTACTTAATTACATATTTATATTAATATGGGCTCATGGATAGTTATTTTATTCTTTGGGTTATAATCTAATGTTATCATCACTTATTTCATTGTTTAAATTTCAGCTTTGGCCAGTGAGAACTCTTCCAGGTTAGCTCCTGCGTCCTTTCAACATGCCTCCATTTAAAAATTTTATTTTTTATGCCTGGCTGGTGTGGCTCAGTGGATTGAGCGTCATCTCATGGACTGAGAGGTCCCAGTTCAATTACCGGTCAGGGCACATGCCTGGGTTTTGGGCTTGATCCCCAGTGGGGGCCATACAGGAGGTAGCCGATTGATGTTTCTCTCTCTCTCCCTAAAAAATCAATAAAAACATGTTTTAAAAAAAATAATTAAAATTTATTTATTTTTTATCATTTGCTTACTTTCTGGTACAAGGTGTTCCAGGCTTATCTTGTATTTTCCCTGCCACAATGGCTTTTCTGAGGACTCTACCAGAGCCATCTTCTTCCTAAATCTGATTGTGTCCCTCCCGCTTCAAATCTTCCCGTGACCTATTGTGTTAGGGACAGACCAAAGTGCTCAACACGACTCTGGCAGCCCTGCCCTGGCCCCAGAGTAATTCTTCTGAAAAAGCTGGCCTGCACTGATACAGCCCACACTGATTTTCTTCAAGTGCCTCCTGCAGACTAGTATTTCACACTGCAATGGGTCCTGTTCTCTAGGACTCTCCTGTGAGGAAGGGGGGATTTGCCACGCTGTTGGAAGGAGGGTTCCCTGTGGAGGGGCCCTGACTAATTTTTTTATTCCTTTATTGATTTTAGAGAGAGAGGAAGGGAGAGGGAGAGAGAGATAGAAACATTGATGAGAGAGAACATCGATTGGCTGCCTCCTGCATGCCCCCCACTGGGGATTTGGCCCACAACCTGGGCATGTGCCCTGACCGGGAATCGAACCAGCGAACTCTTGGTGCATGGGTCGACGCTCAACCACTGAGCCACACTGGCTGGACCCTGACTAATTTCTGTACTCCCTCCATACTCTCTGCCAGTACACTGCTCCTGTCAATGAGGCGCTGAACCTGATGATATCTTTCATTCCAGACAGAAAAAGACCAGAAAGAAGGACAAGTGAGAATGTACAATGGGCTCATCAGGTTCTCCAAAAGACCCCAACTATCTCCCACCCAAATGGTTCTGAGGGTTTATTGACAAACCATACTGAGAAGTGAACAAGGGACATTTTCAGATTTGTCTCTGACATTGATATGACCTTTTCCAAGCTCTCAACCCATTCCCAGGCCTGTGACTCCCTCTGGAAAATGGGACTGATTTATTCAATCTAGAGATATTTCTGGACAGATTACTCAGGATGAGGCATATGCAGCGTACTAGGAGGGCAGTTCAGAGATGGGTCAGCTCTTAGACTTCTTGGAGCTTTCAGTCAGTAGGGAACATAAGCCATGCAGGATAAATAGCTGTACTGTGAAGGAAGTTACACATGAGAAGTCTGGAGAACTTAAATTCAGGAGAGAAATATTAAGCTGAAGCCGGAAGAGTTTTTCAGAATTTGAGGCATCAAGTAAACTGAGCCTTTATAGAGGTGCGTAGGATTTAGGTACGAGGAAAAGGGAAGGGGGTCATTCCAGGCAGAAGAAAGGGCATAAACAGAAATAAGGAGGCAGAAATCTCTGGGTGTGTAAGGAAGCAGAATGACTCAGTGCAGCTGGATGGAAGGGCATTTGAAGGTGAGTGTTTCCTGGTCCCCTGGCCCATGCCAGCTACAACTCCTCTCCTATCCCCTGACTGAATAGTCGAGTCATCATCTTTCCAACATCCTGGGTGTAATCAGAGACATAAACTGGGTCCCACAGGAGGACCCAAGGCAGAGAGGCTCCTAGAGGCAACAGCAGAGCTGACTAGGGAAACGTCAGCTGTCTGATCTCAGATCCAAGAGAAAGAGGGCCTGAGAGGCTGCAAAGCTGGTCGGCTCTCAGACTGTACCTGCAGGTCCAGGAGAGCTGGGTATATGGTCCCCGAGCCCCCATGCTCAGCCCCCAGTGCTCACCCCCTCAAGCTTCATATCTTGGTCTCTTTCTTCAAAGGGAACAGGCTGTGGCTGGCCAAGCACCTTCTGTGTCCAGGCAGCTCCAGGGTTGACTCAGGGGGCACCATTTGGCCAGAGCCCAGAGGTGACCACCTAAGCTGTCAGCTCTACTCTGGGAGGAGAAAGTAGTTCTGGTTCACCCACAAGCCTCCACTGGCCTCTGCTCTTGTTTGTGCCCACAAATGGGAACAGGCTTCCTGGATTCCAGTTCTGGCTCAGCCATACTGCATGACCCCAGGTGAAGCCTAGAGACCCTCTAGGACTCAGTTTTCCTATCTGTAACATGGGGTGAGCTCTCTGATTCCTCTCTCCCTGCAGGACATAGAAGAAAAGGATGAGATCATGTTTGGAAAGGAATCTGAAAAGACAGGTCCCCTTGCATGGGATAGGGGGGTGGGAGCAAGGACCTCAGCAGGGCCTTGGGGAGAAGCCACTGGCTTTGATGTTGCCTTCCTCTTACAGGGCTTTCAGGCTTCCCAGGAAAGCAGGGGGCGGGGTGGTGGAGAGGAAGGGACAGCAAAGCCAAGAGCTTAGCCTTCTTCTAGCCCCAGGGACAGGAAGTGAGGTGCTGTCTACAGAGGAAGTAAGAGGCAAACACCCCCCAACTTCCCCTCAGCCTACAGTGGAAAGGAAGGCTCCAGCTTCAGGAGGCTGAAGGCCCAGGGCTGGGGAAAGAGAAGGCTGGGGCAGGGGTGGGGAGGAGGCATTATCAACACCATCTGGTGGAGAAGGGGGTTTTATATCTTGGACACAATAAAACTCAAGGGGCACAGACTAGGGGAGGAGGGAGAAGATAAGCCACTGAAGTCAAGTTAAGCAACCCAGCTTTCCAGGTCACATGGTATCATATTTGCAGTCCTGGCCCCAGACTCCTCCCTGCTTCACAACCCCACCCACAAGGTAGGCCAGGTCTAGTTACTCACTCTTACAGTATATGTTCTTTCTTTGCAGCCTTCATTGCAGCTGTAATTCTATAACTGTTTAATTATTTGATTAATATGGGCTTTTTGATGACTATTTTACCCCGAGTCTAGCATAGCACCCAACACATAAAGTGCTGGCTGAATGAATGTGCTGACCACTGCTTGAGAATTCCTCAGAGGCTGGTTTTGGCCTGACCCTGGCATCTGAATGCAATTCAGTATATGAACATGAATGAACGCTGCTCATGGCCTGGGGTCGACTGGGGGATCCTTGGGTGAGTGGTAAAGGTCAGAAACTGACAGAGGTGCCAGGAGAAATCTATGCACATCCAGATACTGCCAACAGGTAAGGCGACAGAGGAAGACAGCATATGCTATATGCTATCGTTTTGGTAAGGGGGAAAAAAGAATACATATTTGTTTCTGTGTAAAGAAACTACTGAGGGATATGTAATAAACTAATAAGTGATTATCTATGGAGGGAAAAGGGAGTGGAGATGGAAGCAAGATTTCTCAATGTATGGCTTTTTATATCTGACTTTTGGACTAGGTAAAAAAAAAAAAAAACCGAATGAAAAATAAAATATAAAACTTTACAAAATGTTAGAAGGGCCCTGGCCGGTGTGGCTCAGTTGGTTGAGCACTGTCCCATGCACCAAGAGGTTGCCAGTTTGATTTCCTGGTCAGGGAACATGCCCACCCGGGTTGTGGGCTCAATCCCCAGTACGGGGCATGCAGGAGGCAGCCGATGGATGGATGGTTCTCTCTCATCAACTATTGATGTTTCGCTCTCTCTCCCTCTCCCTTCCTCTCTCCCTCTAAAATCAATAAAAACATATTTTTTAAAAAAGTTTAAAAAAAAATGTTAGAAAGAATAACCATGCTACCAAGTGATTTCTAAGGCCCCTCCCAGCTGGGGCCATCTACTCTCTTCCCATTAGAAAGCATGAACCAGGCCCTGGAACAGGGAGGGGTAAGGAAGTCTGGCCAGAAGAGTGGGGGACTCTGGCCAAGGGACACCAATGTCTCCACTCCCTTTCTTCCCAGAAATTTCTCCTTGGGCTAGGAGAGAGGCCCTCCCACCCCAGACTGTGGTGTGGTAGCATCAAACTATTCACAAGCTGATCTGGGCCACTTCTGCCTGGATAAGAGTTCATTCTAGATTCTTGGGAAGAGGGCTTATAGGCTCTGGCCAAGGGCAGAGGCAGAGGTGGGAGGTTGGACAAGGTGAGAGTTTGGGGCAGGTGGGGATAAAGTGGGGTAACTGCCTCCTGGACAGGCCTGGGCTGTTGTGGGCAGGTTCTGAGGGTGTCTCAACAGATCCTCATACAAAAGGGCCAATTACAACCCCCACATCAAACTAGCTGGGGGGGGGGGGAATAAAGTGAATCAGCCCCTGGGAACTATAGTTGCTGAGAACCCCAGGGCTATACCCCAGGAGTTCCAGGGACCCTTACAGTCCTGTCTAGGAAAAGCCTCATTATTCCTCTACCCAGAGGGTCTTTAGGGAGGGACAATTTGAGAACTGCAGACCAAGGCCCCAAGCAGCACCCACCACCCAAGTCTTGCAGGCACAGCACGAGCAGCAGAATGGGTGTCTCTCCTTTAAAAATATCTATACTTAAAAAAAAATAAAATAAAAATGAAAAAAAAAAAGCTTACTGAGGACTGAAGAATTCCCAGAGCTCAAGAACCAGCATAAGGTGCAGGGAACTGTGCCTGATTGGGCTCTTCTCAGTGGCTGCTGGATTTTTAGAAATCAGTAATAACAGCAATGATAATTCACCTTAATAACAGCCTGGCCTCCTCAGGCCTCTTTCATCTGCGTAACTCCCAGAGCTGGGAAAACGGTAATTATCAAGCAGGTGCCACACCCCGATGATGATGTGTTATTAATCCATCAGCACAGGCTGGGAAACTGAGGCTCAGGGAGAAGGATTTCCCCTCATACAGAGCTAAGGATACAAGCACCAGGGCCACTGGCAGTGAAGAAATGAAGGTGCCAGCTCCATATTTGTTGTGTTCTGAGAGGATACTGAAGATAAGGGCACTCCTTCCAGAGTCAGCCAGATCTGGGTTTGGGGAGGTGAAGAAAACCCCAGATGTGTCCCAAGCCCCCTCCTCAGGCTGAAGCAGGGCTTGGTGGTAGCCCTGGCTGGGAACCAGGGCCTCTGATTTTCAGCCCATACACCTACTCTCCCAAAGTTCTGCAAAGCAGCCCAACAGCTGCTTTGGGCATCTCCACCATCTCTGCAACGCAAGCAGAAACCATAGGGTAAGTGAGGGTTTAGCCCTCCAAATAACCCCAGTGCCACAGGCACAGTCCATAAAGTGGGAGCGGGGGGCATCCTGCAGCTGGGTGGGTGGTTGGGATCAGATCAAGAACTCATTAAGAAGTGAGGAGACTGCTTCTTGGGAACCCAAGCCCATCTCCGCAGCCCCCTTCCACCTTTGGCACTGATCTTAAAATAATGAGATCCTTCCTACAGCAAGGCCTGTTTGGGCTAATCATGCCGCAGAAAACTGCAGAGGAGGCCCAGCTGGCCCGTGCCCTCCAAAAGGGCAGGGGAGGGCAAGGAAAGAGTTATAGAACACCAAAGATCTTTCCCATGGTGGCTACAGAGGAAAGCAGCAGAGACTCAAATGAGAATGAAAGGGTAAAGATACTGCCTGTGTAGATCTATCCAAAGCCTGGTCCTGCAAGAGATGCAATCTCAACTCTGGGGAAACCATAAGGGCCAAGCCAGGCAGCAACCAATGACCTTGTTCTCTAACCTTCCAGGGCAGGGCCTGGGGAAAAGTGTTAACTGCATTGTTTGAAGGGATTTGAAGTTGTTTCACTTCCAAAAATTAGACAGCTGACCAGAGCCCCTGGAAGATTCCCGAGAATATTCTGCCCCTTCTAGGGCCCCGCTCTCCATAATCTCATCTTCAAGAACTGCCCTCTCTGCTTTAAATTCAGCCAGGCCTCTTCATGCATGAGAAACTAAGGCAGAGTGGTACCATGGAAAACACTTGACCAGAGTCAGGAGCCCTGCCTGACACTCATCACTGTATGAATCACTTTCCCTTCTGGACTCCAGTTTCCCCAGTTTTAACACAAGGGCATTGGACTAGACTGTCTCTAGGATTCCTTCCAGCCTATGATTCTTTGTTGTTTTGATGTGGTGGCAAATTCCAGATTAATTTCCATAAATTTGCATGTTCAGTCAGAAATACTTAACTCAGGAGTGTAGAAAATCCAATCAGTCCTTTAGTGCAGCTAGACTGGGGCTGGAGGAGCCTGCCAGGTTCGGGTGAGGACTAGCAGAGCAGACAGTGGTGGTGGTGAACTGGGGCAGGAGCCAGGGGAAGCAGAATTTGTTCTGAGAGATGCAGTTCCAGTGACCCAGGACTGATTGGGCCCAGGACCCCACTTCAGCTACCAAACAAGTGTCCTTTTTCCTCCTGCTTCTAAAGAGGTCTCTGGCTCGCCAGCACCAGCCACACCCCAAGAGGGAACAGCACCTCTGCCTAGCAACAGTTGCATCCTTCACTTTGACAGGGACTCCACCATCACCCACTTTCTGGGAAAGTAACCTCCCTGGGAGCTTCCATTCTCTCTTCCACGGGCTCCTAGCAGTGAGAAAGGTTTCCTTGGGGTCTAACCTAAATACTTCCTGCTGCAGCTTTACTCCCATGGGCAGCAGAGCCCAGGGGGGCTAGCAGAGGGAAGAGCAATGCAGGAGAATGTGCCCCATATCCAACCAATCTTATGGCCCCTCTAACTACTACCTCTCCTTCAACATCCCATTCAGCACCTGGGAGACAAAGGATGAAAACAAACAAGGAGAATGTAAAGGACTTTGGCTCTTGGGCTACAGAGCAAGTCCCAACCTGGGGAGCCTGACTCCTGAGAAAGCCCTAACTCCAGAGGGAAGGAGGCTGGGAAAGTTGGGGTAGGGGCAACCTCTCTCTGCAGCTGCTGGGCTGGCATGGCAGGGCCTGGGAGGCTGGCTGGGCTGGGTGAGGGCAGCAGGGAAGATTCCTTAGCCCCTTGCCTGGGAATTGGAGGTGTGAGTGCAGAGGTGAGGTGAGTAGGACAGGGAGTGGAATGGGCAACAACAGTGGGCCCTCCTTGTCCTCTTCCCTTAAGAGGGCAGATGAGTGTGCTGTGCTCTCTGGCCCAGATCCTAAAACAAGTCCCAACAGCTGAGAAGCAAACTATCTCCTGGGAATCTGCTTACCCTGCTGGCCTTTGGCTGCCTCCTTCTTTCTCAACCCCTCTTCATAGGCCCAACTCAAAGACTGGCCCGCCAGGATGTCTCACCAGAGGCCTTGATGGGTGGGCCAAACCCCAGCCAGCAAAAGTTCACAGTCCAAGGCACCAGGGGTGAGCAGGACAAGGGCTACTCTTAGGCAAAATAAGGGAGTCTATTCCCCTCCACCCAAGGTTTTAATCCCAAGTAACTGAGATTTAGAACCACATCACCTAACACCTACCTCTCCAAACTGAGCCACTGTGCAAGAGGACCTTTCTCCCCTCCAGATTCATTCATCAGTGGAACCACACAGTATCAAAAGTGGAAGGGAATGTTAGAGCTTTCTAGTCCAACTGCTGAACTTTACAGATGGGATAAACCGGCCGAGAGAGGCAAACTGTCTTGGCCAAGGTCACACAGCAAGTTAGGAAGCACGGGGACCGGAGCTTCTGACCAGTCCACTGTGACAACAGCTTGGTCCTCACGCATATTGATTACTACCTGCTTACTGTGGAAGAGTCTTCTTCCCTGCAGCTCAGGCCACCTGCTTCTCCAGGTTTACACTCTCTCCCAAAGGTCTGAGCTGGAGAAAGATGATGGAGGGCCCATACCACCTCATGCATGAGGGCAGATGCCACCTCAGGCACAGACCATAGACTTTGAACACAAAGTTGAATTATGTGGGAATCTCCCCAGATAGGAATACATGTGTTCCTCTGAGGTAGAAGTACAATAACCCAGGTTGTTCTTAGAGAGACAAGGGGCCAATATGAAAGTGAATTTTGTGTCTCCCTTCTTGCCAGACAAGGGGTCTCAGAGTCAGCTGACATTATATCTTGCAAGAGAGAATCTGCAACAAGGCAAATGGGCTAGGTCCATTATACCCAAAAGTACTGACCACAAAATGGTTAAACATTGACCCCCTCTTTACTGTCCCTTCAGGACCATTTCTGTCCTAGGCATCTGCTTCCAATCACTACCTCTGGTAGACAATTGTGCTTAGGCAGGAGGACCTGTGGGAGACAGAGAGCAGGGGTAGGGTGGGAATAACAGGAATTGCCTTTACAGCCAGGGAAGGAATTCATCAGCCTAAGACCCCTGGTTCCTCAGGAAAGCATTACAAAGTAGCAGCTGGCCCTGGCTGGTTTGCCTCATTGGTTAGAGGGTCACCTGTGCATCAAAGAGTGGTGGGTTCAATTTCCTGTCAAGGGCATGTACCTGGACTGCAGGTTCTATTTCTGGCCTGGTCAGGGTCCTACTGAGGCAAACAATCCATGTGTCTCTCTCACGTCCATGTTTCTCTCTCTCTCCCTTCCACTTTATCAAAACAAACAAAAAAAAGTAGCAGCTGGACTGGCTGGGTGGAGGGCACTGACACACCTGGAAAACCAGGCCTGTGGGAGGTGAGGGCCTTCTGTGCCCTTAGGGCAGTGCCAGGGCTGTATCCTTATCTTGGGCCCAGGTGGCTAGGGGCTGGGGTTCGGACAGCCGCTTTCCTAGTCGGGCTAGGCCAGGGGAGTGTAGGGCACAGATAAATTCTCAGCATTCTTCGGGCACCACAGCCAGAACCCAGAGTCTTTTCTGCAGGCGCTGCCCTGGCACCATTCCCTACCCAGCCCTTCTCCCTCCCTCAGCCTCTCTTTAGTGTTCAGCCCACCGGGCTGCCCTCCTCCTACCCGCATCCCCTTAAAGCCACCAAGGGTCGTTCCCGGAGGCCCTGATCTCTCAGCTTCTCCACACCTCCTCCACGCCCTACCGCCCCAGGCCACGGGAACTGCTAAGTGCAAAGAGGAGCCCGGGGCTCGTCTCCGCGCCTGCGCTTTGGGAAGAGCCTCTCCCACCGCAACAACCGGGCACCGCTAAGCGGCACCCGGACGATGGGATGCGGTTGGGGTGGGGTGCGCAGCTGGGGCAAGGTCAGTGCTTTCAAAGAGGGAGGGAGACCCGCCCCCGGAACATCCCCCCTCTCCCGAAAGTTTCTCTTCCGGGGCTACGGAGTGTGCGCGAGGATGGCGCAGGGGGGCGGGAGGGAGTGGGGTGGGGGTGGACAGAGTCCCATCCCGACCCCCGGGGGTAGAGTGCGGCGGGAGGGAGGGGCGGACAACGAGGTCCGGGCAGGAAGCCGCGTCGCCCCCTCGGAACCAAGGCTGCCACGAGAGCCTTACCCTTCACACCCCTCACCCCTAGCCCGGAGCTTACAGACCCCCACCAATCGCGCCCTTTAAATCCCAAGTAGGCCAGAACTCACCGAAATCAGGTGTTGAGCTGGGCCAGGGCAGGCCGAATACGCCGGGTGCATGGCCACAGCTCGGGGGCCAGGGGCAGAGAAGGGGGGTGCTGAGGCCGCCTCTTGATGTCAAGGCTTTAAAGGGGCCAGGGAGCTCCGCCTCTCGCCCAAATCCCGCCTCCTACCTCCCGCGCAGCCAACCCGTGTTCACCCTGGATGCACGCCCCTCCCAGCTCCTCCAGATGTTCCCAGGACGAGAGCTAAGTCTGCCCCGCCGGCGCGCGCCGCTTCCGCCCGGGAGGGAAGGACCGCCCCTCCCCCCTATAGAGAAACACTCTCCTCAGGCTGGGCCGGGTCGGCCTGGTAAACCTTCCCGGTGCCGGGGTTCGGGGACCCTAGGCTGGGCTGAGCTGGGGTGAAATGGGGGGCATCTATAGCATAGAAAACTGGTGTGCGCGGACCCACAGGCATGAGCGTCTGCTTCTCTGGGGCTGGGCGTGCACGTGTATATGTGGTTGTGAGCGTCGGGTGTTTGTAATTTGCCTTCCTGCATACGTGTTCGGAGTAAATCTAAGGGAAAAGGCTTGAGTGCCTCCTTGGCCTCAAATGCTCCCGCCTCCCTTTTCTTCCTTCGGGATGGGGTCCTCCCAGTGAAAAATTGGACGCTGGGAACAGATTCCACTCCTCTCAGAGCTGTGGGGAAAGCTGAGCAGAAAAAGCATAAAACCTTGTTCTCAACCACTTACTATTTCAGTGGGGATGAGTTCCTTCTCAGTTGAACTAACTAACCCGTTCTTAAAAGAAGAAAAGCAAACAGCCCATCTAGGCTCTTGATGGCCTCAGATCTCCCTTCAATCCCATTCTCACTGGTCCTTGGATAAACTTCGATTTGCTCGCGTCTGGATACCATAAAATCTTCATAATCTGCATTGCATTGTACTAACTGGCCCGGAAATGCAGGTTCTGAACTGAGTTCTGCAAAGAAATAAAAAGAGATCCCTAGCCACAGTCTCTATTTTATTCAAATTGCTTCTGTTGCGGGATGCATTAAAGCATCATGTTATTAGTCAAAGGAACATAAAAGCTAAGAGAACATAGGGTGCTCAGACTGGCTAGGATTAATCAAGAGCTCCTCTGAGAAGGAGGCTCCTTAATTTAAAATGGTATTTGAAGGGCAGAGAAAAAATTTGAGTAAGATCCAGTCAGAGTAAGGACATAAGGAGACTCAGATAGGAAAGAGTAAAGTATCTATGTGGGATAGTGAGCTGATCACCTTGGTAGTGTGGGAAGTGGGAGAAGTTCATGGAGGAGGTTTTGTGTGGAGAAGATCAGAACCAGGATATGGATTTGACAGCGCAAGTGATAAGTCATTGTGGGTTCTTGAGCATAAGAGGTAGCTTGACTTTTTCAAATGCTTGAGGACAGTTTATTGGAGCCTAAAAGATATCATGATGGTTACCCCTACCAGCTCTCTCACCTTTGCTTAAAATTTTTAAAAATTGATTTATCCTTAACATACAATTAAATATACAGCTCTTAGGTGTTCTGTTTGGTGAATTTCAACAATGTACACCTATGTAACTCCCCAAATAAGATACTGAACCATTACTCCAGAAAGTTCCCTAATATCCCTTTACAGTTGATTACCCTGCATCTACCACCACTCACTCCCTGCAACTTCCTAAATTCTATCACTATAGTTTTGTCTGTTCTTGGATTTTGTATAGGTGGAATCATACAGTATGTACTGATTGCAACTATATATATTTTTTTCCTTTACTGATTTTAGAGAGAAAGAATGGGAGAGAGAGAAAGAAACATTGATGAGAGAGAACATCGCCTGGCTGCCTCCTGCATGCCCCCCACTGGGGATTTGGCCCACAACCTGGGCATGTGCCCTGACCGGGAATTGAACGCATGACCTCTTGGTGCGTGGGTCAACGCTCAACCACGGAGCCACATTGGCTGGGCTATATATATATATTTTTTAATAATTTGATTTTTTTTCTTTATTGATTTGAGAGAGAGGGAGATAGAAACATGGATGAGAGAGAACATCAATTGGCTGCCTCCTGCATGCCCCTCACTGGGGATTTGGCCCACAACCTGGGCATGTGCCCTGGCTGGGAATCGAACCAGCGACCTCTTGGTGCATGGGTCAACGCTCAACCACTGAGCCACACCGGCCGGGCCGGGCTATATTCTTTAACATAGAAATGTTTTTGAGATCCAGCTATATGTAGTGTATTCCTTTTTATTGACGAGTAATAGTCCATTGTATGAATTACATCACAACTTGTTTATTCTCCAGCTGATGGATATTTGGGTATTTCCAGTTTGGGGCTATTATGAATAAGATTGCTATAAACATTGTTTTATTTATTTATTTTAATTTTTTTTTCTTTATTGATTTTAGAGAGAGAGGAAGGGAGAGGGAGAGAGAGAGAAACATCGATGAGCGAGAACATCAATTGACCACCTCCTGCATGCCCCCCACTGGGGATTTGGCCCACAACCTAGGCATGTGCCCTGACCAGGAATCGAACCAGCGACTTCTTGGTGCATGGGTCAGCACTCAACCACTGAGCCACACCGGCCGGGCTGCTATAAACATTGTTTTAAAAATATTTTTGTAAACATGTTTTCTCTTTCTTTAAAAAAAAATGTTTTTATTGATTTTTTTTTTTTTTTTTTGAGAGAGAGAGAGAGGAAGGGGCGGGAGGAGAGAGAAACATCGATCCATTGCCTCCCATATGCACCCCAACCAGGGATCGAACCTGCGTATGTGCCCTGACTGGGAACTGAACTCGTGATCTTTCAGTGCACAGGACAACATTCAACCAACTGAGCCACACCGGCCAGGGCTCTCACCTTATTTCTTGATGATAGATAGTGGCACCTTTGGAATCCTGCAGCATTACTTCTTATTCATTCAATCATCCAACATTTACTGAATAGGGATCTGTGTGAAAGTCCTTGGTTTACAACAAGAACATGATTCTTTCCTCAAAAGGCTTAAAAATTCCATAAAACTCCTTGTATATGTTACATTGCAAAGCCATGGGGTGGATAAAACTTAAGAGTCTGCCAGGCATTTCTAACTATTTTTGGATGTTTCCAAATAACTAAATTTTGGAAAGCAAACAGACTATATAAATTATTTTTTACTTTTCATTCAGATGTTTGCTGTTGTTTAATAAACACAGCCAGAACATCTGCATTTGTCAGAGCAAGTACCTGTCTTACTTAAAAGACTCTTTCACACTTGCAAGTTTAGGCACTCAGATTTGGGCAGATTCTCTATCCTTCACAAACCTTCATCTTTACTGACAGGAGGTGAAAGAGGGATAGCTAATATTGCTTTATAATCGCTTTCTGTATTTGATGAAGCTTAAAAAACACTTTCATTCTCAATGGTATTATTCACTTAAATTATTAAAAATATACAGAAGTTCCAAAGTTGGTTTTACACTGTTATATACCACTGATCATATATTGTTCTTTTTTTGTTGTTCATATATTGTTCTTTATTTGAGTTGTCTGTGTTACAAAACAAGGTAGGCTTCATAGGTCTCTAGTTGCTGCAAGCTGTTAGAAACAAGCCAGTTTGGTGGTGTGATCTAACTGTGCATTCAGTGCTAATGACTGACTGGTAGATGGCATCTCAGAGACCCACCCCTTTCACCGCTCATATCAGTCCTTTGGGGTCCTCTGCTTCAATACTACGTGTCATTAATTCAGTGTTAGAGTATCTTCTTTCCTCAGATTGGCGTTGTAGCCATTTGGCCACTGTGTTACATTGGTTGATAAACTCACCCCAATTTAGAATTCTTGAGATGGTCAGATTGGTACCTGGCCTCTCAAAACATTTAAATAATCTGTCTATTCTCCAGGTTGGAATGACTGAGTGTGTTCTTGATGTCTTTCCTGCTTAGTAAGAGGAAGAAAGGAGCTGGTATAGGTTAATGCTTGGTCATTTACTGAATAGAAATAGAAATAGATCTTTGCTATTGCTATTTAATTCTGCATGGGACAATTAAGTTCCTTGAGTTCTGACATCATCGCCAGTTTGTGCTTTGAAACTTACCTGGCACAGATATGACGGATCTGCTCAGGTCCTTGAAACCCTTTTTCCTCATTTTCATCAATAAAAAATTCTTACTGAGTTTTTACTGTGTCAGGCACTATGCACTAGATAACATGTGGGTATGATAAGTAATGAGATTGAAAAAGTAAGCAGTGAAAAATCATACTTCATCCTAAGAGCCTTTGAATGGTTTTAAGCAGGAGGGTGGCATAACCAGAATTCCATTTTAGAAAAATCACTGTGGTTGCAGTATGTAGAACAGAGAGAGTAAGACTGAAGTCAGGAAGGACGGGATATTTTTATGGTAATTGAGGGGGGAAATGAAAAATGTGCTGGTAGTGGTGACAAACAGGAGATGACGTCAAGAAATAAGCAGCTCTTTCACCATGTGAGGACACAGCAAGAATATGATGGCTGTGAACCAGGAAGAGGGCTCTCACTAGAACTCGACCATGCTGGTGTCTTGATCTTGGCTTTCTCAGCCTCCAGAAACAGAGATATTTATAAGCCATCCAGTACATGGTACTCTGTTATAGCAGGCTGAATGGACTAAGACAGAAATTGGTACCAAGAAGTGGAGTGCTGCTTTAACAAATGTCTGAAAATGTGGGAATAGCTTTGGAACTGGGTAATGGGTAGAAGCTGGAAAATTTTGAATTTCATGCTAGAAAAAGTCTAAATTGCCATGAATAGACCATTACGGGTAGTTCTGGTGAGAGCTCAGAAAGAAAACAGGAGAGCTGCAGAGAAAGCCTTCATCTTAGAGAATACTCAAGTCCTTCTCAACAGAATGCTGATAGAAATATTTGGACCATAAAGGCCAATTATGATGAGGCCTCAGGTGGAAATAAGGATACATATTTGGAAACTGGAAAAAAGACCCAGAGTTCAATAGACAGGAGAATAGACAGGAGAAACCCAGAGAGAGGTTGGAGGATGGAAAGAAGCTAATTCCTGCTGGAATAAAACATTGTAAAAAATTCCTAAAGGTATCTTTCTCTCAAAAACTTGACATTTATTATTCTCATAGTTTGAATGATTCTTTCATTGATTTCTAGATTATTTGAACCACCTTCTAATGTTAAAGGGACTTTATTTTGTAAATTAAAATTGGCTAAAACATATCTTCATTCTATCCCTACTTAAAATAGACTTACTGTTTAAGTTTGTGACACCCTGTTTGCAACTCATCATTTTGACTTTTCTATGACTTTCTGTGACTCCTCCAGAATACTGCTCACAGTTTTTGTTTTTATCCTCACCTGAGGACATTTTTGCATTTATCTTCAGATAGAGCGGGAGGGAGAGAGGGAGGAAGAGAGAGAGAGAAACATCAATGTGAGAGAGATACATTGACTGGTTGCCACCCACACGACCCCAACCAGGGCCAGGGACAAACTGCAACCAAGGTACGTGCCCTTAGCAGGAACCGAACCCGGGTCTCCCTGGTGCGTGGGCCAACACTCTGTAACCACTGAGCCAAACTGGCCAGGGCTTGCTCACAGTTTTTATTGTTGAATTGACATCCCTTCCTCTTTCAAAGCATAATAAATAGAAATTGCTAAAATAAATAAACAAATAGTAGTGGAGTCAGCAGGTCTTGGGATTGGAAGTGGAAGGTAACAGAGAGCTAAACCAACACTGGGTCATTTGCAGATGGTAGTGCCACTCACTGAAATAAAAAACACTAGAGGTTTCATCAAGGAATAAGATGATAATAAATGCTAAACTCTTTTTTTAATTGATTGATTTTAGAGAGAGAGAGCGAGAGAGAGGAACGGGGAGAGGGAGGGAGGAGGGGGGAGAGAGAGAGGCAGAGACATCAATCTGCTGTTCCACTTATTTATGTGTTCATTGATTGTAAATGCTAAGCTCTTAAAAACACACACACACACACACCAGAGGAAGAGCAGGTCTGGGAGATGATATGCTCACTTTCAAACATGCTGACATTAAAATGCCTGGGGGACATCCAAGTGGAAATGTCTATGCAAGAAGTCAGAGCTGAACTTCCGGTCAAGATGGCGGCGTAGGTAAACGCGGTATCGCGTCCTCCCACAACCACATCAAAGTTACAACTAAACTACAGAACAACCATCATTCAAAACCGCCTGAAATCAAGTTGAATGGAAGTCCTACAACTACAAAATTAAAGAAGAAGCCGCATCCAGACTGGTAGGAGGGGCAGAGGCACGGAGGCGCGGACGGGCTGGTCCCACACCCACATGTGGTGGATAAAAATTAGGATACCTCCACTGGGAAGGTCCTCCCTGAGGACTGAGGGGTCCCCATCCCACACCAGGCACCCAGCTCAGGGTTCCAGTGCCAGGAAGAGAAGTCCCCATCACTTCTGGCTTGGCTGTAAAACCAGCGGGAACTGAGGCTCAGGGAGGCTGAGGCGGCTGGAGCCCCCGGCAGCTCCTCTTAAAGGGCCCGCGCACGGACTTACTCGGACTCCCACCCTCCAGGCTCCAGCGTGCGGGAGGCAGCTTGAAAGGCACCAGAGTCATATGGGGAAGAACTGAGTTGTTTGGCATTGGAGCGAGGGCTGGAGAGGCAGCTTTCTCCTGGACAGACGTGCTATCAGAGGCCTTTGTTCCTTTGGTGAGCCCTTCCCTGGGCCGGCAGATGCCGCCATATCTGGGACTCCAGCAACCTGGCTCACACTGTTTGCCCCGCCCTGGTGATTCCCTGAGGCCCCGCCCCACCCAACTTCCAGGCCCACCCAAACTGTTGCCAGTTGATTTACCATAGGATTGGCCTGTCTTGGATCCTGCTTCAGCTTTTCCTAAATTCTTTCAAACAAGCAGCATCTGGTCTCAGCTAGCCCCATACCTCTCGCTAAGTAATACATAGAAACAAACAGAGGGAGGCAGCCAAAATGAGGAGACAAAGAAACAGGTCCCAAATGAAAGAACAGAACAAAACTCCAGGAAAAGAACTAAGTGAAATGGAGTTAAGCAACCTAACAGATGCTGAGTTCAAAACACTGTTTATAAGGATGCTCAGTGGACTTAGTGAGAACCTCAGTGGACTTAGTGAGAACCTCAGTGAACTTAGTGAGGGCCTCAAGAGCATAAAAAAGGACCAGTCAGAAATTCTGGATGCACAGTTAGAAATGAAAGAGGCACTAACTGAAATAAAGAATAGTTTACACAGATTCAATAGTAGAGTAGGTAAAGCCAAGAAGCAAACCATTGATTTGGAATATAAGGAAGCAAAAAACACCCAATCAGAACAGCAAAAAGAAAAAAGAATCCAAAAAAATGAGGATAGTGTAAGGAGCCTCTGGGACAACTTCAAGCGTGCCAACATTCGCATCTTGGGGGTGCCAGGAGGAGAAGAGAGAGAACAAGAAATCGAAAACCTATTTGAAACAATAATGGCAGAAAACTTCCCTAACTTGGTGAAGGAAACAGACATACAAGTCCAAGAGGCACAGAGAGTCCCAAACAAAATGAACCCCAAGAGGCCCACACCAAGACACATCATCATCAAAATGCAAAAAGTTCAAGACAAAGAGAATCTTAAAAGCAGCAAGAGAAAAGCAGTTAGTTACCTACAAGGGAGTTCCCATAAGACTGTCAGCTGATTTCTCAAAAGAAACTTTGCAGGCCAGAAGGGAGTGGCAAGAAATATTCAGAGTGATGAAAAAAGCAAGAACCTACAACCAAGATTACTCTATCCTGCAAAGCTGTCATCTAGAATCGATGGCCATGTAAAGAGTTTCCCAGACAAGGAAAAGCTAAAGGAGTTCATCACCACCAAACCATCATTATATGAAATGTTGAAGGGTCTTCTTGAAGAAAAAGATAAAAAAATATGAACAAACAAAATGGCAATAAATACATATCGATCAACAATTGAATCTACAAACAAAATGAACAAGCAGAACAGAAACATTCTCATAGATACAGAGAATTTTTGTTGGTTACCAGATGGGTGGGGGCTGGGGGGATTGGTGAAAACGGTGAAGGGATTAAGAAGTACAGATTGTTTGTTAGACTGACAAACCTCAAAGGGAAGGGGGTAGGGGGGTGGGAAGAAATAAACCAAAGAACTTATATGCATATATGCATAACCAATGGACACAGACAACAGTGTAGGGAAAGGCAGGAGGGGGGTGGGAATGGGGAGGAGGGGGGCAATGGGGGAAAAATGAGGAACATCTGTAATACATTCAACAATAAGGATAAGTTAAAAAAAAAAAAAAAAAAGTCAGAGCTTCCCAACTGTTGTGTCTCAGGAAGAGGTTACAGATGTGTTACATATTGATCTTCTCAACTCTGAAGGCTGCACAGCTCCCTCTGACAGACAGCAGACTCAATTATGCTGAATTGCTATGACGTGGAAAGGGGTGGGAAGCACCGATGTATAATGCTGTTGGATAAATAATTCTGAAGCTCACGAGAGAGATCTGGACGATAGATAATAGATTGTATGTCATCAGAACATAGGTGGTAACTGAAGCCATGGAATGGAGGAGATCATGCAAGGAGAGAAGAGGGACTGGAACAGAACCCCAAGGAACAGCAACACTGGACAGGGGTCTCCACAGAAGGAGGAAGAAAACTAGTTGAGTGCTGACACAAATCCAAGACATTTCAAAAACAAAGACCAAATAGTTCCCTGATATTGCTGATGTCCAGCTGGATCAGGACTAAGATGTACCCACTGACTTAAGCCACATGTCATTGGTTACTAGCAAAACCAGAGTTTGAAGCATTGAGAAAGATATATAACATAAGAAATGGACACAAGAAGTGTTTAAAACTCTTTCAATAATTTTGGCTATGCTGTGAGGTAAAGGTTAGACAGGTAGGTGGGGTAATGGGGGATAAGAGTTATTTTAAAGACACTGCTTAATTTTATTTTAAAAATTATTTTAAATGTTATTTTTAAAAAGCATTATATGCATATGATTAAAAAAATCAAATAATACAGAAGCAATTATTTGCTTCATTTCCCACTCCCAGTAATGAGTCATTTTAACCTTTTGGCTGATGTTTTGATATGACTAAATATGCTTATCTACTATTCTTTGATTTTTTTGCTTTCAGATTTACTTTATTACCTATGTGTATATTCTTTTTAAAAGGCACAGGAGTGAGCCCTGGCCAGTTTGACTCAGTGGTTAGAGCATCGGCCCTCGGACCAAAGAGTCATGGGTTCGATTCCCATCAAGGGCACGTACCTGATCGGGGCTATGCGAGAGGCAACCAGTCCATGTGTCTCTCTCACATCAATGTTACTCTTTCTCCCTCCCTTCCTCCCTCCCTCCCACTCTAACTGAAGATAAATGAAAAAAAAAAAAAAAATAGCCTGGGGTGAGATAAAAAAAAAAAGGCACAGAAGTGGTATCTTACCATTCACACCGTTCTGCACCTTACTTCTTGCTCTTAAAATATCTTGGAGACCTTTCTATATTAGCATATATAGGTCTACCTTGTTCTTTTAAACAATTGCATAGTAATCCATTAATGGTTGTACATATTTTTTGTTTCCTACTGATGGGCATTTAGGCTCCTTCTAGCTTTTCACTTTTATCTATTGACTGTAATGGGTAATATTGTATACACATCCTTGCATACTTATGTGAGTATATCCACAGGAGAAATTCCTAGCAATGGGATTCCTGGGTATATGCAATATACATTTTGATAAATATTGACAAATTACCTTCCAAAATGGTCATGCTAATTTACATTCTCTCTAACAGCATACAAGAATACCTATTTTCCCACATTCTTTCTGTGACTTTATTGGATTGTTTTTTTCATTACCTTATGTAGTCAAATTTATTGATCTTTTAGGTTGTTAAGCTTAGAAAGTACTCCAATTTTTATTTATTTATTTTTTCTTCTTTATTGATTTTAGAGAGAGAGGAAGGGAGAGGGAGAGAGAAATAGAAACATCGGTGAGAGAGAACATCGATTGGCCGCCTCCTGCATGTCCCCCACTGGGGATTTGGCCCACAACCTGGGCATGTGCCCTGGCTGGGAATCGAAACGGCAACCTCTTGGTACATGGGTTGACGCTCAACCACTGAGCCACATTGGCCAGGCAGTACTCCAATTTTTAATTTTTTTTTTTTTTTAATCCTCACCTGAGGACACTTTTTGCATTCATAGAGCTAGAGGGAGAGAGAGAGGAAGAGAGAGAGAGAAGAAACATCGATGTCGGAGAGACACATCGACTGGCTGCCACCCACACAACCCCAACTGGGGCCGGGGACAAACTGCAACCAAGGTATGTGCCCTCAGCGGGAACCGAACCCGGGTCTCTCCAGACCACGGGCTGACGCTCTAACAGCTGAGTCAAACCGGCCAGGGCAATTTTTTTTTTTTTATCCTCACCTGAGGACATTTTTCCATTTTTTGTTCTGATAGAGTGGGAGGGAGAGAGAGGAAGAGAGAGAGAGAGAGAGAGAGAGAGAGAGAGAGAGAGAGAGAGAGAGAGAGAGAGAGAAACATCGATGTGAGAGAGACACATCGACTGGTTGCCACCCACACGACCCTAACTGGGGCCGGGGACAAACTGCAACCGAGGTACGTGCCCTTAGTGGGAACCGAAACCGGGTCTCTCCAGACCTCAGGCCAACGCTCCAACTGCTGAGCCAAACCGGCCAGGGCCTAAATTGATTTGAGAGGGGGGGGAGGGGGAGGGGGAGAGGGAGAGAAACATCAATTTGTTGTTCCACTTATTTGTACATTCATTGGTTGATTCTTGTATGTGCCCTGACTGGGGATCGAACTGGCAACCTTGGTGTATTGGGATGATGCTCCAACCAATTGAGCTACCCCCCAGGTGTCAGGGCCTCATTTTTATGAGCACTATTTACACATCTTCTTTGAAACTAACTGCTGCAGACTTGAAATGCAACGGTTCTTCTCCAATAGGTCAGGTAATTGCTTAGCCAGTAGAAATATCAGTAGGGAACACTTGGTCAGGTTCAGATGCTGAAGCCTCTCCCAAAGCTTTTAATGATTGAAGATTCCTTAATTAACCATGTTGACAGAGCCCCTGCTCACTCCTTTAGCCACTGGGGCTATTTCCTGCCATCAAGGAGTTACTTGGGACAGGTGCCACTTAGCTTGTAGCCTAGTTTCATTGTAGCCAGAGCTCCTGTATTAGTTTCCTATCCCTGCTGTAACACATCATCACAAACTTAGTGGTTTAAAGCAATACAGATTTATTCTCTTACAGTTCTGGAGGTCAGAAGCCTAAAATGAAATTGTTGGCAGGTCTGCATTCCTTCAGGGGAGAATCCATTTCTCTGCCTTTTCTAACTTCTAGAAGCCACTTGCATTTCTTGTATCACTCCAATATCCTGCTTCTGTCATTACATCTACTGTGGTCAAATCTCCCTTTGCCTCCCTCTTATGACACTTGTAGTTACATTTAGGGCCCATCTTGATAATCCAGGTTAATCTCCCCACCTCAAAATCCTTAATCCTTAGCCAAGATCCCTAATCTACACACCTACACATTTGTAAACATCTACAAAGTCACTTTTGCTATCTAAGGTAGCATTTACAAGTCCCAGGGATTAGGGATGTGGACATCTTGGAAGACCATTACTCAGCCTGCCAGAGCCCATATATTTATTCACACTACCTTGGTGAAGGGTGGTAGGAGAGAGCAGCCAGCAGGGTCACAAGGTTTTAAAGTGTTCTTAAATTAAGATCTACAGATAAGTAGGTAAATTCAGATCTGTAATTACTGTGATCGCTCTGAGATGATCATAAACTGGCCTCATTTCCATTAACAATTGTTCCCTCCCAGCATTTCTTCCTTTAAAATGTTTTGTAGCGCTGAAGCTGAACTCCTTATTCCTTTCTTATCCTAAAAAACAAATTATTAGAGATAGTAAGATGCATGTTTTTTAGAGATGAGGTGTTTTTTTCATAAGCCTTTGATCTAACCAGCCTGGTTGTTATCTGTGACATGCTTACAGAATGTTATTTGCACCTTGTTTTTTTAATACTCTATATTCTGCAAAATCCTTTAGCTCATTTAGACATATGAAAAGGAAAAAGGGTTTGTTATAGCAGTTGTACAGATGAGTAAACTGAGGTTCAGAGAGGTTAAATGACTTGAACAGGGTTGTCATACAATGAATTATTGGCAGATCTTTTTTATTTTTAAATCCTCACCCAAGGATATTTTTCTATTTATCTTCAGATAGAGTGGGAGGAAGGGGGGAGAGAGAGAGAAACATCAAGGTGAGAGGGACACATTGACTGGTTGCCTCCTGCACAACCCCAACCAGGGCCAGGGGTGAACCACAACCAAGTTACATGCCTTTGACTGGAATTGAACCCGCGACTCATTGGTCCGCGGGCTGACACTCTAACCACTGAGCCAAACTGGCTAGGGCTATTGGCAGATCTTGATTAAAACTTGATGATCTTTCCACTGTGCTGTTCCCAGGCCAAACTCCATCTCAGGGGGTTGGCCTTGGAATCCCTGCCTCCTTAGCATGAAATGAGTTGAAACACACTTTTAGAAGATTCTACCCAGGGGTCAAAGGTAGAGGCAGATGGGAATTTCAGGAATTCAGGGGAAGGTTAGGGTTGCTGGCAAGTCAAGGGCAGTGAGGGAGTAGTTAGGACTGAGAGGTCAATAATGTTGACTGGTGCCACTGCCCAGGAGGAAGACTGAAAAGAGGCCACAGATTTGGCATTCAGGTGGTTATTGAAGAATATCAAGTGCGGGAGCAGAGGCTGTGGGGTCTATTGTTTCAAAGGATTTGCTCACATTTGGTGGTGAAAATATGGAAGGAAAGATTGCATAAGCTTGAGGATAGGACATAGGAAAAAATGGTGGTTTTGAAGATGCTGGTGGGTGGATAGAAGCGAGTTGGTGAGGCCAAGGAGACACCAAAGGGATCCTCCATAAAGCATAAGATAGTAGAGGTTGGAATCAAGAACTTAAGCAGAGATTATCTGGTAATCACTGGGTAAGTTTAGAAGCAATAAGGAGGCAAGATGAAGTTCAAGACTGAGGGCAAGAAGACTTTCTGACACAGCAAACAAGAATGACATTAGTTGGTGGTTAAGCCATTTGCTTATGTTAATGGAGCAGGGATAGGATCAAGAGCCTGTAGAAGGGAAGAAGGGTAAACGTCTGGAAGAGTCACTAGAATAAAAATGATCAGGAACAGCAATATAAAAAGATTGAAAAATAGTACTGGAATCTAATTGAGATTGGAAATGGTACCAACCAACACAATCAGCCAGCACAAAATACAAAAACTCTTTTTTCTAAATGAACGTTTTATGAGAGCAGAGGCCACTGCTCTCATGAATAAAGTTCAAATTCCTTAGCAGAAGCCTTTACCTAGGTCCTATTGACTGTCAATAGGTCCAACGTCAAATTGATGGGCCATACTCTCTTGTTCCCTGCTCCTTCTTCTACAACTTCAATTCAGAAAATAATAGGGTCTTAGGGATTTTGAAGCTCATCAACCCAATCTCCCTTCTTAGCTAGGTATGTTTTGTTTTTCCATCTTCTCTTCACCAAACAAAACTTTCTCTATCTTCCACTTTCCCTTGGATTTAACTAATGGGTGTCTTAAAAATCAAAACCTAACAGACATCAGCAACACTATCCCACAGCACTTACGGTGTAGTCATTCCATTGTAGACCTCATTCTATGCATGTGTCTATCTACCCCAGATTCACAGGGCATTCTCAACCATACTCAAGTCACTTTTATTATATATATTATATACAATCCCACTTCATTGATTTCATTTATACCAGTTGGATTTTGAGTTCATAATTTAAATCTTTTATTTATTTATTATCAAATTTAGTATGGTGACATTGGTTAA